>JAKOOJ010000001.1:319202502-320428283 GCA_022577455.1 Arizona elegans | reverse complement strand
ACCACTTAAGTGACCCTACTTGATAATATTCCCCTCTTTCAACCACGCTGGCTGGGGAATTCTGGGAACTGAAGTCCACTCGTCTCCCCAAGTTTGTCCAGGTTGAGAAACGCTGAGTTGAAGCAACTACGGGGGTGACCGTCAAAATATGAGCGAGAGGAAAGGGGATAATAATAAGGGACCCCTTTCTTCCCATCCACCCACCCCCGTTTCTTGGAATTAAGGCAACATGCGAGGCCAAAACAGCTCCCTTCCTTGCACCTCCATTGAAAAAGGTGGTTGAAAAGCCTCCTCCAAGCTCCTCCTCCGAAACTTATTCTACCCTCCCCCTCCTTGGAGAGAAATCCGCCATTAACATCCCACCCCACTTCCAGCCGAGGTCTCACCTGGAGCGGCTTACCGGGAAAACACTCCAGAATGGAAAAAACGGCGGCTCTTTAACAAATCCCGCATCGCCTCCTCCGGGTGACGGAAATGCGCACGCGTCAGTCGTATCTACCACCACCGCCACCTTCCTGCTCGACGCCCATGCTTGGGGACGTGGCGCAGAGCTTCACGGGAAATGTAGTCTTTGAGAGCCTACGGTTCCTCCTATTCCCCTCCGCCCAAAATCGGGGCGGTCTTCTTGTCGCGGTGCATCTTGGGAGTGGCAAGATAGACTGGATTGGCATGTCGACTTTGCCTTTTTTTTCTCTCTCTCTCTCCACAAATTTATATTGTACTGTGTTGATAAGCTTCTTTCAAAGCAAGTCGCCTCCTAGTGATTTCATGGAGGCATCGTTATACTGTAGTTTTCCTGGCAGTTGTGGAAGCAGTTTGAGGTGGTTTTTATTTCTTCCAAGAACCAGCCTGTAGTGTTGATATCATTTAGTGCAGAGGTCTTCAAACTTGGCAGGTTTAAGACTTGTGGACTTCAACTCACAGAATTCTCCAGCCAGCATAGCTGCCAAGTTTGGGGACCTCGGATTTAATGGCTTCTCACCCAGGTGCTAACCATGACTGACCGTACTTAGCTTTCCAAATTAACCAAGCTTATTTCCAAGCACCAAAATGTTCAGATTGCTTGTAGTTCAAACTTTAAATGGGTTGTGTAAACATAAGCTTCTTTTTTTGGATGGAACATTAAATAATCTTATACTTGTGTAGGAAGTTAGCACTCACCCCTCTCCTAGAAGAATGAAACAATATAGGACATTTTAAAAAGGCAGAATATTATTGTGCAATTAAAGGAAGAGCAAACCGAGGACCATCTATCGTCACACAAGGAGCTAATAAATGTGCTTAGAAATGTTTAAAGATAAACCTTTCACTGTCTCTTGAACTGCCAGCTGTCAGAATGTGATACAAACTTGTGCATTGGGAGAGTTTCATTTTCATCAGTAACCACTGAAATTTGAAGAAAATTATCCTTTGTTCTCAATATTTTGTCAAGAACCTCTGCTACATGCATTATAATCACTTTATTTAATCTATTATGCATTTATTTGAGTTTACATTCCACCTTTCCAATTGTTGTTGTTAGTTGCGAAGTCGCGTCTGACCCATTGTGACCCCATAGACAACATTCCTCCAGGCTTTCCTGTCCTCTACCATCCTCTGGAGTCCATTTAAGATCATGCTTACTGCTTCAGTGACCATCCAGCCACCACATTCTCTGTCGTCCTCTTCTTCTTTTGCCCTCAGTCTTTCCCAGTATTAGGCTCTTCTCCAGTGAGTCCAATTGTTAGTTCCGTTAAAAAACATAGGAAGGCATGAGCCATGAAGTTGAATTGTGGAGTCCTTGGTGTTTGCTAAAGCTTGCAAATATTTCATTACCTGACTAGATACTACAATCAGTGTTGGTAGGTGTTGAATTTACTCGCTGATGATATACAATAGCTTGCCCTGGTAGTATTACATGTGTAAGTTCAACCATGAACTACATATATTCTCTTATATTGAAAGCTGGTACTGGTTTAAACTACAGTAACAGCAGCTTGTAGCAGCTCTAAAGATTGGGGAGAAGGGAGATAAATTCATATTATCACGTACTTCTTATATTAATTACGTTAATTTTGTTGTATATTCTCTGTTGTAGTCAGTGTTGGAATAGACAGAGTGGGTATAAACTTCAGCAATAAAGATAACATGTAAAGTGATGGAGAATATGCTTGATGTGCAGAACATCACAAGACCCAGGTTCAGTTTCAGATTAGGACAGGAAAACCATATATCTGGGTAACAGTAATCACAGATATCTGCGGGATCCACTATTTTTATTTAAAAAAATTAAAAGTCACATTGTGTCATTGCAAGAAAAGCTCCACCCCTTTTATCTATGCATGCAACAACATGAAGCACATACCAGAGGAAAATAGCCTTCACTATTTTCCTTTGCTTTCCTCCCTTTGTGGACCCCACTTGTAGTAGGCAGTCAGGGCAGACGGTGCCTGCTTGATGGAGCAATAATTTCCTTCGATGTGAGGCAATTTTTCTTCTTCCTGAAACTCCTTCACATATCCTTTTTCATTTTTTAATATGGCTTACAGGAGCACCACAAACTGCACGTGGACTACACTTGGCAGGGAAAAATGCCACAAGGACCAGAGAAGGATGGGGGGAAGAGTGAGAAAGATTGACCTCATTAACAAAATAGAAGTGTATTTTGGCTTTCTGCAATGTCACATAATTGGCAGCTATGCCAAAACCAATGGAAATATTCAGGATTTCACAAGCAGGAAAAAAGAAAGTAAAATTTAAGCAGGAATTTGTCATCTCCCCCTGACATCCATTCTGGTTAAGAAAAGCCATTTGATCTACCCAGGAGCCACAGGAAGTATTTCTTGAGAAATAACGCTTTTATTTAGGATGTCTCTCTTCTTAACTTTTTTTCATCCTGCTGTAAAACTGGGACAGACCATAAAGTTGAACAGCTAGAATAGCCTAATTCTATGCTAATCCAATTCACAGATGACATTGTGATAGTCACTGCTAGAAATAATTATTTTACAATAACAAGGAAAGCATGGAGAACATGGCTTCTAGAAAATTTCTGACCCCTTAATAATAGATCTACTGTATGAATGAAGCATGTTAAGACAAGCGGTGGGTTGCTACCGGTTCACCCAAGATTGGGCGAACTGGTAGCGGCGGGGGTGGGAGGCTCTGCCTGCCTGGACACCTCTGCGCATGTGCAGAAGCATCGTACGTGGCCACGAGAGAACTGGTAGCAAACGAAATTGAAACCCACTACTGGTTTAGACAGGAGGTATTGGCTACTGCCTGATTCTTTTATAGGGAGATATATTGGGGGGGGGGGTTTGTTCCTTATATTTTTTCTCTCTTCACTAGGTAGGTTTCTCCTGCCTTCCATTGAGGTGCCAACAGTGCAAAGGCCATGTGTCCCAAAACTTCACTGAGTGTAAGATCTTCTAAAGTGGCAGTTGGGTTGGCAACCTTTTTCTGCTTAGGAAATGGAGGCCATGCTACTGCTGCCATTTTGTCCTCCTTCTCCATTTCATGGCTTAGTGCTAGTAGAGGACTAGTGCAATTGGTGCAAATTACAGCAAACTGCCTGTTAATTTCCACAGGACAGCATGCACACATTATACCTCAGTAGTGGGTTCCACTTATCTTCGCTATTGGTTCGGAACCGTGAGCGTGCTTGCTCGCATGTCACGCTTTTGCACATGCGCAGAGCAGTGGTGGGTTTTAGGTTTTTTTACTACTGGTTCTGTGGGCGTGGCTTGGGCTTGCCATGGCTTGGTGGGCATGGCTTGGTGGGCGTGGCAGGGGAAGGATACTGCAAAATCTCCATTCCCTCCCCAATCCAGGGGAAGGTCATTGCAAAATCCCTATTTCCTCCCAATCAGCTGGGACTCGGGAGGCAGAGAATAGATGGGGGTGGGCCTAGTCAGAATTTTTACTACCGGTTCTCTAAACTACTCAAAATTTCTGCTCACCGGTTCTCCAGAACTGGTCAGAACCTGCTGAAACCCACCTCTGGCGCAGTGTCCGTGATGACATCCGGGCGGGTGGGTGGAGCCTCCCACCACCGCCACTACTGGTTCACCTGAACCGGGACGAACCGGTAGAAACCCACCACTGCCTGTGCTGTAGGCCCTGCACTGGTTCCCAATTGGTTTTCAGTTGCAATTTAATGTCCCATGTGATTTGGTGCTTTCCCAGACAGCTTCCAACAATCAAAGTCAATGAGGGAAGCCAAATTTGCTTAACAACTGTATGATTCAGTTAACAACTATAGCAAAAATGGGTGGAACCCACTTAATAACCAAACAGAAATTCTTAGCAATAGAAATTCTGCTCCCAAATGTAGTTATAAATCAAGGTTGGCATATTTATTACACTATTTAATCAACAGTTACATAGTAAAGAAAAAGGTTACAGAAAATGTTTAAATCCTATTTGCCGCTATTGCAATGTTTAACTTCTTGTCTCTTTCTATTTTACCCGTCATAGAGGCAAGCCGGCTAAGTGAAACAAAATAAACCCCCAAATGAAAATGGGAGATCTCTCTCTCACTCTCTTCTCTTTCTTTTTTTTTTTACTGGCATGAGATTGGTATGCAAGAAATTCCAGCCAAGTTGGTTGTAGCCAAATGATCATTAATAACTTCCTCCCAATTTAGATTTTCTTCCTGTTTAAAAAAGACATCTCCACCCAAAACAGCAGCAGCAGCACCATCAGCAACATATTTTTCTCCAAAGAATTTCTAATCTGGTATTCACTTTCTATCAATAGCTTTGAGAAAACACTTCTTGAATTTCTTTTTCCCTCTCTGGAAATTTGACCCATTCATCAGAGAATTATGTACCTTTAGAGATGTCTCCGCTGAAATATTTCCCAATCACTGCCTCTTTGCTTATGGTTATGGGGTTTGTTTTGGAAAAACTAAATGAAGATGTCTTCCTGCATAAAGAGAACGATTGCCATACAATTTAATTTTAAGCCTTAATTACCTGCTTTACCAGCTCCAAAAATATATATATATACACATAACACAAGGTTACTGCAATGATAGATTGGAATTAAGCAATTAATAGATGAGACTTTTTCCTCCATGCTTCTTCAGAATTTGCAAGGAAAGAAAAGGGGCAAAGAAAAAGGGGTTAGTTTCCTTGGCATACAGATTGCTCTTCAATTTTTAAAGAATATATTTTTATGAGTTGCTTTTTTCCCCTTCAGTCTTCATAGATTTTGGGATGTAACCCTGATTTTGTTTCAACAGTGGAAAACAGAATAGCAAACAGGTAGGTAATCTTTACAACTCCTTTTTCTTTCGATATTTGCAACATTTGTGGAAATACCACCTTATATAGTTTAAGAAAACATAGCCACTCTGCATGTCCTAAGTACAAGGTATCTCTATTGCTAGAATTGGACATTAAAAAGAATAGAACTGATGTGCAATATTTAGCATTGGTATTAATTTTCCATACTTTTGGACTATATTTTACTTTTCTAAAACTATTTTAAAGATAATAATTGCAAATAAGCAAGTATTGAAAATACACTAGTGACATTTCATCCTAAGAAAATATTGTTCACTTGTGAAATAATTTGTCACTGGGGATGACACTTAACAGGTCAATCTTAACAAGATGTGTGCCATGATGGAAAATTTATCCTGTACTGCACTTGATCCCAACAAAGCAATTCTCACTTTCCAATAGTTACCATAGTTGAATATCCAGTTTATTTTGGTGATGTTTATTGGAATTCTTGGAACCAGGTTCTCAGTTCAATTTCCAAGAATTTTAAATGGGTACTGTGCTGAATTTTCATACATTTAAAACCATTGAAGGCTTAACCAGCTGACTTAGCTATAGAAAAGTAACAAAAATAGTGAGAAATCTGGAATCAAACCTTATGAGGCAAAACTGAAGGGCTGGATCTATCGGTATGAACCTTGAAGGTGAGATCATCTCTAGTTGTTTATGTACACTTGTATTTGATTAGTTGTAAAGTAGACTATATATTTTTGTTTAAATTGCTAGGATTCCTTCCTTTCCTGATAGAGATAGTTTAGCATTTAACCCTCTGACTGCATTTTGAAATGGAACAGAAAGATTGAATGCTTAATTGTGAATTATGCTTAAATGCTTAATTACATTACAGCTAGCATTCTTACCATCCCCATTACCTGCAAACAGAAATGATTGGGGTTGAAAATTCTGCTAGATGGGTTTTGTATAGATCTTTATATGTGGGTGAATGCTGTATGTGTGTGTGTGTGTGTGTGTGTGTACCAGTGGTGGGTTTCAAATTTTTTTACTACCTGTTCCGTGGGTGTGGCTTGGTGGGCATGGCATGGCTTGGTGGGCGAGGCTTGGTGGGCGTGGCACAGGAAGGATATTGTAAAATCTCCATTCCCATCCCACTCCAGGGGAAGGATACTGTAAAATCTCCATTCCCTCCCCAATCCAGGGGAAGGTTACTGCAAAATCCCCATTTCCTGCCGATCAGCTGGGACTTGGGAGGCAGAGAATAGATGGGGGCAGGGCCAGTCAGAATTTTTACTACCAGTTCTCCGAACTACTCAAAATTTCCGCTACCGGTTCTCCAGAACTGGTCAGAACCTGCTGAAACCCACCTCTGGTGTGTACCTATACATATATGTAAACATACACATATACAGACACATGTTCCTTTCAAATTATCTAGTCAAGATTGGATTAGAAATTCACCTAAACTCCATAAAGCTGTTTAGAAGAGTCCCATGATTTAGAGGGTTTTAAAAATTGCAGAGGGGTTAAAACTCAGCCAACAGACCATTCCCCAGAGAATCACACTTTGTCACTTAAATCTAGATTGACTTAATAAGACATAGTTGACTGGGTTTTCACACAACAAATTAAATTATTTATTAGCAGATTACAAAGCACCTTAGCAAAGTTCACGCAACACACTGAGGCAAAAACAAAGAAATCACATGATGTGCTATTACAACTTTAGCATCTGCTATGAACGAAAGAGACACAGCAAGTTAAAATGTAGTCTGAAACCAAGGAATTAAAAATCAGAACAGTCACATTCATCCAGAAATTCTAGAGCTATTCCATTTACCTGTTAATTACGTAGCCAGCTTATATGAAAACAGATACACATGGATCTGTAATTATTCAGGAGCACAGGGTCGAAAGATAACCTCTATCAAGTGGCATAGCTTAAACTAGATGTCAGTTTGCTAAGTTGGCTGCAAATAACAAAAAATTGTAATTGTGCAATTCTCCAGAATGTGGATCTATAGATTAAATAACAAATTCATTGCAACAGATTCAGTCCAACAAAGAAAAGATAGTCTCTTCACAGAAACATGCTCTTATCTCAAGGGTGCTTTTTCAAAAGGCAACTGAGGACCCAGTTTGTGGGGGCAATAAGCTGACTTTGTATAAATATACAAAAGTATGAAGGCTATTGCTTAACGCATTGTAAGCCGCCCTGAGTCTCCGGAGAAGGGCGGCATATAAATCAATTTTTTTTAAAAAAACAAAAAACTGGACTTTGTTTTAAAATAAAAATGAAAAACAATAACAAAGTTCACTTGCCTTATGAAAAAGCACCTTTGGGACAACTATGACTTGGATCACTGAGAATCTCCATAGATGTGAAACATATTCTTAGATATTCAGGTCCCCATTGATGTATGAATCAATAGCATTTTTATCACCCTATCTTTCACTTGAAAAAAGACCTTTAGAGTGGCCTATTAAAGATCAGATGTTAGGCTTACCAGCTAAAGGACATGTCACAGATGAGAAAATATTAAAGGGTGGATAAAGAAAATCTGAGTATTAAATCTCAGTCACAGAGGACAGAAACTTCAGGCCTTCTAAAGATTTCATTCTTATCTTCCCTGAGGTAACTATATAGTAATGCAGTTTGAAGCCTTGTTCAGATTTTTAATTTTTTTTTTATCCTTCCTGCTGTAGCACAAAACAGAAAGGCAGAAAGGGGAAAAGAGAAGGCATCAGATGCCTGAAATATAATTCAGGTCTGTATATTTTTGGCAGATGCTGCTTCTACTTAATTTGCCTGAGGATTTGGCTAATTCTGTTGAAGTCCAAACATTCTTATAGTTACTAGGGTTGAAAAACACTAAGCTACAAAAATGGTGGTTTCTCAATCTTTGGTTGTTTTAGTTAAATTTTAGGAACCTTTAGAGCAGGGGTCTCCAACCTTGGCAACTTTAAGCCTAGCGGACTTCAACTCTCAGAATTCCCCAGCCAGCAAAGCTTCAAAACTTCAATTCTGGGAGTTGAAGTCCACCAGGCTTGAAGTTGCCAAGGTTGGAGACCCCTGCTTTAGTGTGGCAGCTATCTCTAAAGTACTGTTTAATTGATTATCACTGGTGACCCCAAGGGAACAAGCGGAATCAGATCAATGAAAGCAGTGTTGTGTCACTGTGATGCAAATTTTTGTCCCTTTTATATGTACATTGTGATGTCACAGACAGAGATGCCACAAAGAGGTGGAGGTTCTGTTATCATGCCACTATGCTGCTGTTGTCATTGTTGTGGTTTTCCAGCTTGTTGCAGAGTCTTGGTCTCCATGATCTGGAGGGTCCTTTTCAGTGGTGGGATTCAGCCAGTTCTCACCATTTCAGGAGAACGGGTTGTTAACTTTCAGAGCAGTTTGGCAAACTGGTTGTTGGAAGAAATAATTAGGGCAGAGAACCGGTTGTTAAATTATTTGAATCCTACCACTGGTCCTTTTCCAATTCTATAATTCTGTTATTCTATAAAACAGTTACAACTATTGTTGTAGCATCCAATCTGGGTTGGTCACCGGGACCAGAGGTTTAGTCTTTGGAGCTTTCACACATGTGCTGGAGTCCATCCTCAGGGAACTTCTCTGTACTGGAACATTTAGCAAAATAATATCTGCCAAAACTTGCAGAAAGCGTAGCATTATTATGTTCTTTAAACATGACAATCATCAATACACCATTGCAAGAAATGCATGAAAGTAAAATGCAAAATGTACATACAGTTAGTCTTTGACTTATGACCACAATTGGGACAAGTATGCTAAGCAAGGTGATTGTTAAATGAGGCACACCAGGGGTGGGTTCTACATAACTTTACTACCGGTTCACAACGGGATCGCGCGTGCTCGCTTGCTGCGCATGCACAAATCGCTTCTCATGATGTCAGGATCTGTGGGCGGAGAGCTGGTTTTACTACCAGTTCTATAGAACCGGTCCAAACCGGGGGCAACCCAACTTTAGACTTTTTCGCCATGCTTAAGCAAATCGCTAAAGTCTGTAAGTGTAAATTATTATTTTATTTTTCACCAAGCATGTATTTTATGACAGATACAAGTGTAAACATAATTATAGATACATGAAAAGGATACAAATAAAAGAAAACATTAGGACAGGGATGATAGGCACGCTGGTGCGCTTATGCACGCCCCTTAATTATGCAGTTGTTAACTAAATCTGGCTTCCCTTATTGACTTTGTCTGTAAGAAACCAGCTGGGAAGGTCACAAACGACTATCACGTGATCCTGGGACACTGCCATTATCATAAATACATGCTTGTTGCCAAGCACCTGAATGTTGATCATGTAATCGTGAGGATGCCACAACAGTCATTAATGTGAGGCCCAGTCGTAAGTCACATTTTTTAGTGCCATTATAAGTTCCAACAACAGTAAACATTGATTAAGTTATTAAGTCAAGGACTACCAGTACCTTAAAAGATGTGCCTATATACAGTGCGTACACATCGAACGATTCCAAAATCGCTCCCTTTTTCAAAACTATTAAAATATGCATACAGTCCATTCCCTTGCAATTGGCAAGGTGGGGGATGCTTCTTCTCCTATTGCAATTCTCTGAAAGGGAAGAAAAACCTGAGGCCAAGCCACACACTTTCCTTAAACCAGGACAGGTTCGCGCTGCTGGCTTGAGGCCGACTCATCTGCCATCGCTCAGTCTTTCTCAGTGGCCAGCAGGAGAGGGAAAGGCAGGTAAGGGCCCCGCAGGACAAAAGTCGACATTATTTGCAAAGGAGAGTCCGCCCACGTGAGGGATGAATAGAGCATTCAAACAGACACACACCGATGAGGTAGATTGCTTTTCATTCTCAGATGCCATTTGCCTGCCAACGTGCAGAATTCAAGAATGGAGAAAGTGTGTGTGAGAGAGAATGTGTAGGTGGGGAGTGGGAGGAGGGACATTTCTTACTTTCATATTATCTCAAATAGTCCCTGTGAGGCTGGATTAATGGAGGTTAAGAGAATTAAGAGGAGGTGGGCAGCTTTAGGATTAGAGCAGTGTTTTTCAACCGTAGCCATTTAAAGATGTATGGGTTTCAACTCCAGAATTCCTCACCCAGCATGGGATTCTGGGAGCTGAACTTCATGCATCTTAAAAGTAGCCAAGATGGAGAAACACTGGGTAAGAGCAACCTTCCCAGCAAAAATCTGTAGAGATTCTCTGTCATCCAGGTCATGGTTGTCCCAAAGGTGCTTTTTCAGGAGGCAACTGGACTTTCTTGTTTTTTTTCCTTTGAAGATGTTTCGCTTCTCATCCAAGAAGGTTCCTCAGCTCTGACAGGATAGTGGGGAATAGCAGGATTTATATTCCTTGCAGACAGCTGGTCATTTGTATTCTTTTAGAGCAGAGGTGTCAAACTCGTCACAACGGTGTCACGTGACGTATTGGGACTTTTTCCCCCTTTGCTAAACTGGGCGTTGGCATGGCCAGCATGTGACGCATCCAGCCTGCAGGCCAGGGGTTTGACAGTCCTGTTTTAGAGGGTCATTGAAGCACTTGGAGGTTTATCCTTTAACCAGGAGCACTACTCAGGTGACCCTGAGGACACAGATAAACCTGCAAATGCTTCAAAGACCCTCTAAAAAGATACCAATGACCAGCTGTATGCAAGAAATATAAATCCTGCCATTCCCCACTATCCTGTCAGACAGTGGTGAAATTCAATTTTTTTTACTACCGGTTCTGTGGGAGTGGCTTGTGGGCATGGCAGGGGAAGGATACTGCAAAATCTCCATTTCCACCCCACTCCAGGGGAGGGATACAGCAAAATCCCCATTCCCTCCCCTCTTCTGGGGGAAGGACATTGCAAAATCTCCATTCCCACCCCATTCTGGGACCAGCCAGAGGTGGTATTTGCCGCTTTTCCAAACTACTCAAAATTTCCACTACCGGTTCTCCGAACTACTAAAAATTTCCACTACCGGTTCTCCAGAACCTGCTGGATTTCACCCCTGCTGTCATAGCTGAAGAAGCTTCTTGGATGAGAAATGGAACGTCTTTAAAGAAAAAACAAGGAAGTCCAGTTGCTTCCTGAAAAAGCGTCTTTGGGACAACCTTCCCAGCAGTTTTTTTCATGATCCCAGAGATTGCTCCGTAACTTTTTTGAACTGTGGAATTGCAGAGACAGGTTATTTTTATTGAGTAAAATTGGGGCATTAAGTCCCATCGCCCAGTAATGTCGCACCACATCACCGCGATTCTCAGAAACTGACAAAAGACCAGGAGGTGGGGCGGGGGAGGTGGGAATTCCAGGTTGGGGAAGGCTGGGTATAAGGAAATTAATCTGGGCTAATTTGCATTAAAATACAACCTTCATACATTTCTCTACCATGCCAAGTTTCATGTCTTTTACATGATGAGAGAAAGGTGCCCTGGCACTGTTTTTCCCTCTTCCTGGTGTGGCTTGGCAGACGTCCCTTGGGAGAACATCAAAAATCTTCCACTTAATCCTGCAAGAAGCAGAAATGAACTTTGGACCTTGGCCAGGTTACAGGAAGAAAGATCAAAAGCCAGGACTCTGGGTACCACCTGCCTTATTGACCCTGCCAACACTGGCTCCATTCTTCTTCCTTTTACTAACAGGTGAGTAATCCCCTCCTTGTCCTCCTCTGCTGCTTCTTATTATGCCATCCATAGTTATGAAATTAGATAGCATGCAAATGATGATAAATGGACAAATGCAAGTAGCCCTTGATTTATTATCATGATTGGGACCAGAATTTCCAGAACATTGCACCCATTTTTGGTCGCCACTATATAAAAACGATGTTGAGACTCTACAAAGAATATAGTGAAGAGCAACAAAGATGATTAGGGGACTGGAGGCTAAAACATATAAAGAATGGTTGCAGGAATTGGGTGTGTCTAGTTTGATGAAAAGGAGGACTAGGAGTGACATGATAGCAGTGTTCCAATATCTCAGGGTTGCCACAGAGAGGAGTGGGGTCAATCTATTCTCCAAAGCACCTGAGGGCAGATCAAGAAGCAATGGATGGAAACTAATCAAGGAGAGAAGCAACCTAGAATTAAGGAGAAATTTCCTGACAGTGAGAACAATTAATCAGTGAAACACTTGCCTACAAAAGTTGTGGATACTCCAACACTGGGGGTTTTTAAGAAGAGATTGGGCAACCGTTTGTCTGAAATGGTAATCGGGTTTCCTGCCTAAGCAGGGGGTTGGACTAGAAGACCTCCAAGGTCCCTTCCAACTTTGTTGTTCTGTTCTGTTCATTGCTAAGCAAGGTGGTCGTTAAATGAATTGTGCCTGATTTTTGTCATGGTAAGCAAATCAGTGCAGTTAAGTGAACACTCCAAGCAGTGCAGATGCAAAAGTCCTTCCCTGCCTCCACATCCTTTCATCCATATCCTTTTTTCTCCTCTGTCCCACGTGATAATAATCTTTTTGAAGCAAATATCTATGGAGATTCTCATTCATCGAGGTCATGGTTATCCCAAAGGTGCTTTTTTCAAGAGGCAACTGGACTTTCTTGTAACCTTCATTGTATATAAAATAGGTAGTGGTCAGGCCGGAATGACACTGTTCGCCTCTTACCCTTGGCCTTGCCTGCTTCTCCGCCAGGCTTCCACCTCGGGGGAATTCTCTAGCTTTTCTCCTTGGCTGACACGCCCCTGTCCATTCGCCAAGGCCAGTTGGCCACGGCCCCTCTGTCTCACACGCTTCAGCACCGCCCATTCAACGCCACACTGTTCGTCCTGGGCTTTTAGCTTCCCGGGATGGTTAGTCACCAGCCAATCAGCTAGTTGCCAATGCTGGCAGCCGGAAGCCCAGGGGGAGGGATGGAAGAGAAGAGCGGGGTTGGGGCTGTCCCCACCCCACACCTTTTCAGATGAAGAAAATAATCAAATAAACTGCTATTCTGCTCTCTCCCCACACCACACCTGATCCTGCAGTTGGGCTGCTGTTCCCCCCCCCCACCCACCATCTTAGGTACAGACATACGACATCGGTGACGGCTGGCCATGACGGTTGTAAGTCAAGGATTGCCATCAAATTGGAAAATAGTACAGGTAATCCTCAATTTACGACCGTATTGTCTAGTGACCAATCAAAGTTGCAGTGCCACTGTTTTCCATTTTTCACACTCAAGCTAGAAGAGAATTACCTTGAGGCGAAAGCCTGGCAGAGAAGCAGGTGCGGCCAAGGGTAGGAGGCGAAAAGTCCTAAACCCTGGTCAGGCAGCGGTCCAGCATGGCACATATGTGGTCTGGGCTGAGATTGGTCCTGTCCCCTAAGGTGCTATCTTGTAGCAGTTGTTTCTTCACTACCATGACAGCTTCAGTTGTTGGAATGCTTGTGAAGAGGGGAGTCACATTATAGGAAACCATGGTCTCATCTGGGTCCAGTTTTTCCAAACCTTGCAGATGAAAACCTGTGAATTGTTGATATGGTGGGTGGTATTGCCAACTAGAGGAACCAATATGGTGGTTAGATATATTGCAATGTTGTAGATGACCGAGTTGATGCTGCTGACAATTGGTCTGAGTCAGTGGTGGGTTTCAAAAAAAATTACTACTGGTTCTGTGGTTGTGCCTTGGTGGGCATGGGAAGGCATGGTGGGTGTGGCAGGGGAAGGATATTGTAAAATCTCCATTCCCACCCCACTCCGGGGGAAGGATAGTGCAGAATCCTCATTTCTTCCCGATCAGCTGGGACTTGGGAGACAGAGAATAGATGGGGAGTGGGGACAGTCAGAATTTTTACTACCGGTTCTCTGAACTACTCAAAATTTCCGCTACCAATTCTCCAGAACTGGTCAGAACCTGCTGAAACCCACCTCTAGTCTGAATGGAAGTCCAAGGAAATCCAGTTGCCTCTTGAAAATAGCACCTTTGGGACGATCTTTTTGAAGCCTTAGATTGTCCTCCTTCATTTAAGCCCCCCTTCTATACAGTATTTGTAAATAACAGCAGTGCCTTTGTTCTACCTGATCATCCAAAAGAAATCAAATTCAAATTGTTGGTTGCCCTCTCATCCCCTTGCTTTTCTTGTTGCATTCAAGATTAGAAAACGGATTTCCATTTCCACTTTTGTATGAAATTCCCAAATGCAACGTCTAAATTTAGAACTGGGGCAAGTTAGCTATCGTGCAAATGTGTATGCAAATCTCAAGCATCTAATTTGTGTTTCATGATCTTGAATAGGCACAGAATCGTAAACCTAATTCTCTCCCCCAGAGAAGGTAGAATTCAAATGTTTGGGGCTTGTTGATGAAACTGGGCACTTGATGTACCTCTATGGCAGTTCATGAGGACTTAGAAAGAGGATGAATGTCAGATGATGTGCAGGAGCCTTTTCCTCCTACTTCTCTGTAGCTGTGATAGACTTTGGTCCCCCAAATTCCAGTCAAAGGTGAATCAAATGCAATTGTACGCCAGTATCTGGTTCTTCTCCATTTAGATGTTATTGCTTCCCATCCACCAGTGGTGAAATCCGAACTGGTTTGCTACCAGTTTGCTGGCTGCGCATGCGCAGTGGGCACCAAATGCGCGCTACATGCGCATGCACAGTATGTGCCAAAAGGAGGCTTGGGAAGGTAAGTAGAAGTGAGGGGGGTGGATCAGCTGTGGTGCGCAATTTAGCTTCGCTAGAAAGCAGGATTTCCTGCTTTCTAGCAAAGCTAAACCGCGCTGCACAGCTGATTCCCCCGCCCCGCTGTTCTACTTACCTTCCCAAGCTTCCTTTTGGTGCGTGCTGCGCGTGTGCGCAGTATGCACCAAAAGGAAGCTTGGGAAGGTAAGTAGAACAACGGGGAGGATTTCCTGCTTTCTAGCAAAGTTAAGCCCCGCTGCACAGATGATCATCGAAAATACCGGTTCAAACTGGTAGCTTTTTAAACTGCTTCTTCAACCGAACTGGTAGCGTTTTTTACTACCGGTTCGCCTGAACTGGTAGTTTTTATCACTACCGGTTCCCTTGAACCGGAGTGAACCGGTAGCATTTCACCCCTGCCACCCACCAAAAAGCTGTTTGGAAGACTGAGGGAGAGCGGTCTTTCCTGGTTAAAATAGAGGAGAAAATGCTGCTCTCCTCATCCTAATAGCAAGAAGTTTTAGAAACTGAGAAAGTAAGTGTGTATGTGTCCTTGAATTAGATGGCATCTACTGTTCTACAATCATATTCAATGGCATGCAGTTTTTCTTCAGCTTAGCACAACTGTGCGAAGACTGTGAGTTCTAGTCTTGCCTCAGTCATGAAAGCTGATTGGGTGACTTTGGACCAGTGACTCTGTCTGAGCCCAACTCAGCTCACAGAAGTGTTGTTGTGGGCAAAAGAATATTATTGTGTTTGCTGCCTTGAGATACTTAAAAAAGCAATAAAGGCGGGATTAAAAAATTAATAAAATAAATGCACTGGAGGAAAATATGTCTTGGCATTGACATAGGTCAGAGGTGATCAATGTTTGCCTAAATCCCCTTTTTGCAGCCCACAGAACCTCTGACCATCGTTGCAGTAAATGACAGCATAATTTCCTACCACATTGAGATCAGAAACAACATGAAAAAGATAGCATAAGCCCCAAAGTAAGAATATCACAGTTAGAAAGGGAAAAAAACCCACCCTAATATAACTTTGGAAAACCTAGCCTCACACATTTTCTGGCTTTTATGCCCCCCTCACCAGAAATGGTATTCAGCAGGTTCTGACCAGTTCTGGAGAACCGGTAGCAGAAATTTTGAGTAGTTTGGAAAACCGGTAAATACCACCTCTGACTGGCCCTGCCCCCATCTATTCTCTGCCTCCAGAGTCCCAGCTGATCAGGAGGAAATGGGGATTTTGCAGTATCCTTCCCCTGCCATACCCCCAAGCCACGCCCACCAAGCCATGCCATACCACACCCACCAAGCCACACCCACAGAACCGGTAGTAAATTTTTTTTAATCCCACCACTGCCCCTCCCCCGATAATAAACCTAGTGCTTGACCTTTTATTATTATTATTATTTATTAAATTTTTATACCGCCCCCTCTCCCGAAGGACTCGGGGCGGTGAACAGCCAGAATTAAAAACACACAATACAAATATTAAAATACATTAAAACAAAATTAAATTATCCTAGGCTTCTCCAATTTAAAACCCCGTTACCCATAAAATTCACCCAATTAAAAATTTTTAACCCAGCCCGGCTTGCTGAAATAAAAAAGTCTTCAGGGCCCGGCGGAAGGTCCGGAGGTCCGGGATTAGTCGTATCCCTGGGGGTAGCTCATTCCAGAGGGCGGGTGCCCCCACAGAGAAGGCTCTCCCCCGGGGGGTCGCCAGCCGACATTGCCTGACAGACGGCACCCTGAGGAGACCCTCTCTGTGGGAGCGTGTTGGCCGGTGGGAGGTTATCGGAGGCAGAAGGTGGTCTCGTAAATAACTGGGTCCTAAGCCATGGAGCGCTTTGAAGATGAGAACCAACACCTTGAAGCGCACTCGGAAGACCACTGGAAGCCAATGCAGCTCGCGCAGGAGAGATGTCACGTGGGAGCGCCATGTCGCCCCCATAAGTACCCCGCGCGGCCGCATTCTGCACCGAGTGCTCCTCAAGGGGAGCCCCATGTAGAGAGCATTGCAGTAGTCGAGGCGGGAAGTAACGAGGGCATGAGTGACCGTGCATAGGGAGTCCCGATCCAGAAAGGGGCGCAACTGGCGTATCAGGCAAACCTGATAGAAAGCCCCCCTGGCCACGGCCGTCATATGCTCTTCTAAAGACAGCCGTGCGTCCAGGAGGACACCCAAGTTACGCGCCCTCTCCGTGGGGGCCAATGTCTCGCCCCCGATAGTCAGCGATGGCACCAGCTGACTATATCGGGACGCCGGCAGCCACAGCCACTCAGTCTTGGAGGGATTGAGTCGGAGCCTGTTCCTCCCCATCCAGACCCGCACCGCCTCCAGGCACCGGGACATCACGTCAAGGGTATCGTTGGGGTGGTCCGGGGTGGAGATGTACAGCTGGGTGTCATCAGCGTACAGATGGCACTGCACCCCAAAACCACAGATGATCTCACCCAGCGGCTTCACATAAATGTTGAACAGGAGAGGCGAGAGGACCGACCCTTGTGGCACCCCACAAACCAAGTGCCTTGAGGTCGACCTCTGCCCTCCAGCCAACACAGACTGCGACCAGTCGGAGAGATAGGAGGAGAACCACCCTAAAACAGTGCCTCCCACTCCCAACCCCTCCAACCGGCGCAGCATGATACCATGGTCGATGGTATCAAAAGCCGCTGAGAGGTCTAATAGGACCAGAACAGAGGAGCAACCTCTGTCCCGAGCCCTCCAGAGATCATCAACCAATGCGACCAATGCCGTTTCCGTGCTGTACCCGGGCCTGAAGCCGGACTGGAACGGATCTAGATAGACGGTTTCATCCAGGTACTGCGGGAGCTGTCGCGCAACCACACTCTCAACAACCTTCGCCAAGAAGTGAAGGTTGGAAACTGGACGATAGTTTGCTAAAACAGCTGGGTCCAGAGAGGGCTTCTTGAGGAGGGGCCTCACCACCGCCTCTTTCAAGGCGGGAGGCAAAAACCCCTCACTCAAGGAAGCATTTATAATCCTCTGGAGCCAGCCTCGCGTAACCTCCCGGGTAGCCAGCACCAACCAGGAGGGACACGGGTCCAATAAACATGTGGTTGCATTCAACCTCCCCAGCATCCTGTCCACGTCCTCGGGAGTCACAGGGTCAAACTCATCCCAGATAACCGTCTCAAGACAGACCTCGGACAACCCGCCTGTACCTACCCAGTCAGAGTCCAAGCCTTCCCGAATTTGAGCGACTTTATCGTGCAGATAATGCGCAAAATCCTCAGCACGACCTTGCAAGGGGTCTTCCCGCGCTCCCAGATGGAGAAGGGAGCGAGTCACCCTAAACAAGGCAGCTGGGCGATTTTCTGCCGACGCAATAAGAGCGGAAAAGTAATTACCCTTCGCCGCCTTTATCGCCACTAAGTAGGTCTTGATATAAGACCTCACTAGTGTACGGTCAGATTCGGAGCGACTGGCCCTCCAACTACTCTCTAGGCGTCTTTTCTGGCGTTTCATCCCCCTCAGCTCCTCGGAAAACCAAGGAGCTGGGCAGATTCGGCGCCGGGTCAGAGGCCGCAAAGGCACGACCCGATCTAAAGCACCAGCGGCCGCCCTATCCCAGGCGGCCACCAGGTCTTCCGTCGAGTCGCGTGCCTTGGAGGCTTTCTAGTCCAACTGCTCAAGCAGGAAACCCTACTCGGAGGCCTTCTAGACCTGATGACAACAATTGCATGTTAGAAATAGGAGGTGAGTCTATGGGGCTCAGAAAGTCAAAATGGGCTTCAGAACCACCCCATCGAAGCTCTGCTCATTTATTGAACTGCAGATAAAAGGAGGGGGCTTCAATTTTATGATGGTAACCACCATCCTGACTTTTCTAGGAATAACAGAATAACAGAGTTGGAGGGGACCTTGGATGTCTTCTAGCTCAACCCCATGCTCAGCAGGAAACCCTATACCATTTCAGACAAATGGTTATCCAATCTCTTCTTAAAAACTTCCGTTGCTGGAGCATTCACAACTTCTGAAGGCAAGCTGTTCCAATGATTAATTGTTCTAACTTCCAGGAAATTTCTCCTTCGTTCTAGGTTGCTTCTCTCCTTGATTAGTTTCTACCCATTGCTTCTTGTCCTACCTTCAGGTGCTTTGGAGAATAGGTTGACCCAGGGGTGAAATCTAAAATTTGTTACTGCCGGTTCTGTGGGCGTGGCGTGGTGGTGGTGGTGGTGGTAATGTGACTGGGTGGGCGTGGCCAATTTTTTTTCTCTTTTAAAACCAATTTTTTACATGTAAAACCATGTAAAAAATGCTTTCAAAAGGCTCTGACGATCCCAGCTGAGTTGCCTGATTAGCAGGCAACTCAGCTGGGATCGTCAGAGCTTGGATTGTCAGAGCCATTTAAAAAGGAAAAAAAGGCTTGATGATCACGCGGCTCAGCTGGGCATGGGGGGCGGGGGCAGAGATTTTTGCTACCGGTTCTCTGAACTGCCTGCTGCCATCGCTACCTACTTGCCCGAGCTGGTCTGAACAGGGAGCATTTCACCCCTGGGTTGACCCTCCTCTTCTTTGTGGCAGCCCCTGAAATATTGGAACACTGTTATCATGTTACTCCTCACCCATCTTTTCACTAAACTAGACATACCCAATTCCTGCAACCATTCTTTGTATTCCCTCGAATACGAAGAACGGTTCCCTCAAAATCATTTTTTCTCCTATACATACATACATACATACATACATACATACATACATACATACATACATACGTGGATTTCAGCACCCAAAAGTCCAACCCAATCCTGTTGCTTTTCCCTGTGTTGGGATTAACAGGACCCTGAATTCCCTGTCATCCTACAGGATGGGGATTCTGGAATGTGAGTCATTAGAATCCTAGAATTGGAAGGGAACTCTGAGCTTGTAAGACTGCTTGGTAGAGGATTTGCTGAAGAATTTTAGACAAATGGTTTTACAGCCTGTTGCAAGTCTCAGCACACGTGAAAGTCAGCAGATAGAGAAGGATGTCCAGGTTCAATGCCCTGAAATTGGGAGATAATTGAATTTGCATGAACTTACATTATTATTATTTTTTATTGTTGCAGCTGGCAGCATTGGGGCTGCACCGATGACCATTCCAGGTGAGACTTTGTTATATGGAGTTGCATATAGAATTTTAAGGCTCTTCCATATATCTGTGCTGATTTAGCATCAATACCCATCCCCTTCCAACTCTGTTTCCTACATCATTCTTTCAACAGATGATTTTCTTCCTGCTTTTTTGAAGGGCAACTAAAATAGAAAACTTTCTGTTTTAATATTGGCAACCTGGGACTTCCCAGTTTTGCTGGGTGTGTGTTTGTGAATGTGCCCTTTGCGATTTCTTAGAACTGTAAGAAATGCTATTTCCCCTCTACCTGTTTTAAGGCTCCTTATTAGATTTCACAGGCAACTTTTATCAATGAATTCCATGTTAAGTCCTTCTGCCAATCTACCAATGTAATGGCTAAAATTCAGCACAACCTGATGTTGCATAATCAATCAATTACATTTTGTCAATTTCTAACCTGGTGATTGTACTGTACGGGTTTCGTTGGACGCTCAGGATTTATTCATTGATTAAATGAATAAAAGCTAGTTTATCTACATTGATGCCAATTAGGAAATAGTTACAGTAATTCAAAGTGAAATATATTTCATCAAAGTAAATGCTTGACTTGTACGGTTAAAGCTCAGCCTGATAACCCGGTGTTAAAATAGCCTTTTTCTTTATCTTGAAACCGGCCTTAGAATAGAAAACTCTTCAAATGGAAAATAATCTGCTGTAACATTCAACTTGATTACCTTAGTGAGAATTGACCCTTAGCAAGAAAGTGATGGTTCACTGCATCTTTACGCCCAATTAATTCATAATGGGCATAAGGTACACCTAAAGTTAGCAGGTGTCTCTAGGCATCTTAGCAGTGCCAGCAGTAACAGCTGTAACAGTTGTGGTGTGTGATTAGAATGCAGTATTCCTGGTTAACTCTGCCCACAGCCAGGAGTTCAGTTCTGACCAGCACAAGGTTGACTCAGTCTTCCATCCTTCCAAGGTCAATAAAATGAGGAGCCAGATTGTTGGGGGCAATGTGCTGACTCTGTAAACCACTTAGAAAGGGCTGTAAATCACTATGAAGCTGTATATAAGTCTAAGTGCTATTGCTAACACCTGGACATAAAAACAGGAGCCAATGATGCTCAATTGCATATCCCAAAAGTTCCCTTTCAAGAATTTGTACTTTAAGCTGTGGTTGAGTACCAGAACATGCTGGGTATTTTCCTCCCAGTTGATGGTTGCCATACCTTGAGGTTGGGCAATTGTAGAGGCCCAGACCCAAGGCCAGCTGAGAGGATGCTTCAAGAGACAAGTTGAATGTAGAAAACCATCAAGTTGAAACTAGACATTATATGTGAGACTAAGAAATCAGAGTTGCAAGATGAGAGCCAAAGAGCATGCCTGAGAATTATAACACAGCAGGTTATAATTGATAACAGATGTTGTGCAGTCTGAATGGTTAGACCAAGCCAGAGAAACCATCACTTATTGAAATACTCCATCTGTAGTCCCAAAGGTTCTTTTTTTCAAAGGCAACTGAACTTTGTGTGTGTTTTTCCTTGAAGACGTTTTGCTTCTCATCCAAAAAGCTTTTTCAGTTCTGACTGAATGTGGAGAATGGAATCCTTCCATTCAGCCAGAACTGAAGAAGCTTCTTGGACTGAGTAGCAAAACGTCTTTGAGAAAAAACACACACAAAAATCTGTTTGCCTTTTGAAAAGAGCACCTTTGGGACAACCGTGACCTGGATGACTGAGAATCTCCACAGACGCCCTGCTTGTGGAAGTCTGATAGTTCACCTGAAGAAATAGTGATCCACAAAGTTTGGAGTTGATGGCTCTAAACCTAGCAGCCACCATACTTCTTTCCGTTGGTGGGTTGAGTCCAAGAACTTTTAATGGGCCGTAGCTATATTCCAGATAACTTTTCATTTTAGCAGATCTATTTTCTCTTAGCCCAATAATGCCTCAGGGTGCAATATAACCCTTAACATTCTTGAATGACCACCCTGAAAGATTTGAATGGATGCCTCAAAAATCACGAGCTGCTCCCGGTAGAACTATTAGTTGAATGGACTCCAAAGAGAGAGATCTTCAGCATGCAGAGAATAATTACATCAACTGCATTTCATAAACAGGGTATGTGGAATAGCCTGCCGCAGAATATTCCAACCCTGACATTTGTTTTGGTGTCCAGCTACTTTCAGACTCAGAGTGACCCATTTTGAGATTGGGAAATTCCATGGTAGAATTTTGTTCCCGTGCTTTAATTATGATTATTGTTGTTTATTTAAATGAAATGCAATTTTTGTCGTGGCCCTGTTTAACTTCTTGATGCCAATCCAGTGCACCGTTTGGATTTTGAATTCCAATATGTAAAATTATCTCTGGATGATTTGCCTGACCCTACCTTAGTTGCTCACCAGCCATGATGCAGCTCTTCCTCCCCCACTGAAGTCCTTCTTCTTGAGTTGTTCAAGACAGTAGCTCTGCCCTCTTCCTTCCAGAGGTACGGCTGGTCAACGGACGCACCCGGTGCCAGGGACGGGTGGAGATCTTCTACAACAATACCTGGGGCACAGTGTGTGATGACGACTGGGACATTGTGGATGCCAACGTGGTGTGCCGCCAACTCGGTTGTAGCCATGCCATCGGCATGCCACCCACCCTTTCTTTTGGCAGAGGGCAAGGACCCATTTTTCTAGACAATGTGGACTGCAGAGGAAGAGAGGCAGCCCTCAGTGAGTGCAGCAGCCATGGATGGGGCATCCACAACTGCTACCACTATGAAGATGTGGCCGTCATGTGTAATGGTACAAAGGTTTGGGCCTGATGGATTGCAGTGGTGGTGGGGAAGGGATTGGTTTCAAAGTCGACCCTCCAACCAAGTGGTGAAATCTAAAATTTGTTACTACCGGTTCTGTGGGTGGGGCTTGGTGGGGGGGTAATGTGACTGGGTGGGCGTGGCCAATTTTTTTTCTTTTAAAACCATTTTTTCTACAACCTCTTCGGTGAAGAGGTTGTAAAAAAATGCTTTCAAAAGGCTCTGACGATCCCAGCTGAGTTGCCTGATCGGCAGAGGGTTTTTTTAAAAAAAGCCTCTGCCATCAGGCAACTCAGCTGGGATCATCAGAGGCATTTAAAAGAAAAAAATGATTTTTTTCTTTTAAAAGCCTTTGACGATCCCAGCTGAGCCGCGCGATCATCAGAGGCTGTTTTTTTTTACTTTTAAAAGCATTTTTTCAGCCGAAGAGGTTGTAGAAAAAATGCTTTTAAAATTAAAAAAAAAGTCTCTCCCCATTGGGTGTAATCTAATAGAAATAGATCAATAATTAAAAAAATATATAAACCCAGAAATTAAAGATTATTCAAGTCATGTTTGAAAGCCAGAACAGGTATAGGTTTTAATATATCCCTTGAAAGCAGGGGTGGGTTCTAAAATTTATTACTACTGGTTCTGTGGGCGTGGCTTATTTTTGTGGGTGTGGTTTGATGGTTATGTGACAATTCTTTAGGATTTAGCAGAGGTACTGGTCTACCAGGCTTTTAACTGCTTGCAGAGCTGTACCGGTCTACCCATTTGTTCTTGGAGGCACCGGTCTACTCATTTGTTTTTGGAGGCACCGATCTACCCATTTGTTTTTGAAGGCACCGGTCTACTCATTTGTTTTTGGAGGCACCGGTCTACCCATTTGTTTTTGGAGGCACCGATCTACCCATTTGTTTTTGAAGGCACCGGTCTACTCACTTGTTTTTGGAGGCACCGGTCTACCCATTTCTTTTTGGAGGCACCGGTCTACCCATTTCTTTTTCGAGCGCACTGGTCTACCACCACCCTGTCTTTTAACACTGATCAGCTGTAGGGCGGCCCTTTGAAGCCCCGTGGCAAGAGTTTAAACAGTTTTTTTCCTTCTAGCTGATCAGCTGGGACTCGGGAGGCAGCGAATAGGGGGCGGGGCCAAATAAAAGGTAAGAATAACGTGAGGGGAGGGCTGGAGGGCCCAGCTCCCAAACAAAGAGAACCGGTTCGGTGACGTCATATTGTCACCACTAACAGCTCGGCCGAACCGGGCCAAACTGGGAGGAACCCACCACTGTTTGAAAGGGAATACAGCTGATCCTTGACCTATGACATTGGAACCAGAATTTCTGTAGGTGAGCGAGGTGGTTATTAAATGAATCACCCTGACTTTACAACCTTTGTTGCCACGGTGGTTAAGTGAATCACACAGTTAAGCATATCCAGCTTCCTCCATTGACTTTGCTTAGCGGAAGCAGGCTGGGAAGGTTGCAAAATGGCAATCACATGTCCCCAGGACACTGCAACCATTAGAAATACATGTCAATTGCCAAGCACCCAAATTTTGATCACGTGACTGGGAATGCTGCAACAGTTGTACATTCAAGAACTGAATAGTGAGAAATTTTCTGACAGCGAGAGCAATCAACCAACGGAACAGAAGTTGCCTTCAGAAGTTGTGGGAGCTTCATCACTGGAAGCTTTCAAGAAGAGACTGGACTGCTATCTGTCAGAAATGGTGTAGGGTCTCCTGCTTGGGCAGGGGGGAGGGGTTGGACTAGACGACCTACAAGGTCCCTTCCAACTCGGTTAATCTGTTTGTCATAAGTCACTTTTTTCAATGCCATAGTTACCGTATTTTTCGGAGTATAAGACACACTTTTTTCCCTCCTAAAAGAGGGTGAAAATTTGGGTGCGTCTTATACACTGAATGTAGCCCCGCCCACCCGCTGGCCCCCACTCTTTGGCCTCTGCCTCCCAGCAATTTACCTCCTTGCAGCAACAGCCCGTTTCAGCTTCAGCACAGCCTGATTAGCACAAGCAGTTGATTGTTGGTTGGATCGGCCTCCCGACCGTCAGCTGTTTCAGGCTGTAGGGATTGCCATTGCCTATTGCCGCGCAGGCCTCTGCTGTTTGCTGCAACGAGACAAATTGCTGGGAAGCAGAGGCAGATTTTTTTTTCTTGTTTTCCTCTCCAAAAAAGGTAGGTGTGTCTTATAGTCCGGAGTGTCTTATACTCCGAAAAATATGGTACTTCAAAAACAATGGTTGTAAATTGAGGATAACTACCTGTACACCAGTCACCACCAGAAACATCATACATTGCACTATGCCATAATGTGGGTTTTATTTTGGCTTAGTGTATTATATGAATCTGGTCTGTCTCTCTAAATCAGATCTTCAACAGATAATCCTCTGTTCATTTCAAGGCTGAAAGTGGCAGAGAGTTCAGAGCATCTACTATCAGCTTTGGGCTGTTTTGCCAGTGAAACGTTTGGTGATTTCACCAGTTTTGCAGTTTCAGTCAAGAAATGTTTGGCCCTCTACCAGTTCCAAATGCTGTATTTTCCTAAGCACCTCTTAAAAGAGAACGCTTGAACTAGGACTTCCGTTCTCATTAAGGAATCAGGAAGAGTTTGGTAGCATATTTTCCAAGTTATAAAACGTCATTCAAAGATATATGGTGCAGCTCAGGAAAGTTTATGCCTTTTAATAAAATGTGTTAGTCAGAGAATAATGCTATTCGTCTCCTGTTTTTCCCCTCTTTTGCTACGATGTTCTCATTAAAGAAAGTGCAGCTGGTTCAGTCTGGGCTTTCATCAATTAATAGATAAAAAAGATGAAGCCTTCCTTAAAAAAGTAGCTGAGTAATAGTAGCTTTAGAAGCAAAGGAGGATTCTATGTTCAGAACATTTTTAAACAGCTGCTTTGAGTTAGACCAGGAACAGTTGTAGTGCAAAAGGAGATCAGAATGAACTAATCTGATCAGGACAGCTGGCACAGTATGGGGCAGGCAATGTTTGAGGGAACGGGGCACAATGTGTTGGGCTGATAGCATGTAGAGAGCAACACTGACGTTGTGAGTATAACTTTTATAAGAAAAATATTCTTGAGGCTGGTGCATATGTGAAAGAAACATAACGATATGGTTGTTTTTGGTGCTAAGGAGAGCCAGTTTGGTGTAGTGGTTGAAGGCATCAATCTAGAACAGGGGTGTCAAACTCGATTTCATTGAGGGCCACATCGGGGTGGTGTTTGACCTAGGTGGCCTGGGTGGGTGTGGCCAGCTCGATGTCACTCGTGTTGGGGGCACCTGTGGTGGCCCAAGCGCTCTGCCAGCAAAAATGGTCTCCTGAGCTCCGTTTTTGGCTGTGCCAGCCTCCTACAACCCTCTGCTGGCGAAAAGGGAGCTCAGGAGGGCCCATTTTCCTGAGCTCCATTTTCACTGGCAGAGCAGGGGCGGGTTCCAAATCCTGTTGCTACTGGTTCACTTGTGGGTGCGTGCATGCTCGCGGGCGGGTGGCACCTGCGCATGCACAGAAGCATCCGGTTGGGAGGGCGGAGTCTCCCGCCGTCACTACCAGTTCGCCCGATCCGGTGCAAACCGATAGCAACCCACCACTGTGGCAGGGGCACCGTGGGCCGATCCTTCGCTGTTTCCAGGGCAGCCCCCCAGGCCACATCTAAGCACCCTACGGGGCTGAATCAGGCCCACGGGCCTTGAGTTTGACACTAGAAACAGGAGACTGAGAACCGTTCCTTTCTCACAGCCTTGGGAAGGAGACGATGGCAAACCATTTCTGAAAAACCTTGCCAAGCAAAGTGCAGAGGCTCATCCCGTTTCCAGGAATCAAAAACTGACTTTAAGGCATATGTGTGCAAGCACACAATTGGCGGTAAGGCAGCTTCAAATACAGTACTGCCTACAAGTTATGAGTCTATAATGTGCTCACCTCCCTTTTATAAGCACAGCATCTGATCTGCACAGGTCAGAGAGAAAAGAGAAAGGGATGAATGAGGGGGATGAAGGAAGTGATGAAAATCTTAAGAGGAAGTGGGTTTCAAAATAAGTTTTTCAGACAAGGAAAGGAATTCAGAATGCAGAATCCTTTTATATCTAGTGGTCACTATCTGTTTTGGAGAATTGACCACAGCAAGGTATTTTTTTTCAGAGTGGGAGAGAAAAGTGGAGAACCTGGAGGCACCTTGAAATGTATCTCCAGGCAATATGTGATATGAGCATCACATTATCTACCCCTGAAATACCAGATACCCTATTTTTCGAAGTATAAGACGTACCGGAGTATAAGACGCACCTTAGTTTTTGGGGAGGAAAATAAGAAAAAAGCTGATTGGTGAATCGGCCTCCCGGAATACCCCCAATCAGCTGTTCCCAGAGGTGAATCCATCAAGTCAACCAACTATAATTTAAAATAGAAATTGTAGAATTGTTATGGTGCTCTCTGAGTTTGGTGGTTTTCTTGCAGACATTTCATTACCAAGCCAGGTAACACCATCAGTGCTAGCAAATAGAATAGACGTTATAGGGCTTTGCATGTACAGAAGAGATGGGGGCGTGGCACACAGCCATGATGTTGATATAATTATTCTATAGTTTTCTTGATCTTCATGCATCCATTTTTTTCTGTCTTTGTAGAACTGCTACCCACACAATCAGCAAAAGACCCTGCCAGCAAAACAACCACAGCTCCATTAAAAGATAAGAAAAGTAAGTGTTTTCTAGATTTACTTAAGAAATAATCTTTAGCTGGCTTGTTTATTTATTTTTGCATGTGTATGTCTGGAAAAGGAAGGAAAGAATATTTGTCTCAGGGGCCTTATAACCTAACAAGTAGCATATGGTGGACAGCATCTGAAAGGGAGGAAAATACCGGTAGAAGCTAGGGAAAAGTACTCATTTATTTCAGATATATTTACTTAGATTCGGATAGAGTGGTATCTGGTAGCTATAATAACTTTTTACTACAGGCACTCAATAGCCATTGCAATTTTTTGCCTTGTTCATGGAATTATATAGCACCGGATGAGAGAGTTCAGATGATCAATTCACTGCTACTGGCTTTTTTTTTTTTTTTTTTTTGGTTTGGTTTCTTTTTCTTATTAGAAAAAGTCAACCATGGCAGACGACAAAATTGAAACATTGCATAATAGTGGCCCCTCAATAATAGTTTTTTTCCCCCTCAGGTCTTCTTCTTGTTGTTGTTGTTTTTAGTAGGCATCTCTGCCTCTTCCATAAAAAGAACTCATACTTGCTCTCAAAAGTAATAAACAGAGCAAGGCAGATGGTTGGGTGATCCTCTGGTTTCTTTTACAGGTGATGGGAGAATTCGGCTGGTGAACGGGGCAAACGCCTGCCAAGGCCGAGTGGAGATATTCTACAAAGGAAACTGGGGCACTGTGTGTGATGATGAATGGGACCTACATGATGCCAATGTGGTGTGCAAGCAGATGGACTGTGGTCATGCGGTGGCCTACAGGACCAATGCCTACTTCGGCTACGGCACTGGGCGCATCCTCCTAGATAATGTGAATTGCGATGGAAATGAGCCACAGCTCTCAGCCTGTTTCAGCCTCGGTTGGGGCATCCATAACTGTGGTCACCATGAAGATGCTGGGGTCGTATGCTCTGGTGAGCAAGTTAGAAAAGACACCTCAACCACCTAGACAAGGCAGGCAGCTTCCAGAGGGATTTTGAACTCCCCGTGTTTCCCTGAAAATAAGTACCCCTGTCTTATATTTTGGGGGGCTCCGAAAGACGCATTAGGGCTTATTTTGGGGGGTGAGGGTGTTGTCCACTGACTCACCTCACTTACGCATGTTGCCCCCTGGCCTCCTTTTTGCTGTCAGAGGCCTTCAGGAACTTCTTCTGCAGCCAGCAAGGCTTCTTGAAGGCCTCTGCAGTCAATAACTGTTCTGCCCCAGCTACGGACCTCAAAGAACGCAGCACACACAAAGTCCGTTCAAACCTTAGTTTACTAAATAAAACAGTTTTTTACAACAACGGCTGTTAATTAACTGCATTAACAGCCACCAAGAATTCAAAGAATAATACTGAAAGCTTACTGTGGTTGGCAGAATGCCCAGAAGCAATTTGCAGGAAGCTGATAAGATAAGCAAGACAAGACACGAAGGTATGTGAACGGAGTTGTTCCCTGCAAATTGTTTCAGTTGGTGTTCCTCCTTAAATAGGCTAATTGGAGTAGCCAATTAGCCCCAAGCCTTACTCTCGAGGAGACCTCCTCCTGAGGAGCCACTCCTGCCTTTTGGCAGTTCTGTGTGCCTGTGCATTGAGAAGAGGCTCCTCCTCTTCGTCCTCTTCACTTAAGGGAGCTTCTGGCGTTCTGAAGGCCCTGGCTGAATCCCCGCCCCTGGCACCACATCCTCTCCAGCCTCCTCATTGTCCGACTCAAGTGCCAGCTGCACAGGCTGCTGGCGCAGCACCACACCAGCCTCCTCGCTGTTGGAATCAGCTACTAGCTGCACCGGCTGCTGACGGGTCACAACATTAAAAGAGTTCCGGATCGATCCAGACAATAAGTTGAAATAAGTTAATGTCTAAACAAAAACTAAGTTTGGCTTTGCCAGTTTGGGAATTCTGGGAATGACAATCCCAACTCATTTGGAGGGTACCTATTTACAGAATACTGCTCTGGCAAAATTGAAAGGTTTTAACATATGATGAAAATGAAAACATAGAACTTGCATAGAACAGGGCATCCTTGAAGGAAGAAGATTCTCAAGATGGAATACAACAGTAGAAATGAACTTGTGTTTGGTTCCTACCTTCTTTTACTAGTAAGAAAGTTAGTTAGTTCTAGATAAGGCTTCCATGGCAGTCATTCATAGACAAAGTGGGAACAGCAGCCCTTGAATTGTCAAGATCTCAAGTCATGTCACATCAGAGGTTTGTGAGTCAAAAAACTATGTCTTGAACTAGGCATAGAAATGGCACTGGGTATGTTCTCACTACAGTGTTTCCCATAATTAGCAAGGGTGTATTCAATTAACCCAGTTTTCTGTAGTCACATGACATATTGAGCCAGGCATTGATCACACAACTGGATTCTCCCAACTTGCTGGCTAAGATGTGGTTAGTTAATTTGTGTAATTTTGTTCAGAGTGCATAGAGATCTGTTATAAGATTTCCAGAGGCTAGGTTGAAGGACAACCTTCTTTGCCTTTTTCCTTATTTTTAGAATTATTAGAAATAATTGAAGTACCCATCAATTGCTTTTCATGTAATATTTTAACGAGCAAAATATAGTTCACCGGAAATTGATTGATGGAGTTAACTCCTTAGCAGACAACAAGCAGACAACAAGCTGGAAATCTGTTGCTAGCATATTGACTTGGCATTATTGTGTCTCAACAGGGCTAGGGACAACAACCACCATTATGCCAATCACTACAATAGTGGTAGAGGACTATAAAGAATCATTCACCGATACAGCCACAGGTAAGAGGGGCCATGTCTATAATTTCACTCTCCATAAATCGTGTTTCACTCTCCATAAATTGTGATGGGAGGATCCCGATACTCCCATGTTACACCTCTCCTGGGCGACTTGCATTGGTTGCCGGTTGCCCTCCGGGTGAGATTCAAGGTGCTGGTTTTGACCTATAAAGCCCTTCATGGCTTAGGCCCAGGATATCTGTCGGACCACCTGCAACCAGCATCGACCTCCCATCGCCTGGTGCATTCTCACAGAGAGGGCCTACTCAGGGTGCCGTTGGCTAGACAATGTCAGCTGGCGACCCCCAGGGGTAGAGCCTTCTCTGTGGGTGCGCCCACCCTCTGGAATCAACTTCCCTTGGGTCTTCGATTGGCCCCGGACCTTCGTACCTTCCGCCACGAGCTTAAGACATGGCTGTTTAAATGCCCTAGCTTGGACTGATGGGGTCTACTGTTCTAAATTGGTTTTAAATTGGTTTTAGTCTGTTTTAGTCTGTTTTAATGTGTATTTATTGGGATTGTTTCGCTGATGTGAGCTGTCCTGAGTCCTTTGAGAGAGGGCGGCATATAAGTCCAATAATAATAATAATAATAATAATCATCATCATCATCATCATCATCATCACAAAATTTGAGGGGAGGGAATGTGAGCCAAATCAAACTCTTCTGACGTGGCTCTTGTGTCTTCCCATGCTGGGGGAGGAAGAAATTTTAGAGCAATATACCTGGGCACCCTATTGAGGAAGACTACCAAAACTAGGCCAGATGCTACCAGTGATGTATTGAAAAAGGGAACAAGCTGATTAATACAGGAAGGCTAACTCTTGGACCCAGGGCCACATTCGACCTCTGAGCAAGTAAAGGGAACCAGAGGTTTCTGTAGGGATGGTTTTAAAAAGTTGGTGGCTTTGAAAATGTGATCTTAATTTTTCTTCTTTTACCCATCATCCCTCCAACATCTTTACAGATTCCCTGATAGGTAAAGAATTAGGTAGAACTTAGAGCAAATCTAAATGTTATCTTCATTGTTTAAATTAATTTTATTTTTAGCCCTTGGAAGGATTAATAATTACAATTTGGTGGCAGTTTGGAAGGAACTGTGGGCCTCCCCCAAGTTCTGGGTGACAGTGTATGAGCTCTCTGGCTTCAGTGTTTGGGGTTAGAGGCAATGGTGGGATTCAGCCAGTTCTCACCTATTCGGGAGAACCGGTTGTTAACTTTCTAAGCAGTTCAGAGAACCAGTTGTTGGAAGAAATCTTATTTTGTTTTTTTCCACTTTACAGGGCTAATCCTGTAAGGAAGGCAGGAAGGAAACATTCTGGTGTTGTTTCTAGCCTAATCTTTATCGCCCTGCTTACAGAAACTGCCTCTCTGGTTAACCCTTATTACATTGTAACAGCTAAGGCAAAGCGCCCATCGATGTGAGTGACGTTGAATTGGCCACGCCCACATGGTCACATGACCATCAAGCCACGCCTACCCAGCTGGTCATTAGGGCAGAGAACCGGCTGTTAAATTATTTGAATCCCACCACTGGTTAGAGGGTCACGGTTTGTTGTTTCTTTTGTCACTTTTGCATTGGAGATATGTCCACACCAGGATTATTATTACTATTTCAGGGAGGGCTTTTGAAGAGCTTGATCAAGTAGTGGCAAAACTCAGATGCTCTTCCCTAAAGATTGAGACACATCCCCAGCGGCCTATTCAGAACCTAGTGATTTAATCTTTGCTAAAGTGATACTTTGAAAATCATTATCAGTTCTGGGCATCATAATTTCAGAAGAATATTGAAAAGTGGAAAGGGCTTAGACTGGATGGCTTGAACTGGTCGGAGATTTGAAACTCAAGTTTCAAAGGGGGCAAGATTGATGGAATTGGGGAATGCTGGGTCTGGAGAAGCAACCATTAAGAGGAGATACATATTTTATTGTATTCATCTGTTTAGGTAATAATCAATGGACTCAATAATCCCCATTGTCAATAGGTAGGAGCCCAACAATTTAAACTCTGAGAAAGGGATTAAACTCAAGAAAATTGGGATTTTAATCATATTTTTGTATTTGATCATGGATCCAGCTGCTTGCTGAACCTCATCCGTGTAAGTTTTTAAACAGAGGCTAGAAGGCTACTGTAGTTGTGGATTTTCTTCACGAGAGGAGAGGTTAGATCGTCTTTTTCTTCCAATTCTGCGATTCCGTCAAATGGGTTTAAACAACAGAGAATAGTTCACCTTTCTGACATTCATTTTACATAGACATCAGGGTGGGAACGCTCTCACAAGTGCATGTCTTTGCAGTTACCGAGGATAAAATTCAGCCCACTTCTGAAACTGAGATGGCGATGACTTCAGCCCTTCTTCTGTTGGAAAAAAGAAGTAAGTTTTTATATTCTTTGTACCAAGAAACAAGTCCAGGATGCTATGAAAATATTATAGTATTGATCAGACATAAGTGGCCCTTTTAATTTTCACATTTTTGGACAAAAAAAAAAAAGGGGGGGGGGGTGTGATTCATCCAGAGGAGATATTCAGCAGGTTCTGACCAGTTCTGGAGAAATGGTAGTGGAAATTTTGAATAGTTCGGAGAACCGGTAAATACCACCTCTGACTGGCCCCGCCCCCATTTATTCTCTGCCTCCCGAGTCTCAGCTGATCAGGAGGAAATGGGGATTTTGCAGTAACCTTCCCCTGGAGTGGGGAGGAAATGGAGATTTTACAGTATCCTTCCCCTGGAGTGGGGAGAGAATGGAGATTTTATAGTATCCTTCCCCTGCCATGCCCATCAAGCCACGCCCACAGAACTGGTAGTAAAACATTTTGAATCCCACCACTGGATTCATCCTGGAAAAGTAGAAGTTCTCCAATACTTTTTTTTTTCAAGCCAAGGGAAAGAATTCACTCATGATGACTAAATTAAAGCAAGGGAACCTAGCTGGGGTATCTATGGGGAAGGAAAAGTTAACAAAATCAAGACAGGTAGAACAAGAGTAGGAGACAAGATAGGGTAAGACAAGAAGCAATGAGTGGAAGCTTGTCAGAGGGAGATCAGCTTGGAAATAAGGAGGAAATTCCTGACAATGAGAACTTTTAATCAATGGAGCATCTTGTAGAATTGTGGGTGGTCCATCACTGGAGGTTTTCAAGAAAAGATTAGATAATGATTTGTCTAAGATAGCTGTGGTGGTGCAGTCCTTAGAATGCAGTACTGTAGGCTAATTCTGCTGACTGCCAGCTTGACTGCAGTTTGGCAGTTCGATTCTGATTTGATTTTAATTTGATTTTATTATATTTTTATACCGCCCTTCTCCTGAAGGACTCAGGGCGGTGAACAGCCATAATAAAACAATATATTCTCACTGGCTCAAGGTTGACTCAGCCTTCCATCCCTCTGAGGTTGGTAAAATGAGGACCCAAATTGTTGGGGGCAATATGCTGACTTTGTAAACCGCTTAGAGAGAGCTGTAAAGCACTGTGAAGTGGCATATAAGTCTAAGTGCTATTGCTATAATATGGGGACTCCTCCTTTGGGCAGAGGGTTGGACCTCCAAGGTCCCTTCGAACCCTCTAATTATATGATTCTAAGATGACAAATGAAGCTCTATCCCATTTTTATGGGCCAAGCAGATGTTTAAAAGGGTGGGGTTTCAATCATGTTGTCACAGCTGTCGTCTTTTTTGTCCCTCCCAGCAGACCTTTATGAGATTGGGATACAGTGAAAAATACGATTCTGCCACCCAGTAACTAAATAGATTGAAAGCATGAGTAAAATCCCCTTCTTTGAAAGAAATCTCAAAAGGAGATTCTCTTTCATCAGATGGAATGACAGCTGGTACAAAACCGTGCAGGGAAAGTTCTGGGATTGGCTTTGATAATATGAATAAACCCAGGAAAGTGGACGGAGCGGGGCTGCTGAAATTCTTTCCAACCCTTTACTAGCGGTGGTCATCAGAGGCAATCGGCCCCCCTCCCCATCCCTGGTGTAATGAACTATCATACTATGACTGTGTGTGCTTCTGCTTTTTTCGTTTGTTGTATCTCTCTGTGTGTTTGGGTGTATGCATGCCTAAGGAAGCACAGGGTGAGCTATAGGTGTTTTGCTCTGGATTATGGGACCCAGGGGGAGATGGGAAGGGGTCTTTGGGAAGAACAGGGAGGTGGCTCAGTGGCTAACACACAGAGCTTGTCGATCAGAAAGGTCGGCAGTTCGGCAGTTCGAATCCCTAGTACAGGTCTCCTGCGTGAGCAGGGGTTGGACTAAATGACCTCCAAGATCCCTTCCAACTCTATTACTGTTAAAAGACATTCCTGGGTGCTACTCCTGTAGGATCCTAAGCTGGATCCATCTCATTTTTTGAACTTGGTTTTGTTGCCAGCTTCTCAACCACCCCAAATTTGATCCCATTCCATTCAGTTTTGAGGGGACCTATCCTGTTGACAGATGGATAACCTGACTCCCTTTATATATCTCCCCCCCACACAAACTCTAATCTTTCTCCCTGGACTCAAGAGTTCTTTCATTTTGGCCATTACCTGGATTGCGGCTGTTCTCCTATTCTGCCCATTACAATCACCTCCATACCCTTGTGGCAATATAGCAACAGCACTTAGGCTTATATACTGCTTCACAGTGCTTTACATCCCTCTCTAAGCAATTTACAGAGTTAGCATATTGCCCCTAACAATCTGGGTCCTCATTGTACTGACCTCAGAAGGACGGAAGGCTGAGTTAACCTTGAGCCAATGGTGAGAATCGAACTGCATAACTGCAGGCAGTTGACGGCAGAATTAGCCTGCATTCTAACCACTGCACTACATTTATTTATTGTATTATTTATTGATTGGTTTGATTTATATGCCACCCTTTTCCGGAGACTCAGGGTGGCTTACAATGCGTTAAGCAATAGCCTTCATACTTTTGTATATACCTGCTTAGTAGGGCTTTCGGGCCCCCACAAGCAGTGTTCTTTTTTATACAAAGTCAGCTTATTGCCCCCACAAACCGGGTCCTCATTTTACCTACCTTGAAAGGATGGAAGGCTGAGTCAACCTTGAGCCTGGTGAGAATTGAACTCGCAGTAATTGCAGGCAGCTGCAACATCATATGTTGCCATTCTTGCCTTTAGAAAATGGGTAGGTATTATGTAGCCTTCTAGCAATTGTATCACCTTTGATTTGACCATGACAAATGGGAGTTCAAATTCAGATACATCCTAATGCTGCACAGTGCCAACTTAACTTTAATAGTAATTTACAGCTACATGGCCACCAGAAGGCTACTTTGACCATAGCACCTAAGAGATCTTGTCAGAGCCTAATAAAGACAAACAGGGTCTTTAATATTTGGATGGAAGCCACTGGGGATGGAAATCTTGAAAGAAGACAGTAGCAAATTAGTTACTTATTGTTGCTAATAAAAACATGAACTTGTCCACGAAACCAAGAAACACATAGAAGCAATGTCAGTGCTTTCTATATTCTGTTCTATCGTTATTAAGTCTGTACTCTTTCTATGACAATTACTATTACTACTACTGTACTTTATAGTATTGCAATTGACTTATTATATTGACTTACTATATTATTATTATGTACTACTCTATTACCTATTAGTTTGTTATAATTACCTATATACTAACTATGCTCTATATGACTATTAGTCTGCATCAGCATTTCTTTCTTCAGCCTGTTCTATCTTAAGATCTTTCTCTCTGAAATTTCTTCTTCTTTTTCTGTTAATGGCTTGTGTGTTGAGTTATTGCACCTTTTTTTTCCCCTTTGGGCTTTGTCTTGCTGGGTTGATATACCTCTCTTCCTCTCTTTTAGACAATCCATTTCTTCTGAAGGAAAAACTCCTCCTTTCCTTAGTTGCTCTATTCTGTTTTCTGGTGGCTTCAAAACCCCTGTCTCTACTCCCAGCTGTTACAGCTTTGTTTATTTAACTCTGCTGATGCTGGGTGAAAGGCTCAAATACAGTAGTGGCCAAAATTGTGGAAACCTTTTGGGAAAAGTGTATTTTCTAAAACTAGCTAATAATACTTTTTTTGGGGGGGGAGTAGTACCATAAAATTATAGATCAATGGAAAAATAATTTAATCAAGAATGTAATGCAATAACCTTTATGAAGGATTTGCTATTAGAATAGCAGTTACAGTATAAAGAAGAAAAGTGAAACATGTAGAAAAAATGAGATATACAAAAATTATCACCATGTCAGTTAATACTTAGTTGGGTAACCTTTAGCATGAATTATGGCCTTACAACATCTTTCCATGGAGTGGACCAAGTCTTTTAATTCTGCAGCTGTTATAATGTGAAACCAAGATTGAATGATTGCTTCTATTAACTGGGTTTTATTGCTGGGTCGCTTCTGACCAACAAGTTTCTTTAGTTAGCTCCATAGATTTTCAATTGGGTTAAAGTCTGAGCTATTCCCAGGCCATTCCAGCAGTGGAATATGATTATCTTGAAATTCTCAAAAAAGGTGGTGTTATTAGCTATCAAACCTCAAAAATACACTTTTCCCAAAAGGTTTCCACAATTTTGGCCACTACTGTAGGAGGGGAGGGGGAAAGAAGGCAGCTCAGGTGCCTGCAATTTTGTCCAAGGACTCTGTTCTTCCACAAGGAGATCTACACAAAATTTAAAATTTGTGTCCACTAAAATATTTCTGCAGCCTCAAGTGAGTGAAACAACTCTCTAAAGATAGCTTCAGCCTGAGTGAATTCAGGATGTTTCCTTCCTTCTTTCCTTCCTTCCTTCCTTCCTTCCTTCCTTCCTTCCTTCCTTCCTTCCTTCCTTCCTTCCTTCCTTCCTTCCTTCCAAAGTAATTGCAACTCTGAAGATTGTCATTTTGTACATGTCAGTTCAGTCTCTTTTTTCTCCCACTCTGACCAGCAGGTGGCGGCATACGCCTGGCGAATGGGAACAACAGCTGCCAAGGTCGGGTGGAAGTCCTTTATGGGGACCTCTGGGGGACGGTTTGTGATGATGACTGGGATTACCCCAACGCACAGGTAGTATGCCGCCAACTGGGCTGCGGCACAGCCATTGGGGCTACCGTGCTGGGTTACTTCGGCTACGGCAGTGGGCCCATCCTTCTGGACAACGTGGATTGCATTGGCACAGAGACTGAGCTGACCGACTGCTTTAACCTGGGATGGGGACAACATAATTGTGGGCATCATGAAGATGCTGGCGTCCTCTGCAGAGGTGAGAGATGCAAGTGTTAAGTTTCATCATGACTGACTCCTCCTATTCACTGCTTCAGGAGTGAAATTGCAGAGTGAATACAGGGACACTTTTTAAGGATGCAGGGGCTCAATGGCTAAGACACTGAGCTTGACGATTGAAAGGTCGGCAGTTCAGCGGTTTGAATCCCTAGTGCCGCATAACGGGGTGAGCTCCCGCTACTTGTCCCACCTTCTGCCAACCTAGCAGTTCGAAAGCACGTAAAAAATGCAAGTAGAAAAAATAGGAACCACCTTTGGTGGGAAGGAAACAGTGTTCCATGCGCCTTTGGAGTTGAGTCATGCCAGCCACATGACCACGGAGACGTCTTCGGATAGCGCTGGCTCTTCAGCTTTGAAATGGAGATGAGCACTGCCCCCTAGAGTTGGGAACGACTAGCATATATGTGCGAGGGGAACCTTTACCTTTACCATTACAACTCCCTGCAAAATGGGTGTGTTTGTGAGTGTGTGTGTGTGTGTGTGTGTGTGTACAAAGTGATCGCAAACCCCATTTCAGCTTTCTCTCAGGAGAAATAAGGCATGTTCTGCCTTTAATCTGCTGTCCAGAAAAATGTAAATGCTCAGTTCATGGGTAGACAACCTCTTCTAACATATGTGAAATTTTCAGACCATATTACTCTGTTTTGCTGATCCCCAAAGCATTTTCTTGAGTGCTATGGCCAGTTACAAAAACAGTCATTTACCAAAGCAAAACTGCTAAGTTACTCCAAGCAGCTCCTCTATTTGAGAGTATTTCCTGTTGCTTCAGTTTTATCATTGCTTATTTTTTCTGGGCCGGTGGGCTATAGAAGAAAGCACTCAGCTGCAACTGTTCTCTGTTTCCTGGGGAAAGATTAGGGTGCCTGGGCAGAGACCAGAGGTAAATTTGCAAACCAGAGTGGTGCTGGAGTTTATAGATTTGCTTAGCCTGCTTCCAATATTGTTACTTTTGAATTAAAAAGGTGCTTATTTTTTCTAAAAAAAGAAAACCAGGCAAGGTGGGAGTGTGAGAGGACCCAGAGGAGATATCCGCAGATGCATTGGACACCAGTCCTAATCAGTGGTGGGATTCAAATAATTTAATAACTGGTTCTCTGCCCTAATGACCACCTGGGTAGGCGTGGCTCAGTGGTCATGTGACCGTGTGGGTGTGATGAACTCAATGTCACTCTCGTTGATGGGCGCTTCGCCTTAACTGTTACAATGTAATAAGGGTTAACCAGAGAGGCAGTTTCTGTAAGCAGGGCAATAAAGATTAGGCTAGAAACAACACCAGAATGTTTCTTTCCTGCCTTCCTTACAGGATTAGCCTTGTAAAGTGGGGAAAAAACAAAATAAGATTTCTTCCAGCCTCCGAACTGCTTAGAAAGTTAACAACTGGTTCTACCGAATAGGTGCAAACTGGCTGAATCCCACCACTGGTCCTAATTCAGACTGGGCTTAAAACATGCCCTTAAAAACAAAGACCTATATCTCAAAATTGACTAATTGAACGTGCATTTCTCGTGTTCCTCTTTGCTAGTCTGTGCCTTTTTTCCCCCTGGATTGCAGGAGCAGAAGAATTAGGGGCTTCCTTGCAAGAAGATACTTTTGCTACCACAACTTCAACCACCACTCGTCCCAAAGACGGTATGTAAACCCCCAGCTGCTCTTGGCATTGTGATGCTGTTCTTGCCTTAGAGCAGGGATGTCAAACTCAAGGCCTGCGGGCAGGGGTGAAATTCAGCAGGTTCTGACAGGTTCTGGAGAACCGGTAGCGGAAATTTTGAGTAGTTCGGAGAACGGGCAAATACCACCTCTGGCTGGCCCCAGAGTGGGGTGGGAATGGAGATTTTGCAATATCCTTCCCCCAGGAATGGGGAGGGAATGGGGATTTTGAAGTATCCTTCCCCCAGGAGTGGGGAAGGAATGGAGATTTTGCAATATCCTTCCCCCAGGAATGGGGATTTTGCAGTATCCTTCCCCCAGGAATGGGGAGGGAATGGAGATTTTGCAATATCTTTCCCCCAGGAGTGGGGAGGGAATGGGGATTTTGCAGTATCCTTCCCCTGGAGTGGGGTGGGAATGGAGATTTTGCAGTATCCTTCCCCTGCCATGCCCACCAAGCCACACCCACAGAACTGGTAGTAAAAAAAAATTGAATTTCACCACTGCCCGTGGGCCAGATTTGGCCTGCCTGATGCTTAGATCTAGCCCACGGGGCCACCCTGCAAACAGCAAAGGACCAGCCTCCGGTGCCTCTGCCAGCGAAAAGGTATACCCAACAGGTATAATTTGGTTGGTGAATTAAGCTATTTGGGGAGTTCTTCCAATATGCTGAACCACTATTAGGCACAAGAAACCAGGATTCAGGATAGGGTTTAAAAGTACTATGAGTTTGTTTCATGCTACCTATACACAAGAATCTGAAGTACTAACGGTCAAGGCAAATTGCTCCTAAGTAAGAATCAACAGAGTTCATGGGTGGGTGGGGGGTGGACTTAGGTCTCTTGTGTGAAGTGTAGAGACCCTCCTTCGGGCTCAGCCTGGTCCTCTCCTACAACCACAAACTGATCTTAGGGGTTATGCTTATACAACATGCTAAGCCCATGATGGCATGTGTATGGCTTAGCACAGTGATGGCGAAACTTTTCGGCACGTAGTGCCCAAGCCAGAACGTGCGTGTACCGGAACTCCGGAAACTCGAAGACCATGCAGAGGTGGCACGCAGAGCCCTATCTGTGGGCATGTGCGCCGTCACCAGCTACTCTTCTGGTTTCCAGCACGCGCATGCACGCTGGCGACCTGATCTTCGGGTTTCCGGTACTCCGGCATACCAGCTGGCCGGCGCGTGTGCATGCACCAGAAACCAGAAGAGTAGCTGGTGACGGTGCACGTGGCCACCGAGAGGGCTCTGCATGCCATCTCTGCATGGTCTTCGAGTTTCCGGAGTTCCAGTACACGCACGTTCCGGCTTGGGCACTACGTGCCGAAAAGGTTCGCCATCACTTTGCTAAGCCATACACTCACAACAGTTGTAACTTATCCAAATGCGGCATGTGTTGGTAGGTTCTGATGGCCATATATTGAGTTGCACTGGATTTCACCTCCTTTTTGGCGTGACTTTGAGCACGTGTAGGATTAAGGTACAGATTTGGAAGGAAACTCCCAATTTTGTCCATTGTTAGGAGACTGCATCCCAAAGGTGCTGTTTCCAAAAGGCAGCTGAACTTTCTTGGTTTTTTTTCAGGGGTGAAATACTCCCGGTTCGGACCAGATTGCCTGATCTGGTAGCGATGGCGGCGGGTGGTTCGGAGAACCAATAGCAAAAATCCCTGCATCTCCCCCCCCCCATGCCCAGCTGAGCTGCGCGATCATCAGAGGCTGTTTTTTTATTTTTAAAAGCATTTTTTCTTCAACCTCTTTGGCCGAAAAAATGCTTTTAAAAGTTAAAAAAAAGCCTCTGCTAATCGCGCGGCTCAGCTGGGATCGTCAGAGCCTTTTAAAAGCATTTTTTTCTGCAACCTCTTCGGTGGAAGAGGTTGTAGGAAAAAAAATGCCTCTAAAAGCCTCTGGCGATCCCAGCTGAGTGGCCTGATTGTCAGAGGCTTCTAAAAGCATTTTTTTCTGCAACCTCTTAAGGTTGTAGAAAAAATGCTTTTAAAAGTAAAAAAAAAAAAAAGTTGGCCACGGCCACCCAGTCACATTACACATACACACACACACACACCAAGCCATGCCCACAGAACCGGTAGTAACAAATTTTAGATTTCACCCCTGTTTTTTTTCCCTTTGAAAATGCTTCGCTTCTCATGAGAAGTGAAATGTTTCCAAAGGGAAACAAACAGTTGTCTTTTGGAAAAATCATGTTTGGGACAACCATGACTTGGATGGTTGAGAATCTCCATAGATGTTACCACACTGTGTTTTTCCTGTATTTCATTCTGTCCTCAATCAGTCAAACTAATACCACTCTATAAAGCCTTAGGAAGACCACACCTAACCTACTGCATCCAGTTTTGGTCACCACCCTATAAAAAAGATGTTGAGACTCTAGAAAAAGTGCAGAAAAGAGCAACCAGGATGATTAGGGGGCTGGAGGCTAAAACATATGAAGAACAGTTACAGGAATTGGGCCTGGCTAGTCTAGTGTAGAGAAGGACCAGGGGAGACATGATAGCAGTCTTCCAATATTTGAGCGGCTGCCACAGAGAGGAGGAGGATCAAGCTATTTTCCAAAGCGCTCGAAAGCCAGATAAGAAATAACGGATGGAAACTGATCAAGGAGAGTTTCAGCCTAGAAATAAGGAGGAATTTTCTGACAGAGAGAACCAGGGCCGGATTTTCCTATAGGCTAACTAGGCTTCAGCCTAGGGCCTCAAGATCAAGAGGGGCCTACACAGTGGTGGGATTCTGGGCGTTCTAGGGGGTTCGGCCGAGCCCTTTGTTAAATTGCTGGCTCGCCCGCCCCTCGCCTCCCACCCGCGCGGCGCCAGCCTACCGTAGCCAGGGGTGGGCAATTGTGGCTCTTTTACAACCTGTGGACTTCAACTTCCAGAATTCCTGATGCAGCTTGGCTGTCTGAGGAATTCTGGGAGTTGAAGGCCACAGGTTGTAAAAGAGCCACAATTGCCCACCCCTTCCCTAGCCTGAGTTCCCTAGCCTGGGATCCACATGGGCTCCGGATGCAAGAGAGCAGGATGGAGAAAGCAGCTTCCCCACCTTCACTCACCCTCCCTCTCTGCCCTTCGCTTACCCCGCCCACTCCCCATCTATTGCTGCCTCCGATGGCTGGAGGAAAAAAAAACTTCAAATTCTTGCCCCGGGGCTTCAAAGGGCCGCCCTAGAGCCAGTGCTGCAGCCGAACCCTTTGTTAAATTGCTGGCTTGCCCCACCCCTCCGCACCACTATTTATTGCCAATAAATAGTGGTGGGCGAGGGGCGGGGGAGCCAGCAATTTAACAAAGGTTTCGGTGTTTTTTTTGTAATTTTATTGGCCCACGGAGCTTCAGCAGAGGCTAATTAGCCCTTGCTTAGATTTGCTCTCAGCTGTTTTGCTCACGGATCTGCTCCTTGCTTGCAAAGAGTGCTGATTTTTCCCCCTTAGCTATACTGAAAAACGAAAGAGAAAGTAAAGCAGGCTGTTGGCTTTGCACGTTGGAAAGTTAGGCAGGCAGATTTCTTTTTCCTCACCAAAAAAGGTAGGTGCAAACAACAGGAAATTTAGGGAAAAAGAGGAGATTTTAAAACACAAAAGAAAAAAAGCTCTATTTAACTAGGGAATTGTAATAATTGAGATACTATTAGTTGTATATTGTGTTGAAAGCAGAAATGGTTAAGTTGTGGTTTGGAGGAATATATGGGGGAAATTATTTGGTTTATTATTATTGGTAAATATAATTAATTGATTTGTAAGAAATTGGATTGCATGGAAATAATTGGAATATTCATGTTCATATTGATTAATATACAAAAAAGGTAGTTATATAACTAATTGATTTATATTAAAATGTTGAATTCATATTAAACAACTGTAATATTACATAATTAACCAATGTGAGGATGGATATAAAAATAGATGACAATGGGAAGGGTTCTAATATAGAAGGGAAAAATTGAATTTGATTAAGATTAGAGATGAGGATGAGGGTAATATTGGTTTTTTACAAAAATAGATGAGGAATAAATATGGCAAAAAGGAAATATAGAAATTGTAAATTTAATTGAAATGACTAAACACTGTTTAAATTTGTGAACCGGCCAAATACTCTGTTCAAAGAAAATACATTGTATGTTTGTATGTGTGTTTCTAATTATTGTTATTTATTCATATTTGTTCTCTTTTATTCTTTAAAGTTTAACAATTCATTCTTTATCTTAATATCTTTATATTTTTGGGGGGTTGGCTTTCTTCCCTTTCATCTTTTTTATTGTACAGCAATCTTTCTCCTCAAACCTACCACCTCTCTTTTCTTTCCTTCTTACTTTCTCTTCCTCCCCCTCTTCTTCTCCTCCCTACTTCCTCTTCCTTTCTCCTTCTCCTCCTTTCTTCCTCCCTCTCTCTCCTACTTTAATTTCCCTTCCCTTCCTTCATCCCTCTCTATCGCTGTATCCTTTTATGCATATGGACTACTCAGAGGGCTGAAAAAGTTATTTCTGACTGGTCCTCGCACTTTTGACCAGTCCTTGAACTTACGACTGTCCTCACATTTTACATTTTTGCCCTATCTTGTCACCATGGTGAAGAGAAGCAGTTGTGAAATGAGTGACATGGTTGTTAAGAAAGCTGCACGGGCATAAATGTGAGGATGGTCATAAGTGTGAGGACCGGTAAAAGTGCGAGACCCAGTCAGAAATGACTTTTTTCAGCCCTCTGGGTAGTCCTTTTGTGCATATGGACTACTCAGAGGGCTGAAAAAGTTATTTTTGACTGGTCCTCGCACTTTTGACCAGTCCTCGAACTTACGACTGTCCTCACATTTTACGTTTTTGCCCTATCTTGTCACCATGGTGAAGAAAAGCAGTTGTGAAATGAGTGACATGGTTGTTAAGAAAGCTGCATAAATGTGAGGATGGTCATAAGTGTGAGGCCCGGTCAAAAGTGTGAGGCCCAGTCAGAAATGACTTTTTTCAGCCCTCTGAAAAAAGTCTATGCACACAGCCACGCCCACCCGGTCACATGACGAGCTACCCACGCCTACACAGTCACGTGACCAGCTAGCCACTCCCACCCAGTCACACGATTGCCAAGCCACACCCCCAACTAAGCCACGCCCACAGAACCTGTTGTTAAAAAATTGAATCCCACCACTGGTGAAAGGGCCTCATAAGTGGAATAGCCTAGGGCCTCTTCCAATCTAAATCCGGCCCTGGAGAGAACAATCAATCAATGGAACAGTTTGCCTTCAGAAGTTGTGGTTGCTTCATCACTGAAAGCTTTCAAGAAGAGACTGGATTGCCATTTGTCAGAAATAGTATAGAGTCTCTTGCTTGGGCAGGGGGTTGGACTAGATGACCTACAAGGTACCTTCCAACTTCGTTATTCTATGCTATGCTATGCTATGCTATGCTATGCTATGCTATGCTCTGCTACCAGTAGTGGGTTCCTCTCAGTTCGGTCCGGTTCGGCCGAGCCGGTAGCGGTGACAATATGACATCACCGAACTGGTTCTCCCCCCACCCGCCCTCCCACCCCCCCCACCCACATTATTCTTACCTTTTATTTGGTCCCACCCCTAATCTATTGCTACCTCCTGAGTCCCAGCTGATGACTAGAGGGAAAAAAACTGTTTAAACTCTTGCCGCGGGCCGTCCTACAGCTGATCAGTGATAAAAACAAACAAATGAGTCGGGTCGTAAGTGCGAGGACCTTCCAGAAATGACTCTGACCAGCTAGCCACACCCACCTAGTCACATGACCTCCAAGCCACATCCACAAAATAAGCCATGCCCACAGAACCGGTAGTAAAAAAAATTAGAACCCACCCCTGTATGCTACGTTACACTACTATATTCCTATTCCTATTCCAATGTTTAGGTTTTCTGCGACTGGTCAATGGCAGCCATCGCTGTGAAGGCCGGGTGGAGATGTTTTACCTGTCTCAGTGGGGGACGGTGTGTGATGATGCGTGGGATCTCAAGGATGTGAAAGTGGTATGTCGGCAGCTTGGCTGTGGAAGCGCCTTAGCAGCCTTTGGAGAAGCCCAGTATGGCCAGGGCAAAGGATACATTTTCCTGGACAACCTCAAGTGCAAAGGAGGTGAAGCGTCTCTCCTGCGTTGCTCTCATATCCGCTGGAATGTGCACAACTGCGATCACTCGGAAGACGCTGGTGCCCTCTGCCATCTGCTGTGATGCTGTGCTGGAGGTAAGGATCAGAGGTGGGTTTCAGCAGGTTCTGACCAGTTCTGGAGAACCAGTAGCGGAAATTTTGAATAGTTCGGAAAAATTCTGACTGGCCCCGCCCCCATCTATTCTCCACCTCCCAAGTCCCAGCTGATTGGGAGGAAATGGGGATTTTGCAGTATCCTTCCCCTGGAGTGGGGTGGGAATGGAGATTTTACAGTATACTTCCTATGCCACGCCCACCGAACCACGCCCACCAAGCCATGCCACACCCCAAGCCACACCCACAGAACCGGTAGTAAAAAATTTTTAACCCACCACTGGTAGAGATGGGAAGTCTGTTTATGAACCGCACTGAAAGTGGCTGTTTTCCTTTTTAACTATTAAGATTTGTAAGCCATTCCTATCCTGCAGTAAGTAAGTAAGAAAATATAGGTAGTCCTCCAATTATGACCCCCATTGCAGGGGTGGGCTCTACTTACCTTTACTACCGGTTCGCAGAAGCGTTCTGATGATGTCGGGATTGGTGGGCGGAGCCTCCTGCCAGTTTTACTACCGGTTCTATAGAACCAGTCCGAACCGGAGGCAACCCACCACTGCCCCATTGAGCCCAGAATTTCTGTTGCTAAGCAGGACAGTTGTTAAGTGAGTTCTGCCCCATTTTACGACCTTTCTTGCCACATTCGTTAAGTAAACCATTGCAGTTGTCAAGTTAGTAACACGGTTGTTGAATGAATCTGGCTTCCCCATTGACTTGGCTTGTCAGAAGGTCGCAAAAAGGGATAACGTGATCCTAGGATACTGCAACTGTCATAAACACGAGCCAGTTGCTTTGCTTCTGAAATTTGATCCCGTGACCACGGGGATGTTACAAAGGTCATAAGTGTGAAAAACAGTCATACGTCCAGTGGTGTGTTGCAAGTTTAGCCTAACTCGCTTGCACACAGCGTTCAAAATACAGCAATCTGAAGCTCAGCTGCTTACCTTCTGAGGCAGCCACAGTAAATAGAACAGCAGAGGTGCGGAAATCAGCTGTGCCGCGCGAATCAGCTGAGCCAGAAAGAAGGAAATATAGGACAGGATAGGGCAGGGCCAGGTGGGCGGGGCCAGCTAATGGTCGGAACTACCGGTTCGCTAGAACTGGTCTGAACCGGCAGCAGCCCACCACTGCATAGGTCACTTTTTTCAATGCTGTTGTAATTCAAACAGTAATTATATGAACTGTTGTAAATCGAGGACTATTATATATATACAGATGGGAAATTCTTGGTGAAGTGAAAGAACTGGTGAATAAAATATTCTGAAGTTGATTAGAGCCATTCATGGGGGAGATTAATTTAATTGGTCTCTCTTAGTCATGATCTCTAAATGGATTTTTTTTTTTTTTGTTCAGAAGTGTCTGTCTCCAAGTACCAATTGCTAGGGGCCATTTGGGGCAAAAAATTATTATTTATGTATTTTACATTGGGCTTCCAAAAAGGATACAGCCAATCACTCAATGGATCCTTTGGTTTGACGTGCAAAGCAGCTCTTCTTCATACTAGTTACTTGCGTTTGTATAGAATAATCTTCCCAAATCTGCAATCCTAAAAATTTGGTGGACTAGCACTTTCATAATCCCAAATAAGGCTTGATGGGGATTCTGGAAGTAATCATCATATATCTTTTATGCCACCCAGAGTCACCTTATAGGGGAGATGGGCAACATAAAAAAATTAATAAATCAATAAATAATTTTGAAGAGCATCAAATTTAAGAAGTCCAGCATGCCCTGTTCTTGGCATTTGGTAACTGGAACCATGATAATTAGCAATGATATTTCCATCTACAGAGTAAATGATTACAATGCTCAGATGACCCATGACTGAATTACTGCAGATGCAAAAGTAGTATGGAGAATTTCCAATGCTTTCCTTACATTGTTAGCCACCAGAGTCAATGGCTGGGTTCCCATAATAAATTAAGCCATGCTTTGTTCACTAAGCTTCAACTGATTGGCTTCACATATCATACAAAACCTGAAACGACAGTTTTATTAACCAGGGTGGCTGGATTCAGACAGTATTCCCAAGCCAAAACAAACTTTTGAGTCACAATTTGTTGAATAAACCAATGTGACAGGTGCAAATCTATTGTTGAGCTATAATGAGTAGGTTTAAATTTCACTGGAAGGGTCTACAAGGGGATCAAAATCTGGAGGCTGCTATATGCCCATCTTCCAGATTTTTTACCTCTCCTTCTCCTGTGGAGGCTGGTACATCACATACTGACATAAGCAAAGAACATTATGCCATAGTGTAATACGGGAAGTAAGCCAAAAGCGCTATCGGTCTTCTCCTCCTTTTAAAACTGAAGAGGAGTCAAAACTTCATGGGGTGCTTTGCATGGATGAATCTTAAAGCCCACATCTAGGGGCGGGCTTCAAAATTTTTAGCAAGGGGTTCTCTGCCCAGTTGCTGGGTGGGCGTGGCCATGGTGGGCGTGGCTTAGTCGGTCTTCTGCACCACGGTGGGGGATTTGTTTTTGCCCAACCCGGGCTCTGGAGGCTTTTGTCAAGCCTCCGGGAAGGTGAAAATGGCCTCCCCGGGCTCCGGAGGCTGGAAATGAGCCCATTTCTGGCCTTTCCGAACTTCTGATAGGCCCATTTTTTGCCCTCCCTGAGCTTCTGTGCATGCCCTGCACTTACCGGCATACAAAACAGGCCATGTGGGGACTCCTGGGAGGGGAGGGGAGGGGTGGGCGGGGAGGGGAGGGGTGGGCGGGGCGGGGCCAGCCAGGAGTGGGATTTGGGGGTTCTCCGAACTGCACAGAATCTTAGCTAGAGGTTCTCCCGAACCTCTGCGAACTCCCAGCAGCCTACCTCTGCCCACATCCCCATGAAAGCATCTCTGTGCAATGTCGGGGTGCCCTCCTTCCAGCTGAGCTGCTGATGTGACAATAAAGTTCACCCAACAAAGCTTCTGTGCTTCATGACCTCATTTTCTTTAAGGCAGTAAGACCATTGCTGTGGCAATCAAGGGCTTACCTTGACTTTTCCTAGAGTGTGTTATCTTCGTGGTGCAAAACCCAAACATGAGGTTGAGTGCATCCACTTTGCACACCCACAGATTTAACCTCCTAAGTCAGAACTGCTTATGGCTTAATGGGATGAGTAATGCAGCCATATTTTTAAAAAAGTTTCGCAAGTTGTTCTAGTATTAGATATATCACAACCAAAGCTGCTTAGAGCTGTATTTTGTTTTGTTTTCCAGATGAAATTCGTAGACTTCCAAGTCTGCACCAATTGTAAGGAACTGAACTTCCTCAGTGCATGTCCAAAATGTTCCTGCAGAATGTTGTCTTCTCAGTGAATTATGTCCATGTGATCTCCTGCAAATACGTCTCTCTACCTGGGCTCCACAGTACTTCAAATTCAATTCCAAAAAGTTGCTTCAAAGGATACAGGAGTACAGATAATAGCACTTGCCTGCTGCAGCACTTTAAAGCACCCATGTCTTTTCCTGGGATCTCTTGTGCCACCCCTTGTGCTTACCATGTGACTTTGGAAAAAGGTATCGCTGCTTTAAAAAGGTCACAGACAAGTGCTATGTTCTCATTTCTACAAGCATCATTTTCAAGTTAAATCTGAAGCATGACCATCTCAGTGTATAGTTAGTTTAGGAACCAGAAATGGTGTATTTTTCAGAGCAAGTCCCCACTCAAGACACTTTGGACACATCCAGGACAGATCTCCAGAAATCTTTTATCCCAGCATATGATGTATTTTCTAGTCTTGTCATTTTGATATTGGTTTCCCCCACCCCCTCCCAATGTAGGGTTTCTTCTTTTGGTGTGTACTGGTTTTTATGGTGGCTCCTCAGGACAAATGTGTCTTCTTCATTCTTTTGGACAAAAATAAGTTTCAGGTGTACAAAGTTTAACTTTTTATAGTTAAAAATAGTTAAGAATAGGTGGGAGGGTCAGAGTAAACTGGTAGCTGGAGCTGGGAAAACAGCATATTCTCAGAATACCTGGAACAGAATACTGGGTGAAGCTGGAAGAGTGAAACCAGACAAGTAGAGCAGCAAAATGTTCAACGCCTATCTTTCCAGGTATAGGAGGAAAAAGTGGCCATAAGAGGTTGAGTTTTTTTAAAAAAGATATTTTGGATTTGCAGGAATGAAGGATCAAATGTGTACAAAAATGTTAAACCAGTTTTTTAAACTTGGTGACAGTGCATTGCTGCAGCCCAATATACTCAGAAATCAAAATCAGAGTCACAGTGAGTGTGTGCATTATATTCACATTTGAAGAAAGCAAAATGTTATAGTTTTAGCCTTTCTCGTGTTGCTACTGAGCAGCGTTTCAGCTCCAGATAAAAAAATGTGATGCCTTACAAACAAAAGGCTCTCCAGGGCACTTCCCCTTCACCAGCTGCCTAATGAAATTCGTATGCCATTATGCAAAGACCCAGCTCCCTTGAGAAGGCCATAATGGTGGGAAAGGTGGGGAGGAAAAAAAACGAAAAGGACAACCAGCTATAAGGCGGATGGACTTGATTACAGCCATGATTGGATGCATCATTGGGAGACCCGAAGGGCTAGGCCCGGGATAGATCATCCTGGTGAAGGTCTGTCTGATGCTGCATAATCAGATAGACTTTAATGCTGCATAATCCAATCAATCAATCAAAATAGACATTGCTCCAAGATCCAACTCAGATTGCAAGGGAATATTCTAGTGCATAGACTTTTTCGGCTAAACTGTGCAATCAGCAGAAATAAGGCAGGTTAGCTTGATGAGTGAGGTTGTTTTCTTTGTATTATTTTTTCTTTAAAAAACAAAAACAAAAAAACAACCCGACAATATGTATAAAAGGTGGAAAGAATGTAATTTTGGGGTGAAAGTGGTTATTCATTCCCCTCTGAAATCCTTGCAAGGGTAGGGAATTTCTGACTTACCAAACATTGCTAAACCAAGGTGAATAGAATTTGCCTTTTAGCATCTTGCATTTTAAGGATAAAAGGGATGCGGTGGCTCAGTGGCTAAGATGCTGAACTTGTCGATCGAAAGGTTGGCAGTTCAGTGGTTCGAATCCCTAGTGCCGCATAATGGGGTGAGCTCCCGTTACTTGTCCCACCTTCTGCCAACCTAGCAGTTCAAAAGCATGTAAAAAAATGCAAGTAGAAAAAATAGGGACCACCTTTGGTGGGAAGGTAACAGTGTTCCGTGCGCCTTTGGCATTTAGTCATGCTAGCCACATGACCATGGAGACGTCTTTGGACAGCGCTGGCTCTTCGTCTTTGAAACGGAGATGAGCACCGCCCCCTAGATTTGGGAACGACTAGCACATATGTGCGAGGGGAACCTTTACCTTTACCTTATTTTAAGGGTTGTCCAGCCTAACTGGATTTTAGGAGGAGGAAATAAGAAGGGAGATACCTAAATAGTTCTGAATAAACCACTGAGCTAGCGAGACAAAGTTGCTTGGCTACTTGTTACTTAGGTATTTTTCTATTTATATTAAAGCAATAATTTAGGCATTTGTACGTGTAAGTACCTGCAAATTTAATCCCTTGTACCTTTGAATACATTAAATCTTAACACCCCACCCCCCAAAAGGTAAGGTTTTATCAGGACTGGAGAACATGTAAATATATGTACAGGTAGTTCTTGACTTGGGACCACAATTGAGCCCAATTGCTAAGTGAGACATTTGTTAAATGGGCTTTGCCCCATTTTACGACCTTTCTTGCCATTGTTATTAAGTGAATCACTGCCGTTGTTAATAACACGGTTGTTAAGTGGATCCCGGCTTCCCTGTTGACTTTTTGCTTGTCAGAAGGTCGCAAAAGAGGATCACGTGACACCCGGGGATACTGCAACCGTCATAAATACATGCCAGTTGTCGAATGTCCAAATTTTGATCATATGACCACAGGGAGGCTGTGGCCATGGTTGTAAAGGTGAAAAATGGTCATAAATCACTTTTTTTCCACTGCCGTTGTAACTTCAAACGGTCACTAAATGAACTGTTGTAAGTTGAGAACAACATGTACCTTCATGTATTGTTAAACTACAACTCCCAGCATCCCTCACTCTTAGCCATCCAGGCAGGGCTGATGGTAGCTGGAATTTAGGGAATCTGGAGATTCAGTGCATTTTGTGCTGCACGTAGATTTTTCTCCCCTTTCTAACAGTTGAAACAATGCACTACAACGGTCCCAAAGGAAGATTGCCTTCAAAACAAGAGTTTCTGGGTAGGGTTTTTGTCAGGATGAGGAGGAGTAGCTGAACAAACATATTTTTCATGATAATTATCATCATGACAGCTGGTGACACCGAGTTGCCTTTAAGTAAGCTTGAAAAAGGTAAGGATGGTTAATAGCAATAGCACTTATATACTGCTTCATAGTGCTTTACAACACTCTTCTAAGTGATTTACTGAGTCACCATTCCACCCCCCCCCCCCAAACAATCTGGGTCCTCAGTTTACCAACCTCGGAAGGATGGAAGGCTGAGTCAACCTTGAGCCGGTCAGGATCGAACTGCTGGAAATGAGCTGAATTAGCCTGCAATACCGCATTCTAACCACTGCGCCAACATAGCTTGACTTAAACCAAGTTAGTGTTTCCATAGAAAACCATTTGGACATTTCAGAACTGTAAAATAGTCTTAAGGAAAACTGGCCCATATTTATGGCTAACTGCAGTGTCCTGTGATCACTTTGACCACAATTTCCTTTTTTTTTGTCGGAAATGGGTGTTTACTTCCAATCTCCATCCCAAAACACCTATTGCAGATGAGTTTGCTTAATGACGGCAGCATTCACTTTACGATTGCCATGTTTACTTAATTTGGCCCAGTGTTTGATGACCCTCTTAATGACAGGCACGAGTTAACAACTGTAAGTTCGACTTCTATTACACTCATAAGTCAAGGACTACCTGTAAACAGTAAGTAATGAAACGCCTGCAAGCAAACAATTAAGTTCAGAGGGCTCCAAGGACCCCACGGTTCAGTCCTGAGCTGCACTCTTGGAACCATTTGGACAATTCTCTTGGAACCATTCTCATTGTTTTTTTTGTTTCTTCAAAAGGAACTTCCTTTGGGGTACTGAGGCTTGTTCACAACTAAATGTGGGTAGAGGACTGAGTCATTCAATTCCACCGAGGTGCCAGTTTGCGTATAAACGGTGTTTCCATTGTACATAGGACTTAAATTACTTTTCAATGACCTAAACAAAGTCATTGCTGAATAGAATGTGACTACTTTTAAGGAAGACAGATCTGCAGTCTGATCTACAAGGTGGGTGGAAGAAATGAGGCAAAGGAGGAAGCAGAATATTATATAGAGTGTTTCAATGCAGGTGTTTAGTGATTTAAAAAAAAAAAGTTTCAACATCCAACCATGGAATACTTGTATATGTCATTTCGCAGAAGGGGGATGTTAAAAGGTGCTTTTATATAATACAGTGTTCATATTCCATATTGTCATTTTTTTTTCTTGCCAGTTTTTGTTTTGAATAAATAAAGGCCCTTGAAAAGATGGTGTGATTCAGCATTATGTATTTGCCGCCACACAGACAGGATTTTAATGATTAGGGCAGTGATGGCTAACCTTGTCTGGACCAAGTGCCCAAAGTGCATGTGTGAATACGTGCACATGCCCAAAACCTCAAAAAGCAATGCGCATGGATTCCCCACAAATTCACCCCATCCTCTGCGCATACGTGCATGGCCCCCCACATGCACCCGCCCCTACGCATGCATGAACCCCCGCATGCAGGGGTGGTATTCACTTACCTTCGCTACCAGTTCACAAATGTGAACGTGCACACATGCTCTCTTCACTCACATGCGCCACTGTGCATGTGCAGAGCCTTCAGCGCATGCGCAGAGGGTAAAAAACGGCATGTGATGACATCCGGGTGGGTGGGCAGAGCCTCCCACAGCTGCCGCTACCAGTTCGCACGAACTGGATAGAACCGGCTGAATTCCACCACTGTCCATATGCATCCCTCCCCCTGCACACGCGTGGCAGAGATCCGAAGTCCAGCTGGCTGGCGGGAGGCGTGTGCACATGTGCGGCAGAGCTGAACTGGGGCGATGGCTTGTGTGTCCACAGAGAGGGTGCTGCATGCCATAGGTTTGCCATCACGGGATTAGGGCATTGTTCATTTTTATGGTGGTTCAAGTAATTTCGGAGCAAAGAGGAGGCTGAAATCTGAGCCATGTTACATCCAGATTGCAGCCCTTTCTCTGGTAGAGCAGAGTAGAATGTACAGGTAGTCCCAGGGCCGGATTTAGATTGGAAGAGGCCCTAGGCTATTCCACTTATGAGGCCCTTTCACCAGTGGTGGGATTCAATTTTTTAACAACAGGTTCTGTGGGCGTGGCTTAGTTGGGGGTGTGGCTTGGCAATCATGTGACTGGGTGGGCGTGGCTAGCTGGTCACGTGACTGTGTAGGCGTGGGTAGCTCGTCATGTGACCGGGTGGGCGTGGCTGTGTGCATAGACTTTTTTCAGAGGGCTGAAAAAAGTCATTTCTGACTGGGCCTCACACTTTTGACCGGGCCTCACACTTATGACTATCCTCACATTTATGCCCGTGCAGCTTTCTTAACAACCATGTCACTCATTTCACAACTGCTTTTCTTCACCATGGTGACAAGATAGGGCAAAAACGTAAAATGTGAGGACAGTCGTAAGTTCGAGGACTGGTCAAAAGTGCGAGGACCAGTCAAAAATAACTTTTTCAGCCCTCTGAGTAGTCCATATGCACAAAAGGACTACCCAGAGGGCTGAAAAAAGTCATTTCTGACTGGGCCTCGCACTTTTGACCGGTCCTCACACTTAATGACCATCCTCACATTTATGCCCGTGCAGCTTTCTTAACAACCATGTCACTCATTTCACAATTGCTTCTCTTCACCATGGTGACAAGATAGGGCAAAAATGTAAAATGTGAGGACAGTCGTAAGTTCGAGGACTGGTCAAAAGTGCGAGGACCAGTCAGAAATAACTTTTTCAGCCCTCTGAGTAGTCCATATGCATAAAAGGATACAGCGATAGAGAGGGTTGAAGGAAGGGAAGGGAAATTAGAGTAGGAGAGAGAGGGAGGAAGAAAGGAGGAGAAGGAGAAAGGAAGAGGAAGTAGGGAGGAGAAGAAGAGGGGGAGGAAGAGAAAGTAAGAAGGAAAGAAAAGAGAGGTGGTAGGTTTGAGGAGAAAGATTGCTGTACAATAAAAAAGATGAAAGGGAAGAAAGCCAACCCCCCAAAAATATAAAGATATTAAGATAAAGAATGAATTGTTAAACTTTAAAGAATAAAAGAGAACAAATATGAATAAATAACAATAATTAGAAACACACATACAAACATACAATGTATTTTCTTTGAACAGAGTATTTGGCCGGTTCACAAATTTAAACAGTGTTTAGTCATTTCAATTAAATTTACAATTTCTATATTTCCTTTTGGCCATATTTATTCCTCATCTATTTTTGTAAAAAACCAATATTACCCTCATCCTCATCTCTAATCTTAATCAAATTCAATTTTTCCCTTCTATTCTATATTATACCCCTTCCCATTGTCATCTATTTTTATATCCATCCTCACATTGGTTAATTATGTAATATTACAGTTGTTTAATATGAATTCAACATTTTAATATAAATCAATTAGTTATATAACTACCTTTTTTGTATATTAATCAATATGAACATGAATATTCCAATTATTTCCATGCAGTCCAATTTCTTACAAATCAATTAATTATATTTACCAATAATAATAAACCAAATAATTTCCCCCATATATTCCTCCAAACCACAACTTAACCATTTCTGCTTTCAACACAATATACAACTAATAGTATCTCAATTATTACAATTCCCTAGTTAAATAGAGCTTTTTTTCTTTTGTGTTTTAAAATCTCCTCTTTTTCCCTAAATTTCCTGTTGTTTGCACCTACCTTTTTTGGTGAGGAAAAAGAAATCTGCCTGCTTAATTTTCCAACGTGCAAAGCCAACAGCCTGCTTTACTTTCTCTTTCGTTTTTCAGTATAGCTAGGGGGGAAAGATCAGCACTCTTTGCAAGCAAGGAGCAGATCCGTGAGCAAAACAATTGAGAGCAAATCAGCTGGGGGTCGGGAGCCGATCTAAGCAAGGGCTAATTAGCCTATGCTGAAGCTCCGGGGGCCAATAAAATTACAAAAAAAAAAACACTGAACCTGTTATGTAAATAGGTTTGTTTGGCGGGAAGTTTAAATTAACTGACCCTCAGCTGATTGGCTGACCACCACAGCTGCAAGGTATATAAAGGGAGCTGGCTCCCCAGGTCAGTTGCTGGAGTCTCACCCTACAATAAAGAGCTGTTGTCACTTACTACTCTGGCTTGCTGCGTCCTCATTCACCCAACTTAACATTGGCGACGAAGGTGGGATCTTGAGGCCAGAAGCAGAGAAGGGCTGAAGCCACATGCAAAAGAGCTGAAGCCACACTCAAAGGAGCTGAAGTCACGTTCAGAAAAAGGGGACCCGAGACCGCATCTGAATCCAGCCAGGCGAGCGAGCGGAACACAGGAGAATCCCGAAACGATGTCTGCCTACACCCCGCCAGCGCCTTTCGACCCCAAGGAAGAGAAGTGGGGATCCTACATGTCCCGGTTCGAGTGCTTCATGGTGGCAAACGACATGCAAGGGCTACCGGACGTTCGGAAGAAAGCCCTATTCCTGAGTCACTGTGGGCCAAGGGTTTTCGACACAGCCGAAGCATTGTCGGAGCCAAATTCGGTCCACAACATTTCCTGGTCGACGCTACAGACCCTGCTGAAGGACCACTATGCACCAACGCCATCGAAGTACGTGCAGCGCTACGAATTCCGGCAACGGCTCCAGCAGGAGGGAGAATCGATCAGCGAGTACGTCGCTGCCCTGCGTAAGGCCGCAACCCACTGTGAGTACCGAGACCTGGATGAGATGCTCCTAGAGCAACTAATTTGCGGAGTGAGAGATAGCCGGCTCCAGAGGAGGCTGCTTGCGAGGTCAAACCTGACTCTACTCATCGCGCTAGACGAGGCCAGGGCGCAAGAGTCGTCAGTAAAGACCGCCGAGAGATTGAAGAGCTCCCACTTAACCAAAACAACGCAGAAGACGGCGCCAGTGCATCGAGAGGCTGTAAGCACCGCCAGCGAGGGGGAGTCGGAAGAAGAGGTCTACCGCACCGAGCAGCCCCGCACAGCCCGCAGAGAGCCCAGAGACGGATGCGCCAGCTGCGGAGGATCCCACTCACAACAAAACTGTAAGTTCAGGGACGCCGTTTGCCATTCCTGTGAGAAGAGGGGCCACATCGCTAGAGTCTGTAGGTCGAAAACACACCAGAGCTACAAACCACGTGGCCAAACGGCCCAATCCGAGACGGCGCCACACCGAAGGCCCAACAGGGACGGCGGAAACCGGAAGGGCGCGAAATTTGAAGACGCTGGGGCCTACACCATTCGCATCGAACGGACCTGCACCTCGCCCGGAGAAAAGACCTACACCATGGTCGAGATCGAGGGACGGGAGTGCCAGATGGAGATCGACACGGGATCGCCGATATCCATCATGTCTTGGGAAACCCTAAAGAGAGTCATCCCCAGCGCACACAAGCGACAGCTCCAGCCACAGCTTCGCAGACTGAAGGATTACCAAGGAAACCGCATACCCGTCGAAGGCAGAGGCGAGTTCCAAGTCCAGTACGGGGAGTTTACCGAGAAACTGCCCCTCATCATCGTCAGAGACAACCTTCCCAGCCTCCTGGGCATGGACTGGTTTAGAGCCCTAGGCATGGGATTCACCGGAGTAAGGAACGTGCGAAGCACCCTGAAGGAAGACCTGATGCAGGAGTTCCAGGACGTGTTCGACGAGAGGCTTGGCAAGTATGTGGGGACCCCGATTTCATTTAATCTAGACCCCAACATCGCACCCATCCGCTTAAAGCCCAGGCGTGTACCATTTGCCCTGAAGCCCAAAATAGACATTGAGCTGGATAAATTGATCAAACAAGGGGTGCTCGTTCCAGTCGACCACGCCAAATGGGAAACCCCAATTGTGACACCGGTCAAGCCGGACGGATCAGTGCGCATATGCGCTGATTATAAATGCACAATCAATAAGGCCCTGCAGCAGAGCGCCTATCCAGTGCCAGTCGTTCACCACTTGTTGCATTCCCTGGGCCCCAGCAAGATATTCGCAAAACTCGATCTTGCGCAGGCGTACCAGCAGCTGCCAGTAGATGGCGCTACCGCAGAGGCACAGACTATCGTAACCCACAGAGGGGCCTTCAAGTGCACCCGTTTGCAATTCGGAGTAAGCGTGGCCCCCGGACTGTTCCAAAGTACCATGGAACGGCTTCTACAAGGGATCCCCGGGGTGGTGCCCTATTTTGATGACGTGCTCATCACCGCGGACAATGAGCAGCAGCTAAGAGAAAGACTGAGGGAGGTCCTAAGGAAATTCAGGGACGCGGGACTCAGAGTAAAACGCAATAAATGCATGATCGCAGTCCCCTCAGTCGAATTCCTGGGATACAGAGTAGATGGCACCGGCATACACCCCACAGAGAGCAAGATCAGGGCAATCAGAGAAGCACCTACCCCCAAGGACAAGGCAGAGTTACAGGCCTTCCTGGGACTATTAAATTTTTACGCCATCTTCCTCAAAGACAAGGCAACAGTGGCAGAACCCCTACATAAACTGTTAACCAAGAAAGCCACGTGGAAATGGGGGGAGGCTGAAGACAGGGCATTCGCCGGCATTAAGAAACTGCTATCAGCTGAGAGCTTCTTGATCCAATACAATGCAACGCTTCCCCTTGTTCTAACATGTGACGCGTCCCCATTCGGGGTGGGAGCCGTCCTGAGCCATAGACTCCCGAATGGCCTGGAAGCACCCATCGCATATTACTCCCGAACGCTATCAAGTGCCGAGAGAAATTACAGCCAGCTCGACAAGGAGGCCCTCGCCGCCGTTTCGGGAGTAAAGAAATTCCACGAATACTTGTTCGGGAGGGATTTTGAGCTAATCACAGACCATCGACCACTCCTGGGTCTCCTCGCGGGAGATCGACCAACCCCGGCAGCACTGTCACCCAGGATGACACGCTGGGCCATCTTCCTCGCAGCATACTCCTATCGCCTGGTACATCGACCAGGGGCGAACATGGGCAATGCAGACGCACTCAGCCGATGCCCACTACCCGACAGCCTAGAAGACCCCACACCCGGCATCCCCATCCTGCTGATAGACGTTTTGGACTCTGGGCCCATAACATCAGCCGAGGTTGCAAGAGCCTCAACCAAGGACCACGTGATCCGGACAGTCGCAAGTTGGGTCATGAGGGGGTGGCCGGAAAAGATTGGGAGCGGGGAATTTAAACCGTTCGCGGGAAAACGAGACGAATTGACAATGCAAGGGGGTTGCTTACTATGGGGCGATCGGGTTGTTATTCCCTCACGCTTAAGGGAAAAGGTCTTAACGTTGTTGCATGAGGGGCACCCTGGGATTGTGAGAATGAAGGGGCTAGCCAGGAGCTACGTCTGGTGGCCCAGCATGGATGCAGACATTACAGAGTGGGTGGGGAGATGTCAGCCCTGCCAAGAGTCCAGATCAGACCCGCCAACGGCACCCGTGAGGGAGTGGGAAAGGCCCCAGGGACCCTGGTCCAGAATACATATTGACTTTGCAGGCCCATTCCATGGACAGACCTTCATGGTCGTCGTAGACGCATTCTCCAAATGGCTGGAGATCAAGCTAATGAAGGCCACTACCACCGACGCAACCATCAGAGAGCTAAGACAATTATTCGCCACACATGGGTTACCGGACATCCTAGTGTCAGATAACGGGCCACAGTTCACCGCAACACAGTTCGAGGGGTACTTAGCGGGACTTGGGATCAGACATGTCCTTTCTGCCCCGTTTCACCCGGCTAGTAACGGACAGGCGGAGAGATTTGTGAGGTCAGCAAAGGAGGCCCTCTCACGCTTAAGCCCCGGAGACTGGCAGGAAAGGGTAGACAAATTCTTAATAGCCCAGCACTCCACACCCTGTACAGCCACAGGCCGAAGCCCGGCCGAACTACTAATGGGGCGGAAACTCCGGGGAGTTCTAGACAGACTAAACCCCAATTATTCCCCAGAGGTCTTCAAGGGGGGGGGGGGGAAAGGAAACTTAGAGAGTTCACCATAGGAACACCGGTACACGCTAGAAACTATGGACAGGGCCCACTCTGGGAGGCCGGAACAATCACAGAAATCACAGGCCCCAAGTCATACAGGGTAGACATGGGGGACGGGAGAGTTTGGCGCAGGCACATCGACCAATTAAGAAAAAGGGTAACCACAGACACCGAAGACACACCAGACGACCCCATTTCCAACCACGACTACCAACCAGAAGCACAAACCACTAGCCCGAGTAAAGCGGAGGACTTAGCTGAGGACTCTGGTATCCAGCGCCGCCCCGTCGAGGTAGTCCCAACAGCGGGAGAAGTCACCGCCCACGAGGAGGTCCCGGAGGCCTCATTGGCGGAGCAGGGAGAAACAGAAAGTACCTCCGACCTGCTCAACGCCGCCCCTCCGACTGAACTGCGCAGGTCAGCTAGGACTCGCACACGCCCTAGTCACCTGAGAGACTTTGTATGCAAATAACACCCCAAGTGACTTCTGGGAGGGGAGGAGTGTTATGTAAATAGGTTTGTTTGGCGGGAAGTTTAAATTAACTGACCCTCAGCTGATTGGCTGACCACCACAGCTGCAAGGTATATAAAGGGAGCTGGCTCCCCAGGTCAGTTGCTGGAGTCTCACCCTACAATAAAGAGCTGTTGTCACTTACTACTCTGGCTTGCTGCGTCCTCATTCACCCAACTTAACAGAACCCTTTGTTAAATTGCTGGCTCCCCCGCCCCTCGCCCACCACTATTTATTGGCAATAAATAGTGGTGCGGAGGGGCGGGGCAAGCCAGCAATTTAACAAAGGGTTCGGCTGCAGCACTGGCTCTAGGGGGGCCCTTTGAAGCCCCCCGGCAAGAATTTGAAGTTTTTTTTTCCTCCAGCCATCGGAGGCAGCAATAGATGGGGAGTGGGCGGGGTAAGCGAACGGCAGAGAGGGAGGGTGAGTGAAGGTGGGGAAGCTGCTTTCTCCATCCTGCTCTCTTGCATCCGGAGCCCACGTGGATCCCAGGCAACGGAACTCAGGCTAGGGAAGGGGTGGGCAATTGTGGATCTTTTACAACCTGTGGACTTCAACTCCCAGAATTCCTGAGATAGCCAAGCTGCATCAGGAATTCTGGAAGTTGAAGTCCACAGGTTGTAAAAGAGCCACAATTGCCCACCCCTGGCTACGGTAGGCTGGCGCCGCGCGGGTGGGAGGCGAGGGGCGGGCGAGCCAGCAATTTAACAAAGGGCTCGGCCGAACCCCCTAGAGCCCCCAGAATCCCACCACTGCGTAAGCCCCTCTTGATCTTGAGGCCGTAGGCTGAAACCTAGTTAGCCTATAGGAAAATCCGGCTCTGGGTAGTCCTTGACTTATAATCACAATTGAATCCAACATTTATGTCGCTAAGCAAGACAGTGTATAAGTGAGTTTTGCCCTGTTTTTACGACCTTTCTCGCCACAGTTTTTAAACGAATCACTGAAGTTGTTAAGTGAGTAACACAATTGTTATGTGAATCTGGCTTCCCTGTTGACTTTGCTTGTCAGAAGGTCACATGATCTTGGGACACTGCGGACATTATAAATACAGGCCAGTTGCCAAACATCTGAATTTTGATCAGGTGACCACTGGAATACAGGAACTGTCATAAGTGTGAAAAATGGTCATAAGTGACTTTTTTCATTTTGTAATTTTGAACAGCCACTAAACAAATGGTTTTAAGTTGAGGGCTACCTATACGCCAGGGGTGGGTTCTAAATGTTTTACTACCGGTTCTGTGGGCGTGGCTTATTTTATGGGTGTGGTTTGATGGTCATGTGACAAACAATTCTTTAGGATTTAGCAGAGGTACTGGTCTACCAGGTTTTTAACTGCTTGCAGAGCCCTACCAGTCTACCCATTTGTTCTTGGAGTGCACTAATTTAATTTAATTTAATTTAATTTTCAATTTATATACCGCCCTTCTCCCTGAGGACTCAGGGCGGTGTACAGCCAAGATAAAAAACATAGAATACAAATATTACAAAACATTTAAAAATATATATAAATTTTGGCCCGAAAGTTAAGAAATCACAAACTAATTAACACTAGTCTACCATCACACTGCCTTTTACCGCTGATCAGATGTAGGGCGGCCCTTTGAAGCCCTGCGGCAAGAATTTAAACAGTTTTTTGCCGCTCTGCCACCACCGAGAGTATCGGAAACCACTTTCAGGCAGCTTGGCCTCAACTCCCCATCTACCACCACCGAGCGGTTTACAAGGAGTGGGTCGGTTCTAGCCGATCAGTTGGGAGGCTTTTTGGTTTCTCAATTTAAAGCTAAGGTTTCTTGGTTTTTTGTTTCTCTTCTTTGTCAAGTGAGCCCTGATTTTTTCCTTCTAGCTGATCAGCTGGGACTCGGGAGGCAGTGAATAGATTGGGGGCGGGGCCAGGCAGAGGTGGTATTTACTGGTTCTCTGAACTACTCAAAATTTCCACTACCGGTTCACAAGAACCGGGGAGAACCGGTAGCAACCCACCACTAATATACACCTCTAGAACTGCTAGGATCCTAGAGGAGTTTTCCTCACTTTTTAACATTGCCACGTTACATTGCTAATGAAGTGCAAGAAAGGTGCATTTCACAGATGTTGGGCATAAGAACATACAGAAAGTCCTCGATTCACGACCCCAAATTGCAACTACAGGTAGTCCTCGAGTTACTATCACAAATGAGCCCAAGATTTAGGTTGCAAAGTGAAACATTTGTTAAGTGAGTTACGACTTTTCTTGCCACAGTGGTTAAGCGAATCATTGCCTTTGTTAAGTTTAGTAACATGGTTGCTAAGTGAATCTGGCTTCCTCATTGACTTTGCTTGTCACAAGGTCATAAAATGTAACCACCTGACCCCAGGACACTGCAATTGTCATAAATATGAACCAGTTGCCAAGGATCTGGATTTTGATCATGTAATCATGGGGATGCTGCCATGGTTGTAAGGGTGAAAAACTTTTTTCAGTGCCGTAACTTTGAATGGTCACTAAATGAACTGTTGTAATTCGAGGACTACCTGTATAATTGTAATTGCTAAGCAAAACATTTGCTAAGGGAGTTGCACTCAATGTGCAACCTTTCTGACATGGTTAGGCAAATTGCTGCAGTTAAGTAATTCATGCGGTTGTTAAGTAAATCCAGCTTTTTCCAGGGGTGGGTTCTAAAAATTTTTTACTACCGGTTCTGTGGGCGTGGCTTATTTTGTGGGTGTGGTTTGATGGTCATGTGACAATTCTTTAGGATTTAGCAGAGGTACTGGTCTACCAGGCTTTTAACTGCTTGCAGAGCTGTACCGGTCTACCCATTTATTTTTGCAGGCACTGGTCTACTCATTTATGGTCTACGTCATATCATCACCTCTACCGGCTCGGTGGAACTGGGCTGAACCGGGAGGAACCCACCACTGGCTTTTTCCCATTGACTTTGCTCATTGGAAGCTGGCTGGGAAGGTTGTAAATGGGGATCACATGATCCTGAGATGCTGCAACCATCCTAAATACATGCTGGTTTCTAAGTGCCCAAATTTTGATCATGTGTCCATGGGGAATGCTCTGATGGTCTTAAATATGAAGGTCAGTTGTAAGTCTCTTTGTTCAATGCTGTTGTAACTTCAAATAGTTGTAAGTCAAGGACTTCCTGTATTATTCTGACTTATTCTCGGAATATTACGGGGAAGCTATGGCTGGTAGGCTTCTGACAGGACCTTTATCCATTTAATCATTCTCACTAAAGGAGTGTAGTGGTCATGAAGTTACAACACTGGGCTGATGAATCAGTTTGAGACCTGTTTGAGGCTTCGTGTTTGAGATCCATTGCTGCCGCGGGGCGGGTGAGCTCCCATCACATGCTCCAGCTACTGCTGACTCAGCAGTTTGAAAGTGGGTGACTGCAAGTAGATCAATGGGTACCATTTCAGTGGCAACTTCACAGAGATGTGAAAGGAGCCCCCACCTGGGCAACAGTGATGCCACCAGCAAATCCTTTCACCACAGATGCACTCTGATGCTTTTGACACAGAAGTAATAGTATCTTTCTCCCTGTCAGGAAATTCCTCCTTATTTCCAGGTAGAATCTCCTTCTGATGTGTTTCCACCCATTGCTTCTTGTCCTGCCCTCAGGTTCTCTGGAAAACAAATCAACCTCCTCTTCCTTGTTGCAGCCCTTTAAGTATTGGAAGATTATCAGGTCTCCCAGAAGTTTTCTCTTTGTTAGGCTAGCATACTATAGTTCCCTTAGCCATTCCTCATTGGACAAATATTAGCTTTGGGCTTGCCTCCTCCAGAATGATGAAAGATGCAAAAAGTCAACAGAGATAAAGTAGGAAAAGCAGTCAAAGTACACTTTTATTTAATGCATCTTTATTATTGGCCTTTTATGATGGAGAAGGTGTAGAATATGACACTTTTGGTCCTATCAAAATCCCTTTGTTTTGCATATGATGCACCGTGATTTGATTGTGTTTGGACAGCACATGAATATTTATCACTTTCTTTCTGTCAGCAAAACAGTTCAGACTGATCATCGGTAGGTAGGAAATATGGCATCAAAAGTCTGTAGAGATTCTCAGTCATCCAGGTCATGGTTGTCCCAAAGGTGCTTTTCCAGAAGTCAACTGGACTTTGTTTTTTTCTTTTCTTTTGAAGACATTTCGCTTCTCTTTCAATCTTTGGATGAGAAGCGAAACATCTTCAAAAGAAAAAAACACCTTTGGAAATATGGCATTCTACCCATGTGTAAAATTGGAAACCTTCCAACTTCTCAAATACGCTTTCACTTATAAGAGTGTTTTTCAAACTGAGCAACTTTAAGATGTGTGGACTTCAACTCCCAGAATTATGGAATTCCACACTTTACTTAAAAGTTGCTGAGAGTGAAAAAGACAGTCTCTAAGAAAGGTGGAACGGATTCCTTTCTTTTTAGGACATCTTCCTGATGTTCTTTCAACTAATACAATCATGAGTTAAATGCAGCTTGTCCTGGGACAACCAATCCAAGCATGGTTTTCTCCAGATGCATTTGTGTGTGTGTGTGTGTGTGTGTGTGTGTATGTGAGAGAGAGAGAGAGAGAGAGAGAGAGAGAGAGACAGACAGACAGACACAGAGAGAGAGACAGAGACAGAGAGACAAAGAGAGGGACAGAGAGACAGACAGAGAGACAAAGAGAGGGACACACACACACACAGAGAGACAGAGACAGAGAGATAAAGAGAGGGACACACAGAGAGAGACAAAGACAGAGACAGAGACAGAGAGAGACAGAGACAGAGACAGAGACAGAAGGAGACAGAGAAAACTACAGCTCCCATCAGCTCCAATTCCTAACCCAGTGTTCTAGTTGACTGTGGATCACATAGTCCAAGAAGCAGCTTCTAAATTGGAAAAGGGAGCTCTGGAAAATCTGCAGATGGTGAAAGCTATTGCAATATACAGGCTTGACGAGATTCTATAATTGAAGCTTGACGGAAGAAGAGGGGCTCCATTACCTTGCAATAGAACTCCTGGCTGACTGTAATAGTAGGTTCTCAGACTGACAGATTTTCAGGAGATGGCTGTGTAAAGAGCCAGATGCAGGCATCTCCCTTATCATCCCCCCCAAAAAATAAAAATAAAAATCTGCCTGCTTACTGGGCCACTTGAATGCTGTGAGAAGAAAAATCAGAAAGTCTCTGCCCTAAAAAAAACACAGGAATGTACTCGTTCTAAATGGAAGGTAGTTGCTAAGCCTATCCAATCAAAACCTGACTTTGCATATAAAAGGGGGCAGGGTTTGCACAATGTGGCTGATATCTTAACTTTTTTTTTGGTCCTCTCCTCCCGGCACCCTTCCTTGATCAGAGCTTTGCCTGATCCAGAAAGCAACTGATCCAGTTAACCAGCTAACAAGCCTGTGGGAGAAGCATTTTCCAGAAATGGGAAAGCGCTGAAGGAGCCAGTGATCTGCTTTTATAATAAAGCCAAAAAGCCCCGGAATTGGGATTTAACACCAGAAAAAAAAACAAAAGAGCACAGCAGCCAAACTGCAAGACAGCATTGATATGGTGGGGGGTAGCCTGAAAGGGAACAAAGCCCGTCCCTCTAGGGATTCAGCAGATTCCCCCTACATCAGCTTTGATGCCGGCTGCTCGATTTGCCTGGATCAATAGCATCGATTAGTTCCTGCTTCATCATCTCTTAGCAGGAAATGGTGGTTGGGGCAGGCGCAGAGGGAGAGAGGAATAAATATTTCACAAGGTTTGAAGCCGAGCTGGTGGTTATTTTCAGGCTGGATTTACAGCCTGTCCGAAATAGGGACGAGCCGAGCAGGAGGGGGCCCATTAAAAGAGACAAGGGTGATTCATCCCCAGTGAGAACCTCGGAATGTTCCAGATTGTCTCTTGCTATTCTCTTCCCAATTGTTCCAGTTTCCAGGTTCAAAGAAGAACTCTCAAATCCAAACTTTCTCTCCTCGCCAAGTACAAACCCTGGAGAGTTTTAACATAACTTTGGAAAAAAACCGAGGTGCTCTTGTATTTATGTAATGTCTCACCCCCGCCATCCACTTTCACCCCTCTCTCTACTATGGAAGATTCTCCTCTATCTGTCTGTGGAGATTCTCAATCATCCAGGTCATGGTTGTCCCACAGGTGCTTTTTCAAGAGGCTGTTTTTTCTTTGAAGACCTTTAGCTTCTCATCCAAGAAGCTTCTTCCAACTCTGATTGGATGGTGGGGGAATGGAAGGGTGTATATTCCTTGCAAACAGCTGGTCATTTGCATTATTTTAGAGAGTCGTTGAGGCCACCTGGAAGTTTGTCTGTGTCCTCAGGGTCACTGAGTAGCGCAATGGGTGTGGAGCCTTCTTGGAATTACTGAAAGGACTGTGTTATAGACAGGAGATAGAGGATGTTGCATCCCTCCCTCTCTGTTGAGAGAAGGCTGTTCAATTTTAACACAGATGGCCTCTTTGACCCCTCTTTCAAACCAGCAGTCCTCTCTGTCCAAAATGTAAACTTTGCTGTCTTCAAACGTGTGGCTCTATCTCTATCCTCCACCTGCTGGAAATGCATTTGTAAATTTACAAGAGTGTCTACCCTGTTTTTGAAACAGTGGCTGTTCATGAACTCACAAGTGCTTCTTTAATTTTAATAAAGTCCAATGCATTCAATCTTCAAAAGAGTTGATTTTACAGTGGATTTTGTAATTGCTGAAAAAATGGTTACAGCACAAATACAATAAAAATCTAGATCAGCAGTAGCAAATGCTTGTTGCAACACCCTTTTCTCCCCAACCTCAAATTTGCTGTGCACAGGGCTTGTGCCCTTTTCAAGCATACTCCATTCCAACTCTGTCTTCTTATTTTGTACTTTCACTCAAAAGTGTTCCTAAACAATCCTTGGCCTCTGAGCAGGTTGAATTACCATGTTTTAGAATTCTCAAATTCTCTGTAATTCTCACGTTCCCTAGTTACTCTCGGACAACACATTAATATATAAATGTGAAATTAATCGTTAATAATCCACATCTGAGAAGATTAAAAAGATTAATTCCTAGCGTTTAATGAAAATCTCACAAAATGCTGATGGCAGAATAAATAAGGGAGGAGGTTGAGGAAAGAGCCTTGGTGGTGCAGCGGACTAAAGTGCTGTTAAGTAGCACTTAGCTGCCAGCTGCCTGCAATTACTGCGAGTTCAAATCTCACCAGGCTCAAGGTTGACTCACCCTTTCATCTTCCGAGGTAGGTAAAATGAGGACCTGGATTGTGGGGGCAATAAACTGACTTTGTATATAAAAGAACACCGCTTAGGGGCCCCCGAAAGCCCTACTAAGCAGGTATATACAAAAATATGAAGGCTATTGCTTAATGCATTGTAAGCCGCCCTGAGTCTCTGGAGAAGGGCGGCATATAAATCGAACCAATAAATATAGGTCCTCCTCTGGGGAAACACAGAAGCGGGCTTTGATACACAAATAGCATTGCTGGGAAGGGGAGCTATTGTGTAGTGGGTTTCAGTAGCAGACGAGCATAGCTACAACATTTATTGACTCAACATTTATTGAACTGAGGAACAGCAGGCAAATGCCTGTAATTTATACTCTAGGCCTACAGGGCCTTAACCAATCATAGTACTTGAAAAAGCCCACCCAGATATGAATGTTCTAAGTTTCCCTCCAAAACAGATGGAGTTAACAGTTAGGGCCATCTAAAGGTTAATTTCACTTTATCAGGGCTTAATAAAACTATATATATTCAATACATAACAGGAGCCCTTTTCAAATGTCAAATATTGAGATGTGTCAAGCATGGGAAATCAGGAAATCCAGCCAGGTCAAATGAATATAAAGGTTTACTGAAAGCTTAAGCTCTCTAGAAGAATCTGAACTACTAATGATCAAAGCAAATTGGCGGTAGATAAGATTCAATGAAATTCAAAGTGGGTTGGACTTAGATCTCTTGTGGACATGAAGGGACTCAAGATTGATGACACGTTTGACCCCTCCCTTCGGCTCAGCCTGGTCATCTCCTACAAGATGCCTGGCACAGTGCACTTCTGAATATTTGAATCTCTTTGTTTCTCCTGTTCTCATTTCCTCAATCCACTTATTTTGCCAGAGCCAGGACTTTCGCCAGTTTTCTCCCATCCGCCTCTCCTTTCTTTCTACAGCTCTACACTTTCTCTTGCTCCAGCGCAGTGGTGAAATCTGAAATGGTTTGCCACCGGTTCGCTGGCCACGCATGCGTGTTGCACGCCAAATGCATGCTGCATGTGCATGCACAGTACACGCCAAAAGCAGGCTTGGGAAGGTAAGTAGAACAGCGAGGAGGGATCAGCTGTGCCCCGCGAATTAGATTCACTAGAAAGCAGGATTTCCTGCTTTGTAGCAATTTTAAATTGCGCGGCACAGCTGATCGTTGGAAATACCAGTTCGGAGGAACCGGTAGCTTTTTTACTACCAGTTTGCCTGAACTGGTAGTTTTTATCACTACCGGTTTGCCCGAACCAGTGTGAATTGGTAGCATTTCACCACTGCTCCAGCGTCTTTCCCACCTTCCAGTTCTGCTGTTCCTTCTTGCAGGCTGGAAGAAAAATGGGATGAGAAATGCACATAGTGGTTGCTAGGTAACCAGAGGACATCCTCCTGGACCCCCTTCCCATTTGTTTTGGGGAGAGTAAAAGGTTTTCACCATGAACTCACAAGGATGAACATTTCTATGCTAGGGATGCACAGCTTGATGCTTCCAGTTTGCAATGCATCCCTACACAACATACATACACACAAACACACACGTGCATGCACACACACACACAGATGTCTTATATGCAAGCCACAGAGCCCTGCCAAAAATCAATTTTCTGGATTCATACAACCTACGAGGCTAAAACACAGTTGACCAGCTTGTGATTTAGTGCCAAGGCTTCCATTATAGGCTTAAAGATTCATTTCCTGGACTTGCACAATACACTGGATCCTAAATGACCCAAACAGGTTGCATTCACCCAACACACACAAATCTACAGTCCTTCCACTGAAGGTAAAATTAACTACATTGTTCATGTTACATGACTTAAGATAGTATATTTCCTACAAACAGCCTTGGGAGCAGTGCCAGAAAATATTAATATTAGGTACACTTAATTTTATTATTTTGGTGTTTGTCCTAACCTTACCCAGAATTTGAAGGATATCCCAATATGCCAGTCAAAGGCCTTGTCCAAATAAATTAGCACAAAAAAGTCTAATTATGTCATAGTTTGGCTGCTGGAGTTGGATGCTTGGAGAATGGCTAAAATATAGAGAACATAACAACCAAAAGAAACTAATGCAGAACAAAGAGAGAGAGAAAGAAAAAAAAAAGGTGCAGAAAGAAAAAAGCTTCCAATTTCCTTTGCAGCAAATACATGCATAATTATAAAGTTATCTCTAACTTTATGATTACAGTACAAAAAAGCTCCCTTTCTTCTATTATCCGATTTTTAAAAATACTAATCAAAATCACAAATCTCACATTGCATTTTTTCTATTTCATGCAAAACATCTGTAAGAGGGGTATTCCAGTCAGCCACAAAATATAGATACAGGTAAGTCCTCAAGATACAACACTTCATTTAGTGACCATTTGAAGTTACAACGACACTCCCAAAAAGTGAGTTATGACCGTTTTCCATTCTTAAAACCATTGCGACATCCCAATGGTCATGTGATCAAAATTCAGACACTTAACAACCCTGTGACTAACTTAACAACGGCAGTGATTCACTTAATAACCATGGCAAGAAATGTCATAAAATGGGGCAAAATTCACTTAACAAATGTCTCATTTAGCAACAGAAATCTTGGGCTCAATTGGGGTCATAAATTGAGGACTACCTGTATTGTCTTTTTTTTTTAAATCAAAGATGTTACCATGTTTCCGCCAAAATAAGACTGGGTCTTATATTAATTTTTGCTCCAAAAGACGCATTAGGGCAGTGATGGCTAACCTTTTTGCCATCGTGTGCCAAAAGCGGGGGGAATGCAGAGTGGTTGCGCGCATGCATGTCCACACTTATAATTCTTTTTTTTTAAAATAGATCTTTATTAATTATTTACAGATAAAAAAAACATAGTGTAATTTTTGAACAAATATAAGTTATATATGGGTATACAACACAATACATAAAGACAACTACAGAGAAGGACAAACCGGGGGTCGTATCGAACCCCCAAATACTTATTCATAGTTACATCCCGGTAAATCCTTTTGTTCAATTAGTGTTGACTATTTTAAATACTAAACGCTATCTCATTATAATTAAGTATATATTTAATACTATGTTATTTATTCTAAATTTGTCCTCTTCCTTAACCATAAATACCAGCGTTCCCAATTGCTGTAATAGATGGATTCTTTTTTGTTTCTTAGGATATACGTTAATTTGTCCAGTTTGGCACAATTCAATATCTTGTTTATCATAAATTGATCTGATGGTGTATTTACATTTTTCCAATGTTGGGCAAGGGCCATTCTTGCAGCTGTTGTAATATGGATGAATAAATGCCAGTCTTGTTTGCCCACATCTTTTAGTTTGATTCCAAGTAAGTAAGAATCTGGAGTTAGGGGGAAACTTGCACCTATTATCTCATTCAACCATTTTTGAATCTTTTCCCAAAATTTCCTGATCTGAGGGCAGGACCACCACTGATGAAAGAAAGTACCCCTGGCCGAATTGCACTTCCAACATTTATCCGAGGATCCAGGGAACATTTTAGCTATCCTATCTGGTGGGAGGTACCACCTATAGATCATTTTATAAAAGTTCTCCTTAAATGCCGCTGATAATGTCAATTTCATTGATCTATTCCATATTCCCTGCCATTCTTCAAGTTGTATTGATCTTCCTAAATTTCTTCCCCAGACAATCATCATATCTTTTACTATCTCCTCAGCTGTATAACTTGATAACAAAAGATTATAGGTCTTAGATATAAATTTTGTTTCAACACCCAGAAGGAGTCTATCTAACGGTTGTCTTGTTTGGTAAATACCATACTCTTGTTTGTCTTTTCTGAATCTAGCTTGAATTTGGGCATATGACCACCAATCTATATCTATTCCTTTTACTTGGAGTTCCTTTCTTGATATTAAGTTCCCTCCTCCATCCATCAGGATGTTGTAGGTCCAATTTCTTTTTATATTATAAACCGTCAGGTAGGTTGCTATCTCCAGTGGGACCACCCATTTAGGAACTTGGGTATTATTATTATTATTATTATTATTATTATTATTATTATTATTATTATTATTATTTATTGAATTTATATATCACCCTACTCCCGAAGGACTCAGGGCGGTGAACAGCCAAAAGATAAAATATATATAATACAAATGTTAAAAAACCATTAAAATACAATTAAATAATTTGGCCCAAAAAACAACATTTAAAACACCCCAAATTTATAAGACAAATATAAAATTTAAAAAATTTAAAACAGTTTAAAAGAGAGGTTAGGCCAGGCCAGCCTGCTGGAATAGGAATGTTTTGAGGGCACGGCGGAAAGTGCGCAGATCAGGGATCCTCTGTATCTCTGGGGGAAGCTTGTCCCAAATGGCGGGTACCCCACAGAGAAGGCTCTCCCCCTGGGGGCCACCAGTCGACACTGTTTGACCGACGGCACCCTAAGAAGCCCCTCTCTATGGGAGCGTACTGATCGGTGAGAGGCTACTGGTGGCAGAAGGCAGTCTTGTAGATACCCCAGTCCTAAGCCATGGAGCGCTCTAAAGGTGGTAACCAAAACCTTGAAGCGCACCCGGAAGACCATCGGGAGCCAGTGCAGCTCGCGCAGGAGGGGGGTCACATGGGAGCGCCACGTCGCTCCCATAACCATCCGCGCGGCCGCATTCTGGACCAGCTGGAGCCTCCGGGTGCTCCTCAAGGGGAGCCCCATGTAGAGAGCATTGCAGTAGTCCAGGTGGGAAGTGACAAGGGCATGAGTGACCGTATTTAGCGAGTCCCGATCCGGAAAGGGACGCAACTGGCGAATCAGGCGAACCTGATAAAATGCCCTCCCGGCCACAGCCGTCAAATGCTCTTCTAAAGACAGCTGTGAGTGCAGGAGGACACCCAAGTTGTGAGCCCTCTCCGTGGGGGCCAACGACTCGCCCCCAATAGTCAGTGATGGCACCAACTGACTATATCGGGATGTCGGAAACCACAGCCACTCGGTTTTGGATGGGTTGAACCTGAGTCTGTTTCTCCCCATCCAGATCCGTACAGCCTCCAGGCACCGGGACATCACTTCAAGGGCATCATTGGGTATAAGTTTGTTTCTTCACCTTTTCCCATATTTTTATTAAAATTCTTCTAATATAGTGGTTAGTAAAATATTTAGATTGTTTTCCTTGTTGTGTCCACAAAGCTGAGTGCCAGCCTTGGTGAAGATCAAATCCCTCAATTGTTAATATGCATTTCCTCGTAAGGGATATCCAGTCTCTTATCCAAAGAAGGGACGAGGCTTGGTAATATAACTCCCAATTTGGGAGCCCCAAGCCCCCCCTCGTTTTGTGTTCCTGTAACATTTTTCTCTTAATTTGTGATTTTTTCCCTTGCCAGATAAATTTGCTTATTGCCTGTTCCAATTTTCTAAAGAAATTTTTGTCCAAATTTACAGGAGCCGTTTGAAATAGAAAAATCCACCGTGGGAGGATATGGGCTTTGATTGCAGCAACCCTGCCCAAAAGTGAAAGCTGTATATTCTTCCATCTATCTAGGTCCTCTACTGAATCAGCCAATAGTATTAAGTAATTGGTCTCTTTAATATTAGAGCATTTATTTGTCATCCAAATCCCTAGATATTTTACCTTCTTAGTAAATTTAAGTCCCATAGCTTCCTGCACCTTATTTTTTTGATCCTCTGTTAAGTTTTTGGATATCATTTTAGTTTTAGCTTTGTTAATTTTTAATCCCGCAACTTCTCCATATTCTTCAATTCTCCTTAGCAGTATCGGACCTGAAGTTAGGGGGTCTTCCAAGATAAATACAAGATCATCAGCGAACGCTTGGAGCTTGGATTCTTCTCCCCTAATCCTCAGGCCTCTAATATCCTTATCTTGCCTGATCATATTGAGAAGTGGTTCCAAAGTTAAAACAAATAATAATGGTGAGAGAGGGCAACCCTGTCTAGTACCTTTGGTGATTTTAATCTCATCGGAGATTGTTCCATTAAATAGCAACCTAGCTGACTGTTTAGTATATATAGCCTGAATTGCATTTATAAATTTAGAGCCAAATTCCATAATTTTTAATTGTTGTGTAATAAAACTCCAGTTGACCCTATCAAAGGCCTTTTGGGCATCTATGAATACCATTGCCATATCTTTATCTGAATACCTTTCATAATACCCCATTGCATTTAAAATTACTCTTACGTTATCTCGAAGTTGTCTATAAGGTAGAAAGCCATTTTGGTCCTGATGGATGAAGTGGGAAAGAAATATTTTGAATCTTTCTGCTAGTACTGTTGTAAAGATCTTATAATCGACATTTAAGAGCGAGATTGATCTGTAGTTCTGAATTAGTGATTGGTCCGAGTTGGGCTTTGAGAGCAATGAAATATAAGTTTCCCTCCAGGATTGAGGTATCTTGGCATCTGTTAAGGCAGTGGTTCTCAACCTTCCTAATGCCGCGACCCTTTAATACAGTTCCTCATGTTGTGGTGACCCCCAACCAGGGGTGGGTTCTAAATTTTTTTACTACCGGTTCTGTGGGCATGGCTTATTTTGTGGGCGTGGCTTGGAGGTCATGTGACTGGGTGGGTGTGACTAGCTGGTCATGTGACCGAGTGGCCATGACTATGTGTATAGGGACTACTCAGAGGGCTGAAAAAAGTCATTTCTGACAGGTCCTCGCACTTTTGACTGGTCCTCACACTTATGACCATCCTCACATTTATGCCCGTGCAGCATTCTTAACAACCATGTCACTCATTTCACAACTGCTTCTCTTCACCATGGTGACAAGATAGGGCAAAAACGTAAAATGTGAGGACAGTCGTAAGTTCGAGAACTGGTCAAAAGTCCGAGGACCAGTCAAAAATAACTTTTTCAGCCCTCTGAGTAGTCCATATGCACAAAAGGACTACCCAGAGGGCTGAAAAAAGTGATTTCTGACAGGTCCTCGCACTTTTGACCGGTCTTCACACTTATGACTGGTCATCATTTATGCCCATTGTAGCATTCTTAACAATGTGTCACTCATTTCACAACTGCTTCTCTTCACCATTGTGACAAGATAGGGCAAAAACGTAAAATGTGAGGACAGTCATAAGTTCGAAGACTGGTCAAAAGTGCGAGGACCAGTCAGAAATAACTTTTTCAGCCCTCTGAGTAGTCCATATGCATAAAAGGATACAGCAATAGAGAGAGATGAAGGAAGGGAAGGGAAATTAGAGTAGGAGTGAGGGTAAGAGAGGGAGGAAGAGAGAAGGAGAAAGGAAGAGGAAGTAGGGAGGAGAAGAAGAGGGGGAGGAAGAGAAAGTAAGAAGGAAAGAAAAGAGAGGTGGTAGGTTTGAGGAGAAAGATTGCTGTACAATAAAAAAGATGAAAGGGAAGAAAGCCAACCCCAAACAAATATAAAGATATTAAGATAAAGAATGAATTGTTAAACTTTAAAGAATAAAAGAGAATAAATATGAATAAATAACAATAATTAGAAACACACATACAAACATACAATGTATTTTCTTTGAACAGAGTATTTGGCCGGTTCATAAATTTAAACAGTGTTTAGTCATTTCAATTAAATTTACAATTTCTATATTTCCTTTTGGCCATATTTATTCCTCATCTATTTTTGTAAAAAACCAATATTACCCTTCATCCTCATCTCTAATCTTAATCAAATTCAATTTTTCCCTTCTATTCTATATTATACCCCTTCCCATTGTCATCTATTTTTATATCCATCCTCACATTGGTTAATTATGTAATATTACAGTTGTTTAATATGAATTCAACATTTTAATATAAACCAATTAGTTATATAACTACCTTTTTTGTACATTAATCAATATGAACATGAATATTCCAATTATTTCCATGCAATCCAATTTCTTACAAATCCATTAATTATATTTACCAATAATAATAAACCAAATAATTTCCCCCATATATTCCTCCAAACCACAACTTAACCATTTCTGCTTTCAACACAATATACAATTAATAGTATCTCAATTATTACAATTCCCTAGTTAAATAGAGCTTTTTTTCTTTTGTGTTTTAAAATCTCCTCTTTTTCCCTAAATTTCCCGTTGTTTGCACCTACCTTTTTTGGTGAGGAAAAAGAAATCTGCCTGCCTAATTTTCCAACGTGCAAAGCCAACAGCGTGCTTTACTTTTTCTTTCGTTTTTCAGTATAGCTAGGGGGAAAAAAATCTGCACTCTTTCCAAGCAAGCAAAAGAGCTCTGAGCAAAACAGCTGAGAGCAAATCAGCTGGGGGTCGGGAGCCGATCTAAGCAAGGGCTAATTAGCCTATGCTGAAGCTCCGGGGGCCAATAAAATTACAAAAAAAAACACCGAACCGTTTGTTAAATTGCTGGCTCCCCCGCCCCTCACCCACCACTATTTATTGGCAATAAATAGTGGTGCGGAGGGGCGGGACAAGCCAGCAATTTAACAAACGGTTGGGCTGCACCACTGGCTCAAGGGCGGCCCTTTGAAGCCCCGCGGCAAGAATTTAAACAGTTTTTTTCCTCTAGCCATCGGAGGCAGCAATAGATTGGGAGTGGGCGGAACGGCCGGCGATCCAACAGAGCAGAGAGTGAGGGTGAGTGAAGGCGTGGGGGGGCGAGGGAGGGCTTTGGCGACCCCTGTGAAATGGCCGTTCGACCCCCAAAGGGGTCGCGACCCCCAGGTTGAGAACCGCTGTGTTAAGGCCTCGTTGAATACTTCCTTTGGTTGAGGACTCAGCAAGTCAATAATACTTTTGTATAGTTCACTTGGGAGACCATCAGGCCCATAATTCTATGCGCCCTGCCCCCCGTGCATACGTGCATGACCTCCCCCCATGGTCCCCCTGCTTTTGGCATGTGATGGCCTGGTAGGCCCATTTTTCACCCTCCCCAGGCTCCAGAGGCTTTCTAGGAGCCTGGGAGGGTGAAAATAGCCTTCCCCACCACCCCCGGAGGCCCTCGGGAGGCCAGAAACAGCCCATTTGCTGACTTCCGGTGGGCCCAGAAGGCCTGAAAAAGCAGCTGGAGCTGAGCTAGGGCAACGCTCATGTGCCCACCAATATGGCTCCACGTGCCACCTGTGGCACGCGTGCCATAGGTTCACCCTCATGGCATTAGGGCTTATTTTCTGTTTAGCTCTTATTTTGGGGGAAATACGGTACTAAATGCATCCATCTGGCTGACAATCTTAACTGAGGCTTATTTTGGGGGTAGGGCTTATATTGCGAGCATCCTGAAAAATCATGCTAGGACTTATTTTCCGGTTGGGTCTTATTTTCGGGAAAACAGGGTAATTTAGACATCTCTGCTAGTTCCATCATCTTCCCAACCATTTCTCCATTATAGAGCTGAATTTTCCCATCCTTTTGAATACAATGATTTTGCCGCAATGGTTATCATGTACAAAAACAAAGTTCCGTGTATTTTTTTCAACTGTTTGTCCATCAATCCCCAAAGAAAAACTTCCATGTTTTGGATTGTACTTCATAGTTTTCTGAATTGATGAATCCAAAATTTTCAGCTGTTTTACATGCCTGCCAAATATGATAACATGTCTCTTCACATTTCCAGCAAAGGTTGCTGAATGCCAGCACATCAGATAGGTTAATAATAGTTTAACAGAATATCAGAGTTGGAAGGGACTTGTTGTTCTTAGAAAAGTCAGGATGATGGTTACAATCATGCAATCAAAGCCCCTACCCCCTTTATCTGCAGTTCAATAAATGGGCAGAGCTTCAATGCTGTGGTTTTAGAGCCCATCTTGAGTTTTTGGGACCCCCAGACTCCATCCATTTCTGAGATGCAATTGTTGTCATCAGATCCAGTGGTGGAATTCAAGTTTTTTTACTACCGGTTCTATAGGCGTGGCTTGGTGGGCGTGGTTTGGCTTGGTGGGCGAGGCAGGGGAAGGATAATGCAAAATCTCCATTCCCACCCTACTCCAGAGGAAGGATACTGCAAAATCTCCTTTCCCACCCTACTCCAGAGGAAGGATATTGCAAAATCTCCATTCCCACCCTACTCCAGGGGAAGGATACTGCAAAATCTCCATTCCCACTCTACTCCAGGGGAAGGATAATGCAAAATCTCCATTCCCACCCTACTCCAGGGGAAGGATACTGCAAAATCGCCATTCCCACCCTACTCCAGGGGAAGGATACTGTAAAATCTCCATTCCCACCCCACTCCAGGGAAAGGATATTGCAAAATCTCCATTCCCACCCCACTCTGGGGCCAGCCGGAGGTGGTATTTGCTGGTTCTCCGTACTACTCAAAATTCCTGCTACCAGTTCTCCAGAATCTGTCAGAACCTGCTGAATTTCACCCCGATCAGATTCCTATGCAATCCAAATATAATAATAAAAAAAATATTTGGGGATCGTTTGCCCTCAGAAGATTGGGTTGCATATCTAATTATTTCCTACCACAGAATTTATAAAAGCAGTACTTCCAAAAATACCTGGTTTATAATATTTCTCCAAACAGGAATTTGTATTTTTTTTAAAATGCTATTTATTTTATATTTAGTAAGCTCTCTAAAGCTAAAAAATAAAACTAAAAATAAATCCTACAGGCTTGCCCATTGTGTATGTCCGTTCATGACTTTAAGACATCACACAAAGTTACACACACACACACACACACATCAGCTATTGGTGGCAAAACATCAGCTATTAAACTCCCACTGACTACATTTAAATTTGGACATTCTGAGGCGGGGAGAGAAGATTAGTTAGTATATATAGTAATGAAATTAGGCCATAAATTCTTTTACAGTCCAATATATTCTGCTACACAGGAAATGCAATAAGTACCTTAAATATATTGTGTGTCCTTTGCAGCAAGGGTTCTTCAAAATGTCAACTGTGTGATTATATTGTGACACATGTCAAAAAACAGCAAGTTTTGATTTTGGGGTTGCAGCTACAATTGTGACTTTTGTTTTAAACCCTTTGCATTGCCACTGACTGCCCCTCTGGCAGATGCCCTTGGATTATGAACTGACTGGGTTATTCTAGGATATTTCCAAAGGCTCCCAGCATTAACCCTCAAAGAACTATCTAAATTCACATGTGCACCATGCTCTGGTGGAACATGTTTGTCTTACTATATCATATAAACTCAAACGTTTTAATTTGAAACCACAGTGCTTAGCTTAGCATGCTCTGCAAAGCCAAGGAATTGCGGCTTATTCAAGAAAACATCACTGGAGGCTTCCAAAAATAGCGTAGACAACCATTTGACTGGGATGATATTGAGCAGGGGATTGAACTACAAGACCTCAGAAGTCCCTTCCAGCCCTACATTCTAAACTGTTTATGTAGTGTATATTGGAGGTGGTGACCCTTTGAGAGCTGTATGCAAAGAAATTTCATTTTAATGTATGCTGATTAGTGTACATTCAAAGTGAAAATAAAGTTATTATTCTATTCTATTCTATTCTATTCTATTCTATTCTATTCTATTCTATTCTATTCTATTCTATTCTATTCTATTCTATTCTACTCTACCCTACCCTATCTATCCTATCCTATCCTATCCTATCCTATCCTATCCTATCCTATCCTATCCTATCCTATCCTATCCTATGAATTAGACAAGATATGAATGAGCAGTTATTATGTCATGTCATCCTGCTCATATTATGGCTATGTTTACATAGAGCACTTAACCTGGCCAATGAATTGATTCATTGTCTGGGTTTGCATACTACAACATTATGCCATAAATTAGGGGTGACCAACCTTGGTAACTTTAAGACTTGTAGACTTCAACTCACAGAATCTTTTAAAAAAACACAGAGAAAAATAGGCCTTCTGCAACTGGTTGTAGACGAAGGCTCTGTTTCACCCTGATGCTGATAAATATACTGGTAATTAGCAGTGGTGAAATCCATTTTTTTTTACTACCGGTTCTGTGGGCGTGGCTTGGTGGACGTGGTGTGGCTTGGCTTGGTGGGTGTGGCAGGGGAAAGATACTGCAAAATCCCCATTCCCACCCCACTCTGGGGCCAGCCAGAGGTGGCATTTGCCAATTCTCCAAACTACTCAAAATCTCTGCTACCGGTTCTCTGACACTTTTAAAAATGTTTTTAATTGTTTGTTATTGTTTTTAATCATGGGGCCAAATTTAAATATATATTTTAAATTGTATTTTAATGTTTGTAGTTTATGCTTTTACTTGGCTGTTCACCGCCCTGAGTCCTCAGGGAGAAGGGCGGTATACAAATTTAAAAATAAATAAATAAATAAATAAATAAACTACTCAAAATTTCCGCTACCGGTTCTCCAGAACCTGTCAGAACCTTCTGGATTTCACCCTTTGTAATTAGCAGTTCTGGACAGAATAACCCATGGTGAGGAATGTTGGGTATTGTAGTTTAACAACATCTGGAAGGTCACCAGGTTTCTTATCCTGGTGTAGAGAAAACTGCTACAGTTAAAGGTGGAGGAGCAGGGAGGCTTGTAAACAATTGGAGGACTCAGTCCTTACAGCTACTAAACTTACCATGACTTTCGGTTCTCAGCTGCAGTTAGTTGGGAGAGACAACCTAGCCTTTGTTTCAAATCCTGCCTGATGCCCCTTGAGGTGAAGTGTGTTCAGGTGTGGATGTTGTCTCGTGGATCTCCTTTTGCTGTTCCCCAGGCAGTCTTACTGCACCGCATCACTATTTTAAGGAACTGCAAAGTCACTCATGCCATCACCTCATCGAGTTACAGAAGCAACTTTGCCTGCTGAGACTGCCTCGGTTTCTCAGAAGTCAAAGGATTGTTTTTTTGTTTTTGTTTTTTTGGCACAAGATGGTATTCCAGCCAGGGATGTGGGTTTAGACAGCCACAAATAATTTTTGCAGTCATATAGAACTTTAAAGGAGTTGACCAAATGCCTCAAAGTCCATAGATCCCACACAGTTTACGGGACCGCCTACTACCACAAACAGCCTCCCACCGGCCGGTACGCTCTCATAGAGAGGGGCTCCTCCGGGTGCCATCAGCCAAGCAGTGTCGACTGGTGGCCCCCAGGGGGAGGGCCTTCTCTGTGGGGGCACCCACTATCTGGAATGAGCTCCCCCTGGAGATACGGAAGATCCTGGATCTGCACACTTTCCGCCGTGCTCTTTTTTTTTTTTTTTTAATTTGATTTATATGCCGCCCTTCTCCGAAGACTCAGGGCGGCTTACAATGTGCTCAGCAATAGCCTTCATCCTTTTGTATATTTATACAAAGTCAGCTTATTGCCCCCACAACTGGGTCCTCATTTCACCTACCTTAGAAAGGATGGAAGGCTGAGTCAATCTTGAGCCTTGGCGAGATTCGAACCCTGCAGTAATTGCAGGCAGCTGGTCTTAATAACCAGCTTAATAACAGGGTGCCTTAAACCCCTGTACCACCAAGGCTCTTAAGACCCTCCTATTCCAGCAAGCCGGCCTGGCCTAATTTTCTCCCCTTTCTTTTAAATTTTTAAATTGGAATTTTAATTTGTTTTAAATTATTGGGATTTTTAATTGTCTTGGGCTAAATTATTTAATTTGGTTTTAATTATGTTCCTAACTTTTGTATTTATGTATTTATTTTGTGCCTGTTCACCGCCCTGAGTCCTTCGGGAGTAGGGCGGTCTATAAATTTAATAAAACAAACAAACAAACAAACAAACAGTTGGGTAGAAGAAAGCCAATCTATTTGCCAGAGATTTAGAGGGAGGATTATTGCATTTCAAAAAAGAAAGACACCCATCTGAAAATTAAGCAATTCTGGCATTAGAATTCAAACTCATCAATCTTTCTTTTTTACTTTGGTGGTTCTACAATCTTCTTTCTTTTTCCCTCAGGTCTACTCAAAGATAGTCATTGGAAATGTTCCCAAGTTCAAGGAGGAAGAAAAAGAAATTGGTCTTTTTCAGTGGTGAAATCCAAATTTTTTTACTACTGGTTCTGTGGGTGTGGCTTGGTGGGTGTGGTGTGGCTTGGTGGGCGAGGCAGGGAAAGGATACTGCAAAATCCCCATTCCCTCCCCACCCCTGGGGGAAGGATATTGCAAAATCTCCATTCCCACCCCACTCGGGGCCAGCCAGAGATGGTATTTGCCAGATCTCCGAACTGCTCAAAATTTCCGCTACCAGTTCTCCAGAACGTGTCAGAACCTGCTGGATTTCACCCCTGGTCTTTTTAGTATAAAGCTAAGCATTCAACCATGTTGGCATTTTAATTTTGGATCTATTTAGCATCCTTGAAGCAACGATCCCAGTGACCCATAGTTTCTTTAGTGGTACCCTAACTACTTGGATCAGATTCAAATTCTCCTATTTTCAGACACATTACTGTTTGTCAAGATCTAACTCTTTGGAGAAAACTCTAATGTTGGGAAAGGTGGAAGGAAAGAGAAGGAGAGGACAACCAGGAGCAAGATGGACTCAGTTACAGTAGCAACGGATGGTGGGTGGGGATTGAAAGACCAGGTTAGGGACAGATTGCCATGGAGAATATCTATGTAGTTGCTAGGAGTCAAAAACAACTTGACGGCACATAAGTAACCATTTGTAGAACTGTTAGAAGCAGGGATGAAATTCAGCAGGTTCTGACAGGTTCTGAAGAACCTGTAGCGGAAATTTTGAGCAGTTCACAGAACCGGCAAATACCAGCTCTGGCTGGCCCCAGAGTGGGGTGGGAATGGGGATTTTGCATTATCCTTCCCCCAGGAGTGGGGTGGGAATGGGGATTTTACAGTATCCTTCCCCTGCCATGCCCACCAAGCCACACCCACCAAGCCACAGCATGCCCCTCAAGCCACAGCCACAGAACCGGTAGTAGAAAAATTTGAATTCCACGACTGGTTAGTAGGTAGCCTGTCTTTTTTCACCTTGAGGTTCTCAGCAAAGCTAGGCTTATATTAAGACACGGGACTTGCAACAATATAAAAAATCCAATTCATTTCCTTTTAATCAGGTTTTCACCCCTTCTCCATAAGAAACTCGGTGGGTTTTTTTGTGATGATTGAGCATGTTCAACCCTTACTGGGCATTTTATGGATCTTCCTTTAGGTTTTTTTTTTTTCTTACAAGTGTTTTGAACATCTGTAAGGCTGTCCCTGAGGTTCCTAATGTACCCAAACTACCCTGAACCACCCTAACTTCCCCCACAAAAAATTGTGTACAGGCAATGGAGAGAAATGAGCTTGAAAAGACTCATGTATGGAAAGCAGAAAATTACCCAGCATACTGAACATAAGTTACTGGCCACAATCTTCCCCAATTAAAAAAAAAATCTTTTTAAAAAATTACAGCATCTCTCTCTCTCTTGCACTCCCCCATCTCACCTTGCTAGGAATTAGCATTTATGCAAGCTATGAAAACCTATGTGGTTCTTTGCCGTCCTTGGTAACGAGAGGGCACTATGGTGTGCTTTTTCCTTTCTGGTGAATCAAGGTTGCCATCTTGTTGTTAACTGGAAAGGAAATGGATTCAAAAGACCCTCCTGCAGGATACAGGAGGAGGCTTCTTGATGCCTTTGGATTCCAGCCAGATCTTCTGGGCACAATGCTGCCCAATCAATGGGTTAGACACTCCACTTTCTGCTTTCCAGGTAGACCACAGTAGTAGGCCTGTAGAACAACCAGACCCCACCCATCACTTGGGGAATTGCTCTGCTCCAATCAAAAATTATCCTGGATCTACAGTGTTGAAGGGCAGCACATTCTGGCTAGAGGCGGGTTTCACATATTGTTACCACCGGTTCGTTGCACACGCTCGCTTCGTGCATGCACGCCTTCTGCACACGCGCCTGGCCTTCCGTGTATGCGCTTTGCTTGCTTGCGCGCCTTCCGCTTATACACAGGGCCTCCAAAACGTGGCTATATAGGACGGCATAGTGCCCGGGCGGGTTGGTGGGCAGGCCCACCTGTGATCGTCGCAACCGATTCACCCGAATCGTCCGAACCGGTTGAATACCACCACTGATTCCAGCCTCATCCATTGGCAAGTTGAGTGGATGGGTGGGACCATAAGCAATGGGAAACCACATCTTCTTCCCCCAAAGAAGACTATCTTGACAATTTTGCTAACATTGACCTCACACTTCAACCAGAGAAGAGCAGCGAGGGAGTTTGTGGCTTTGTCCTTCCTGCTAGAAAGGAAACCCATAAGAAGTTTTTTACTGTTTTTCTTCCTCTCAATCCTTATGCCAGAAGACATTTGATTATATGTTTGTTCAAGTAAAACATATTCCACAGACAGGGTCTTTCAATACAGAATGCTGCTTTTCTCCTCCCCCTTGATAAGGCAGGGATTGGGTAAAAATGCTTTACGGATATAGGAAGAAATATCCTTCTGGGTTCAACTCCAAGTGGGGAAAAAGACACTGGAAACACGGAGACTGCTTGGAAAGATGGTTTAATGGTGGACAGGATCACATGGTTCGAGTTTCTGAACAGAAAAGGGCCAAGATGCTGCGAGTCCCCGGGTTTTATGCCCTCTCTGGCTTTGAACTTCCTGGGGCCCAGAAAGAGTATCCTGATTGGTTGTCAGACTCCCAGGGAGTGGGGGTCTTAGCTAGCCTTGCTGGCTGATGTAATCTTCCCAGGTGCCATGTGGTAAGTTTCTGTTGCTAGATGGGTCCTATTGTGTTGCAGATGATGGTCTATTGACAAAGATGGGAGGGAATTGAGTTTCTGCCTCTGGCCCATTGACAAAGGGTGAGGGGGGCAAGAAGGTGGGAGCTGCTTCGTCTTTAAAACATGCTTCTCCATTTCTCAACCAGGGAAACATAATATTCTGCCTTTTTAATATTTCCTAAAATATTTCATTCTTCTATGAAAGGGGTGGGTGCTAACTTCCTACACGGAACAATGCCATAATTGACGTGCAAGAATATTACAGACCACCAACCCTCATCTAGCATTGAGTTACTCGTGGGTTAGTCATGGGAGCTGTTTATTCAATCACCCTGTTTGAATAGATCAAACATTTCATCTGATCTAACATATCACTTCCAGGAACAGCCAGCCAGAAACCTTTGGACACTCATAAAAAGGTGACATCATTCCTTTGCCCAGGAGAAGAAAACTCAAAACTCTCCAGATGTTTCTGGAGAGATGAACTGAAGTTCTCATTATCTGCTGTATAGTCAGAGTAGTTGGAGATGTTGGTCGTGATGGTTCAACAATATGGAGGGTCATAAATTTTCCAAATTGCCTTATTTTTGGCATTCAGATATATCTCACTGTCTCTCTACTATATGTTAAAGCAGGGGTGTCAAACTGGATTTCTTAGAGGGCTGGATCAGCATTGTATTTCTTCTCTGTGGGCCGGGGGGGGGAGCGGGGGAGAGCTGGGATGGACGCCTCCTGCAGCATCCTGCCGGCCAAAATGGGGCACAGGGGGCCTGCGCATGCCCCCCGTGCCTCGTTTTCAGCCTCTATGGCCTTCTGCAACACTCTCCCAGCCAAAAACAGGCCACGCAGGGGTCTCGTGGGCCGTTTTTGGCCAGAAGAGTGCTGCTGGATGCCAGGGAGGCTGAAAACGGGCTGCAGGGGGCCTCGCGGGGCATCTGCGCAGCCCAATTTTGGCCCGCAGAGGCACCGCAGGCCAGTCCTTTGATATTTTTTCCAGGACTGGCCTGTGGTGGCAGATCCTGTGGGCCAGATTTAAGCATCCTGTGGGCCAGATTTGGCCTGCGGGCCTTGAGTTAGACACCCCTGTGTTAAAGGAATGCTCTCAAACTTTCCTTTCACTACTATTTATTCAGTTATATTGCCTTATATAAAAGACATAAAAAGATAGCCATTCCTTTGAGTTGTCCTTAACTCCTAGTGACTACACAAGACTATCAAGGATACGTTTTGCTCAGATTCTGGGGCTACCATCGTATTCCTAAAATGGAATGGCTATGCATGCATTTAATGAATACACTGGTTAACTTAATCACGTTTTATCCAATCCAATTTTTTGGATTTGCATGACATATCAAAATATAAATTATAAACAGGGTTCCCCAAACTTGGCAACTTTAAGACTTGTAGACTTCAAGCCCCAAAATTCCTCAGCCAGCAATGAATTCTGGGAATTGAAGTCTGTGAGTCTTAAAGTTGCCAAATTGGGAGATCCCCCTGATATAAAATATGTGTACTCAGCATGCTAGCATGCTAACATATTTACTCTAATGTGGGATTTAACTGCCAAATTTGACATTAGATATACAGTATTAAGTTCCTAATTCATTGCCAGGTAGAATCTCTTAAGGAATGTCAATCATTTTTTCTCCTCCTCACTTCTTTCTTTCCTTTGAACATGCTCTTCCCCAGAGTGAAGCTTAAAAGTCTGTACATTTTTGAGCTAGCTTAATAAACAAATTAAGATTGACCCTCATTAATTTAGAAACCTAAGAAGGATGGACTTAGATGTGAATCCATCAGGGAAATCCAAGGATGCAAGTCACAATGATGTGAATACAACTTAAGGGAAATTTGACTTTTCTACAGAGATAATGTGTACTTCTGTGCTGGAGATAAATTCCTTGTGTGTCTAACCTCACTTGGCCAATAAAGCTATTCTATTCTATTCTATTCTATTCTATTCTATTCTATTCTATTCTATTCTATTCTATTCTATTCTATTCTATTCTATTCCATTCCACTCCATTCCACTCCATTCCATTCCACTCCATTCTCCACTCCACACCAGTGGCGGGTTGCCCCCGGTTCAGACCGGTTCACAAGAACCGGTAGTAAAAACGGGGGGGGAGGCCCTGCCCACCACCCCAGATGTTGTCATCGGCAATCTCAGAAGCAAGGCACACGCGCTCGCTTCACTCGTGCATGCAATCCCATTGCAAACCGGTAGTAAAGGTAAGTAGAACCCACCCCTACTCCACACGCTACACCAGGGGTCCCCAACCTCCAGTCCGTGGACTGGCACTGGTCCATGACATGCCAGCAACTGAGCCATACCAACAAGCAAAGCCCCATCCACAGTATGCAGACAGCATGCAAAACAACACCCCCTCCACTCCCTGGAAAAACCTTTCTCTATGGAACCAGTCTCTGGTGCCCAAAAGGTTTTTACTCTACATTCTATTCTACTCTATTCTACTCTACTCTACACTACACTCTTCTACTCTACTCTTCTACTTTACTCTACTCTACTCTACTCTACACTACACTACACTCTTCTACTCTACTTTACTCTACTCTATACTACACTCTTCTACTCTACTCTTCTACTCTATTCTACTCTACTCTACACTACACTCTTCTACTCTATACTACACTCTTCTACTCTACTCTTCTACCCTATTCTACTCTACACTACACTCTTCTACTCTACTCTTCTACTCTGCTCTGCTCTACTCTACTCTATTCTACTCTACACTACACTACACTACACTACACTACACTCATCTACTCTACTCTACTCTACTCCCTGGGGTTCACATAAAATACTATATTCAAATGTGGTTTTTTTCACTGACTCATTGCATTAGAGTGCCATGAGACCAGTTAGGTCTAGTGGTTAAGACACCAGGCTAAAAAGCAAGAGGCAATGAGTTCAAGACCTGTTTTAGCCATGAAAATCAGCTTGGTGACTTTGGACCAGTCACTCTTTCTCAGCCCAACTCATCGCACAGGGTTTGTTCTTGTGTTGGATATATTCACCGCCTTTAGTTTTTTGTAAAAAAAATAATAAAGGTGGGATATAAATAAATAATAAATACCATGCAAACTCAGCCCATGTGTTAGTTTGTGGCTCAGTATGTTGTCTGAATCCAGACAACTGAGCTATTTTGCTAAATTACTATTTTATTAACCATGGTTAGCGTGCTTTCAAACATAGCTATTATTTTAATGCAGGTTAATCCTTCCAATTGTTGACTGATGAATTCTATATGAGCCCGAATTCTGAAAATGTGACCTTTTAAGAACATCTAAACTGAGCCAAGTAGCTGAGGACAGTCAGAAATTGGAAGCAAAGACAGAGAGCCAGGATGCTATTATGGGTATAGTCAGACACACACAAAGTCCGTTCAAACCTTAGTTTACTAAATAAACCAGTTTTTTACAACAATGGCTGTTAATTAACTGCATTAACAGCCGCCAAGTATTCAAAGAATAATAACTGAAAGCTTACTGTGATTGGCAGAATGCCCAGAAGCAATTTGCAGGAAGCTGATAAGATAAGCAAGACAAGACACAAAGGTATGTGAACGGAGTTGTTCCCTGCAAATTGCTTCAGTTGGTGTTCCTCCTTAAATAGGCCAGTCGCCCTCTCTGAGCCCTAGAAAGCAGGCAATAACAAACCATGTCTGAAAAACCATGCCAAGAAAACTGCAAGGACTAATCCAAGCAGTTGCCAGGAGTCATACACACACACACACACACACACACTCACCCACACACACACAAACGCACACCTTTCATTACTGGTCATATGACTGAGCCATTTGTTATCTGGAATCAGTCCAATAAATGGATAGATAATATTGAACTTTTGCAACCAGACACGTTTCACATCTGCTGGAACAGCACTTCTAGAATTCCCAGTTAAGCATTCAGGGAATTGCCCTTCAAATATATCTGGAAGGCTTTGATTGAAAATACCTGCATCACTGGGCCATTTTCTTGATTTGTCCCTACAGAAAGTTGGTCATCCATCAAGTTGCCATGGGTGAGAATCTCCCCTCTTCTACACAGGTAGTCCTCAACTTATGACCACCTTTGAGTGCAAAATTTATGTTGCTAAGCGAGACAGTTGTGGAGTGAATTTGTCCCATTTTACAATCTTCCTTGCCACACTTGTTAAGTGAATCACTGCAGTTCTTTTTTTTTTTTTTTTATTGCAAAAGTTTTACAATTACATTTTCACCCCTTTTTTCCCCCCCCTCGACCCGCCCCAAACTTCCCAACCTCCCTAACCCACCCTAACCCACCCCTCCCCCCAGACTTCCTCACAATATAATCATGTCAAATAAAAGGAAAAACCCTCCTTTGTATATAAAACTTGAACCCCGCCCTCCCCTTACGAATTTTCATCTTCATTACATTAACCTATTTCTATCTTAATATAGCAGTTTCAACTAAATTTTCATCCTGATTACCTTGAAAATATTTCTATCTTAATATAACATTTTCAAATAAATTTTCATCCTCAACCTTAAAATATTTCTATCTTAATATAACATTTTCAAATAAAAGCTATTTGGTACTTCCTAGTTTGATATTTGTTCTGAACATAATCTATCCACTTCTTCCATTCCCATTCATAAGTCTCTTGAGAACAGTCTTTTAAATATGCTGAAATCTTCGCCATCTCCGCAAAACTGGCCATCTTCAAAATCCATTCCTCAATCGAAGGCAGCGCTTCATTTTTCCAGTATTTACCTATCAACAATCTTGCTGCAGTTATCATGTACAATATCATTTTTGTTTCCCCCAATGTAAAACCCTTAACTATACCCAATAAAAACAGTTGTGGAGAAAATTGAATCTTTCTCTTCAAAACATTCTGCATGACCCACCAAATTTTTATCCAAAAAGCCTTAACTTTCTTACAGGTCCACCAAACATGATAATATGTAGCGTCTAAGCAGTCACATCTCCAACATTTAGGCTGGGCGCTAGGGTACATACACGACAATTTTTTTGGATCTAAATGCCATCTATAAAACATTTTGTAGAAATTTTCCCGCAGATTCTGCGACTGTGTAAATTTAACATTCTGAACCCAAATTTTTTCCCATGTTTCCAACATCACTGGTTCCTCAAAATTTTGTGCCCACTTAACCATACAGTCTTTAACTAGTTCAGTTTCTGAATCCCTTTCTAACAAAACATTATAAAGTCTTTTAATATGCATTGGGCCTTTCTCTTTTATATGTCTAACTAATTCTTCCTCATACATCATAATACCAGTTTTTTGGTCCTCTTTCCATCTCAATTGCAATTGATTATATTGTAACCAAGTTAAATTAATCCCTTCAGCCAACAATGTCTGTAATGTCTTCAGCTGCCATCTGCCCGCATCTGCAAAAAGAACCTCTTTATATAAAAACCCCCCGAGTGACATTATATTTGTATTCCACAAGATATGACCAAGATCCAGCCATAGCGGTATTTTGTAATTCCAGTTGTTTCGGTGCTTCTTCCAAACTCTCAGCAAAGAATCTCTAAGTATATGGCTTTTAAATACTTTATCCACTTTGCTGTCATAAAATAAGTAAGCGTGCCATCCAAATTCCAAATCAAAACTTTCTGCATTCAATATTCCAGTCTTTTTTCCTCCAAACCAATCACTTACTAAAGTCAAAGCTGTTGCATCATAATATAATTGTAGGTTTGGAAGTTTGAGACCTCCCCTTTCTGGGATGTCTTGCATAATTTTCATTTTTACTCTTGGTTTTTTCTCGTTCCAAACAAATTTGTTGATACCAGTTTGCCATGCTTTTAGTTGTTTATCATTTTTGAGCACCGGAATCATTTGAAACAAAAAAAGAAATCTTGGCAAAATGTTCATCTTAACTGCTGCTATTCTTCCAAGTAAAGACAGCTGCAGTTTTTTCCAAATCTCCATATCTTTTTGCACCTCTCGCCACAACGCCTCATAGTTATTTTGAAACAATTTCATATTTGATTCTGCAACCTGAACTCCTAGATATTTTACCTTTGGTACAATCTCAAAACCTGCCCTTCTTTCTAACTCCAGTTTACGATCTTGTGTCATATTTTTAACTACCATCTTAGTTTTTCTCTGATTCAATCTGAAACCTGAAACTTTACCAAAGTCTTGTATAATGTCCTTCATCTGGATTATCGATTCCATTGGCTGTGTTAGGGTAACAACCAGATCGTCTGCAAATGCCTTTATTCTGTAATCCTCTTGCCTTATCATTATACCTTTCAATGTGTTAGAATCCCTTATTGTATTTAACAAGACTTCTAGTGTTAAAATGAACAACAATGGGGACAATGGACATCCCTGTCTTGTACCTTTTTCAATTTTAAACTCTGTTGTCAGACTTCCATTGATAATGATCTGTGCCTTTTGCTCTTGATAAATTGCTGAGACCGCCTGTATATATTGGTCCCCAAAGTCCATCTTTTTTAATGTCTTTAGTAGAAAATTCCAATCCACTCTATCAAAGGCCTTCTCTGCATCCAGAAAGACCAGCACTGCAGGGATCTGTTTATTCTTCTCAAGATATTCCAATAAATCTATTACTTGCCTTACATTGTCCTTCATGTGCCTACCCTCAATAAATCCCGCTTGGTCATCATGAATCACCTTTTGTATTACTGGCATCAGTCTGTTGGCTAATACTTTTGCATAAATTTTATAATCCGTATTCAAAAGAGATATTGGTCTGTAATTCTCCGGTTTTTTGGGACCTGCTTGCTCTTTTGGTATCAAAGAAATATAAGCTGTAGTCCACGATGGAGGTACTTTTCCCCCTTGTTGTATGTTGCAAAATAAGTCTCTAAGTTGTTCCACCATTTCTGCCTGTAAAGTTTTATAATACACTGCTGTCAGACCATCCGTTCCAGGAGCTTTGGCTGTTTTTAATTGTTTTATTGCTGCTATTATCTCCTCCTCTGTTATGGGATAATCCATTCTTTCCTTTTGTTGTTCAGTGATTTTTGTAACTCTTTTATTATCCAAATATTTTTCTATAAGTCCATTCTGCACCTCCTCTCTGGCATATAGTTTAGTGTAATATTGAAGAAAGGCTTCTTTTATTAAATTCTGTTGAAAAACTTCTTTCCCCCCAATATCAACACTATCAATAGTCCGTATGCTTTGTTTCTTCCTTAATGTGTAAGCCAACCACCTGCCTGGTTTGTTAGCATTGCAGAATGTATTATGCTTCGCATATTGTAAGTTTGTTGCAACTTGTTCCGCTATAAGCATTTGGAATTGGTCTTTCAGAAGTTTTATAACACTAAGTATTCTTTCATCTGTTGGGTTTTTAATAAGTAACTGTTCTTTATCCTTTATTTCTGCTTCCAATTCAAGTCTTTTCTTTTGTCGAATCCGCTTATGTTTAGAGTTCATATATATAAGCACCCCTCTCATATAAGCTTTGCTTGCGTCCCACACAATTTCCATTGGGGTGCCTTTATTCAAGTTCATTTCAAAAAACTCTTTCAGATACTTTTTAAGTTCTATTATATTTTTCTCATATCTAAACAAGTTTTCATTTAATCTCCAAGAGCGTCTCTCATTCTTACATGTCTCAATTTCTATCCAGACTGGACTGTGATCAGTCAAAGTTCTTGGCAGAATCTTTGTTCTTTTTGTCCTAACAAGTAAGTCATCAGACAACAAAATAAAATCAATCCTGGAGAAGGATCTATGTCTGTCAGAAAAGAAAGTATAGTCCAGTTCTTTTGGGTTATGTACTCTCCAAATATCTTTTAATTCCAGGTCTTCTTTCATATCAAAAAAAGTCTGTGGTAATCTAATTCTTGATTTTGCCAAAGTCTTTTTATCTAATTTAGAGTCAATTACTCCATTCCAGTCTCCCATAATTAAAATAGATCTATAATCCCATTGAAGTATTTTAGTATGCAGCATTTTATAAAAATAGTCCTGTTGTTGATTAGGAGCATAAATTCCTATCAGAAGAATTTGACTATTGGCAGAAAGTAATTCAATTGCTACAAACCTACCATCTTGATCAGCTTCTATAAGTTTAGCTGTTAATTTTTTGTTTACATAAATAACCACACCATTCTTTTTTTGATTAGTTGAGGATATAAAATGTGTTCCTAATTTGGAATTTTTCAAATAGTTTTGATCTTGAACTGTAATATGCGTTTCTTGTAAACAAATTATATCATTATTATGTTGTTTTAAATATGCAAATATTTTCTTCCTTTTTTGTGTTGCATTCAACCCATTCACATTCCAAGATAAACATTTAATCATCCTTATTCTCCTTCTGGAGCGAAGCGCAGAACCTTAGGATGTCATCTGAGATCCTCTGTCCTGCTTTTCCCACAGCCCCAGCCTTGTCTTGACTCTCCTGCTGTAACTTTTCTTTAAGTTCCTTGGCTTTTGCTCGAGTTATACGCTGATCCTTAACTTCAGCCGCCCAAGCCAGCTCCGAGATTGGAGAAGGTTCCAGCAAAGGCTCATCCAAAAAGCCTCCTTCAGCACCCTTCAGCTCTGCTAATTCCTGCTTAGATTGTTGTTCTTTAATCTCCAAAACTGTAGATGTGCGTGGGGATGAAGTTCTTTCTTTAAAGATGTCATTGTAAAATTGCTCCGCCTTCTCCACAGTATTCAGACGGTGTTTCTCTCCCTTGTATCTCAAAATTATGCCAGTTGGGGCGTCCCAACGAAATGGGATTTGATTATTCTGCAGTTCTTTAACAAGAAAACCATACTCTTTTCTAGATTTCAACATCTTAGGTGGGAGCTCCTTGTAAACTGTAATCTTGGATCCACTCACTTGCACAGAAGTGAGAAAAGATTTTTGCAAAATGTCATTTCTTATTGCTCTATCTGTAAAATATATGACCACATCTCTAGGCAATTGTCTTTGTCTGGCCACCCACGAGTTGACTCTATAGATTTTATCTATTTTGCAAAAAACCATCTCAGGTTCAACTTTTAAAATCACAGCTAGGGCTTCAGCACAGATCTGTCTCAAATCTTGTCTCTCCTCCTCTCTAATTCCTCGAAGCCTTATAGCAAATTCCATTGCACGAAATTGCATCATAACAATATCATTCTCAACTCTCTGCATCTTGTCATCAACATCAAAAAATTTATGATCATTATTTTTCATCTTAGCATTAACTTCTAATTTAAATTCATCCACTTTTGTCTCAACTTTCATAATAAATCCTGCCAGACCAGACGCCACATCCGTTATTTTTTTGGTCACCATCTTTTGGCTCTGCTGCATTTCCTGCATGATTTCCTGTTGTGACTTTTGAATTTTTTCATCTATTTTATTTATTTTGTCATCCATGTCTTGAAATTTCTCATCCAAAATATTTGAAATGAATGCTTTTAATTCTCCCATATCCAAATCTTTTTTTTGGGCTTGTGACTGCGTATCCTGCTTACGTGGGGGGGATCCCCCCCCTGTTTTGCCTTCCTGCTTTTTTGAAGCCATCCTGCCACGTAAGCTAGCTTTCTTAAAAAGGGAGGGTCCGCCTCTTCTGCCACCTCCACAATACCTTCTAAAAAAGTCCCCCAGAGTTACTCAAAGCAAAGCTATAATGCAGCAAAGACAAGTAAAAGGGAGAGATTTTCCTCTTATTTCTGTTGCAGCCGGAGCAACTCTGTAACAACTTTTTAACTTTGTAGCAAAACAAGATAACTTCACCAATCCACACCCACTAATTCATTTGCTGAGCGCCATATTTTTTCAATCACTTTCACTCATTCCGAGACTTTCACTTCAGTAAAAAAGTTCAGCAAAGGTCTGATACTTGCAGTTCAAAGTTTCAGGGTTCAAGTGGATTGCGGATGTTTATTTGAGTTTTTTCCTCGTTCTTTAAAGGTTTCCTGAGGTCGGCTTGTTCCGCACAGGCAGAAGACGTCCCACGCCGCCCGGAGTTTCAGCAGGTTGTAAGGGAGCCGCGCCTGCTTCCTCCCCAGAAACAGTTCCCTGGGGGGGTTGCAGGGGCTCTACCTGTGCCCTGCTGCCTCTTCTTCTGCAATCCTAGGGATTTCGAAGATTTCGAGCCGCTTCGCAATCAGGAAGCGGCTCTACAAGCGGCGGGGGTGGCGGTGCCAAAGGAAAGCACTGTCGCCGCCGAAGACGAGGAAACCGGAAGTCAATCACTGCAGTTCTTGAACCAGTAACATATTTGTTAAGTGAATCTGGCTTTCCCCTTCACTTTGCTTATCAGAAGGTCGCGAAAAGGGGATCATGTGACCCAGGGGTGGGTTCTAAAATTTTTTACTGCCGGTTCTGTGGGTGTGGCTTATTTTATGGACATGGTTTGATGGTCATATGACAAGTCTTTAGGATTTAGCAGAGGTACTGGTCTACCAGGCTTTTAACTGCTTGCAGAGCTGTACCGGTCTACTCATTTGTTCTTGGAGGCACCAATCTACCCATTTGTTTTTGGAGGCACTGGTCTACTCATTTATTTTTGGAGCATTCCGGTCTACCTATTTGTTTTTCGAGTGCACTGGTCTACCACCACACTGCCTTTTAACACTGATCAGCTGTAGGGCAGCCCTTTGAAGCCCCGCAGCAAGAGTTTAAACAGTTTTTTTCCTTCTAGCCGATCAGCTGGGACTCGGGAGGCAGCGAATAGATTTAGGTGCGGGGCCAAATAAAAGGTAAGAATAATGCAGGGGGGGCAGGAGGGCCCAGCTCCCGAACAAAAAGAACTGGTTCAATGACATCATATCGTCACCGCTACTGGCTCGACCAAACCGGGCCGAACCAGGAGGAACCCACCACTGATGTGACCGCCCCCCCAGGACCCTGCCACCGTCATAAATATGAGTCAGTTGCCAAGCGTCTGAATTTTGATCATGTGACCATGGGGCTGCTGGAATGGTCCTCAGTGTGAAAAAAAGGTGATAAATCACCCTTTAAAGTGCCATCGTAACTTTGAACGGTCACTAAATGAATTGTTGTAAGATGAAGTCTACCTGTTTATAGCTGCGCCTTGGGGAAAAAAAACAGGCAAAAGTCCACAGGACCCTTCACCATACTACAAAAAAGATGTGACTTTGGAAAAAGTTCAGAGAAGAGCAACTAAGATGATCAAAGGCTTGGAGACTAATACATACGAAGAAAAGCTGCAGGTTTTGGGTCTGGCTAGTCTAAAGAAAAGAAGAATTAGGGGTGACATGATAGCAGTATTCCAGTATTTGAGTGGCTGCCACAAAGAAGAGGGGGGTCAAATTATTCTCAAAAGCACCAGAGGGCAAGAATAATAAACAATGGTTGGAAACTAGTCAAAGAGAGAAGCAACCTGGAATTAAGGAGAAACTCCATCACTGGATGTTTTTAAGAAGAATCTAGACAGTCACTTGTCTGAAATGGTATAGGTCAGTGATGGCTAACCTTTTTGCCATCACGTGCCAAGAAAGGGGGGGGGGCAAGGAAGGTTCGCACGCACACGTGCCCACACCCATAATTCTATGTGCCCCGCACCCTGCTCTTAGCATGTGATGGCCCGTTTTTCTTTCTCACCTGGCTCCAGATCCTCTCTATGCATCTGGGGAGGGCAAAAACAGCCTTCCCCATTTCCCAACTTCCAGTTGGACAGAAAGTTATGTTTTTTGCTGTCCCCAGCCTCCAAAGACTCCCGGAGCTAAGCTGGCGTGCCAGGCGACATGGCTCCACGTGCCACCTGTGGCACGCATGCCATAGGTTCACCATCACGGGTATAGGTTCTGCTTGAGCAGGGGGCTGGACTAGAAGACCTCCAAGGTCCCTTCCAACTATTCTATTATTCTATTCTATTCTATTCTATTCTATTCTATTCTATTCTATTCTATTCTACTCTACTCTACTCTACTCTACTCTACTCTACTCTACTCTATTCTATTCTATTCTATTCTATTCTATTCTATTCTATTCTATTCTATTCTGTTGTTGTTAGTTGTGAAGTCGTGTCCGACCCATCATGACCCCATGGACAACGTTCCTCCAGGCCTTCCTGTCCTCTACCATCCTCTGGAGTCCATTTAAGCTCACGCCTACTGCTTCAGTGACTCCATCCAGCCATCTCGTTCTCTGCCGTCTCCTTCTTCTTTTGCCCTCAATCTTTCCCAGCATTAAGTTCTTCTCCAGTGAATCCTTCCTTCTCATTAGTTGGCCAAAATATTGGAGCTGTTCTATTCTATTCTATTCTATTCTATTCTATTCTATTCTATTCTATTCTATTCTATTCTATTCTATTCTATTCTATTCTATTCTACTCTACTCTACTCTATTCTATTCTATTGCCTGGGGTTATCAATTAAGACTTTGAGGATTCAAATAATTTTTTTTTTAAAAAAAAGATAAAAGCATTTTGGAGGATATCCTTAAGCCAAAGAGCTTTTGGGTCAGGGGCTGGGGCTGGAGGGCTGGGACTTCTCCTGTCCATTCCAGGCGCCGACTCAGGACTTCTGGCTTCTCTGCTGAGTCACCCTGCAGAGCCCTTTCCTTCAGACTGCAGCACTCCCGATGACTGCCTGCGCTGGACCGAGCTGCCACTGCCTGCTCCCGTCTAAAATTAATGCGTCAGTTAATTGTGCTTTATGGCCCAAGCACTTTATGCTTACTCGCTTCTTTCTGCTGAGATCCATCTGCAGAACTGGCAGGTTGAAAAAAAGGAGGGCGGGAAGGGAGGGGAGACGCCAAAGGAACAGATTGGAAGCGAAGAGGTTGGAAAGGGAGGGGAAAGCTAAGGGGGGGACGGGAGGGGGAAATGAGAGGGATTCCTCTGCCCGTGTCCTAGCTCTTCTCCGCCCCATCCTAAACAGCCAGGCTCAGAAGAAGCCAGATGGCTGGAGAAGCAAGGCAAGAGTGGATGGAGGAGGCAGTGCGAAATGTAATCAATTGACTCAATTGTCAAAGAGTTTCTAGCAGAGGTGAAATCCAGCAGGTTCTGACAGGAACCGGTAGCGGAAATTTTGAGTAGTTCGGAGAACCAGCAAATACCACCTCTGGCTGGCCCCAGAGTGCAGTGGGAATGGAGATTTTGCAGTATCCTTCCCCTAGAGTGGGGTGGGAATGGAGATTTTGCAGTATCCTTCCCCTGCCACGCCCACAAAGCCATGCCCACAAAGCAACACCACACCCACAGAACCGGTAGTAAAAAAAAAAAATTGGATTTCACCACTGGTTTCTAGTTGTATTGCCTCCTTTCCTAGAGCCTTAATCAATTGGGCAATGTTTTCTCAACCTTGGCAACTTTAAGATGTGTGGACTTCAACTCCCAGATTTCCCCAGCCAGCCATGGCTAGCTGGGGAATTCTGGGAGTTGAAGTCCACACATCTTAAAGTTGCCAAGGTTGGGAAACACTGCAATAGGGTGTGGCCTGTTTGATCCAACCTCAGATAGTCCTGGGGACAGACCCAATCTAAGAAATGGCATTCTGCGAGAAGACAAAACCACAATATTTAAAGATGGATTGAACGATGGTTACTTCTGGAGGAGCAAAGCATCTTCCTTATTCCCTCGTTAGCACCGGGGAGTTTTTTCTTCCCCTTATTTAGTTCTTATGTATTCAGTTGCTGCTTCCATGCTCCGATGCTTCCTATTTATTCAAGAGATTTCTCTACGGTATTTCCCTGCCCTACTTCTGCTCAGATAACACTGGTACCAGAACTCCCATCATGCTCAGGCTGCATTTGGTGGGAGCTGGAATCCAGCATGTTTCCCGTGTGCAGTACTTGCAAGGTCTGATCTTGTACAGTATTATTTTTCTCCATTGCCTACCTTCGCATCCCATAAATGAGTTCGAATAATGTTTCTTTCTGGTTGAGAAGGAGAAACATATGGAAGAAAACCAGGATCCCCCAAGATGGATGAATGGCTGAGAAAAATGGATGGAGTTAAGCAGAGATGGCTAAATTGACTGCTTTGATTAAAGGGGGGAAAAAATAGAAATACTTTTATTTCTAGATTTTGGGCTTGAGGAGGGGGAATAAAAATGAAACTTTGATTTTGGGTTTTACCAATTAGATAGCTTTTTCTAGTTATAGAAATGGCTAGTTTAAACCAGGGTGGATAAAAATCAATGATTTTTTTAAAAAAATCAAAAAAATCAGATATTTTGGATTTAAATCGGATTTTTTTGATTTTTATGGAATTTATTTTAATAAAAAACTTTTGGGGTAAAAATCTATCGTAAGATAGTTTTCTATTTAAGATACATAAATAATTTAGTTTATTCAGCATGAAATGGAGCTTAGTTATGTAGCATGAGGCTGTATATTCTGCAACACTGGGACTATCGGTGAGTCAACAGTGGGTCAAAGGAGTAGCAGAGATGACAGTTGCTCTTTAAAAATTATGATTTAAATCGAGTTGATTTAAATCAAGCCTTTTTACTAGTGATTTAAATCGTGATTTAAATCATGATTTAAATCGTGATTTAAATCAACTTGATTTAAATCAAATCCACCCTGGTTTAAACTATTATGTAACAGTAAAAAAAAAAGTTGAGGTTTGATATTAATGCCTTATTCTACTGCACCAAACGGAGTTGGAGGCCAATGCCTTTTCTTTCTTTCTCCTCCCCTTCTTCTTCCACTTTTGACTTCCCTTTTTCCTTCCCTATTTTTCCTATTATTTACTTTTGTATTTTCTTTGGATATTACATTGCATGGGGCGGATGGGGGGCGGGGTCAGGAGTGGTGGGCTGGAGGGAGCTGTAGTAGACACATGCATATCATGATACAGGGTGAGCTGGCCAGTCTTCCTCAAGCTTTTTGGGAGGTTGAGTAAAAGCTGTGTATCTCTGTACAGGTTGTCCTTGAGTTACAACAATTCATTTAGGGACCGCTCAAAAATTACAACGGCACTGGGGGGAAAAAAAAGCGACTCGTGTCCGTTGTTCGCACTGACGACCGTTGCAGCATCCCCATGGTCATGTGATCAAAATCCACACACTTGGCAACTGACTCATACTTAGGACGGTTGCAGTGTCCCTGGGGTCATGTGATCAGAGCCTTCTGGCAAGCCAAGTCAAGGTGGAAGCCAGATTAACAGCTTAATGGCTATTAACGGTTTATTTAACAATGTGGCAAGAAATATTGTAAAATGAGGCAAAACTCACTTAACAACTGTCTTACGTAGCAACAGAAATGCTGGGCTCAATTGTGATCGTAAGTTGAGGACTACCTGTATTTAACCCTCTTAAGCTTATGGGGGAATCTCTCTCTCTCTCTCCCATACCTCTCTCTCCTCTCTCTCTTCTCTCTCTCTCCCCCTCTCCCTCCTTCTCTTTCTCCTCTCTCTCTCTTCTCTCTCCCCCTCTCTCCCTCCCTCTCTTTCTCCTCTCTCTCCCCCTCTCCCTCCCCCTCTTTCTCCTCTCTCTCTCTCCTCTCTCTCTCCCCCTCTCTCCCTCCCTCTTTCTCCTCTCTCTCTTCTCTCTCTCCCCCTCTCCCTCCCTCTTTCTCCTCTCTCTCTTCTCTCTCTCTCTCCCCCCTCTCCCTCCCTCTTTCTCCTCTCTCTCTTCTCTCTCTCTCTCCCCTCTCCCTCCCTCTTTCTCCTCTCTCTCTTCTCTCTCTCTCTCCCCCCTCTCCCTCCCTCTTTCTCCTCTCTCTTCTCTCTCTCTCCCCCTCTCCCTCCCTCTTTCTCCCTCTCTCTCTCTTCTCTCTCCCTCTCCCTCCCTCTCTCTTTCTCCTCTCTCTCTCTCTTCCCTCTCTCTCTCTCCCCCTCTCTCCCTTCCTCTCTCTCTCTCCTCTCTCTCTCTCCCACACCTCTCTCTCTCACTATATTTATCAAGGTCTCCTGACTGAGCAGGGGGTTGGACTAGAAGACCTCCAAGGTCCCTTCCAGCTCTATTGTGATTGATTGATTGATTGATCGATGTAAAATAGCAGGAACTTTACCAGCCCTTTTTAAGGAGCCAGTGCTCAGAGCAAAATAAGTCATTGGGACTTCAGGTCGTCACTCCTGCAGATAGATGACCATGGAACAGAAGAATTCCAATTTTGAACTAGCTGCTGAAACTTCACTGCAGCACCCAGACTGAACAATATACCTGGGTGGCTCTATTGGGGTTCAGAGTTCTGAGATTGATGTTTGCCACCCCCGTGAGTCCCAGTTAGGCAGATATCGACATGCATTTTACCCCTCAGCATTCATGCAACCTTCCTTTGCTGACTCAGGAACCGTGTGGGTCTAAACCCCATCTGTATCTGTGTACAGGTGGTTCGGTTGCTTGCCTCCCACTGAATACCCACGCCAAAGGCGCACACAGCTGTGTAGCTTAGCGAACTAGCCCTGTCTCCTATTGGAAGCAAAAGCAGCTTGCCTTCAGATGCACATTTAGATTTTTTTAAAAAATGAGGGATTTTACCAGTGGTGGGTTGCTCCCGGTTCTGTCCAGTTCTATAGAACCAGTAGTAAAAGCGGCGGGAGGCTCTGCCTACACGCCCGGATGTCATAATTGATGATATGCACAGAAGCGCGCACGTGCACGCTTCTGTTACAAACCGGTAGTAAAGGTAAGTAGAACCCACCCCTGGATTTTACCTTGTGGGGACTTGAAATCTGTGCAGGTGTTTGGATTCCACTGCAAGGAAAGAGCCTTGCATTTGAAAAAAGCAGACAGGTCTGTAGCAGAGGTGGGCATCACATAATGTAACAACCGGTTCTCCCAGAACCGAAAATGTGAGCGTGAGCACCTTCAGGCATCAAACACACGGCGATTATATAGGACGGGATAGCACCATTGCTCGGAACTATTGGTTCGCCCAAATCGGTCCGAACCAGCAGCAACCCACCTCTGCTCTGCAGCTTTTCCACCATATTTTAATGCTGGAGGCTAAGGACCAGGTAGTGCCTCAACCCATCCCTGCCTTGCTCCCCCTTCCCCAGCCCTAATCCTGAACCTCTTCTGCAACTAGTGATGGGAACAAGCAAAGCAGAGGACAAGTCACAAGTCATCCACAGCTCTATCCTCAGCACTTGGCCTCCACTTAGCTTCTGCCTATTCAAGAAATACTGCAATGCAGCTGTGATGGTGCCAGCATATAGTGCTTCTGCCAAAACGGGTGCATGCATACCTAGGGCACCCACTTCTCCCTGCCTGCCTGCCTGCCTGCCTACCTTGATCAGGAGCCTTTCCCCATAGCCTGGCTTGGGATCTATCAGAATAGGCACACCAGGCTGTGCGAAAGAGTCCCTTAAAGTTAAGAAATGTTGCCACTGCAATGAGCAGAAAAGGCCAGGGGAGGATAACAGCGGCCTCATTTCCGCCAGTAGGAACACTGCTGTCCCCATGCAGTAGCCCTTGATGCAAGAGCGAACTAATTTTGCATTGCTGCCAAGGAAACAACTGGGCAGTTACCAGCAAGAGAGCTCAACTCTGAGGCTTTCCCTTTTAACAGCAGTAAAACACTAAGAGTTTTAGCTTCCAGAAAGCAAAAACTCGGAAGAGAGAAAATGTGATGGGCAGCGGGGGGAAAAAAAATGAAAAGATTCTTTCTGGTTTGCTCCTATCCCCACTGCAGGGGGAATTTTACAGCTTCTCAGGCTGTAAAAGGCTGGCAGATTTGAAGTTCAGGTAAGCTAAACTCTAAACCTAATGTATGCCATGCCCATGCCCAGAAAAATCCATCACAGTCCGGCTTAATGTGATGGGCTGGTTTGTGTAACATTGTAATGCAGAACCTCAAATGCCCAACCCCGTTTTAGTGACTGTATTATGCAGCGGGAGCCCAGCCCCTCCTGAAGTTTGTTTGTTTGTTTGTTTGTTTTGTTTTTTTGCAAGAATCAGAGATCCCTTCTGTAAAAACCTTCTGCAGGTTGGGCTTAGCCCAAACTCCTCCCTCTGCTGTTCTTCTTTGATTTGCATGTAATCCATGCAGCAGTCTTTCCTCTTCCTTTCCTTGGGGGTGAGTGCATCTTAAAAACACACCTGGTGCGAACTGTTCCAGAGCCACCGGTTTATACTCTCGCGCTGCAGTGAATAGAGAGGGTCACAGTACTTGCTGCGGGCAGCCTCTGTTGCAGTCCTGGAATTATTATGACTTGCAAAGGCACCAGCCATTCCACTGTAGTTTCAGAGGTTGCAAAACAGAGAGGTAAAAACAGGGATTTCTCAGCCCCTGGGCTGCAGCGAGCTTGGTGCGGTGCTGGGAAAGGGTGATTTGAACATAAGAATGAGACAGCAATCCTGCATGGACCTCCTGAAATAAACCCCGCGAAATACTTTGAGGCGTACTCCTGGATAGCTATGCATTAAAGATGACATCACCAAAGGACTTTGTGGTCTCGTATAGCTTCTGACCTTTTGCAGCTGGAAATAGTCTACCCTTAGCTTCAGCCACTGATCTTCTCCCATTTCATATGGGCTGCATTTGCAAATCACCCTAAGCCTGGTTAGTTTTAACCCGGATTAAGGTGTTGCCGTCTTAGTAATGTGTTATATGAGCTCCACCCGAGTGACTAATTTGCAGCTGAGAAGTTTGTGCAAAGCCAGAAAAGTGGGCTAATGGAGTAAACCAAGCTTAACTTAACCAGAGATAAGCCAGCCAAGCAAACAGAGTTATGGCTGAAAGCTTTTCTCTGCGGTTTGGTAGTATGTGTGTATGCGGCTCAGCAGTTGTACTATGTGTGTAACACATGGAAAGGAAGCAGAGCATTGATATGTTACAATAGCACTTAGACTTATATATCGCTTTCCAGTGCTTTCCAGCTCACTCTAAGCTGTTTACAGAGTCAGCATATCCCCCCCAACAATTTGGGTCCTTATTTTACCATCCTTTAACAGAAGGATGGAAGGCTGAATCAACCTTGAGCCTGCCCTAGTGAGATTTGAACTGCCAAATTGCAGGCAGCCGGCAGGCAGGAGAAGTAGCCTGCAGTACTGCACTCTAACCACTGCGCCACTGTGGCAACAATTGTTCTCCTCTGTGCTGACGAGGAAATTCTGGTTGGGGAAATATAGATCAATGGTTGCCCTAGTGTGGGGTATTACAGTGCCTTTTCCCCCATGTTATTTGTTTTATGTAAAATGTGTATGTAGCCACCCATCTTACATTGACGGCTTGGTCAACAGTTACATAAAACCACTAAGGGAAGTCATCTGCTGGTTTGGGCATAATATACCCAATATACCCTTGAGGTTTAAATATACATTATTACCCTAGACTAGATTGAAGAGGCAGGAGAGATTCTTCCTGGAGCATCTGGAGGCATGAAGGATTGGAGGGGACAAAACAAGCTTAAATAGAATCCCTGCAAAATGGAGGTTCTGAAGCTAGTTCTAGATGAGATTATACTCCCTTGAATAGCCAGCTGTGGCCAAGAAAGTCTTTGTTGAACTTCTATGTATCGATTGTGCATCTTTCTAGACTTGGAATCCCATGCAACGATGACTCATGCCCTCATCTTCACATTTAAGTCTTCTGCAATGCAGGCTCATTTGGAATCAGCAGGTGGTCCAAAATGCAAGAGCTCAGCTGCTGGCACAGATGGATAGGCTTCCCCAGCATAACACTGATGCTTTAGAGCAGTGATGGCTAAACTTTTTGCCATCGTGTGCCAAAACCGGGGGGAGCACAGTGGGGTTGCGTGTGTGTGTGCCCACACCCATAATTCAGTGCATGTATGACACTCCCCCACTCCCCCTGCTTTTGGCACACGATGGCATGGTGGGCCTGGTAGGCCCGTTTTTCACCCTCGCAAGGCTCCAGAGGCTTTCTTGGAGCCTGGGGAGGACAAAAACAGCCTTCGCCACACCCCCGGAGGCCCTTCGGAGGTGGGAAACAGCCCATTTCCCAACTTCCGGTGGGACCAGAAGGCCCGAAAATCAGCTGGCTGCATGTACATGCGCGCTGGAGCTGAGCTAGGGCAATGCTTGCGTGCCCACAGATATGGCTCCACGTGCCACCTGTGGCACCCGTGCCATAGGTTCGCAATCACGGCTTTAGAGAACAGAACAGAACAGAACAGAACAGAACAGAACAGAACAGAACAGAACAGAACAGAACAACAGAGTTGGAAGAGACCTTGGAGGTCTTAGTCCTACTTCCTGCTCAGGCAGGAAACCCTATACTAGTGATGGCTAACCTTTTTACCGTCACGTGCCAAAAGCGGGGGGAGTGCAGGGGGGTCACGCGCATGTGTGCCCACACCCATACTTCAATGCCTCCCCGGGTCCCGTGCATGTGTGCACGACCCCCCCGCGCTCCCCCCCGCTTTTGGCACACGATGGCAAAAAGGTTACTGGTGGGCCCAGTAGGCCTGTTTTTTGCCCTCCCCAGGCTCCAGAGGCTTTCTTGGAGCCTGGGGAGGGCAAAAACAACCTTCCCCACCCCCTGGAGGCCCTCCGGAGGCTGGAAACGGCCCGTTTCCCGACTTCCGGTGGGCCCAGAAGGTCTGAAAATCAGTTGGCGCTGAGCTAGGGCAACTCTCGCGTGCCCACAGATATGGCTCCGTGTGCCACCTGTGGCACGCGTGCGATAGGTTCGCCATCACGGCCCTATACATTTCAGGCAAATGGTTACACATTGATTTGTAGAAAGTCAGCACCCACCCCCCAGAAGAATGAAATGTTTTGGGAAATATTAAAAAGGCAGAATGTTATATTTCCCTCAAGGAGAAATGGAGAAACATGCTCTTGGAGACAGAAAGCAGCCGCCAAGTTTTTCTTAATAGCCCCAGCAGATATTTTGTGCCAGTTAAGAAAGATTAGGCCAGCTTATTCAAAAATCGGCCCCGGTTTTCCTGCCCAAAGCAGAAACTGGGCCAGCTTTTAGAATTGCAGATTTGGTAATCCATTCAGAAAGACTGGGTCAAGACAAAAACTCAGATAAGCAACAAAGGTTGGCCAAATTAACTCAGACAAACACCTAGGATTTGCATTTCCTCTTTTGCCTATAGAGCCAGCTATGACCTCTACATAACCCCTACATGACCCCATAGGAATCTAACAACAGCCAATAGAATATTAGCAGACATGTTCTTGCACAGGAACAGGAAGCTCAAATACAAAACTCAAGTGCAAAGCCCAAGAGGAGGTATAAACACCACCCACTCTCAACTCCATTTTGTCAGCTGTCCAGAACCACAAACCCATATGGTTCTGCTTCATCAATAAACCATCTTTCCAATCAGCCTCCATGTTTCCAGTGTCTTTCTCCCAGCTTGGAACTGAACCAGATGGACTTTTCTTCCAACAAATTCAACCTGAATTCCTATGTGAACTCACTGAATTCACATAGGATTCTAAGCCAAGATTGTTTAATCATGATTGATTGAATAATTGGCTGGGTTCTTACATGATGCAGAGCTAAAATCAAACAAAATATGGCTTAGTGCACTGGGATGTGAAAATCTTGTATCCCACTTTTCCCCACCTGGATGCCCTTCAGATATGATGGGGAGGGCCCACCTCCCCTTAATGGCCCTGTTGACTAGAGCAAGGGTCTCCAACTTTGCAACTTGTAGACTTCAACTCCCAGAATTCCTCAGCCAGCATGTGCTGGCTGAGGAATTCTGGGAGTTGAAGTCCACAAGTCGTAAAGTTGTCAAGGTTGGAGGCTCCTGGACTAGAGGATGCCTAGACATTTCATTCAATGAGCCTTAAGGGCACAAGATAAGAAAATTCTTGGCTGTGCCTTCACTGGAGGGGAGAGGATTTCTCCTTGACTCAAGTATCTTGTAGGATTCTTTTCTCAGCCTTTCATTACCTTTTACACCCTGTTCTTTTTTATTTGCTGGATGCCAAATGTGTTGACTGTGTGGGCAATTTCCCAGCCTCTGCTGCAGAGTAGCATGTTTGCGAAGTGCCTGTGACACACAAAATCAAGGATAGATCCCCCTCCTTTTTTTTCTTTTTGAGGGATGAATTTTCATCTGAACAATCTGTTTCAAACCGCAAACAGTGAGTGAGGTCTTGGCCCTAAGTGAACCAAAAAAAGGGAGTAGGGCCATCCCCAAAGAAGGTGTGTCCATGTATTCGCCTTATTTTTAATAGTCCTTTTTATCTTTTGGGGGACTGTTCCCTGTCTCTCATACACATAGACACATATTCTTTCTCCATCTCCCCTGGCAATCGTAGGAAACAGATGGATGATTTTAAAAAGCTATGGGTTGCCTGAAATTAGGCTATGGGCTACATGTGGCCCTAGAACTCTTGGTTCTCCCCTGCCCCCCAGCTGAAAAATAGACACCCCCTCAAATTACCTCACAAGATGAAAGGGTTGATGACTAAAAAGGGTTTCAGACATTTATGGATGTTTTCTTGGATAGCATTTCATGTCCAAGACAATTCCTACCTACATGCTTTTGAGCCAGAGGTGGGTTTCAGCAGGTTCTGATCAGTTCTGAAGACACCGTAGTGGAAATTTTGAGCAGTTTGGAGAACCGGTAGTAAAATTTCTGACTGGCCCCGCTCCCATCTATTCTCTGCCTCCTGAGGAGTCCCAGCTGATCAGGAGGAAATGGGGATTTTGCAGTATCCTTCCCCTGCATTGGGGAGGGAATGGAGATTTTACAGTATCCTTCCCGTCACACCCACCAAGCCATGCCCACCAAGTTATGCCACACCCACCAAGCGACATCCACAGAACTGGTAGTAAAAAATTTGAAACCCACCACTGTTGTGAGCATCTTGAAAGCAACTGCTTGCCCATAATGGGAATCGGGAAACTGGACTGGATAGATTTTTAATCTGATTCTTTATGACAGTGTTTCTCAACCTTGGCAACTTGAAGATCTGTGGACTTCAACTCCCAGAATTCTCCACTCAGCATATTAAAGTCCATAAATCAAGGGTGTCAAGCTCAAGGCCTGGGGGCTGATTCTGGCCCATGTGGTGCTTAGATCTGGCCTGTGGAGCCACCCTGGAAACAATGAAGGACCGGCCCACGATGCCTCTGCCAGTAAAAACGAAGCTTGTGAGAGCTGCTTGCGGCCTTCCCAAGCTCCGTTTCTGCTGGCAGAGGGTTTCAGGAGCCTGTCACAGGTGAAAACAGAGATTGGGAGCCTGTTTTCGCTGGCAGAGTGCTTGAGTCATCACAGGTGCTCCGGACACGAGTAATTTTGAGTTGGCCACACCCATCCCGGCCACACCCATCCCGACCCCCTGAGGTCAAACACAACCCTGATGTGGCCCTCAATGAAATCGAGTTTGACATCCCTGCCACAAATTTTCAAGTTGCCAAAGTTGGGAAACACCGTGGTGATTTCATAAGCTCTGGTACTTAGAATGGAATTGAGCTCCATGATTAAAAGTGGTCCAACCTCATTCTAAGATAACTAGTTTTCATTGAAGTTAGAATTGCAATTAGGTACTGATTAGATAGGGGTAGAATGATGGCTCAGTGGTTAAGATGCTGGGTTTGTTGGCTGGAAAGCTGACAGCCCAGGTTCAAGACCCAAGCACCACGTGAAGGAATAAGCTCCCGTCTTTGACCCAGGTCCTGCCAACCCAGCACTTTGAAAGCATGCAAATGCGAGTAGATAAATAGGTACCACTTTGGTGGAAAGCTAACAGCTCTCTGTGACATCATGCCGGCCACATAACTGCAGAAATGTCTTAGCGCTGTCTCCTATCGTCGGCAATGACTACCGGAGTAAAATCTGCAGGGACTCCTTTACCTGTTTTTTACTTCGTCGATACAGAAAGATAAAACCTGAAACACTCTGATATCTCTCCTTCAAATTCAAATTAATTTTCCCCTTAAAGGCTAAATAGGACAAGGGTTTGCCAAGGACGAGTTCCTGAGTATTTATTTTTCCATTTATTTATAACAATGTTTAGCTTGTTTTTCATTAGACTAAATCCCAAAGTGGGATACTGTATAATAAACATAGAACGGAGACCATCCCCAGCAGATAGGGACAAGTGGAGCAGATGACCTGGGAACAATATTAAAGTAAGGCTAAAGATAGTTAGTTGATTGTTAGAAGTTAAGAGCCATGTGCCCACTCTTTGAAGAAATGTCCTGTCTCAAACCCAATTTAAAGGTGAAGCATGCTTAGCAAGCAGGACAATGGGGGCTGGAAAAATAGCCACCCATAGTTAGCATCTAAATTTGGATCATACAAATCAAATTTGGCAGGGGTTCAGTGACTTAAAAGGAATACCCCTAGATCAGTGATGGCTAACCTTTTTGCAATTGCGTGCCAAAAGCGTGGGGTGGGGGGGACACACGCACATGTGCCCACATCCATAATTCTATGCACCCTGCCCCCACCCATGCTTCCCCTGCTTTTGGCACACGATGGCACGGTGGGCCCAGTGGGCCCATTTTTCGCTCTCCTCAGGCTCCAGAGCCTTTCCCTACCTCCCCTAGAGGCCCTCCGGAGGCCGGAAACAGTGTGTTTCCTGACTTCTGGTGGGCCCAGAAGGCCCGAAAATCAACTGGCCGGTACACGCATGCGTGCCGGAGCTGAGCTCATGTGCCCACCGATATGGCTCTATGTGCCACCTGTGGCACCCGTGCCATAGGTTCGCCATCACGGTCCTAGATCATATTGTTTGATAGTCCTCTATCAGACTTAGCACATCTATTCATATTAAAAATAACTTCCTCCATCTCATCTAAAAAATAAAATAGGTCAACTATTCCATCCTTGTGAGTAACATCATCAAGTCATTATCATACCTTCTGCCACTTTGGGATACTGTATTTGTCTGTATTATGTGCAGATGGATGCATCCATATGGTTTTTAATTGCAAACAGTTCATCTGTTCATGGCTGGGAAGAGCTGAGATTTAATAAAGGACAATAATTCTAAACTTTTCCTTTACCTTTCCATTAATATAGAGGGATTTAACTGAAAAGAGAATAAATGTCCATTCCTCAGCTGCCAAAATCCAGAGTGTCACTAGATGGCAGCAAAGAACTCCAAGATGATTAGGGACTGGAGGCTAAAACATTTGAGGAATGGTTGCAGGAACTGGGTATGTCTAGTTTAATCAAAAGAAGGACTAGGGGAGACATGATAGCAGTGTTCCAATATCTCAGGGGTTGCCACAAAGAAGAGGGAGCAAAGCTATTCTCCAAAGCACCTGAGGGTAGAACAAGAAGCAATGGGTGGAAACTAATCAAGGAGAGAAGCAACTTAGAACTAAGGAGAAATTTCCTGACAGTTAGAACAATTAATCAGTAGAACAACTTGCCTCCAGAAGTTGTGGATGCTCCAACACTGGAATTTTTAAGAAGATGTTGGATAACCATTTGTCTGAAGTGATGTACGGTTTCCTGCCTGGGCAAGGGGTTGGACTGGAAGATCTCCAAGCTCCCTTCCAACTCTGTTATTCTATATTCTATATTTATGTTTGTGGAAAGGGGAGAGTGTTGAAAAAAATAAAGTTATGCAATTTATGTGGCAGAAGCTCCACCTGTTGTTATATAGCAATAGTACTTAGATTTATATACCACTTCACAGTGCTTCACAGCCCTCTCTAAGTGGCTTACAGAGTCAGCCTATTGCCCCCAACAATCTGGGTCCTCATTTTACCCACCTCGATGTAGCAGGAAAACCCAATTTCCCAGAATCAGAAGGATGGAAGGGTGAGTCAGCCTTGAGCCTGGTGAGATGTATTACAACTTTTCTTTTTTTCACTCTCTCCCCTTGCAGACCCAAGCATTTAAGAATATCTTTGTTCCCATCTAATGGTCATCTGGATTTTTGTTAACGGAGCACAGGATATAGTGATTGTAAGTATAGGTAGTCCTCAACTTGCAACAGTTCATTTAGTGACTGTTCTAAGTTACAATGGCATTTTCAGGGTTCCAACACCCCCAATGAAAGAAGACTCTGAGGCTAGAAGTTCCTCAAAGTTCCATTTTATTAGAGATGTTATATTGGCACATCTGGGAAAACCCAAATCTGAAAGCTTTCAGGTTTTCCCCACCAAAAAGAAAGTCCAGGTCCCTTCCCCCTGCACCCATGTCCATCACATGGTCCAATCAATGCACCAACCCAACTGGAGATGCCTCCTAGTCACACCCCTCCAGGTACACGCTGGATGTCCTTGACTCTCCAAGAAAAGAATGTTATTATGGCTAGATATCTCTACACTCCATACAATCCCCCCTCCCAGTTTCCCACAGCACTAAATGTAGCAGCCCTAAAGATCCAAAGTAAAAGATGGCTTCCAGGACTGACAGGCATAGAAAAAAGTGACTTATGACAATTTTTCACACTTATGACTGTTGCGGCATCCTCATGGTCACATGATTAAAATTCAGATGCTTGGCAACTGGCTCATATTTATGACGATTGCAGTATCCAGAGTCATGTGATCACCTTTTGCAAATTTCTGACAAAGTCAATGAGGAAGCCAGATTCACTTAACCGCCGTGTTACTAACTTAACAACTGCAGTGATTCACTTAACAACTGTGGCATAAAAGGTTGTAAATGGGGAAAAATTCACTTAACTGTTTTATTTCGTAACAGACATTTTGGGCTCAATGGTAGTCTGTTAACTGCAATTGGGATGGGCATTTCAAGTGTAATGTGTGATGGTCGTAAGTTGAGACACTCATGTGGCTGGACCTGATTTTATGACTGTTTTTATGACATTGTTAAGCAGATCACATGGTTGTTAAGTGAATCCTGCAGTCCCAATCCTCCCAATTCTCTGAAACTAGCAAAAAAACCAGCAGATACTTGCAAAAAAAACCATTGCAAATTGTGGTTATGTGACTGTGGGACACTGCAACCGGTTGTAAATGTGAGCGATTTCCAAGCACTCAAAATGTGTCATGTAACCATAAGGGAGAGGGAGGGGCCTGACCTTTTATGAAGACTGGATGTACCTTACAGGTCATAAAGTACCCTTTCTGAGGCCATCGTAACTCCAAACAGTTGTTGAATGACTAGTTGTATGTTGATGAATAACTGCAGAACAGGGGTGTCAAACTGGCAGCCCATGGGCTGGATGTGTCATGCACAGGCCACGCCCACCCCAGCTCCGCGAAGGGAAAAAACATTGCGAAATGTCACGTAACGGACGTCACAAGTTGACACCCATGCTGTAGAACATCTTGGAAGGGCCTTCTGCTTCATATACTGTAAATGCAAAAATTCAAAACAAAATGATAGTATTCAAAGCATGGCTTTGCACAGAGTTCCATTATAAAACTGCTGGTGTCACCTTATTTAGAACAGCAGCCCCCAATCTTTTGGGTACCAGGGACCAGTTCCATGGAGAAAGGTTTTTCCGCGGAACGGAGGGGGTGTGGTTTCGCATGTTGCCTGCATCCTGCGGATGGGGCTTCACTTGTTTGCGCGGACCGGTTGCTGGCATGTCACTGGATCGGTGCCAGTCCGTGGACCTGGGGTTGGGGACCCCTGATTTAGAACCCTGCACATCTGAACTAGATTCACACAACACACTATACTTTAATAACTACAATAATAATTTCCCAATTCCTGTGTTCACATAACCCATGATGTCCAAACAAATAAACCAGGCAGTGATGGCACACATAACATGCTATTAGCTACAACAATACACCAAACTATTAACTAGCATCCCATTTGTAGTTTAACCTGGGGGGTTGTGTGAACCCATCCTCTAGTTACTCCATGTATAATATATTCACAGATATGGAAAAGATGTTGAGACCAGCAACTCAAAGCTAGAAGAATTGGTGTAGAGTCTACAGAGGAAGGAGAAGTATTTTTATGGTTTTATTGTTGGTAGTTGCAAAGTTGTATCCAACCCACCGCGACCCCATGGACAACGTTCCTCCAGGCCTTCCTGTCCTCTACCATCCTCTGGAGTCCATTTAAGCTCATGCCTACTGCTTCAGTGACTCCATCCAGCCACCTCATTCTCTGTCGTCCCTTTCTTCTTTTGCCCTCAATCGTTTCCAGCATTAGGCTCTTCTCCAGTGAGTCCTTCCTTCTCATTAGGTGGCCAAAGTATTTGAGTTTCATCTTCAAGATCTGGCCTTCTAAAGAGCAGTCAGGACCAGTTTGATCGCCTTGCAGTCTTCTCCAGCACCATAGTTTAAAGGCCTCAATTCTTTGGCGCTCAGCCTTTCTTATGGTCCAACTTTCACAGCCATTCATTGCAACTGGGAAAAGCATAGCCTTGACTATACGCACTTTTGTTGGCAGGGTGATGTCTCTGCTTTTTAGTATGCTGTCTAGATTTGCCATAACTTTCCTCCCCAGGGGCAAACATCTTTTAATTTCTTGGCTGCAGTCCCCATCATCTGCAGTGATATTGGAGCCCAGAAAAATAAAATCTGTCACTACCTCCATTTCTTCCCCATCTATTTACCAGGAATTGTGAGGGCTGGATGGCATGATCTTAGTTTTCTTAATATTGAGTTTCAAGCCAACTTTTGCACTCTCCTTCTTCACCAGCATCAAGAGGTTCTTTAGTTCCTCTTCACTTTCTGCTATTAGAGTGGTATCATCTGCATATTATTTTTATGGTAAAGTATGCTTTATGATAAAATATTGTATTGTAAAAAATTCTGTTTGATAGAATATTTGGAAAAACTGGACCATTTCTTTGATCCTGCACAAATTTTTTCATTTATTTAATCTTGTAAGTCAGAACATACATACATACATACATACATACATACATACATACAGTACATACAAACATACAGTTACAGATGGGAGATATTGAATCTGGAAAATATATTTCTTCTTTAAGGTCATACTTAGGAAAATATTTCAAAGATACCTTTCTGATTTGTAGGTTAGCCTCTTACAATGTGATGGTATAAATGCTTATTGAAAAGTCAGAACCATTCAATGCATGGGACTTAAATTTAGTTGCATCAGATTTGATTGCTAGCTGCTAATGCAGTAGCTATACACTCAGCATTTTAGCTAGCTCTCTAATGGAAAATGGCTCCATGAATAGCTTACAGAATGAATAATAAAAACATTTCCTACCTTATGCCCTCAGTCTTAAAGTCAAGCAGGCACCACAACATTAAAGAAACAGCCATTGGAATGGAAGAGAGAGAAAAATGAGTTCAAGTTCCAGTTTTTGTATATGTTCTGATTTCTTCTTCTACTTGCTCTTTCGTGCACCATTGGATACGGTCAGATTGGGGCATCTTTAAGAAGAGTCTTTCTTTCTGTGGTATTTACTTTCTTTCCTTATTCCTCTTGAAAGTGTATGTAGCGGTTCACCTGATTTTGCAATGTCAAGCAAGTAATTTGTCCATCATTAGCATCACTGCTATTTTACAATTATGTGAAATAATCACAATTATTCCATTCACAATGGAATGCTCTTATTCCATTCTGTTTTTCTTATTTCTAAGCTTCTTCCTTCTCCTCCTCCTGTCACTGTTGATGGGAGGCATTTGAACTTGGAGGATAAAATGGTGCACTGAGTGTGAACACGCTTTTTCATTGTGGCGTCAAAGGACATATTATGTCAGGAGGAAATATGGTGTGCAACAGGTCAATCAAGATGCTGATTTACTTGGTGACATGACTCATCAGCTCCTACCAGGAGCAGACCTTGATAGAAATATCCTGGCATCATCTATAGCCCCATCAGGAGAGGATAGAAGATATTGTGGTCTTCTTAAATCCTGTTAAACTGCAGCTGCCAATGATCAGAAATTGAGAGAGGCTGCTAACACTCCTCTGTCATAATTTGATCACCCTTTGTTGCCCTTGGATTTCTATGATGCTCCCCCTGCTGTAGGCAGGCTGGACTTATTCAGTTGGCCTCAGGCAACCAATGGACCCAGTAGTATCTAGAGAGCTCAGAATTGACCTTGAAGGTCTGGTGTACTGTCTGACTAAGGACTTGGTCACTGCATGAAAAAAGAGAGCAGTGGGAGCTATTTGGATTGTGTTCCTGAGGCCTCTCTTTGCCTTTAAATCCTGACACTCCCCTTGATTTACTAAGGAGTTGAGGGAGACGATATGATTGAAGAGATGCCTGGAATTCCACTGGAGGACAATGAGGAATGAACTTGACTGAGCAGAAGCTACAGCTGCCATTAAGGACTAACTTACCATGATAAGGAGGCCGCTACTTCTCTGCTTTCATTGCCTCTGTGAATAGGCACCCAGCTGCCCAATTTAATCTGGGCCCACCTAGGGAGGACTGATTTGTAGGCTTACTTGTTAGGCTGTCATGAGGAATATGCTTGGCATCTGTTGGATACAGTGCTGGGATTCACTCCAGGTTGGATTGTAGACTTGAAGCAGGTTTCCTGCAGGAGACAGTTCAGTCTAGCTTAATTATCTGAGAAGCATTTCATCTAGCTATTCCTGATGAAGTAGGTAGGGTTCTAGGAACTGCTAACTTGGCTGCTTGCATATTGAACTCATGTCCCTCCTGGCTGGCTAAAGCACGCTGGGAAGTGACATGTAATCGGGTTCTGGCAGTGGTCAATTGCTCCTTGAGGGAAAGGGTAGCCCCTCGTCAGGAAGACTTCTTCCCTCCTGTTTAACATCTATATGAAGCCCTTGGGTGAGATCATCCAATGGAGCAGGGTGAGATACTATCAATTTGCTGATCGCATTCAGCTTTGTAGCTCTGCCCTGGGTCACCCAAGCAATGCTATTGAGGTTGTGCTTTGGTATCTGGAGGCTATGGAAGGTTGGGTGGGGTAGAACGGCTTCAATTCAACCCCAGTGAGATAAGGTAGGACTACCCAAAACAGAACCAGTGCACAATTTGGGAGCCCTCCTTGACTTGTTGCTCCTGTTTAAAGAACAGTAGCAGCCATGACCAGGAACATCTTTACACAGCTTCATGTTGCGTGCCAATTGTACTCTTCCAAGACTGAGAAGCTTTGCTCATTGTCATTCACAATTGAGTTACCTCCTAGATCAGTGTTTCCCAACCTTGACTATTTTAAGATGCATGGACTTCAACTCCCAGAATTCCCCAGCTAGTATGCCTGGTTGAGGAATTCTGGGAGTTGAAGTCCATACATCTTCAAAGGGTCAAGTTTGGGAAACACTGTCCTAGATGGACTAATAGAATGTGCTCTATTAGGGCTACTCTACCTTTAATAGAGCATCCAGAAGCTGCAGTTGGTTCAAAATTTATTTATTTTATTTTATTTATTTTATATTTATTTATTTAGTTAGTTTGTCAAACATATACGAGATAACAGGAATAAGTATAAACATGGATATTAATACAGGAAATGGGTACGAATAAATGGGGACAGTGGGACAGGGACGGAAGGCACGCTGGTGCGCTTATGCACTCCCCTTACAGACCTCTTAGGAATGGGGTGAGGTCAACAATAGACAGTTTAAGGTTAAAGTTATGGAGGGCTCAGGATGTAACAACAGAGTCAGGTAGAGCATTCCAGGCATTGACCACTCTGTTGCTGAAGTCGTATTTTCTGCAATCGAGTTTGGAGCGGTTTACCTTGAGTTTGTATCTATTGTGTGCTCATGTATTATTGCGGTTGAAGCTGAAATAGACATTGACAGGTAGGACATTGTAGTGGATAATTTTGTGTACTACGCTTAGGTCAGGCTATAGACAGCATAATTCTAGGTTGTCCAAGCCTAACATTTCAAGCCTGGTGGCATAAGGTATTTTGTTGTAAGCAGAGGAGTGGATGCAGCAACATGGGCAGTTATAGGTTCTTCTCAATCTACCCATGTTACACTTCTGCTTCATGCACTGCAGTGGTTGCCAATATGCTCCTCAGTTCAGTTCAAGAGGTTAGTGGTTGCCTATAAATCTCTCTTTGTGGGGCACCTCTCCCTAATCATATCTATAGATCCCATCACATTTGACAGAAAATGCATGTTACAGGTCCTATCCTTTAAAGAATACCATGTGGCAGGATCCAGGAAGAGACCTTTTTCTGTTGCTTCCCCTGCCCTATGAAACAACAAGCCTCATGATCAGATTGGTTCCAACCTTGATGGCGTTTTACTAGGCACTGAAGACATGGCTGTCTTCCTGAGCTTGGAGATCAGAGTATCTGTTGGAACCTGTAGGTTAATTTTGTTGAAATATTTGTATTGATCAGTATACAGTATCTACAGTGTACTGATTTTTTTTTAAAAAAAACCTCAGCTGTTGATTGTCTAGTTGTTGTATTTTTTGCTGTTTTTGGAAAAAAAAAGTTAATTGCCCAGAATCACTTATTTATAATGGGGAGGAGGGACTATATTATTATTATTATTATTATTATTATTATTATTATTATTATTATTATTATTGGTTAATCTTTAGTGAGATTCACAGCCTTTGAGGCTGGTTAATAGCTCAGCAGCTCGAGTCCTAACCAAGGACCTAGGAACTGTTAAGGTATCGTCGGAGGCTGTAAGCTGTTCCGAGTAAGGTGGTTTTTTGTAGAGTCAAAATGTTCAAGTCCGGCAAATTTAGAATTTCTAAATAGCGGGGTAGCCCTTTGGGTATTGCTCCAAGGGCTCCAATTACAATCGGGATAACATACGATTTCTTTTTCCACAGTTGCTCAACTTCAATTTGCAAGTCCCGGTACTTTGTGATTTTTTCTTGCTGCTTATCTTCAATCCGTGCATCACCAGGTTATATTATTATTATTATTATTATTATTATTATTATTATTATTATTATTATTATCTATATAAACTTAACAAGTGTAAATGAATAAAATTCCTAATACTATCTTAGGGAGGTGCATGGAACAGACAAAATTACTCTGTCTAGCTTTAGCTCTGCCTGGAACAACCTTATATCATGCTTTGGACCAGTAGTGGGTTTCCAATTTTTTTACTACTGGTTCTGTGGGTGTGGTTTGGTGGGCGTGGCATGGCATGGCTTGGTGGGGGTTGCTTGATGGGCATGGCAGGGGAAGGTAAAATCTCCATTCCCACCCCAATCCAGGGGAAGGATATTACAAAATCCCCATTTCCTCCCCATCAGCTGGGACTTGGGAGGGAGAGAATAGATGGGGGCAAGGCCAGTCAGAATTTTTACTACCGGTTCTCCAAACTACTCAAAATTTCCTCTAACGGTTCTCCAGAACTGATCAGAACCTGCTGAAACCCACCTATGCTTTGGACCCTATACCTCTGCTGGATAGTTGGTACCTTTATGACCCAATGTACGACTTCCTGGAATTACCTGTGATCAAGATTTGAGCCATAGAGCAGTGGTGATAAAAATAACCTTTAGCCAATAAATCAGGAATCTGTCTTGTGCATGTCTTCCCTCTTCTCTGCAAATGCTCTCCATCTTTTTATTTCAGTTTTGCTCTGGCATGGCTCGTTGGGCATCTGCTTTTTTTCCCTTGGCGATTGGTGCCATGTATTTTTAAAGCCTATTGAGGATGATGAGTGACTGGGAGTTAATGTCCTGAGGACAGGTGGCTGTCGCTTTCTCAGTATGGTTCCCCACCTGCAATCTTGCCACTCAAGCAGCTGCCAGATAGTTCAATTATCCTTATTTCCTACTCCCTACTTGGGCCCTGCTTTATCAGTGCTCAGTCAACTGCAGGATAATTCCATTCAGTTTAGCATGGGATATGCACGTCCATTTAAACCTGTAACTAAGCATCTGTGGATGTGATGAGATGATTCACAAGACCAATTGGAAGGGGCCACGATCTAAGGAAGATATTTTCAACACCCCTTGTTTGCTCTTCTGTTTGTTTCTGTTGTTTGGTAAACATTCCCATCAGCATTGATCATTGTCCAGAAAAATTATTATCCATTTATTTTTTCTAGTAAGCAAGCAATTCCTCTGTACATGCATATTTCAACCTGTACTTTTTCCTTTTCCTGGGTGCCTCAGTCTGTTCTGGTTCACGTACAGGTCGGGGAAATGAAAATTGCATAATTTCATTGGAAGCAAATGAACTTTTCAGTACCTGCCCTGCTTGATAGAAATGTAGGTGAAGCTTTTTTTCTATGACAGGATAACATGGTGGAGCATTTAAACTCCCAAGGGTGGCAAAATCTACACCAGTTGCTAATTTGGGAGAAGGTATGTAAGAAACTCACTGTTGAGGACATTATAGCAGGAGAAGAGCTATGTTAGTCTACAGTGGCAAAAAATAAAATAAAGTCAGGATGTATATGATGACGTGAGCTGCAGCTCATGGAAAGCTTATGCCTTTTAATAAAATGTGTTGGTTGGAAAAATGCCACCAGATTCCTGATTCCCACCCCCACTCCCATGCTGTTGGATCGAACACTTTACTCTTCTACTACTGTTCTTATGTCTTCAGTTGCCTCTTTCTTTGTCTCTATCCCTGCCAAGGCAAAGAAGAAAGTGCTTCTACTCCTTATTTCCTAGGAGGAGGCAAGTTAATAGTCATGGACAACAAAGAGCTTTGAGAGGTTTAAACCAATTTGGACTTGGCAGATGACAATAAATAAATTAATTAATTAATAAAGTTTATTGTCATTGTACGTCGTGTATACACAGTATACCCCTACAATGAAATTCACATAACACCCAGAGACCAGACGCAACTCACATGACAATCCCCAGACACATTTCCACCCACCAAAAATTCCCCACCCCTAAAACCACCCAAGCATCCACACAACAGACCAAGTAATGCTGTCCAACAGCTCACTGACTTTGATGCTAGCATTAAAAGATAAGGAGATTTTTTAGACTGGATTAGGGTTCCGTAAACTCATAAACCCGGGCAGTGGTGAAATCCAAATTTTTTTTTACTACCGGTTCTGTGGGCGTGGCTTTGTTGGTGTGGTGTGGCTTGATGGGCATGGCTTGGTAGGCGTGGCAGGGGAAGGATACTGCAAAATCTCCATTCCCACCCCACTCCAGGGGAAGGATACTACAAAATCCCCATTCCCTCCCCACTCCTGGGGGAAGGATATTGCCAAATCTCCATTCTCACCCCATTCTGGGGCCAGCCAGAGATGGTATTTGCCAGTTCTCCAAACTACTCAAAATTTACGCTACCGGTTCTCCAGAACCTGTCAGAACCTGCTGGATTTCACCCCTGGTGTCTTCTCAGCATACAGTGTGTTGATTGTGACTCAGGAGGTAACCCAGAGTAGAACCACCAAGTAGAATTATCCATGAATTTCTTTGCTCCTCAACAAAAGTGGCTGAGCTACGTACTGGATAACAAAATGCTTGCTTTTATTAGGCTTGAATTTCCAGTCATTCACTTTAATGGGATGAGCCAAATCCCAACATTATTTATTTATGCCATTTTATCCTTCACCTCCGTCCAGATGGACTTTAGGCAGTTTATGCATATAATAATACATAGAGCATTAATAAAACATTATGAAAAAGTAGGGGGGGGAATTATCCCAATTTTCCATACCAGGCATGGTTTTATCACATTTTCACGTACCTGTCTTTCAAGCTAAGCAACTGTAGATGATATACTGTGTTTTCCTGTACAGAGTTGCTGTAAGTTGTCTAACTATATATACCCTGTTTTCCAGATTTTCCAGCTCTATGTTTGTGAGGTCCAATGATAGAATTACACATTTCTAATGTGGCTTCATCATATATATGTGTGTGTAATGGCTTTTCTATATATATTGGCAGTTTTATTTTCAGCTTCTTCTCTAATGGTTACAATAATAGAATTTGCTTTGTTTTTTTATAGCATTCATATTATTTGTATTCACACAAATAATTGTTTCCTAGGTTTATGCAATGCATTAATCCATAAACTAACCAAACCTGGTTTACCCAGCAGATTAACACAAGTCCTCTGTGCCAATTAAACTTTGAACATTATGCAAAAATGGTCGCTTTGTTCTGTTTTTTAACTAATGAGACTAAGTATGTTGTGTGAACAGAACTATTTGGTTGATGTTTTCATTGATATTGTCACCATTACTCAAGATCTTATTGAGATCTTCATTGCCAGCTCAATCCATTAATGCAGATATGATAGTCCTGGTCCTTCATAATGTTTAGAATATTCCAATCATAAGATCAAAATTGTCCACTCTGACTTTATAAAATTTGGCAGAGATGATGGTGCAATGATCACAAGAAGCTGCTCAAATTTTAAACAAATGAATCTGATGTTACCCGTGTTCCCTGAAAATAAGACCCTGTCTTATATTTTTTTGAACCCTGAAAGAACCCTGAAACGGCCTTATTATTATCAGGGGATGTCTTACTTTGGGGAAAACAGGGTAATAATGGTCTGGATATAATTAAAAGAGGGGAAGGGAAACATTTAAACTTTCTTAGAGTTGGAGCCTGCAACTTATTCCCCTAACTGGTTGTAGGCAGGGGTGAAATTCAGCAGGTGAATTTCCAGAGAACTGGAAGCGGGAATTTTGAGTAGTTTGAAGAACCGGCAAATACCACCTCTGGCTGGCCCCAGAGTGGAGTGGGAATGGAGATTTTGCAATATCCTTCCCCCAGGAGTGGGGAGGGAATGGGGATTTGGCAGTATCCTTCCCCTGGAGTGGGATGGAAATGGAGAGTTTGCAGTATCCTTCCCCTGCCACGCCCACCAAGCTACACCCACCAAGCCATGCCCACAGAACCAGTAGTAAAAAAAATTTGAATTCCACCACCGGTTGTAGGGCTGCAGATGTTGCAAATGGAAGGGGAGGTTTGATATCAAAGGAATTGTTTGTAAGAGTGGCTTTTTTTGGGGGGGGGGGAGATTTGAGCTAGCAATCTCATTTCTTGTGATTCTTCCTTCATTTTAAAAGCCATTGGCAAATCAGCTGTTGAGACTTCTAGGAACAAAGTGTTCCTTTCAGGACCATGTTAGGCAATAAGAAGGGATGGGTGGGGAGTAGAGAAAGAGGAGATGCCTACACTCTTCTTGACCACTTCTCTCTTTGAGCCTCGATAGGTTAAAAATAAAACCTCTCATGAATCAAGTTCAACTGCTGGTGAGCCTTGTGGATTCATCCATGTGGTTCTTCTGGCACCAGTACAGAAGGGGGTTGCCCATGCCGTCTTCACGGATCTTGTTTCAACTTTCCTTCAGTGCTGAGATTTCCCAGTAATCTCCCCTTCGGCTGTTAGATGGATCTGATCCGCCTTCGCTTTTTCAAAATCAGCCAAAGTTGACTATATGCTGCCATTTTTGGTGAACCCTTCCAAAAATGTATCCCCTTCCTTTTTTTAAATACTACAGTACCATAGGCAGTTGTGGAGATCTATCTCTGCAATAAAACCATCTATTAAAGAAGCATAAAACAATGCAAGGCACATGTCATGCGTGTAATTATATTGGCTAATAGACTAATGGGTACCCATAGCTTCAGGAACTGAATATTGCAAACAACAACAAGAATAAGCCATGAATATAGAATCAGGAAAAAAACATTCCAAAAGGCTGGAATGTTAAGTGTAGACTTGAAATCTTTTAAAAAAAGAGCAAAACAATCATGTATGGTATTTGCAGTTGTTCACTGATATGCAAGAATCTCCCTTTAGCAATAATGGCTGCAGTTGAAATACACATAAACTAAACATATTTTTAAAAGGTAATTTATGTTCAGGTAACTTATATCATTGCTTGGTTTGCTGAATGATTGGTAATCATTGATGGGCACAATCAAAATGGTTGTTCTTTCTTAGGTGGAGCCAGACAATGATGTTAAAAGTGCTATCCTCCATGCTTTGAGATACAGAAAAGTATGCCAGCAAAACATTTACTGCCCTGACTACCAAACATTATTCTGCCAATGTATTAAAGCCAGAAACATTTCCTGGAGTTATTGTTTTAAAAGAGGACAGATCGACAAGGGGTTTTTTTTCCTCTTTAAAGTGGAACAAGAAAGAGATTGATGGATTTCCCCAGTTTTGTTTCCCCTCCCATCATTAATTTTACAGTGGGAGAACAACACTTGGCTTAATGTGGGGTGAATTGCAGTCCAGCCATCGTATGATTGGGCAGCATGTTCCAGCACCTGTCAAATTGCCTAACAGGTCATAGATACAGAGACGGGTCTGTGACTTGTCATTTGGATTATTTTTGAACATGGGTTTAGCACACTTCAGAAAAGTCCTGTCTGTCTGTCTGTCTGTCTGTCTGTCTGCCTGCCTGCCTGCCTGCCTGTCTGAAAGGTTGCAAGTGCAGAAGAGGGGGAGTGAAGCAGGAAGAATGACAATAACACATGGGCTCCATCCTAGACCTAGGGAATTGCAATGCTGATGTTTAGTCTAGTTCTGTTCTTGTACTTGGCAGCATCCAGAAGTACCTGTTGAGAGCTATGGAAACGTAATGAAGCAGACAAAATGCTACCCCCACCCCCACAGGAATAAAAACAGCAAAAAGTACAGCCACACAAAGCACCTTGTAAATAGCAGAAAACGTAATGCATCCAATGATGACAGAACCGCAATCCACAGTTGGCCAAACGCACAGTAGCTCTCTTTCCCACTTCAAATCCACCATCTGTGCTGTGACGAAATGGGGTTGAGGGGTACCCCAGACCGTGAACCAGCTCATGAGTAAACACACTGAGACTGAAATGATTCTAACAGAGGCGTCTTGTGTAAAAATATAATTTACTTTAAAACATTTAAAAAGCACTATGTCTTTATGAAAACACATTAAAAACAAAGTCTTGTCTGGGTATGTGAGGCAAGGCTATCTCCCTAGATCCCTCTCCACAATACCGAAAACAGTTCACAAAAGAATAAAGCTAGCATGAAGGTAAGCAGCTTCGGCGTCGATACATCATCAAGGCAATCATAACGAGGGCAGCACGAGCCTCACAGCTGAAAGTCACCTGAAGTAAAAACAGTTCAAATAGCAAACACTGTTTGAAGCTTGTGGGAGAAAGAAGGTCCAGCAACAGCAGTCCCGATGATAGCTTGCGTGCTACAAAACAGCAAAAGGCAAGCATCCGTGGGAGTCTCTCTGTAACGACGTCTGGAGTCCTTATCTGCATTCTTCTCCCATCAGCGGCATTGCCCAAGCTTCCTGCAGGAGCTGTGCATTTAGGCCTAGAAGACTAGGCCCCGAGTAGCAAGCGAAAGGTCCTTGCTTATGTAAGGAGTCAACCTGCAATTATCCAGGGCGGGGAAGGCTTGCAGGTAATTGGCAACAGTAGATGGCTTGATTAAAACCATACTGTTTGTGAGTAGGCAGATAGCCACAGCAATCCTGGAAACACTCGTGACAATCCCCTTCTCTGCGGCTATTTGACTCGTTAACAAACATACATTCTACATTGGGTACATATATACATCAATGGGAAGTACATTCACATAGCCATTGACATTTTACCCAGGAGATAGAGGTGTTGGTCACGGGGCAGCGGTTTGGTAAACACGTCCGCTACCTGTTCCTTGGTTTCACAATACACAGTCTTAATGAAACCTGTTTTCACCAATTGCCTCACATGTTTGATTTTAATATCAATATGGCGCGATCTCTGGCCTACAGCATCGGCTTCCGATATGTTAATGGCAGCCATGTTATCCTCATAGACTTTTATAGGTTGCATGGGCTGCCTCCATAAGCTTACCAGAAGATCGTCAAACCAAACTAGGTTATTGGAAGCTTTGGACAAACTCACATACTCAGCTTCCGCTGTGGAGGTTGCAATTAACTTCTGCTTCCCAGAGTACCAATACACGGGGCTACTATTTAGGTATACAATGTACCCCGAGGTACTTTTTCTAGATCTAACATCCCCTGCCCAATCGGCATCCGAAAAACAACTCAATCTTAATTCTCTAGTTGCTTCTGGTTCCAATAACAATGAATAGTTCACAGTACCTTTTAAATATCTCAGGAGTCGTTTAATTCCGCTCCAATGGTACTGTGTAGGATGTTCAGAATGTCTAGATAACACATTTACACTTAGACTGATGTCCGGTCTAGTCCAATTTGCAATGTACAACAACGACCCAATCACGGACTTGTAAAGGGTCTTATCCTCAAACTCCGTGCTCTCAGTGTACATATTCTTAAGGAAATCTGTTGCCATAGGGGTATCACATGGCTTCGCCTCTACCATGCTACACTTTTTAAGCAATTCCTGAATCTTATCTTCCTGAGAAAGCCGAAACCCCTTCTCGGTTTTTACGAATTGCACCCCTAAAGATTTGCTAATGTGACCTAGTGGTTTTAGAGCGAAACTCTTACTTAGGTCCTCAGAGAACTTCTTATGCCTGTTCTCTGATCTGCAAATATATAGTATGTCATCAACGTACAACAGTACTGTTTCCCTAATGTCCTGATCTTCCTTGACAAAAACACACTCGTCAGCTGACGATGGTAAAAAGCCCATCTCTCTCAGGCTTTTTGTGAGACACTCGTACCATCGTTTACCAGATTGTTTTAAGCCGTATAGGCTCTTATTCAACAACCACACATCATCTTCCCGATGGCTTACTCCCTGAGGAATCCTCACGTACAGCTCTTTGTCTAACTGGGCGTGCAGGTACGCGGTCTGAATATCGAACTGATACACATGTTCGCCTCGCATGGTAGCGATGGTGAGAGCTGTTCTCACGCTCTCAGGGCGCACCGTGGGCGAGAAGGTGTCCTCATAATCGTCAGGGAATCTCTGCGAGAATCCCTGCGCTACTAGTCTTGCTTTATAGACAAAACCCCCACCTTCAATGGGCTTTTGCTTGAAAAGCCACCTGGTGCCGATCACCCTCTTGTCTTTGGGCAATCTTGTTGGCGTGAATACGTCCAGCCTTCTCAGGCTGTCTAATTCCGTATCCATGGCAGCCAGCCATTTCTGTCGTTCATGGTCAGGTAAGGCCAACACATCCTCATATCTCTGAGGGGTGGCCAAAACCTGGTTGACTGAGGTAACAAAGTCGTTGTACCTCTTAGGCTTATTGCCCCTGGTAACCCTAACTGGTCTGCCTTTAGGAGAGTCACTGACATCAGAGTTGTCCGATGAGTCATCTACCTCGTGACTATCACTATGCGTCTCAGAAGCTGGGTGCCTATCCTTCCTGGCTACCCCCATCTTACGCTTCAATACCCCTTTCAAGGGTGCCTGGGATGCACGCTTCCCAGAACCAGATGTATCCCTATCCTTGGGTAGGTTCTCCGATACATCCTCCGCTCGCCTATGACAACTACGGGAAGGGTTCTGAGTAAGAATCTCATTGGCATGGATCTTACTCCAATTGGCCCCTTCGTGAAAGGTGGCAGACCTCGATATCATTAGTTTCCCGTTAGGGTAGGCAAACCTAAATGCCTTGGAGCCCTGCTCATAACCAACAAATCTCAGTTTAACAGAGATTGGGTCTCCCTTTCTCCTGAGCTCCTTCGGGACATGAACATCGGCCATCGCTCCGAAAACGTGGAGGTGTGCCAAGCTAGGCTTATGGCCGTATAGCACCTCGTATGGGGTCTTCTGCACTACGCTAGACCATACCCGGTTCAAGGTGTAATTCGCGTATCTAACTGCTTCTACCCAATACGCGAAGTTTAATCTGGAATCCTCTAGGGCGCACCGCATCATAGTTTGTAACACGCCATTGCGTCGTTCTGCGACGCCATTTTGAAACGCAGAGTAAGGCGCGGTGCGTAAGTGGACTATGCCCTTACTCCTCAACCAGCTGGAGAACTGCCTGGAATTAAATTCAGTACCCCTGTCAGTTAAGATTTTCTTAACTCTGACCTTATGCTGGTTCTGGACTAAGTTACAAAATTCCTTAAACTTAGTCAACGTTTCACTCTTGGACATTAGGGGAAAAACAAATCCAAATCTGCTATGGTCGTCTACTATGGTAAGAAAGTACCGTCTCTTACCCACGGAAGGTGCGAATGGACCCACCAAATCCATGTGGACGAGCTGAAACGGGTGTTCAGAGTACCTCTGAGACTTCTTGGGCGCAGATTTTACCTTCAACTTTGCACTCCTACAAATTGAACAGTCTAGGAATGTGTTACAGTCATTGATCTTGGTTCCCCTTGAGTGTTCGGTTACCTTTTTCACTATAGGAAAACTCACATGACCTAGCCTGCGATGCATCAAGTGAGCACATTCATTGTGCAATGGCTCTCCTATAGAAATTGCATTAGCATTTTCAGGTTTCCTATTATCTGACTCTAAGTTAAAATTTAAAAACTTTTTATTAACTTTACATTTGTCTTTACAAGGCTTCCTCTGGTGAAAGTCTTGATCCTCATCACCTAGTTCTAACTGTGATTCATTGTTACTACCAATTGAGATAGTATAATTGCTATCGCTGCAGGTCTCAGCATTCGTATTGGGGGAATAATAAGGCAAGCCACCTATCTTCAAAACCTCCCCAATCACACATTTGTTGTTTTTGATCACAGCTGTTCCTCCTGAGAACAGAATCTCCATTCTGGGGTTCTCACATATCCTCATTAGGCTTAGCAAATTATGATCTATCTCTGGTACATACAATGCTCCATGAATCTTTCCTATCCCAGGAATATAAACATCTCCAATGCCAACAACATTGACCTTTTTACCGTTTGCAACTTTGACCATGGATTGATGCCTTCTCATATTAACAAACAACCTTCGGTCACTGACAACATGGTTACTGGCTCCACTGTCCATTAACCATAGTTGCTCTCGCTGTTCCCTTGTAAGCTCTGACTCAGTAATTTCCACTATACCTACAGAGCTATCATTAAACCTGGGTTTGTTCCCCTTGTTGCCTTCATTCGGCTTTTTACCCCTTCTGTGGTTAGGAACGTCTCCACTTGGCTTTCTGCCTGGAGGAAGTGACCTCCTTTTACATTTATTATCAGAAGGTGTCTTTACACTTGCCCTAGCATTTACATTTTGTGGGCAATCCCTTCTATAATGTTCTGTTGAACCACAATTGAAGCATTCCCCGATAGCATATGCTCTATCTGAACTATCGGGCCTTCTTAAAGGTTTTTCCTTTTTGTGAAAAGCCACCCTGCATTTTCGCAAGTTATCTTCTGCAATCAATCTACCAGATAACACTTCTAAAGATAAGTTATTACAACTAACATTATCCAATTGCGATATAAAATTATCCCAGCTAGGGTCAAGGGAATTGAGTATAACAGTAATGAGGGTTTGTTCAGACACTGTTTCCCCCATCAACATCAATTCCTGCCTTAACCTGTTTAAGTCACATAAGTGTTCATTAATATCTACTCCCGCCTTCAACCTTGCGGAATAGAACTCCCTATAAACTCTGTTTGTAACATGGGAGCTTTTTGAACAAAATAACTTATGCAGTTTCACCCAAACTTCTGTTACGGTCAGGTTACTAGGTATACTGGGATATAGTGCAGGGTCAATGGACATCAATAAAATACAAAAGGCCTTACGATGTAAAAGATCAACTTCTAAGGACCATGGTCTAGGTGGGGGTTTTAACAACAACGATAAAACATTTTCTCTCATTAAAATTACTTGAATACTCTTAACCCATTCCTTAAAATTTCCTCCACCCACACTTAAACTTTTAAAATTAGGAGGAAGGACCTGTACATTATTAAACATGGAAACAGACATTAATTGGTGTTCAAAATGTGGTCCATCCTGGAACGGGCAATAAGGCATTGGAATAGAAGCACACAGCACAGTGTCTTCTATCTGGCATTCTGACAATCGTTCCTCCCCAATGGGAGGGATTAAAACTTCAGGTTGTGCGGATGCAAAGCTCATCCTGGTTTGATCACAAAAACTTGAGGGTCCTCTCTGGTGCACATCTCTAGGAATTTTTGGACGCGCTCCCAAATTCCTATCTTCAGTTGAGGCAGCCTCCGGAACCGTCCTGGATGTCGATGTCATCACGGATGGATATATCCCACTCGTGGCGTGCGCTGAGTTAGTCGCAGACATCAGGGGTGCTTTGGTATGTGCAGCTCCTATTTGTTGAGCCGATGGTACCTGCAAACCATCGCCTAAAATGGTTGCCAAAGTTTCTATCACACTTGCAACCTTACGCTCAACATGAGAGTCTCTTAAATTTTTAGCAGAAGTCACTGATGTCATCAAGGGAGCTAAAGTCTTTATGGCCTGATCTATGATGGCTTCTACAGCAGGTGGCACAATATCAACTTGGCCATGCTGGTTTAACAAAGAAGCAGGAACATTCGAATCAGGCAGTCTGTTATCCCCCATTCTCCACTTATGGTCTGAGGTGGGGGTTTTAGGAAAAGATTGAAAGTCTCTTACCAATCCGGTGTTTTCTAGGACTTCGATCTTCTTTCCTTTCATGGCTGGATTCTTTAATAATCCGCTAGAATCAGCAGTCGGGTTCTGACTTACTGTGGGCAAACCTAAAAACTGAAGGATTGCCTTCCTAAACTCATCATCCACCTCTGTATTTGTTTTCAAGACCTGAAGTGGCGTTCTTCCAGTCTCTACTTCTTTAGGTGATGATGGCTTATTCACTATCTTAGGCCCTTCAGAAGTTGAGGCCTCTGCTCCAAAACTTACAGCTCCACTATTCTCTAAATCAATTAGAGTTTGGGGTTTTTCAGCCAAAACATTTTTGGCCTGAGCCCCGGACAGTTCAGTTTGTGACTTCATACTTTTCGCTGCTGCTGCTGCCCTAGTCAACATCTATTCAACTGCAGACATTCCAGTCTAGCGCGTTACCACATGAGCGTAGGTTCGTTAAACCATCCTCTGCTACCAACTGTGACGAAATGGGGTTGAGGGGTACCCCAGACCGTGAACCAGCTCATGAGTAAACACACTGAGACTGAAATGATTCTAACAGAGGCGTCTTGTGTAAAAATATAATTTACTTTAAAACATTTAAAAAGCACTATGTCTTTATGAAAACACATTAAAAACAAAGTCTTGTCTGGGTATGTGAGGCAAGGCTATCTCCCTAGATCCCTCTCCACAATACCGAAAACAGTTCACAAAAGAATAAAGCTAGCATGAAGGTAAGCAGCTTCGGCGTCGATACATCATCAAGGCAATCATAACGAGGGCAGCACGAGCCTCACAGCTGAAAGTCACCTGAAGTAAAAACAGTTCAAATAGCAAACACTGTTTGAAGCTTGTGGGAGAAAGAAGGTCCAGCAACAGCAGTCCCGATGATAGCTTGCGTGCTACAAAACAGCAAAAGGCAAGCATCCGTGGGAGTCTCTCTGTAACGACGTCTGGAGTCCTTATCTGCATTCTTCTCCCATCAGCGGCATTGCCCAAGCTTCCTGCAGGAGCTGTGCATTTAGGCCTAGAAGACTAGGCCCCGAGTAGCAAGCGAAAGGTCCTTGCTTATGTAAGGAGTCAACCTGCAATTATCCAGGGCGGGGAAGGCTTGCAGGTAATTGGCAACAGTAGATGGCTTGATTAAAACCATACTGTTTGTGAGTAGGCAGATAGCCACAGCAATCCTGGAAACACTCGTGACATGTGCAGCATAGGACTAGCACGCTCTCAAGATTGTTAAACCCATATAAGACTTGATAAGCGCTTCAGAAGGTGCCAGTCCGATATTATGGGCACTTCACTGCAGATGTCCAGATGCGTTTTCAACCCTAATCGAAATGGCTATGTGGAAGTAGGGGGTGGGGAGGCAGTGTCCAGCCACAAAACTAGAGGCAATGTGCCAACTGTAGCCTAAAGTAGCTGGATGGAGCTAGGTCCCAACCAGGGGTGAAATCCAGCAGGTCCTGACAGGTTCTGGAGAACCGGTAGTGGAAATTTTGAGCAGTTCGGAGAGCCGTCAAAAACCACCTCTGGCTGGCCCCAGAGTGGGGTGGGAATGGAGATTTTGCAATATCCTTCCCCCAGGAGTGGGGAATGAATGGGGATTTTGCAGTATCCTTCCCCTGGAGTGGGGTGGGAATGGAGATTTTGCAATATCCTTCCCCCAGGAGTGGGGAATGAATGGGGATTTTGCAGTATCCTTCCCCTGGAGTGGGGTGGGAATGGAGATTTTGCAGTATCCTTCCCCTGGAGTGGGGTCGGAATCAGTGGTGGGATTCAATTTTTTTAACAACCGGTTTGCAGTATCCTTCTGCCACACCCACCAAACCACGCCCACCAAGCCACACCCAGAGAACCGGTAGTAAAAAAAAATTGGATTTCATCACTGGTCCCAACCTTGACTGTCATTAGCCTCATTATCAATGAAGCATCTGGGATTGTATCTGCAGTGTAAACTGTGTCAGAAGAAGAGGGAAAATACTGCTAAATTACAGTACTACTGGGACTTTATGCTTTTTTGGCTTTGGGCTGAGGATAAACAAGAGCAACCTCGGGAAGATACATTATATAAAAATGATTACTGGGGCATGGCTGTGCTGCAGTCTTTTTCTTCCTAAGGAACTTCTATATTGAAGCAGACCTTGCCCACAAAATTAAGTTCGTGGTCTAATAGCTCGTCTAAGTCTAGATTCACATTTTACATTCAGTTATGCTGGGGCTTATTTATTTTGACTTAGCTTCTCATGTGAAACCAGATACTGTGGCTTGCAAACCGTAAGCTTGGTCACAGCAATGTGGGCTCTTAGCCAATTGTGCCTATTTTAGAAACCATAATTAAGCGAACCATGGTTTAGCGCATAGGTAATATTCTTGGGATATTTTAATTTGATCTCATGAGTTGCAGGGGGTGTAGTCAACAACAGCACAATGTCATCCGAATTGTCAGGACAAACATTTTAGGCTTGGTTTTTTGATTTGGGTCTGCAAATGAGAAAAAAACATGTCCTATGTTGGTTTATTGGGGCGGGGGAATTTTAGGTAATGAAATGGCAGCCTTAAACAAGGGCACCTGTGAATTTTTTAAAAAAATCAAGATACTAGCCATGACTGCGTGATCAAAGTGCCACCTTGATCATTCTGTCTACCACCCCCTTACAGCAGGGGTGAAATATAAAATTTATAACTACCAGTTCTGTGGGCGTGGCTTGGTGGGGGGGGTAATGTGACTGGGTGGGTGTGGCCAACTTTTTTTTTTTTTTAACTTTTCAAAGCATTTTTTCTAATGCTTTGAAAAGCCTCTGCCACTCAGGAAACTCAGCTGGGATCGTCAGAGACTTTTCAAAGCATTTTTTTTACCACCTCTTCGGCCAAGAGGTTGCAGAAAAAAATGCTTTGAAAAGTTAAAAAAAAAAAAAAGCCTCTGATGATCCTGCAGCTCAGCTGGGCATGGTGGGGTGTGTGTGTGTGTGTGTGTGTGCAGGGATTTTTGCTACCAGTTCTCCGAACCACCCGCTGCCATCGCTACCGGATTGGGCGAACTGGGAGCATTTCACCCCTGCCTTACAGATAATCCTGACATTAGGTCTGCGTAAGGCTCAAAGCCAGTTTGTACCCTTTAAAACATTTTTAAAAAAACACAAAAAGGATCCCCAAGCATGGGCCTTGTTTACTTTAAGTAAGATCTGGGAAGTGCAAAATGGATGATAAAAGTCTAGGGTTATCTGCCTCTGGGAGAAAAGCTGGCCAATGATGCAGTGCAATTCCATCACTGGATGCTTGTTACCATTTTGGCATCAATGTGGTTTATGGGAGACATCACTGATTGCTGGAGACCTAGGAAACGAGACTCTGAATCATTTTTCTCTCTAATTGTGCTCCTTTAAGAGGCAGTGGCTTTTAAGAAGAATGCTTTCTTGGCCCTTTTCACTGAGAAGCTTTTAGCTGAAGATGCCGGAGATTGAACCAGTGACTTGCAGACAAGGCAGGCATTCTTCAAAGCCCCTGTATAAAAGAATTAAAAAATAGATCTAGTTTGAAATTTCATAGAATGTGTATGTTTTAACGTATCTTTGCCAGCCTTTGAGTTCCAAGATGATTGACTGTTTTAATGCATATTTGTTACAGTCAGGAGAAAGTGGGATAAGAAGTAAATTTGCTAAGCCTGGAGTAGCAGGTGCCCACTCCTACTTTGCAGGTACTATAGAAAATCTAAATGGTAGCTCCAAACCACCATGGAGTTTATGAGATTACATCTGTTCGCTGTTACTAAGAGCTGTCAGGCCTGTCAAATTCTAGCTATGCCCCAAAACTCTGAAAAGAAAAACACTGTTGTAGATCCTTCTTTTTTTTTTAGCTGCAATACTGGAGAACACCACATTCTAACATGGAATTTTAATGAAATCTATGATCTCTTCCGCTTCATTACTGAAAGCCATTAACAAGTACAGCTGGCTAGATGAAGCCACTAGTGTGATGAGGGTACCAAGGAACAGGAGAAACATCAGTTCTTAGTCTAGACCAAGTAGAGAGGCAGGAAGCGGCTAATTCCTTGATACTTCTCCTATGAATAGGCTTGTAAGTAAGCCTTACTTGAAGCTACTCCTGCTACCAAGTGTGTTTATTGTATTTATTGTATTGTATTGTATTGCCTTGTTTCACATCTCTGAGGGCAGTTGGTATGTTCAGAGAAGAAGAATTACCTGATGTTTCCTTGGGATTAATCTTGACCTTCCTGTTTTCCATTTGTACATTTTATCTATAGTCTTTGAATATTGTTCTAAAGTTCTTAGAAATGTGCTTCTATAATAACAGGGTAAAATAGAATATGAAAATCAGAAAATGGGACAAAAAATGGGTATTAAAATACTTAACAGGTATTTCTATATACAGATGAATGGTGGCTCTGAGCTAAATTGGAAGCATGATACAAATGTAGATCATTTTCCTAGAGATATATGGTATTTCAGTGGTTGTCATAGCCCTCTTCGTGTTATTTGAACAGTTTAAATAAGTTACAGTATTTGTTATTCAGTTATTTGTAAATACGAAAAGCATCAAGGGATTTTCTAGAGTATATTTCTAAACAACATTGTGCACACCATCCATAGCTGATATATGCAAGATTTCTGTAGGATTTTGTAAAGCGTGAGGAAAAATGGCCCCAATAGAGATATGCAGGAACTGTTGCCTAGATAAAAAGATCTGAAGCATTTTTTTCCCCAGAACACCCAGATAACATTCAGAAGTAGCTCAGAACTCCCTACTTCACTGAACTATAAAAAAGGTGGAGAAAATACAATATAATCGGACTTGCAAAACTCCAATAGCTAATCTCAATAAAAGGTAGTTTTAACTTTCCTCTGGAGTTGATTTTCTAATCTGGTCCATCCAGTGGGGCAGGCAGATCTGTATCCCTGTTGAGGGGTTCTGGACTAGCTGAATACAGGTATTTTATTTTTCTATTTATATATTGCCTTCTACAGAAATGTTTAAAAGATAACTAGCAATGAGAAGCAGCTAGAAACATATCAATAAAAGAATAACAATCAACAAAAGTAGTATTAACACAGCAAGCATTGCTACAAACCACAACATTGGGCCCTAGGAATAACAGAGTTGGAAGGGACCTTAGAGGTCTTCTAGTCCAACCCCTTGCTCAGGCAGGAAACCTTTTACCATTTCAGGCAAGTGGTTGTCCAATCTCTTCTTAAAAGCCTCCAGTGCTGGAGCACCCACAACTTCTGGAGGCAACCCGTTCTACCGGTTAATTGTTCTGTCAGGAAATTACACGTTCTAGGTTGCTTTTCTCCTTGAATACATGAGCCCATAGGATTTCCTTGAACACATAGCCCACCACTAACCTGTCAAAGAGATTGCTATCATATACCTTCCTTGAATAAGGGTGCTTCTCTTCCTAGGAGTGAAATCTAACATTTGCATCTTCATTAAATGAACTTCTGTCAGAGGGGGGAAAGATGAAAAAGCTCTCTTTCATACAGGTAGGCTTCTAATTTCAGATCTTAAGTCAGATTGACACCAAGTGTTTTAACCAAGGGGACAGCACTGACTCGCACAACTGTGTCTCATATAGTGCTCACCTCTCATAAATGCCATAAGAAGTCTTAATTGCTTTATTTCAGATGTTTGCTTTGTCATGTTTACAGTAAGCTGATGGTAGTATTTTCCATCAAGACCTCAGTATAGTACAGCTCCTACTATTTGGCACAATGGCATCTCAGAACTTCTGACCATGTTTCTAGCATTTTTATATCCATAAGTATTATTTAACCTTAGAGCTTAGGACTAGCAAGCTTTTCAGACATCTATATGACTTCTGTGTATACATTTATTCCAGTGATGGGTTTCAAAATTTTTTACTACCGGTTCTGTGGGTGTGGCTTTGTGGGCGTGGCATGGGAAGGATACTGTAAAATCTCCATTCCCATCCCACTCCAGGGAAAGGTTACTGCAAAATCCCCATTTCTTCCTGATCAGCTGGGACTCAGGAGGCAGAGAATAGATGGGGGCGGGGCCAGTCAGAATTTTTACTACTGGTTCTCTGAACTACTCAAAATTTCCGCTACCTGTTCTTCAGAACTGGTCAGAACCTGCTGAAACTCATCTCTGATTTATTCCCTTCAAGGTCATCTTCAGACACTCTTCTTAGAGTAACTTTATCCTTTTAATATGGTAAATGATGACTTTCACTTCTTGAAACCTTTTTGCTTTGAACACATGAAAAAAAAATAGCTAGGATATAAAAAGTACATTTATATGGGTTATTCATATATACATTCATGGGTTATTCATCCCCTGTCATTATGGCCAACTATTTTAATGAACATGGAAGTGGATTAAGTTTCCTGGCCAGTAGACATGAAAGTAAGATTAAGCTTCTCGGTCACTTCTGTAATGCTGAAGTACCCACTAATGACAACTCTGATAGATGTGTATTTGGTGTTTGTACTCTGACTATTAAATATCGTAGATATGTTTTTTAAGAAACATCTTCCTATTGCAGGCAAAACAACAGCAGTGGTCATATTTAACTAATATATGTGAATTTTTCTGACTGAAGATTAATACTTTGCTCTGTTATCTGGGTTATCATGCTGTTTTTCTTATTTGCTGATTGGTTTAACTGAACAGTGGATTGCATTGATTTTTGTGGGTCAGATGCTTCATATGGGTAAAACTGGTGACTTGCAATCACAATAAGTATCTACAATATATAGATCTCAGAGGAAGAACATATTTTCTACTGTTATCACATTTTCTTAAAGAAATCTTTCCTTCCTTCCTTCCTTCCTTCCTTCCTTCCTTCCTTCCTCCCTCCCACCCTCCCTCCCTCTATTTTTCATTCCAGCCCTATTCAGTAGCCATACCATATTTGAACTGCACAAAACCTAATGCCCACTAGGTGGCAGAAAAGAAAAAAAGAATAATCTATGCTGCCATTTAGTGAGCATCTAGATTTTTGCAGCAGATATCTCTTATCCTCTACATTCAGATCTTTACTGTTAAATGCTGAAATCTGAGATTGAAACGAAATCCAGTGGTTTCAAATCCTTACAGCTTTATTTTATTCTAGTTCACCATAATTAGTTGTGACAATAATAAACTCACATATGATGTAAAGCAAAAGTAATTGCCACTCTTCTCTCATAGCATTATAATTCCTCTATTACATGGACTAATGCAGTTCAAATGAGATCTGAATTAAATATCTAAATTCATTATACTAGCAGACTTATGAACTCTTTTTCAGCAATAGTTTCAATTTAGTTTTTTCTTTGGTTTGTCATTTTGCTACTTTTTTAAAAAAAAACTACTTTTAGTTGCTCTGTCGAATGCTGAAGCAGCTAGTTTTGAGCAGGAGGCCTTTCCCCTGTGCTGAATTGAAATGTTTTCCATCCACCCTTCAACTGGCAAAAAAAAGCTACCTATTTCACTTGACATTTTGCTACTCTCATTGCTGATTCCCATTCAATCTCTTTTGGTGCTGTTTCCAGAAACTGACAGTTACCTGAGTCCCCTCCAATGTAACGGGTGTCAAACTTTAGCAGGTTTTAGACACCATGGGACTACCTTAGAATGGAAGCAGAATAAGGATGAAAGTGCTATTTTAATGGCTCTTCCTCCCAGTCAAGTTAAAATGCTACCAACCAATTGCTGGCAGAAAAATATAATGGAATAAAATGGGCTATGTGCCCTACCAAGCCTTATTGTACCACAGGCACAATGTTGGTAAAGGATTCTTGTTCTTATTGACTGAGTGAAGGGCTCAAGCAAAAAAGTATCAGTTGCCAATATCCACCAATCATTCTCCTTAAAGCCAAGCTAGGACCGGGGCCAGGACTCGAACTGGGGATGAGGAAGTATTGGCTGGTGGCTAAACCAGCATTTATTTGGTTGCATTCAAAATCCGAACTTGTCTTGGATAGGGTTTTAGTGCTATTTCAGAAGAGCACTAAACCTGTGTTCAAAAGCAAAACAAATGATAGGTGCAGGGAAAGTTGTAATAATGGTTCTCTCCTTTTTGCTTCCCTGTGAAGCTTCTATTCTGCTGCCACTGCTTGTTAGCTGCTATTCAAACTGATCCAGGTCTGTGAGCCAGGGGCCATTTAGTGCAGCGGTCACCAACTGGTGGTCCATGGCCCACAGGTGGTCCACGAGAAAATTTTGGTGGTCCGCAGAAAAATTATTTGCATTTTTTATATTGCACTAAATCAGGGTTCCTCAAACTATGGTCCCTGGGCTGGATACATGCAATGAACGTTTGTGTTGCTGCAGAGTCTCCCCCTTCAGGGTCTTCTTGTGTGGGTCAGAGTGGGGAAGAAATTCCGACTTGGGGTCAGCTTCAGCCTCCTGGTGCGGGCCTTTGGGCAAAGGCTGGAGGGAAGTGCTGCTGGTGGGGAAGAGCTGGAGGACCTTGTTCCAGTGGGACTGCATCATGGCCATCTCAGCCCGCTGAGCCTCCAGACGCCGGTACCTGGCCTTGCACTCCCGCAGGTCTTCCCTCTGCTTGGAAAGCCTATGCTCATAGTTCTCAGTGAGGTGCTTCTGCTGAGCCTCCTTCTCGGTCAGATCCAATTTGATCTGAGCTGTTTTGCCAATTCTTTCTCATGGTGGCTGCTTAGCTCCAACAGCTGCTTCCTGTTGGGGCCCTAAGGAGCCCGGGTGGGGAGGCGAGGCTGGGAGGGGAGGGTGAGTAGAGGCCGGTGAGGCGCCCGTCGACGTGAGTGACATCAAGCTGACCACGCTCACCCAGTCACATGACCACCCAGCTGGTCATTAGGCAGATCATATTAGTGGTCCGTGGGATTTAAAATTATGAATTTAGTGGTCCCTGAGGTCTGAAAGGTTGGTGACCCCTGCTCCAGAACCTGTCAGAACCTGCTGGATTTCACCTCTGGTCACTCTCCTTCAGCCCAACTCACCTCATAGGGTTGTTGTGGGGAAAATAGGAGGAGAAAGGTATGTTGAATATGATTGGCATCTTGATTTATTTGTAAAATAATATTTATTTATTTATTTATTTATTTTTCATATTTGTATACCGCCCTACTCCCGAAGGACTCAGGGTGGTGAACAGCCATAATAAATACAAATACATATAGAAGTTAAAAACTATTAAAAAACAGATTAAGTAATTTGGCTCAAAGATTAAAACATCCAAATTTATCTAAAAGAGGTCTAAAACCCGATTTAAAAGCCAATTTAAAAGCCAATTAAAAAGGGAGAGTTAGGCCAGACCAGCTTGTTGGAATAGAAACGTTTTCAGGGCACGGCGGAATATGCGTAAGTCTTGGATGTTTCGTAACTCCGGGGGAAGCCCGTTCCAGATGGTAGGTGCCCCCACAGAAAAGGCTCTCCCCCTGGGGGCCGTCAGTCGACATTGTTTGGCCGACGGCACCCTGAGGAGTCCCCCTCTATGGGAGCGAACTGGTCGGTGAGAGGCTATTGGTGGCAGGAGGTGGTCTCGTAAGTACCCTGGTCCTGAGCCATGGAGCGCTCTAAAGATAGTAACCAAAACCTTGAAGCGCACCCTTAATAAAGACAGGATACAAATAAATAAAAATACTGTAATGCCTTAAAGCAATCAATGGATGTAGGTGAATTCCACCTCATGGTGTCATCTGATTACACATTGACAGAATGCTTGGGTGAAGCATATGCGATTGTATTCATGGCATAACCTATGTCAGGATAAAACAGAAACATTACTTTAACTTTAGTATATTTAAGGGCAAATAATAGTAATTGTCATGAGGACACAGCAATAAAAAGAGGTTTCCAAGACATGTTTTGCCATAACGAGATTAAGTGAGAAGAAGTTCTAATATCAGGACGCTTTACGCCTATATCTTTCATGATCTGGGAATAACTTGGATGAATACAACTGCCATTCAGTGATGGTATTCAAAATTTTTTACTACACAGAAATTTTTTCTGTGGGTGTGGCATGGTTTGGTGGGCATGGCTTGGTGGATGTAGCAGGGGAAGGATACTGTAAAATCTCCATTCCCTCCCCACTCCAGGGGAAGGTTACTGCAAAATCCCCATTTCCTCCTGATCAGCTGGATCTCGGGAGGCAGAGAATAGATGGGGGCGGGGCCAGTCAGAGGTGGTATTTACCGGTTCTCCGAATTACTCAAAATTTCCGCTGCCAGTTTTCCAGAACTGGTCAGAATCTGCTGAATACCACCTTGCTGCCATAAATATGCCAAGAAATATGTCAGTAAGGATTTTTTTTTATTTATTTTTTTCTTCCACTCAGTGATTATCCAGATTTGGGCATTTCAGGTCCAGTGGCCCTATCTGAAGGCATCCACAGGGTAGAAGTGAGAGTGAGGACTTTTCTGATAATACAATTCAAGTGATGTCACGTTTAATATACATGCAGTTCACATAATGCACATAAATAGGGGCAGAATTTTGATCATACTGTTTTGATTTTTGACATACTGTCTCTCCCCAAAAGATGCCCATGGCTCTCTGATACAATTTAGCATGGCATACAGGTAATTCTTGATTTACAACCATTCATTTAGTCACCATTCAAAGTTACAAAAGTACTAAAAAAGTGACTTATGAAATTTGGAGGCTTGGCAACTGGCTGATGGTTGCAGTGTCCCAGGATCATGTATTCAGGTTTTGTGACCTTCTGACAAGCATCTATTTAATGTATGGCATTCTGACAAGCAAAGTCAATGGGGAAACAAGATTCACATAACAACCCATGTTACTAACTTAACTGCAGTGATTCACTGTGGCAAGTAAGGTCATAAAATGGGGCAAAATGTACTTAACTAATGTCTCACTTAGCAATGGAAATTTTGGGCTCAATTGTGGATGTAAGTCAAGGACTACCTGTAGCATGTTTAGTGAGCACAAAAGCTGTGTTTTGTTAGACCTGGGCTAGATATTGGCGGAAGTTGATAATTCTGTGTCAACTCAAACTACCTTGCAAGATTGTTGTGATCACAGAATAGCCAGTGGGGCCTGGTTAGTATGAACTTGACCACTTGGAAGAGAGAAGAACATAGTTTGGACTCCTATATTTAGATTATACAAAGATTCAGGTGTGTTTGCTTTATCTTTTTAGTATCATCTACCGATCCAGCAGATTTTTGCAACCATCTGCAGAAGCCCTGGTTTAATGATGTTAGAAATCCTAGTTACTGTAGTTGCAGCACTGCAAGATCATTCTGAAGATCATCTTTGCAAGAAGTTCATACTAATCAGTCAATCTGACTTAAAACATTCTTATAGTATTATTGTAAAATATTTTCCAGTATTGACTGGATTATAGGCTATCAAGTCAGTGTTAACCTCCTAGCAGCCATACAGACTTTCTATATGACAATTTGTCCTTAACCTGGTCCTTCCAACAGTGCATCCGGTGCCACTGTAACTGAGTCCATCCACTTTACCGATGATGATCCTCGTCTCCTCCCTTCCACCTTTCCCAGCATTAGAGCCTTCTCTAGAGAACTGAGTTTTTGCATAATGTGTCCAAAGTAGGATAATTTGAGCCTGGTTATTTGTGCCTTGAATGAGAACTCTGGGTTGATTTGTTTGATGATCCATTAGTTTGTTTTCTTGGCTGTCCATAGTATTGTCTCCAACACAAAGTTCAAAAACATCAACACTTTTTCTATCCAACTTTAGCTTCCATAGTGTGTCTAAGGAAAACCACTGCCTGCGTAATTCTGATCTTTGTAGGTACAGACAGATCACTGCATCTGACTATTTCTTCCAAGGTGTTTAAAAGTTGATGTCAATTCTTAGTCACCATGTGCATTTTCTTCATAGGGATCTACCCGACCTTGTCCTTCAGTGAAAAAGCAGATGCTATTTATGGATTACTACAATGCCCTCTACATGGGGCTGCCCTTGTGGTGTACCCTGAGGCTCCAACTGATCCAGAATGCGGCCGCGTGAGTAGTTACAGGTGCGTCCCGCTACTAGCACATAACACCGCTATTGTGTGAGCTGCACTGGTTGCCAGTGGTCCTCCGGATCCGCTTCAAGGTGCTGGTACTCACCTATAAAGCCCTTCATGGCATGGGCCCGAGGTATCTGCAGGATCACCTCCTATCGGCCTCCCACCGCCCAGTGCGCTCACATAGGGCTGCCCTCCTCCGGGTCCCCTCGGCTAGACAGTGTCGGCTGGCGGGCCCCAGGATGAGGGCGTTCTCTGTGGTCACACCGACCCTCTGGAATGGGTTGCCCACCGAGCTCCTGACAGCCCCCGACCTCCGCACCTTCTGCACCAACCTAAAGACATGGCTTTTTCACCAACTTCCCTGATCTGTTGTGGATTTTAACTTGGGGATTGGGGATTTTAAATTGGTTTTAATATTATTTAACTCTTATTTATTGTTGGGTTGTTTTATTGTTGTGAGCCGCCCCAAGTCCTGCGGGAGAAGGGCGGCATATAAATCTGACAAAATAAATAAATAAATAAATGTATCACTTCAGTATCTTCAGTATCAATTAGCTGTGAGTTGGAAGGGACCTTGGAGGTCTTCTAGTCCCCAACCTTTCAGACCTCAGAGACCACTAAATTCATAATTTTAAATCTCGCGGACCACTAATATGATCTGCCTAATGACCGGCTGGGTGGGCGTGGCTAGGTGGTCATGTGACTGGGTAGGCATGGCCAACTTGATGTCACTCGTGTCAAGGGGCGTCTCACTGGCCTCTACTCACCCCTCCCCTCCCAGCCACTCCTCACTTACCCGCCTGGGCTCCTTAGGGCCCCAACAGGAAGCAGTTGTTGGAGCCTAAGCAGCCACCACGAGAAAGAGTTGGCAAAATAGCTCAGTTCTAATTGGATCTGACCGAGAAGGAGGCTCAGCAGAAGCACCTCACTGAGGACTATGAGCATAGGCTTTCCAAGCAGAGGGAAGACCTGTGGGAGTGCAAGGCCACGTACCGGCGTCTGGAGGCTCAGCGGGCTGAGATGGTCAGCTAGTTCCAGGCCATGATTCAGTCCCACTGGAACAAGGCCCTCCAGCACTTCGCCACCAGAGGCACTTCCCTCCAGCCTTTACCCAAAGCCCCAGCACCAAGAGACTGAAGCAGACCCCACATCTGGAGAGGGAATTTGTCCCTCTCCAACCCACACAAAAAGACCTTGAAGGGGGAGATTCTCTGCAGCAACACAAACGTTCATTGCACGTATTTGTCCTAGGGTAAGGTGACCAAACGTCCCGCTTTTGGCGGACAGTCCCGATTTTTAGCAATTTGTCCCGCGTCCTGCGGCGTTTTAAAAAAGTCCCGATTTTTCATTCTGCCTCCTGAGTCCGGGCTGCCTCCTGAGTCCCAGCTGATGGCTACAGGAAAAAAAACTGTTTAAACTCTTGCCGCGGAGCTTCAAAGGGCCGACCTACAGCTGATCAGTGTTAAAAGAAAACACCCATGCCTGCAAAAATAGAAAGAACAGCCCCTTACAGCTTCCACATAGGTTAATTGGCTGCAAAGAGTTCCTGGAGCAGATTTTTTCCCCCCTAGCTATACTGAAAAAGCGAAAGCGAAAGTAAAGCTGCAACGTGACAAAATGAGGCAGAGAGAGATTTCTTTTTCTTTTTCTTCACCAAAAAAGGTAGGTGTAAACAATGGGAAATTTAGGACAAAAGAGGAGAGTTCAAGATTTTAAAACACAAAAGAAAAAAGGCTCTATTTAACTAGGGAATTGTAATAATTGAGATACTATTAATAATTGTATATTGTGTTGAAAGCAGAAATGGTTAAGTTGTGGTATGGAGGAATATATGGGGGAAATTATTTGGTTTATTATTATTGGTAAATATAATTAATTGATTTGTAAGAAATTGGATTGCATGGAAATAATTGGAATATTCATGTTCATATTGATTAATATACAAAAAAGATAGTTATATAACTAATTGATTTATATTAAAATGCTGAATTTGTATTAAACAACTGTATTACATAATTACATAATTAACAAATGTGAGGATGGATATAAAAATAGATGACAATGGGAAGGGGTGTAATATAGAATAGAAGGGAAAAATTGAATTTGATTAAGATTAGAGATGAGGATGAAGGGTAATATTGGTTTTTTAAAAAAATAGATGAGGAATAAATATGGCAAAAAGGAAATATAGAAATTGTAAATTTAATTGAAATGACTAAACACTGTTTAAATTTGTGAACCAGCCAAATATTCTGTTCAAAGAAAATACATTGTATGTTTGTATGTGTGTTTCTAATTATTGCTATTTATTTATATTTGTTCTCTTTTATTCTTTAAAGTTTAACAATTCATTCTTTATCTTAATATCTTTATATTTGCTTGGGGTTGGCTTTCTTCCCTTTCATCTTTTTTATTGTACAGCAATCTTTCTCCTCAAACCTACCACCTCTCTCTTTTCTTTCCTTCTTACTTTCTCTTCCCCCCACCCTCTTTTTCTCCTCCCTACTTCCTCTTCCTTTCTCCTTTCTCCTTTCTCCTTCTCTCATCCTCCCTCTTACCCTCACTCCTACTCTAATTTCCATTCCTTCATCCCTCTCTATTGCTGTATCCTTTAATGCATATGGATTACTCAGAGGGCTGAAAAAGTTATTTTTGACTGGTCCTCGCACTTTTGACCAGTCCTCAAACTTACGACTGTCCTCACATTTTACATTTTTGCCCTATCTTGTCATCATGGTGAAGAGAAGCAGTTGTGAAATGAGTGACATGGTTGTTAAGAATGCTGCACAGGCATAAATGTGAGGATGGTCATAAGTGTGAGGACCAGTCAAAAGTGTGAGGACTTGTCAGAAATGACTTTTTTCAGCCCTCTGAGTAGTCCCTATACACATAGCCATGGCCACCCGGTCACATGACCAGCTAGCCACGCCCACCAGTCACATGACCTCCAAGCCACGCCCACACAATAAGCCACGCCCACAATGGTGTCCCTCTTTACCAATGTTAAAATCTGGTCACCTTATCCTAGGGGCCATAGTTTGAGGACTCCTGATTTAGTGCAATATAAAAAATCCAAATAATTTTTCTGAGGACCACCAAAATTTTCTCAAGGACCACCAGTTGGTGACCGCTGTTCTAGTCCAACCCTCTGCTCAAGCAGGAGACACTATCCCATTCCATACAAATGGCTGTCAAATCTCTTCTTGAAAATCTCCGGTGATGGAGCAGCCACCACTTCTGGAAGCAAATTAATTAGAATTTTAATGTGATGCATTACAAGGAATTTTTTTTTTGTTCATCTAAGAGACTGCAAAATATGAGGCACGAATATTGCTCTCTGGAAAACGGGTGTTTCTCATCTGAGGCAACCTCCTCTCTGATCACATCCCCCTTCAAACTACAGCTCCCATGGTGCTTTTCATGGCTGCGTCATCTTGGAATAGCCCTTGGGTGCAGTTTTGGCGCCCGTGCCCCATTCTCTTTTTTCTCCTTAGCTAAGGAGGCGTGGTTTTAAAAGGGGGCGGGGACAGGAGGAAAGAGGAGGGCCTTGGCGGGGCTAGAGGATCCCCGTGAGGTAAAGAAGCGCATGCGTATATCTCTTGGGTGCAGCCGCCACTGCTACTACAGCTGCCGCCTTCTCCGTCGCCGCTGCCGTAAGAGCAGTAGCGGCGTGAGCGTGAAGGGGGAAAGAGGCGAGTTGTCTCGCGCTCTGGGAAGCAAAGCCGTTGAACCGCCTGCCTCGCACGCGACCCCGTTTCGGCCAGCCGGCCGACCAACCAATCGCCTGCTCTCTGGCTTCTTTCTTTCTTTTTTTTGGGTTTTGTTTCTGTGTTTCTCTCTCTCTCCTCTTCAGTCTCTCTCTCTCTAGCCTCGGTCGGGAGCAGAACAAAAACATTTAAAGAAGCAAAACCTCCCAGCCTCTGAAAAACCCCGTAAAGATGGTCGACCGCGAGCAGCTGGTGCAGAAAGCCCGGCTGGCAGAGCAAGCCGAGAGATACGACGACATGGCGGCTGCCATGAAGAATGTAAGTCGCCCTTTTCTGCCCTCCCGTTTCCCGCCGTAGCGGCAATAAAAGGGCCCTCCCGCCGCCTATTTCTGAAGGAAAATTCTCCTTTGGGGGCTTTTGTCTGGAGATTCTTTTTTTTTTTTTTTTTGAAGTAGGAGGGAAAATAATTTCTTTCCCAACATACATGAGGAGAAATAATTTTGAAAAGTGGCAGTAGGTTTTCCCTTCCCCCCCTCTTTCATTTGTGTGAGGAAATTAGGCTGACCCTCTGATGAAATAAACGTCAAAGAAGAGGAAATAATTACAATAAGCAGAAATAAAGTAGCACTGTTATTTTGCTTTTCCTTGGTCCCCTTAATAACTTGGGTAGTTTTTTTCTTTTTCTTTTTTTTTTTTTGGAGGGAAACGGTTTTTCTAATGAGGATGGAGAGAAAATACACTGTATCGAAAGGAAAGGAAAGGGAGGGATTGACGAGAAAAAGCCTTGTATTTTATCACCTATCTTCTCCCCAAAAGGAATAGGATAAAACGATTCTTCAAAATGTTGTTAATACAATACTTCTCTTTTCCTTCGCTCGTAATTTTTCAGTGTGTTTCACTTTGAAGCCCCCTCGTTATAGTGGCTGTAGAAAATGTCCTTCTCATGATGAATCATCGGTTTTTTGGGGGGAGGGTGGAGGATGGGATTGGCAGCTATTTGGGAAGAAATGAATGATAGGGATACAATATTTAAGGTTTCCTACACTCAGCTTTCTATGCAGCCTTTGTGTGTATGTATGTATGTATATACACATTCTTATCTAATACATAAAATACTTTGGGGCTGAGGTGCTGTAATTTCTTATCTCACTTTTTAAATAATGGAAATGGCTTCAAGGAGCAAAGAGTGCTTTCTTCTCTTCCTGACACTGCCACACCTAGAGGAAAAGAGCTCCTTTCTTCCTGCACGTGTCTAAAGGAGATTATTCCACCTTGGGTCAGATCTCATTATTAACATCCCCACTGCATTCTAAATGTCTTCTGGCATCCAACCTGACTTTCTCCTGCATGCCTGCTTTGTGTGTCTTTATAAAGTACTTGAAATAGCGCATTACTGATACTGCTTAAGTGAGGGCGAGAATCTTTTATTTCTTACAAACTTCCAGAGCAAATGCCCCACCCTGAGTAGAGTGGGAAGGAGAGAACCATGTTCCTTTCTGTGCTGGAAAGGGAGCTTACTCTTGCTGTCTCTCGGACTGAAATTTCCCATTATTTCTTGTTCATATACAAAGAAGGGATTTTTTTTTTCTAGAGGGAATACCTCTCCCAAGTATTGTCTCCTCCAATGCTGAAGAAATATCTCTTCCCTTTAAGAAAAAAAAATGGAGTACTCTGCCTTTACTGTCGTCATATTATGCAATGTAATCTTTGGAAGTTCAAAGAAATGTGACCCTCTTTGAAATAATTAAATAGTATTTGGTTCCTCTAAACAGGCATTTTCAAATACTTGTTCTGAACTGAAGTTAGGTTTTTTCCCCCCCTTGTTCCATAAAGTTGTTGGTGTGTCACAGGCGGCATTTGCAGTGAACTTTTATGTTTAACAGAGTTACATTATAATATTAGTTGCAATCACCTTCCTCTACAATTTTTGCTTGTTCCTAGGTGGACTGATGAAACTATTCTGTTTTGCCTCATCATTGGGCCTAGTTAAAGTAGTCTCTTTTCTGCATGGGGGGGAAAAGAGAAGGGGGGATTTTATGCTACTTACGTTTCAGTACTTTGAGTATAAACTATATTATTGCTTGCCCCTCCCTTTGTATCACCATATTGCAGAAATATGAGTAATCCTATGTTCTGTTGAGAGGACATCCTAGTGGCATGGATGTTCTGTCTTTCCCCCCCCCTTTTGCTCCCCCTCTCTAATGCTTGGGCGGTGCCACTCCCTAGTAGTCTTTCCCAGTAATTCAGCTAGTATACCCACCCCCTAACTCCCACAAGCAGCCCCACCCACAATTGGCAACCAACTCATCTCTTAATCTGCTTCATGATAGACAGTGAGCTAAGATTGTGATTTTGATCAGTAAAAGCATTTTCTTCTTTTGAACTGCAAATCTTTAAATACCTCAGTTTTCTATCCAGCACTCTTTTGGGGGCATTTGGATAATATAGGGAGAATTGCCAATTGAAAATTATTTTTGTACACCGATTACTTCTTAATTTCTTTCTTGGTGTATTTTTATCCATTATAGTGCATCCTTTTCTTAAGCTTCTGATGAGAGTGTTCTTTTTTTTTTGTGGAATAACCTTCATATTTATATAGGTTGTCCTCAGAAGTGTATATTTGAAGATTTGTTCAGAATTAATCTAAGATTGCTTAATTTTAGTACAGTTAATTAGTCATTGTGGAACAGAGCTCTTAAATACTATAAATTGGAGGAGTTTATTTCATTTTTTTACAATCCAATAAATAAAAAAGAATTTTTTTATCTGATCTTGCAAACAAAGCAATCGTGGGAGGCAGTATCAAGTCATTCCAGAAGATTCTGCATTTGTCATATTGCAGAGAGGCTAGACTGGGTGGAGAGAGGGAGGGAGGGGTTGCTTTAAAGGGGAGAACAGTTCTTTATATTTGCCTTGTTACTCAGGTCTGAGCCTTTAAGAGAAGCCAGCATGGCCTCTCACTGATGAATAGCGAATACTGATCTAGACTAAAATTGTCGCAGTCTGCCTAGGATGTTGCTCTTTATCTTATTGCACCATTTTGTCCTAACCTTGTGTTTGTCAAGGAAATACTGCCACAGCTTTTTTGAGAACAGAGGAAGATTCAGCTAGCAGTATAAATGAGATGGAGATCCATATGTGGCATAGCGGTTCTCTGTTAATTTTGGGCAGACCATTTCTGCAATGTGGCTTGATGCCAATCAGTGCATACAGAGTAATCTCACTTAGAGCAGCTGAATGTGAGCCTTCAGTCCTGGGTTTTGCAACATATGCATTATATTTTTTGACTTAATGCCTGATTTCTCCAATAGCTTTCCACATTTCTTTTGTGTTTCCTGTGATTTCCTTAAGTATCAACAATTTTGTGTGAAGTCTACTCTGTGTAATATAATGAAAATATAATCTCTTACAGCATCCCACTGTTAAAGAATTTCTTCAGCAGTTAGCATCTAAATCTTTGACAGTGTCTGCTTGTTGCGCTCTATTAAGGCTAAGACAAAAAAAAATGAGCTATTACACTCAGAAATGACATTACAGACCTAATAGCCATATCTCACATCAGCCTATCCCATTCCAGCTGTGTGCAAGACTTATGACCTCTCACTGATTTCCCATTGTAAGGCAATGATGTCACATAACAATAGAGGCTGCAGTGCACCCAGGTGGTGAATGACTGCATATATAGCATTTTGTCTCAGATAATGCAGAAATAAGAATTTCAATTAAACTGATGTCTACAACCAAATACAATGTTCTAGATTGCATCCTAAATGTGATTTGTGGTTTATCTCTTAACCTAATGAACTTAGATACCTGTTGAAGACTGACAAAAGAGAATCTTGGCAATGGAGACATGCCAACATCATTAAACTATTAAGTGTAAAAAGAAGTCTGCTGCATCACATCAAAGGCTAGCATTTCAGTTCTCATGAAGGATAGCCGGACTAAGCAGGATATGAAGACAATAATGCAATCTTCCTCTTTCAAAGCATGTGGCATTCAGAGGTATATTGCCTCTAATTTTAGAGGTTAAATATAACTGCTGTGGTGTGAAACCTTAAAACTCTTACGTATTGTGTATCAGTATTCCTTTTCTGAATGTTCTGTATGTAGCATGCACATAAGAGCACATTGTCCAACAGAGCCTTGCTGCATCTTCACTTGGGTGAACTTTGAAAGCCATTTGTTAAAATAATTTGCTGAAATTAGGAGACTCCATGCAGGTAAAGTCCAACAAGATGTGCTGGCAGCATCTCTGAAATGGATGCTTCAACATGGAACTTGTGGATCAACTTCATAGTTGTCATCCAACAGCTTACTGTAGGATGTCTAGATCAGTAACCATTATTTATAACAAAGATGGAGCCCTCTAAAAATCTGTTTGAAGATAAAAGTGCTTGCCAATTCTCAGTTCATGGGAACTGTACAGTGCCTGGATTTTTTTTATGCAATACTTTTGGACTCCTGATTTATCAACTTCATCTTTATTATTTTGAATTAACTCAGATTTCATATAGAAGGACATGGTAAGTTAAATAGTATGATTTTATTTTTAGCATCTATCTGTAATTATTGGACCTTCTGGAACTTGAAATGGTGTATCTTAAATCAGCATTTAATGTTCTTCGTTAACAAAACTTAAATCAACCAATATGTGTTTAACAAGGCGTTATACGATTATCTTGAACATTTATGGAAAAGCTGCTAACAAATAATTTTCTGTTTCTCTTCTTCAGAATGGGAAGTATCTTGTAAACTTTTTTGAATGTTTCTCTGTATCTAAGGGTCCAAAACTTAATAATAGCATTAGGGCACAGTGTGATATTACAGGTGACCTTTAATGTACTATTTACTGAAAAGGCTATCACTGTACAAAGATAGATTAGAAATCTGCCCTTTGCAACTACAGTGTTTCTGTTAATTCAGGAACCAGCACATAGTAAATGGTAAACTCTTAACTGTTTGATTAGTATTTAGATATTGTCATAATTATAATTATCGTGGTGAAAAATGTTTAATTAAAGGACATGGAGGTAGTCAGCTGTTACAGAACTTGAAGATAGCAGCAAGAAGAGATAATGTTCTTCAATCATTTTTACCTGCCCCCAAATCCACCAGATACTGTGTATGGAAGTGGCTTTTTGGCTGCCTACTTGGCCAGATAATGTCTCCATATGAAAAAAAAGCAAATAGTGATGGACTTTGAGATTTACCTCCCAGATTGTCTATCACTGAGTTAATGCACAATAGATAATGTTAGAAGAAAGATGTAAACTCTGATGAAAATTGCAAAATCAAATGGACTTTTATATGGTTTTTAAAAGGGCATTAGATTAATTATTGAGCTCTCTTTAGAAGCTAAGCAAGGGCACATAGCTGAGAGGGTTTGGATCTAAGAATTAAACACATTGGGTTATTCTGCTTTTTAGTGTTGCATGATACTTTGCATTTGAGTATTTTCTTAGAATAATTATATTGTATGCTGCATGCCATTAAACCATTAATTAGTGTTAGCTGCCTTAAACCAATCAAGGTATAATACAGTCCTATGTATTTTTCTCAGAACTAACCTTTATTGAGCTAGGACCTTTACTTCCAATTTCAGGTAAGTATATAGGATTAAATCCTTAATTTTCTAATTGCTTCCTTGTTTGTAAAGATTAATAATACTGTTCTCCCCCCTTATAGTAGTGACAGGTGTTCCATTTGGTGGGAGAAATAGCTTTAAATTATACTGTACAAGATCAGTTGAAATAGGCATTTTCAGCCAATATGATGCTGTGGCTATATAATTGTATCTAATTTATTGCTGGCATTTGGCGTAGAGAATCCTGTTTATTGTAATCAATGGTAAATAAAATCAGATTTTTTCATACTTGTACCTCTCAGGTATCTGGACCTGTGTTGCAGATGTGTAGATTGTGGTATTTCAGTTTTAAGATAATAGGCCATCCATATTTCAGACAACTTGTGAAGTTAGGGAAACTCAGTTTTTGCCTACATTTATATCTTGTGACATTTAATTTTCTGCTATTTTTGCCATCCTCTAAAAATTTCAAGAGGAAGAAGAAAAGTCTTCTGCTAGTATGTTAACTCAGGATTTCCAAGGTGAATAAGTTGGCTTGAACATAATTGCTATATGCCTGCCAGAAAGTGAGAAATGTCAGTGTAGAAGCTTTACATGCTTCCTAGAATTTGTATGGTTTAGGGATTACTTTAATGGAAGAAAATATTTACTTCAATTTACATCTTTTCCTTTTTTCCTGATGACTGCAGCAATATAAGAGAGTAGTTTTTCAGCTTATGATAAATAATGTGCTGTAGGGATGTGAACAAAATGGAAACCATGCTCTCTAGAAGTTGTGCTCAACCATTTTGGATCCGCAGAAATAAGATAGAAAAATAACAATTTGCTTGTTTTAGGCTGCAACTAAAATAATATCCCTGAATTATGGAGTAAGTAGGCAAGGCTAATGTGAGTTGCTTCATCTCTTCTCCCTTCCCTGCCCATTAGTTGCCATCAAAGTCTCTGTTTCTCTGGCCTTCCCCCTAATTTTCTTAAGTGTCTGTTCAGCTGCTCATCTAACTTGCTGCTGCTGCTGCTGCTGCACACACCATCACCTGGAAAACCTCTCAACCTTGGCTTTTTTCCATTTTGACTTCCTCCTCCACTTATACTTGTAAAAACTGAATTTTGACCAGTATCTGGAATAATATGTTCTGTTTCATTCCATATGTAAACTAAAACATATCTGTTTCAGTTTAAGCATATATCACCAAATCCCACTGTTACATGCAATGGACATTTTGCACTTTCCTTATGTATTTCAACAAGGCAATCTTCTCAGTTCCCCAAATGAGAATTGGTGAGACTTCGTGATATTGTCAAACAGAAATCTATGACTGGTAATGGGATATTTATATAACATGGTTTCATATGTTTTTATTTTTTAAAATTCATAAGAATTCATTGTTTACTGATGCAGAGTCATAAATAATTAATAGAAGCTGCTATCAAAACAAATGGCTTTCAGAATTGGCTTGTATTCTGGGAGTGATAGTTCTTCAAATTTGGCCATGTCAATTTAGGTAATGACAATCTTTTTGAACAGCTGACTGAGGCAGCTGAAATAATATGAATTAAGTGCAGATATCTGAAATTTGCCTAGTTATGGAGATACAGATTACTTTTCAATTAAGGCTCAGATTTGCTCTCAGCTAGTCAATTACTGGGCGAATATTCATCAGTTGCAAATATTTTAGGTCACTAAATGTGAGAACTTTGGTGGGGAATATTCCCCATTCGTCTCCATAGCAACAGTACTGCGTAGGTTACAGCTTGAACCGAATATGTTGCTTCATTTTATCTTTACCTCTTTTCTATCATAGCACATCTTTTTCTTCAGTGCTTGCTAAAGATGTGTTTTCTAGCAAATGTTCCTATGCAAATAATTCAGATTAGAATGTTCATCTCAGTATTCATCGTCTACGCTAGTATTTGGGCTGCATTGTAAGATAGAAAAAAATTTAAATTAGTCTGTTTTAAAGTTTTGCTTTTAAAAAAAGCATTTTTGATATAGGAAAATATATATTTTATGGAATATTGGAAATGGTGTTTTCTATTTAGAAATACAATATTCAACTGTGGTATACTTTTAATGTATATTTTTTACACAATCTGAAAAGCAAATGTTAATACAATTCTAAAATGAGCAACCTTGCTTAGAGGTGAAAAAAAATCAATAGAATTTTTTGACTTTATAGAAATTTTTGTAGGTGCTCATGTGTTCTGATTTTTTTTTTTAAATCCAGAAACATTATGACTTTTTGTCTAATGGGTAGATTAAAGTGAGAAAAGTGATGGTTAGTTACTTAGTTTATATTTTTACTAAAGCTGGTAAGAATTTATAAATGGAATATATGGATAAATGTTTTTTGTAACATGGTGCCCAGATTCTTTGCTAATAACTGTTCCACTTCAATAATAATTAATTCCTTGGAGCTTTTCAAAAATCCTTTTCTCTTGGAGAATTAGTTTTCTATTTCCTATGATTTCAGTATAGCTAAAATAGGTTACAAAAAGCAGAGCTATTTAAGCAGGGTCAAAAATGCATCTGCTTTGGTCCCATGGCATTGCAGAGATGATTCTATTTATCGCCATAGAGAAACCATGTAGAACTTTGTATGGATTGTGCATTATTATTGCTATATTCTTCTTGCACCCACCATCCACTCTGAGGAATAAGAAGCATCACCTCCATTATTAGAGGAATAATGTACACTATATGTTTCTGGTGAAGGAAAGATCCTGGAAAGATAATCTCATAATATTAAAAAGCCACAGCCAATTCTACCTATTACCCTGTTTCCCCTAAAATAAGACATCCCCTGATAATAAGCCCAATCGGGTTTTTGAGCGTATGGCAATAAGGCCAAGCGCTTATTTCAGGGTTCAAAAAAATATAAGATGGTCTTATTTTCGGGGGAAACATGGTAGTGGAGTAGAGATTTTGTATGAATAAGTTGCCTTTAGCTGGTAGTGCTTGAATGACAGGAATATTGCACAGTTTGCTTACATTGCATTGGCTGGACGTTCCATATTGGATGCCTTAAAATAACTTTTCAAATGAAAGTTTGGGAATTTTTCCAATTGTATTAAAGTTGATGTTACACTGAATTCAAATATTTGAAATAATTATATCCATCTTTTGGTTAAAATTTGGGATCTTAAGGTTAATTATAAAGCCTGTATTGTAAAGCCAATGATGTTATACTGTAATGATGCAACACCTAGAAATGGTTGATGAATTTCCTATAATATGAATGGATTAGGCAAGCAGAAATGCCAGACTCCATCCCTATAATAGATGGGAACAACAACCATAAAGGCAAAATGGGGGATATTAGTTTAAAAAAAATTAAGCAATGTTTTTTCATAAATTAAATAATTGCCTGCTTGTGGAATGGTTGGTTCTGACTTACCATATTCAGAGTATATTTTTTTTAAGATAGAGCACATATTGATGAGTAAACCATAAGTGAAATTTCAAGCTCTCTACTTTTAGTGGGGAAAATTACTACTATTAGTGGGAAAACTTAATTTTATTAGCACATTTTTTCAGGTATATCCATTAATTTAGTACTAAGAAATGAAAGGCTTTCTGCAGAAAAAGAATGATAATGAAAATGCTCTTGTACTTTATTAGGTCTAGGGGAGGAACATGGCTAACTGGCCAAGTATCTCGCTCCCATGTATATATTTTAAGATACCCAGAGTCATTGACTAAGATGGGCAGCTATTGAAAATGAATGGATGAATAAACCTGCAAAATATCGAAAAGGCAACTGGCTATAGAAACAGGTCAATTATGAAAAAGGAACAGTAGTGATGGAATAGATTAGAGAGAATTGAGAAAGTTGGGTGTATGGAAATAACATTCAGAAAAGGGTAACCACACAGTTTAAAATACTAGATGCCTGACTATTGCATGACAATTGGCTACATATTTCACTACAGTTCTTTAGTGTACATAAATGTACATCACTATTTCCCACTTGGTGCTTAATAATAGCAAATAAGGATGATTAAAAGAAAGTATAGAGGAACAGTTATGAAACTTTGCTGAAAAATGGAGAAAATAAGAATTATCACTATATTTAAAAAACAGCACTTAATTCTGTTTGTTCAGGAAGTGATGTATGAAGAATTCATACTGAAGCAAGCTGAAGCTCAAATGCTTGCTGTTTAATGGCATATTGAAATGTTATTCCAAATCAGACAAGAACCCTGCTTTCAAATATATAACTATTTCTGTGTTCAGGGCTCTAAGCTGTATCTTACACAAGCTTCAGACACATGCATTTCACGTACATTATACCTTCATGACTGGAAATTGGGGAGAAAACATATTGTGAAACTGGTAGACTGGATACCTGTGTCTTTTAATGATTGAGCAAAAAGACACAGGAGTTTAATAGGTCCAATGATTTTTTCAGCTAATAGCAAATTGCTTGCCAAGCTATTGTCATTTACTTTAGGTTTTTAATATTTTGTCTTTCATATTATTCAACCTTTCATAAATCTGATAAATATTCTTGCTATCATTTTTCTGGAAAATGGTAATTCACCATAAAGGAGCACTCAGAGCTTTCCATGAAATCATGTAACAATCTGAAGAGATTGGTAGTGAGATACTATCAAATGCCAAGTATTGTTTTGTAGGTCAGTAAGTTTAGATAACTGACTTCATAATGAAGTCTTGCTAGATGGGGACTTGATAAACGTCATAGAATTGGTATGCACTGTCATAATACAGTATAAGAGTCAAGGCATCTCACAAAATGACTCAGTTTCCAAAATATATATATCAGGCTCCACTAATAGCCTGGTCCTAATGCCTGAGGTTTTCATGGCCTTCCAGAAGATTAGCATGATTGATGCCATCTAAATCTCAGGGAGGAGGCTATTTCATATGGCAGGAGTAGACCTACCTAGTGGCGATAAAAGCGGCAAAGTCTAACCACTTTTCCGCTCTTATCGCATCTGCAGAGAACCGCCCAGCCGCCTTGTTTAGGGTGACCCACTCCCTCCTCCGGGGGAAAGTGCGGGAAGATCCCTTGCAGGGTCGTGCTGAGGATTTTGTGCAATTCCTGCACGATAAAGTCGCTCGGATTCGGGATGGCTTGGACTCCAACTGGATGAGTCCACGGGAGGAGACGAGGGCAGGTCTTGAGAATGTTATCTGGGAGGAGTTTGATCCTGTGTCTCCCGAGGATGTGGACAGGGTTCTGGGTAAGATTAGTGCCGCCACGTGTTTATTGGACCCGTGTCCCTCCTGGTTGGTGCTGGCCTCCCGGGAGGTTACACGAGGCTGGCTCCAGGGGATTATAGGTGCTTCTCTGAGTGAGGGCGCCTTTCCTGCCGCCTTGAAAGAGGCGGTAGTGAGGCCCCTCCTCAAGAAGCCTTCCCTGGACCCGGCTGAATTAGCCAACTATCGTCCAGTCTCCAACCTTCGTTTTGTGGCGAAGGTTGTTGAGAGCGTGGTGGCACGACAACTTCCCCGGCACCTGGATGAAGCTATCTATCTGGACCCGTACCAGTCGGGCTTCAGGCAGGGGTACAGCACAGAAACGGCATTGGTCGCGTTGGATGATCTCTGGAGGGCTCGGGACAGGGGTTGCTCCTCTGTCCTAGTCCTATTAGACCTCTCAGCGGCTTTTGATACCATCGACCATGGTATCCTGCGGCGGTTGAGGGGATTAGGAATAGGGGGCACCGTTCTGCGGTGGTTCTCTTCCTTCCTCTCCGACCGCTCGCAGTTTGTGTTGACGGGGGCAGAGGTCAACCTCGAGGCATCTCGCATGGGGAGTGCCGCAAGGGTCGGTCCTCTCGCCTCTCCTGTTCAACATTTATGTGAAGCCGCTGGGTGAGATCATCCGTGGTTTTGGGGTGAAGTGCCATCTGTACGCTGATGATACTCAGCTGTACATCTCCACCCCAGACCACCCCAACGATGCCCTTGATGTGATGTCCCGCTGCCTGGAGGCCGTGCGGGCCTGGATGGGGAGGAACAGGCTCAGACTCAACCCCTCCAAGACCGAGTGGCTGTGGCTTCCGGCACCCCGATATAGTCAGCAGGTGCCATCGCTGACTATTGGGGGTGAATCCTTGCCCCCCCACAGAGAGGGCTCGCAATCTGGGTGTCCTCCTGGACACACGGCTGTCTTTAGAAGAGCACATGACGGCCGTGGCCAGGGGGGCCTTTTATCAGGTTCGCCTGATTCGCCAGTTGCAGCCCTTTCTGGATCGGGACGCCTTGCGCACGGTCACTCACGCCCTTGTCACCTCCCGGTTGGACTATTGCAATGCTCTCTACATGGGGCTCCCCTTGAAGAGCACTCGGAGGCTCCAACTGGTCCAGAATGCGGCCGCGCGGGTGGTTATGGGTGCAACTCGTTGCGCCCATGTGATACCCCTCCTGCGCGAGCTGCACTGGCTCCCAGTGGTCTTCCGGGTGCGATTCAAGGTGTTGGTTACCACCTTTAAAGCGCTCCATGGCATAGGACCCGGGTACCTTCGAGACCGACTTCTGCCACCAGTAGCCTCCCACCGACCAGTCCGCTCCCACAGAGAGGGTCTCCTCAGGGTGCCATCGGCCAAGTTATGTCGGCTGGCGACACCCAGTGGGAGGGCCTTCTCTGTGGGAGCCCCAGCCCTGTGGAATGAACTGCCCCCCGAAATACGTAGGATCTCCGACCTCCGGGTGTTTCGCTGCGCTCTGAAGACCCTGTTGTTCCGCCAGGCAGGGCTATTAACATAACGTTTTAAATTGGGGGTATTTTAAATTTCTGGGATTTTAATTGGAGCCTAATTATTTAATGATTTTAAATTTTAAATTGTTGTTTTGTTTCTGTGTTTTTAAATAGGCTGTACACCGCCCTGAGTCCTTCGGGAGAAGGGCGGTATAGAAATAAAATAATAATAATAATAATAATAATAATAATAATAATAATAATAATAATAATTATTATTATTATTATTATTATAGATAGATAGAAAACTTCTCATAAACCACTCAGTTGCCTTCAACTGTGAGATGGGCAGCATATACATTTAATAATCTCCTTGCTCCTGCAAGATAGCTCTGTTTCATGGAAAGGCTCTAGAGCAGCCAGCCCTCCTATCAGATCTAGGTTGGTCAGAAACTGTTGGAGAGTCCTTTGTAAATGGTGTAGATTTTTAAAATGTTGCTATTCTCAGCAATGTATTGTTTATTTTGTTATTACTTCTGTTGGATTTCAATATTTTGTGTAACACAAATAATCCTTGATTTACCACAGTTCATTTAGTGACCAAAGTTATAACAGCACTAAAAAAGTGACTTATGACTGTTTTTCAAAGTTATGTTCGGCAAAGTTACGATCGTTGCAGCATCCCCATGATCATATGATCAAAATTCAGATGCTTGGCAAGTGTTTCATACTTACGACCACTGCTGTTTCCCAAGGTCATGTGATCACCTTTTGTAACCTGAAAAACAGTCTATGTTAGTAACAATCAGGTTACTAATTTATCAACTGCAGTGATTCTCTTAACCAGTGTGACAAGAAAGTCGTAAAATGGAGCAAAACTCACTTAACAAATGTCTCACTTAACAGAAATTTTGGGCTTAGTTGTGGTCATAAGTAGAGGCCTACCTGTATATTTTAACATATTGAAATGGAACCATTTTCTCTCAAGGGCCAGTAACCCAGATAGAAAAAATAATTGGCTGTGTTCTGTGGGAAATGGAATCATCTGAATTTGGTGATAGTGAGACTAAGGTAGAAACCACAATTCAGGGGAGATATTTTCCTGCAGGAAGGAAGTTTCAGGTCAGCATTTTTTTCACTAAAACCTCAAAGAGGGAAGAGAGATTTCAGTCTGGATTTCCTGTTGTCAGAGTAGATATTGCAAGGTTGGAAGGGTAGTGGTCTGTTGTAAAACAGACCAGTACCCTTCTGTTGACAATTATCGAGAGGAAGCTGCTGGGCGATTGAAGTATCTCAAATCAACTGATCTTCAGTCCCAATTGTTACAGAATTTGTTCAAAGCAGTTTGTTTATTAGTATTTATATTGTATAAAGATGCCCATTAAATGTGGGGATGAAGTACAAGTTCCTGTGAGCCAGAATTGTGGTAATTGATCCAACACATTCAGGGGTCAACAGGTTTGGGAAGGCTAGATGTGTTATGATAGGATAGTATGAAAATAATTTATTCTGGGATTGTTCCTTGATAAGGTCACTTTATCTGACTATTGCCATTCAAGGAAGAAAGCTTAGCAACATCATTTATAGTGAAATTACTAATCCTTAAAAGTTCCATTAAAAGTGATGATTGATCCTTAAAGGTGTACTTTGGGCAAGAATAAGAGATGTTCTGATCAGAGAGAGGAATTTTAAGTTCTGCCTCTTCTCTCCTCTGATATGTGCAAGTGCATCATTGCGTTGCCAAAGATTATTTAATGCTTGCCTGCTTCATGATAGCTAATCAGTTGTGGGAATGTTCCTCTTTGATTCTGTTGCAGCTCAGCGCACTAGGATGGTGCACAGTTGCCTGCAGTTTTGAAATTTAGATGATGTTATTCATTAACTAATAAAACTGAGGCTGTAACTATCTTTATGAAGGCATTATATGAAACTGAAAACTTGGGAAGAAGTCCAGAAGGGTTTATAGTTACATTTAGATATAAATAAATATAAATTAAATATAGGTAATTAATATACTTTATGGTTTCTATACTTGTTCTGGAAATGCTTCCAAAGCATTACTTTCTTGTATAATATTGATTGGTATTCAATGCGAATTTTACAGAACTACAAGTAGGCCTTGACTTAACAACTGATCACTTAGCAACTGGTTGAAGTTATGACAGATCCCATTTTTTAAGTTACAACATTCCCAAACATGAATGCATTTTTGAATGCTTGGCATCCGGCCTGCATCTATGGCCGTTTTGACCATGATTTAAGGCATTTTTGGCAGAAAAGTGCTCCATAGCAAACAATGAGTTTGCCTCATGGTTGTGGTGTTTGGGTTATGATTACCACAAAGGTCAGGTCATATGCACATTACAGCCATCATCACTTGGCCCTTATTTGCAGAACTCAATTATGGACATATATATCAGACTTTGGCTTGTCCATAATTATAAAATACAACTTGTTTAATCATGAAAAGAATGTAGATGTGGAATCATTAAGTGTTAAGAGGGGCATGTAAGGAACAATCGTATAGTACTTAATAAGGAGAATAACTTGATTCTGAAAATGGGAAATCTCTTCAAATGCATCATCCAGATTATATGTGTTAACCTGTGACGGCAAATTTTAGATTAAGGTAAGATTGGAATTATGAGATACATGAAATAACCATACCAGAATTGTAATTTTAAATCTATTAACAGTCTAAGCCAGAGTATCAAACTGGATTTCTTCAAGGGCCGGATCAGCCAAGTAGTTCTCCCGAAGCCTCCGTGTGGCCTGTTTTTTGGCCGGCACAGTGCTGCAGGAGGCCGGGAAGGCTGAAAATGGGCCACAGTGGGGCGCATACAGCCTGTTTTGGCTGGCAGAGGCACCATGGGCCAGTCCTTTGATATTTCCAGGCCGGCCCCATGGGCCGGATTTAAGCACCCTGCAGGCCAGATCTGGCCTGCAGGCCTTGAGTTTGACACCCTGGTCTAACCATTTTGCTAGTAACTTTTTTAAAAAAAAATAGGGCAGGGAATGGAATTTACTGTATTTTTTGGAGTATAAGACGCACCGGAGTATAAAACGCAGCTTAGTTTTTGGGGAGGAAAATAGGGGGGGGGGAAATCTGCCTATCAGGTATTCATCTGGCTAGCGTCCTTAGTCTGGTCAGCTTTAGCACATTAATTTGCTGATTTTTTATCCTCTGGGGATAAAAAACAGCTTCTAAGGCACAGCTGAGAGGAAACAGCAATGAGAAAAGCAGGCAAAGCACGGGAAGATTACTTCACTTGGCTAGTGCCTCGTTAGGGCTGAAAAAAAGCTTCGAAAAAGCTACAATCAGAGTATAAGACACACCCAAATTTTCAGCCTCTTTTAGGGGAGAAAAAGCTGCATCTTATACTCTGAAAAATACGGTAAATAATTTTTATCAGTGATTTGTATATCTGTATATCATTGATTTATATGAATTGTATTTTGGAATGAAATAATTTCCTATTTTTGAACAATTTCTTCGCCCCAGTCATGCTAATTGCAACAGCAATTCTGCAGATTGAAAACTTGTATTAAGAGGCTAGCTAGCCTTGTATTAAGAGGCAAGCTAGCCTGACAGGTCTCAAATACAGATTCTTGTATCAGCGGTAATTCACATGTAACACAGCAGCTATATGTTTATAATAATTTTAATATAAATGTGCATTAACTTTGGATTCATCTACCACTCTTTCTCCTGGCACAGACAAAATACGAGATGTTTAGCTTGTCTTCCAATTATTTGTGAAATTGCACAATGGCAATAATATAAACAATTTCTGCATTTTACCTAGTAGCTGATACACATGAAATTATTAACAGTAGCTTAGGCATGGGACAGCTAAGGCTTAGCTTTTTTCTTGGGGAAAAAAACCCACAAAATTAAGCATTTGGAGCCCAATGGAAAAGACTCACAGTTGAAAACAAAGCACAGTTCTACTTTAGAATGAAATGAAATGAAATCTTAATTTTTAATTACTATAAAATTTGTTGGTAAATATGAGTCAACTGTTCCTTTTACTGTCAAACAAAGTTGTATATGTAGTTACATGTTCATTCTGCTGAAAGATAATCATAAATGAGACATTCCAAATTAGAGTTTAATACTATCTGTAATCAAAATTATCTACTTGCTGAATGCTTTGAAATCAAGTGGTCTTTGATGGTTTTGAAAAGCACTTTCTGAAGTAACTGATGAATTAAAGTTTGTTGCTATTTAAAAATACAATGTCATGAGTATCTTTGGTCTTCTGTTACTATGCAAGACTGTAAGCAGAATAATAGGCCCAGAGAAGCCTTTGCTTATGATGAGGATTTTATTCCCTAGCAACAGCAATATATCTAAATTGTGAGGAAATAAATTGTGAGGAAAACTGGCTACTGCAGAGAGCAGTAACATACTGAATAGTGTACTGAATGTCTTCCCATCTACAAATATTTACCAAGATATATATCCTATTCTTTTAAGTACTAGCCTTCCTGAGTATATAATATGAAATGAATTATAAATACAATATTGGTGATGTAAAAGCATACAAAAAGCAGAAAACAACGCATATCTAAAAAATAATGACTTTTTGTATTAAACCTATATTTGTGTCAAGTTAGTTTCGTTGACATATATACCTACATAAATGAACTTATGTCTGTTCTAACTTGTTTCCAGGGTTAAAGTTTCATTTGGGTTAGATTTGTACAATTTTCAAAAGAAAAATACAGAATTGTACAGTCCATTTTACTCCTTGACACCAGTTTGTGAAACTGATGTGTAACATTTGGTTACACTGCGAAAATTAATTCAACTTCAAAGCTGGGCTGTTTTATTATAAAAACTATACTTTGGTGGAAAAAACCCCTTCAGGTATATCATTGATATTATAAGATTATAAATATAGAGTTTATAAAGGTCATACATTTTTCATCACAGAACTTTGCACAAACTTACCAATAGTGCTTCATTCCTGTTTTACCTAAAATTCTAACATTCTGCAGAAAGTAACATTAATTGGGGATACTGGTTGTTTCTTTTTTAAACAAAGGAACAGATCATGTCAGAGTGGAAGCTTATCTTTTGTAATATATACAATATTATAGGTATAGCATGATACTCTCTAGCACTCCTGAGGCAGCTTCTCTGCTAGGAGATGTTTCAGGTCTGCTTTGGTCTTTTGTATTGTTCCAGCATATCCGGAGTCTGTGGATCTGTCATAAATTAGAATAATTACTTGCTGTACTACACAACACTGTCCATCTAAAGCGTAAACCCCTTTCCAGGTTTGTAAACTTCTTAGATGCCAGGTTTACTTCTCAGCAGATACCAAACCTCAGAAAAATTGTTAAGAGACAGTGTCGTCTTTTAAAGAATGATTAAATGATTACCGGTAAATGTAGCTAAAATAAGCCTGCCAAGCATTAAAATAGCTTTCTAGCATATTTTATAAAACAAAATTTAAAAAATAAATATTCTGTGGCCTAAAATAGAAAAATGCTGTGTAGGTGGCAGAATGGCATTCTTAAATATGATACCTATTTGCCTTGCTGTCACTAAGATCCCATCTTGATGCTCTTGCTGGGGGCTGCTACTTGCCTGCTTTTGCTGAGTCTGTCCTTCATTAGAAAAAGTATATACCATACAATTTTGAAATTCTGGTGCCAAGTTAATTGATGTTGCTGATTAAATACTTCCACCATCAACCATCTGAAATTGTTTAATGTATTAGAAAATAATGGCTCTATTTGTGCAGATAGTTTCTTCTCTTAGTTTGGTGTATTTCTGTAAGAGGTATAACCAAGGTTTATTTTTTTATTATTGCCAGTGTGCCAAATACAGATATTCCCATTTGGTTAGCTTTGGTAGATGCTGAGTTCCTGTATTGGCAAGATACAGGCATTTTTGTGGCAATTGTGACACCAGTGCTTAAGACTGCAAACAACTAACTTTGGGTACTTGCTTGCCAAAATTAAGCATAGTGGTCATGCTAAATTTAGCATAAAAATGTCATAGAGCATACAAGAAGATTTTGACTTCTAGGATCAGATTCTTTTTTTAGGAATATTTTCCAAGTCTTGTAGACCATGAAAAGTAACATGAAAATCAGGGGACTAAGGACCTCAATAGCATTCTGAGTTTCAAATTTCTCAATTTGTCTTATCTGCTTATCTGTATAGTACATTTGTCTCTCATTAGCATATTATTTTCAACCTTGCTGCCTGGCTTGCTTCCTATGTACTTTTTTCATGATCACTCTGTGACTTTCATTTCAAACTGCTGCCTTTCAGGCTTGACTTCTACAGTTCTGCAATTTTAGTTTATTTCTAAAGAACCCCCTTTTAAAATAGTGTTCATCAAATCTTTATAACCTAATAAATCTTTATAACATAATATAATTTTGGAATTACCTCTCTGTCTCTATATTGCTAGCTAATTTTTTAAAAAACAAAATTTACTTCTGGTGGTGATGTTCCTAGTAGAAGTAGTCCTCGAGTACCACTGTAATGAAATCTGCCTATCACAGTTGTAACTCATAATGATAATAAAGTGTGTTGGTCACATGATTGACTCAATTTCATGATCGTTTTTGTGGCTATAGTTAAACAAATCTATGGTTGTTAATTGCTATAGTCATTAAATGAACCAATGGTTTGCTATGGCAATAGTACTTAGACTTATATACCATTTCATAGTGCTTTACAGCCCTCTCTAAGCGGTTTACAGAGTCAGCATATTGCCCCCAACAATTTCGGCCCTCATTTTACCCACCTTGGAAGGATGGAAGGCTAAGTCAACCTTGAGCCAGTCAGGATCGAACTCCTGGCAGTGGACAGAGCCTGCAGTACTGCGTTTTAACCAGTGCGCCATCATGGCACCATTTGCTATGATACCCTGTTTTCCCCAAAATAAGACATCCCTGATAATAAACCCAATCGGGCTTTTGAGCACATGGCAATAAGGCCAAGCGCTTATTTCAGGATTCAAAAAAAATATAAGACAGGGTCTTATTTTCGGGGAAACAGTAGGGTTTTGCTGAAAAATGGAAGATAGAACTTGAACGGAGATTGTAAGTCTGGGACTAACTGTATTAATTTTAATTACTGCTAGTAACTTTCTTTGATCTGGACCATACTTTTTAACCTTCATAACTCAGAAACTGCCCAATTTTTGCATGACTAATTAAGTCAGTAATGGTGGGAAAATGTTATGAAAATGTTGTATTTAAGAAATGTTATGATGTATTTAAGTAGTGGGTTGGTGAGAAAGATTTCACTGAATTCAATTTGAAAGTGGCATGGTTTCGAGTGAAAAAGCAAAACTATTAATTAAATATATTTTGTCATCCTTTGTCTCATACAGGTGACAGAACTGAATGAGCCACTCTCTAATGAAGAAAGAAATCTCTTGTCTGTAGCTTACAAGAATGTAGTTGGGGCCCGACGCTCCTCTTGGCGAGTAATTAGTAGCATTGAGCAGAAGACCTCTGCTGATGGCAATGAGAAGAAAATTGAGATGGTGCGGGCTTATCGTGAGAAGATTGAGAAGGAATTGGAAGCTGTGTGCCAGGATGTACTCAGTCTCCTAGACAACTACCTGATCAAGAACTGCAGCGAGACCCAATATGAGAGCAAAGTCTTCTACTTGAAGATGAAAGGGGATTATTATCGCTATCTTGCTGAGGTGGCCACAGGGGAGAAGAGAGCGACTGTGGTGGAATCCTCTGAGAAGGCATACAATGAAGCTCATGAGATTAGCAAGGAACACATGCAGCCAACTCATCCCATCCGACTTGGCCTGGCCCTTAACTACTCTGTTTTCTACTATGAGATCCAGAATGCCCCTGAACAGGCATGCCACCTGGCCAAGACGGCTTTTGATGATGCCATTGCTGAGCTGGACACCCTCAACGAGGATTCCTACAAGGACTCAACGCTCATCATGCAGCTGCTCCGTGATAACCTAACGCTCTGGACAAGCGACCAGCAAGATGACGATGGTGGTGAAGGCAACAACTAGAACCTTTGGATGGACTGGCAGCCGCACGCCGATGCTACTACTGCAGTCTTTATTTTTTTTCCCACAAGTGAAAAGTGGGGGGGAGGGGGTCAGGGGTGGGGTAGGGGAAAAAGGAGGTGTGATCTTCCAGGGAGGCTCCCCGCAACCTGTCTTTGATTGCCTCTGTGACACTTTTGCCAAAACACCAGTAGTGGAAAATCAGGCTGGCTGTGGTGGTATGGAGTAGAATAGCAGCCTCACAATGGCATATGGACTGTTCAGTTGATTATTAATTCAAGGGGAGCTGTCTTTAAGTTATCTTAATTGCTAGGCATACATGAAGTTAATGATGACTAACTTGAATGGAATGGCCCTCTCTCTTTTTTTCCCTTTGGTTTGATTTCTTTCTTTCTTTCTTTCTTTCTTTCTTTCTTTCTTTCTTTCTTTCTTTCTTTCTTTCTTTCTTTCTTTCTTTCTTTCTTTCTTTCTTTCTTTCTTTGTTTGAGAAGCTGTTCTGTGGTTCCAGTAAGGTTTCCCAGTCATTCTCTTCTCAATGAAATGTCACACTATGTTAAGATGAAGTTTTTGTCTTGTCTCTCTATTGTCCACCTCCAATTATGGAAGATTTGAATTTCCATTTATTATGGCATAATTTTAAAAAGATCCCAAGATCATAAGCATTGGAGTTTAGATGCTGAAGTATTAACATTACATTACAGTTTACAGTATTTCTACACAACAGCCATATTTTACACCAAGCTTTTTGAGTTTAAATTTGCTTCTTTCTGGCTTAAATGTTCTTCTGCAGCTTGCATCTGAGAATCGGTTTTCCAGATGTCTGAATACTACATGAAAACGATCTATCTTCTTTTGATTCCTTTGCCATATTTGAATAGATGCTTGGCAAACGGCTATATGAAGTACAGAAATTCACAGCAAAGGATTCAGAACTTAAATTGGACGAGAGAAGTTCTTAAAACATAATGCCATTTGACTATTGTTAATTCAGACCTGTATTTTTCTTATTCAGTGTCTGGAATTTTCCAAGGCCGTTTCTTCTTTTTCAAAGGAAGAGGAAAGGTGTTATAGTCCATCCTCAGGGATCCTGCTGCCAGTTTGTTCAAAAGCTTACATTTCTCCTAGTATAATTAAAAGATTTTCAGCAGATCTCTTCTGCCTCTTTTTCCCATGCCTCTGACCTTTCCTTTGTTGCCCATATTGAAGGCAGGGCCTTTCTGTATTGCAAGCCTGTGATTATAAGTGAATCTATCAGGGTAGAAACATCCACAAAGAAAAGTATCTGATGCCAGTGTCCTATTTAACAAATAACAAGATTTAACAAATCTTGGCCTATTTCAAAGATGTACAGAAAATTCTGTTCATTTGTGATACTTAATCTGCTGAGAGTGGGGGGAAACTACAGCTGATCAGGAATTTTTTGTCATCCATTTTTGAAAATAAATCATAGTGATTGGAAATTCATTGCTTTTTTCCTTCATAAATTATGGGGTTTTTTATTTTAAATATAGCTTCTGTTAGTCAAAAGCACCTTAGAAGGAAACAGGGCTCTAATGACTCCCATTGTACAAATAGACTCCCATTCTGTGGAAAAGGGATATCTCGTTTCTCATGGTGGTCTAGATTTTTTTCTGTTTAATTTGCTACAATGCACCTGGACAGTAGGGTGAGTCTTCTTGACGGTCTGCAATTCCAAAGAAAGTAAAAGTTTAAAATGGGTTGATATTGCAAAAAGCTGGCAAATCAGCATCAATGCATCCAGTGCAGATACATTTCTTAAAAAACCAAACATAACTTGTACTTTGTTGCAGTGTGGTAATATACATTCAGTGACTTTCCCTTCAGGGCCACTTCAGTAAAGTGCCACGCCAGTAGCCTGTTTAGTGCATCCCATTGGCTCTATTAAGGAGGAGAGGCTTGCAACTTGAGTGACTGAGTGAAACCTCTAAGAAATATTGTGGACTGGAAGAACATTTTAAGGCTTCTCTTTAATTTGCAGTCGTGTGAGCAGTGCGTATCCCTGGCTTTGATTTGGAAGTGATTTACTGGAATTACAAAACCTTTCTTGATTTTTTTCCAGCTTCTAGCTCTGGCTGCTTTAGGAAAACTTTATGCAGGGGAAAAAGATCGCACAAGAGGGCTAAATATGGAGTGGGGGGCAGGGGGTTGGGGGATGCGAGCAGCTTGAATGGTTTCTTTCAATTTTTTGTTAAAGAAATGCACTTGCCTATGATAACTGTTTCTCCAGTGAAATGAATAACTGCTCCATTATTCTATTGATACAATATTGTGCATGCTGGTGTTGTATTTCTATAAAGTAGCTTGAAATTTATTAACTTATACTGTAGATGTTATGTATTCCTATGACAATAGTCTTCAACAATTTTTTAAAAATTTTTAATTTATTTTATTTTTCCTTTTTCGGGGGTAAAGTTTGCTCTACCAAATAGTGATCGTAACAAAACTGATCTGTTATGGATGTTGCTATAGTGACATGCAATTATATATGATTTTTTTTAAAAAAAGGAAAGCAAAGAAAACACCAGTGTTAGCTTAATCTTAATGTCTGGTGTTCGTCATGGTGAAATTATAACTATTACAGTGTAGGAGAAAAATGACTATGTTCTTTGAATGAGCCTTTGTTTGTGCTTTTCTGTCATGTTATGCAGTGAACTCTTTTTAAAGTCTAATCAGTGATTATTTTTCCAACTCCGTGTTTCTGTAAGGAATTATTTCACACACGGACCATTCTTAGCAGTTTTCCTCAGTGATGGAATATCATGAATGTGAGTCATTATGTAGCCGTCGTACATTGAGCAAATAAACTTACAGATCTGATGTCCATGCTACTCCACTATGGTCTTGTGTTGGACTCTGCTTTATTCTTGGTAGCTATGAGCAGGGGGTCGGGGAATGTGCCTGGCTGCCATTGTGCTAATGCTGGCATCCTGGCTGAAGTACTTCAGGAAAGGAGAGAAGGAGTGTTATATGAAGATGATGACTAATGGTTCTTTAGTTAATGCCATTCCCCAAGGATTTGGGAGGGGATTGGTTATTGAACCTAATTTGTACCCAAGTCTGTTTTCTGACAAGGGGTTGTAGAGCCTTTTTCCACTGACATTCTCTCAAGGAAAACTTTGAAGGGGAAACTTAAAGCAAAAAAGGTTTTAATAAGGTTTAAAAACATTTCAATCAGCGCTTCTTGAAAAACTTCAGTTATTTATCTGTAGAGAGTTTGGGCAGATTTAAGAGATTTATAGTTATCATCTGAATATTTCAGAAAGAGCCATCAGAGAAGAGTGGTGAAATCCAATTTTTTTTTACTACTGGTTCTGTGGGCGTGGCTTGGTGGGTGTGGCAGGGGAAGGATATTGCAAAATCTCCATTCCCACCCCACTCTGGGGCCAGCCAGATGGTATTTGCTGGTTCTCTGAACTATTCAAAATTTCCGCTGCTGGTTTTCCAGAACCTGTCAGAACCTGCTGGATTTCACCCCTGATCAGAGATCATAGAAAGTATGTTCACTTCCAGAGTCTCACATATGGCTGTGTTGAAAGGCAGGTAGTTAGTTCATCCAGGGTAGAGTTGAAAATGTCACATGATGCACACTTGGTATGTGTAAGCATGCTATACTTCATCATCAGATGCCTCTTTCCCCCTTTCTGAAGACTTGTGAAACTTCAGCTCTTGCCAGAAAGCTAGATGAAAAATGCAGTTTGGCAAATAGGAGTCTCATTTTGATTCACTGTTAACTGCCATTTAAATTTATAAGACAAAGAAACCTAGAAAAATAAACAGATGATTCTAATCTCTTGTTATTTAGATATACTGGTCTCTAATTATGAGAATTCTCCACACAGAAGGTGGTGACTGGGAATTGTAGTCTAACATATTGAAAATAGCAGTTTGAAGAAGCTGATATAGTTATTTTTGTCACATGTTGTGAATCTTGCATTGTTTCTTCTATGGTGATCACCAGGAGACTAGCCCAGTTCATAACTTGACTTTTTAACTGGGGCTGAAGGTTTTATATTCTTGAGTCCTGCCTGAATTCAGTGGGCAGCAACCCCCATGCCTTCCAGACCCTACCATCATGGCCTGTCTATTATGCATAAACTTATTGAGGACTTAGGCCTGTTTGATGTAAAGTTGTAAGAGGTTAACACTATTTTTAGATGTCCACTGAATCCTGTGCTTTTCTGAAGTATTTTCTGAGTTGAATTGTAGGGAGTAGTATCTCCTCTTAAACTGTTTTCCTTGTAACCTTGTAAATTTTCCCAATGACTTTAGCTTACAGCTTTTGGGGCTTACTTTGGGGTGAAGAACAAGAATGCTTTTTTCTTGTACTGTGTTCTCTGATGTTGGCTTAGGATTTCATATATAAAAAAGAAAGTACCGTATTTTTCAGAGTATAAGACACACCTTTTTCCCCAAAAAAGAGGGTGAAAATCTGGGTGCATCTTATACTCGGAATGTAGCCCCACCAGGGCCGGATTTAGATTGGAAGAGGCCCTAGGCTATTCCACTTATGAGGCCCTTTCACCAGTGGTGGGATTCAATTTTTTAACAACAGGTTCTGTGGGCGTGGCTTAGTTGGGGGTGTGGCTTGGCAATCATGTGACTGGGTGGGTGTGGCTAGCTGGTCACGTGACTGTAGGCGTGGGTAGCTCGTCATGTGACCGGGTGGGCGTGGCTGTGTGCATAGACTTTTTTCAGAGGGCTGAAAAAAGTCATTTCTGACTGGGCCTCACACTTATGACCATCCTCACATTTATGCCCGTGCAGCTTTCTTAACAACCATGTCACTCATTTCACAACTGCTTTTCTTCACCATGGTGACAAGATAGGGCAAAAACGTAAAATGTGAGGACAGTCGTAAGTTCGAGGACTGGTCAAAAGTGCGAGGACCAGTCAAAAATAACTTTTTCAGCCCTCTGAGTAGTCCATATGCACAAAAGGACTACCCAGAGGGCTGAAAAAAGTCATTTCTGACTGGGCCTCGCACTTTTGACCGGTCCTCACACTTATGGCCATCCTCACATTTATGCCCGTGCAGCTTTCTTAACAACCATGTCACTCATTTCACAACTGCTTCTCTTCACCATGGTGACAAGATAGGGCAAAAATGTAAAATGTGAGGACAGTCGTAAGTTCGAGGACTGGTCAAAAGTGCGAGGACCAGTCAGAAATAACTTTTTCAGTCCTCTGAGTAGTCCATATGCATAAAAGGATACAGCAATAGAGAGGGATGAAGGAAGGGAAGGGAAATTAGAGTAGGAGAGAGAGGGAGGAAGAAAGGAGGAGAAGGAGAAAGGAAGAGGAAGTAGGGAGGAGGAGAAGAAGAGGGGGAGGAAGAGAAAGTAAGAAGGAAAGAAAAGACAGAGGTGGTAGGTTTGAGGAGAAAGATTGCTGTACAATAAAAAAGATGAAAGGGAAGAAAGCCAACCCCCCAAAAATATAAAGATATTAAGATAAAGAATGAATTGTTAAACTTTAAAGAATAAAAGAGAACAAATATGAATAAATAACAATAATTAGAAACACACATACAAACATACAATGTATTTTCTTTGAACAGAGTATTTGGCCGGTTCACAAATTTAACCAGTGTTTAGTCATTTCAATTAAATTTACAATTTCTATATTTCCTTTTTGCCATATTTATTCCTCATCTATTTTTGTAAAAAACCAATATCTCTAATCTTAATCAAATTCAATTTTTCCCTTCTATTCTATATTATACCCCTTCCCATTGTCATCTATTTTTATATCCATCCTCACATTGGTTAATTATGTAATATTACAGTTGTTTAATATGAATTCAACATTTTAATATAAATCAATTAGTTATATAACTAACTTTTTTGTATATTAAACAATATGAACATGAATATTCCAATTATTTCTATGCAATCCAATTTCTTACAAATCAATTATATTTACCAATAATAATAAACCAAATAATTTCCCCCATATATTCCTCCAAACCACAACTTAACCATTTCTGCTTTCAACACAATATACAACTAATAGTATCTCAATTATTACAATTCCCTAGTTAAATAGAGCTTTTTTTCTTTTGTGTTTTAAAATCTCCTCTTTTTCCCTAAATTTCCTGTTGTTTGCACCTACCTTTTTTGGTGAGGAAAAAGAAATCTGCCTGCCTAATTTTCCAACATGCAAAGCCAACAGCCTGCTTTACTTTCTCTTTCGTTTTTCAGTATAGCTAGGGGGGAAAAATCAGCACTCTTTGCAAGCAAGGAGCAGATCCGTGAGCAAAACAGCTGAGAGCAAATCTAAGCAAGGGCTAATTAGCCTATGCTGAAGCTCCGGGGGCCAATAAAATTACAAAAAAAACACCGAACCCTTTGTTAAATTGCTGGCTCCCCCGCCCCTCGCCCACCACTATTTATCGGCAATAAATAGTGGTGCGGAGGGGCGGGGCAAGCCAGCAATTTAACAAAGGGTTCGGCTGCAGCACTGGCTCTAGGGCGGCCCTTTGAAGCCCCGCGGCAAGAATTTGAAGTTTTTTTTTCCTCCAGCCATTGGAGGCAGCAATAGATGGGGAGTGGGCGGGGTAAGCAAACGGCAGAGAGGGAGGGTGAGTGAAGGTGGGGAAGCTGCTTTCTCCATCCTGCTCTCTTGCATCCGGAGCCCACGTGGATCCCAGGCAGCGGAACTCAGGCTAGGGAAGGGGTGGGCAATTGTGGCTCTTTTACAACCTGTGGCCTTCAACTCCCAGAATTCCTCAGACAGCCAAGCTGCATCAAGAATTCTGGAAGTTGAAGTCCACAGGTTGTAAAAGAGCCACAATTGCCCACCCCTGGCTACGGTAGGCTGGCGCCGTGCGGGTGGGAGGCAAGGGGCGGGCGAGCCAGCAATTTAACAAAGGGCTCGGCCGAACCCCCTAGAACCCCCAGAATCCCACCACTGTGTAGGCCCCTCTTGATCTTGAGGCCCTAGGCTGAAGCCTAGTTAGCCTATAGGAAAATCCGGCCCTGAGCCCCACCTAGGTTTCCAAACCGAGATTTCAGAGGCTGAAAGAAGCCTCTGAAAGAAGCTTCAGAAAAAAAGCCTCTGAAAGTGTTTTATCTAAAATAATATGGCAAGCAACAAAAGAAGAATCAGTAAAGGTTCTAATCAAACTATGTTAAAAATCTGGAGAATGACACAATAACCAACAGATCCTGAAAAGGTTAATTTACATACCAATACCAAAGAGAGGAGATTGAACAGAGTACAGATAGTCCTTCAGAAAAAAAAAAACCCTAAAAGAAGCTTCAGAAAAAAACCCTTTTTTTTCTGAAGCTCTGTTTTGGAGGCTTTTTTCGGCTTTTCAGAGGCAAAAAAAAGTTTTTTCTGAAACAACGTTTCAGAAGTTTCAGAGGCAGAAAAAAATCAAGGCACAGAGCTCACAACCAACCAACCTGTTGTTAAAATTCACCTCTGGAAACAGCTGATTGGGGGTATTCCGGGAGGCTGATCTACCCACCAATCAGCTTTTTTCTTATTTTCCTCCCCAAAAACTAAGGTGCGTCTTATACTCTGAAAAATATGGCAATAGTTTCTTGCATAATCAGTATAGAGCTCCATCTGAGTGGAAATGGATAGCAGACCAAAGTATCAGATAAGCACAGCTAAAATTGTGCATAATTTCATGGTCTCCATCCACTCTTCTGATGTGCTGGCAAAACCTATGGAGTCATGGAAGATGGTAGCATCTAGGTCACCTTAATTGGTCTGTAAATGCCTAAAGAGGGTGAGTTGTGGTTGGTACTTGGGTGAGTGACCACAAGGAAATTCCCAGACTTTAGATTAAATTGGCAGTTTATAGTGCTTAAAGGCATAGGACTAGAGTAGGAGATAGTGAGTTCTAATTCTGCCTTGGTGGGGGAGCCAGCTGGATCACTTTGGACAAGTCTGTCTCAGTCCTAGGAAGAAAGCAAAGGTGAACCACGTTGCAAGGAAATGAAGGACTTTCCCATGTAGATCCAAGACTGCCTTGAAGGCACAGGATGAATTCGTAAATAAACTATAAAAGATCATGAAAAACCACTTGTTGCCAAGCAATCAATAGAGACACCTACATAGTCAGCAGGGGCTAAGCCAAGGAACTTCCTTCAACCAACAATCAGCTTGTGTTGGATGATTCTACTATTATTGCTTGCTCTGTATCAAGCTCAAAGAATTAAAAATCTGATTTTTCTATATTACACACAGCAACCTCTACCATCCCAAAAGTGGGGAGGTGTCAGAATGTCCCTTGCCCTTTATTCTTTCCAAGATTATAATTCTGTAGTGACTCTTCTAAAACATGGAAGATGCAGAGGTGGAAATCTGGGAGTAATTTAAAGGATTTCAGAATAATGTGAGAGCTTTCAAGTTCATAGGAACATAACACCCAGATGATTAAAATTCTTGGGGAAATTGGGAAGGGAAGAGTGAAAGAACATTACAACTTTAATGCTAAGTAGTTTCCAAACATGTGAATTGGTTCCTATCAGACACAGCTGTTTTAAATAGTACCAGGGATTTGCTAGGAAGAAGAAGCCAGCAAGCAAAAGTTGGAGTCTGGTTCTTGGGAGTAAAAAAACTGGCTAAAGTCAAAACTAGGTATGTATCTAATTATTGTAGGTTAAAAAGTCAAGAACTAAAATCAAACTGATCTGGTCATGGATGGGCATGAAACCTCAATCCAGATGAATTTATTTCTAGACTTTGTTAACTGTCCCTCTTTCCTAATGGTTTAAATGCAGAGAAGGTGCCTTTTAAAAGTATCCTCTCAATCAAAGTGACCCATCTTTTGAGCCCTGCTTTTGGGAAGAGAGTCATGTGATTGGGTGCATGGCAGATCATCAGAATTTCTGAAGGTACTTCGCAAAATTTCTGTATTTCTGCTTCTGGTTTAGAGGAGGGAATGCAGGAGGCAAGATTTTAAAGCATCCATTTTGATTCTTAAGCCTGGTTTTTGGAGGGAGGCTTTAAGCATGTGATGAGTGTTGGAACCATCTGAAAAACTTTAAATGCCAATGTTAAAATCCCACAGAGCTGAGAACAAAATAAAATGCCCTTTTTATGACCCAGTAAACCAGGGATCCCCAACCCCTGTGTTGTGGCCCACTACTAGGCTGTGACGTATTTGGAATTGGGCTGCATGAGTAGCTGGCTGGAGGGTGTGCGCTCGCAGTTCAACTTGCATGAGCAGCACGCCAGCGGGCACTCATGCTCCGGCCTGCAACGTGCAAGTTGACTTGCGCATGTGTACGCCAGCCCACCACACAGGCAAGGGTTGTGTGTGTGTGTGCACATGTGCTGGCCCGCACAGTTCAATTCCCCTCTCCCTCCCCCAGGCTGTCAAGCCACAAAGATTGGAGACCGCTGCAATAAACCCTTAATTTGTGGTAGAGTCGGGGCAACTGGATGGAAGTGAACACTTACTAGCCGGATGCTTTTCCTGAAGCCACGTGGAGTTCGTAGCAGATATTTTTTTCTCTGCACCCTAGGAGAGAAATACCTGCTGCTACCTAGGATTGAACTCTCAACCTTCTGAATGGGAAGTGAGCCAAAATGTTTGATGCCACTCCCATTAGACTCTGGACTCTGCAAATGTGGTCTGGTGGCTCATGACATCAATCTTCCTGTAAGTACAACAGAGAAAGAGCAAAGGCTAATAGAGCATGAGGTTATGTGCTTGTCATCGTGATTTACAAGGCTGGATCTCCATATTTTTAGGAATATAATAATTGCAAAAGTGAGAATTAAGAGAGTCCCCTTTGGGGAGAGATGGGCAGCTGTGTAAATTTGATTAATAAATAAAATACATGTAGGCAATCTCAACCTGGCATATATTTCAAGTTCTATGCTGTGCAGGTAGTCCTTGACTTATGGCTGATTGCTTTGCAACTGTTTGAAATTACAACAGACTTCCCAAAAGGGGCTTATGATCTGGTTTCGAAGTTCTGGCATTGTCCTTCCTGTCATGTGATCACATTTTGGGTGCTTGCCAACTGGCTCACAAATATGGCCATTTACTTCTGTTTTCTAGCAAAACCCGGTCCATAGCAATATATTCCTATGGAAGGGTGGCCAGAAACGGGCCAAAAAGGCTGGAAACAGGCAAAACAAATCTTGCAAATTATGGTCATGTGACTGAATAACACTGCAATTACTGTACAGGTGAGCTGGTTGCCAAGTGCCCAAAATGGTCTCTGTAGCCATCGGAAATCTAGAACAGGTCATAAGTAGCTATTGGGAGCAGGGGTCCATTGTAATTTCAAACCGGTTGTTAAGTGGGGACTATCTGTACACCAAACTGACACTCAGGTTGCAATAGAGTTGCAAACAGTTGCAAAGAGGGGAAATCTCTTCTACCATGAGCTTTGAAATACAAAGCAAAAATTTTAACCTGCACAGCATCCTTTTATGTATCCGAAGGATGCTATTGTGTCTGCCATCAGGCTTAAACATTTCCAGGTTTCTCTGTCTCACTTCATAGAACTTAGTGTCTCATTCTGAAACCATCTCTACTGCCCCTCTCCGAATGTTCACGTGCGGTATTCATGTTCTGCCCTATTAATCTGATAACTGTATAAAAAAATTACGATAGTGGTACCTTGGTACTCATTGTTAGTTGGTTCCGGATGAAAGTTTGAAAGTTTATTAGATTTCTATACTGCCCTTCTCCCGAAGGACTCAGGGCAGTGTACAGCCATATTAAAAACAGATAGATTTATAAAATTTAAAACCAATTAAAATCGAATATATAAAATTGGCCCTCAATTTAAAAACACACACCCATTTAAAATTCATATTAGGCCAGTCCGGCTTGCTGAAACAGAAGGGTCTTATGGGTGCGGTGAAAAGTACGCAGGTCGAGGCTAAGACGAAGTTCTAGGGGCAGCTCATTCCAGAGGGCTGGTGCCCCCACAGAGAAGGCTCTCCCCCTGGGTGTCGCCAGTCAGCATTGTTTGGCCGACGGCACCCTGAGGAGCCCCTCTCTGTGGGAGCGAATTGGCCGGTGGGAGGTTGTTGACGGCAGAAGGCGGTCTCGTATATATCCCGGTCTTAAGCCATGGAGCGCTTTAAAGGTGGTGACCAACACCTGGAATCGCATCCGGAAGACCACTGGGAGCCAGTGCAGCTCGCGCAGGAGAAGTGTTACATGGGAGCGCCGAGTCGCCCCCATAACCACCCACGCGGCCGCATTCTGGACCAGTTGGAGCCTCCAAGTGCTCTTCAAGGGGAGCCCCATGAGCAATGACTACCAAAAATAATGAGTACAAACAAATTTTTCCTATAAGAAATTATGTGAGTCACGAAACAGCCAACACCAACAAGTTCTAGATTGTACGTTGAGCATAAATTTACCAGGACAAAATTTTCACATCAAAATGCATTGGTATTAATACCCAGGTACCACTGTATTTGAATTTAAATATCTAGTTCTGGTGTTTTCTTCTAAGTTATCACCTTACTTTCTAAATTATATGTATTCTAAATTTGTCCTAAAATAGTAAGCATATCTTACCCTTGGAAAAGACTCTGCTTTCTTGCTCTGTGGAAGAATTCAGATTAAAGCATCCCAGACAGATGACTGTCTAGTATCCTCAAATATACTCAGAAAAAGAATGTGACTAATTAGCTCCACTGCTGAACTGAACTTATTAAGAGAATTTTTTCCCCTCAACATTCAACCGGAATCTCCCTTGCTATTTGCTTAAATTCATTCTTCCATGTTTGGCACTCTGACTACAAGAAAACAGGGCTTGCTTTCAGCTGTTTGAAGATAGCTAGAAGTTTATCTTAAGATGAGAATTCCAGCCCTTATCTTAGCACAGAGTTTATCAAACTTGCAACATTTAAGATGTATGCACTCCCAGAATTCCCCAGCCAGCATTACATTCTATATCTCTGGATGTTACTTTATCTATGATGGGAACAATATAAGATCCTCAGCCCAATTAAGATTCAATGGACCACGTTGACCGAATCCAGGCAGTTGTGTTAATTCAGAAAATCACAGCTCTGTAAACCATAAGCCTTACCATCATCTTGCTAAGGTGGTTTGAAAAAACAAACAAACAAAAAACAAACAACCCAACAACTGTGTTGCAATGTCAAAAGGCTTTCTGGAGTCCTGCAAGCATTCACTACTCTCATCCCCCCCTTCCTTCTTTGATCAGGTAGATGAAGTTTCCAGTCCACATTCTGCATATACTCATCACAGGTGCCACCTTCAGGGCACTGCTGGTATTGCATCCAAGAAGGCACCCTCGAACTTTTCCCATCTTCCCCCTCCTTTGAAAACTTCATCACTGGCTGTTAAAAGAACAAAACACTTGTGCCTTTCCTGCTTTGCACAGGGACTACAATTAATTCCCACAATCCTAGAAGTAAAAGCGGAGCTTGCGGGGGATTTTTGGAATTTATTCTGAATATTTTTTGCAACTGTCCAGAAAAACCCACTTCTCTGTCTTTGGCAGAAATTTAAAAATATATGAACCAGCATATATAAGGACTATTTTTAATGGCATGATTACCACATATAGGTGGTCCTCAACTTACAACCATTCGTTAAGCGACCGTTCGAAATTACATTGAAAAAAGTGACTTATGATCGGTCGTCGCACTTATGACTCACAAGCATCCCCATAGTCAAATCGAAATTTGGGTGCCTGACAACTGGCATTGACATCATGACAGCATCATGTGATCGCCATTTGTGATCTTCCCAGTTGGCTTCTGATAAGCAAAGCCAATGTGGGAAGTGGGATTTGCTTAATGACCATGTGATCCGCTTAATGACTGCTGTGATCCACTTAACCATGGCAACAAAAGATCATAAAATTGGGCAACAACTCACCTAACTAACGCCTTGGTTAGCAACAGAAATTCTGGTCCCAATTGCCATAAATTGAGGACTACCTCTAAGCAATGAAAATGGAATATCTATTGCAACTGAATGCATTCAGGACAGTTAGTTAATTAACTTGGCATACCAGCAATTACCAAAGTTTCTTGCAGGTTTACCATAGCCCCCACTTTAAAACCAAGACATTAAAAATAGATACAGATTTTCAAAAATGGTTAAAATACAAAAAATAAAAAAATAAATAAAAAATTCATCATTCAATTAAAATCTGGGTCTTTGAAAAGTTAGTGAAGAATGACATTTAAAAGAAAAATACGATTCCAAATGGCTGTCGGGGGAACTTGTAAATGAAACCTGTCCGAGCATCACAGTAAGGTTTGAGGTTAGTATGGAAAGTTGTTTTCTCAGCTAAACCTGGACAGAAGCTGGGTAAGGACTTTAAAGAAAACATTCAGCACCTTGAATTTCACTTAGAAATGAACTGACGACCATGTAATGTTTTGTGCTCATGAATGTATTTGCTGCCTCAGTCACAGACTATGGGAAGCAAACCACAATGGGAATGAAAGCGTAATACCATGTGATCATAAAAACTATAAAATCAAGTTAGATTGAAACTCTACCATGACATCTTAGCTACAGTGTGGAGTTCTGCACAAATTAGTATTTCTAGAACAAGTTATTAATGCATGCTCTGCAGTTTTGAAGACATACTCTTGCGGTTGGCATCTCAGCCAAAGCTGATAATATGCATTCCTGGTTATTGCCTTAATCTGGAAAATAGAAAAGAAACAACCCAAAACTGCTTACCTGTTTCTTCTGCAAGATTCTAATATTGTGCCTGGTAGATCTACTATCTCTGTCTGGAATTAGATCCCCTCACAACGAGCACCACTGCCTTGTCAGCATTCAATTTCAGTTTATCATTCTTCATCCAGGCTATTACTGGCTGCAGGCAGAGATTCAGGAGAGTCCCACCATTTCTTGAAGATATCACAGAGAAATAGATCTGGGTGTCACCAACATAGCGATAGCCCTGGGTTCCAAACCTCCCGATAGCATCCCAGTGGTTTCAAGTAGATTTTGAAAAACAAAACCACTGCAAGGAAAAAAAAAAGATAATTTATTCCTAAATCTCTCTGGCAATCCAGAAAATGCCGTATTTGATTGTACCAAAAGCTGATGAGATGTCAAGAACAAACAATCTTCTATTGGGTCACCAAAAGTCATCATTTCTTTACTTATTTATTTATTAAATTTATTTGCTGCCCATCGCTTCAAGGGTGTCTTACAAACATTAAAAGCCAATAAAAGTATTCACAATAAATCTTCCTAATAACAGTAATACATTACAATTACAAAGATGGGGAGGAGGGGAGCAGGATGCGCACGAGGGGAGGTGGGGTCTTCTCTTAATCCATTAATTACCTCCAGTGTGATATATCTCCATTTGGGTCCCAGGCCAACTGGCAGAGAGCCAGGTCTTCAGGCACTTATGGAAGGTCAGAAGGCTGGGAGCAGATGTTCCAAAGGGCAGGCTCCAGAGCAGAAAAGGCTCTATTCCTGGAACCCACCAGCCAAAATTCCTTAACTGACGGGGCCCGCAGCATGCTCCTCCTCCTGGGACAGGTGGGGCAGGCCAGTTCCACTTGGGTGAGAAGGTTCCTCAGATAGTTTGGACCAGTGGTAAAATCCTCTGTGGATTGCCACTAGTTCGCTGCCCGCGCATGCACAGTGTGTGCCAAATGCACGCTGCACGAGTGCATGTGCAGTGAGCGCCAAAAGCATGCTGCACACACGTGTACTGCACACCAAAGATATGCTGCACATGTGCGCATGCAGTGTGTGCCAAACGCGCGTCACGCAGAAAAAAGCTTAAGGTAAGTAGAACAGTGAGGGGGGGGAACAGCTGTGCTGTGTGACGTAGATTCGCTAGAAAGCAGGATTTCCTGCTTTCGAGTGAATATAAATCACATGGCACAGCTGATCATCGGAAATACCAATTTAGACGAACCGGTAGCTTTCTTTTTTACTACTGGTTTGCTCGAACCAGTAGTTTTTATCACTACCGGTTCACCCGAACTGGTAGCATTTCACCACTGGCCTGGACCCATGCCATGCAGGGCTTTAAAGGTGATGACCAACTCCTTCAATTTCACCTGGAAGCAAACCGGCAGCCAGTGTAGCTCGTGGACCAGTGGTGTAACATGTGAAACTCTAGGGGGCCCAGGAACTGCTGGGCCGTCACACCCTGCACCAGTTATAGCCTCCAAATGTTCTTCAAGGGTAGCCCCATGCAGAATGCATTGCAACAATTCAAGTGTGAGATGAGCAGAACTTGGGTGATTGAGCGTAGGAGCTCCCGATCCAGGAAAGGGCACAATTTTTACACTTGGCTTGTTCTGAAGTTAATCTGGAGGGAATCATGATACTCTGCTTCATTCAAGGTTGCTTACCATTATGAAGCTGCCACTTTCTCAATCATTTTATCCAATTTTGGGAGACTGTATGTTCTAGTGTCTCCTTGAGCATGAAATCAGGTAGGTGATCTTGGACTAGTCACTCTCTCTCTCAGCCCTAGAAAGGAGGCTACTACTTCTGAAAAACCTCACCAAGAAAACTGCAGGGACAGTCTAGGTGATCACCAAGAGATAACACTGACTTGAAGGCAACACCCCTGCCCCCCCCCCCACCCCAATCCTTGAATGCTTAATTAAAAATCCTGCCTGAAAATCATGAATAATTGCAGCATTAAAATTATTCTCAACCCTTCATGAACATTATCAGGCTTCTCTCAGGATGAAGGCTGCATCCTGTGTGAAGTCACACGTTATGGGCAGCAGGAAGCAAATGAAATATCACCTTGGAAAGCTAGAGAATGGCTAATAATTGGCCCAGGCAGCTAACAAACTTTTTACCAAAAGAAAGAGAATTAGGATGATTTGACAGTATTCTTCACTTTGCCTCCTTCTCCCCTTGTCAAAAGTACAGGCATTCTCTAAATTTGTAGTTAATAAAAATAAACGTATGCTGATCCTTTGCTTCTTAAGAAGGATAAATAATAACAAGAGCAAAATCATCTCTTCCAAATACATTTGGCAAGTACATGCATATTTCAATAATTAAGGCAGTTGTCAGGCCTGAAAGGCATCTTTTGCACTGGATCTTCAGGCCTGCCACATTTAGTGCTGTGGGAAACTGGGAGGGGGGGTTGTATGGAGCAGGGATGATATATAGTCATAATAACATTCCTTTCTCTGAGAGTCAAGGACATTCTGCCCTGCACCTGGAGTGATGTGACTGGGAGGCATCTCCAGTTGGAACGGTGCATTGATTGGACCATGGACGTGGGTGCAGGGGGAAGGGACCTGGACTTTTCTTTTGGGTGGGGAAAACCTGGAAACTTTCAGATTCGGGTGTTCCCAGATGTGCCAATATGACATCTCTAATAAAATGGAACTTTGAGGAATTTCTAGCCTCGGAGTCTTCTTTCATTGGGGGTGTTACTTGAAACCCTGACATCACTGTCTTCTGGCTCCAAGCATGCATCCGATTGATATTGGAATGGAAACAACAAGAGTCTGCCTTACATGCAGTGGTTATCCTCTGTATCAGAGGTGGGTTTCAGCAGGTTCTGACCAGTTCTGGAGAACCGGTAGCGGAAATTTTGAGTAGTTCGGAGAACCGGTAGTAAAAATTCTGACTGGCCCTGCCCCATCTATGCTCTGCCTCCTTAGTCCCAGCTGTTCGGGAGGGAATGGGGATTTTGCAGTAACCTTCCCCTGCCACGCCCACCAAGCCACACCCACAGAACCAGTAGTAAAACATTTTGAGACCCACCACTGCTCTGTATGTCTTTTAGGACTGATAAAACTCTGCTAAACATTGATTCATCCAGAGCTTTTCTGAAAAATCAATTCACTATAAGTGCAAGCAAAGCCAGGGATGTATCATTGAATAAATTATCAGAAGAGTAATTCAGAATATAGTAATTATCAGCACATTTAGAAGCTCAACTTTCTTTTTCCTCTCTCTAACAAAAATAACAATAATAATGCTGGAATGTTCACTACTGGTAACTGAGAGGAAAGAAGTACAAACTGATGAATTCACAGATCAAACACAGGGATTAGGAACCAAATTACATTGGCAATCCTGAAATTTATAATCATACATTGGTTGTGAAAATTATGTAGTGATGTCCTTCTATTTCTGTTGCCAAAATTTGGGGTAATTTGCTAGAACAAATCAGAGAAACAGTGTTAGGATAGCCTAGGGCCTTCATTCTAACAGAAAAGGCATTTTGCAATTAAACTATAACCTGTAAATGAAAATGAGAAACTTCTGGTTTCTACATACAGTACTCACTGAGAACACAAGTTCACACTTCTTTTCTCATTAACGGAAGAGTGATGAAGCCTACATTACAGACTAAAAAAAATATGGAAATTTCTCTGTTATATTGATTTCAAGGTGCGGTTATATTAATTAATAAGAGCCTTGATAGTACAGTGGTTTGGTGCACCCTGTCATTAACACAGCTGCCTGCAATTTCTGCTGGTTCGAATCTCTCCAAGGCTCAAGGTTGACTCAACCTTCCATCCTTTCTAAGGTAGGTGAAATGAGGACCCAGTTTGTGGGGGCAATAAGCTGACTTTGTATAAAATATACAAAAGAATGAAGGCTATTGCTTAACGCATTGTAAGCCGCCCTGAGTCTCCGGAGAAGGGCGGCATATAAATCAAATTAAAAAAAAAAAAATCCTGAAACCACAAGTGTTCTTAGATTATTATCATCACATCAGATTTCACTGATTACTAACATTATTTCTAGCACATCTTAATTATAATGTAAACCTTCAGGTAGTCCTTGAGTTATGATCATAATAGAGCCTGCCCATCATACTTGTAACTTTGCAGTCAGTCATGCGACTGATCCAATTTTACGATGTTTTTGCTGTGGTGGTAAAGTGACTGCCATGTTGATTAGCTATGAACTTGTTTTGATGAAAAATGAAAATAAATACCCGTTTGGGCAGAATCATTGTAAAATGCAGTAACATGACTGTGGGACATTGCAAATGGCCGTAAATGTGACCCAGTTGCTGAGTGCCCTAAGTACGTTCATGTAAGTGGGGGAAGGGTGACTGTTGGACCTTTGCATATGCATCATAAGTACTCCCTGGGAGGACCAGTGGAACTTTGAACGGTTGCTAAATGATTAGTCACAAGTTGAGGACTACCTATAGAACATTCATGAAGATTGTCAGAAAGTGTTCATGGGAAACAGAAGAATGGGCCAAGAACAGAATTATGGAGAAATGGTTTTTCAGTTTGCAAACTGAAAATCACTTCAGACTGGTAGGACAGAGCTAGTAGGAACACGGAGATCTCTAGGAGAAAGATGTGTGGTTTGCAGTCTAAATAATTTACTAAAAGTTGCCGAAGATTTATGATACCCACTGGGCTCCGGACGGCCCCCGACCTCCGCTCTTTCCACGGTGACCTGAAGACATGGCTTTTTCAACAAATCTCCTGATCTGTTGGGGGTTTTAGTTTTTAACGGTCGGGGATTTTAATTGGATTATTTTAGTATTCATTTTGCTGTCTTGTTGTTTTATTGTTGTGAGCCGCCCCAAGTCCTTCGGGAGAAGGGCAGCATATAAGTATGATAAAAATAAAATAAATAAATAAATAAATATAAGCAGCTGCTATATGAATCTCAAGAAGGAAACCAACTAAAACCAAAGGAGAGTTTCAAGACCTTGTGTGCCCTGTCATAACTCCAACTTCTAAAGCAGCGTTTTTCAAACTTCCACTAAGATGTGAGGACTTCAACTTTCACAATTCCCCAGCTAGCACATCTTAAAGTTGCCAGGTCTAAAAAACACCGTTCTAAAGAAATCCACCTTATAGTATTCTCAAGGAGGATACCTGAACGTGTTTTGTGACAGTTTCAGCAGAAATATGATAGCTTTTAGAACAAATTGCTAAAGTTCAGTTTTCTTCAGAAGTGTCTCCAGCTCTGCCCTTCTGTACTTGAGTTGCAGTGTTACAGATGGCAATGCATAAGGGATGGAGTTTGCATTGTGATGTTGCAACCGACATTTTGTCACTTGTTCCCCCTTCCCCATAGTTGTCCATGAACTTCATGCTCATCATCAATTAATATTCCTCTATGAATCAGGAGTCTCCTCAGAGTATGGTCAAAAAAGTCAACATGATGCCAAATACGGTGTGATCGGCGCTCCATCTGTTTTTCATATCTATTGCACATCCAACACACACAAAAAACAGGCAGCCTTGATTGTATTGTGCCATCTGCCATCTTTTTGTTTTTGCCACACCCTGGCAAAAAAAGGAGACCAAGCTGCGAAGCAATGTTGTGATTTAATGCACAAAGGCAATAGGTGATAAGCCACCACCACAAAAGTCAAGAGCTGCTAATCAGGATCATTGGAAATGGACTCTATAAAACTCCCAATGGGTAAATGTCTAGTTATTCACATCCACACAAGAAGCTCACATCTGGTTTTTGATACTGTTGGGGGTGCAAATCCAATGGTTCTTGACTTTTCTGCACCTCATGACGTACTGACCACCAGGAGGCAGTAGGGTGTAGTTAAGAGAGTTAAGGATCGACTCCCCTTCTCTCAGGTTGCTAAACTGAAGTTCTGCCTTCTCTTGCATTAGTGTAGAGCAGACACTTTTGGGATTCTTCTGGTGGAATGCAGTTCCTTAGGCACTAGGCCTCTTAACTACATATACATCTTTCTGTTTTACAGTAGTTTTAAAACCTGCTTCAGTATTGATCCGATTAGGAACTACTCTCAGGACGCTCACAAAAAAATCCAACCTTTTTCAACCTCCAACCTAACAGATACATGAAACCAGGTGGCTGAATTAGGATTGTGTTACGGGTGGGAAGAAGTCTTTTTGTATTGGGCTTTGCCAAAAAAAAAAAAAAAAGTGCTATGGCTAGGCCAGGTGAAGGATTTTACCCCCTGGATCGTCCCAACTCTGTCTTCACTCCCGATCAGTTTGCAAACACCAAGAGTTGTTGTTATCATCTCATCATCATTATATATATATATATATATATATATATATATATATATATATATATATATATATATATATATATTTCCCAAAGTCAGGCTACAACGATAATATATGTATATACATACTGTATATATATATACAGAATATATACATACTGCTCAAAAAAAGAAAGGGAAGACAAACAGAAGATATCCGAGATCTGAATGAATGAAATAGCCTTATTAAATACTTTGTTCTTTACATACAGTAATTTATACACTGCTCAAACAACTAAAGGGAACACAAAACTACTGTATGTAAAAAACAAAGTATTTAATAAGGCTATTTCATTCATTCAGATCTCGGATGTCTTCTGCTTGTGTTCCCTTTATTTTTTTGAGCAGTGTATATTCCCATATATATTTTCCCCTATATATATATGTCTACGAAAACAAATATATGGGAAAATATATATATATCTAGAGCTCTGAAGCCAGCTCTGACCTGATTAAAATGCATTGGGTGGACAAATCCACTGGATTTACACCAGGCCGTCTATCTTGCCTGGTTTTGTGTGTTTGTGTGCAAGCTGCATCCTGCTTATTCATCTCGCTGTGCAATAATGGACAAAGAGCGGGCTAGCCTTCCGTTAGGATATTGTACTACCGCACAACATCACCGCAACACGCTTGCCTCCCTCCCACACACCCTTTGTCCCCGACCTGATGCAACTCCCAGGGGTGTGTGTGCTCACGCGGGGAGGGGAGCGCGCGCCCACACGCTCACCCACCCACCCACAAAAACGCTCGGCCAATCCCTGCCAGCCCTCGCAGCCAATGAGGCAGAGGGAAATGCAGCCGCCTGTCAAATCCCCGGCCTGTTGCTAAGGCCAAAGCAAAGTGAGGGGGAGGATCTTCCCCCAGCTGGGCGGGGGAGGGGGGAAACGTTTCCTGCGGGCAACGCGCTTGGGCTGCGCGCTCTTTGCAAAGCCCGGCGGGGCCGCGGGATGCCCCTTGTGCATTGAAGCGCGATTCGGAATCGGCTTCGTTGAAGGACTGCGAAGCTCGCCTTGTGCTGCTCGTAGCCTCTGGAAAAAATAATAATAATTTAATAATAATGATGATGATGATGATGATGATGATGATGATGATAATAATAAAAATAAATAAATAAAAGACCGGGATGTTAGTATTGGGAAGTTGCGAGTTTGCCCAAACCTGCGTTTTATTCCCCAGCATTTGCAATGCTGCTGCGTCATTGCGTGAGCGGGCCCTCTGAGCATGAGCCAAGGGCCTTCTGCGGCTCAGATGAGAAGACAACCTGTGAGGTGCTTGCAGTGTGATGGGTTTGGCATAAGTTTGCAATGCAATGTCTAGGATAGCCAGCTATGCTGGCTGGAGAATTCTGGGAGTTGAAGTCCACAAGTCTTAAAGCTGCCAAGTTTGGGGACCCCTGGTCTAGGATTATAGCATTCATCCTATGCTCAGTGCAGTAAAGGTGCTATAAGTGAGGGGAGGGAGGCAGGCTTTTAAGTATCATCCACATAGGTGTAAGAAATTCGCTAGCCAAGGCCAGAATGACCCTTTTGAGAGCGGTGTGCAAGGAAATTTCCTTTTAATGTAGGCCGATGAGTGTACAATTCAAAGTGACAATAAAGTTATTCTATGCCTAATGGAGAAGGAGAAGAACATTGCTGGCACCAGTAGGAGACCCACTGGAGGTTGGGAGACTGCCAGCACCGGCTCAGAATAGTCAGTTCCCCCAAGGGCTCGTCAACGGCGCTTTTATTCCAAAGTGTGTCAGCCTTGGCATATTTCGGAACTGTCATATGATGCAGCTGACTTAAGGGGGGGGGAATCATTCACCACCGGAACAATTAAGGACAACCTAAGCCTATTTTTAAGGACGGGCTGTGGAGGAGTTGAAGACATGGGGACTCGTCAAAAGGAAGAGATGAGCAGAATGAGGAAGAAGATCCTATCCAGGTAAAGAGAGGGTGGAAAACAAAATAAGCTGGAGAGGAAGAGAGAGAGAGAGAGGGAGAGAGAAATGGCTGGCAGAAGAGAGGAGGAAGGAAAACAACCTTGGAACCTAAGAAGAAAATGTAGAAGGGACCTAAGGTTACAGCTCTGATACCACTTGTTATTAGAATTTTTTTTAAAAAAAAAACTTGTTTTAATGGAGGCCTCGGGGTTGGGGAACTATGCCAACTTTATGATCTGTAGACTTCAATTCCCAGAATTCCTGAGCCAATTCCAAGGAATTCTGGGAGTTGATTCCACAGGTCAGAGAGTTGCCATAGAGGCCACCTCTGCTCTTAGGGCTGTTTTTTGCCATTTCCTCAGAAGCAAGCATCCATCAGAGCTCTCGGATAGTTGTAAGAAACACCCCTGTGACTCAGGCACGTTGATTCTCGCCCAACTTTGGTTTGAGTGGAGTTTTAGAAGCAGTCACAAAACCAGGGGAATCTACATGGTACGGTCAAAAAAGTTAAAAAGTCCAGACTGGCTGTACCATTACAAGCACCATTTTGACTTTTTTGACCACATCCTGCAGATTTCCCTGCAGCAAACCCTGAACCATGGGAAATGTGAACTACAGGTGAAGTTAAAGGTGAGGGGGAAAGTGATTGATAGGATACAGTAAGTATTTGTGTAATTGTTTTTGCTGAATGTAAAAAGGATATCTTCATTTGAATGATGAACTCCATATGATTTTTTTTCCAAAATATGACATTAAGTAGAGCACCAAACTGGGATAATGAAGGTTTAGACTTCACTAGTGGTACAGCAAAGAGGCACAATGTAATTTTTGTGTCACCTTTATTGCTCATCAGGTTCCAACTGTTTCTATTTTTGATAGAAAGCTACTGGTACTATGCTACAAAGCCAAAGCACCAGATTTGGGGTACCAGATATACTCCCATAATATAGGTAGTGCTCGATTTACAATAGTTCATTTAGTGACTGTTCAAAGTTACAACGGCGCTGAAAAATGTGACTTATGACTGTTTTTCACAGTTATGACCTTTGCAGATCATGTGATCAAAATTCAGATGCTTGACAACTGGTTCATATTTATGACTGTTGCTGTGTCCCAATGGCAGATGATCCCCTTTTGTGACCTTTTAACAAGCAAAGTGAATAAGGAAGCCAGATTCACTTTAAAACCAGGTTACTAACTTACTAACTGCAGTGATTCATTTAACAACTGTGGCAATAAAGGGCATAAAATGGGGCAAAATTCATTTAACAAATGCCTCACATAACAACAGAAATTTTGGGCTCAATTGTGGTTGTAAATCAAGAACTACCTGTATGCAAAAAATAGTTATGTTTTTGAACTTTTGTGTTGTTGATTATTTCCCATTAATTATTGGTTTGCATTGCTTTATATGTAGGAAGTAAGGGTGAAGGATTGGGAACAAAAATGGAAACTTGACATTGGTTCAGGTTTCAGCTATTACACAGAGAGCCTATAGGCCTTTGCTACACTTAGTTTATTACTCAATTTAGCTTAGCAAGAGTAATCTGCTTTTATGCAAATCTAAATTGAAAAATAACTTCAAAAGTGGGAAGCAAAGTCAAAAATAACAATTTATCAGAACCTGTTAGAGGAACCAGAAGTGATGGATTGGAATAATTGTGACCAAGAAGATGGATCTAGAACTTTATCAGGATGGACATAAATACTACAAGTGGATTGAAGAATGACCAATCACAAGCTAGAGTCATGACAACAGATCACATACTATATAGGCCTTGACCAGTCAGAAGTGGAAGTATATAGTACTTTTCATGTGATGGAATATTTGTAGCTCAAGGTTGAACTGTGGAGCCCTTGGTGCTTTCTGACGCTTGGTTGTTTTCTTGCAGAAGTTTCATTACCAAAAAGGAAGCACCAAGACCATTCCCACCAACACAGGGCAAGCCACTAGTATATAAAAGGAGAGCAAACCTCACTCCCTACTAGCACTGATGATATCACCTAGTTTGGTAATGAAACATCTACAAGAAAACAACCAAGATCAGAGAGCGCCAAGGACTCTCGCAATACTTTACTCTCTTGACCAATCAGTCAAGATGGGTAGGTAGGACCCACCAGAACTCAAAACAAAATACCGAGCTCCAACTTAAGGGCACCTCAATCTTGGGTGGGGGACATCAATGCTGAACTTGGATTTTGACCCTCTTGTTGCTTTGCCTGCCTTGGATTCTTCAGCTCTTTGGCCAGACCATCTGGTTAGAACCTATAATTTATGGATGAAGATTCTTCTTAAAACTAAGAACATTTGTTCTGAATACTTTAGCATAAGTACTTGGCTTGGCTTCTCTCTCTTTCCCTGTTGCTTGCCCTTATTTGATTTATGAACAAAAGTATAGCTACTTTGAAGATTGTGGTTTTCCATGTGGTTGCTAAAACCATGCGGAGAAGCACTTGCTGCAACACAGGAAGATTTCTATATCTCAAACAGTTGTTAAAATGGGGAAAAAATAGAAATATTGTTTTCCTAAACATTAAATTGCCATTTCCTAAACTGTAAGCCCATTTAAAGATTCAAAACCCCAGCATCTCTGGAGAGTTCTATGAATGCTATCCAGTCTGATTCCAGATAGTCACAATAATATATTGGGCTGAGAACAGCAACTAAGACGATTAAAGGCCTGAAGACTAAAACATATGAAGAACGGTTGCAGGAACTGGGCATGGTAGAGTAGAGAAAAGAAAGACTAAGGGTGACATGAGAGCAGTATTTGAAGGACTGCCACAAAGACGAGGGGATCAATTTATTTTCCAAAGCACTAGAAGGCAAGACAAGAAACGATGGATGGAAACTAATCAAGGAGAGAAGCAACCTGGAATTAAGGAGAAACTTCCTAACAGAACAATTAACCAGTGGAACAGCTTGCATTCAGAAGTTGTGGGTGCTTCATCACTGAAGTTTTTAAGAAGAGACAAGACAGTCATTTGTCTGAAATTGTATAGGATTTCCTGCTTGAGCAGGGGGTTTGACTAGAAGACCTCCAAGGTCCCTTCCAGCTCTATTCTGATTGATTGATTGATTGATTGATTGATTGATTGATTGTTGGATCTTCTAGCGAGAGGCTCTGCCTATGCTACAGAGCTCCAACATATAACACATACATGCATTCTTTAGAAAATTAACTCATTCAGGAATAACGTAGTAGATGTGCCAATTGGAGCTTTAACTGGGATTGTGTCCTGATCAGAAAACAGGAGAAAGGTAAGATAGAAATGATGGGGAGCAGTTGGGGACTACTCCAGGGAGTTGCAGGAGTAGAAAAAGTGAACGAGCCATCTCACCAATTCGCCTTTTGGAAAATGTGTTCTTCACGTTTGGCTATGCTCATTCTGACAGCCATTTTGTGGGCAGATCCAAAAGCACTTGCTGAAAACACCAAATGGATCCACCACCCAAAAGAGAATGAATGCCCCTTGTACAAAAGAGGAATGTCTTTTCTCACCAATCCTTCGTTGTCGGTGTTCGAAATATGTTAGTACTGCAGAGAAGTCTGTTTTTGCAAGAACAGATTGATGGAGGGCGGAAAGGGAGGCGAGCAAACTGAAAGCTGGATCTGGTGAGATTGCTATAGTTATTCTGGCCCTTCAGTGCATTAATTTCTCCATAGAGGAGACAGCTTCTACAACTCCTGGTCTGGACCATCTGGAAACATTTGGTCTGCATTAATTAAGCCATTAAATAACTAAGCACCTAAGATTTTAGTACGACAAATAGCTTATTAGTAATTCTCCCAGCATCTATCCTGACAAAGCTGGGAGAAAAAATGACAGTTTCCCCCCCACAAATTTTATGAATTCTTGTATCTCATCTCTAGATGTTGAGATCTCAGCCCGTTCTATGATGTCTTGGTTATAGGATGTGAAATATGCTCTGAATAGATTTTAGGACATATCTTTATAGAACAGGCTATACCATGGCTAGCAAAACCATGTTAATTTACAGAACTAATTGGCTAGGTTTCATAATATACTGAACCAAAATCTTATCATACTACTGGTAGCTATATTCAGATGACATCCTGATGAATTGAGCCACAAAGCCAACCACATTGTATCCTATTATGTTGCCCAAACACAGCTTTATTGTGTTGTCCCTACTTCTCTAATGCTACAAAAAGAGACCCCAAAATGACACAGCTACAGATTTAAGATTTTTGAAATACAGATTCTTTTCATGTAGGGTGACCTGCATGGATTTTTACTAAGCTGATAGATTTCAATCATTGAAAGCTTGTGCCAAAGAGTAGATTGAGGACACAATATATTGTTGCTGAGAAAATACATTCCTTTGCAGCTGCTATAAAGAATGCACCAGAAAACTCAAGAGACAAAAGAAAAACCAACAAATGGAAAACGAGGTCATTGTCCTAGTTTATAAAGTATTTTTCCTTTGGTTGCACCAGTGCTTCATTTACAGTATTTTTCCCCCAAAATACAGCAGCTACAAGATATGAATCAGAAATCTTATCTACTGCAAAAGAATAGGGGAAATCAGGTCTCAAAAGAATACGGGTAGTCTTCGATTTACAACTGTTCAAAGTTACAACAGCACTGAAAAAAGTGACTTAGGACCGTTGCATTATCACCAGGATCATGTGATCAAAATTTGGATGCTGGGCATCTGGCATGTGTTGCAGTTCCCCAGGGTCATGTGATGATCATCTTTTGTGACCTGACAAGCAAAATCAATGGGGAAGCTAGATTTTCTTAACATATTGTTAATATTAACTTATTGTTAATATTAATATTAATATTATTTTAATATTATTTTTATTATTATTAATTAATATTAATATTAATTTATTGTTAATATTAATGTTACTAACTTAACAACTGCAGTGATTCACTTAAGAACTGTGGCAAAAAGGTGGTAAAGTAAGGCAAACCCTACATTCAATTGTGGTCATAAGTCAATTACCTGTGTTTGTGGGAAAAAAACATGAAACAGTAGTTGGCTGCAAATAAATATGAGTCAGTAATATGAAGTGGCTGCAAAAAAAAAAGGCAAATACAATTTTAGGTTGTGTCAACAGATGGTAGTCTTTAACTACAACCATTTGATAGTGACCAAAGTTACAATTGGCTTTAAAAAAAAAGACAACCAGTCCTTGTACTTACAACTATTGAGGTATCTCCATGGTCACATCAAAATGTGGGCACTTAGCAACCAATTTATAGTGTATTTATAGCAGTTGCAGCATCTCGGGGTCCTGTGATTACCATTTGTGACCTTCCCATCTGGTTTCCAACAAGCAAAGTCAATGGGGGAAGCCAGATTTGCTTAACTATTCTCCAAAGCACCTGAGATGCTTAGAACAAGAAGCAATGAGTGGAAACTAATCAAGGAGAGAAGCAACTTAGAACTAAGGAGAAATTTCCTGACAGTTAGAACAATTAATAAGTGGAACAACAAGCAGAAGTTGTGAATGCTCCAACACTGGAAATTTTTAAGAAGATGTTGGATAACCATTTGTCTGAAGTGGTGTAGGGTTTCCTGCCTGGGCAGGGGGTTGGACTAGAAGATCTCCAAGGTCCCTTCCAACTCCTATTCTATTCTATTCTATTCTATTCTATTCTATTCTATTCTATTCTATTCTATTCTATTCTATTCTTCTATTCTATTCTTCTATTCTATTCTATTCACGATTGCATGATTCATTTCACAACTACCGTGATTTGCTTAGCAACTGTGGAAAGAAAGGGTGTGAAATCCTATGCCTTGCATAGTAATTCTGGTCCTAATTTGGACAAGTTGTAGTATCCATTTCGCTGTATTCTATGTTGTTTAAACATGACCTTGACCATTGCTGCAGATTGTTAGATTTTAAGAAGGAAACAGCAACACAAAAGGAGTGAAGTAATTGGGACTGTTTTTCCTTCTGAAGAGAAGATTCAGGAGTGATGTGATAACACTCTTCAAAGGTCATAGGGAAGGTGGTTAAAAATCTATTTATTTAATGCAAGACATCCAGTAATTAATTTAAGTCATAGGAAGGGAGCCTGTGTGGGTGTTAGGATAAATAACAGTAACTTCGGTTGTGCAGTGTAGATAGTTACCCAGAGAGATGGTGTGCTCTTCCCCTTCACTTGCTTTCTTCAACAGAGGCGAAACTGTTATGCTTAGTCTGAATGAAGCTGGATCAGTTCACTATCTTCCGTTTTCATTCATGATCATTTCCTAACAGTCTTCTGCCCACTGATTAAGGACCATTCATTTCATGTCCTCAAAACTTATCAGTGTCACCAAAAGTAAATTATCTGATGTAGTCATGCTGTAGCCATCCAGATTAGGGCCCTTCAAGTTTTTCTTTGCATGAGACTTTCGAATCAGACCATGTTTCTCCCCCCCCCACCCGTTTCTTTGCTGAAAGGTCAGTGGATTAATTGATTTCTGTATGAAGCTTATAAATCTTTACAAAACAAATCACCTTTACAAAACAAATCATCTAAAGTCTGATAAGGAATCATAAAATTCACCACTGATATAAGGAGGGAAGAGAAAATGGAGAAGAGACAGAATGTCAACCCATTGAGGCAGTGGTGGGTTTCAAAATTTTTTACTACTGGTTCTATGGGTGTGACATGGCTTGGCGGGCGTGGCTGGGGAAGGATACTGTAAAATCTCCATTCCCTCCCAAATCCAGGGGAAGGCTACTGCAAAATCCCCATTTCCTCCTGATCAGCTGGGACTTGGGAGGCAGAGAATAGATAGGGGCGGGGCCAGTCAGAATTTTTACTACTGGTTCTCCGAACTACTCAAAATTTCTGCTACCAGTTCTCCAGAACTGGTCAGAACCTGCTGAAACCCACCTCTGCATTGAGGTAGTCCAGAGAGGAAACTAAAACAATGAGTACTAATAACATCTTTTCTGTAAGATTAAAGTCTGAAAGCATTCCCCCCCCCCCACCTGCCTTTATGTTCCAGAGAATTAGGGAGAGTCCCACCTGAAGATTACTTCTCTACCCGCATCTCTCCTTTGGACTCAGATTTTGTTTATCAGACCGTTTGTCTAGGCTGAGTTCTTTCTCCTGTCTCCCAAGGTTATTTTCACAGACCATTACACAGAAGCAGAACAGGGGAAAAGTCTCTTAAGATTGCTCTGATTTATTCAAAGATTTTACCATCTGTTGCAGAGTCTCTGAATCTTTTTCCAACAGGTCAGGTGGAAAGCGGATGCTGGAAAAAATAGGAAGCCATAGAATAATCTAACCAAGCAGGTGATGCTGAATCTTCTTCCTCCGTTTTTCTATAGATATCTCCTCTTCAAATAATGTCTCTCCATCTATCTCTCTCCCTGATTTTTTTAAATCACACTTCTCCATAAACGTAATCCTTGACCATTTGTTTAGCAACTATTAGAAGTTACAACAGGACTGAAGAAATTGACTTACAACTGGTCCCTGCACTTTTGACTGTCACAGGATCCCTATGATTTGTGTGCTTGGGAATCAGCATGTATTTATGATGGTGGCAGCATTCTATGGTCATGGGTATCATCTATATTCTTCTCAGCCACCTTCCAACATACAAAACCAATAAGGGAAACCAGATTTGCTAACAACTGCCTGATTTATTTAACAACTGCAGCAAAAAAGGTCATAAAATGTGCATGACCCACTGGATAACTTTAACAAAATCTGAAAGGTTTGAAGAGGAAAGTAGCATGAATCAAGGAAGACGATCCTATATTTTAAGAAAATATACTTTTACAGAAGTTTATGGCTATTCATCAGGTCATGGATGTCCCAAAGATACTTTTTCAAAAGGTACCTGGACTTTGTTTCTCCTTGAAGATGTTTTGCTTCAAGAAGAAGCTGAATTGGACTTTTACAAAAGAAAATTATATCAAAGCAAAATAAGAATCAGTGCATCTGAAATGAGTACTTTATAATATGAAGAAAACAATCTGTCAGATATATTTTAAACTGGTTCCTACATTGAAAAGATTGCAGGACTTGATGGCTTAAAATAAAATAAAATTATTTGATTTTATGAAAGAAAAGCATTCAAGCCAGCTTTGCTCAACTAGGATACCAGAAACTAATATGTTACAATTAGTATTCAATAAACACTGACACAATCTGGGTGTCTTTTCTGAGGAAAGTGGCACCCCAAATACATCAGGAATTCTAGTCACAGCATAATTGCTGTTTATTGGCTTTGCCTTATAAAGGTTTCTTGTTCTTGCTTACACAAGGCATCTTGCATAATTTGAACCTTGTTTATTAGGGGGAAAATGTACAAAGCCATGCTGGGTTTTCTCACAGACTGCAAAAGCTGATACCATCCAGACCTTTTTCCTACTTGTTTGCATCTTTCTTCTGAATCAGCTTGAAAGACAGAATGAAAAGCCAGCTGTGGGAATAATAAGCATGCTGCAGTAAAAGAAATGCACGTGCAGCCATGCGTAAGAGCACTTGCCCTCTCTTCCTTCCTGCACAAAACAATTACTCATTCTGAATGGCTGCAGCAAAACTAAAAGAGCAAAAATAAAGGGGAATTAATTTGTCTCTCTCTGGCTGTGTTCACACAACATGATTAACCCAGTTAATCATATTATGGGTTTACACAATACATTGAAAAGTAAATGAATTAAATAGGTTGGGTTTCCAACCAGGATACACCCCAAGTGAAGAATAAAACATTAACCAACGGGATTTACAAATTAATTTGTTTGGTCTTTCATTACTACTGACCTGGTTAAGGACATATTCTCTTGTTTTCACTGCTCTTAGGCAGCTTTTGTTCAAGAGAGAACAAAATTAACTCGTTTGTGGAATGGATCCAATAGCCAGGTCCATCTGTCATGTTTCCTTCTTCAGGAGCAGTGCAGAGGGTGAGCAACCTGTGGTTTTGGGACCATATGTAGGTCTTGGCTTAATTTACTGTGTCTTGTAGTATAATTTCAAGCCTCCTTCCCAGATTTCTGATAGGAATGATTAATTCTTTGGCCGGCAGCCTACCATTTAAGGGAAAGGAAGAAAGAAGTTGGTGTCCAGAGGAATTGAAAAGGGGTGGTGGTGTCAGATACTTTGGTATTGTTCTCTACAAGTTGCTTACCTGCTTCCCATTAACAAGGGAAGTGGCTTATTCCCAGATTTTTCTTGTGAGAATGGAGATTTTTTTTTTGATGGAAAAAAGGTGATCCATGTGTGAAAATTGATTCTCAGGTAATAGACAAGACTGAGTTACTTCCTGGGGTAGTTTTAGGTCAAGAGCTTAAACTAAGGAGGGAGTGTTAGTTCAAATCTTTTTGAGCAGAGAAACTAAATAATCAAGAATCAGCCTAATTAGTAGGCAAAAAGCATACAGTACAGGTAGTCCTTAACTTTGGGGCCAGAATTTCTGTTGTTAAGTAAGGCACAATTGGGACCAGAATTTCTGTTGTTAAGTAAGGTACAATTGGGACCAGAATTTCTGTTGTTAAGTAAGGCAGTTGATAAGTGAGTCACAGTCAATTTTACAACCTGTTTTGCCATGGTTGTTAAATGAATCTGGATTCCCCCATTGACTTTGTTGGCAGATGGCTGAGAAGGTTGCAAATGCAATCGTGATCCCGGGATATATACTGTAAATATATTGTAAATATATGCCGGTTACCAATCACATCATCGTGGGGATGCTGCGACAGTTATAAGTGCGAGGACCAGCTGTAAGTGAATTTTTTTTTCAGTGCTGTTGTAACTTTGCATGGTCACTAAATGAATGATTGTAAGTTGAGGACTGCCTGTAGTCTCATCACTCAGGCTCAAATCTGATGGACGTAGAGAGAGTGTAACACTTGTTTTCAGCTGCCTGTACCTCTGTCTTCAGATTTGCAGAGCCAGTGGCTGCTATACTGGGTCAAAAGGGCTACACAGGAGCAGGCTGCTTCCTGAGCAGAGCTGGTTCTGTTGTGTCCACTTAGGAGATGTGTCACTTCTTGCCTTGGGAGTGGTCATTTCACCACGTACCTTCTGGCTTGATTGACTGAATTGGACTCATCTGATGGTTCCTTGGTGACTCCAAAGAGAAGACCTTGGCAAAGTTTCTCCAGCTGATGTCTAACTTCTCCCTTAGAAGCAGAGGTGGGTTTCAACAGGTTCTGACCAGTTCTGGAGAACTGGTTGCGGAAATTTTGAGTAGTTCGGAGAACCAGTAGTAAAAATTCTGACTGGCCCCGCCCCCATCTATTCTCTGCATCTCGAGTCCCAGCTGATCAGGAGGAAATGGAGATTTTGCAGTAGCCTTCCCCTGGAGTGGGGTGGGAATGGAGATTTTACAATATCCTTCCCCTGCCACACCCACCAAGCCATGCCTCACCCACAGAACTGGTAGTAAAAAATTGTTGAAACCCACCACTGCTTAGAAGGCTAGAAGAGGCAAAGATCTCAAGTGGGCATAGGAGAGGACCTGTGATGAATCATTATCATGGTAACATGGCTGTATTTAACCATTTTTGCAAATGCAAGAAAGGAGGAGAGACATGCAGAATGTCTTGACACAGATTTGCTCGAAGCTGAGCAGCAAGATTTTAACTGTTTCTCCTCAGGCTAATATTATTTCTCATTTTCCCAGAAGACGGAGCTGTTGCCTAGCAACTAGCGAGGTAGAGGTTCCTTTCTCTGGGCCTAGTTAAGAAGGATGGCCCTCTTTGTGGTCAAGATGACAAAGTTGCTTTATTGTAGAGAAAGGAGGGGGAAAAAACCAATGGGATGGGGGAAGGGAAATAGAAATTTGATCTGTGGGTCTTATTGAAAGATGTATTCTGGAATAGACCACCTTTTTGGCATGAATAAAATATAAGGGTGCAAAAATGAGATTATTATTTTTTATAATCCTTATATATTGAAATAGTAACAGTGAATATCACCCATATATATATATATATATATATATATATATATATATATATATGTCTTTTTCTGTTTTTCGTAGGCTTTTATGTGCATGTTCTTTCTAGCCAGGTTTTACCTACGTAAGCTAGGTTGTTCTGCAGCTCTGGCTGTGTGAAATCTCATTCACCATCCTCAGAGCTCCTCCTCTGTTGACAAACTGCAACTCTGCGTTGCTCTCTGGGAGACTCAGATAGCTATTTCTGCCTTATAAGGCTTCGTCAGTGAGCCACACCCACTTCTCAGATATTCCCCCTGTAAAGGTACAATGTGTCTTTTTCTGTTTTTCGTAGGCTTTTATGTGCATGTTCTTTCTAGCCAGGTTTTACCTACGTAAGCTAGGTTGTTCTGCAGCTCTGGCTGTGTGAAATCTCATTCACCATCCTCAGAGCTCCTCCTCTGTTGACAAACTGCAACTCTGCGTTGCTCTCTGGGAGACTCAGATAGCTATTTCTGCCTTATAAGGCTTCGTCAGTGAGCCACACCCACTTCTCAGATATTCCCCCTGTAAAGGTACAATGTGTCTTTTTCTGTTTTTCGTAGGCTTTTATGTGCATGTTCTTTCTAGCCAGGTTTTACCTACGTAAGCTAGGTTGTTCTGCAGCTCTGGCTGTGTGAAATCTCATTCACCATCCTCAGAGCTCCTCCTCTGTTGACAAACTGCAACTCTGCGTTGCTCTCTGGGAGACTCAGATAGCTATTTCTGCCTTATAAGGCTTCGTCAGTGAGCCACACCCACTTCTCAGATATTCCCCCTGTAAAGGTACAATGTGTCTTTTTCTGTTTTTCGTAGGCTTTTATGTGCATGTTCTTTCTAGCCAGGTTTTACCTACGTAAGCTAGGTTGTTCTGCAGCTCTGGCTGTGTGAAATCTCATTCACCATCCTCAGAGCTCCTCCTCTGTTGACAAACTGCAACTCTGCGTTGCTCTCTGGGAGACTCAGATAGCTATTTCTGCCTTATAAGGCTTCGTCAGTGAGCCACACCCACTTCTCAGATATTCCCCCTGTAAAGGTACAATGTGTCTTTTTCTGTTTTTCGTAGGCTTTTATGTGCATGTTCTTTCTAGCCAGGTTTTACCTACGTAAGCTAGGTTGTTCTGCAGCTCTGGCTGTGTGAAATCTCATTCACCATCCTCAGAGCTCCTCCTCTGTTGACAAACTGCAACTCTGCGTTGCTCTCTGGGAGACTCAGATAGCTATTTCTGCCTTATAAGGCTTCGTCAGTGAGCCACACCCACTTCTCAGATATTCCCCCTGTAAAGGTACAATGTGTCTTTTTCTGTTTTTCGTAGGCTTTTATGTGCATGTTCTTTCTAGCCAGGTTTTACCTACGTAAGCTAGGTTGTTCTGCAGCTCTGGCTGTGTGAAATCTCATTCACCATCCTCAGAGCTCCTCCTCTGTTGACAAACTGCAACTCTGCGTTGCTCTCTGGGAGACTCAGATAGCTATTTCTGCCTTATAAGGCTTCGTCAGTGAGCCACACCCACTTCTCAGATATTCCCCCTGTAAAGGTACAATGTGTCTTTTTCTGTTTTTCGTAGGCTTTTATGTGCATGTTCTTTCTAGCCAGGTTTTACCTACGTAAGCTAGGTTGTTCTGCAGCTCTGGCTGTGTGAAATCTCATTCACCATCCTCAGAGCTCCTCCTCTGTTGACAAACTGCAACTCTGCGTTGCTCTCTGGGAGACTCAGATAGCTATTTCTGCCTTATAAGGCTTCGTCAGTGAGCCACACCCACTTCTCAGATATTCCCCCTGTAAAGGTACAATGTGTCTTTTTCTGTTTTTCGTAGGCTTTTATGTGCATGTTCTTTCTAGCCAGGTTTTACCTACGTAAGCTAGGTTGTTCTGCAGCTCTGGCTGTGTGAAATCTCATTCACCATCCTCAGAGCTCCTCCTCTGTTGACAAACTGCAACTCTGCGTTGCTCTCTGGGAGACTCAGATAGCTATTTCTGCCTTATAAGGCTTCGTCAGTGAGCCACACCCACTTCTCAGATATTCCCCCTGTAAAGGTACAATGTGTCTTTTTCTGTTTTTCGTAGGCTTTTATGTGCATGTTCTTTCTAGCCAGGTTTTACCTACGTAAGCTAGGTTGTTCTGCAGAGCTGCAGAACAACCTAGCTTACGTAGGTAAAACCTGGCTAGAAAGAACATGCACATAAAAGCCTACGAAAAACAGAAAAAGACACATTGTACCTTTACAGGGGGAATATCTGAGAAGTGGGTGTGGCTCACTGACGAAGCCTTATAAGGCAGAAATAGCTATCTGAGTCTCCCAGAGAGCAACGCAGAGTTGCAGTTTGTCAACAGAGGAGGAGCTCTGAGGATGGTGAATGAGATTTCACACAGCCAGAGCTGCAGAACAACCTAGCTTACGTAGGTAAAACCTGGCTAGAAAGAACATGCATATATATATATATATATATATATATATATATATATATATAGTTTTATCTTTCTGAGAAATTAGCTGAGAAAGGGTCAGAAAGACTTCCATAGGGCTACCTTCAAAAAAGTATTGGGTCCCTGTTGCTACTCTTCATCAGTTTAAGAGCTTTCCTCAGGGACCCATGAAGCAGAGCTGAGGTTCAGATACATTCATGTGACTACAGTTGGTTCTTCAGATAGATAAACAAAACTTTGAAGCTGGCAAGAGAGACAAACAAACATGCAGAGAAGTACAAAAGCAAGCAAGGTCTATGTGAATGGAACTAGATCTTTGGGAAGCATCTTCTGTCACCTTTTTAAAGCTAAGCAACAAAACCTAGTGGTCTTTTACATGACCTTGAAGTTATTGTCAGCTAGTAAAGAAGCTATATAAAGACCAGAATAAAACAGGCAACGGTATTCCCTGTGACAGGCTATGGAAGTGAAAGTTAGAACAGGATAGAAAGAGTGTTGACGCTTTTGACCTTTGGTTATTGGTGAAGACTCCTGAGAATATCATGGACAATGATCATGGATCATTGAATGCAAATGACCAAGTTGAGATTATCCTATTTTAGACACATTATTTGAAGACCTAGATCTCTGGAGATGGTTCTAATGCTAGGAAAGGTGGAGAGAAAGAAGACAGCAGCAAAGTAGGTAGGCTCAATTACAGAGTGATAGCTACATCACTGGAAGATTTGAAGGATCAGGTTTGGGACAGATGTGCTGGAGAAAAATCTAAAATACTATGAGGTTGCTAAGATTTAACACCAACTTGATGGCACCTAATAAATCAATCAGTCAATCCAGCCATCAAAGGAAGGCTAACATAGCAATCATCTGACTGCCCTGGAATTGTTGCTAGAAAAGGAAGAATTTTGGCATGAACCTAAATAAAAATTGTGGTATAGTAACTCAGATTTAGATTTATATAGATGATAGATTTAGTGTAACCTGCACAACAAAACCAACATTCTGTGTTTGTAACTATCTTCAGCTGTATTTTCCAGGATCTTTTATAAACTGAAAGAGGAGACTTGGGACTGTAGTGCAAAACAGAGATTATTCAAGTCAAAGTAATATATAAATGAATGTGATCTGATGGACAGGACTTGACTTTTGCAAGCATATGTGTTGTTGCTCACATACTTATCCAATCAATACTCACCATCAGCCATATTGTGGGTCATTGTACTATAAATTACAAATGTGGTAAACATGTTACCCTGAAAGCTATATAGCATTTCTTAATTATATTCTCAAAGGGACGTGGTGGCTCAGTGACTAAGACACTGAGCTTGTCGATCGAAAGGTTGGCAGTTCAGCGGTTTTAATCCCTAGTGCCGCGTAACGGGTGAGCTCCTGTTACTTGTCCCAGCTCCTGCCAACCTAGCAGTTCGAAAGCACGTAAAAAATGCAAGTAGAAAAAATAGGGACCACCTTTGGTGGGAAGGTAACAGCGTTCCGTGCGCCTTTGGCGTTGAGTCATGCCAGCCACATGACCACGGAGACGTCTTCAGGCAGCACTGGCTCTTCGGCTTTGAAACAGAGATGAACACCACCCCCTAGAGTCGGGAACAACTAGCACATATGTGTAAGGGTAAACTTTACCTTTACCTTTAATTATATTCTCAGGATGCATCCTAATAATCTTATTTGCTTAGACTGTCCTTTCTGATTATCTCCCCTGCCTCAGATTCTCTACATTGCCCAGCTTCTGATGTACGTTGCAACCTTGACCATATAAGGAGGCATCGCTCTGGGCTGAATTGTCTCTCTCCCTCCCCCTCCCTGTGCCCTGGTCAACATTGGAGTTTGGAGAATCGCCTGCAATCTGATCCCATCAGCGATGTTGGTTTGGTATGCTTAATGTTAAGGCTTCTGATGTTTGCAAAAGAAAAAGCTTTCACGACTTTCTGTTCTGCTGCTGGTATAACAATGCGGTTAAAAATGTGCATGTATCAGGTTTCAAAAAAAATCAATTGATGGCTGTAGTGGGAATGTGGATCTTACTTACAAAGAAAGTGGTTGAGCTGAAGTACATTTGGCTGCCCTTATGAAGTCTGTACACTTCATGAGGGCAGCCAAATGCATTTCAGTGTCTTTCGTATAGAACTGAGGATGGGTTTGTGCTCATTTTAATCATTCTTCCTTCTATGGAAACATAATGGGAAAACTTTGCTTCACTGTCATCTCCCTTTCTCATCTCTTGGAAAGCATTATGGAGAAAAGGCATAGTGGGGGAAAAACAGTCTGGATGGGAACAAAACTTAGCTGGACCAACTTATTTTTACTAATAAGCCTGTATTTTTTCTTTTTATTTCTAACTGAAGACATAGCTGGTGTAGAAAGTTAGCACCCACCCCTCTCCTAGAAAAATGAAATATTTTTAGAAATAATAAAAAGGCAGAATATTACATTTCCCTGGATGATAAAAGAAGAAACATGTTTTAAAGACAGAAAGCAGCTCCCTGCCCTCAGCAGATATTTGGTGCCCATTAAGAAAGATTGGCCCAGCCTATCTACAAGACAAAAGACAAAAGACTTAATCCGAGTGATGGGATTAAGACATGACCCTCCAGGACAAAGCCATTATGCCATAATAGGAATTGCCCAACACCCTTTCAGAACACAAGCCTCTTCATTACATCATCTCAGAGAGCCCAAACCTCAACCAAATCTGGGACTCAGACAACCTACAAATTAGCTATGACCCCCTACAACAGCCAATAGAATACATGTTCTTGAACAGGAAGTTCAAGTGCAAAGCCCAAGAGAAGGTATAAATACCCCCCTCAACTCCATGTGGTCAGCTGCCCAGAACCACCCATATGCTTCTGCTTCACCATTAAACCATCTTTCCAATTAGCCTCCATGTTTCCAGTGTCTTTTTCCTGGTTTGGAACTGAACCAAATGGATATTTCTTCCAACTCTGGTGTGAGGACAAATTTGTCTGGAAGAAAAGTTGGAGAAGGTTTTAAAATTCCTTCTTCCCCTTTCAATCAATGAAGCACTCCACTGAATGTTTGTTTGTTTGTAAGATGTCTTTATTATTTTTTAAAAAGTGGGAAACACATCCAACGCTGCTTCCTCCTATTTTCCCTACAACAACAACCCTCTGAGGTGAGTAGGGCTGAGAGAGAGAGAGAGAGACTGACCCAAGATCACCAACCTGACTTTCATGCAAGACTAGACAGGACTAGAACTCATGGTCTCCTACTTTCTAGCCTGGTGCCTTAACCACTAGACCCATGATGGCGAACCTATGGCACGCGTGCCACAGGTGGCACGCAGAAGCCATTCAGTCTATTCATTTCACAAAGCATACTGTGAGAATGAAACCAAGTCCCTTAGGAGTATGTAGAGAAAGATGTTTAAAGGACAAATGTTGCAGATTCAAGAGGCTGTGAGTGATATTTATTAAGGAAATACATTTTGATTCGTATTTATACATCCTTCTTCTTTAATATATTTATTGTCTCCCTTCCTCTCCCTTTTTTCCTCTTTGTACTTTTTCATATTTTTATTAATTTATTTTAATTTTTTATCTTTGTATTTTTAAACTTCAATAAAATTATTATTAAAGAAAGGAAATCCGTTTTGATAAAATACATGATTGAATTAGAAGGCACTGACCATCTTGTCACATCTTGTTGCCGCTTCTTTAAAATCCTTAAAAAAGATTAGATTAGATTAACATACAACAAATAGTTGCAGAAATTGGGTGTATCTAGTCTAATGAAAAGAAGGACTAGGGATGACATGAAAGCAATGTTCCAATATTTTAGGGGCTGTCACAAAGAAGAGAGGGTCAATCTATTTTCCAAAGCATCAGAAGGCAAGAAAGAAATGATGGATGGAAACTAATCAAGGAGAGAAGCAACCTAGAGCAGAGGAGAAATTTCCTGACAGTGAGAACAATCAACCAGTGGAATGGTTTGCCTTCAGAAGAGGCTTGTCACTTGTCTGGAGCGGTATAGGGCAGTGATGGCTAACCTTTTTTTCCTCGGATGCTGAAAGTATGCGCGTGCCCATACCCATAATGCAATGTCCCCACGTTGCCCGTTCCCCTGCACATGTGCGTGCAACACCCCCATCCACACCCTGTTTTGGCTCTAGCAGGCCTCCCTGAAGCCTCGTGGGACAAAAAAGGGGCCACTGGGGAGGGCGTGCATGTGTGTATGTACAGTGGAGCTGACCTAGAGCTATGGCTCGCGTGCCCGCAGCAATCACTCCACATGCCACAGGTTCACCGTCACGAGTATAGGGGGTTGGACTAGAAGATATCCAAGGTCCCTTCCAACTCTATTATTCTGTTAAATTTAACTCAAAGATGTGATTTATTGGGAGACTGCTGTTAGGAAAAAGTCCGGCTTCTTTAAGGTGGCATCAATAGGACTCCCAAGTCCCTTCTGAAATTCCTTTTCTGCTTTGGCTCCAATTAGCTTGCACAGGTGTGGAGTAACAGTGACATCATCAAGCAGACTTTGCAATTACCTTTTTGCATCCCAGGATCTGATGCAAGTATGTAGATCACAGTGTTCACATAATGACATTGTCATTCATATATTTCCCCCATTCCTCCTCCCTTTCCTGGAAAAAGGCATGTGAACTCTACTCTCCACCCATTCATAAATTGGCAGAAATTACATGGGCATAAAATTGGCCATTCCCATTGCTGATTCCTATACTGCCTCCTTTTGCCCCTGTATCTGATACACCTCTGATTGGTGCTGTTCTGATTATGTGTGTCCAGAATGTGATAAGCAAAATGATTATTTAACTATTCCAGCCTTCCTCTTTCGTAGTCAGCAGCTGGTGGAAAAAACATTGCTAATGACAGAACTGGATCGGAAATGGGGTCAGTCAAGTTGCTTGCCCATCTCTTGGCCCCTCCTCTTACACCCCATTTTGTTATCACCAAATATCTTTTTAAAAAAGAAAAGAAAAACCAGATCAGAGTCCTAAAGGGGGATGTTTCACAAGCAGCCTTTTCATTCAGGGCTTCTGCTTTTTATTGTTCCTTCCCTTATATGGGAAACATCCAGATTTTTTCACATTTTCTTCATGAGGCAGTTGGATCATTTGGGGGAGGGGTCTTGGTCCAATTCTTTTAATATCATATTGGCTTGTGCTATTTTCTTGTTGCCCCCCACCCTCATTTATTGTTATGCTATTTCAAGCTCCAACAAGTAGTTTCCCTTGCATTTTGCATATAGTGGCTGCAAAATGTTGTTGGTAGATGAAGAAGAGCAACAAAGACGACCGCTGCAGTATCACATGATCAAAATTCAGATGATTGGCAAGTGGTTCATGTTTATGATGATTGCAGTGTCCCAGGATCAGCTTTTGGGACCTTCTGACAAGCAAAATCAATGGGGAATCCAGATTCACTAACAACCGTAACTTAACAAATGCAATGATTCACTTAACAACTCTGGCAAGGAAAGTCATAAAATGGGGCAAAATCATTTAACAAATGTTTCACATAGCAACATAAATTTTGGGCTCAATTGTGGTTATAACTCGAGGACTACCTGCATCCCCATGCTCATGTGGTCAAAATTGACAACGGACTCATAGTTATGATGGTAGCCATGATCCATATCTGATGATCACCTTTTGTGACCTTCTGATGAGCAAAGTTCAATGGGGAAGTTAGATTCACTTATCAACTGTGTTACTATCTTAACAACTGCAGTGATTCACTTAAGAACTGTGGCAAGAAAGGTTGTAAAATGGGACAAAGCTCACTTAATCACTGTCTCACTTAGGAAGAGGAATTTTGGCCTCAATTGTGGTCGTAAGTTGAGAATTCCTGTATCTAAAAGAGGTATAATCATAGTAGATTTAAAACTCTCACACTCATGGGCGAAAGGTAGAATGAAGGTAACGTCACGGACAGATACTTGTGCTTGTCCTATAGTGAGGTGCAAGTAAGGAAAAAAGATAATATTTTCTGTCCTCTTAAGTGGGGAAGACCAGAGCAGAGAGAAGAAGACAGATAGGCTTCCTGGCTTGCTAATTCAACTCCTAATGACCCTACTAGGCAATAGGATAAAATGGTCAAAAGAGTTGATGTTTTTCTGGAGCTGTATTGCTGATGTTCGAGTGATGAAGCCTAGAACTGTTTACACCAGTGTTTTTCAAGCTTGGCAACTTTAAGATATATGGACTTCAATTCCCAGAATTACTAATGGACAAATGCTTCTCATATTTTTGCGTTTACCAGGAGATGCTTTGAACTGTGTAAGGATCTTTTGAACAAAATGCAAATGCATGGATCATGCCTTTAGGTCTAATTGAGGAGTGGTATCTGCCAGGATCTTGCACATACCCGCAACCTGGGGGTTCTCCTGAACAGCTGGCAGTTGTGGTTAGGAGAACCTTTGCACAGCTTTGTGTTGTGCACCAGCTGTGGCCTTTCCTGGACCAGGATTCCCTACTATACTCAGTCGTTCAGTTACTCGTCATCTCACAACTGCACTATTGTAATGCACTCTACATGGGGCAGGGTAGGTAGTTTTGGGCCCCCAAGAATGGCTTCTGTGACACCACTGCTCCGCGAGCTGCATTGATTACCAATTCCAAGTGCAATTCAAGGTGTAGGTGAAGTCAGTGGTGGGATTCAAATAATTTAATTTAATTTAACTAATAACTTAATTATTAATTATTAATAATTTAATAATTTAATTTAATAATTTAATTTAACTAATAATTTAATTATTAATTATTAATAATTTAATAATTTAATTTAATTAATAATTTAATAATTTAACAACTGGTTCTCTGCCCTAATGACTGGCTGGGTGGATGTGGCCATGGTGGGCATGGCCAGGGAGTGTGACAGGCAGCATGCGGCCTCCTGCAACTCCCTAGGAGCAAAAACAGGCCAAGGGTGGGGGGCACACTGCACCCCCACGTGCCCCGTTTTGGGCCTAGTAGGCCTCCCTGCACTTACCTGATGGCCAAAACAGGGTGCGTGGGGACTTCTGGAAGGGGCGAGGACAGGAAGGGTGTGGCCAGCCAGTGATTTAACAACCGGTTCAGCCGAAGTGGTGTGAACCCATTGAATCCCACCACTGGGTGAAGTCTTTAAAGCCCTTCATGGCATGGGTCCAGGTTACTTGAGGGACCATCTTACCCCACTGGGGTTGGCCTGTACCACTTGTGCTAGCAGAGGAGGCATGCTGCGGGTCCCATCAGCCTGAATATTCTGGCGGGTGGGATCTAGGAGGAGGGCCTTCTCAGGTGTTGCTCCTGCCCTTTGGAACATCTTGCCCCCAATGTGAGGTTGGTCCCAACCCACCTATCTTTTCACAAAGGCCTAAAGTCGTGGGTGTGCCAGTTGGCTTTGGGCCCCCAATGGGGGAATCAGCGCAATGGAGGTGATTGATTAATAACAGATTCCCCTCCCCTCACTCTCCCCATGTGTCTTTGGTTTTAAGGTTTGATTTTAACAGTTTTGTTTTAACTAAGATGTAACTGTAAGCCGCCCAGAGTTACCCTATGGTAAGATGAGCGGCCAATACATTTTATAAATAAATAAAGATAAATCCCAGGCAGGTTGAGGGGGGAATTTTTCTAAACTAGCTGGAGATATTTGTGGGAAAAGACCGATCTTGTTAAGGAAAGATGCCCAGCTCTCTCTTCCTCTTTTCTTACATTCTGAAAAGGAAAATAAATACTGAACTTAAATGATTTAAAAAAAAAAAAAAAAAAAACCAGTAGAATCATGTAGGAGTTTGAGAGTTTTATTTGGACGCCTGACTACAACAGTGCCTTTACAAAATGGAATATACGGGAGATTTTAAATGCCCGTTTTCTCTACTAGACTTATGTATCTCAAAAGGTCTTTATTTCTTGGTGGCCTCTTCAGGCTTCTTGGCATCTGATGGGGTAATCTGGGCATGGGCTTCGAAAGTGACTGGGATTGTGATCTCTGCAGACTGAATGGCTGGTTTTGGCAAAGGGGCCTCTACGGTCAGCATGCCATCTGGGGAAAGCGATGATCGGACCACGGATGCATCAATGCCAGGAGGCAACCTGTGAAAGGAAGAGCACATCAGAATGGTCTGGGAGGTTTATGAGGTTAATCCAGAGGTGGGTTTCAGCAGGTTCTGACCAGTTCTGGAGAACTGGTAGCAGAAATTTTGAGTAGTTCGGAGAACCGGTAGTAAAACTTCTGACTGCCCCGTCCCCATCTATTCTCTGCCTCCCAAATCCCAACTGATCGGGAGGAAATGGGGATTTTGCAGTAACCTTCCCCTAGAATGGGGTGGGAATGAAGATTTTACAGTATCTTTCCCCTGCCACGCCCACAAACCCACACCCACAGAACCGGTAGTAAAAATTTTTGAAACCCACCACTGGGTTAATCCAAATGATTTCACAGAGCTGTTTTCTTCCTAAAAATTGGGCATCTATTACTGATTGACCCTTTCTCACAATCAGTAGAACCAGTATTGAGAGATACTGGGGAATTATCATTTGGCAATCACTTGAGGTCCATTGGTTTCCTATCCCCAGTGGTGGAATTCAATTTTTTTTACTACCGATTCTGTGGGCGTGGCTTGGTGGGCATGGTGTGGCTTGGTGGGCATGGCTTGGTGGGCATGGCAGGGGAAGGATGTTGCAAAATCTTCATTCCCTCCCCACTCTGGGGCCAGCCAGAGATGGTATTTGCCGGTTCTCCGAACTACCCAAAATTTCCGCTACTGATTCTCCAGAACCTGCTGAATAGCACCCCTGCCTATCCCCCCCGGTCAATCTTGACTGTAAAAGAATCTCCACATTGCCATTATTTTCAACAGGCAGTACTCAGAAGAATTTGAAACTGACTTGTAATAATCCTGAGGAGTTCAAGATACCGAAGATTTAGGATTAAAAATAATTGCTTCTCTTAAACTACAGGTGGCTCTTGACTTCACGACCGTTCATTTAGTGACCATTCAAAGTCACAAGGGGCACTGACAAAAGTGACTTATACCTGAGCCTCATGCTTGGCAAAATTCGGGAATTTGGTTGAAGTGTCCCCCCACCTCCCCGGGGTCATGTGATTGCAATTTGTGACTTTCCTAGCAAAGCTTCTGACAGGCAAACTCGATGGGGAGAAGCCAAATTCACTTAACAAATGCATGATTCACTTAACAACTGCGTTGCTTAGCAACAGAAATTTTGGTCCCAATTGTGGTCAAAGATGAGGATGACTTGTATTGCAGATTATGTAGCATCAAAAATCCCTTCATCTCCCACTCCTCATATAAGGAAAGTGAAAGGAAGACGTTCTTCTCTAAAATTGAACAGGAAAATATAAAGAACTGACATGCTCTGGTTTTCTTTAATTAAAGAAGGTCACCTATTGGAACCCTAGAAGTGTCTCTTCTTTCTAGGGGTGTCTGTCTTCTGGAATTTGGTTCCCCCTGTGATTTAGATGGCCTCTATTCTGTTGTTGTTTTTTAGAAGAGCTGTGAAGAACCAGGCCTTTGGCAAAGGAGAGCAAGACCCCTCACTTCATTGCACTTGCCATATAGTTCGAATCTCACCAGGCTCAAGGTTGACTCATTCTTCCGTCCTTCCGAGGTGGGTAAAATGAGGACTCAGATTGTTGGGGACAATAGGCTGTAAACTCTGTAAACCACTTGGAGAGGGCTGTAAAAAACACTGTGAAGTAATCTATAAGTCTAAATGCTATTACTATTTTACCTTTTTAGCTTGTATCGATTTTCTTGTAAGTTTTAGTTTGATTGTTGTTTCACTACTTCTCACCTCTTCCTAGTTTTGCATAGGTTTTAACCACACTGTAAACTATACTCTCGGAGGTCCAGAAACACCTCCCATTTGACATTGAGATAGATAGGAAGAGGTATTTGATGCCTTTTAGAAATCTGATAGATTCCAGCAATGCCCTAATCTAGTGGTCCCCAAATTTTCTGGTTTGGTGGCCTGGAAGAGGAAGGGAAGGGAGAGTGGATTGTTCCATGTGACAGGCACTCACACATGTGCACACAGCTCCATTTGCACAGCCCAATTCTGAACCTGCTGCAGTCCACTAGTGGCTGTGGCCCATAGGGACCATCCTCTATGGTCAGGGATAATGGAGCTTGGAGTCCTATGAGATTTGGAATGCCATTGATAACCTACATTCTCTCTAAAGATTTCCACTTGATACAAAGTCAGTATTTTACGACATTTGAAGTATTAGGATGATGTAACTATTTAGTATTATTCTTCCCTCTGTTGAGAATCATGAGAAAAGAAAAACAAAAAACCTACCTATATTGATTCCTCTCTAAAGTACTGTATATGTGGTTGATGTAAAGGTTCCCCTTGCACATATGTGCTAGTCGTTCCCGACTCTAGGGGGAGGTGCCTATCTCCGTTTCAAAGCCGAAGAGCCAGCGCTGTCCGAAGACTCTCCGTGGTCATGTGGCTGGCATGACTAAATACCAAAGGCACACGGAACGCTGTTACCTTCCCACCAAAGATAGTCCCTATTTTTCTACTTGCAGTTTTTACATGCTTTCGAACTGCTAGGTTGGCAGAAGCTGGGACAAATAACAGGAGCTCACCCCATTATGCGGCACTAGGGATTTGAACCGCTGAACTGCCGTCCTTTTGATCGACAAGCTCAGTGTCTTAGCCACTGAGCCACCCTGTCCCTTGGTTGATGTATTAAGTAAGCACAATTCTGTTCACTCTGCTATAGAAATACAAGGAGCAAAAGAAGGCTCAGAAAGGGACATGCAAAATGTTTAACAGCCATTTTCTCACGGAGAGGAAGGAAATCAAGGTTGAAGGCTTGTTTGTGTGCACAGCTGGGGAAGTATGTTTCAAGGACCCAGGAGACGGTGTAAAGCAGAGGTATCCAACCTTGCCATCTTTAAGACTTGTGGAATTCTGGGAGTTGAAGTCCAAGGTCTAAAAAGTTGCCAAGGTTGGACACCTCTGGTACAAAGCCATCTCTCCACACACAGATATCTTCCAGTTCAAACTGCAAGCAGATATTTATTCAACAATAGAAGTTAGCAACAGCATTTAGACTTACTGTATATACTGCTTCACAGTGCTTTACAGCCCTCTCTAAGCGGTTTACAGAGTCGGCAATGTTGCCCCCAATAATCTGGGCCCTCAATTTACCAACCTTGGAAGGATGGAAGGCTGAGTCAACCTTGAGCCGGTCAGGATCAAACACCTAGCTGTGGGCAGAGTTAGCCTGCAATATGATATTCTAACCACAGTCTCACCATGGCTCCTGTATTCTCTGCATTCAGAGAATATAATGGAGAGGCAAATCACGTGTTTGCTCTTACTGCCAACTTTCTCACATACAGGGGTCATTTGGGGAGTCATAACCAGGGGTGGGATCCTACCAGTTTAACAACTGGTTCGCTGAGCGCGTGCGTACCATACGTGTGCTACGCGCACATGTGCACAGTTTGCAGAATATTGAACTTCTGCATTGCTGAGAGCATGGAAAACAGCTGAGGAGAGGCAATCTATTCTGCCACCCTGATCAGCTGGGCTTTGGAAGCAGAAATATAGGTGAGTATAATGAGAGGCGGGCAGGTGGGCCCATTTCAAAGAAAGAGAGAACCGGTTCTCTCACGGCTGAAAGTTGGAACTAACGGTTCACCCGAACCGGTCCGAACCAATAGAATCCCACCACTGGTCATAACATTTACTTACGTGTATTTTCTTGTGAAACATCTGGAAATGAATCCATGCTCATCTTGTCTTTCTTCATGTTTGCCTGGAAAAGAAAATACCTCTGTGACAGAGCCCTCAATGCTTTCAATGTTTAAAAAATGAATAGATTCTATGTCGTCCATTTTAGATTACAAAGACTGTTCTACATAGATTATGTAGACTATTCTGAATAAGGCTTGAAAGACTGACTTCCCAAGTCCTGGCCTGCAGTGGCCAGTCACTCCCAGCTGCTTCCAGGACATCCCTCCAAGTAGCTATTGGAGGTAGAAGCCTTCTCCTTCTGAAGTTTTTCCCAACAAAGAATAGTTTGGTTTTATACAGCCGTCATTCAAAGGAGAACAGGACCAGTTAAGCAAAATTGTACCTTAATTTTAGGTGTAGTAATTTCATGTATACACACAACATTACGCCATTGTGTGTAAATGGCGATCACATAACCACAAGTCGCACATGCAACCATCATAAGTGCATGCCAGTTGCCAAGCATCTAAATTTTGATCACCTGACCAAAGAGATGGTGCAACAGACGTAAGTATGAGGACCTATTGTAAGTCAATTTTTTAGTGCCATTGTAATTTTGAATGATTGATAAACAGATGATTGTAAGTCAAGGACTACCTATACATTCATCTTGTCATCAAAGAATCAATCAAAGTCCTGCTGATTGAATTGTTATTTTTTCCCCTCTCTTTTTGCATGACTGTTGCTGAATCATCAACAGAAGCTTTATCTGCAAACCATAATAGGCTTGTTTTAAGGCCCCAAAGTATTTTGGAAGGTTCTTTTTAGGTCACTTGGCTACTCTTGCTACTATACCTCAAAAAGGACAAGCCTACAGTTCTCTTGGCAACAGATGAACTACTTTGCCATGGTCTACTTCTGAGATATTTTTCAACTTCTAAGTATAGCACCTGGATTACTGGGTGGTCTCCCATCCTCTCACCAGACAGGTCTATCCCTGTTTATCTATTTAAGATCACGTGCTGCCCCTTATTCATATGAGAATTGATACATTAAGTCTTAAAAACAACAAAAAATGCTTGAAGTAACTAATGCAAGAATAACTAACTGTAATTAACAGGGGATGATTGGTTGGACAGAGATGTCAATGGGAGGTGGAATTTTAAAAAATCAAGGTAGCAGCTATGATCACATGATCAAAGCCTTACCTGTATTGTGTCTGGTAGAATTTTAAAAAGGCGAAGGGCTTTCATTGCACAACTGTAGCCAACCATTTTGATATTTTGGCAACCTTCCCAGATTGAAAATTCAAGATCGCATGACTGAAGCCCTGCCCCTTTTGAGCAATGGGCATTGCATTGGTTGCTTCAATCTCACAATCATAGACCCCGCCTTGACTTTTTTGACCCCCTTCCCTCCCATGACGGCCTTGCTTGGTAAGGAGTTATTGTTATAAGTGTTGAGACAAAAAAAGTGTCTGTGATGTGATTAAGTGAATACACCGCTTGGCTAACTTGCTGCTGTAATCTTTTGAAGTGCTTTTAGTTGGCGCATTTTAGCAAAAAAAAAAGAGGGGGAGAGAGAGAGAGAGAGAGAGAGAATGAGAGAGAGAGAGATGTCTTTTTTGCCTTAGACTGAGTATGATTTAAATATGCATGTTGGATCCAGGAGACCTATGTTATAGGGAAGTTGGATAATATACTTTTTAAAAAAATCTATCTGGCACCTAATCAGACTCTTTGATTTTAATTGGGAATGGAATAGGCCGGCTGCAATCCAGCTGGCAAGGGAGACAGGGAAGTGAAGCTTCCCAGCTATGCAATTTCTTTGTTTGCTTCCTCTGTTCTCACCCACCTTTGTCCGCTCTGTAGGCAGGAGAGTGGCATTGCACAAGCGCTTCTGATAGAACCACCTCTACAAAAGGTCCTGCTATATAATATGAACCATATTTGACTTTTAAGATGCAAAACTTATTCTGCCGCAGTAGACCAAACCGAAATCAGAAGTCCCCACTTTTCAAAACGGGACGGAGAGAGTTTCAACTTTGTCCCGTTTGCTATTTGTTTTGTTCCCTGGCTTAGTGTATTGTGTCTACCAAGCTCTTTGGCTGGTTTGTGACTGTATTGTGGAGAGAAAAAAAATGAGATAATTCAGTACTAAATTTATAACGTTGGACAGACCACCATGGAATTTAGCATTAGATAGCCAGCTGGGTGACCTTGGACCAGTCCTTCATTCTCAGACCTCAAAGAAGAAAACAAGGACAAACCCTGCCAAGAAAACTGTGGTTACCTCTAGTCAAGTCTGACTCAAAAACACACAGACACACAAACAAAAACTTTTCAAGGCTCATAGACCTGGAAGCCATTACTCTCATTTAAATGGGTTTGCACTGTAACTTGCTCAACTGAGGCGATCTCTGTTCCCGCTTATGCAATTGATAGGCAAATATAAAGTCCCATTTTCCATAATTTCAGCAATGTTGTTATGGTCAGCCCAAGGCTGTAATGCCCACAGAACAGTGGTGGGTTTCAAATTTTTTTTACTACCAGTTCTGTGGGTGTGGCTTGGTGGGTGTGGCAGGGGAAGGATACTGTAAAATTTCCATTCCCTCCCCAATCCAGGGAAAGGTTATTGCAAAATTTCCTCCCAATCAGCTGGGACTTGGGAGGCAGAGAATAGATGGGGGTGGGGCCAGTCAGAATTTTAACTACTGGTTCTCCGAACTACTCAAAATTTCTGCTACCAGTTCTCCAGAACTGGTCAGAACCTGCTGAAACCCACCTCTGCCACAGAAGTCCCAAACAAGCTCCACACATGTCTTAAAATCAGCAATAACAGCACCAGCTACAATCTGTCCTTTTTCTTTTCTGCTTTTGAGAAGTCTCTTGGAAAAACTAAACTTTTAGGCAGGGGTGGGATTGAAAAAATTTAGCAACTGGTTCTCTGCCCAGTTGCTGGGTGGGCGTGGCCATGGGGACGTGGCCTACTTGGCCTCCTGCACCACGGCGGTGGGGGGGGACGTTTTTGCCCTCCCCAGGCTCCAAAGGCTTTCCTCGAGCCTCCAAGAGGGTGAAAACGGCCTCCCCCAGGCTCTGGAGGCCTTCCGGAGGCCAGAAATGGGCCTGTTTCCGGACTTCTGGGAGGCCCATTTTTTGCCCTCCAAGAGCCTCGACAGCCCTGCACCACAAGGGGGGGGCGATGTCTCCAGTGCCTTGATCCAGCCCAAACTCTGATTAGCTCCAGTGTGTGCCCCAAAGGTGCTTTTTCAAAAGGCAGCTGGACTTTTTTGTTTTTCTTTGAAGACGTTTTACTTCTCATCCAAGAAGCTTCTTCAGCTCCCTGAAGAAAGTCCAGTTGCCTCTTGAAAAAGCACCTTCGGGACAACCCGTGATCTGGATGATTGAGAATCTCCTCAGAAAGTGGGTGGCATTCCCCCTTCTCTTGGTCACTGCCCTGCGCAATGATTTCAACCTGGGCTTGTTGGCTGCTCGGTTTTCTGTGGGTTGGCCATTGTGGATTTTTAAACAATCTTGCAATTGACCTGTTATGTCCTATTAAGTCAATGAACTTAACTCAAGCAGGCTTAGAAGCTTGGGCACCTTTCAGCTTTGATGTCTCCCTTTTGATTTCTGCCCAGGTTGAATGAAGCAAGTCTGGAAGTTGAGTCATGGGAACTGAATTTCTTTTCTTTTCTTTTCTTTTCTTTTCTTTCTTTCTTTCTTTCTTTCTTTCTTTCTTTCTTTCTTTCTTTCTTTCTTTCTTTCTTTCTTTCTTTCTTTTTTTTGTTGCTTTGAAACGTTTCGCTGCTTATCCAAGTATCTTCTTTGGTCTGAGCAAGTTGGTGAGGGAGACCCCATATACAGGTAGTCCTCGACTGTCGACCACAGAAAGAGGCCAAAATGTCTGTTGCTAAGCAAGGCAGTTGTTAAGTGAGTTTTACCCCATTTTACAACCTTTCTTGCCACAGTTGTTAAGTGAATTGCTGCTGTTATTAAGTTAGAAACTTAACACAGTTATTAAGTGGATCTGGCTTCTCCATTGACTACTTGTCAGAAGGTTGTAAAAGGGGATCGCGTGACCCCCCCCCCCCCATGGACACCGCAACCGTCATAAATATGAGTCAAGCATTCAAAATTTTGGTTACATGACTGTAATGCAATGGTTGTTAGTATGAAAAACAGTCATGTCACTTTTCTCAGTGCAGTTGTTGTAATTAATGAATTGTTCTATATATCAAAGTCTACCTGCAGTTTATGTCCTCCAGGGAGGGTTTCATTTCTTACCTAATCTGGATAAATTCATTAGGTGAGTAGGCAGAGAATCATTGGGATGAAAATGTTCCGACTCCTAAATCCTTTGCCCTAGAGCAGGGGTGTCAAATTCAAGGCCTGTGGGGCGGATTCGGCCCACAAGATGCTTAGATCTGTCCCATGGGCCGCCCTGGAAATAGCCAAGGACTGGCCCATGGTGCCTCTGTCAGCGAATGGCATGGCTGGGCATGGCCCTCCCGAGCTCTGTTTTGCTGGCAGAGAGTTGCAGGAGGCCGTCGCAGCCAAAAACGGAGCTCAGGAGTCTGTTTTCACTGGCAGAGTGCTTGGGCCACCATAGGTGCCCCTCAACCAGTGGTGAAATCCAATTTTTTTTACTACCGGTTCTGTGGGCGTGGCTTGGTGGCGTATTGTGGCTTGGTGGGCATGGCAGGGGAAGGAGACTGCAAAATCCCCATTCCCTCCCCACTCCTGGGGGAAGGATATTGCAAAATCTCCATTCCCACCCCACTCTGGGGCCAACCAGAGGTAGTATTTGCTGGTTCTCCAAACTACTCAAATTTTCCATTATTGGTTCTGCGAACTGCTCAAACTTTCTGCTCCAGAACCTGTCAGAACCTGCTGGATTTCACCCCTGCCCCCAACACAAATGATGTCATGCTGGCCATGCCCACCCTGGCCACGCCCACCCCAGCCCCACTAGGTCAAACCACAAACCTGATGCAGCCCTCAATGAAATTGAGTTTGACATCCCTGTCCTAGTGGGTTGTTAAATGTGGTCTCCCTGGGAAATCTCCTTCATGCTCCCTGCCAAAAGTTCTCCAAAGTTTCCCTTCTCTTTCCTATATCTAAATACCTTTAGGATGCAAGGTAGGGTTGTTGCTACAGTTAGTCCTCGACATACAACAATTTATTTAGTGACCTTTCGAAGTTACAACAACACTGAAAAAAGTGACTTATTTTAGGACCATTACATTATCTCCATGTCGTGTGATCAAAATTCAGCCGCTTGGCCACTGACTCATATTTATGATGGTTGCAGTGTCTCAGAGTTGTGTAGTCAACTTCTACAACCTTCTGACAAGCAAAGTCAATGGGGAAGCCAGATTTCCTTAACAATCATGTTACTCACTTAACAACTGCAGTGATTCAGGTAACAAACCTGGGGCAAAAAATGTTGTAAAAATGGGGCAAATTAACAAACGTCTCACTTAGCAATAAGCAAAATAAATTTTTGGGCTTTATTGTGGTCGTAAGTCAAGGACTACCTGTGCTTGGCTTCTCTGAAACTGAACTCTCAATTCTTCATTGCTACCAAGTTTCCAACAAGTTTCCCCTTATTTGCTTTGATTAGGATAGTCTGGGAGCTATGAAGCGGCAAATAAGGGGGTTTAAAAAGAGAGAGAAAGGACCAATGACAGTAACAAAGGAGTTGGTGTAGGAAGTGGGCGTGCAAGTATGTGTGCAAACATTTCTGAGAAAGCGAAAGAAAAGCACGGGGATTAGTGAGAAGAGAACAGTCCCTAAAAGGAAAAGAGGGACACTGGTAGATTGAACCACCCAGGACCCAGCCAGTAAGGATAGGAAAAGCCAGATGCAAGGGACTCACGCAGCAGCAGAGGTGTTATTCAGCCGGTTCGGGCGAATCAGTAGTGGCGACTGTGGGTGGCACCTGCTCCGGCATAATGCCGTCCTATTTAGCCCCGTTTTTGAGGCCGGGTGCATGCGTGGAAGGCGCATACGCGGCAAACTAGTGGTAGGAATATGTGAAACCCACTGCTGCCCAGCAGGTGTTCTGGTGGCCATAGTCCACAGCCTGGACTCATTGGCAATCCCTTGCAGTCTGGACTGGAATGACAGAATAACAGAGTTGGAAGGGACCTTGGAGGTCTTCTAGTCCAACCCCTTGCACAAGCAGCAGACCCTATGCCATTCCAGACAAGTGGCTGCCCAGTCTCTTCTTAAAAGCCTCCCATGATGGAGCATCCACAACTTCTGAAGGCAAGCCGTTCCACTGGTTTATTGTTCTCACTGATAGGAAATTTCTCCTTAGTTCCAGGTTGGTTCTCTCCTTGTTTAGTTTCCATCCATCGCTTCTTGTCCTGCCTTCAGGTGGCTTAGAAAACAGGTGGCAGCCCCTCAAATATTGGAATACTCCTATCATGGCAACCCCTAGTCACCCCTAGTCCTAGAATGTCTGAAGGTGGCTGAAGAAACAGTCTGAAGCAGCCAGCGAGAGAAGCAGCTTAGGCTGCAGCATGGAATCACCCTTACAGGTAGTCCTCCATTTACGACCATTCACTTCGCAACTAATCAAAGTTATGATGGCGCTGGGGAAAAAGGTGAATTACGACCAATCCTCACGCTTATGACAGGTGCAGCGATCCAGATGCTCAGCAAACAGCTTGGCTTGCATTTAAACAACAGTTGCAACGTCTGTAGTCACAGAATCACCCTTCACAACCTTCCCAGCCAGCTTCTGCCAAGCAAAAGTAAGTGGGGAAGCTGACAGGGAAGGTTGAAAGTCACATGATGTCTCACTTAATGACTGCAGCCAAAAAAAGTCATAAAATCCGGTATGGTCACGTAATGCCTCCCTCGTGTTTTTAATAAAACAATAAATTAAAATTAACATGCCACCTTTTCTATAGGACAAGAACTTCCTGGAGCCAAAAAAAAAAAACCAGAGCGTCTTCATTACGTCCTGTTAAAAGCATGCTGAGCACTCAAAGAGCCTTCTGTACAATCCAGTAATAAGCCTCTTGTGACCAGTGTAGTAAGAGCTGTTATGACGAGGCTTTCTAAGAAAAAGGGCTGCTGGCTTCAATTGACTAAAACCTTAGACCAGTCCTCAAAAAGGCTCACTGATGGGGCGGTGAACAGCCAGAATTAAAAACACACAATACAAATATTAAAATACATTAAAACAAAATTAAATTATCTTAGGCTTCTCCAATTTAAAACCCCTTAACCCATAAAATTCACCCAATTAAAAAAAATTTTAATTGGGATTAGTCGTATCCCTGGGGGTAGCTCATTCCAGAGGGCGGGTGCCCCCACAGAGAAGGCTCTTCCCCGGGGGGTCACCAGCCGACATTGCCTGACAGACAGCACCCTGAGGAGACCCTCTCTGTGGGAGCGTGTTGGCCAGTGGGAGGTTATCGGAGGCAGAAGGTGGTCTCGTAAATGCACGTATATATTTCATGCATTTTTGGTGTCTGTATTATTTAAAAGATAACAAATCCTATTTCTACAGGATGGGTCGATACAAAGCCCTCCAATGAAGTTTATAGAGGAAAAAAGAAAAAAAAGCGAAGAAGAAGCGAAGATTTTAAAAGGATCAGATTAAAGAAGTAAACAGGGGAAAGGAGTAACGCCTGCATGGTATGAGGCAGCTATCTTCCTTCAGATTTCTTTCAATATAAATTCAATAAGTAAAATAAATAAACATATTGTCTTTAAGCACTTAATCCATTCCTTTAAAAATATCTCTCCTTTGGTAGTGTGGTTATTAAAATCTCAATTATAAACACCAATACAGAAAGGAGAATATATGTAGCTCAGGATTGACATGAGGGATCCTCGTTGCTCTCTGAGCTTGCTTGTTTTCTTGCAGACTTTCATTACCCAAACTAGGTAACATCATCAGTGACTACGCTACCAAAGGAGAAATATTTTTAAAGGAATGGATTAAGTGCTTAAGGACAGATGATTGATCAGCCCAACATCTTCTCATAGGTGACAATCCTACAAACAAGGGGAACCTCTGCTACATTGGGAGGCTGTAGATCTCAGCTATCATTTATGAAGTGTTAATCTCTGAGCAGTCCTCCTTGTGTACCCCAAAGCATTGCAGCAACCGTTAATGACCTTAAGAGTTTGACTCAAAGTCACTGGCCTTTGCTGCAGGAGCGGTTGAAAAACTGATTTAGAAAAGGGAGATGTCACCACACTATAAAAAAGATGTTGAGACTCTAAAAATAGCGCAGAGAAGAGCAAACAGGATGATTAGGGAACTGAAGACTAAAACATATGAAGAAAAGTTACAGGAACTGGGCATGGCTAGTCTAGTGAAGAGAAGGACCAGGGGAGGCATGATAGCAGTCTTCCAATATTTGAGGGGCTGCCACAGAGAGGAGGGGGTCAAGCTATTTTCCAAGGCACCCAAAGGCCAGACAAGGAATAACGGATGGAAACTGACCAAGGAGAGATTCAACCTAGAAATAAGGAGGAATTTTCTGACAGTGAGAACAATCAACCAATGAAACAGACGTTTCTTTCAGAAGTTGTGGGAGCCTCATAACTGGAAGCTTTCAAGAACAGACTGGACTGCCATTTGTCAGAAATGGTGTAGGGTCTCCTGCTTGGGTTGGGGGGGGGTTGGACTAGATGACCTACAAGGTCCCTTCCAACTCTGTTAATCTGTAATCTTAATCTGAGAGACCTCAAAAGAAGCTACTCACCAGTGATTTCCACTATGCCATCCTTTGTCTTCACCAGCAACTCTTCCGGTGCAAAGTGGTTGACATCCAAAGCCACTTTCCAGCTCTCTGAAGTCTGCCGGATCTCAGAGACGCCACTGCTCAATTGGCGACTCAAAGCCCGGTTGTAGGTAGGGTTGGCCCCTGGTGAGCTGACGACGGGGCTAGCGGCCACCGGCTCTGGATTTGAGCTGGCCAGAGGTCGCACGTAACCTGGCCAGCCAGCGGTCCCTGTAGGCCACTTGTACCAGTCCTCGGGAATCAGTGGCATGCCAAAGGACTGGTCCAAGAGCCTGCTGCCCCTGTACCAGTCCCAGCTGGGGCTGCGTAGAAAAGTGAAGGGCACTAGACGTTCCGACATGTCCTGTTCCAGAGCCGTCCCAAAACTCTCTGCCCAGACCTGGAGAGTGAAGATCTACTCCCTCTAGCTGGCCCTTATCAACACACAGCTAGCTATTTTGGGACAAGAATCTCAGTTCTCTATTAATGGAAATTACGCTTGGCTGAAGGAAGTTGATGAATATTACAGAGGTCTCAATGACATTCCCCCTGTGCATTTGTCATCCTCTGCTTTCTCTGCTGGGGAGGGGGAGCAAGGAGGGAGGGGGAAAGGAGAACAATTCCCATTGCAGGACTGCAGGGACCCAAATTCCAGTCTTGCCCTTTTGACCTCGGCAGTCTGAAAATAAAGTAAGACTAACTAAAAGGATTTTTGAAGTACAGCAAAAATTACCCCATCTTTCTTGCAACACCAGAGCTTTCAGGACAGTGTGACATGGGTTGTTTATTTTCGCCCAGTCTTTCTTGGCTCCTATTCTCCTTTTTAGTATAGTTTTTTTTTTTAAGCACATAAAACAAATCTCTTAGAGATGTGCGTGCTAAAATGTGCATAAAACCAATCAAATGAAATGATTTTTTTTTTCAATTTCAAAAACAGAAAATCAGTAGGGATAACTTTAGGGAAAGGAGAAGAGAGGAGAGGGGGAAGGAGGGAGGGGAGGGGGAAGGAAGGAAGAAAGAAAAAGAAAGAAAGGAAAGAAAAAGAAAGAAAAGAAAGAAAAAGAAGGAAGGAAGGAAAGAGAAAGAAAGAAAGAAAGAAAAAGAAAAAGAAAACAAACTTTTACATTGGAGGCTTGGACAATCACCAAAATGGCACTGTTTTACTTTTTGTGACTAAATAGGCTTCCGTTTAATATAGAAATCTATAGTGGGAGATCTTTAGCTCTGGGAAAAGTGACGTGGGAGGAAAATTTCCCAAATATCCCATCCCCAGCAAGCTAAAACCAGCAACTTTTGTAACTGTGTTAGTAAAGGTTCATACACTAATGCGTATCCATTAGCTCCTAAATTTTGTTACTGAGTGCTTGGACTTGCCTTTTTCTCTTGTTTTACATCTGATGTTTGTCAGTCAGCCTTGTTCCCTTCTAATAAAAGAGAGGGGTTACAACATAACAGTAGACATTTCCCCATATTAGTTAACATTCATTGTCTCAAGCCATGCTGGTTCTGTGAATAATCCAGCATATTTTGGGACAGAATTCAATTCTCAATTATTAACTACTAGCTGATGGTCAGTGGTCCTCATGAATTATGACCTGGCTGAACACATTTTGGCACCTGGATTAGAAAAGTCTGAATGTCACCCTCTTTTGATCTAATTAAGATTTGGGACATAATCCAGCAATCTCTTCTACAAACATCAAGGAAATGAATGGGAATCAGGGCCAGCCCTAACATTTGGCTGAAGAGAGCAGCCTACACTGGGCCAGAAAGTCTTATGTGACATGAAAGAGTAGCACATTTGAATCACTTATTTATCACTGTGTCCTCTTTTTTTTTAAATGCCAAAGTGGTCAGAGAGGCTTGTGGGATCTTGTGTTTCATGTATCCAAATTACTTGCTTGATTCCAGGCCCTGAATTGCGAATACCGTAGTTGTAAGTGGGAAGGTGTCATTCATTGCCCTACCATTGGGAGCCAGTCTCTTATCATTTGACCCATGACTTTAAAAAACAACCCCCAACTGATAGCCCCATAGCTCATTTCTTTCACACTGTGCCCTCTCTGCTATTTTTCATCAGGTTCCAAGCACATCGTTTCAGGATGTTCTTGAATGGCTATGATACATTCATGAAGCATTGATAGATGATAGGTAGAATCAGATCTAAGTGAAGAGCAAATGCCTGTTGAAGATGGGGCTGGCTGTACCATTAAGCAGGGCAAAGCATCTGTCAAGTAGCAGATACTATGCTGGGATGTGAGATGTTTGACAATTGAGCTGGGGTGCCAAGTAGATGGCCCTGGATCTGCAGCCATTCCATGTCTGGCCGTGTTTAGTCAACGTCTCTCCTGGTGAGTTGTTGGACTAAGGAGTCAAGGGTGATGGCTTGTCTATCCCTGAGCAGTAAAAGGTCTTTGAGGGTCTGGAGGGAGTAGAAGACCTTTCACACCTTCTTAGTGGCCATGAGTCATCAAGTGGAAAGCAGCCACTTCAGAAGGAAGAGACCCTCTGAAGTCATCCGCCTCATCTAGCCAAGACTGTCCCTAGAGGCTACAATGGCCTTTCTGGCACATTCTATATGTTTGACTGCAAAGTATAACTTAGCCTGGTAGTTAATAATATAGTCCATTTCCTCCCAATGTTTAAAGGGAAGAACATTCTACAGAAATAGACTAATTTTGAGATATGGGGGGCGGGGTTTGTAATTGAAGTAATTTGTATTTTATTGCAAGGAGGGAATAAAATACCTGGGGTTATCTGCCTTCAGGTCAGAAATATCATAGCTGGCTACCCTTGGTGAGACAGAGAAGGCAAATAAAAATGTTGGGACAACCCATTTCTAACCTTTACTTCCATGCTGGAACAAGGTTATGCCATGCTTTTTTAAAAAAATGATTTGTTAGATTTGTCTAGAAGCTCAAGGTGACATACGCAGCATTTCTTTCTTCCATTGTTTCTTCACAACAACCACCTTATAAGAAGTGTTATAAGAGAACCTATGGGTATAGTCAGGGGTGAGCTGCTGGGGGTTCACAGGGGTTCGGGAGAACCTCCAGCTAAGATTCTGTGCAGTTCAGAGAACCCCCAAATCACACTCCTGGCTGGCCCCGCCCACCCTGCCCCTCCCCTCCCAGGAGTCCCCATGTGGCCCATTTTGGATGCAGGTAAGTGCAGGGTGTGCGTGGAGGCTCAGGGAGGGCAAAAAACGGGCCTACCAGAAGTTCGGGAAGGCCGGAAATGGGCCGTTTCTGGCCTCCAGAGGGCCTCTGGAGCCTGGGAAGGCCATTTTTGCCCTTCCGGAGGCTCGAGGAAAGCCTCCGGAGCCTGGGGAGGGAAAAAACGCCCCCCCCCCGCCGTGGTGCAGGAGGCCGACGAGGCCACACCCACCATGGCCATGCCCACCTAGCAACCGGGCAAAGAACCCCTTGCTAAAATTTTTGAAGCCCACTCCTGGGTATCATGGTGAATGTGTTGGACCAGAAGTAAAAGGCTCTGCCCATTCTCTCTCAGACCTCTCAGCCCAACCTATCTCAGGAGATTGTTGTTGTCTTGGGAGAAAAAATAGGAGGAGGGAGACTTCTCTACCTCCATCTTGAGATCCTGTACAGTATGAATGGTGGGATATAAAGCTAAAGAAACTAAAAGAAGTTAGAGATGAGAGTTAATGACTAGTACAAAACTATTCAGTGATGGCAACCAAGTCAATTAAGGATTTAATGATAATAGTGTGGGAAGGCCCTCCCTCCTAAAAAATGAAATATTTTGGGGAATATTAAAAGAGGTAGAATATTATATTTTCACAAAGGAGAAAGGGAGAAAAATCTTATCAAAAGCCAAAAGCATCCACAGTCTTCCTGCCATAGCCTCAAGCAGAAGCCTGAAACCTTTATAGGTGGATATTTTGTACCAATTAAGAAAGCCAGGCTATCCTATTCATAAACAAAACACCTTCAGCCACAGCAACCACAGAAGGCTGGAGCTGATGGGGTTAAGAATTTACTTTCCCCCCACCCAAATTCCAAGGACAGGACATGACCATTAGGACATAATAGGATTAACCCACCGCCATTGGAATAGTAAAAGACACAAGGCTCACTACATTGCACAATCCCCTGGAGCATCTCAATCTCCAAACCCCAGAATCCTATAAAAACCCACTCACTCATCCAGCCAATTGGTCAGCCACTCCAGAAACATATTGCTGTCGCTGAAGTTTCTGAAAAACAAATAAACAGGACCTTCTTTCCTTGTAGCCAGCCTCCATTTTATTTCCAGCATCTTTCTCCCGGCTTGGAACCAGACCGGATTTTTCTTCCAATAATAGCATTTCCACAAAGCTAATTTTAACTTCAAGGATTGTACGAAAGAACCTTTTGGTTAGTTCACTATGTTTTATGAACTCGGAAAATGAGTATCAAGCTCATTTTCGTTGTGAATGACTTTCCATGAGTTTGAACTTTCTTCATCCATTAATATAGTTCCAGGTTTTGTGCCTAACATCATGCTGACATCTGGCTCAAATATTACTAAACTACATATCCCAGCAGTCTCAGTTATCCCACAAAGAAAGACATATGGCCATCTTCCAATGTTCACAAAATAAGTAGACCCGTTTTCTGTTTGGAACAACAGGACCATGTCAGCATTACAGCTTTTGAGAGTGAAGAAATATATAGAGAGCCAGATTTTTCAGGGTTTCATTACTTAAAAGCATACAATTTCTGTGGAAGTTAGTTTGACTCTTCTTCACAAAGTATATTCCCACAACATCCATCCATTCCTGCCTCATTGTTTTTCATCCACTAAAGCCAACAAGTCAGAGATCAGGAAGGAGGAGGAAACATTATGTTGAGTTTGGGGGAAGGGGCTAAAATAACTCTTCTGTCATTCTAAGTTATTAGATTTGCTGCCCTAAATGAAAAAATATTAATTCAATGTTGAGGCCCAGGAGGTCGAGGGTCCTCCTTACAAGGCCATAATTGCTTAATTCCCATTGACAGCAGTTGCCTTTCTGTACCCTGTTCTCCCACCCCACCCTCCCTACCCCCACAACATTGCCTTGTGTAATTGCATAATTGCAACTTAAACCCATCTAAATCCCTCATCCTACTTTTCCTTTTTGCTCTTTTGACAGGGTAGTATAAAAGAGCTTTTAAAGAGCTCATGTTTAATTAAGGATTGGTTTCCTAGGATTTATATCCATCTAGCAACTTTATCTTTTTATCTACCCATCTTGATGCATCTATCTATCCGTTTATCTATTTGAAAGCTGCATTAACATGATTCCAGGTGATATACATATATGCAAGAAAAGAAATATAGAAAATACAGAAAAAAATTATGTGATATTGTAAAGGGGAAAAATAAACTACAAAAATATTCTTTCTTTTCTTCCTTCCTCTTTCTTTCTTTTCCTTCTTCCCTTCCTCTCTTTCTTTCTTTCTTTCTTTCTTTCTTTCTTTCTTTCTCTCTCTCTCTCTCTTTCTTTCTTTCTCTCCCCTGCATGATGAACGCTTGCGAGATGAGTCCTCTTGCGTTAGAGATTAACCTGCAGCTGGATTGAACTGTGAGTCACTAGTGGACAGGCAGCCAATTTTCCGTGCTTGGTTGCTGATGGTGTTAATATATTCTGGGGAGCAGCTGCTGATGGGCATGCAAATGACATACTGATTTATAAATTCATTTTCCCTAAGCCGGTTTTTTGTTGTTGTTGAAAAAGAATGGGCATGCCTGATCCCTCCAGGTCTAATACAAAAATCAAATAGCCAGTTCCCAAGCAACTTTATACAGATTATGATGGGACTAATTGCCACAAAATATAACAAACAGTGGGTTTTTCTCTGGCCAGTTGAGAGACTCCTAATTAATTAAGTAGAGAGTCCATTTCCTTGGTTCTCTACTCTTTCGGTTTCTTTTTCATGCAACAATCAGTATTTTCCATCCTATGAAAAATGTGCGTGCGTGTGTGCACACCTACACCCACACCCACACCCACACAGGAAGGCAGATAACATGGACGATTTACATTTTTTTCCTCTACAAATGAAGAAGTATTTATAACCACCCTAATTTAACAGAAACCACTATGGTAGCCAAAGGAGGAAGTCATAGTAGGATAGAATCGTAGAGCTGCAAGGAGACATTTTGGATAGTAACTCTGACTTCCTTTAAAGCATCTATTTCACCTCCCCAATGAAGGAGAATCCACATGTCTATAACTGAATGCAGTATTGAACTGCTCTTTTGGTTTTTCTTCTGATATTGAATTAGGATCTGCTTTGCTTTCTTTTAAATCCATCACAGGTAGTCCTTATTTAGTGACTACCTCATTCAGTAACTGTTTGCAGTTCTGATGGTGATGAAAAAGTAACTTTAGCACCAATTCTTGGCATTTACAGTCTTCACAGGTCTATAAAACAAAGGAAACCTGAAGTAAGATTGTAAGGCACAGATGCGGTTTCACTTGGTGATTACTTTACTGAATAACCAAGTTGCCAGTCCCAATTATGGTCATTAAGTGAATATCTTTATTCTCTCCCCTGCTTATTAGAAAAAAGGTTCTTGGCTTTCTTCTGTGTGCTGTCAAGTATTTAATGTGTTTGAAGAATATCAATATGGCTCATCTCACTTTTTTCAAGACTAAACATTTCCATTTCCTCAGTTTCTCTTCAATGTCTTTATTTTCCACCCCCAGTAATTGTTATTGCCCTTCTATGGGTATCTTAGTGGGATCCCAATGGTGCTTTTTCAGGAGGCAACTGGATTTTTTTGTTTTTTGTTTCTCTGAAGACATTTCGCTTCTCATCCAAGAAGCTTCTTCAGCTTTGACTGGATGGTGGGGAATGGAAGGATTTACTGTATTTTTCAATCTATAAGATTGAAAAAGTGGGTGCCGGTCCTTTGATGAATAGCAGCCAGGGCTCTGCGGCAGGGTCCTTTTACAGTGCTGAACCCCACCTCTTCTGTCTCTTTTTTGCAATGCAGGAATCAATAGGACGAGCTGGCATATGAGAGGACACCTATCTGTGGTCCTCTCAGGTTCCGCCTGATTTTTTTTTCTTGTTTTCCTCTAGGTGCATCTTATGGTCCGGTGCGTCTTATAGTGCGAAAAATATGGTATATTCCTTGTAGACAGCAGGTCATTTGCATCCTTTTTGAAGGTTGTTGAAGCACTTGGAGGTTTATCTGTGTCCTCAGTGTCACCTGAGTAGTACTCCTGGTTCCTGTAGTCTGCAACTTTTCTGGAAATCCATTCATACTCCCACACCATTCGAAGTCTTAGTGGGATGTTACAAACTGGGCACAATTCTTCAGGTGGGTCCAACCAAGGCAGAGTAAAGTGGCACCATTACATCCCATGGTTTGGAAATTATGCTACCTTTGATATAGTATAAAATTGCAGTGAATTTTTTGAAGCCACATCACACCACTGACTTACCTTTAGTTTGCCACCAATATTCCAAGGTTTTTTTCTACCATTAGCATTACCAAAGCCAAAGCCATTATTACTGATTCTATATCTGTGCCCTTTGTTTTTCTTTCCTAAAGGTTATGAACTTTGCATTTCACTCTGTTAAATTTCATTTTATTATGCTCCGTCCATTTCTCTTGCATATTCATTGACTTGAATTTTATTTCTGTCTTCTAAAATACTAGTTTTCTTTCCCCATTTTGTGTTGTCTGCAGAATCGATTAGTATTCCTGCTGTTTCTTCATCCAAGTCAATTAATGACAACGTTGAAGACCACAGAAATTAAGCCCTAACCTTCTAGCACTCCAATCATTCTAGTTTGATGAGAAACCATTAATTAGCACTCACTGAACAGGATTCTAAATCAGCTGTGTTTCCACTTAATTGTCATGCCATTCAGTTTACACATAACTAGTTTACCAAACAGAACGTTACAGGGCATTTTATCAAATATTTTGCTGAAATTGAGTACTTTTTCCTAGTTATATTAAATCACAGGGAAGCAGGCCCTGATAATGTTTCTTGCTCTGCACCCATCTTGTTTTCATTGAGCCTCGGTGGTGCGTTGGTTAAAGTGCAGTACTGCTGCTTGCCGGCTGCCTGCAATTTAGCAGTTCAAATCCCACCAGGCTCAAGGTTGACTCAGCCTTCCATCCTTCTGAGGTGGGTAAAATGAGGACCCAAATTGTTGGGGGCAATATGCTGATTCTGTAAACTGCTTAAAGAGGGCTGTAAAGCACTGTAAAGCAGTTTATAAGTCTAAGTGCTATTGCTATCCCATAAATGAGATAGCCTTGTGTTAAAATCCTTTATTTCCCTCCTTATTCCAGCATTGTCCAAAAACAGGCTCATGGAAACACTGTTAAGGTTTGTCACCTGTTATCTAAAAATGTCAGAATTAGTTCCCACACAATCAGTGAAAAACAAGATAGCACATCTGACCATTATAAAAATAGTGGACATCTGGAGACAGACAGGCCCACTCAGAAACATCAGAAACCAGGTAGTCTACTTAGTGAGAGTGGGAAGGAAAGCTGAGTGCAAGAGAGTTTGAATGTTGTTTCTGTAGATATAGGTAATCCTGGATTTACAACCATAACTGTGACTAGGATTTCTATTGCTATGCAATGTGTTGTTAAGTGAGTTGCACCTGATTATACAACTTTTCTGCCATTGTTATTAACCAAATCACTGTAGATGTTAAGTGAATCAGAATACAGAATAACAGAGTTGGAAGGGACCTTGGAGGTCTTCTAGTCCAACCCCTGCTCAGGCAGGAAACCCTGGCCTATATCATTTCAGACAAATGGCTGTCCAATCTCTTGTTAAAAATGTCTAGTGTTGGAACAACTTTTGGAGGCAAGTTGTTTCACTGATTAATTGTTCTGTTAGGAAATGTCTCCTTAGTTCTAGGTTGAATCATATGGTTAATTGAATCTGACTTTCCCCCATTGACTTAGCTTGTTGGAAGCCAGTTGGGAAGGTCACAAATGATGATCATAAGACCCTGAAACCATTATAAATACATGCCAGCTGCCGAGTGCCTGAATTTTGAACACACTACTGTGGGGGATGTCGTGAGGGTTGTAAATGTGAGGGCTGGTTGTAACTACTTTTTTGTGTGTGTGCTGTTGTAACTTCGAATAGTTACTAAACTGTTGAGAATGGAATCAAAGGCTGGAACAAGGCTGTGATTGTAGGCAGCCCCTGTTCTCTAGCCTGAAGAAAGTGGACTTCAACTTGTAGAGCAATGATAAATTCAAAGCATCTTTGAAGATGGCAAATAACATCCCTCTGATCTCACTAGGCAGATCCTATCTTCCATGCAGCAGCATCTGATTCCCTCTAGGCTTTAAGGCAGATTAGAAAGTTGATTGTGTCATGGGCAGGCTAGGAGAAGCCAGCATGGTTTTGGGGAGAGGAAAATTAGATGCTGCAGCAACAGCTGCTTACATGCAAAACAACTTCCAGCACATATGTGGAAACCGTAGACTTCATCTCCTCCTGCTGGCCAGATGTGCACACAGCAACAGAGTCCTAACTTCTTTTTTTCAAAAGTCGATTGTCTATTCAAAGGCATTGTCCATTGCTGGAATAGGTTGGGCTTGCTACATCAGCTTGTGCAATCCAGGAATACTCCTTTGAGATTGGAGTTGAGCTAGCAGTGCTTTCATACACAAGTCCATCCCAGGTTGTACCAATTAAGTTTTCCATGTCAGCTCCCCAGTTTACATGGGGGCAAATCCCTCTTGTGACATTAGACCCAGTAATTGATTGCTAAGACCTAGCTTAAGATCTGATCTATCTTATTTTTATTTACATATATATTTTCCTTCACTGCAGTAGTCAGTTTTCATCCCATTGCTGCATTTGAAAAAAAATGACCAATTCTAGCACCTTAATGCAGCTTCTCCCAACCTAACAATTTTCTGATATATTAGAATTACATGCCTAAATTAATTTTTGTGAAAGTTCCAGGCTATGTTGCACAAATGTATCTGCTATGTCTTTATCACCCCTTATTTATCTTGCTGCACGAATTCTGCCACTGCGTCTTGCATTTTTCTAGGTGCTCCATTAATGTGAGGATGGTGATGCAGTTGGGCATGAGGAGGAGATAAGCAAGCAGTCTCTGGTCACTGGTATATTTGTGTTTCTTTCCTATAGAAATCTCCCACTCAAGCGGGAGTGAAAATTTTTATCGTCTCTTTATAGGAACAAGTACAACAACAACAACACGGTACAGTGCAGTAGTGAATTCATTCTTGTAACCAGGAATCACACTTTCTAAAGATTAAGATCCCTAAGATCAGACCAACAGCCCATTTAGTCCAACATTTTCTGTCACCCAAGAATCAACTGTGTACTGCACATCCAAGAAACATCCCTGCAAGAAGGGCAGGAGGACAATGGTTTTAATTTTTTTTAAAAAAAATTGTCCTAGTAGAAAGGTGACAAAGTAGTCATGACATCACCATGGGCATGTAAGATATTTAGCCAATTTCCTTTTTTAAACTGTATTTTTAAAGATGCGTATGACCTATTGAGAAGTTATTTGACTTCCTTCTTGGCTGCCAAGTACAGTGTAAAAGTCCTTTCAAATTTTCAGTCAACTTTGATTAAATCATCTCTCATTTATTTTATTATGCTTCCAACACTGATGTTCCAAAAACCCTCTTTTCTATATGAATGAAATACTATGGGAAATGTCATTTCATGCCAGAATTGAATAGCACATTTAGGACAATTGGAAGAAAAGAATCTTCCATCCAATCCGTAATATATCAAACTAGCAGCTGTAAGATGTATCAAGTATTGAATTAGTTAACTTTGAAATAGTAGTAGATAAATTCATAAAATCTATTTGACAATTAGTGGCTATTTTCTATGTTGACTGAACCATTTGCTGTGCTGAGGCAGTATGTTTGGGCTTCAAATGATTCAACTCATTAGGCCTTCTCTGGCATCTTCAAAAACATCTGATTTGGCCACTGGACGCTGAGCTAAGTGGACTTTTGCTCTGATTTTATAAGAGCCTCTGTTCTCGTTAGCATGAACACCGTGGAACTTCTGTCTTCCAGAATGCATGGCACGGATGATTTCCTTGAAGACAACTGAGTTGGTGGCTATTTAAGTGGATTCATAAAAGTTTTTTTCTCACATTTTAGACACAGATGTAGCCAAATTCCCCTTTTGTGAAAAGAAATGAAGGAGGATGATACATTCCTATGTGATTAGGTCTCATTTTTCACTGTCTTTCCCTGAGTGAGGGCATAAAAGTAGAAGTCTTTGTTAAATAAGCTTGTGGATTGCTCAGTAATAGTGTGATTGCCTCTATTTCCAGTTAAATTCAGTATCTTTAATTTTGATCTTTAGTATAAAGTATTGTCTACTTCTAAACTATTCTTAAAAAAAACAAAAAGGGCTATTTTGTAGTTCTTATTCTTGTTTAATTTGTTCAGTGTCATTTTGCATTTCAGTTTTCTTGAATGTGATCAATATTTCATATAATTTCTTCCTGATTATTTTCATTCACTCTGATGAAAAGCAATTATTTTCAATTATTATTATTATTTTACCATGGAAAAAGTATTAAAGAAATTTTCATGGACAGGATGTTACTTCTTGTACTTACTGTATGAGAATGAAAAATCTCTGTAATTGCAAAATTATCTTTATCTTTGTGATGTGTCTCTTTCCTGTTTTATAAAAAGTTCACTTGAGGCTTTTTAAATCAGATTAGGAAGGAGGGGCAATTTGGGAGTCTTTGAAACAGCACAGATAGGCTCATTGAAAACAAATTTTCTGCTTTTACCTGTTCCAACATAACTCAATAAAACAAGTTTAAAAAACAGGAAGAAAAAATTGGGAAGCAAAGAAGAGTTTTTGGTAGCGTTGCCACAAATATATTTAATAATTCCACCAATATCCAAAGTGGGGTCAAAAATATGCATTCAGAGCTGTATGAATTTAATGCGAACGGAGCTGATGGCTAGAAAAGATGTCAACTATCAGGGGTTCAACTAGACAAGAATAGCTATCAATGTGTTCCTTTGCCCAAAGAAGTACACTTTATCTGGAAAAGCTTTCTTTTAAAAGTGGAGGGATTCTGAATTCATTTTGGAGTGGAAGCACAGATGTGATGTCTTAGAACTTTAGTGTCTGAATCACACGAAATTATTCAACTTAAACATTCCAATAAATAATGTGCCACAGATGTTGAAACAGTGTCAAAAAATGTTCAAATGGAATGGCTTATTTATAGGTTCTGTTGTAGACATACCGTAATTTATATGTATATGTTTAAAGATTCCTTATAGCCAATATATAGCCAATATAGCCAATAGCAGTCTTTAAAGAGAAATATTTATGCAAAGTTTTTTTTAAAATAATTGCATTTGAAATGAAAATTTCTCATTATGTAGATTTCCTTTTTCATTCAGGATATATCCCAAGTCCTACTGTAAAATGTTTAAAGTCTGAAATATGAGATATATGCTGCATTTAGGAAGCTAGATACTTGGAGTAAAAAGGTATTTTTCCCAAGAGGCTTCTACAAACAATTCAGAAGTGAAAGCTATTCAGTAAAGTTTGCAATAAGAGAGAGAGAGAGAGAGAGAGAGAGAGAGAGAGAGAGAGAGAGAATTTTATTAATTACTATGGTCCTATGTTGTATATATGCTAGATGTTCCAGATGTTCTACATTGATTATCTTTTTAAATTTAGCTATGGATCAGAGATTTTAGAGATTTTGTTAGATTGTAATTCTATTCAAGCTAAATTTAATTCCTGTACATATATACATTGTTCTCAACCTGATTATTTTTAGAAGCATGATCCTTAGTTAATCAAATAGATGAATATAGATTCTGTTACAATATCCAATCATGGCTCTATAACTTTCCCAATTATTACAAGAAAAGACTCATCCTACTTTTGGAAGATGGTATTTAAATTTTTTAATAAAAGAGATAAAACATTTAAAAAAAAACATTTCTTAAATGTGAATCTGTCAATTTTAATGGGAGTTTGGGAAGATTTTTAGGGATGTATTTAAATATTTCCACTGATGTATTATTGCATTATGCCATAGAAAATGAAACTAAATAGGAATAAAAAAAAAAAACCTAAACAGGAACTTTGGGAAAATAAATTGAGGAACTTTTAATTTATGCTATACTTTTTATCCCTCCTTTTATAATAATTCTTTTTGTCAATTGGAACAATATTTTAATGCACTTGATATAGAATATTAACTGAATTGCACAATGAAAAGATACTGAGAATGAGGGGAAATTACTGGTTTCTTGTCTGAAACAGCAACAACAAAAATTTCTATTAAGGATGCTCAGGGCAAAATAGGTAATAACTCTCATCAGCAAATTTTACATTTTTATCTATTTTATAATACTAAGCCATAATTACATGGAATAAAATTAATTAAAATTACTCTTATCTATGATTACCTATGGCCACATTGTTTAGCTAACAGTTCCTTCATTTCTAGATGAAATAAAAGATTTGTTTAAATCCATACAAACAGGAAAAGTTCCTGACCCTGATGGTTATGATATTGGTTTTCCAAAAAGTCATTAAAACCTGGCTCCTCTACAGAGCCTTGAATAAATTGGTGATGGGTGAAACCCTCCTACTATGGATATGGATATATATAGTAGGTAGTCCTTGATTTATGACCATTCACTTAGTAATGGTTGAAAGTTACAGTGGCACTGGAAAAAGTGACTTACTACTATCCTTATGGTTATGTGATCAAAACTTGGCTACTTGGCAACCGGCATGCATTTATGATGGTTATAAAGTCCCAGGATCATATGATCACCATCTATGACCTTGCCAACATAGCAAATGGAAATTGTTATTCCAAATGTGGTTGTAAATTGAGGACTACCTGTAATGATTGTTTTTTGGGTCACAGTTGTTTTGTTTTCATTTTTATAATTAGTTTTATTTTAATGGTGTGATTTTTTTCCTATTGTGATATACTAAAACTCTAGTTAGATTGACTATAAGTAAATATTTTTACTTTAATTGGAAGTTTATAAAAGCTTATAAAATGAGTTTTGAATAATTTTTCATAACTTCTTCTAACAAGGTCTATGCAACTGGAACTTGCTTGCTAATTTTGCAAATAATTATCCAATTTCTTTGTTAAATATATTTTGCCAAAATTTTTATTCTGAACCCAAACTACAGAGAAAATTATCTTTGTTTGCTCAATATAATTTCATAAAATGCTAACATGACTTAAATAGAGCAGCAGATATTTTATATACATTTTATACTATATATTCATTTTAGATATACTTTTGTTATACTTCTAAAAAAATTGAATCTGTAGTTGGCAGTCTAGTTGGACATACAACAGTTATTTGATATTGTGCAGTAGAAATTTTTGCAGCTGAATTTGGCCAAATATGGATTTATTGATAAATGTTACAAATTAAAAAGGGCATCAGTTATCAAAATAAAAAATAAAAAAGTGAACCGCTCCAAACTCAATTGCAGAAAATATGATTTCAGCAACAGAGTGGTAAATGCCTAGAATGCACTACCTGAACTCTGTGGTTTCATCCCAAAACCCCCAAAATTTTAACCTAAGACTGGCTACTGTTGACCTCACCCCATTCCTAAGAGGTCCTTAAGGGGCGTGCATAAGAGCACCAGCGTGCCTACCGTCCCTGTCCTAATGTTCCCTTTAATTGTATTCATTTTATGTATTCAATTCATGCTTATACTTATATATATTATCTAATATGTACTCTACAAATAAATAAATAAAATAATAAATAAATAAATAAAAAATAACAAAGAAGTGAAAACTTTCCTTCCTTCACAAAACAGGAGATTCAAGAAAGAATGAGAGGTAACCAACAAACATTTTGTGCCATGGAAATTGCTTTTTATTGGTCTCTCATTTGAAAGTAGAGTACTTGTTGGAGTTCCTGTGTTGGAACTTCTAACTTTCCTTCTAATAAACACATGTATTTCAGGTTCCACTTTTTCAAAGCAATCAGCTTCCAGCTCCCTTGACAGTTCCTTCCATTGTAAAATGTATGTGAGAATCATAAAAAGGTCTTACTACCAATATATAGAGAAATCTCATTTGCAAATAAAGCTAAAGCTCTCATAGGAATTCATGTGTTGTAAACTCAACTAATAAATATTAATAACCAAAGGGTAGGAGATTTCCTCTTTGGAGTAACTGGTTCTTGTCCAGACTCCAGGCAATAATATTAATCAAAATTCTTAGATTTTTTTATTGTTATGTCTATTTCCAATGAAAAAGTCCTTTTTTAAATAAAATGTGGTATTCCAATCCTTCATCCAGGATTATCACAAATAGAATTTTCCTCATCTTTTTATGTTTTGTTCTAATGTCATCAAGGATCAGAGGCATCCATGAACTGCGAAGAAATGATGGAATAATCATTATGCTATTGTGATTCAAGCTTTGGTCCTTTTGTAAATTCATGGTGACATCATACACTTTCATCATTTTGATAAAAGAATTGGAACCTGCAATAAAGGATATACTTTTATTGAGGATGTGCCTTATCTCTATCTTCTTACATTTAATTTGATATTGGGACTATTGTTCAGGCAATAGAAAGAAAGCCCTGGCATAAAACCAGCTGGAATTGAACACCAATTATTACTCCATGCTGATATCTTATTATTATGAAAGTTGTGTAGTAGAATTCATTAATGCAGTAAAAAAGTTTGGAAAGTTAAGAAGTTACTCATTTAGCTGAAATAAGTATCGTACACTTCCTATAAACTCTAAGATATTTATGGAAATTTTACTTGGTGTTTGAACATGCTTAAATATTTCAACAGATTAATATTGATGTAGAAATTTGGTAAAAAACCAACAACATACCACCCTCAGTGAGTTTACCGGATTCTAAAATTGGGCAGCTGATGGACTCACTTGTCCAGTAGTAGGTGGGATACTTATGCACAAACACGTACATATCTCATTGGCTCTTAATGAATGCTTACTCAAGGTTGATTCAGCCTTCCATACTTTCAAGGTCAGTAAAATGAGGACCCAGACTGTTAGGGGCAATATGCTGACTCTGAAAACCTCTTAGAGGGGGCTGTAAAGCACTATGAAGTAGTATATAAGTCTAAGTGTTATTGCTATTACCGCCTGTCAATTTTAGACACCTACTATGAAAGACTTCTGCTGACTGCAAAGGACTTCTCGTTGCAAGGTCTCGGGTTCCATTCCCAATTCTATATCTTTATGGTTGCCCTCCAGGGTTTTGAGAAGAATTCTTTGCACACATATCTGGATATATATTTGAGTATATCTTTGAAATAGTCTTTGGCAATGAGTCAGGCTATTGAGCGCGGTTTTGCCTAAAGCGACTAGCAGCAGCTCCTCAATCTCAGATCAAGGTTTTTTTCCCCCAGCTCTTTTTCCACCCATTGGTATTAAACCTTGGACTTTTCCATGCAAAGCATGGTTTCTGCTGCTGACTTATGGCTTTTCATTGACATTGTTCAATCCCCGAGCAAGGACTCTATTTCATGATGGAGATTCCATTACAATATAGATATTGTACATTTTATTATAATTGAACCAGATCATTGAATCTACAATTTAACTCACAATCTAGAAAGAGAGAGGGAGAGAGAGAGGAAGAGAGAGATTTTCTACAACATATTTTGTTCCTGTTTGCTATTTCTTGCAGAGATGCCCAATGAATGCTAGGAAGACTGAACATTTTCCCTGATAAACCATTTTTTTCTGTTCATTACTGCTGGCTGGGTTTTGCTGTTATAGAAACTAGAAAGCCAGAGAGAATGCACTAATGGGGAGGAGCACTGTGGTTGCAGTCCTTGTTAACTTGGTTTGGAAACGGCTGGTCATTAATCAATGTTTAATATTGTCAAATTGGCCATAGAGTGCCAACCCACACAAAGGCTGTGTGTGATTTAATGGGAGAAGTTTTGACCAAACTCATTGCCTGCCCTCCTTCCCAAGCACTTATAAAAACATTAAGAATATAAATTGTTGAACACTAGACAGGGAATTGTTCTGCAAACAGAGAAACCTCAAACCATATTTTTTAAAAATGGAACCCGTTATTCCTTTCATTTTGTCAACCAAACCAGACTTTCTTTTATCTTATAATTGTGCCTGGCAGTGCTTGATCTCCACAATCCCAGAGGTACTTGGTGTGCCATTTAAAAACAGAGATAAACAGAAGTCACTTTCCTTCAAAACATTTTCTAACTCAGACTGACTAAACAGGTTCAAAATGATAAAGGTTTCAGTGCCACAGAAAGAATTATTTTGCCAAAATATATTGTCCACTGTCAATCTATCAACTATACCCCATCCCCCAATATTTCTACACTGAATTTCAAAATACTATTTTGGAGTCTAAAATTTGGCTGTTAAAAGCCGAGGGCTTTTAAAAAACTGGAGGATGATAAAAAGCCTATAAATTTGTATGACAAAGGTCTTTCAAAATGTCTACCTTGTTTTGGCTTTGGAATGGCTATAGGCCAGAATTAATTGTTCCAGTTTCTACAGGAACAACCTCTGGAGTGAAACCTTAAAACTAAATGGGATGATTTGCAGATTTCATATCTATGGAACAGACATAACTTAACCAATACAGCAGTGTTTCTCAACTTCAACAGCTTTGAGCTTCAACAACTTTAAAATGTGTGGGCTTCAACTCCCTGAATTTCCAGCAGGCTGGCTGGGGAATTCTGGGAGTCAAAGTTCACACACTTTAAAGTTTCCAGAGATTGAGAAGTGTTGCAATAAAAAAAAAATGCTTCCACAGATGTGATAGACCCTTCATTTTATTTTTATTATGCTAACAAAGGATCTACCAATATTTCTGTTCCTCTATTCTGCATATCTTCAGCTATTTTAATATTCAATTTTTCAGATTATCAGTCCTCTTTATAGCATGTTTTTTAGAAATATCTTTGACTTGATTGAAAGGTTCTTAATAGATTTCAAAGGGTTGCCAAGGAAATCATATAGGTACATGTATAAAATGTATAGGAAATCCTATAGATGCATGTTTCTTCCCTGCCCCCATCCCCTCCAGCAGGGGCCCCCAACTTCTGGGCCACATCCCACTAGTGGGCTGTGATGTGTTTGCAACCGGGCCATCGAAACAGTGGGCAAGCCTGCAAGTTCGCACATGCACACTTGAGGAGCAGCGAACGTGTGCATGTGCACTCCATTTGCATGAGCGGCAGGCGTGTGTGCACACTGCTAGTGCAAATGGAACTGTGTACATGCATCCGCTTGCCGCCCGCTTGTCTGGAACCATCCCCTCTCCCCCCCCACCTCCTCTGGTCCACAAGGTTGGGGAACTCTGCCCTACAGCTTGGCATGATCAGGGACAGGTTAATCTCTTGGGAAGGCTGCACTTTATGCCCATTTGGGCATTTTGCATTAAAGCTATTATTTGTATACTGTAAACTTAACTGAGTTTTGACATGGTTTGCAAGGAAGGTACCTGGTCGTGCTCTAAATTACATTAGAGCCAATTCCAGGACAGCTCACCTGTATGACTAGCAACTCTCAATCTCTCTCTCTCTCTTCTGGTTTTGTTTAGCTGATTGAAGAACTTATCATCCAAGTTCAAGAGCTCGAGGTGTGTAGATTAATATTCATACAAAGTGCTTTTTTATACTACATCAGGCTGACAGTCTGCCATTTCCAACAACCCTTGGGCTTTTCAGCCAGCCTGCTATCATGGGGCAGGGGATAGTATCATGTGTCAGTTCAGACTATTTGTCCAGCTAGCTCTTTGTTGTTTGCGCTCAGGAGCAATTATCCAAAGTATTAGGAAGGGAAAAATCAAGAAGTATCACTTGGACCTTTTCAACAAATACACCTGAAATCAAATTAGTTTCTGCAGGTGACAGCATCTACCAGGAAGTGCTTGGCATTTGTTATTGGTGACTATATCCAATAATCTCAGGGTGTTGCAATTAGGCTGTGGCTGGTTTTAGGCCCACAGAGGTGGACCCTCTTTTAAAAACTGAAAATCTAGTATTTATCTCTGCATCCTTGTGAAGCCTTCCTTCCTTCCTTCCTTCCTTCCTTCCTTCCTCCCTCCCTCCCTCCTTTCTTTTCCTTCCTTCTTCTCCATACATCCACCTCAATTTTTGACAGCTATCAGAGCTTTTCTTCCCCTATGAACATGACAGAGTTATGCCCATTCCCACCCATCTCCTTTTTGTCCAAATAAATTAAACCCCAAACTTCAGTTGGTACCAAAATTGAAATAAATATCTGCAAGAAATAAATTAAAAAGTCAACCCCAAGGAAGAATCTTCTGTGGCCTGTTTGTTAAGAAAACAAGAACAAGAAATTAAAATGCCCTCCCGCCCCCACTCCCACTTTTCTTCCTTTTCCGGCATCCAAAGTTCTTTGCTGGAATTGAAATTTGTTCATTTGTTCTACTTATCTTATGGAATCATAGGTGCATTATTCCTCTGGAGAATTCTTTCTACCTTTTATTGGTAGAAATTAAAGAATTAAATGAAAGCAATGTGCCTCTCCTCCATGTAAGCAGCCATAGATTTGAGTCCTCGCCGGGAGAGACTTGAGCCACACTAAAATGTCACATCCTGTTTGAGTTTTTCATCCTCTCTGCTGAGCTGCATTTTCAAAGGTAGCTTCATGGTTTTCCCTGGGGCCCATGGGTCCTGCTTACAGAATTTCTGACTCCCCACTTAAGGTTTGGGCCCAAATTCATAAGGCCCTTGCCCACGGGACACATCTAACATCTCCAGAAATGCCAGGATGAGTCCCTGAAGGGACCAGAGAAATGACAGAGACAAGCCCTGTTGGAGGAATTAAGTTGGGCCATGCCTGGAAAAAGGGGATGGAGACAGGGTTGGAGAGAAAGCTGGACCAGCTCATTCCTCAAAGTGGCTGGCAGGGGGTGCTCAAAATCCAGTGCTCTCAGAACTGCTTCGGCTGTTGTAGCTTGGACTGCGGCTCTGGGTGCGAGTCCGGCTCCTGCTGCTGCTGTAGCTGTCATAGCTGCGACTGCGGCTGCGACTGTAGGAGTAGCTGGTAAGTGAGCTGGAAGAGGAAGGGCTGGGTCGATAATAGGGGATTGGACGCTTCCGAGCACTGGAGGAAGAAAAAGAAAAAGTCTCATACCTTGGTAATAATAATAATAATAATATGAAGTGAATGGAACTGAGGGGGGAGGGGGCGTTGGCTTTAGCACAGAGGACAGCTTTAAAAACTTGGAACAGAGGACAGCCCTGATGATCATGATGTCACCATATTAATTCTTAGAAGTGTTTTGTTAAGTTTGCTCACTTCCCATTCATTTTTTAAACTGAAATTTCTTTTCTAAAATAAATCAGATGGGATATATAGCAAATAAATATGATAATATGTAGAAATCTTCTAACAGGAGTTTCAAATGTTCAGTTCATAATTTATTATTTTTTAATGCAAACAATGGAGAATAGAATTTGCAATTGTTTAAGATTAAACTACAATGTTTCCATATTTGTTCCTTTTTATCTGGTATGATCTGACTAAGTGGATTTGTAACTCTTCCTAAACACCTCCTCTTATTAAACTGGACTCTTCAGTGCTAAAGCTGCTGCCCCGCCAGTAGTTAGTCCTGGATTAGCCAGCTAAAACAACCAAATGTGAAAGAATTAATAATGTTTGTGATTTGCAGGAGACACTGGAGAATTAAAGCTGTAAAAAACAGAGGTTAGGTGTTAGTTAGAAGCAGACTTTTTCCTGGAAGCAGCACTGCCTTTCCTTAAAGAAGTGTTATTTCCTGGCCAAAAGCCCACCCATAATTGTCCACAGAATTAAAGTCCCAGGAGATACAGTAGACTAACTATAAACATTGACTACAGTCCCAAGCCAGGGTATATATAATTTAAATATTATAATTTCGAGCCTGTTAATTTGGGCTGAAAGAATCATTGATCTAAATCACAGGATCTTGAATAAAGGCTCAGTGCAAACAGTTGGAAGTATCCTGGATCAGGCATACCTTGATTGCATTGAATAAAACAATTAAATGAGTGAATAGACTATATACTGAATATACTGGGGGTGGCATGAGATCAGTTAGATTAATGGTGTGTATTTACACTTGCAACCCTTCTGTGGACATTGGTGTGTGTGAAACTGCCTTCAGTCACTCCAATAAATCTTCAGATTCCCCCAGTTTCAGATAACCTGGTACATGCACCTCAGAGTCATTCTGAACATTTTAGATTCCACTTGAATTTTCATTACTTTTCTTGCATTGCAGGCCAGTTTAGATATCTCTATGGGTGATATACAGATAATTTCTTTATTCTGAATGTAGATCTCTACTAAAGCTAGGCTCACAGTACTGTTATGTTGCACAAGAGAGAATAATAATAATAATAATAATAATAATAATAATAATAATAATAATTTTATTTCTATACCGCCCTTCTCCCGAAGAACTCAGGGCGGTGTACAGCCTATTTAAAAACAGAATAGACATCGAATTAAAATAATTAAAAATATTAAATAATTGGCTTAATTTAAAACCCCAAAAATTTAAAACATCCAATTAAAAATTATGTTGCTAACCCAGCCTGGCAGAACAATAGGGTCTTGAGTGCGCAGCAAAATACCCGGAGGTCAGAAATCTTACGAATTTCCGGGGGCAGTTCATTCCACAGGGCTGGGGCTCCCACAGAGAAGGCCCTCCCCCTGGGTGTCGCCAGCCGACATGACTTGGCCGATGGCACCCTGAGGAGACCCTCTCTGTGGGAGCGGACTGGCCTGTGGGAGGCTATTGGTGGCAGAAGACGGTCTCGAAGGTACCCGGGTCCTATGCCATGGAGCACTTTAAAGGTGGTGACCAACACCTTGAATCGCACCCGGAAGACCACTGGGAGCCAGTGCAGCTCGCGCAGGAGGGGTGTCACGTGGGCGCAACGGGTTGCACCCATAACCACCCGCGCGGCCGCATTCTGGACCAGTTGGAGCCTCCGAGTGCTCTTCAAGGGGAGCCCCATGTAGAGAGCATTGCAATAGTCCAACCGGGAGGTGACAAGGGCGTGAGTGACTGTGCGCAGGGCGTCCCGATCCAGAAAGGGCTGCAACTGGCAAATCAGGCGGACCTGATAAAAGGCTCCCCTGGCCACGGCCGTCATATGTTCTTCTAAAGACAGCCGTGCGTCCAGGAGGACACCCAGATTGCGAGCCCTCTCTGTGGGGGGCAAAGATTCACCCCCAATAGTCAGCGATGGCACCTGCTGACTATATCGGGACGCCGGGAGCCACAGCCACTCGGTCTTGGAAGGGTTGAGTCTGAGCCTGTTCCTCCCCATCCAGACCCGCACGGCCTCCAGGCAGCGAGACATCACATCAAGGGCATTGTTGGGGTGGTCTGGGGTGGAGATGTACAGCTGAGTGTCGTCAGCGTACAGGTGACAATTCACCCCAAAACCATGGATGATCTCACCCAGCAGCTTCACATAAATGTTGAACAGGAGGGGCGAGAGGACTGACCCTTGCGGCACTCCCCATGCGAGATGCCTCGAGGTCGACCTCTGTCCCCCTGCCAACACAAACTGCGAGCGGTCGGAGAGGAAGGAGGAGAACCACCGCAGAACGGTGCCCCCTATTCCTAACCCCCTCAACCGCCGCAGCATGATACCATGGTCGATGGTATCAAAAGCCGCTGAGAGATCTAATAGGACTAGGACAGAGGAACAACCCCTGTCCCGAGCCCTCCAGAGATCATCCACCAACGCGACCAATGCCATTTCTGTGCTGTGCCCCTGCCTGAAGCCCAACTGGCACGGGTCCAGATAGATAGCTTCATCCAGGTGTCGGGGAAGCTGTCGTGCCACCACGCTCTCAACAACCTTCGCCACAAAACGAAGGTTGGAGACCGGACGATAGTTGGCTAATTCAGCCGGGTCCAGGGAAGGCTTCTTGAGGAGGGGCCTCACTACTGCCTCTTTCAAGGCGGCAGGAAAGGCACCCTCGCTCAAAGAAGCAGTTATAATCCCCTGGAGCCAGCCTCGTGTAACCTCCCGGGAGGCCAGTACCAACCAGGAGGGACACGGGTCCAATAAACACGTGGCGGCACTAATCTTACCCAGAACCCTGTCCACATCCTCGGGAGCCACAGGATCAAACTCCTCCCAGATAACATTCTCAAGACCTGCCCTCGTCTCCTCCCGTGGACTCATCCAATCGGAGTCCAAGCCATCCCGAATCCGAGCGACTTTATCGTGCAGGAATTGCACAAAATCCTCAGCACGACCCTGCAAGGGATCTTCCCGCACTCCCCCCCGAAGAAGGGAGTGGGTCACCCTAAACAGGGCGGCTGGGCGGTTCTCTGCAGATGCGATAAGAGCGGAAAAATGGTTAGATTTTGCCGCTTTTATCGCCACTAGGTAGGTCTTGATATAAGACCTCACCTGTGTCCGGTCGGAATCGGATTGACTAGTCCTCCAAATGCTCTCTAGGCGTCTTTTCCGACGCTTCATCTCTCTCAGCTCCTCAGAGAACCAAGGAGCCAATTGAGATCGGCATCGGGTCAGAGGCCGCAAAGGCACGACGCGGTCCAAAGCTCCAGCGGCCGCCCTTTCCCAGGCGGCCACCAGCTCTTCAGTCGATCTCTCTCTCTTGGGCTGGATGCAAATCAATGCTAATCAATGCTGCAAGGTGTGCCCAAATTGCTTAGACAGTCTGAATGTATGTTAAATTGCCCCCAATTGCAGGGTGATAGGAAGTCAATTAGTTGTTTTGCTCAACATAGATTTAGGCCTAAGGAACTCATTTGATATCTTGGGAATGTTTGGTGTATAATAAAGATTAAGGTATCAGGCTAGAAACCAGGAGACTATGAGTTCTAGCCCCACCTTAAACATGAAGCCAAGTGGATGATCTTGGGCCAATCATATCCTTGCAGCCCTAGGCTGCCCTAGGTTTCCAAGAAAATGTCAGAAACTTCAGAAACATCCAGGCAGTTGCCAAATGTCAATGCTGACTCAAAGGCATATATGTATCATCTTCAGCAATAGACATTTTGTTAGAGAGTAATTTTCATATGAAAAAGGAGTGGAAGAGAAAATAATTACTTATATCACTTCAAAACTTACCTCTGTTTGCAATGTTTTGCCCTTACTGACTATGAAAATAAACCAGTCAGAGATCATGGAATCAGCATTATGTCATAGTGGCAGATTTAATTTCACATGTCATAAAATCACACAGAAGGAGGGCCATGTTTCCTATTTTTTGAAATTCAAAACATTTCACCCTTTTGACAAATTGTCACTAAAGCACGGAGACAGAGAAATTTCCCAGGGGGCAATTTTTAAAATATGTGAAAAATGTAGCCCTTTTTTCATCCAGTCCTCTAATCTTAGAGGACAAGAAAAAGTCCCATTCTTCCCATCTGCAGCCAGATAAACTTCTCCTGATGTCGGAACGTGAAGGTGAAGCAATACCCTGTGGAGAACATGAAATGTGTGAGGAAGATAGGAGGGTTTAGAAAGAAACCAACTTGTTTCATCAACACCAAACCCATCTATAATTTTCTCAGCCATTAGATACCAATCAAAGCAACACTTGAACTATTAGATATACTCATCATCCTAGCTTCATTATTAATGAGACAAGAGAGAGAGAGAGAGAGAAACAGAAGTGGTAAAACATAGCTCTACAAAGCTTCACAAAGTGATGGATTCAAGGACACACAGCAGGTTTCTGATGGAAGAGAATGTTACCATGGTAACCCAGCCCTGCAGTTATGGGCTTCACTTGAAGTTTCTTCAGGAAGAACCTTGAAAGAGGATGGAAAAGGAGAGATTTGCATCTTTGACAGTGGGGGGAGCAAAGCAGAAGACAGCAAGAACAAGTGGGGAACTGGTAAGTGAAGGGAGTTACATTTGCACAAGAATAATGAGCACAATAGAGCTCAGTTGCCTTTTAGATTTGACTAAAGGTTTTCATAAATCTGCAAAGCTGAACTCCTTCCAATAGTGAGTTTGAGGGAGTAGTGATTATTAAGGAAGTAATAAGAAAGTGACTTTTAAATATTCTACATTGTAGGTGTCATGTATGCAGAAAAAGATAAACTTGTGAATCAAAATATTTTATTTAATTATGTATAAGCTATATGCTACCCATATGCCCAATAAGTTGACACTGGCCAGCTTATATTATTTGATTAGAAAAACTTCCAAATTCCTTGATAATAACCTATGAGTTTATAAAGTACTGGTTGCAACTGAAGAGAGGAAGAAGAGGCAGAGGGGAGTGAAGTTAATTTTAAGGCACACTTCCCCAGTCTGATGTCCTCCAACTATACTGGAGTAAAAATCCCATTATCCTAGTCACACGACTGAAGCTAGTATGATTTTTAGTTGGAGTAATCTGAGTTCGGAAAGGCAACTAAAGGAATTACATCAAACCAATATTGTGAGTGAATGAATTAGCTTTACATTTAACTTTAGTTTGACTCATGGTTTGCTTCTGTGTAATTTGGAAAAAAAAAAAAAGAACCTGGAAGGAAGAAGGAAAAAGCAGACTGACTGACTCTCTGTAATAACCATTTTGGGAATTTGGGCCCCCGAATATGTTTCCTGTGTATTTTCTATAGAGAAACACAATTGACAGGTTAATGCAAAAAGTCAAGGTCTATCAGACATTACAGACCAAAGCTTTTAAAACAGGGTTTCTCAACCTTAGCTGCTTGAAGATATGTGGACTTTTTCTTTTTTTTAAGGAATAGAGAACTTAGTACAGGTAGTCCTCGACTTACAACCTTTCATTTAGCGACTGCTCAAAGTTACAACAGCACTGAGAAAAGTGACGTACAACTGATTCTCACACTTATGATCATTGCAGCATCCCCAAAATTACATCGTCCAAATTCAGGCGCTTGGTGACCATTATGTATTTACAAGGGTTGTAGTATGCTGGGGTCATGTGATTGCAATTTGTGACCTTACCAGCAACTTCCAACAAAGCAAAGTCAACGGGGGAAGCTGGATTTGCTTAACAACTGTGTGATTCACTTAGCTGATGTGATTCACTTAACAACTCTTGTAGAATAGATCATACAATTGGGCACAACTCACTTAGCAACTGCCCTGTTTAGCAACAAAAAAATCTGGTTCCAATTGTGGTTATAAGTCGAAAACTATCTGTATGCCAGGTAAATCAAAAGCTTTTCTAGACAAAGAACTCAGTAGACATGCAGGAACAACACGGACTCAAATACATGTGCAAATTGTGAACATAGTCAGGTTTGGGGCTGACTGCTCTATGGAGTTAGACATTGTACCAGAGGCAAGTTCTAGATAAGAGTGAAAAAAGATATGAGCTTTAGTTATCTCTTTTGCTGGAAACTCTAACCTCCTTTACCCCAATAGATGTCCGAATGTATCTCAAGCCCCCAGTGCCTCCTCTTCTTCCCCTGTAGATGCCTATGTTTCCAAGCTATCTTTCAGAGATGAAAATATTTTAAATGCTAAATAATTTAAATAAAAATGTTTCCATTAATGCCAATATTATCTGTATAAGTGCAATACATTATGAAAATGTTATATAAATTTCTGAAAATATAATATGGTAACATCCAGCTAAATTTCACAGTCATCTTTATTTGTTTGGTCTCAATATTAGTTGAATAAACCTCCTAATGTTTATTTTTGGAACTCTTTCAATTTTATTTTATTTTATATTTTATTTTATTTATGTTATTATTTTATTTTATCAAATTTCGAAACAGCCCATCACACCTAAGTGACCAGGTGGTTTTCAAACAACATTTTATTAATGCTGAGATAATGTTCTGGCCTATTTATTTTATGATGATTTTACTCTGTAGAATTTTCCCCAAACAGATAGAGATAAATTTGCCATATGCAAATTTATTGGCTTAATTGTACTACTTATTAATGTCAAGTTTCTTCAACATAGGCTGGTTTTTATATAATGCTACTGTTAGTACAATGTTTTTGGATGTATTCTTTTTTAGCTGCAGACATTAAATTGAAGAATATTAATATTTTAGGATATTTTTCTATATGAAGCAGGTCATGTAAATCTGTTTCCAGTGAAATCTGTGAGTGCTAGGCATATGCTGCATTGTTACCTCTGGAAAGGTAGATGTTTGGATAATACAGATCAAGGAATTTTTAAATCACTAAATAGGACCAGATTTCTAAAAATTTCAGAGAATGCCTTAATTCTTCTGAAATCAATTTGCATTTGTACACTTTCCAAGTTCTCAGATCAGCAATTATCTGCCATGAACTCTACAAGCATTTTATTTTATTTTTCAATTTTTTATTCTACATTCTGTTTGAAAAAGAATTCTATGAAACTCAAAAGCTTTTTTCCAAGATCTGCTGTAAATAACAAATTTTGTCCCACATGTTCAGGGCAATGGTAAAATCCAATTTTTTTTTACTACCGGTTCTGTGGGCGTGGCTTGGGGCGTGGCTTGGTGGGCGTGGCAGGGGAAGGATACTGCAAAATCTCCATTCCCACTCCACTCCAGGGGAAGGATACTGCAAAATCTCCAATCCCACCCAACTCTGGGGCCAGAGGTGTTTTTTGCCAGTTCTCCGAACTACTCAAAATTTCCATTACCGGTTCTCCAAACTACTCAAAATTTCCACTACCGGTTCTCCAGAACCTGTCAGAACCTATTGGATTTTACCCCTGGTTCAGGGGCTTGCCATAGGAATGGAGAATCTAATATTTACCTAGTGATTCTTCTAGGCTCCATGAAACTTGGTGAATCACGCCTTCTCTTTCTGATGGGGGAGTAGCTGCGGGAACGTCGTCGGGCACGGGTTGGTTCTGTGTCACTATGACGTGTTCGTGGCTCATTGTCCTTCTCTCTAGTTGTTAAAAAAAAACAATCCCATTTAAATGCTACTTCCATACATATTTAAGACACACTGGACTTGAGGAGTTCAGGTTATGAGATTGTGGACATCCTGGGCTAAGCATTGTAGATAAAATAATCAAGTTCCACCAGGCCTAGAAACACTGAAACACTGATATAACATTTATTTTACATGTTTATGTACTGTCTATGTCCAAATGTCTCTCCTTGCTTATAAAATATTAATGCTAAAACTGCACTGCAGAAGGCTACTATTGCCTGAATTGAAAAAGCAATTTATTTCTGAAAAAAACAAAAACAAAAACAAAACCAACTTCCCAATATCTTTAAAAAGCAGCATTTTAATAGACTTTATTCTTTAATAGACCCAGTGAAAATGGTACAAAGGAGTGTGCAAATCTGGAACTCTTTCAACACTTTATAATTTCTGCAGTGGTAGACTGCAGAAATAAAGGAACTGAGCAGATGCTTTGGTGCCGTAGAATTTAATAAAGTTTAATTTAATTATCTGAGTTTTATTACATGACAATCTGTCCAACTCATCTCTAATTCACTCTAGAACCATTGTTCCCTTCTCCTGCATTGTGTTCATAACCTGTGGTGGAAAGTAGTGGGCCAGAGATCCCCAGGGAGGAGAGGGTGCATTCCAGAGGAGTAAGACGCAGCTCAGTTCAAATAGTTTGTGTGAGAGAAAAAGGGTATTCACTATTACTATTAGCCACTTCCTAATAGTTTTCAGAGTATATGAATAATGTAGATAGTATGGACACTTCAGTTTGGCAAGATTCTGTGTATAGGTGTGGAACAATAAAGAAATCTGCTTGGAAAAACCACCACGTAACTTTCTTGATTTTGAGGTCTGACCCAGCCCTTAATTTTCACCAGAACAGCAACTGGGTCTCTTCTTAATGGACCATAGCTCACACCAGATGAGCATGCAACTCACCAGGAAGGGCTCTGTTAAAAACGACAATTACCATTGCTTTCTACATTCTGCAAATTTGAGAGGAACAGGACAGATTAGACTAAATATATTTATATTTTGAACCAAGTAATATGTGTACAGGTATTAATCATGGCTTGGAAGAAGCATCATAAAGAGTCCTGCATTTGTTCCTCAGTTTGTTGTGTACGCAAAATGCACAATTGTTAAAAGCAATGGTAACTTTCTTACCATTTTATATACTTCAAATCATAGTATGAGCAAAAAATTTTTAAAATCAATGAAAAGGAATGCATTAAAAATGCCCCTAAAGTTCTCAGGCAAGAACTATCACTTTCCCCACCTTGTTAGAAGTACGGACTGCAGCCTCCATACCTGCTGCTTGTTATTTTTTTCTGTGATCCCGATCGAGTCCTGCTGCGCCCAGCTCTCTTCTCCCGAGATCGGGATCGGGATTTTGATGGAGACCGGCTGGAGCTCCAGGAACTGCTTCGAGATAGACTCCTCTTTCGTTCAGAGTTGTGTCTGGAGTGTTTGGCTGAAGTCGGAGAACAACTATGTGGTCTTCCCCGGTGGTGCCTCTCTTTTACCCTAAAAGATGCAGTGGGTTAAAATTTAAATGGCCTCAAGCTCAGATCCATGCAAAGGTATGGGCACAAAATATGTTACTTTTAAGGACCTAGGAAAAGCCTGGATTAGAATACAGATCTATCTAATTCAGCTCTCACTTCCTGTAGTTGCCAGAGTAGTTCTCCTGACCTCCACCCTCAGCTGTTTATAAGTTTTCATTTATTGAATCCGAAAGTTCAATTTTGTTATGGTTAAAAGGAGCTGATAACCTAATTTAGTTATTCATTATATTACTCCAGGGTATTGCTCTTGCATATTTTTTCAGATGCTGTATGTATCAGCAAAAAAAGAGATTGCTATTTAGATCTATCTGTCCTAATCTGATGGTTTCATATATGGGATGCTAACATTCCAATATTTTCAATAGAAAATGTTGCTTGTTGGAGTCTCAACACAATCTGGAAAGTACCAATTTGGAAAATTTGCATTAGATTTGTTTTAGAAGAGATGCAAACCCAAATACAGATATCTCATTACCTGTACATGCCATTTGCTTCACTCATACTAAATGCTTTCCAAAGAACTGATATGAATTCTACTAACTTTGTGAACAGAATGGGACATCTTCTTTAAATAAATCCTTAGGGTATTTATATGGTCATTAGAATGATCACCCAATGGCCACTGAATACAACTGTAGTATTTTCCTTTCTCATGAAAGGAAAAGCCGGTTGTGGCATTCTCTATCAATCTCTTCCATAGAAAGACATGGGTTATCATGTCAGAAACAGGTATGGGAAGAAGGTGGACAATAAGATTTTTGATTCTGCCTGTTTCCTTGATTTAAAGGTTATTTGAGTCTGGTCAATGACCAAAGTAAAGCACATTGGTTTTGAATAGGCACCTTTCAGATGGCTATAAAGATTTTGGAAAAATTAATGGAAGAAAGTCTTGTAGAAATCCTTTATGACATTGCAGTGTTCTCAGGATGGAAGAGTCTGTAGGATATACTATAAACTATTGGTCATACAGTCAGACAGATTTTTAGACTGGATTTGACATTTTTGTTCACCGCGTCCTTCCAAGGACCTGGTATAAGCAGATGTTGTTTGATGATGTTGAAAATATTCTTGAAGGATGTAAGATTATTATTATTATTAATATTATTATTGATCATCGCACAATCAGCCAGATGTTCAGACTGGGTTTGGCATTTTTGTCTACCTATCAAGTCCTTACCAAGGACCTGGGATAGGCAGATCTGGATGTTTGATGGAGTTACAGATATTCCCGCAGGATGGAAACTGTTCCCAGCTTTTGCAAATGATTGATGGCGAATTTGTCAATGCCAATGGTGTTCAAGTGGTGCTCCAGTTGTTTTGGGATTGCACCCAAGACGTCTATTACTATTAGTACTACCCTTGCTTGCCTTTGCCACAATCATTCTATTTCTATTTGTAGGTCTTTCTATTTTGTTATCTTGTCCGGTTCTTTCTTGTCTAGTCCGTATATTATTATTTAAGATTTAATGTTCAATTCGATTCACAGTAAGGGACTGGTAAATAATCAGACTCCTAAACAAGGACCTAAGAGTTTTTTATTATTATTATTATTTCAGAGAAAATGAACCAATTAACATGTTGGATAGAGAGGATGGAGACAGTGAAGAAGCCTGTCATCTTGTTTATGGTCTTGCTAGAAATTTATCACTGGCAGCTGAAAACATAGGACAGTCAAAAATGTCAGGAGGTATGATAGCCATATACATATCACCAAACAAGGGGACAAAGAGCATATATATTTATATAAAATGCAAATGCTAATTTGTATGAATAAATTCAAATGTGGAAAGAATGAAGTCTGTCACACCACCATTCATTCCATTGTGCCACTCAAGGCACTGTAAAGACAAGTCACATCTCTCCATTGATCTCATTAATGGCTCTTTATAAAGGTATTTTATCATGGTGCCAGAATTAGGGAGAGATGGAACTAAGAGTCGAGAGAGCTCTAAAACGAATACGATGTAAGGACAACAACAACAAAAAAGGATACCTAATGAAAAACAGAGTGGGGAAAAGACAGTCAAACAATCTAACTTTGTTTTGATAATTAAGCAGTTGACACATTTTTTAGACTTGTGTTCAGCTTTCAAGTTGGAATTAAATTGTCACAAAAAGGGAAAGTTCCTTTATAAACCTATTCCAATTAAATTTTTGAGTGGACAAAGCTGTTTCCATCAGCAGGACCTGGAGCAGAATTTTATCTTAAATGACATCTGGTGTGCAAAGAACAGGAAGAAAACAGAATATTTCAGGATTTACAGCACATCTATGCTTTCTGGGGAACTTTTACCTTAGGATGGCTGAGATATACTGGTATTCCACCGTAGATGCAGGATATTATCCTGCAAGTGGTAGTACTCAATTATTATCATTATAATAATATAAATTATTATAATTTAAATTAAATCTATCTTGCTGCGGTGACTGATCAGGTGACCCGTATGTCTTGACAATCTGCTGTCCAAAATGTCATTGTGGGATATTCGAATCTCTTATTTGTTTTTATTAGTCTTTATCTTTAAACCAACCTTCTTCTGGCCATTGCTCCGAATAATCTGGTGTCTTTAAAAACAGGATATACTTTATGTAAATTCCTTTCAAAAGGAATTTTAAAAAGTTTAAGGACAGTAATCAAGCCTCATGTTTTTTTTTTCAAAACAGATGGTCTTTTATTTTTGAGGTCTGGAGTACACAAAACCCATTTTTGCAAATTTGTACTGAATCCAGGAATGTGACTTACGCAACGAACATTTGCTCAACTCAAAATATTGGCTGTCAGAAGCTACCCATTTGCTACTGAGATACAGCTAAACTCAATCCCAGATAGAATCTAATCCAAGGAGGTATTCCTGACTACAGGGTTGGATGCTTGAATTGAACTATTCATTCATGCACTGAATTAGTCATACATGCACCACAATCTTTGGCTCTTACGTTTTCAGATGTACCCTGTGGTTCTTTTCTGCCCCGGTTGTTGCGTGGTATTGATGTGAATAGGTAGACCCTTCTGAGTCACTGCTATATCCTGTATGGCTGACCGACCAGGATGATTCCTTGCTTGCAGAGGTTTTGGCCCTGCGATGCCCTTTGCGCTTGTGTTTTGATGTGGATCTGGTGTGGCGCCTGTGGGAGGGTTTGTCTCCTCCAGAGCATCTCCCTGGGGATGTGGACCTCCGGGGGGTCTTGGCCCCATGTTTGTTCCCCCTGCTTTCTTTGGCGTGGAGCGATAGGGTTTCGGTCTTTATGTGCCCTTTGGCTGAAGGCGACAGGGAACCCAACCTCTGGCAGAATGAAAAAAAGGGAGCGAGCAGGAGGGGAAAAAGAAAGAAAAAGGAGAGGAGAGGTTTTTAAAAGAAACCCCCCACCAACAAGGAAAGCTGCAATTCACAACAGCAATGCACAATGATTGAATAAGGCAGGCTACACAGAAACTACTCTGCACCTCGATCCCCTGTTCAATCTCTCGTCCTTAAACAACGCAGCTCATGCAAATCTCTGGCATGCAAAACAGAAAATGAACCAAAACCAAATGTAAATAGGAGGGAAAGTTCAATCGGGAGGAGGGAATCACCTTGGAAAAATGAAATTACATGATATATAATCTTTGTAATGATTTAAAATGATATTTAAAAAGAGAGAAAGGGGAGAATGTGGATGAGGGAATATTATGGGATGAAGAAAGGATTAGAAATAGGGGTCCAAGTGTGGGATTGGATTAAAAAAATAAATTTATTTCTTGATAGCCAATCGAGGAGTAGAAGAGAAGACAGAAGTATGGGGAGGAACATGGTGGTGTATATGATGGAAGGGGAAAGGGATGGTGGGGTGGGGGAAAACAAATTTTAAATAAAAAGGAAACTCCACAAATGTCATCAGTACTGAAAATAAACAAAGAAAAGTTTCTGAACTCTTCCTGGGTTTTGAACTTTGTGCAGAGTCTCCACCAGCGTTCTATTCTCTTTTATTTTTCTTTAAATTTCACTTTATAATATTTTTGTTAAATTACCACTTTTTTTAAGACCCTCTTGGTTAACGTCCACTTACCAAGAAAGTGGCATTTCCTCCTTTAGTAGGTAAGGTATGAAGAGAAGGGAAAAGTTGGGCAATATAAGTGAATCATTAGATTGACAAAAATGCAAGAGAGAAAGAGAGATAAAGAAAGAGAAAGAGAGAGAGAGAGAAAGAGAGAAGAGAAATAAAAAAAACAAAACCACCCTTGTCTCCTAGGGCCTTGCAGCAAACAATTAGGGAAAGGAGGGAAACAATCTCTTTGTTCCTCTCTCTGGGTAAATTGTCAGAACTGGACTTCAGTTTGGCTCCTTTAAAAAAACACCCATCAAGAACTGGTCTTTGTGCCTTGACTTTCTTCCAATGAAGAAGCAATGACAACATGGGAGTAATGAGGATTTATTTATTGATTTGGAGAGTTGAATATGATTGGTGTCTTATTAGCACTTCCCAACCAACTGTGTGGTTTCCATCCAGATTTGGAATCTGAGAAATTTGTAACCCCCAGACCTGAAGCAGGAAGCCCACCTTCATCTTTGTCTGCTGATGATTTGAAGCAATTTCTCTCTTTATCCTGATGTTCCATTCTGTCTCTGATCCTGAGCAACCAGGTCCCCTAATTCAAAACTCCTCTACTCTCAACAGCCATGCAGACTAGGGGTATTGAAAATTGTGCATTGAAAGGATACCATACTGATGACATCCATTCAATTCTGCCATTAGCTTTGGTTAACCAGATGTATTTTGAGAAATGTTTCAGAAGAACAGTATTCCTTCATTTCTCCCTTTCATCTAATCTAATTCTATTATAGGTTAATGGATTCTCCTTTCTTTAGCAGAGGAAAATCTTTCCCTTCACTGTTGCATTTTCCCTTTTAACTTTAGTTATTGGAAAATTAGCCATGGGTTTAGTATGGAAACACGCACTTTAGGAGATGGGCTTTCCCCCAGCAAACAAAAAGATATATAACCATAACAGATATTTCTTGTTCTAAGAAATAATTCTTGTGATACGGAAAAGCTTAACAGGGATTCTGTGCTATTTCAGAATCCCATCACTGTAAATAATGCGTCAAGATAGTAGAAGTTAGGCTGACAGAGATAATTACCAAATCAAATCTTTATATGGTCATAGACCAGCATAACAGAGATCATTAGATTCTCTGTATTTCAAGCATTTATAAGCTTTTTTAAAATTATTTTTACCAATGTTACCATAATGTTTTTCCTAGGATCATTGTAATTTCCCATGGATCTTCAGTCTCACCCTTCACAGAACAGTTTCAAAAATCCCCTCATTAGTATAAGAAGCTGTACCAATGTAAATTTTCCTTGAACAACTGAATGGCAGAACGCAACTGGATCAGATAACAAATCTCTTTTCCTAAAAAGTTTAATGGTTTGCTCAAATTTTTTTCAACAAACATGGTAAGGTAGCCTTCAAATTTCTGAATCCCAGTTGTACTTTGCCCCAGTCATGTTAAATTGGGTGGGCCTACAAACACCGATTTGCTTGCTTATAATACTTAAATACACTGTGCAATGCCTTATTCCTATTAAAACAAAGCCTTATTTTCCATGTTTCTGGTTAGTTTTTCCAGCCAGCGAAATGAAAACACTAATAAGCTCACATATGCTGACTTTCCTGAAATGGTGCTTTCCAATGGTCCTGCTGGATGAGCAAAATGAAAGTTGCAGTCCAGCACATCTGGAGGGCATCAGTTTAGGCAAGGCTGATCTATACACATCATGATGCTGATAGGAACTCCTTATGGCTTCTCTTGATCAGAAAAGGCCTTCACATTATTATCAAGGTTATTTCAAAATGGAATTAAAAACAAGTGTGTGGCTTAGTACTACAAACACACATCAGAGATTATCTGAAAATGTCTCTACTAACTTGGCATCATATGGAGATGTTCTATCTCTGAATCATTCTTACAGAAGAACAAAATAATAGGCACCACTGGGCACTTTGATTCTGAAGAGTCTAGTTAAGGAGCTAGACTAGAAACAAGGAGATTGCATTCTAGTCCTGCCCTAGGCATGGAAGTAGACTAGTTGACTTGGGCCAGTCATTCTCTTTCAGCCCAACTCACCTCAAATATATATCATCTTGAGTTGTACAAAGACAGGTGGGATATATCTCAAATGAATAAATACATTTCCCACTTCTGAAGTCTGCCAGATGCCCTTGGACAAGTATATTGTTCAGGCTAAATTTGATTAGTAAATATATTTACAATTAAAACCTTGTTCAGAAGTTGTAGCTAGCAAATGACTCTTTAGTGGGCAATCAAAGGGAATCTTAAGGATCTTATGAGATGGACAGTGAAGGAATGAGGCATTTTACAAAGATTGCAGTTGTTCACTATATAGTATTCAATATAGATACAGACAACCAGCATTTTCTTTTTATGATTGCAGGTAAAAGAGTAATTACAAGGATATATGGTTTCCAAGATGTTTGGCATTTATCTTAAAAACGGACATTATATTTCCCAAGATCCAAAGCTGGGATGTTATGTTATGGGGACAAAGCCCCAGGAAAGCAATGAGGCAGAGCTGCTGATGTTTGTAGTACTGTCAAAGCATTATGACTTTTGCATATCCATATGCAAAAGCAGAAAATTATGAACTTAATGCTTTTTCATTTCTCTTACAGTAAGAGAACTAAAAACAATAATGGACAAAATGGCATTAAGGGATTCAGCTTTACGAAGTGCTACATATTTACAACAAAAATGAGGAATGCTACCTACCAAGTGTCTACTTGGTATTTTTAGGGTCAGAAATATAATTATTTTTAACTCAAAATAGGTTCTATTTTGCATTTGGTAGGCCACCTAGTAATTCCAGGATCAGGTGGGAATTTGAAAAAATATTTTGGAAAAAGCCATGGCAATCCATTAATGTAATGCTAACAAGAAACTGCATGTACCAAAGGAGCTTTTTCAGGAGGCAACCGGACTTTCTTGTTTTTTCTTTTGAAGATGCTTCGTTTTTCATCCAAGAAGCTTCTTCAGAGCTGAAGAAGATTCTTGGATGAGAAGCGAAATGTCTTTGAAAGAAAAAAACAAGAAAGTCCAGTTGCCTCTTGAAAAAGCACCTTTGGGACAACCATGACTTGGATGACTGAGAATCTCTACAGATTTAAGAAACTGCATGGGTGGTATCAGCAGACATTGATCTTGACTCAAGGGCATCTTTTCTTTTTTATATTTTTCATCAAAAAGGACTTGCTTTTTAAGGCTTCAGAAAGCTAAAGTTTGGGAAATAGCTTGAGAATATCACCTTTCCAAAAACAAAAAAACAAAAAAATCCAGGCCACCAAATCTTTAGCTCCTTTGGCTAAGGATGTAGGTGCAATAGACTATGAGCAACACCTGGAGAAATCTCAAGAGGCTGGATATGGGAATGTGGAGAAAATCTGGGTCAGAAGAAAGGAAGGGATTTCTCCATGTGTTTCTGTGATAAGCATATGACCACTACAACTTCTGCAGTGTAGAAAACTACTAAACTCAGTGAAATTCTGGGGACACATACAGAAAAATTCAGCACACTTTTTGCCAAATCTTCAAATATATTAATATCCAAGATCTGTGATCATGTAATCTTGAGTTCATCATACAGAACTCAAAACATTCTTGGCATAGGATTTGTAATGTGTGGTTTTTAAGTCACATTAAGTGTGTATGTATAAATTATATTTTAAAAATCTTGAAGGAATGAGGACTCTCTTGATTCTTTCTTCATGTTCTACCAATATTATAGTTCTGAGTGATGGTAATATTGTATAACTCTGTCATCTCAGATAGTCTATCCTAGTCTGGTGAGCTGCAAATATGTTGATGAGATATAATTCTGAACTTGACTGGATAGCTCCATTTGATGCAGTATGTAGTACAATATTTTTGGAAAATGCCAGGTTGGAAATTCTTAAGCCAAAAGATTATTTGTGTAGTCCTTCAACATTTCACTGATAGAAATAAGGAAACACATTCATGTATATGGAACTCTATCACAAAGAACTTCCATACTTGTAAAGCATTACTGCATTATATTTAATGTACCAATATTATCCATTTTTTCTTTCTCCCTTCCTTTTTTTTCTTGTTTAATTTTCTAATGAAACATTTATATTTAATTCATAGTATATCTTTAACTGATGATTGCTAAAAATGTCCTTAAAGATCTTCAGCAAGGGAGAGTCCATTCATCCTCTGAATAATTGGTTCTATTGTCAATGATTTTATCTTCAATAATTTCCTGTTAATATAATTGAAATTTTCCTTCTCTAACTTAAACTCCTTCCTCAAGTCTGCCTCAAGGAACAAGTTTCTATTTCTTGGTGATAGTCCTTCAAGAATCTGTACAGCAGTATTTCTCAAGCTTGGCAAATTGAAAATGTGTGGACTTCAACTCCCAGAATTCCCCAACCAGCCCATGTTGGTTGGGGATTTCTGAGATTTGAAGTCCACACATCTTCAAGTTGCCAAAATTGGAAAATACTGCATTAGAATGTTAACATATACACAGCCACTGTTTTTTTTCCAAGCTAAGTATTCCCTGTCCCTTTAATCTTTCTTTACTTGTTTCCATATAAGTAGCTATCTGTTTTAAATCCTCCAAACAATAAATGATAAATAATAATTACTGGGGCAGCAAATGGATCTTAATAATTCTGAAGAATTATAAAATATATATACCATGGATCTTGCTGGAAGCAAATTTAAATATTTCACTGCCAGTTGATCTATCATGGGACAAGTGCTGCTAATTATGACAGGCTACCATTAGTCCTTTCCTTGAAAAAAAAATCCAAAGTGGGTAATGAGATATTTGAAGGATCTCTTCCATCTTTTGTTTTTTTGAATAAACTTGTAAACCAAACCTGTTTATGATGTTCAGTGGTCTAAAACTACTCCAATAAACAGCAGGAATAATGCTTCTATTTTCTAAAATGTCCTGCCATAGATATGTCAGGCTTATTAAAAATTAAAGGAAGATAGAAGACACTTTTCCCTACTTTTTTAGAGTCGTAGAAATCTGGGGAAGGGATTGGAACTTTTAAAATTGTAACACAGTTTGCATGCATCTATGAAAAGGAAAAATATCCTCTAACTAATCCCAAAAGAAAAACTGGATAATGATTTGAAAACTGGAACATTGGGAAAGGATTGGAAAGCCTTTAGCAAGCTTGTCAGGATATGAAAGGAATCTCTTTCCCTTGGGCTCTGTAAATTTCAATCATTTGAATTATATTCCATTGGCAAAAACATGTATATCATGTCTCAAAGTCGGTTGCAGAGTTGGCTGTAAGATGGGCAGCTATATGAATGTTTTAAATCAATCAATCAATAAGGTCAAAATGGCCTCTCAAATGGCAGTAGTTGCAAAAGGACATGTCTAAATGTTGCCCTTTGCTTTTGGGTTGCTGGAACTAAGGAGCTCCACTGGTTAACATCAGGGGGCTGGTCAATGGCAATCCTGCTGAGGGGGTTCGGCCTGGGCTCAGCTGGTGGCCAATCTACCTTTTCCAAGCATGCCCAACTAAATCTCAAGAGAGTTAGCAATCCTTCTAAAATGTATATACCTACCAGTGAGGCACGCTATGGAGGCTTCAGCATGAACAAGAAAACAAAAGGAAATCAGTATATGTCATTCTGAAAAGTTAGCATTTCCACCACCAAACTAGCACCACCATGAGCTCAGGCAACAGTCTTTAACTCCTTCAAATTGTTCAGTATGTACTGGAATTGGGGTGGTGATTGTGAAAACCATCTGATTCAGGCCAGAAAGGACAGGAAGTACAGAGATGATATAGTTGTTCTCTACTTACAAAGTATGCCAGTATTATATCAAATAATATTTTTTCCATGATGGATTTGTCTTGTATTCTGCTCCAGCAGGATTACATTTGTCAAATAATGATGGAAAAACCGATCAAGAAGTAGTGAGCAGATTGTTCTTTTTGTTCCATATCTAATTATTCTGATATGAGTTAATTAACTAGACAATTGTGGTAATATATCCATCCCTTCCAAGCCCTGTTTCATTATGCAGGGCTTTGTCCTCAAATCGTTTTTGTGCTCAGTTGTGACATTTCTGGATTTTCTCTGACATGCATGGGGGATCCCAATACTGCAAGCAGTTCCAATCTTTCTGTGCTTCTTAACCTGAGCTGAAGTGCTGTTTGATAGACTGCAAAATGATTTATGCTAGATTGATAAAAGGAGCTTATTAAAAGGTTGTGCTTGTGTGTTTATGAAAGTGTGCATTAAATTAGAGGAGGATTATTGGAGAAATGGTCTCCATATCAGTGACCTATCTTGCAGGAACCTCTAACAATCCTTTACTTTCGGGACATTTCTTGGTGCAAGTCAGATTTGCTTCATTACAAATGTCCCGTGCAATAAACAGCATAAGATGGAAAAGCAAGAAGGGTCTGATTTGAACCAGGAAAATAGGAGGTTTATAAGCATGCATTAAATGGAGCAAATTAATTTATCCCCAGAAAAATAATTGGAAACATAGTGGAGTATGAAACTCAAAATCCATTGGGGTGCGTGCATTTTTTGGCCCAATTCAGTTGTTTAGGTGTTTCATGTTAGGTCAATTGACTGCAGAAAGTCAATATCAGAAACAAATCTTGAAATCTACCACATAGCTCAAGCTTTCTGGCAATCAGTATTTTCTAGGATTAAGATTTGGGTGATAATGGTATTTGCTTTACTGTGCAGCAGATGCTTAATTTCTGCTGCTGCTTCCCAAAATGTGAACTATGACAAGCAAGCAAATGTTTGCCAGCCTTGAAAAACTTGGGAAGAACCCTATAGGATTACTGTTCATACACCTGAGGATAAGGGACTGAGGAATTCTTGTTCAGATATCAGAACACGGGGTAAAAGGGTATAGCAAAGAGGATGGAGGATTATGCTTTGGAGTAGGTCGAGGACCAATTCCATCAGTTGCCTTACCTTAATCTTTCCCAATCCAGTACCCTCCAGATATGTTGGACTTCCACCAAAGCTAAATCCAGAGGACATTAGGTTGGGGAAGGCTGCTTTATCCCTAAGCAAAACTAAGGAGGAGAAAATCCTGAGTATACAAAAGGATAACCAAGTAAACTTTACAGGAAAAGAAAAATGGATATAATTTTAAGTAACCTTTGAGGTAATTGGCTATGGAATGGACGTAGAAGGGGCCAAAAAAATCCAAATCCTTATTGATTATGGACCTTTATAATGTGTTATTTTGCTGAATGAGAAGAGTTTAAAGTCCAGAGAAAAACACCTGATTTAGGTCAAGAACAAATGACCAGAGTTGGCTATCCTTTCAGCTATTTTCAAGGCTATTTTTAAAAACTTCATATATTTTAGAACTAACCGTGTCCTTTTTCTTAAGATAATTCAAAATATATGGGACAAAGTGCAGAGGAGTTGAGGGAAGGAGGGATGATTTCCTAGACTGGCCACATAGGAATGAGTGGGAGAGCAAACCATCAGAGAAGCTGCTTTCCGATACTGTTTGACAATGACTTCCCAAGAAGAAAAAAGGCATCCGAAGGCTTATTTTGTTGTAAATATTCCTGAAAGTTGCATCAGTTAGATCTAGTCAATGGAGTCACTCCAAAACAGTGTTATTCTAGTCATACACTGACATTTATCTTAGTCTTCTAGTTTTTAACTTCTTTTAACTTTCCATGAAGTAATGTCATATGAAGTCTAGCCCAACTTGGAACCACATCAGGAGCCACCATTTAAAATACAAATAAATGTTTGTGGCAAACTAAAAATGTATACAGTCAGTCCTCATTTAGCAATTACCTTATTTAATAACCATCTGCAGTTATGATGGTGACAAAAAAGTAACTTTATGACTAATCCTCACATTTACAACCTTCCCAGTCTATAGAACAAAGGAAAGCAGAAGTAACATACTCATGATTTCACTTAGTGACCACGTCAGTTGTTGTTGCCAATTGTGTCACTAAACAAGGACTACCTGTATTGTAATTCATTATCAAACCCTGTCTAGGCGATATCTTAAGATTAATAAGGTTGTTAAAATTATTCTTGCTTCCCTTGAAACTGATGCTTTAATGTAAATAGAAACCTTTATGTTTCTGAATTGTACAGTATACAAAGTTGTGTATGCTACTATAGTAATCACAAAGTTGTGATTACTACTGTATATTTGGAATTATTTTTTTCACAGCTTTTGCAAAGTCAGTAACCACTAAATCAGTATATAAGTTCAACGATGAGGATTCTATGGATAGTCCCTCTATTTAAAGATTCTTTAATGGGGATCATTAAATGACTTATGTTTAATCAGCCATATTAAAAATCATACTTAAATCACACAGAGGAAATCAAATCAGCTGACATAATTATACCATTTATGAAAACAAACACAAGATCGAAGAGCTGAAAACACACAGAAATGCATTCTAACAATATAACAATTTTTTTTAAAAAAAAGAAAGAAAAAACACGGGGAAAAAGAAAAGCATGATTTTGTAGCTGTTAAAAAAAATACAATGAAAATTGTACAGAGCCACCAAAAAGAGACAAGCGTAAGGAGAGAGAAAGGAGGAGAGAAAGAATGAAAGAGAGATACAGAGAGAGAAAGAAATAGAAAGACAGAAAAATAACATTTAATCAAACTACGGTGCTTTTCAACAGGCTGATCTGTAGAAGTGAACGTGCGGAGGGAGAAAAATACCTACCTTCTGTTTGATCAGGAATGCAATAATAAAAAAAAGAAACAATAATCTCCACATTTGGAGGGCAGAATGGGAAAAAGACAATGACTCTTTAGTAATGCACTTCAGACCCCTTTGCTTTGCTCTGAGTTTTCTTTTGACTCAGGTTTTCTTTTTTCTTTTGATCCATCAAGGTAAACATATTTTTTGCTATCTATGTATCGGCATATTTACCAATTGTCTAAATAGCACAGCCATTGGGAAATAAAATTTTAAAAAGTTACTATGTAACATTTAAAAATTTTAAAGGAAACAAAAAGTCCCAACAGCATGCAAGAAAAGCAGCAGATGAAAGCAGAAAATGTCAAGATTTAAGGTTCTCTTTGTAATAGGGAATAGGCCAAAAGTGATTTCCCTCAAAAGATGGAGGCATTATATAAGGTGACCATGAGGGAAAGATATAAGGGGGGGGGGAGGGAGGGAGGGAGGTGCAATAAGAAATGGGAGGGCAGTGTATGGGCCGAAAGAAAGAGCTGTAAAGGAGGTCCATTATGTGAAAAGTTGACATGAACATTGAAAGGATTTCTTTATAAGGGAAGTCAGCATTTCTTTGAGTTTAATAGAATTCTACTCCTATATCTACCTATCAAGTTGTTTTAATTGGTTTTCCAGAGAGAATTGGATGATTTGGGGATAGGTGAACAGCAATACTGCTGATTGTATTTTATAAATTGAAAACCTACCAAAGATATCAGCTCAGAGAAGTTGGTGTTCTACTAAGGATCGATAAAGGATGGCACTTGTGTCATAATACTGGGGTGCAGTAGTTTTCCTCACCTACCTCCACCCTTTTCCACCTATGGCTACAGTCCTCCCCAACTCCTATTCTCCAGTAGCTGGTGTTTGGAGACATGCTAATGTTGAGGTAGTCATTCAGGACACAGGCAGCTTGCAATCTTTAATGGTGTGTTGTAGGTTATATTTTATAAGGTGGGTGGATAAAGAGGGCTGGGCAGAACAAAAACTAAGTTTAATTTTGCTTAATGTTACCTTAATAAAAATTAAATTCAACATTGTTAATATGATTGTTTGGAATAGCAGTGTATGCCTCTCTGGTTTAGAGGCAAGAGTTCCTAATTTCTGTGTCCCTAAAACCAGAAATCAGAAGAGGCAATCTTATAATTAGCCTAATGACCAGGTGATGGAAGATAATTCAGATTTTGAATTTTTCTGATAATTTTATTGAAATATATTTGGATTCAAACGTTTTAATTTTATTCTAACTTTTTAAAATCTGCCTTTTATCTTAAAAGAATCTCTGGAACAGCTTAACAGATCTTTCCACTTGGCAAAAGCTAAAATTTAAGTAAAGTTTAATTGAACTTATTTTTTTAACAATGTATGTAATTGTTTTCCCTTTTAAACATGAAATCTACGAAACCAAAATGTTTAAGAGTCATAAATAAGTACAGAAAGATATCTGTGCATTTCATAATTGGCTGGAGGGTTCTACAGTAACACACATACATGTGTATACACACACGCGCACACATATATATATTTCTAGATTCATCTAGCTAGTTCTAGATATATATATATATATTTCTAGATCCAAATGACAATAGAGAAAAAAGAAAAAGTGAACAGTTTGCATTTCTATACATTACAAAGTGGAAGAAATCAGAATGAAATAAAAGCCCCTCTAGCCCTCTTTCCTGTTTCTACTGAGCAAGAAATCAAGCTACCACATTTCAAATTGGGGGCTAAAGAAAAGCACAGTTTCAGATAAAAAAATAAAGACTTTTTGAAAGTAATTGGCCATTGATGTTTAAAACAGGAAAATGTGAAGCAGGACAAGAAGGGCTTTATTTTGGAATCTTTAAAGCTAGTTATTTTTTTAAAATCAATTTTAAATAAATATTTCCAAAATTTCAGAGAAGTGAAGCATATTAATAGATTATATATTAGGATTTAAGACAGTTTCACTAACTTGGATTCATCCAGCTATTATTGGTTATTTCTTCTGAAATTAAGCCATTATCTTGGATCTCTGCATTAATAGTGAATTGATTGCCCAATTGCAGCTGATATTGGAGAAAAAAAATATCAGATCCAATGAAACTGATGCTGGAATAGGGATTCAGGCAGAGTAGGTGGCCTCTACTGAGGTTTCCAAAGCCTCTTTTGTTCTCTAATTGATCCATTTCTCAGGGCATACAAGTCACATTATGCTTTAAAGCAGTGGTTCTCAACCTGTGGGTCGTGACCCCTTTGGGGGTCGAACGACCCTTTCACAGGGGTTGCCTTAGACCATCGGAAAACACATATTTTTAATGGTTTTAGGAATAATTTTATGGTTGGGGGTCACCACAACATGAGGAACTGTATTAAAGGGTCGCAGCATTAGGAAGGTTGAGAACCACTGCTTTAAAGCATTGTTTTAAAAGCAAAGAGCATAAAATTGAAATGAATGGAATAAATACAGTACTGTGTGTTTATGTGTACATGCATGAATGTTTTGTACATGGAAAGAAGAAAAATATAAATGATAAGAATAACAACAAGCAAATGTTGTTTTGAGACACAAAATGGGGGTAAGGCTTATGACTAAGAAAAAAGAATGGGTAAACTGAGCAGAAATATAGAGCCCTATTTAATTCTCTGTGAAGATGACTTGCAGAGGCTTGCTTTAATAAATCATTAACAATTGGGAAGATCAGGAGCTCTGTTTTTAGGTAATGGATTCCATGCTGGAGCATGAAAGGGGTGTTCAGCCCAAAGCCTGAACACCCCTTAGCCAGAAATGAGGTCTCAGTACACATGGCTCAATACAGCTAAATGCCTCTTGAAGAGACAGGCAACAGAAAATCGTGTAATGCCTGACTCTGTCCCTAAGGTCAGATCTCCCCTTCTTCAAATAGACCAGTAGTGCCATCCAATGCAATAATCTCATTAGATCAAAATAAGTTGCAAGTAAGATATTGACAATGAATAATGAGTTTTTCATCCGGAATCATTTGAGCTAAGACATCTGAGGGGACACATATATTCACCTTCATTTGTAAGACATCTGAGGTCAACTGAGCTAAGACTTCTTCCAAGTGCTCTCTGTCATCCTGAAAATGTGATGGCATTTCCTTCCATCTCTATGGTGCCTGAAATTTTACTGCCAGATCACTTCAACACTGGATCACTTCAGTAATCAATCACTCATTGAGTTCTGCCATGAAATTCATTGGGTGATTCTGGGCCTGTTATTGCCTCACAATCTAATTTATATCAAAGGCTTCCTGAGAATATAATATGTTTGCATGTATGCAAACTATGTCTTCTGTCATAAGATTCTTGGCAGAAAGCAAATAGCTGGGAATCTGTTGGGAATCCTTGACCACTGGTCATATTGGATAGGGCTGGTGGGATTGGAATTCAACAATAGTTGAAAGGCTATAGATTTCCTATTCCTGCAGCAGATTATTTTCTTTCCCCCCAGAATGACAGATATGTTACAATATAAGGAATGAACAACCAACAATGCTACTAATAGAGACAAAAAGTAGTCTGCCAAATGAAATCTTTATATTTATTCATATTATTTTAAGTGATTTGTATATTCTCTTTCCATTACATATTTCCAATTGTTGAAGAATTAAAAAAATAATGCATAACTAAAAAACATCTAGTTTCCTGTAACTATGTTTTGCAAAATTAGTTTCCAGAGTTTTCAGAGCATTTATGAAATATTTGGACCAGAGGCAACCATGAAGTTGGGAAAAAAAAGTGGATACTACTTGACTATCAATGGTTCTATAATGGTCCTTTGAATTTTTTGATGTGAGACAAGAGCAAATTTATTACTTATTTCCAACTATGTTTGGGTTGGGTTTGGATGATATTGTTATGACAGTGTAGGAGAAGGAGTAGCAGAATTTGGGGTGGGATTAAAAGAAAGGTCAGCGTAGAATCCCTACATAACCACAAATGAACTAAGTCCAACCTCCTTTGAATTTCATTGACCTGAGAAGATTAATGTCAGGAGTGAAAGATTAGGTTCACTTCTGCAGGTTAATGACTGAAATGAAGTTATTTGAATTTGAGATTATGAAGATCCAATTAAACTGATTTATTGCTAATCACACTAATGCACAAGAATCTTTTCAATTAATGGTTAACACCTGCTTGGGGTTAGATAAGAGTCAACGGAATTCAAGGGAGGTTGGTCTTAGTTCACTTGTGGCTATGTAAGGATTCTAAGCTTATCCTCCTTTTAACTCCACCCCACCCCCACCCCCCGATTCTGCCACTCTTGTTCCTTCAGAAAGGCCCACTAACAAACAAGCAACTGTCCCAGGAAACTGTGGGTGAAAGTGCCATGGACAATTCTTCCTTTCCTTGACTTTTTAGAAAGGAGGGTATATGAGCAAGAATGAATCATCTTCCTATTCACAGTACAAATGATCATACTCCTTATTTTTCCCAGGGACAATTCTTTAGTTTTTAATTTATTATGATTACTATTAAAATGTCATAATAGTGGCAGGAACCACTGCCCTGTCACTAGAGATTTTGATTAATACCCAGCAATGTTTGACATCAAAAGAACAAGGCAATGTGAACAATATCTTCAAAATAGGAAGATGCCTTATACACTTCATTGAATTCAGTATTATTTGTCCTAAATGGACTTTCTTTCTCATCCTGCCACCCTCCAAAGATGGTGAATGACAACTCCCTGTTTTTGGCCACTTAGCAATGGAATTTTATGAATTGTAATTCAATACATTTAGAGGTTACAGAAGGATGATCTGTGGTTGCTGGGGATTTCTAGGAATTGAAATCCACATATCTTCAAGTGGCCAAGTTTGAAAAACACTGATCTATACTTAGTGGCTTTTGAGGGGTTCAAGCAGTTACAGACTGCCTCTGGGGATCTCCTGTAAACAAAGAATATGCTCTGTCCCACTGATTTAAGGAATGTTCCTATCCTCGAAGCGGCTTGTGGATAAAAGTTAACAATCTCTACAACTGCCAGAAATCATGAACAGGCCATGAAAGAGGGTGATAGAGGTGTGTGTGCATTTTGTATGTGTATTTGTGTGCACAAGAGAGAGAGAAAGAGAGAAAGAAAAATGGGATTTAGAATGTTTTGCACTTGCAACACCCCAACTTTTTGAACTGAAAAGATTTGCCAGCAAACTTTTCCCCTCATTCCTAATCTTAACTAAAACCTGAGAAACAGTTCATTTCTCCCCATGGTTTCAATTTTTTGCCCCTTCATATTGTACAGGTATATGAAGGTGCTTGGATGTAGATTGCTGGATTGTAATTGGCATAGCAGAATAATGGTTATGGGGAATCTCACTCTGAATCAACGGAGCCTTTGCTATCCATCATATCCTGAGCAAAGTGTCCAAAAGAGAACAAGGGAGGAGTGAAAGGAGGGGACAAGGCTGTTTTGGAAAGGAGGAATAGGTGAGGCTCAAATCATGGTAAAAACAGAAGCATCCATACCTCCTGTTTCTTCTCCAACAGGGCGCCATGGCTATGGCGGCCATTCTGGGCACTGCCCTTGTGCCCATTTTGATGAGGCGTGGCTGATCGGCTGTGGCCAGTGCAAGAGGAGGATGGGCTGTGGCTGGATCTGTGGCTGCTGGCCCTTTGACCATCCTCTCTGTATTTGGGGCTCAATCTGTAGACAAAAGGGAAGGCAGAGGAACTGTCTATTCTCGTAAGTCATACTGAAGGCAGATAGCAGAAGGGAAGGCTGCTGTTTATCACAACAGGTCAGCGATGCAAAATGTGGCATTTATAGTTGGGCTGTGATTTTCCTTTTTCCTCTGAACACATATGTATGAAAGGAGGGGTTCGAGAGTTTGGGATTTTAAAAAAATCAACTGTATTAATCTTATTTTGGAGTTTATGCTTTTTATATATTACCTTTCTCAGCTGATGGAAAGCCTTGTTGTTTTGTTGCTCTGATTAAATCAGAGTTACAAGCCACTCCACAGATTGCCAAAAGGGGGAAAAAAAGAATATTTGGAGGATTCTGCATGCAGCCTGGGTCTTCCACTGCCTACCCCTGAATCAGAGGAAGTCTACTTGTGGAAAAGCTGTACAGAAAATAGAACATTATTGTCCTTACCATGGTATTTAAGACCAGTTTCCCCAGTCTAATGCCGTCCTTATATGGGAATTACTGCATTAGGTATTATCTTCAAACAGTCACTTTTACAAGATTTGAATCCAGTGCTCTTTCTCTCCTATTTGCTGACACACTTCTTACCAAATAATATTAATACTATAATTCAGTATTTTAACTGAACAGCAGCCATATTTATTTATTTATTTTTAATTTGATTTATATGCCGCCCTTCTCCGGAGACTCAGGGCGGCTTACAATGCGTTAAGCAATTCAATGTTGCAAAACAGTTTGTTTTGTTTGAACAGTTTGTTTGTTCAAATTTCATTTCCAGTTATTTAGAGATATGTGTTCTTGTACAGATGTAGTTAAAGTTAGGAAGGATTTTCAGGGGCTGCCTTGAATAAAATGAACTCTATTTAGTTGTATTCCTCTTTCATGCTCCTGCCCTTTAAAAGAAAACTGGGGAGGGGGGAACCTGGCTCATTGAGCAGATTCTGGACCATAGTAATTTGTAAACCTACTGGAATGTTGAGTTTTTGTATTCCCTGCTACCATTTTTAGTTTTTATTGTGCATCACTTTGAATTACTTGAGGATCAGGCAGCCTTAGAAATTGACTAAATGAAATTGTAAATAATATTGCATCTCCACTAAAAATGTGCCAGATCAGACTCAACCACAGCTTACCTGCTTGTGGATTTGCAGTCACTGTATTCCGAGGAAAGAGAAAGGCTCCGAGAACTATAGCTGCTGTGTCTGTGGGAGCGACGAGGAGACAGTTCACTGTGAGATCTGTAAGAAGGCAGTGAGAAGCTGGAGCATAAGGTAGCTAAGCAGAAAACAGTGATCGGATACTCTCTCATGGGATTAGCAGGGTTGTACTCGAAATTATGGATTATTCTGCCCCTCAAGTGCTGCTGACTAACTCTCTGGTTTTCACTGCAGTGGTGGGAAAGGAGGAAGGGAAGAAAAGAATAGGATGACCAGCAGCAAGAACTCAATGTCAATGCTGATGGGTGCAAAGACTCGAATGACCAGGTTAAGGATAGATTGTCATTGATAAAATCCAGTTATGCTGTGCTAGGAGTCAAAAATAGCTTGATTGCATATAATTAACCAACAAATCAATCAATCAATCAATCAAACAAACAAACAAACAAACAAACAAACCTGCCCTGTCAAGTGCTGCTGTTGATCTTGTTGTCCTATTGCCGGGAAAGGCAAGCTGTTTAAAATTGGATGTCACAGGTCAATCTCATTTTATGGTCAAAATAAAACCTAAACCCTAAAATTTCATATGATCTTATAGGAAGGTCCTCAGACACTGGGAGATTTGGCAGGTGTGCAAGATTCAGACTGTTTTTCATTATTACTTTTTGTCTTTATTCATGTCAATCTGGGGATTCTCTGGATACAAAGACATTGGACTTTTATTCAGAGGCTTCTGAACAAGAACAAAGGGGGAAAAATGCAGAGTCAGATTCTCTTCAAGGTCCTCAGCCAGCCAGAAAGCAGGAGGGGCAACAGCCTGAGCCTCTGACAATGTCCCAATCCTGGATTTGAACATTTACTTTTTTTCAAAAGAATTTTCCCAAGCTACCAGTATTTTTTTTAAATCAATTTCGCCCTTGCTCCTTCTGGAAACTTTGCTGTACTATCAGTGATGCTTCTTGTCACTCTTAGAAGCTATGTATACACACACACACACACACACACACACACACACACACACACACACACACATATATACACACACACACATCTGAGTAGCATTTCAGAGGAAAAATGTCTTCCTTTAAGTCTGCACCATTTAGACTCCCATGGCATTTTTCTGCTTGTGGGGTTGGATGGCAACAAATAGCATCTCATCCTATGAGAATCTGTTGCAGCCCCAGTGGCTATTCTCTAAGGCAGTTTTTCTCAATCTCAGCAACTTTAAGATGTGTGGACTTCACCTCTTAAAATTCCCTGGAGCTAAAGGCCCTGTTTCTTCAAGCTCCACTGAGTACAGTATTCTCAGAGTAGAATGTTTGAAGAAGTTCATTTTCCTGCAGATTCCAGAATTCCCCCTGGAATTTTTGCATCTTTCCCCCTTATTAGTAATGAAGGAAACTCAATTAAGAAAAATAGCTTGAGGTAACTATGAGTAATAAAGGATTTTTTTCCCTTGTACTGCATGTGTTTCCCCATCCACACCTAGCAAAATTATCATTCAAGAAGAATTTCAGTACTTTTGTATGCAAATGCAGCATAAATGCACAGACTGGTCATAAAGTTATTTTTTCATTACTGTAATAATCCCTTCCTTGGAGGGAAGAGCCGAGGATTTTGTTCAGTATCTGTATGACAAAATCACTCAGATTCGGGAAGATCTGGACTCCGACTGGGTAGATCCAGCGGGGATAACGGAGGCAGGTCCTGAGAATGTTATCTGGGATGAGTTTGATCCTGTGACCCCTGAGGACGTGGACAGGATTCTGGGTAGACTGAACGCGACCACATGTTTGTTGGACCCGTGCCCCTCCTGGTTAGTGCTGGCTTCCCGGGAGGTGACGCGAGGCTGGCTCCAGGGGATTATAAATGCTTCATTGGGCGAGGGTGTCTTTCCCGCCGCCTTGAAAGAGGCGGTGGTGAGACCTCTCTCAAGAAGCCTTCCCTGGACCCGGCAATATTGGCTAACTATTGTCCAGTCTCCAACCTTCGCTTTGTGGCGAAGGTTGTTGAGAGTGTGGTTGCACGACAGTTTCCCCAGTACCTGGATGAAACGATGTATCTAGATCCGTCCCAGTCAGGTTTCAGGCCTGGGTACAGCACGGAAACGGCATTGGTCGCGTTGGTGGATGATCTCTGGAGGGCTCGGGACAGAGGTTGTTCCTCTATCCTGGTCCTATTAGATCTCTCAGCGGCTTTTGATACCATCGACTATGGTATCATGCTGCACCGGTTGGAAGAGTTGGGGGTGGGAGGCACCGTATTACGGTGGTTCTCCTCCTTTCTCTCCGACCGGTCGCAGTCTGTGTTGACAGGGGGGCAGAGGTCAACCCCAAGGCCCCTTATATGTGGGGTGCCACAAGGATCGGTCCTCTCACCCCTTTTGTTCAACATTTATGTGAAGCCGCTGGGCAAGATCATCTGTGGTTTCGGGGTGGAGTACCATCAGTACGCTGACAACACCCAGCTGTACATCTCCACCCCAGACCACCCCAACGATGCTCTTGAAGTGATGTCCCGGTGCCTGGAGGCCGTACGGATCTGGATGGGGAGAAACAGGCTCAGGCTCAACCCATCCAAGACCGAGTGGCTGTGGTTTCCGACGTCCCGATATAGTCAGCTGGTGCCATCGCTGACTATTGGGGGCGAAGCATTGGCCCCCATGGAAAGGGCTCGCAACTTGGGTGTCCTCCTGGATTCACGGCTGTCTTTAGAAGAGCACTTGACGGCCGTGACCGGGAGGATTTTACATCAGGTTCGCCTGATCCGCCAGTTGCGTCCCTTTCTGGATCGGGACTTGTTACGCACGGTCACTCATGCCCTCGTCACCTCCCGTCTGGACTATTGTAACACTCTCTACATGGGGCTCCCCTTGAGGAGCACTTGGAGGCTCCAACTGGCGCAGAGTGTGGCCGCGCGGGTGGTGATGGGAGCGACGTGGCGCTCCCATGTAACGCCTCTCCTGCGTGAGCTGCACTGGCTCCCGGTGGTCTTCCGAGTGCGCTTCAAGGTTTTGGTTATCACCTTCAGAGCGCTCCATGGCTTAGGACCTGGCTATTTGCGGGACCGCCTGCTACCATCAATAGCCTCCCACCGACCAGTATGCTCCCATAGAGAGGGGCTCCTCCGGGTGCCGTCGGCCAAACGATGTCGACTGGCGGCCCCCAGGGGCCTTCTCTGTGGGGGCACCTACTATCTGGAACGAGCTCCCCCCGGAGATACAGAGGATTCCGGATCTACGTACCTTCCGTCGCGCGCTTAAGACGTTCCTATTTCATCAAGCTGGCCTGACCTAAACTTTTCCTCTGTTAAATGGGAATTTTAAATTTGGTTTTAAATTATTGGGGTTTTAAAATGGTTCAGCCAAATTTGTTTAATTTGTTTTATCTCTATTTTAAATTTTGTATCTATATGTTTTATTTTATGGCTGTTCACCGCCCTGAGTCCTTCGGGAGTAGGGCGGTATAGAAATTTAATAAAATGAAAATGAAAATGAATGAAATGAACAGTTGTTAAAACAAGACAGTCATTAAATGACAAGTACCTATAAAACTAGTGACAGGCTGCAGAGGTGGCTGCTGGTTACCAAATTAAACTGGGTTTTCAGAATCCAGTGAACCATGAATTAACCAAACTTGATGGGTTCACACGGTAAGCTAAGTAACACAAAAGGAACCTAACCAAAATGTGTAACTGATCGGATTAAGTGTCTTTCAAGAACCCAGCCTGAGTGTATTTTGAAAAAAATGATTGTCCTGATAAAGCCCATTATCTTGTAAACAAGGTTTTTGTTTTTGCCCTTACCTTACAAAACATCTTCCCCCTGACGATTCCGGCAGGTCTCCACCCTTTTAGCCTTTGGCGTTTTACCCAGACCTGGCTCTTTACCCAGGCGCTGGGATAGAATAGAATAAATAGAATGAAATGTTGGAGCTGGCTGTGCAGCTTCCCAAAGGGATAATAATAGCACCAGGGTTTTGTTTTGTTTTATGGGTGTGTTTTATACATATTGGGTTTTACTGCTGTTGTGAGCCGCCTGGACTTGTTTAACACGGGCTAGCATACGAATCTTTTACATAAGAGCTCTCTACATGCTTCCCAGGTTGTAAATCTGAAATTATTTCTGATATTTAAAGTTTTCTACTATAAATAAAGGAGAAAAGACAAGCATTTGCTAGACACAGGATAAAAAGACAATGTCAATGCCCAAGATGCATTGCCTATTCTGATTTAAAAACTTTCCCACGGGGGTGTTGTGGGGGAGAGTAAATCAGATTCAACTCTCTGGAAGAAAAAGCAAAATGTTCAAAATGATCTCTCCATTCCCAATTCAATTTTAATTTCCTTCAACCCCACAAATTTATCAACAGTCTTTATCTCAGTTATTCAGAAGTTATTACTTTAATCAGGGATAAGGCAACATGGAGCTCATGTCAGTGCTTTTCAGGACTCCTGCTCTATTTGATCTTTTAAAAGAGAAATGGAGAATTATTGTTGCAGATAATCCAGCTTTTCCCAACTTGCTCATTGCAAATGTATTAGGACTGTAATTCCCAATTTTTCTGGAAGCTTGTTCTTCTGTTCAAACATTTAAATTGTTTTAACATTGTTTTCATTTTCCAGAGTTGCAATGAACAGGTGGCCTTGTACATTTAATAAATTAATAATCCCAGCAAATGAATTCTGAAGCATGAGACACCTGGGAAAGTCAAGGGAAATCATCAAAACCATAAAAAAGAGAAAGTTAGAATATTTTGGACATGTGATGTGACACCCGGAAAAATACGGCATACTTCACTTAATCCTCCAAGGAAAGATTGAAGGCAAACAGAGTCCAGGCAGAAGAACATCAAGGCTTCAAAATCTAAGGGACTGGTTTGGACAAAACTCAACAGCACTTTTTTGTGTGGTTGTTGATAAAAATAGGATCACCAACATGATCGCCAATATCTAATGACGCATATGGCACAAGAAGATGATTCTATAAGTAACTTGGCAACTGCCTGGGCAAGTTCCAGCAGTTTTCTTGGTAAGGTTTTTCCTTGCCTTCTTCTTCCATGGGCTGAGAATGATTGGTCCAATGTCGCCCATCTGGCTTCATGCCTAAGGCAGGATTAAAGCTCATGGTTTCCCACTTTCTAGACTGATGTCATAACCACTACCCCAAGCTGGCTCTCCTGTCAGTAATGTAAACAATCCATAGAAATTCCCTTGTGGCCAAACTATGATGAATTTAGGCCTGGCCAACAAAGCAAGTGCCCCAGATTAATCATCTTCTCCACCCCCCATGTAAAATCAAGTGATATAATTTATTCCATCTTCTGATGAATTCCTCCATCTTAGATCTACTTCATATATTACTGCCAGTGGGATATAACACATATCACAGGTAGATACTCTGCCTACTTTAGAAAGATGCTTTCTAAAGCATTAGTTTGAAGCAAAGACTGAAATGCTTAGAAGGAGACTTTTCAGCATTTTCTTGCCCTGCTCCATTTGTTGATCTCACTCCCTTTTGTGATCTGGCAACTTCCATCAAGCTCTATTCCAGTATCAATATCAGCACCGCTACATCTGCTAATGCTACGTTCTTGGAGCCAACACAAGCAACAAGCTAACAGGAAGAAAAAGAAACTATTGATGAATTAAAATTGTTTAAATCAGAGGTTTATACAAAAATATTAAAGTACGTGATTTTAAAGGCTGTCTTAAAAGAAGCATTTTCCTCCTTTCTGATATATAGGAAAGAGTGCCTCTTCTTGGATGAAGCACTTTCCTTACATGAGAGACAATCCCTGTTGTGTGGCATTTCCACTTCCTTCTTCTTTCCATAGGAAGGAATGTTTTTATTAAATGGGAATAAAACACCAGCTTTATATCACACTTACCACCCAGATTAGTGGTGGGTTTCAAATTTTTTTACTACCGGTTCTGTGGGTGTGGCTTGGTGGGCATGGCTTGGTGGGTGTGGCTTGGTGGGCATGGCAGGGGAAGGATACTGTAAAATCTCCATTCCCTCCCCACTCCTGGAGTAAGATTACTGCAAAATCCCCATTTCCTCCCTGGGTCTCAGGAGGCAGAGAATAGATGGAGGCGGGGCCAGTCAGAGGTGGTATTTACCGGTTCTCTGAACTACTCAAAATTTCCATTACCGATTCTCTAGAACTGGTCAGAACCTGCTGAAACCCACCTCTGACCCAGATGCATTTTATAGACACCAACATCTTATCCTTCCTGCTTTCTAGCTCCAGAAATTCATAAGCATTGCAGACTGAGAACTGAAAACTCACCTTTTTCTATCTTTATTTTTTTCTTTCCTTTTGTTCTTGGGACTTCTGGACCTACAAGAGAGCAGAAAACAAAATATTCAGTAGAAGGAGAAAGAAAGAAGAGAGAGCACGGGTGGGGTAAAACAAACAGAAGGAACAGCCACTTGGTTGGGCCTACTGAGTAATTTGCAGATAGTCTCATCTGCTGGCATCTCCTTTTTCTTCATTTATCAAATGCCCCCCTGTCTCCCCTTCCCCCGTTTATTTTTATCCTAATCTCAACCCTTATGAAACCTCACTTCTCTTTGCTCTGCATATGCAAACCTTTTATGTTGCTAAAATGAATGGGGATGTGGGCAGTGTCAGGGAAGGCTGTGTGGGCACAATATGTGACATGCAATTCTTACGGTTAGGTTGCTGTGGAGCTACTACTCTGGATTTTTAATTGGGATATCAAGATCAGATTTCTTGATGAGTTGCTATAACATCACCTGAAGATGCCTTTCTGCCAAGTGAAGCCGTTTTCTCACTGCTACCAAGCTTTTGAATTTTGAATCTTTCACTCAAGATGGTAGCTGACCTACAGCTAGTGGTGTGCTAGCGCTGGCTTGTACCTGCTCGTGAGAGCCAATTATCAAATTTTGGGGGAATTTTGCAAGCTGGCTGAAAGTAAAGCTGAGCTATGACACCTAGTGAACCGAAGCATAGCCACAGACATGGAGCTGGCAGAACTGGTTGTTATACACTTATCAGCACAGCACTGCTTTACAGCTCTAAAGCTATCTTTGCTATAGTCCAGTGATGGCTAACCTTTTTGCCGTCGTGTGCCAAAAATGGGGTCATGCCCTCGTGTGCCCACACCCATAATTCAATGCCCCCCAGTGCCCCCTGTGCATGCACGTGCAACCCCACTACGCTCCCCTGCTTTTGGCACATGATGGCAAAAAGGTTACTGGTGGGTCCAGTAGGCCTGTTTTTCGCCCTCCTCAGGCTCCAGAGGCTTTCTTGGAGCCTGGGGAGGACGAAAACGGCCTTCCCCATCCCCCCGGAGGCCTTCCGGAGGCTAGAAACGGCCTGTTTCCTGACTTCTGGTGGGCCCAGAAGGCCCGAAAATCAGCTGGCCGGCACACACATGCGTGCTGGAGCTGAGGTAGGGCAATGCTCGCGTGCCCACAGATATGGCTCCACATGCCACCTGTGGCATGCGTGCCATAGATTCGCCATCACGGCTATAGTCTCTAGCCCATTTCAAAGCAATCTGTATGAATATGCCAGGCTGTTTTAAGCTCATCACAAGAAAAAGAGTCAAATAATTAAGTTTAAATTAATATTGTCCTCAAACCGCAAGGCAATTTATTATCTATCTTGCTAATTATAAAGCAGACAGTAGCACCGACTTTACCTTTGCTAAATTCAAAAGCTAAACAGGATTAGAGTTGGTCAGCACTTGAACAGGAGACCAGCACAAAACTGGAAAAGCCTCCCAGAGGAAGGCACTGACCAATCTTCCTGGTGTTATTGCCAAGAATACATGGTTCTTCCATGTAATCATCAGGAATTAGGCTTGATTAGGGCCAGAGTTAGTATCTATGAACAAAGAAAGGAAAGGGGTGCTAGGCCTAGCCTGGAGTGCAAAGCAGTGAAAACAAGAAGGGGGAGAAAGCTATACCGTCCGCCCTCACCTGTGCCTCCTCTTCTTATGAGATCCAGATCCAGACCTGACAGGCAACCAACCAGAGGAAAACAAAGGGGAGGGAATGGGAGAGGGATACATTGTTTGAAACAGAGGATTAATAGCACAACCAAATATTAACTGGAATGTTTAAAGGTTTTTTTCCTCTACACTGTATTCCATCGTATAACAATATTGTATGAGAAAAATGGAATCCAAGGTAGAGACAGCGTAAGCGTGGCAACATTGACTCTTAATGACTGAAATTTCTACAGGAAGCTTTAGTCTTCACTCAGAAGGGTGTACCGTTTAATTGTGTTATATAACTATTTCTCAGAGAGAAAGAGTGAGGAAAGGAGGGAGGGAGGGATCTTGCAAGCTTTGGCTATCTTGTAATATTTTACCCTTTTTTCTTTATACTGTGAAATAACTATTTTTAAAAAAAACAATAGGGTGATCATTTGTCTATGGAGATTTTCAGTCATTCATGTCATGGTTGTCCCAAAGACGCTTTTTCAAAAGGCAACTGGTCTTTGTTTTTTTTTCCTTGAAGACATTTCACTTCTCATCCAAGAAGCTTCTTCAGTTCTGAAGCTTCTGAAGAACTTTTTGGATGAGAAGCAAAACATCTTCAAAACAAAAACAAAAAACCCCAAAACAAAGTCCAGTTGCCTTTTGAAAAAGCACCTTTGGGAGAGTAGTCATATGTCTCCTAATATTACCAGCCCTTCAGTCTGTTCCTACCTTCCCTAATCTAGTGTTTTCTGTGTAAATTAATGCATCTTCTACAGATACTGTCCCAAACTGTTAGGGAAGGCTCCCATCAGGAACCTTTCTGGGTTTTTGGGATCAGTGGCTCCTTTAGCTGTTTTAGCTGTTGGGAGGCTGAATCAGTATCTTTTTCCTTAATGGATTTGCTCTAGCATTGAATTACATCATTTCTTCCAATAAGTCCTTCGTGTATACAGCATTTTTCTATACTCAACATCGTATAAAAGTTCTTGTGTATAGTTTAGTTGTGTATGAGTGTCTATGTATGTGCGCGCACACGTGCACACGCACACACACAAGCACAGAGTCATTCTCCAAATCCCATAACAGTTTAATATGACCAAGAAACTAAATCCAAAGTGTCAATATTAAAAAGGGACAATCTGCACTGAATCTGTTTTGAGAATCTGCACTGAAACCCAAACTTTATGAGTGCCATAAAAGCATTAAAAAGAATAAAAACATTTTAAAAAAACATAAAAGTATAAAAACATGTTATAAGTGGTCCTTGGCTTATATCATGCATTTAGTGGTCAAGATTCTGACGGCACTGGAGAAAGTGATTTATAACCTGTCCTCACACTTATTACTGTTGCAGCATTCTCACAGTCATATGATTGTATCTTCTAAAGAAACTGTCCCAAACTGTTAGGGAAGGCTCCCATCAGGAACTTTTCTGAGTTTTTGGGATCAGTGGCTCCTTTAGCTGTTTTAGCTGTTGGGAGGCTGAATCAGTATCTTTTTCCTTAATGGATTTGCTCTAGCATTGAATTACATCATTTCTTCCAATAAGTCCTTCATGTATACAGTATTTTTCTATACTCAACATTGTATACATTCGGTCACTGCACTGAAGAAAGTGACTTATGACCCATCCTCACATTTATGACTGTTGCAGCATCCTCACAGTCACATTATTGTGATTTGGGCACTTGAAAACTGCATTTATTGCAGTTGCAGCATCGGGGGCGGGGTGTGTGTCACATGATCTCCATTTGTAATATTCTCAGCCAGCTTCCTACAAGCAAAGTGAATGGAGGAAGCGGGATTCACTTAAAGATCATGATAAAAAAAAGTTTGTAAAATCAGGTGTGGTCACATGATGACCCAATGACCACATGACTTAGTGACTGAAGTTCCAGTCCCAATTGTGGTTATAAGCGAAGGACTACCTGTACCATAATTTGAATGGGAGTGAATTTTGGTTTTTTTACTGCCATCTGTTGCAGCCAAAGATCAGAAGTCCTTTTATTTTCACATTAACAAATTTCATTAGAAGGCATACATTTTCATGATTTACAGCACAATGCATCCGATGCACAGAGTGGCTAAACTGCTGTAGGTTTTACGCTGGGTTGGTGGAGGAAGAGAAGAGAGGGCTGTTGTACAGATGCAGGTTACACATTCAAGTGAGATTGAGGATAGCAAAGGAAAAATTGGCCTAGCCTAGAATTTTTAATGTCAGCCATTTTAAATGTGGACTTCAACTCCCAGAATTTCTCAGCTGGCTGGAGAAGTCTGCAAGTTAGATAGTGAGGTTACCAATATATTATATAGTAAATTCAATTGGCTTTTAAACGTTTAAGAAAGAAGACAAGAATTTTCTTTGTAAGATTTATAAAGTACAAACAATTCTATCCATATCCAAGCCTGATAAAGTTCTTTCAAGCCAAGATGAATGCTTGCTAATTTGGCTAAACTGGAAATCTGTTCTCAAAAATACACAATTTAAATGGGACAGACTTGTTTTGGCTGCTTAATCTCTAATGGTATCGTCTCTGGAGTAACTGGATACACACACTGATTCATATAGCCCAGAGTTTCTCAATATCAGCAACTTTCCTATGTTTGGATTTTAACTTGCAGACTTCTCCAGCCAGCTGAGAAATTCTGGGAGTTGAAGTCCACATTTAAAATGGCTGACATTAAAAATTCTAGGCTAGGCCAATGTTTCCTTTGCTATCCTCAATCTCACTTGAAGAACAAACTGTACCTGTTGGCTACATTCCTTTTAACTGGAGATGCATGAGAATGTGCTTAAGACACTCAACAAAGATAGCCAAATAGATTACCTGTCTCTCCGGTGTTTTTTCCCACTTTTCTTCTTCTTCTCCTTCCGAACTGGGGAAGAACTACCCCCACTGTAAGTAATAACAAGTATCAGATGTTAGTTAGTAAAAGGTAGGAAGGAAGAAACGCAGGCAGGGGATGATTAAGTCTTATATATCCCCAATATCCTGAGTAGGTGGAAAAGCTGTAGTTTTAGAACCTGAGAAAATGGATGGACAGATCCACTCTCTTTCTCAGTCTTTGTCTCATGTATGTCCTGCACTCATTGCATCAATATTGGACTTTTTGTTAGTTCTGAGCAGGATTTCTCAACCTTGGCAACTTTAAGATATGTGGATTTCAACTCCCAGAATTCCCCAGCCAGCTGGTTCTGAGTATGAAGGATAAGAAGTATGTTCTACGAAGTGCTTCTTCCCTTTTAAGAATATATTTTGATATTATATTGCCAGAATGCTCAGTCATCATGGGAGTTACAGTTCCCAAGGCAAGAAGAAGGGCAGAAGTTTGAGTAGATGAATGACCACACACAACATGAATACACACAATCACAGAACCTCATAGATGTACACCTATATAATCCCATGCAAGGGGATTTCTTAATAAATTCCAGCTATGGGTAACTGATATGAGCTACAAAATTCTGGATCAGTGGAGTTTAGGTTGGTGGGATGCCAAAAAGGCAAGATGACAGAAGCATCACAGTACAAGTCCTGTCTCTTTTGTACATGCTGATGTTCATGCAAAACAGACCAGGCTTGCATTGCCATGCACCTTCTGCCATCTTGCCTTTTTAGACATGCACATGCTACCATGGGCCTGGACAACCATTGGGTCACTGATGGCAAACCACAACATTTTGAGTGACACATGAGCGTTCATCAATGCCCAACAACAACTATTCTCAAAAACACACAAAATTCTTGTGTGCTTTTTGGAGACTGTGGAGGCCTCATGAGAATGGAGTGTGCTCTTGCATAGCCTATGGACCTTCTGCAACTTATACAAAAGGGCTGTGCTCTTGCATGGGCTCCTGAGCCTCCAGAAATCATGTGAGAATAGAGCATTTACTGCAGCTGAAGGTCTCATGTGACCCGGGGTAGTCTTGTAGAGGCCGCAGGGGCCTGTCAATAAAAAGAAAACATTGTCTGAAGGTAAGTGGTATATAACAGATCCTGAGAGCACTGGGTCCTGGGGGAAATCTCATGCACCTTGGGGAACAGCATGAGGTGGCCTTTTTGAGAGGCTGTGATGGTACTAGGACTGAAGTTGAGTTCCACCATTCAAAGGATTTGAGGGAGGGGGAAAAAGGTGGGTGGGAGAAGGTTTGTTTAGAGACTCCAACCCTAGCTGGATACCTAATCTGTAAGGGAAAATAACATATAAGAATTCTTTTGTAACCATCTCATTATAGGCCATGCAATTCTAGGAAATGCTTTCCCCATTCAAGAGGAATAGGATTTGCACTTTTCTCTGAAAGTGTACTGCTTTTTGCAAAAGATAAATAGCTTCACAAAAGTTGAGAGAGAGTGTGTAGTTATATGTAGGTATGTTTTCCACAAGGACAAGAAAATTAAAGGGTACAAATGAAAGAGTACCAACTTAAACCAAAAGGCCAGATTAATCAATAAAAGAATTCTCAGTTAGTTTAAAAACCTCTGAAAGAGCCAGGAGCAAAAAATTTTGGACAGGATTTTCACATCCAGGTTTCAGATTGCTGGGGGGAAAAAGCATGACATCAATTATGTTGCCCTCCCCCCAAAAAACCTGAGACTCACCTACGCTCTGATCCAGGTTTCCTTTTTTTGCTGAAGTTGCAAAACAGAAACAGACAAAGCAGATATTAAGGAAAATCTCTTCATAAAGAGAATTTGGGAAAGGACCAGCTTCTAAAATTGGATTTATCAAAAGATGGGAATTTCTTTTTCTCTCACCATCCCCACAGGTTCTATTTATAAACTTTCTGCAAGTTCTGTCATCTTGCATGAGCTCTGAATAAATCCATGAGTATCTAAAGAATATCAGATTTCCTGAACAACGTATTAGTTCACATTGAGGTGAAACAAATGGGCTTCAGAAGCTGTGGATCCTCTTTGAAAGAGATGTACAGAGATACATAAAGATTTTGCAGCATTGCTAAGTGACAAAGCATAAAACATTAACATGCCAATTATATTTAGTCTATTTTTTTATGAACCCAACCAATTATTCAGTTTTCAATACAGCATGTTGTGCAAATTGGACTAAAATCATGGGTTTTAGTTATCCATGGGAAAGTACAACATATAAACAAAGCCAATCTAGAAGACTTTAGTTAATTATTTAATATCCTACACTTTTCTCCAAGAAGCTCAAGGAATTCTAACAATTAACTGAAAACCACTTCATGAACATTAGGAATTAGAATGTGTGTCATATCTGATATTAATAGAAAGCTTAATGCCATCTAGTGCTTGAAGGGAGATATAATAAGAAGCTACCCTGCCAAAATGTCTTCCTCTGGATTCATCAGGTCACAGCTATATTTCATCCAATTGAAGACCAGTCAGGTGGTACTATAATTTGTTTCCTTGCCCATAGTTCAGAGTAATTTCTTTTAAAACAAAAGTTATTTGTGGATGCACTTAATAATTGGTTTTATATGGTTAGCACTAAGAGTGAGCATTTATCAGATCATTCATTTAGAGGTTATAGTTTGAAAGATCATCATATAGCAGGTGCTGTAAGTGCTCAGAAGAAACTTTAAAAATGACTAAGAATTTAGGAACCAACGGGGAGTTACATTTTGCAAATCTTCCTGAAAAATGCTTTAATCTGCATTTGACTAGTTAATGTGTAGATTGGAACATGGTTATCATATTTTACATTTCCCAACCATTGGAGGAAGAGAAGATGATTAAGCTGTTAAAATGGTTAAAATAGTTGTTCAAAAGTAGGAGGGCAAAGAATGACAAACACATCACTGCTATAAATGCTCAAGGTATTTTTAACATCCCTGGAGAGACCTGAAGGGAGAATTTTAATTGAAATCTGCTGTTCCGGGCCCCCTCCTTCCATTTCCCCACTTTTTCCTCACTTCATGCTGGGTCAATATACTTTTTTATCCATTGTTTTTGTCCTTTGAAGCCAGTAACCCAATATAATGGAATGTGTGTAGAAACCCTACTAACTCATGGTATTACATTCTTGCTTTCCTGCCCAGAATGAAAAGTGTTCATCCATTCAATCATTTCAAATTCTGAAACATTGTATTTCTGGACAGAGCCTCCCTGTGAGGATTGAGGCCAGCGGGACTAAAGGCAAAAAGTTAAGACGATGGTTGCAACTATATAATCAATTCCATCAACTTTTTTGACACTCTCTCCCCTGTGATATCCTGCTTGAGGCAATTGCTGCCACCGTTGTTTCTAAAGGCTTTGCCAATCCCTATAAAATATCTTAGTTCACCTGCGAGGCAGCCATTTTGCCTTTGTCAAAAGAGACATTCCAGGTTGCTCTTGTTTTGAGTAATTATTTACTGCATTTACCAAATGGCTAGACAAATCTAGTTGGCTTGATAGACACCAAACAAGCAAGACTCATAGAAGAAACAGAGTGAATAGCAGATAAAGCCAGATAGTTTTACCACTCTATAGTTCCTCTTTTTAAGTGCTTCTCACTCAGTCTAAAAAAACCTTGTTCCTCAAAACAGTCATTCTCTGAAAAGACTAGCACATTTAAGCAGAAAACATGGAAGATTGGTGGGAAGAAAGAAAGGAAATGGGTGTTCCTGCTCCTTGGTCTACATTGCCTCTCACAGCTTGTTGCAGTTCACTATCCGGCTGGAGATATTACCAACAGAGCTGGGCAGCCATTCATATTTTTAAAAATATGAATATGACACAGGAGCAGGCTGGTCTTTACATTAAGTGGGAGAAACTGGAGATGTCAGTTGTGGTTGTGATATCCTCAGCATCTCACTTTGATCCATTTCTTTCTGATGTATGAGGGTCTCAGCCTTAATTGCACCCTGAAGATCAAGGACACTGCTGCCTAAAAATGTCCAACAATTGGGGAATTTCTTCGGCCAGCAAAACTGAAAAAATATGCAAAAATTAAATGTGATATGATAGCAGTGTTCCAATATTTGAGGGGCTGCCACAAAGAAGAGAGGGTCAACCTATTCTCCAAAGCATCAGAAGGCAGGACAAGAAACAATGGATGGAAACTAATCAAAGAGAGAACCAGCCTAGAACTAAGGAGAAAATTCCTGACAGTGAGAACAATTAACCAATGTTAATTGGCTTGCCTCAGAAAGCTGAGATTCCAAGAGTTGCAAAACTCTGGAGGTTTTGGAACTTCCACTCCTGGAATTCTCAATTAGCAAACGCACCTGGAAGTCAACAGCTAGAGAAAGGATGGAATCATTTGGAAACAAAGATAATAGGCTGTGTGGTTCTGTTACTAATCTCTTAGTCTTCATTCACAACTGCTCCTGTTGCCATGCCTTCCTTCTTTAATGGATGTGAATCATGTTTAGTGCAAAGACCATCATGCTCAATTGTACAGGGAGCCTCCTAAAGTCCAGCTCTCTCTCACACAAAGCAACAAAGCCAGGTAATCCTTTGGCAGCATCTTCACAGAGATCCAACCATTGTCAGATACTACTGATGCAAGAGGTTTTGCTCTCTGAAGCAAGGGTGAGATGGTGTCCACCTTCCCCATTCCCTTTACTGAAGGCCATTTGACTGATAAGATGAAATTTAGATTTATACCCTGTTTATCAAGGCTCTGGCAGCTGAGTAGCATTTTTGCCTAAAGCTGATGGCAGCAAGCTACCGGTAGTTTAGTAGATAAAGGCTCTGTTCTCCATAGGCAGAACAGCTTAGGAAGCTAAAGATAATCTAGACAGCTCATTCCTGTTGTCTCCTAGCATTTATTACTCAGATGATTGCTTCCCTTTGCTTCTATATAGCCACAAAAATGGGTGAGGATGGACAGCCCAGGTGGGGAGAGGGGAACCAATTGCCCTTTCATGGGGTCTACAAGAAAACTTTTCCAAGTCCTTCACAAAGTCCAGGCAGAAGAAGAACATCATGGTTTCAAAATCCAAGGGACTGGTTTGGACAAAACACAGCAGCACTTTTTCATGCGGCTGTTGATAAAAATAGGATCGCCAACATGATTGCCAACGTCCGATGACGGATATGGCACAAGAAGAAGAAGTCCTTCACTACCTTTAGTCACCTGGTGGTCTTCCTACTCCAAAATATATCTTTTTAATTGAAAAAGGTTTATTTGGCATGGGGGTGGGAGTGTTTGTTCTTTCAGTTTTGATAGTTTCCAAGGTAGAGTTTTCTCAATGAGTGTAGAATAGGGAAGGATTCAAAGTCTCATTTTGTTCCATCTTCTCGCAACATTTATATGTGTGTTGTTAATACTAATGCTACCAGTTCCGGCTCAGAAAACCAGATGAGCCCTTGATGGTAGTAAGAAGATCCAGAACACTCTAATGCTTTATTGCCACCTGGTGATTATCTTGATTTATGCAGCCCAGATCTGGTAACTCTATTAACGTGCATGCTCAAAACAATTAACCATTTAATATCATATCTACCTTGCCCACAAGATGGCGACCATGGAAGACTTTATATTCTCTAGATATAAAGGTATGTATGTATGTATGTATGTATGTATGTATGTATGTATGTGTTGCAATATTTTCAGGATCAGACTCAATAATTAAAGTAAGAATAGTATGTTTAAATAAAGCTCTGTTTAATCACAGATGGCATTCTATATTCACTGAATATTCACAAATAGAAGCACTGAAAAATGGCATACAGCTCCTTATATATACAAGGGGAGGAGCTAGATATGGGAGTGGTTAGACATACATACATTAAGCAATGGAAATAAGTTAACTCTTGATATACTGTACAGATACTATTTACATGATGGAGAATAAAGCATTTACTTGTGACAAATCCCCCTCTAAATGCTGATTCGACATATGACAATAATTACATTCAGATTCAGAACAATATAAAACTTGTAGATTGGTAGTTAAGTATTTGTGTTGTTTAGAAGGTAAAGGTTTTGTCAAGATGTCAGCTATTTGCTCTGATGTTTCACAATGAATAGCTTTAATAAATCCGTCTTGTGATAATTGCCTTACATGTTTGAATTTTATATCTATATGTCTAGATCGCTGTCCAATAGCATCAGATCTAGATATTTCGATGGCAGCTTTGTTATCTTCATGTATGATATAAGGCAATGAAGGTTTTTTCCAAATATTAGACAATAAATCATTAAACCATACTAGGTTATTTGATGCTTTAGACAGACAAACATATTCTGCCTCAGTAGTTGATGTAGCTACCAAATCTTGCTTACCAGTGTACCAGTAAACTGGGCAGCCGTTAAGGAAAAATATATAGCCAGATGTACTTTTTCTACAAGTGACATCACCAGCCCAATCTGCATCTGCATAACATGTGAGAATGGGTTCATTTGTATTATTCGGTTCTAATAACAAGCAGAAGTCTAAGCTATTTTTTAAGTATCTTAATATCCTCTTGACAGCTTCCCAATGGTATGATAATGGTTTACTGACATGTCTGGATAATAAGTTAAGGGGTAAAGCAATATCAGGTCTAGTCCAGTTAGAGATATAGAGAAGAGAGCCGATAACAGACCTATACAATGTGTTATCTTTAAATTCTGGAGATGACTCATCAGTGTTTCTTAGAAAATCAGTCTGCATGGGAGTATCACATGGTTTGGCATCATTTAGGTTACATTTGTTTAAGAGTTCTATAATTTTATCCCTTTGGGAAAGTTTGAATCCCTTCTTTGTTTTGCTGATTTGAACACCAAGATATTTGTTTACTTTCCCTAATGATTTTAAGGAAAAGTGTTCATTGAGTTTTGTTACAAAAGTTTCTCTCCTTTTTGTATCTTTGCCTATATATAGAATATCATCAACATAAATCAATACAAATTCTGGAGAATCACCTTCACTCTTAACAAAGAAACAATTGTCAGCAGTAGTGGCAACAAAGTTCATAGTTTTAAGTACTTTGACCAAACATTCATACCATTGCTTGCCAGATTGTTTCAATCCGTATAGACTTTTGTTTAATAGCCATATATCATTTTTGTTTGTATATTGACTATGAGGAGCTCTTACATATATATCTTTATCTAATTTGGCATGTAAATATGCAGTTTGTATATCATATTGAAATACCTCGAGATTAAGTGCTGATGCTATAACTAGAGCTGTTTTAACACTCTCAGTTCTTACAGTAGGAGAGTAAGTGTCTGTGTAATCCTCAGGATATTTTTGAGCATAACCTTGTGCGACTAGTCTGGCTTTATACAGTGTGTTACCTCCTTCCAAATTCTTAATTTTATATATCCACCTGGTACCAATAATAGTCTTATCCCTTGGGGCTTGTGTGGGTGTAAAAACATTCAATTCTTGTAAGCTATTCATCTCCTTGGTCATTGCTAATTCCCACTTTTCTCTTTCTTTGGGGGGAAGTTTCAGCACTTCTTCATAAGTGTTTGGTGTTACTATTTCTCCATTCATATACATTACATAATCTTTGTATTTATTAGGCACCTGATTTCTGTTACTTCTGGTTGTTCTCACTGGTATACTATCATTGTCATGTAAATACCTTGCTTCCTTTTTTGTTACTGAATCAGTTTTTATTTTGTGTTGACTATTTGTCCATGTTCTAACTTTGTTTTTGCGTGTGCTGTTATTGTTTTTCTTTTCAATATTCTTATTTTGATGTTCAGTGTCTGAATTGGTGTTTGGGAATATTTCATTAAGGTGTATTTTGGACCAATTGGCCTGTTCATGAAATACTGCTGTTCTTGAAATTATGAATCTGTTATTGTTATCAATAAATCTGTATCCTTTTGTGCCTGTTTCGTATCCCATGAATTTAAGTCTTCTGGATACGTTTTCACCTTTACGCCTTAATTGTTTAGGTATATGTACGTCTGCAGTGACTCCAAATATATGCATGTGTGTTAACTTAGGTTTCCTACCGTACATCACTTCATATGGTGTTTTATTCACTATGCTGGACCAAGTCCTATTTTGGGTGTAATTGGAAAATTGTAAAGCTTCTGACCAGAATTGTTTACCTAAACCAGCATCTTCTAATGTGTATCTAATCATGGTTTGTAGTGTTGAGTTCTTTCTCTCTGCCACTCTGTTCTGGAATGCAGAGAAAGGACTAGATGTGTAATGCAACATCCCTTTATCTTTTAGCCATCGTGAGAATTCGTTTGACATGAACTCACATCCTCTATCTGTCATAATTTGTTTTATTCTAATGTTGTGTTGTGTCTCTGTGCGTTTGTAAAATTCTTTGAATTTCTGAAATGTTTCATCCTTATGTCTTAATGTGTAGACAAACCCATAACGACTATAGTCATCCACAATGGTTAGGAAATAGCATTTTTTATATGTGATTGATGGTGTCAATGGGCCAACTAAGTCCATGTGTACTAATTCAAAGATTTGTTTGGTTGATCTGGTTGATTTTTTGGGCCTGGGGCTAGTTTTGAGTTTTGTGGATTTACACACTGAGCATTCTAGGTAGTTTTTACAGTTTTTTATTTTAACACCATCAGCATGTTCAATCATTTTTTGTACTACAGGAAAACTAGCATGTCCTAATTTTCTATGTAAGATATGAGCACATTCATCATGAATGGGTTTGCCTATATTAGGTCTTTTATCATTGGATGGGTTTTTGTTGTTATGAACTACCTCATGTTCCTCATTATCACTATTACTATTTTCTTCGTTATTTATGTCATTGTCATCCTCTATGTTGGAATCAATATTGTGTAAACATCTTTCATTTGTTATTAAGTAAGGTAAGCCTCCTTTTACAATGACAGTACCTACGCTTGTTTCATTTTTCTTTAAAGCTGCATTCCCTTTTGAAAAGACTATGTTTATGCCAGATTCTCTGCTTAGTTTTATTGCACTAAGTATGTTATGAGGTATTTCAGGTATTAACAATACCCCCTCTATTTTTCCTAGGCCAGGTAAGATTATATTTCCTCTACCTATGACTTGGACCTTCCCTTGATTAGCTACTTTGATTACAAATTTATCTTCAACAAACGAAGATAATATATTTTTGTTGTGTGTAGTGTGATTTGTTGCACCAGAGTCAATGAGCCAATCGTTATCTTCTGGTCTATGTATGTTGTTGTTGTTGTGTTTGTTCAGTCCATTCAATGAACCAGATTTTCTATCTCTTGAATCATCTCTACCCCCTCTATGTTCCTTATAGATGGGTGGACTACTATATCTATGTCTGTCAGTGGATGACTGTCTGTTGTGATATCTATCTCTATGATCTGTCCTATGTTTATCTCTGAGAAATTTAGGACAATCTCTTCTATTTTGCTCCTTGGACCCACAATTATGGCATTTGATTGGTTTATGGTACCTTTCTTGAAATGCCACTTTCTTATATTGCTTATGCTCTATGTGATTATTATAACGATTTCTTCTCGAATTGTCTTCAGCTATCAACCTATTAGAAAGGTTTTCTATGGATAAATACCCTAAATTGATTGTATCTAAATGGGATATATAATTATTCCAAGATGGGTCTAATGAATAATAACTTTTCATTGTTTGATCTGAAATTATTTCTCCTCTTAGTTGTAATTCTGCTCTGACTTTGTTTAAGTATATTAAATGTTCACTTATGGTGACCCCAGATTTTAACCTGGCTGAAAAGAAATCCTTAGACATTCTTGTTGTAGTGGCTACACTATCACTGTGAAACAGCTTAAACATGCATTGAACAATTTCTGATACAGTTAGATTTGACTTAATACTATGATACATAGCAGGAGATATACTGGATATTAGTAAGAAAAATGCTCTATGGTGTAGGCAGTCCAATCTTAAAGTCCAAGGTCTTTTTGGAGGGTTAGTAATGAAAAACAATAAATTTTCTTTCATAAAGACAACTTGGAGCTGTTGGCACCACTCTTGTAAATTAACACCATCTACCCTCAGTTTTGGGAAATCATTGGGTAAATTCCCAATGTTGTTAGCTCCATTACTTACAACTGGAGGAAGTCCATGGTCTTCTAAGTGTTGGTAACCGCAGAATGGCATGGGGATGCTAGCGACGACTTTAAATGGCAGTCTCTGTCTTTCTCTTGCTTCGAAGCTGTCTGTGTAGCTTTGCACATGCACATTGTCCATTTCGCTCCTGAAGTCATGGTGAAAGGTTCTCGTCGCTGCAGCTCCCTCGCATTGTTCTTCTTCGGAAGACTCGGTCTCTGGTTCAGCCTTGGGAGTCCTGGTGGCGATGGGAGTCCTTTTATTGAGAGTGCTGGTCTCTGGAATTGTTTGTGGCGTAGGTTGGTATCTGCAGGGCTCTCTGGGTTCAGGCGTCGATGCTTTCGCTGTCTGCATAGAGGCGTGCGATCTTCGGGAAGTTCGTTTACTCACTGTTCTTCCTTTTGTTTTTTTACTGCAGTTTTTCGCTGATTCTTTAGTTATTTTCAATTTTGACCCAAAAGTTGCAAAAAGCGTTTTCATTGCAGACTCTACTTGATTTTCTATTGATTCTTCTTCAGTCTCTGTGTCAGACTCTTCTGATGTATGGATCTTTTCTCTTTTGTTTTTTGCATCAAGTAAGTCCTTTCGCGCCAGATATTTTGAATCTTGTCTTCTGATTGGCTCTTCATCGCTTAGACTGAAGGTTCGTTGAAACCAAGATGGCTGCCATTCAAAATTTTGCGCGGGACCGTTGTTCTTCTCCTTCGTTGCATTTTTGTCTGTAGACAAATCGCTCACCTTTTTTGAGTCTTTATTTTCATCTGTAACGATGTGCTTTTCTCTCGCTGCTCCGCTTTTTTTCAGTAAGTCTTGGAGGTTCGCGATGAGGTTTTCATCGTTCTTTTGATCTTTTAAAAGTTTTAGTATTTCTGACCTGAGTTTGTTATTTTCTATTTCGTTTTCTTTTTGATCATTGTTCTCATCTATTATTTCTTCGTTGTCTGTAGTACAGTCTTCAGATTCTCTCGATATTTCAGTTGCGTATTCATCAATTATTTCTTGTTCTGCTTCCATTTCTTTAGTATATGCCCTGGTGTTGGGTCTTATTTTTTTGCTTTTTGATTTTTCTCTCTCAGACATTGTTGAATTTTTTATTGAGTCAATTAACCATCCTCTGCTACCAAATTGTTGCAATATTTTCAGGATCAGACTCAATAATTAAAGTAAGAATAGTATGTTTAAATAAAGCTCTGTTTAATCACAGATGGCATTCTATATTCACTGAATATTCACAAATAGAAGCACTGAAAAATGGCATACAGCTCCTTATATATACAAGGGGAGGAGCTAGATATGGGAGTGGTTAGACATACATACATTAAGCAATGGAAATAAGTTAACTCTTGATATACTGTACAGATACTATTTACATGATGGAGAATAAAGCATTTACTTGTGACAGTATGTATGTATGTACCCTGTTTCTCCCAAAATAAGACATCCCCTGATAATAAGACCAATCTGAGTGCATGGCAGTAAGGCCAAGCGCTTATTTCAGGGTTCAAAAAAAATATAAGACAGGGTCTTACTTTCAGGGAAACACGGTATGTATGTATGTATGTACCGGTATGTATGTATGTATGTATTTATATTTCTATAGCCATCTGTCTCAGCAAACGACTCTGGGCAGTTCACAATTCAAAACATATATTACAATTAAAATTTTAAAATCATTTTGAAATAATTAAAACAGTAAAAAAATTAAAATGTCTAATTCAAAATACATATAAAAGCAAGGTATCTGGCCTGTTAATAATATACCCAGGAGACAGGGCCCTTGGCACATGTTGTGCCCCAGACCCACGAGCATAGCCAGATTTTTAGTGCTTTATGGAAGGCTAACAGGGTTGGGGCCATTCTAATCTCCAAAGGGACACTGTTCCACAGTGCAGGGGCACTGCAGAAAAAGCTTGCCTTCTAGTCCTTGTCAGCCGACATTCTTTGGCTGACAGGATCATGTGATGTGAGAAAGATCTGAAGAGATGCTGCTTAAGGAATGGTCAAGTAAGAGAGGACAGAGCCTGGAGCTACATAATGGGTAGAGAACGAGGCTCAGAAGGACTCTCCCTAACTTCTCAGGCTGTAAAGGAGATGGCAGGAGATTTGTACTTTCAGGCATGCAAGATTTTGTCAGTATAGTTTTACAATAAAAGTAGAATTAGTTCATCTGATAATGTTTCCTGTCTGATTTACCTGGGAAGGCTGCCAATAGATAAAATTATATTGAATCAGATATCAGCCAACTTTTCCAGCTAAGGAGGGAGTCTTTTTGCCAGATTCAGGCTCTAAAACCTTCCTAACTTCCCTAACCCATGCTCTCAAGATGTTTTACCTTGGCAACTATGACTTCCCTAATGTCTAGATTATTAGGAAGGTGTAGCCCATTGCAACTGGAGAGTATCAGGTCAGAAAAGGCTATTAAATCATTGATTCAACTAGCCTAGTAGTTCTCAACCTGTGGTCCATGGACCCTTGGGGAGGCTGCAATGTCATCACAGGGTATACATGAAGGCTTGAAGAAATGTTATGATTTAAAATTTGAGTTAGGGCTTGGGGGTTCATGGTTGAGAACCAGTGATCTAGCCTATTATATAGTAGACTATTCTACTTGGCAGCAGTGTAAGATTATTTTTGATGCAAAATGCATGCAAGAAATAGATGGTAATACAGAGATACAGAAAACACTCTTTTCTGCCATCTAAGGATCATTCTGATTATTTCAGCCTAGTTCTGTAAGCCCTCAGTATAGATCTAATTAGAGATATCAGCAATCACACTTAGAATTTTCTGCCTAAATGCATGAATGAAGCAGTTCGATTGGATAGCCCCTGATTCAAGTCATAGACTTCCAGATATCAATTCCATTGAAGAGACTCACCGGTTTCTCCGGTGACCTGATTTTTTTTTCTTTTTCTTCTTTGGTGGTGGAGAGGTTGAGCTACTAGATTGTCTCTTCAGCCTAAGGAAGAAGTAAATAGAAGACACTCAGTCATTTCTTTAACAATTTCTCACAGCAGAAGCGTAGATTTGTCTGAATCTGAACTGCACCACTTTACAGGGTACAGTACATGGTACCGCTAATGACTAAATACTCATTTTATATAACTACCAATTCATTTCTTGACATGCTTATTGGTTTTATTTTCATTTGCAAGTCTATCACTTATGTGATCCTTTCCGCAAACTACAACTGTAATTGCAGGACTCTATAGTTATAACTCGAGGATTACATGTAGTGTCAGTCAGCATACAATGCTTGAATCAAGTCAAAAGGGAGCTCCGACAATCCCAGAAGAGTAAAAAGAGAGTTCTCCAACATTTTAAGAGCAAAGACAAAAATGATAATATCTGTTTTATAATAAACTTTAGATACATAATATGAAAACAGCTGCATAAGCAAAAAATGCATTTCCTGAGTTTAGAAATATGTGTTTGCTATGGTTGAAAATAAGTCTTTATTTGTGAGCCGTGGTGGTGCAGAGGTTAGAATGCAGTATTGTAAAATAACTCTGCCCATAATCAGGAGTTCGATCCTGACTGGCTCAGGGTTGACTCAGCCTTCCATCCTTCTGGGATAAAAAAAATGAGGACCCAGATCATTAGGGGCAATATGCTGACTCTATATACCATTCAGAGAGTGCTATAAAGCACTAAGGCACAGTATATCAGTCTAAATGATACTGCTATTGCTATCTTTGCCACTATTATTTCAAGCCAGAGGAGATGCTTGTACACTTGAAGACCCTCAGTTGATGGATTTAAGCTACCTCTAGGAAAGGTTTTCCCTCACAGGGTTCCTCAGCATTTGTCCCCCTGCCTTCACTTATGGAATAGTCTCTCGAAAGAGGTACATATTATAGTTAGTATTAGCATTTATCATTGTTTCAAACTTTCATATATATAAAAGCTTAATTATTTCTTAATTATTTTTTGTTTGCTGCTCCAAATGATGCATTAGAAGGGAAGCAAAAGAGAATTATTTAACATAAACATGCCTCTGTGTGTGTATGGATGTGTGTGTGTGTGTGGGTGGGTGTGGGTGTGTTTGTGTATCTGTGGGTGTCAGTGACAACAGCATTTCTATAGTATTCTCTCTGGGTGACATAGACAGAAATTAAAACCATAAAATAGAGAAATGGAAAATAAAGGTAAGATTAAAAGCAAATTAAAAGAGCAGTGAAACTAAACCAGCAACAGTAGAACCAAGATATCTATCACTTAATACATAAAAGTGGGAGGTACAGGGAGTACAGATATGATGACTTCATTTATTTCACAAAATGGGTCTTGTGTGTCTATTTCTTCATATCACCATGAGGGATAAATCAGAAAATGACCTGAATTAAATAGAAAACTCAGAATTGTCAGGGCCTTTTCCATACAGAATTAACCGTCGAGTAAAATTATTGGTCCTTAAAATTGCTGAATGCAGAATCCTAAAATTATACATTGGATTCACGCAACACTCTACAGTACATCCTAAAGGGAAAAGGGAAACAAAACACAAGTACAGTGTTCACAGCATAATATTATCCAAAACCCCATTTTATAGCTTTATGCAATAGCCTGTTTTGCACAACATTCTACAGTCATGACTCAGTTGCCATAATATCCTGAATCACAAAATGTTCAACTTCATTTTTGCATGGTTTGAATTGGAAAGGCCTTCAACAATCATATGTTCTAACCCCTGCCAATTACTAACTAATCTCTGCAGCATCCTTGGGATTATTTGATCATCCAGCCTGAAGACTTCATAGCAAAGATGAGGCTGGGGCCATCTCATGTGCTGGAAAGTTAAATTATTTTGTCTTGTAATTTGCTTTGGAATGTTTGGGAGCAAAAAGTGGCGAATTGATGGTGTAAGTAATTCTTTTTTCTGACTAGAAAAGGAGAAGGGAAAGGATCCAAGGAAGGAAAGGGATTGGTGTTTGGGAGGAGAAGGCGAGGGAGAGGGAGAGGGAGAGGGGAAAGAGAAGAGAAGAGAAGAGAAGAGAAGAGAAGAGAAGAGAAGAGAAGAGAAGAGAAGAGAAGAGAAGAGAAGAGAAGAGAAGAGAAGAGAAGAGAAGAGAAAAGAAAAGAAAAGAAAAGAAAAGAAAAGAAAAGAAAAGAAAAGAAAAGAAAAATCAGATGCAATGTTGAGGAAATTCCAGAAATATCTGTAGGTTTGGTCAAAAACTGTGTAGTGATGGCAATAGTGTGATGCAAACAGACAGACAGACAGACAGACAGGCGACAGAACTTCAATTGCACCATAATCTTGGCTTTTTTCACCACACCCTGCAGACATCCCTGATGAATTCTCTTAAATTCATTAGTCTGCAATAATGAAAAGAAGTCTTACATAATCAGTAAAGAAAGTAGTTATAAACTAGGCAGTGTCTGTAGAGATTCTCAATCATCCAGGTCATGGTTGCCCCAAAGGTGCTTTTTCAGAAGGCAACTGGACTTTCTTTGTTTTTTCTTTTAAAGATTTTTCACTTCTCATCCAAGAAGCTTCTTCAGCTCTGACAGGATCCCCACTTCCATTCCCCACTGTCCTGTCAGAGCTGAAGAAGCTTCTTGGATGAGAAGCGAAGCATCTTCAAAAGAAAAAACAAAGAAAGTCCAGTTGCCTCCTGAAAAAGCACCTTTGGGAAAACTAGACAGTGGCTTGAAGTTATATTTTTGGTTACATTTGTACAATTTATTCCCCATTCAAGTTCTTTGGCATTGGAAACCTGCCCCTAATAAAGCATAACAGAGATGTATAAATATTATCCCTTTTAGCTGCGTACAACACCTGGACCTGACCTGGTTAAAAATCTAGCAGCCACTTTGCATGAATCTTCATTTGTTTCTTTTGGGTCTTAGCATGTTGTGCTTATTTACAGTATCTTCAATGTTGTATAATCAGGTTATTCATAAAGTGTGGAGCCACCTGCACAGTATGTAAATTAATGTGGCCTTTGGGGGATTAATCAGCCCATTGAAGTCTAGTCTCCTGAGTGCTGTCAACTTTGACACAGATCTGACAATTAAAAAGATTGTTTTGGCCAGGGAAGAAGATTTTCTACCCCAGTTTAAAATAAACAGTGGTACTTTACCAGAGAGATGCATAAAAAAGGCACATCTGGGTATTCTGAGTATGAATGGACAGTCCAGAAAAAAGGGTAAAATATAATTGAGAATGTAGAGGGTTTTATCTTGACATATAGGACATCTATTGTGGGGGGATAAAAAAATCAAGTTGGCAGCTATAGTGTCAGGGAACTGTGCAACAAGTATCCAAATGAAGTCGGAGATGCTGACAAGAACGTGTAGTTTTATATAAATAAATATATGTTACATCTATATTTACAGTAAACAAGATAGCCAGGCTAACAGGCACATCATGAGGTAAATCACAGAGCATACAGGGCACACAGAAGAAAAAGGCAAGAAAAAAGGGAAACTCCCCCTTCACATTCATAGCAACCAATCAGAGTGCAGATTGCCTCATGCAAGAGCCAGCACTCTCAAATCAATCAACTATAACGGTGTTCTGGCTCACTGCACAACCCACTGCTTCAGCTACTAAATTTAAATATCTTAACATATAGTCACATAAAGATCGTCAATGTGGCATCAATGTACATAGAAAAGGGATGGGGCTTTAACTGTGGCTGCCATCTTGATTTTTATTTTTTTTTTTGACATTCCCCCTCTATGGACACTCTTACTGCTACAGCTATCTTCTTGTCTTTTGATGGATTTTACTTCAAACCAAATACATCCAACTCCTTTTACTTTTCATCCTAGAAAATAAATAGCTAGCAAATCTGGTCACATGGAATTGCATAGAAGTCTAACCCCAAATAAGGGCGAGGAGATAAATAAGAAATTTTATCACTTCCAAAATTACAAAAAAAATTATCTCCCAAAGTCAAAAATTCCAACTGACAGCTGAAATCTAAGCTTTTATCTAAGCTAGAATTGCAATGCCATTGGTGGATATGTGGGCTTATCCTAAGAAAAGTAGAAGAATCTGACTACCAGTATTTCTACCAGTATTTACTATAATAAGATTTTCTGCATTTGTCAGGAAGTTAGTATTTTATTTCAAAATTTCACTGAAAAACCTCTCTTCCTAGGCATTAGAAAATTGGCTCAGCTGCTGCATCTGTTTCCTTGACTTACTTATTTTAACATCTAAGTAAGTTCATGGCATAGGAATTGTTTTTTTAAAAAAATCTATTTGGGTGTTATTATTTGGCAGATTTCAAAATCCACAGTTGCCATTTGAAATGAACCAACAGTAAAGCTCTTATCTGTAAAATTAAGCTTCATGTAATAAAAGAGCTCTGATTAAATTTCATAGAATACTAAAATCTTGCTAGAAAATCAGTGCACCTAACTTACAATAGAGTTTCCCTTGGAGCCATAGCTGATATCTGTGACACTTACCTGTATTCTTGGTGACTGCTGTCGTATTGGTAACAGTCAGCTGCACAGTCACACTGCAATGGGCAACCTTCTTCATATTCTGCATATTGTATGGCGTATTCTTCTCCATCTACCATATGATGATTTTCTATCACTCTGCCAAGAAAAAAAGAGGAAAGCAGTCCTTCAGAGCTTACCCAATATATCCAGTATTATGTGGAAAGCCCCATTGTGAATATGATTTTATTCATACTTGCACCAGGATTCTTTGTTTTTTTCACTGCACATTGTAAAACAACCAACCAAACAAATCTCATTGTTACTATAGGCCAGAATCACATTTAAACTTCTTTTCTGTAATGTTTTGTCAGTATGTGTGTGTGTATAGGTGGATGATATACAGTAGATATACATACACACATACCCATTCTAATTATAAGGGAAAATGGAGTGATTGAGCAAAATTTCAATCTTCAGCAAATTTACAGGAGTTAATACATTCCTAGTTCAGATTAATTCCACACATTCAGGTAATCCTCAATTTATAACCACAATTGAGACCAAAAATTTCTGTTGCTAAGTGAGACAGTTATTAGGTGAATTTTGCCCCATTTCTTGCCACAGTTATGTGAATCACTACAGTCGTTAAGTTAGTAACATGGTTGTTAAGTGAACCTGGCTTTCCTATTGAGTTTGCTTGTGAGACATTCACAAAAGGTGATCACATGATCCCAGGACTGTCATTAATATGAGTCAGTTGCCAAGCGTTTTGACTTTTTTTTTTATTGCAGAAGTTTTACAATTACATTTTCACCCCATTTCCCCCCCCCAGCCCACCCCAAACTCCCCAACCTAACCCTCCCTAACCCCCACTAGCCCTCCCCTCCCCCCGGACTTCCACAGAATATACTCCCATCAAAAAACCCCTTTATATGAAACTTGAACCCCTCCGTCCCCCATATAATTTTTCATCTTCACAAAATTGAAATATTTCTATCTTAATATAATACTATCAATGAAAAGCTATTTGATACTTCCTAGTTTGATATTTGTTCTGCACATAATCTACCCACTTTTTCCATTCCCATTCATAAGTCTCTTGTGAACGATCTTTTAAGTATGCTGAGATCTTTGCCATCTCTGCAAAACTGGCCATCTTCAAAGTCCATTCCTCGATAGTGGGCAAAGCTTCATTTTTCCAATATTGACCTATCAGTAATCTCACTGCTGTTATCATATACAATATCAACTTTGTTTCACCCAATGTAAAACCCTTAACTATACCCAATAAAAACAATTGTGGAGAAAATTGAATTTTTTTCTTCAAAACATTCTGCATAACCCACCAAATTTTTATCCAGAAAGCCTTAACTTTCTTACAGGTCCACCAAACGTGATAATATGTAGCATCTAAACAATCACATCTCCAACATTTTGGCTGAACATTAGGGTACATACATGACAATTTCTTAGGATCTAAATGCCATCTATAAAACATTTTATAGAAATTTTCCCTCAAATTCTGTGACTGTGTAAATTTAATGTTCTGAACCCAATTTTTTTCCCATGTTTCCAACATCACTGGTTCTGCAAAATTTTGTGCCCACTTAATCATACAATCTTTAACCAATTCAGTTTCTGAATCCCTTTCTAACAAAACATTGTAAAGCCTTTTAATATGCATTGGACCTTTCTCTTTTATATGTCTAACCAATTCTTCCTCATGCAACATAATACCAGTTTTTTGGTCCTCTTTCCATCTCAGTTGAAGTTGATTACTTTTGATATGACTATGGGGATGCTGCAGATATGACTATGGGGATGCTGCAGTGGTCATAAGCATACAGTCATAAGTGATTTTTTCAGTGCCTTTGTAACTTCGAACCATTACTAGACGAACTGTTGTAAATTGAACACTATCTGTACTTATAAGACTATCTACCTCATTTTTACACTTATGTGTTGAGTGGTGTTTCTAAAATGCATTTGAAAAGTTGTTTTAAAGTAAGTTTTTGAATAAATTATCTTTTAAAATCTACTTAGATATGTGCATGTTGTCTAAAGATATGTTTTAAAATACAGATAGTTCTCGACTTACAACCACAATTGAGGCCAACATTTTTGTTGTGAGACATAAGAACAACATTTCTGTTGTTAAGTGAATCTGGCTTCCCCATTGACTTTGCTTGTCAGAAAATATGAACTAGTTGCCAAGCATTTGAATTTTGATTACATGATCATGGGATGCTAGAAAGGTCGTAACTGTGAAAAATGGACATTAGTCACTTTTTTCAGTACAGTTGTAATTTTGAACGGTCACTAAAACAACTTTTCAAATGCATTTTAGAAACACCACTCAACACATAAGTGTAAAAATGAGGTAGACAGTACCTCACTAAACAATTTTCTATGTCAAGGATTACCTGTACTTTAATGCATCTGAGTATTATATCACAAAATATGGGGAAAGGCTTCACAAGAGTAGTACAGCCCAGCAGATACTGCCTGGGAGACATTAATCTCTGCTGTTGAAGAAGTTTAACCCGATTATAAGCCAAGTGAATAATTGGCTGTTAGGAAATGAACCCCAGGATGTTTGAGGGAGCAATATTAGTGGGCTGGGGAAACAAAAAAAAAAGGGAGCATACAGTAGCTTTTGGATGGGTAAAAAGCCTACTCATAGTTTTCTCCAGGATAAAAGATAAAGTATCATTTGAGTCAAAGTTTGTCCTTTGGTAAGTTCATGGACATATCCATGAATTCTTCTGGTTAACATTACAGCCTTTTTTCTATTGTTATTGGAAAGCAAAATAGAGGAAAATTCTTAAAAACAGTATCATGAGCTTCAGTTCATTATTGTCTCATGACAGAAGACTGAGAAGGGGATTGTATTGTCTGTGTGTCCAGTTTTTTTGCAATAATTTGTGGGCAGGAGAACAATGAAACACAATACAAATGTTCTTCCACTGAAAGAAAGTTGAATCTCATTGCTCTCTATTAGATTTGACTTCGTGATACTGCCATGTATTCATAGCTGATACAATAGATTGCAAGCTAAAGTACAGCATCATAAAGCAGGCTATACATCCTTCACTAGTTCTATCACAAGATCAACCAAAAGATGATTATGTTGGATCAGGCCAAAAGCCTAACTAATCCAGTCCAGGCAAGCCAAAGAGTTGGACATCCCTGATCTAGACCAAGATATAGAAACTCTTCAGAATAAGGGATTCCTAAAACTCAGAGCCATTTAGTTTTGCAAGGTTGAGCTGAAGTCTGTTTTTTCCCATCCAAACCCCCTCAGCCTTCAGACATAAAGACAGAACCTCCATAGCATCATTTCAGTGGGCAGGGTGGAGATATAAAATTACTTTGTAAAGTTATTACATAAAGTTACTACATCATACTGATGTTGCCAGATGACTTTATCTAGAGATGTCATAGGTAAGGACATAAACAAGAGTGGAGAGCCTGCTGAAGCCTTTGTGACCCTGTAAATCATAGGCCACAGATTAAACTCCTACCCTTTATCAACACTGACTGGAACTGGCCCTTGGAGAAGGAAGAGAACCAGCATAATGGAGTGCTACCCATTCCCCAATCCAATTCAGAAAAATACCATGATCAAGGGTGTGCTGAAGGCTACTAAGAGCTCAAAGGAAGAGATGACCATTATCCACTTCTGCCAGAGGTCATCTACAAGCATGATCAATGCCATTCCAGTCCTGTACTCAGCGCTTGGTTTTGAGAACAAGCATATCCCTAATTTTCACCTCTAAAATGATGGAGGATACAATATAGTCATGTATAAAACAGAAGAAGTGGGGCAGGCAAGAAGAAGAGGGAGTTTTGAAGCACTTCAGTCCCCAAATGATCTCCTTTAGCTGCTTTTCATCTGGTAGAAGAACCTTTTAGAATTTAGATTGTGATCAAAATGAAACTTTTGGGGGTCTCAGTGGAGTTTGAGATGCAAATGCATCTGCTCTTGCTAATCTATAGTTTAAGTTACATGTAATAAACATCATTTGGGTTTACATAACATTCTTATCCTTGTAGTACTTTGACCCATAAACTAACCAAATATCACATTAACTTAACCAAGGCCAGCAGCAATCAACTGTTGTGGTACAAATGAAATGTGTTATGTAGATGCTGCCAGCAGAACCTTAGCTAACCTAGTTAATCTTATTACATAAACACGGCTAGCTAGTTCTTACTTGAAATAAGGCATTATATCTGCAGCAAGTTCATGATTACAAGCAAAGCAGATGGAGGTTGCTAAAAAAAGAAACTGATCTAACCTTGAAAGCTAAGGCTTAGGACTCCTTTGGCATCTTTTGATTCCATTCTGAGCATTATGCCTGTTTTTCTCCTTCCCTTCCTCAGGACCATGGCTAATTTATCTCTGATGTCCCAAATGGCCAGCCCTAGCTAACAAAGTTTTCATGCTAATAAATTAACTTTATTCCTCTCCGGAAAATCCTTCTGATTTGTCTCTTGGTCTCCTGATGGCTGTCCTGGCTGATGGCTGTACGTTCATGTGTAATTCATTTGCTGTGCAATGTGTAGTACATTAGTTCAATCAATCAAAATAGAGCTGGAAGGGACCTGGGAAGTCTTCTAGTCCAAACCCCTGCTCAAGCAGGATACTCTATACCAGGGGTCTCCAAACTTGGCAACTTTAAACCTGGAGGACTTCAACTCCCAGAATTCAGCTTTGCTGGCTGAGGAATTCTGGGAAGTCCACCAGGCTTAAAGTTGCCAAGCTCTATACCATTTCCAACAACTAACTCTCTTCTTAAAACCTCCAGTGATGAAGCACCCACAACTTCTGAAGGCAAGCTGTTCTACTGGTTAATTGTTCTCACTGTTAGAAGTTTCTAATTAATTCCAGGTTGCTGCCCTCCTTGATTAGTTTCCTTCCATTGTTTCTTGTCTTGCCTTTTGGTGCTTTGGAAAATAAGGTGACCCCCTCTTCTTTGTGGCAACCCCTCAAATACTGGAACACTGCTATCATGTCACCCGTAGTCCTTCTTTTCTCTAGACTAGCCATACCCAATTCCTGCAACTGTTCTTCATATGTTTTAGACTCCAGGCCTTTAGTTCAGGTGAAGTCTCCAGTTCAGAAGAAGCAACATCCTTTATGATGAAAAGACTTGTGCAAGGGACAGATCACCATCTTTGTGATCCATTAGGAAATAAACTCCAGAGAAGAGAAGACTATAGTGTTGTTCATAGCAAGTTGTATTCTCCTTTTGATAAATTGGTGGTTTTTGACAAGCAGCAAATAGACTGGTTAACTAGCCAATGACAGCAGGGATGGTTGGTCATTTGACAGAAAATGGTTGGGATGATGAATTTAGACTGAATTGAATTAGCCTTGACACAATCTATCCACAGTATAGGAAGAGTGCTTCAGAAACCAAGGGTTAGCAAAACAGAGAGCAATCTCTTTGAAGGCTTGCCCAGCCAATTAACCTTTTCTAGTGATCAAGATTAATATTGAACTTAATGAACTATCTGTTGAATGTTCAGTCAAGTACATATACATGAATACCAAGGTGCATGAAAATACAAATATTGGGATAAACTAAAACAATGATGTACCGAAGATCAGGGGAACATCGAAGTACAACTGCTGGATAAAAGAACTGGCCAGGACATGAATTTCGATGATGAAGAGCTGGCTAAGAAGAGCCAAATCCCTTTCTAATAGTCTTCTCCGTTAGTCTTTTGTAACAATATTCCAGGATAAAAACCAGCTGGTCAGAATCAACACTTTCAGATTATAAAACCGGAGATTAAAAGGAACTGTGCTTGCCTATCTCTGGGTGTGCTTGTGTGAGAAGTATTCTCTCATCCATACCTTGCCATTTTATTAGCTGTTTTTTGCCTGCTTCTTCTCTGCTATCTCCTCATTTCAGCAATCTTTCTAGAGTTACAAGATAACTTTTCCCAACTATCTGACGACTAATTTAGATAATTCTCCTGCTAACATTAGTTGGGGAAACAGCGTTCATCAGCAATGAGTGTCTCTAATTAGTTGTGCTGGAAGTGAGGAATGTACTAAAGGGATAACTATATTCAAGCTGTGGTTCAATAAACCTGTGCAATAGTTTGAATCCCTAGTGCCGCATAACAGGGTGAGCTCCCGTTACTTGTCCCAGCTTCTGCCAACCTAGCAGTTTGAAAGCACGTAAAAAATGCAAGTAGAAAAATAGGGACCACCTTTTGTGGGAAGGTAAAAGTGTTCCGTGCGCCTTTGGCGTTTATTCATGCTGGCCACATGACCACGGAGACATCTTCGGACAGTGCTGGCTCTTCGGCTTTGAAATGGAGATGAGCACTGCCCCCTAGAGTTGGGAACGACTAGCACATATGTACGAGGGAAACCTTTACCTTTTAATAGCTGTACTATACTGAGAAACTGTTACTTTCTGCAGTGATTGAACCAGCTAAGGACAAAGTTCCTGCAAAGTAGGAAAAAGGTTGTCCCTTAAGAATCACTTCCCCAGAATTGAGATTATTGTGGAGTTAAGTCCAGGCCCCCATCTGAACTGGACAGAACCATCAAAGGGGTTACATTGGGTTGGCGGGAGAGAAAACTGTGTTTCCCAATAAGTATTTAGAGACAGGAGAGGTTCTTACAACCATCTCCCTCTGCCTGTACTGTGGTTTCATGGATAAAAATTTAAATATTTTAGTCCAGTATTTTGCAATATGGTTCCTTTTCAATGGCCATATTGGATTGTAATTGAGAATCACCACACTAATTATCTGATATTTGGGGCTCCTGCTATTTTTATGGCATTGGTGGTAGTTATCATACCACCCATACCACTGGGTAGAACAATGTACAGGTTAATTATGAGCACCAGTTCCCTTTCTGTGAAGGCTTGTGTTAGTTGTATCAGAGCAACACTAACTGATGAAATGTTAACTGACTGTCATGGGATTTGCTGTTTTCTTCAGCAGGGAGACATTTCCCCCCCCCCCCTCAGTGGGTAGAAAAAAAAGAATACTGGATGGAAAGGCCAGTTTATCCTTTTTGCTGGCATGCTAAATTTCTACATGAAAGGATTTGGGGCAGAGGTGGGTTTCAACAGGTTCTGACCAGTTCTAGAGAACCGGTAGCAGAAATTTTGATTAGTTTGGAGAACTGGTAAATACCACTTCTGACTGGCCCCACCCCCATCTATTCTCTGCCTCCTGAGTCCCAGCTGATCGGGAGGGTATGGAGATTTTGCAGTATCCTTCCCCTGGAGTAGGCTGGGAATGGAGATTTTACAGTATCCTTCCCCTGCCACACCCACCAAACTACACCCACAGAATCGGTAGTAAAAAATTTTGAAACCCACCACTGATTTGGGGGCAATTAGACTCTTTTGAATCTGCTCCACAAAGCTGGAAAAAAAGAAGCCAAATTGACATGATTGCATAGCAACCTCTCCATACTCACATATGCCGTCCATGTTGGTCTTCACGGGTGAGAACACCCTCCTTTTCCATCAGCATTTGCCGGAAGGTGCCAACCTTCTGCCGGATATCCTCTTCAGAGTACCTGTTGGAAGGAAGGAAGATGGGAAGCGCATCAGCAATGTTTAAAGTTTGCCATCCTACAGATATCTATCTTTCCTTTATTAAAGGCACCTCCTCCAAATCACAAGTCAACCATCTTGACTTTTTTCATATTTTCCTTCCCTCAAGAACACCCCTGCTAAGGATAATTAGCATCTGGGGCTATCTCTTTCCATTTCCTCATATTAATTCAGTAACAGAAGACTTTACGTTGGCTTGCTGAACTGACAGCACCAACAAGAAACAGCACTAATGGCCTCATTCTGCTTGGTCTACAGTACTACAGCATCTTGTCCTTGATGCTTTAAGGTGCTGAGCACACCATCTGCCTTTGGTCTCCAGAGCAGAGCCTCTGGGATTCCGTTGTGCACACAGAGTCCAGGAATTAAGATATCAATAATTCTTATTCATCTAACTTCAAAGAATATAAAGCAACACATTTGGGAGTCCCATAGTGACTCAACAATGTTGAACAGACCTCACAGACATACAGGGAGGAAATTAGGAAGGGATGGATACTGAAAGAACTGATGCATGCTTTCACACAAATTGGAAAATGGGCCTTATTTCAAATTGTAGCTTTGCCTTTGGAATGGTATGTGTTATATAAACAGCTCAGATCAAATAATTTGTTGTTATTGTGGCATGGGTGGCACCTATATTAACAGAATAATGGAACAGAATAACAGAGTTGGAAAGGCCCTTGGAGATCTTCTAGTCCAACCTTCTGCTCAAGCAGGAAAGCCTATACCATTTCAGATAATGGTTGTCCAATCTCTTCTTAAAAATTTGTTGGAGCATTCACAACTTCTGGAGGCAAATTATTCCACTGATTATTTGATCTAGCTGTCAGGAAATTTCTCCATAGTTCTAGGTTGCTTCTCTCCTTGATTAGTTTTTATCCATTGCTTCTTGTCTTGCCTTCAGGTGCTTTGGAGAATAGGTTGACTCCCTCTTCTTTGTGGCAACCCCTTAGATATTGGAACATGTATTCACAATAGCCATCCTAAATCTTCTTAGCATTGACTGTTACCACCCAATATACTGTACATAGTGGCCACCCCTTTGATCTTCTCAGAAACTTCCTACCAGCTTGCCCTGTATTCACCCGCTAACCTTCTTACTGTCCTCCATCTTCAATGATATGTTTTTTAGAAATTATTTTAAAAACTGAATGCTTTATTCAATTTAGCACAGAATGGCAAAAAGGTGAGATATAATTTAGATAAACAATTAACAAACCTAACTCCTTAATGCCTCTATATTTAACTATATTCCAGTGAATGGAATCAGCCATAAATCAGACATTTCCCTCCTCAGAATTTCATCTACTTACTCATCCCCTATTTTCAGATGCCAGTATCTACCTGCCAAATCACTGACTGTCTTCACACTTTACTCTCAGCCTTAATGTGCTTTATTTAGTTTTCACTTAGTGTGATGTGTAAAGCCAGTCACCATGCCTTATTTAACAAATCCTATTTAAATTAAATCAGGATTCAAAGCAATGTATGTGGCCAGGCACTGACCTGATTTATGGGTGCATCTATGCTTCAGAATGTCCATGGAACAGTGATTCCTAAACTGGGGTGAGGGGGGTAATTCCCCCAAGGTGGTAATTTGAGCATATCCTAATTGTATGAGTAGAACAATTTGTAATTGCTTGATTGTGAACTGAGGGCTGGTTTTTGGACTGCCACTGTTAAGATAACTGTAAAATAAGAGATTCTGCTATTTTTGTCAGGTTAATGACATTATCTGAGACTGAAAACAAGGGTAATTGGGTCAAACAGTTTAAGAACTACTCCCCTTGAAGTTAAATCCCCAAATATGGAGTGGATTTACTTCTCTACAGTGGTGGGATTCAGCCGGTTCGGGTTGAAGGGAAACAATAATAAGGATATAATAAATAACAGTAGAATATGATATACTGGTATACTAAATTCTGTAACCATTAGGTTCCTGTAATGCATATATGCCTTTGTATTTGTGTCACATATATTATGCCTTTATATTTGTATCGCCTGTAACAAACCTATTCTGTTATTAGGCCTCTGTAATGTATCTGGTATTTGTCAAACATATGTCCCTGCCATTTGACCTGAACCCATATCAATCTTCTTCCTGTTTTTCTTGTGCCATCTAAGAGCATGGTACGTATCTCCAAGGGATAATTTACACCTGAGCCCTAATTTATGTTTGATCTGGATGAGCTCCTGCCTTGCAGAACCAGGGGGCTAAATGGCCAATTGAGAAAATAAAGGAATGCTCAAGGACGACTAATTGGGAAATTTCTATTCCCTTGCAGGGCAGCAAGGAATACACAAACCTAAATTAGGAGGCCAGAATTGGGTACTAAGCCGACGTCTCTGAGGGTATAAAAGGACATCATACCTTCCCCAAGGTGTGGCTATCTCCTCACATGCATTGTATCTGTATGTTCTGGATATAGTTCCACCCAGTATTTTGTTTTTGGCCATGAATAAAATCTGCTTTTTTGCAAGCCTCGTCTTGAGTCTCTCTCTTTGGCATTCTGGTGACTCGAGTATATTTTGGGACCTTACAGGGTGAACCAGTAGTTAAATTGCTGGCTGGTGCTGCCCTGCCCCGTCCCTTCCAGGATTCCCCACGTGCCCCATTTCGGCTCCCAGGTGCAGGGAGGCCTCCTAGGCCCAAAACAGGATACGGGGGGCACTCCCCTTGGCCCATTTTGGCTTCCAGGAAGCTTCAGGGAGGCTTCCTAGGCCCTGTTTTCACTTCCCAAGGGAGTGCAGGGAGGCCTACTAAGCTCAAAATGGGGGTCGGTGCATCCTTCCCCGCCCCCAGCCCTTTTTTGCTCCCAGAAGGGTGCAGGAGGCCGAGTGCTGCCTGTCACACCCCCATGGCCATGCCCACCATGACCACGCCCACCCAGCCAGTCAATAGGGCAGAGAACAAGTTGTTAAATTATTTGAATCCCACCACTGCTTCTATATCCTCTATCTGTTATAATAGAGGTGCATGCATGTTTCTACGGCTTTGCTGAATTATTTATGTATGTGTGTGGGGTGTGTGGGGGGGTTTTCCATGTAGCTAGCCACCCAGAGTCACTACACTGAATAAATAAAAAATTTAAAACCTGCATGATTAATTAAAGTATGGCATAAGCTCTAAATTCCATGCAGGTCAAAGGGTCTTTCCCCACGACTGAATTAAAAAGCTTTTTACTCTTGAATGGGCAGAAGACAACCCCAGCATTAAATTTGCTATTCCCCTTACCAAGTCCATATCTTGCTTCTATTGTTCCTCTCCCCAGTCAGAGCAAATCTTGACCCTGAAGTCTCTTCTTCACTTAATAGGTAGGAGTTGAATCCCTGTATTCAGGGGCAAGGATGTCTTTATCTACTTCTCTGAAGCATTCATCAGTTTTAAGTTGAAAAGGGTTCTTCCCTCCAAAGTAAATGCTAATAACGTTTTAAGAGATTTTATATTGTACACGCAAGGCTGTTGTTAGACATTGCTCAAACAAGTGGGGAAATGCTATTTTTATATCATCACAGCTTACAACCATTTCTCTCACTTATGGGCTGAGGACGAGATGAAAGCAATGTGAAAGGGGAAAATAAGAACGATTGCAGAATAATTTGGGCTTGTAAATAATTGACTGTAATGTAAGATGCTTTTGCTCTGCTATTGTATCTGGATAAAAAGACACCCCTCTCTTTAGCCAAGAGAGGAGAAATGAAAATGAAAGCAGATGGAAAGTAATATCCCTACATCACATTTAACCAGGTCTGATGAAAACCTGGCACAGTGTTTCTCAACCTTGGCCACTTTAGTCTGGCTGGGGGATTCTGGGAGTTGAAGTCCACAGAATTTAATGTTGCCAAGATTGAGAAACACTGATCTAGCAGTTGATTTTGTACACTCCCTTGTTGACTTTGGTTAGTGTAATCCTTAGTTTTGTTTGTTGTCACTCAAGGTGTTGTGTGAAGTTAACTCGGGTTATTATTTAATTGTATGACGTAGTGTGTGAACCCTGAAAATAGATTAATTCAGAAATCAGGTTAATTGTTATCAATCAATCAGTTAATCAGAATAGAGCTGGAAGGGATCTTGGAGGTCTTCTAATCCAATCTCCTGAATTGAATTTGGATTTCATTCTACTACTGCCAAACTCCAAACCAATTCATATATATATTCCCAATTCATATATATATTCCTTCTTCCCTGTGACATCTCGGTGTTATCTTCCAAAGTTCTTTCTTTTTCTGTGTAGTTGTCATTACTTCTATCTTGATCCTTATCCAGTCCTCAATATCAATTCATCACTAACATAACATTCAACTCATCACATATTTTTACATACTTATATAATTAATCATTTATATCTCTTCTCCAGCCAATAATAAAAATCATTCCATATTTTAAAATAGTCTGAGTCTTCTCTATCTTTAATCATCAGAGTTAATCTATTCATTTCTGCACAATCTTAAGATTTTTTTTATTACTTCTTCCAAAGGTATTTTCTCCTCTTTCCAATTTTGTGCATAGACAATCCTTGCAGCTGTTATTACATGTATTATCAGATAAACTTTTTCGTTGCTAATTTTTTCAGGTAGGATACCCAGTAGGAACAGCTCTGGTTTAAATTCGATACGTTGATGTTCCTCCAACCAAGTCTTAAATTTAATCCAATAGTTTTTAGCTTCCAGACATGTCCACCAGGTATATATATATGTGTGTGTTTGTGTGTGTGTATGTATCATCAGAAACACACACACAGATATCCATACATACACACACACACACACACACACACACACACACACACACAATAAAACCAGGTAAATAAAAATACATTTAAGGAACTAAGATAAGGAAATGATGCTTCAGATATCCTACCAATTGGGAAATGAGGAAATCAAACCAAAGCAAGTAGCTTGTTTCTGCTATTAAGATGGAAAGAAAAAGCTTGTGTGGGTTCTTACAGACGGCTCAGCTGCCATCAAAGCCCTGATGAATATTTCATGGCTTCCTTGCATGCTTAGCTTTTCAATAATAGAACAGTTGACTTTGGGTTGGCGTTCAAATACACAGAAGGGACTATCAGCTCTTCCCCACCTCTGTCAGCAGCCTTCTCTCTGCCTTGCATATTTTTATTGCGGTCGTCCTTTTCCTCTCTTCATGAAACAGCAAGGCACAAAACAGTTCCCCTTCTTTTTCCACATAGTTCTCACTCTCTACCCGCAGGTGAGACACATGTGCCAAACTAGATGTAAGAGATCATTGCAGGGCAAATGATGGTGGTGATACTGGATGTATTGTAATTCATGTTCATATTTATATAAAACTATATAACTCTCTATTTATCATATTTGTATGTACCATATTTTTCAGAGTATAAGACGCACCTTTTTCCCCCTAAAAGGGGGTGAAAATTTAGGTGCGTCTTATACACCGAATGTAGCCCCGCCTACCCACTGCCCCCCCTCTTTGGCCTCTGCCTCGCAGCAGTTACCTCCTTGCAAGCAAACAGCAAGAAAAAACAGCTCCTTTCAGTTTCAGCACAGGCTAATTAGCACAAGTTGATTGGATCAATCTCCTGACTCTCAGCTGATTTGCTCTCAGCTGTTTTGCACAAAGAGATAAATTGCTGGTGCAGATTTTTTTTTTCTTTGTGCTAATCAAGCTATGCTGAAAATGAAAATGAAAGTAAAGCCGGCTGTTTTGCAATGAGGCAAAATTGCTCAGAGGCAGAGGGAAATTTCTTTTTCTTCTTTTCCTCACAAAAAAAGGTAGCTGCGTCTTATACTCTGGTGTGTCTTATACTCTGAAAAATATGGTATTTTGATATTCTTCTGGTGGGGGTTTTAATTTCTCTGCTATGGTTTTTCAATTCTTACCCACACACAGGTGAGACACCTGTGCCAAACCAGATGTAAGGGATCATTGTAGTGGATATATTGCACAGGTAATCCTCGAGTTACAACAGTTCATTTAGTGACCGTTCAAAGTTACAATGGCACTGAAAAATATGACTTATGACCATTTGCAGCAGCCTTATGATCATGTGATCAAAATTCAGATGTTTGCTAACTGATTCATTTTTATGATAGTTGCTGTGCAAAGTCAATGGGGAAGCCAGATTCTCTTAACAACTGGGTTACTAATTTATCAACTACAGTGATTCACTTAACAACTGTTGGCCCAAGCCTAATCCCTAACTGTTTCTTTCCACAGTTGTTGATGATGGGAACTGAAATTCAGTCTTTGAAGAATCATACTTTGCACAGCCGTACTCATTTGGGCTGCATTTTGTTTATTATAGAGCAATGTTTCTCAGCCTTGGCTACTTTAAGATGTGTGGACCTCACCTCACAGAATTCTGGCTGAGGAAGATGCCAGGTTTGAAAAAAAACCCACTGTTCTAAAGTAAAGCCTGTGAACTCAGCTTCAAGCTAATTGTCTCTTTTGTTTTCTTCCCAGAAAGAAATTGGAATGGCTTCCATACAGAAGCTTCCAATTAGCTGTTGTAGTGAATAAAAGTATTAAAAAAAATTCTTGACAGACAAATGAAGGTTACCCTAATTCTTCAGAGAGCACCAGCAAGATGCCACTTGGTATCACCTGATGCCACCTGGTGAGATGGTGGAAAAGTTAGACAAGGAGTGAAAGAGAACACAGATATAAAACTATCAAGAAAAAGAACCAAGTCAGCTAGCAGATGATCTCATGAATGGGTGCCAGGTTTTAACGTTGTTGTTGTTGTTGTTTATTAAATGGCAACTTAGTGTTGTGGTCCACCAGCAGCCTGCGGAACTGGCAGTGGAGTCGGACAGTGAGGAGGCTGGGGAGGAACATGGGCCAGTCCTGGAATCTGGGAAAGGCCAGGACGAGGGCTCTACATTGGAAGCAGATGGGGCCAGGGCCATCTGGGAGTGATGCACGGACCTCCGGAGCCCCCCGAGTTGGACAGCAGAGAAGCAGAGGATCAGGAGGAGCCTGTTCCTAGTGCACACATGTGCAGTGCTGCCAGAAGGCAAGAGCAGCTAAAGCAAAAGGGATGACTCGGGAGTAAGGCCAGGAGATGATTGGCCCCTCCCATAAGGCTTAAAAGAGAAACAAAGGCATTTGGGCTTTTTGCAGGAAAGCAACATTGCTAACTCTGTTTCCAGTCAGTATCTGGGGCTTTGCCAAGTAAGGCCTTTGGCAGGGTGTCAAAGAAGATAAAGGGTGGGGATTATCCCGAAGGACTTCTTCCGAAGGACTTGTTTTGCAACTAATTGGGACTCAACTGGGAATGAACATAATTCTCAGCTGTTACAATAAAATAGGTTTTTGGGGGACTAATTGTATATTGTAATGACTCAGTAAGCCTAGGTCACAACACTTAGCCCAAGTGACCAGAAACCTGGGAAGGAGTTTCCCAAATCTTTCCAAGAGACTTCCTGCATTAATAATAACTAGTTTGGGTAATTAAATGTCTGCAAAAAAACCAACCAAGCTCAGAGAGAACCAAGAGCCCTTCAGACTCTTCCTTATTGTCAGCCCTACAAGGTAGACCAGATGAAGAAACCAGTATCAGGACCAATTTTACGGTAACTATAAAAGCAAAACAACCTCAAAAAAACATTGCCAAGAAAACTTTAGAATCTTGTTCAAGGAGTCATTACTGACTTGAAGGCAAACACAGACAGAGTAACAGAATCTTGCAAATCTGAATGGGTTCCCCTTTCCCTTCCTCTATCTTCATTTGAACTAAGGAGGGGCTTATCTGAGATATTTTCTTAAATTATTTTCTTGGCCTGGGCTCAAGACTCTCTTATCTGACTGTTGACTTTGATAGTCCCTTTTCCTCCTGCCCTTCAAGGCCACTCTCTATGTCCTCCATACTTTTTGAACTCATTATAAATGAGGGTGAGAAATTGTTTTTATTTTTTATAAGATTCTCTAATTATCTCAGTGTTTTTTAAGCTTGGCAATTTTACAATGTGTGGACTTCAACTTTTATCATTTTCCAGGCAGCAAGCTGGCTGAGGAATTCTGGAGTTGAAGTCCATTCATTCTTAAAGTTGGCAAAGTTGAAAAACAATTATTTATCTTTTTCAGTAAAGATATCTTCCTGATCTCTGTACTATTTATTCTTTCTTGATCTCACCCCGGCTGCATGGGGCTTGACAACCAGTTACAGAGGACATAGCAATGTAGCAACTATATCATCATAAAACATTTAATGCTTTAGTTTCAAAAGGAGTAGCTTTCTCCTGTTGCCTGCCTCTTATCCCTAATACAGGGATACTCTATCTCTGAATAGAGTGGTTCAACTTAAGAATCATTACTAGTAACCATTGAGCAGTGCAAGCTTGATGAATCAGTTGTCTTGACTTATTTCTTTCTTTCAGGATGATTTTGATAAGAGTGGGAGAGAAAAAAAATCCATTATTCACAGCACATGATTAGAATAAATAGCAACTGTGCCTTCCATGGGTCTTCCTTCCCCATGATTACCCTATCTATTCCCACTGTGACCATGCCAGCTCTCTGAAGTAGCTCACTGGGAAGATACCCACAACATGAAAACTGTCTCCTGGGTTTGAGATATTACAAAAGAATTGTCAGATGAAAGGGAGCTGGTGAGGCAAGCAGGAGACAGAGAAAAAAGCAAGAAATAACTGGCTCGTTGAATCATTGCCTTTGAAATATACATTAAAATTCAGCAGCTCAAAGGGGGGTGGGGGAGGAGAAAGAAAGCAGCTATAAACCAAGATATCCATCCTAGGAATTCCTAAGCTTCATAACAGGTGAGGATGTTTTGAAGTAGCCTGCTTTTAAAGTTGATGCCGAAAGTGTAACTTTGGTGTAAGAAGTGAGGAAGAGAACCTTTAAGGTAGTTATGCAGGCTTGGTTATCTGGTCAAAAGGGGCTGAAACATTTTTTTGAAGTCCAGATCAACGAGCTCAACAGTCAGAAGCTGTTCAGACAGACCCTTCCTTAATTCACTGGAGTATAAGGAGGAGGAGGAAGTACAGCACAATCAAATTTACTAGATTCTGCTCTTATAACCCAATAAAAGTAATTTTAACTTTCTTATGGAGATTATTTCTTGATCTGGTTTAGCTAGTGGGGCTGACCCCTGGTATCAGAACTTGTGTATTCACATTTTTCATTTGCCAAGTATTTTGAAACGTTTAAGAAGGGTTGGGGAGCTTTGCTGATCACAGCACTGTCTTGACTATTTTGACCCCTCTCTCAACATCTTGAATTTCCCCACAGCTCCTGAGAAAGGGAGTATCTACATGCAGTAAACATTTTGCTCTTTATCACTAAAAAAAAACCCAAAGTCTTTACACCTTGTGTTGGTGGCGTTCAATTGCAAAACAGGCAGCAGGGATAAAAAAAAATGAGGAGGTAACAAGGGAGCTGGCTGCCTTCCCCAGCAAGTACAAAGACATAGAAGAAGACAGTGACGAACTCATGCTTTGCTTCCTTGTGAGGGTTCTTTGATCTCCAAGAACTGGACATCTCATAGATTGGCACACCTATACAAAATATTTTGTTGCAAGACACACCTTCCCCAACACTAGGCTATTTCTCTGGGTCAACTCCACCTTTCTAGACCTTGCCAGGTGTTGTTGCCATGCAAACAAGTCTTTAATACTCCCTCCTTTATAGTCAATCTGTTAATACTCACTTCAAATTAAAGTCTCAAGGTCTTTAACATACAATCTTTGCCTTTTTCCCAAATGTTCTAGCACTTGTTTGGGATGAGATGCTATTTCATTATGGTCGCTCCCTTTCTAGGTGCTACTGAGCCCCAGGAAAAGTTCCAAGCTCCAATCTGGACTCCAGGATATAGGTACTATAGTACTTGACCTACGACCAGTTGCTTAGCAACCATGCAAAGTTCCAACAAATTGGGGAGGAATTTATGAACCAGATTTGGAGTTCCCATGGACAGATTCCCCTCATGTCATGTGACTTCACTCAACAACTGGCCTGCAGATGCTTTTCAAACAATCCAGTAACAACCCCAACTTCATTCCCTTATGTACTTCTCCCTTTTAGAAGGTCAAAATTCCTCTCTAACATTCTTTCGTTGGCATAGAATTTATTTATTTATTTATTTAATTTATATACCACCCATTTCACTTTGAAAAGCCACTCTGGGTAGCTTACAATTAAAAACATAAATATTAAAAATATTTAAAACACACACACACACACACACACACACACACACACACACACACACAGTGTGAGAAGACAGCAGAAGTGGGCAAAATTGTCATCATGTCTGCCAAAGGAGGACAATTTCCATCTCTGTTGTTGCTAGGCAAAATGCCAAGTCTGTTTCCTTGAAGAATGCCATAACTATGGCAACAGTCTTACACCTTTACCTATGGAGGTTATAATATAAATATTATATTATAAGTGCTGAGTATGGGGACAAATTTTCCCCCTGTCAAGAATCAAGATTAAACAGAGTGATGCCAATGTGCTAGCACTATGTGGCAGGAGAAGTTAACCAGAAAACAATTAACTTTTTTTCCTCAGGAAGTAAAGAGCTGATCTGGAATTGAGTAGGATCCTCCCTCACCACTGTTATTTGCTGTTGAGATTAGCAGTGTTTTCAATCCTGGTCTTCGTCCTAATGTCCTCCTCAAAACTGCCCAAATTATTATTTTTTTTAATTTAAATTTTCTTTTATTTTACTATATGCAGCACACAGAGTCACTACATGAGATGGGGGGCTATACAAATGTGATAAAATAGTTTGAATTTTGATATAAGAATGCTGACGGTTTATGAAATTGTGATGTACCTCTCACGAGGTCTCAAAAAGATGTGGCAGTTCTCATAAGTGATCTACACTCATCTCCCCTTTGTGTCGGAGACTACAACAATCTGACACAAATAGCAATTGGCTACAGTGGAGCGAACTCTGACATCTACTTTTTGGTGTGATGGCCTCTTCCTGAATAGAATCCAATCCATGATCTTTCCCCTGCTGATACCAGCCTCAGATCAACCTAGGACAGTGATGGTGAAACTTTTCGGCACGCGCTCGTCGGGGCTGCACTCCAGAAAAGCCGAACTTCCTGGTTCTAGTGCGCATGCGTGCCTGACGATCAGCTAGCCAGTGAGTACGCGCAGGCCACTTTTTGGCACTGCCAGCACATGAAGGGATCACGCTTCGGAAAAGCTGAATTTCTGGGCTCTGGGGTGCCTATGCACCCAACAATCAGCTGGTCAGTGCGCATGCACATACTAGTTTTCGGCACTACCACGTGTATGAAGAACAGCATGTATGCCAGAAACCCAGAAGACAAACGGGCAAGGCCCGCATGCCAGGCGACATGGCTTTGTGTGCCACTTTGGGCAAGCGTGCCATAAGTTCGCCATCACGGACCTAGGAGAACTACTGTTTAGGATAACTGGTTTCTCCAGAGAGTCAGACAGAAAAGGTTAAGAATCCAGAACTTTTTATATTGGCCAATCCATGCTTCCATTTTGATGACACTTTTCATTGCTCTTGTAAAGTGACTTCTTTACAATCAAAGATGGACAAGAGTGAAACAATTCCATCTGCGAATAATTTCGGGGGTGGTGGTGGAAATCCATCTGATCACGGAAATAAAACGATTTATTTTATGATCAAATGTTTATTTTTCAAATGACTAAGAGTTCCATTTAACAAAGCTATACCAACTCTACCATCCCTCATTAAAACTCCCTTCCTTGACTTAGCAATAGGATCTGAATAAAAAAAAAAGCAAAAGAGGCTTTTTTAGGCAAAGAAAACTTGCATCAGCCTGAAATCTATAGCCAATCTAATAGACTGTACTATTGTGATTAATCCAGCATTAGGTGGAGCTCTACTGCCTTCCCCATTGCAATCAGCCCCAAATCTACACTGGTAGCTTGTGTTTAGCAAACAGTGACTAATCCAGCCTCAGATGGAGCTCTATAAAGAGTCAGGTCTGAGAGATTAAAAATAACCAACAGTTACCCACTGGTTGGTGAAAGATCCAGCTGAACGAGGTAAATATTTGCCATTGCACATTATTCATACCAACAATGTACTTGGTGACAGGATGTCAAAAGATTGTGGCATATGGGAGGCAACAGATGGCCACTCTTCTTATTAGCTCCTTTATGTTTTATTTATTTATTTATTTGCAGATGGAGCTGATCGGGGGGGAGGGGAGACCCAGAGAGGACAGCTTTGAATTATAAACAAGGAAGAGAATCTGTGACTCTCAGTAGGAAGGAGACACAGAGCATTACCAATTAAATGAACTATGTCTGATTCTTTGGATGCAAGCCTATTCATCAGGGAAGTCCTTCAAAGTTCCTTCTTTAGTGCTTTCAGATGTCATCTGATTAATTCTGAATTGCTCTGATCATGACTTGCAGTATGTCCTGTTGAAAATAGGCCATTTTTTTCAGTAGATACATAAACAGCTGTAACTTCCCATTTCTGACACAATTACAGGTAGTCCTCAATGGGTTGAGGACTTAAAATGGGTTGCTTAGAGACAATTTGAGGTTACAACAGACAATAAAGCTACTTACAACCTGATTTGAAGTTCTGATGGTCCAGCACCCCTTGCAGTCACATGACTATATTTTGGGTGCTTAGCAACTTAAATTGTATTCATAGCTGTTTCAAGCGTCGTGCAATTTACGTTTTTGCTGAAAAGCAGCAATTTTTTTTTTGTTTTCACATGATCGCCATTTACAACATTTTTGCTGAAAACCAGCTTTTATTTCCAGTTACCAGCAAAAAAACCCTCTCCATAGTGAACAATGGATTAGCCTAATACTGCAGCATTCATTTAACGACCACGGTGTTCACTTAACCACAGCTGCAAAAAAAGGTTGTGAAATTGGGCATGGTCATATGATAACTAGCTAAACGACTGTCGTGATTTACAACCATCACTGTGAGTTCATTTCAGATCGTAAATCAAGGACTATCTTCGGATCAATAGGGTGATGGTATGCCAAACAGACATCCAGAGGTAGGGCTTTTTTGCAAAAATATACAGAAGAAAATATTTTCTTGCATTCCGACTATTTGTGAGAGGTATGTAGCACAATGATCTACGCTGTAGGGATATATCCAGGCAAAAAAACCTGCAGTGTTTCAGACAAACAGACGCAAGGAGCATCCTTCACTTTTGCTAAGAGAATATTTGCATCGCTATTTCTACCCAAGGAACACTGTAGAGATGCCACTAAATAAATAACATATAGAATGTCATACAGAGCATTGGGGAAGAAGGAATGATGGAATCAGAGGTGTTTCATGAGGTGTAAAAGTTAGATGATGGGCACAGCCACGTGAGTGAAGTCGCATAACGCGATGCGCATAAAATCATGGGGCTTTGAAAGCATGGCTATGGCTGTCATGTACACTTTTCTCATCCCTCTGCAGACAACCATGTGTGGAATTAGGATGAATAGAAAGCAGTTAGCACCAATTGTCAGATTCCTTTTATCTTGTTCTCGAAAGAAACTAGAAAAGTTGATGGGGGGAATAAAAAAGAAAGCCCCCATAAGCAATCATCTTATAGGAGGTTTGTAAATCATAACCTATAACCTCCTCCCCTGTGATCCTTGGTTCTCTTTGCCTTCCCTTTATTCATTTGTTGGTTTATTCATAAGATGCATAGGGGTGCCCAACTTGCATAATTGTGCCCAAACTCACACCCAAACTCAATTATATATACCGAATAATTATAGGTAACAAAAACATAACCAGTTACTAAATGAATTGCTGCAGTTGTTAAATTAGTAACATGGTTGTTAAGTGAATCTGCTTCCCCAGTGACTTTGTTTGTCAGAAGGTCACAAAATGGGATCACATGACGCCGGGAAACTGCATCCTTCAAAAATATGAATCAGTTGCCAAGCATCTGAATTTTGATCAAGGGACCATGGGGATGCTGCAATGGTCATAAGTCTGAAAAATGGTCATAAGTGACTTTTTTCAGTGCAGCTGCAGCTTTGAATGGTCAGTGAATGAACTCATGTAAGACTACCTGTATTTTGGATTTTCCCCATTTACCTATTTACTGTCCGATTATATTGGTGGTCAAAAAAGCATTAGGAAAAAAAATATTGACATAGGATGCACTGAAAAGTGGAGGTTCTACAAATGAATATCCTATCTATAGGCTTCTTGGAGTCTTGCAAACATGCAGGAAACATTTAAGCATCACATGTACCAACATTATTTTATTCCAATTCTTTTGCAAATTATATTTAGAGAAAATCTATGTTTTTATGCATAGCTTTGCCTAAGAAGCACAATCTTGCTTATCTAAGCTTATACTAAGCTTATACAGTTACCATCAGTATGTTTTTAGTTTTCAGTAATATACTCGGGATTTTTTTTTTCATAGTTTCTTTTAATATATTGTTTCATAGAATGAAGAATGAAGGAACAAAGAATAAAAGATGCTGGCAGATATGTACATTATTGCCACTTGGACTATGATGAAATTTGCATTTTGCATTGTTCACCAAGCAATTAACTTAAATGAGAGAATGCTGGACAAATATTGGCAGTGATATAAAGGATCTATTCTGCTAGGCTAATGACTTTCTGAATGTATCACTAATCTGTTTAAAAATCCTAGCCAATTAGTTGATTAGTTAGGAGCCTCTAATCAAATATATGCCACTTGGGGTATGCATTCTCTTTTTTCTTATAATGCTGTCTTTCTACTGAGAGCAATGGAAGACGGGCCTCCTCCTGGGCTTCTGCCAATGACAAGGAAGTGAATCTGACAGGCTTGATTTCTTAAGATAGTTGTTGCTGCTAGTTAAATCTGAGTCACAAACTAGCGGCTGAGTTAGAAGCAGCTGCTTCCCTTTAAAAGGTAAAGGTTCCCCTCGCACATATGTGCTAGTTGTTCCTGACTCTAGAGGGTGGTGCTCATCTCCGTTTCAAAGCCAAAGAGCCAGTGCTGTCCGAAGATGCCTCCGTGGTCATGTGGCCAGTATGATTAAACACCAAAGGCACACGGAATGCTGTTACCTTCCCACCAAAGACGGTCCCTATTTTTCTACTTGCATTTTTAAGTGCTTTTGAATTGCTAGGTTGTCAGAAGCTGGGATAAGTAACGGGAGCTCACCCCATTACACGGCACTAGCGATTCGAACCGCTGAACTGCCGACCCTTCGATCGACAAGCTCAGCATCTTAGCCACTGAGCCACCACGTCCCTTTAGGAGGACAGAAAAACTCATGTCATACATTCCCAGTGGCCTTCTGTTCCCCTGCTTCTTGTGATGCATCGATCCCTTGGTGAATCACAGTAGTAAAAAAAAAACCAGAAAAGCGAAGCAGGGGTGAAATGGAAGACAGCACTGCCTGGGGATCTCTCTTTCCAACATTAAGAGCAAAACACCTCTCTTCCCCTAACTGGTTTTTCTTCTCAAAGATGCAGGAAACCCGTCACTCAAGCGGATGATGCCCTGCAGCAAATCTGAACTATACAGATTCATGTTCAGGTTGATTTAACCTGAATAGCGGATTAGCCAGTAATCAGAGCATACCTTTTCCCTACAATTTTGGGGATTATGCAAGTCTATGGTAGACTAGCAGGTAAATCATAATATTTGAGATTTCATGTGATGGGAAGAACTGCAGTTTTTATTACTCTCTTCATTTTACAGTTCTTTAAACTTTAGGGTTTCCCTGTAACAATCTATATTGTTTATTACAATATTCTCTGCCAAACCTGTGGCTGGTTTCATGTAACCTGCTAAAATAATGATTTCTTTGGTTTGACTTATATGGCTTATGAACTAGAATTGCTGAATGTGCCAAAGGTGGCCTATTCAATGCACAATTTTTATTTATTTATTTTATGTATTTATTAGAGCAGCGTAGTGGCCTAGTGATGAAGATGCTCGCCTTCCACTTGGAAGGTTGAGAGTTCAATCCTAGGTAGCGATAGATGTTCCTGTCCTAGGACGCAAAGAAAAAAATATCTGCTGTGAACTACCACGTGGCATCATGAAGGGCATCTGGTCAGTAAATGCTCAGCTCCATCCAATTACCCCCAACTCTATCCTGAATAAAGGAATTACCTGGTTGTTAAAAAAAGGAATTTTTTAATGTATTAAATTTGTTTGCTGCCCATCTTTCAGCGTGATGATTCTGCTACTGAATAGCTGTTATTATTACATTATGCTTTAATGTGGTGTATAAATTTTGTGTGTTATGGCAGGTGCAGAAGCAAAAAGGGACAGAATTTGAGATGGGAACAAGACAGAACATCCAAAAGGAATTCAATTGGTCAAACTCTCCTAGAGACAGTTCCCCAGCATTGCCGACCATGATGCTGTTTTCCTGTATGAACAATGTGGGTATATGACAGTCAGTTTTAGAAGGGCCACAAGCAAATAACCAGAAACAAGGTGGGATTATTACCAAATCAAGAGGTAGATGGAAACCATTACATCATATGAGCAAAAGGCTCACATGGGAATTTGATCCTTAATTTCACTATAAATAGGGCTTCCATTTAATACACAGCAATTATTGGAATTCTTTCACAATATCAAATATCAATAGCATATACAGCTTCACAGTGCTTTACAGCCCTCTGTTTACAGAGTCAGCCTATTGCTCCCAACAATCTAAGTCCTCATTTTACCCACCTCGGAAGGATGGGAAGACTGAGTCAACCTTGAGCCAGTGAGAATCGAACTGCTGTCAGTCTGCAGAATTAGCTTGCAATACTGAATTCTAACCACTGCACCACACTGCTATTCACAATAGCTCCAATATATCTTCAATATATCTATGTATTAGAAGTTCTTGAATCTGTTTTTCTGCTTCTGGTTTGTCCTGAGAAGCCTGACAGGGTAAATCTCTCAGAAACATTGGGGTAGCTATTGTGCAAACTCGGGTACTAGGTCAAACAAGCACTCACTCAACCAATAGCACTGATGACGTTATCTAGTTTGCAAGTAAACGACCAAGCTCAGGGAGCACCAAGGACCCCTCACTCACTCAACCCTCACTTACCCTTGCTCTTCCATCATCTCCTGCAGCTCCATGCACTTCAGCTCCACCCGCCGTTTCCGCTCATGGTCCAGGATTTCTCGGTGTGCCTTCTTCACCAAGCCAGATTCTACCAGTCGCACTTCCTCTTCTGGTTTATGCCAAGTGCCTGAGGCACTGGGCTGGGGGAAGCCATTGGATGCCTCCTGTGGTGAAGGCATCTTGGTGCCGTTGTTATAGACAGACATGTAAACTGGGTGGTCTTTGGTGGTACAGGCTGAAAACTAAGAAGAGAGGAAAAGCACACACTTATTTTTTGATTCTGGAGGATGGGAAAATCCTCTCACATCTTACAATTAAAATTAACATCAGCAGATAATTTCACTGGGATCACACTCTGATTGTGTTCGCTCAGCATACTTAATTGATGAACTACTGATGACTGACTTCATTTCCGAATATGAAAAATATGTTAAATCTTGAACTAGTTAGTTTTGTACAACATGCTAAGCGACAAACAACCCAAGTGTAGTATGTAGATTCAGCAACAACTTTTAACTAACCTGGTTATGTTGGATTCACACCGCCAAAATGCTTTTAAGGTGCAAAAGAGAAGAAATAATAACGATGAGTTGAAGTCAATGGTGGGTTGCTACCGGTTCGCCCCGGATCGGGCAAACTGGTAGAGGTGGTGGCGGGAGGCTCTACCAACCTGCCCGGATGTCTCTGTGCATGCGCAAAAGCATTGTGGGAGCACGTTAGCACATAGGCATGCCCACAAGCGAACGGTAGTGACCGAAATTGAAACCCACTACTGGTTGAAGTCCACGTATCTTAAAGCTACCAAGGTTGGGAAATATTGCCCTAGGATGTATTTCCTATGAATAAATATCCTATCTGTTATAGGGATAAAATATGCTTCACTAATAATTATTCATTATTAACAACAATCAATACATTAAAACATGTTCAAATGTACACGAGAGTAGATGCTAAAAAAATAACATCTGAGAACCAGTTGTTATTGAAACATTAAGTGATTGAGTGTCTACTTATACACAATATCTGCTTAGGGAACACTTGCCATATTTTGAAGGCCACCATGGAAATGGTCTATGGAATCTCATATATTTACCACTATGGAGATTCAAAAAAGGGCCCCCCAATGCCACATTCAACCCTTGATATCTGAATGGTTTGTGTGGCTCAGTGGCTAAGATACTGAGCTTGTCGATCAGAAACGTCGGCAGTTTGGCAGTTCGAATCCCTAGTAGAGGTCTTCTGCATGAGCAGGGGGTTGGACTAGATGACCTCCAAGGTCCCTTCCAACTCTGTTACTGTTACTAAAGATTATTTTGCTCTCAAGACATTAAGACTGCTTTTCTCACTTTAATACACTCCAGTATGTTATCCTTTAATCTCTATGCTGGCTAGGAGATGATGGAATCTCTTTGTTGTAAACCGCCCAGAGTCCCTTGGGAGTTGGGCGGCATAGAAATGCGACAAAATAAATGAATAAATAAATAAATAAATGTAACATATGAAAGTCACCAGTTTAAGGAAGGCTGCGTTTAGTCACTTTAAAGTGAAAGCATAGCACTTTAATCCTGCTACTGACACTGAGAAACCATAGCCAACAAAAGAAACTGGCATAAATTGCATGAGATAAATCAGAGTGTTTGAATTTCAGAATCAGAGTTTGATTTCATTGTGGAGAATAATACAGAATGGAGGAAAGCGAGCAGAGGGAGATTTTACTGATTAGAATTACTCAGTGTTATTGCAAGTCATCAAACAGAAACTCACATCTTCAAAACTGCTATGTATCAGTAACCAAAAACAGGCAATGTCGATTGCTATATCTCACATTTTGTCAAAATCTGACTGCCGGAATTCAGCTATTGTTACCTTGAACAGTTGCAAAAGCTTTGTATGACAAAGAAGACTGATAAAAAGACACATCTACTTCTTTAAAATTAATTTATTCCAGCTCCTACCTTCTCTTATCTTATCCAGTCAAGAAGTTTATTTTCAGCTTAATAAAAATCAGCAACAGCTGAGGAAGGGAGGAGGATGGCACCCAAGAACCACTGAGAAAGTATCTGCAGTATCATGAGGCACACATTGCTGTAAACTAATTCAAACAACAGTTTTAAACAGGTTTAAGCCACGCAATGATGATCTCAAGAGAGACTGATGAACTGCTATTCTCACAATTTCTAGGCCAGCTGAAGATCAGTGGAGGATCCAAAACCTGGAAACTACATCTCTAACCCAACCAGGATGCCAGATTGGGAAAGATGATGGTTCTTTCTCCAGGTAGGGGAGTGGGTTCCCAGGATACCCACAGCAAGAATCACCAGCTTCACTGGTGAGTGTGATCAGGCATGAAAAGCCATGTCTCTCTGTAATGTGAATTACAGGCATTGCACAGGGTAAAGGTTGGCAGGGCTATGTTTCCCCAGTGTTGTTCCTAGTGGTGGGTTGCAAAATTTTTTACTACCGGTTCTGTGGGTGTGGCTTGGTGGGCGTGGCGTAGCTTGGTGGGCGTGGCAGGGGAAGGATACTGTAAAATCTCCATTCCCTCCCCATTCCTGGAGGAAGGTTACTGCAAAATCCCCATTTCCTCCCAGCCATCAAAGTCAATGGGGGAAGATGGATTTATTTAACAACTACAGTAATTTGCTTAACTGTGGGGAAAAAAGATTATAAATTCAGGAGGGATTCACTTAACAAGCACCTTGTTTAGCAATGGAAATTCTGGTCCCAACTGTGGTCATAAGTCAAGGACTACCTGCATGTGCTAAATTTTTTACTCTCTGCTCCCACATATGTTTGACTTGTATAATTGCAAATAAACCCAAACCAACCAAAAATCCCAACCAGCCTTATGACCTCTTTGAAAAAAGGAATGAAAGCTGGGCAAGTTACATGATCCTGGAATTTCTTACTTCATCTGAAGCAGCAAAGTGAGCATAACCATTAATGGAATAGAATAGAATAGATTTTTTTTATTGGCCAAGTGTGATTGGACACACAAGGAATTTGTCTTGGTGCATATGCTCTCAGTGTACATAAAAGAAAAGATACGTTCATCAAGAATCATAAGATACAACACTTAATGATAGTCATAGGGTACAAGTAAACAATCAGGAAACAATATCAATATAAATTATAAGGATACAAGTAACAAAATTACAGTCATAGCTTAGTGTTATCTTCATTTATTTAATTTCTATTAATTTCTAATCTAACAGGGCTCTGTAAAATAGGTTGTCTTGGTATCTTCCCTCAATAGAGCAGAAAATGTGAGATTGGAATCCAAGCTTGATTTTTTTCCCAGCTTGTTGTAATTCAGCACTTCAGATCTTTGTCTGCAATCCCTTTGTTGTCAAAAGCAGAGCCACACTGACGCTAAGAAGTGCTAGCCTAATGCACTTGGTGTGGGACTCAAGGATTTCCTTCTTCCATTTTTGTTTCCCTCTGCAACCCATTAGACATCACAACTTTTCTGCTGGCTGTTATTCAATGGGAACAAACAAAGAATGGGACCCTTTCCATTATGGGCTCATCGCCGTACGGTTTCTAATAACACACAAATATCTGGCTGCTTAAAAGAAACCCAGGGAAGCCATACTGAGATCGTGTGTTCTATGTTATCACATATTTGCAGTTCGCTTGCTTTTTCTTTGAGCAAAAGAATGAAGGTGGGAAGATTTCAAAAGCTGAGTTTCAAAGGAAGGGTTTTTTTTTTTTTCTCATTTAGCAGTCTTGGAGCTGCGGCGAGCGGCTGTTTTGTGTCTGTAGCAGCTGTGACAAGACTCAGAATGTTCTGTACAGAGTAGAACCATGCACAAATGTACTCTAATCTGCTTCAAGCCAAGGGCTAGTGCAGGCTAGGTTAATTAAAGAACCTGAGCGAGGAAAACAAAGGCCAAGCAGAAGGAAATTAAACTGGAAAGGCTGCCTCTGGTCTCTGAGCTTTTATCAACATTCTCCTCAGCAGTCAGAAACTGTGTCTGGGATTCTGCTTTGGAAGCACAGAAGGCTGAAAATCCATCTGGGGATTTTGCTTGGATATTTTATGAGCTTTTCTTTTGTGGCAGTCGTAATGGCTTGCATTGCCTGCATACATGATGCTCCCCAATTCCTATTCTTTGCTTCCGACTTCTGGGAGACAAAATGCTTCCTTTTCCTTGCTTCCCCAGAACAAAAGATGATAATTTGCCAGTTCAGTCATTCACCTTGCAATGGACAAGAACAAAGATTCAGGAAGAGAGGAGTGTAGGGCAAGAGAAAGGACATTGGAATATGAGTGAGTGAATAAATGAATGAATGAGTAAATGAATGAATGAATGAATGAGTGAATGAGTGAATGAATGAATGAATGAATGAATGAACGAACGAATGGAGTGAGTGAATGAGTGAGTGAGTGAGTGAATGAGCGAGTAAGCGAATGAATGAATGAATGACACTGTGCACCAAAAGATACAATATTTGGTTTTCAAAGGAAAAACACCAATTACAGAGAGCTTAGAATAACAGAGTTGGAAGGGACATTGGAGGTCTTCTAATTGAACCCCTGCTCAAGTAGGAGACCTTATGCCATTTCAGACAAATGCCTATCCAGTTTTTTTTCCTGAAAACCTCCAGTGATGGAGCACCCACAAATTCTAGAGGCAAATCTTTCCACTGATTAATTGTTCTCACTGACAGGAAATTTCTCCTTAATTCTAGGTTGGATCTCTCTCTGATAATCTTCCATCCATTACCTCTTGTTCTGCCCTCAAGTGCTTTAGAGAATAAGTCAAGAAATAAGAGTCTCAACAATGCAGTGAAGGAGCAAGTCATCAGAAAGTGAAGATATTAAGCCGGGAGGATTTTTTTTAAAAAAGTCTGCAGTGTTGTTTTATCAGAGTCACATTCTTGTTGATCTGCAACTTTTGATTATTTCTTGAATATATGAGTTACATATATGAGTTAGCCAGGAGAAAGGATAGGCAACCAGGCAAAAATAGTGGCTAGTCTTTGCAAAAAGCAGCAATTTCTCCCAAATCAAAGCTGCCCCACCATTAGCCTCATAAGGATGGTTCCTAGAAAGCCAGATGTCACAACTCATCTTTTTATCTCTGTAAGTCATGCAAAGTCAAAAATCTTACCCCAAAAAAGCACTGTCCTTCTTGAATCTGCCATGGCTTCCTTAATGCTGCTTTTTTATGAGTTTCAATTGAAATCCATTCAGGGAGCTTTCTAATTCATAGGTAATAATCAGAGGCATGATGTGACTGACACCAGTTTCATCATTTATTTATTTTTATTTACCACATTTCTACATCACCTATCTCACCTCAGTGACTCTAGGCTGCTTATAATAAGAAGGAATTATGAAGAACAGAAAGGTATTTGGAATCAGCAATGATCAGCCGCAGTGGCGCAATGGTTAGAGTGCAGTACTGCAGGCTACTTCTGCTGACTGCTGGCTGCCTGCAATTTGGCAGTTCAAATCTCACCAGGCTCAAGGTTAACTCAGCCTCCCATCCTTCTGAGGTCGGTAAAATGAGAACCCAGATTGTTGGGGGCAATAGGCTGACTCTGTAAACCGCTTAGAGAGGGCTGTAAAAGCACTGTAACGCTAAGTGCTATTGCTATGGCTATCAGAGAGACAGGGTAGTTACATTCTCATAACACAGTAGACTAGGTTAAAATAGGTACAGGTAGTTTCTAGGGAAAGTTAGCTATTCTATGAGCACTTTGTCTGATTGGGCAACCATGTAAAATCATAATCTGACTGAGCACAGCATGGGAATCTAGATATTGCATTGTGTCAACGACAATTTAAGATTTATCTTATTGTATTACTGACCTTACACACAGTCAGTCATGCCTTAATCGCTTTCTATTTGAATGATTGCAATATGCTCTATGTAGGGTTTCACTGGGAGACCCTTGAGAACCTGCAACTGGTCCAGAATGCATCAGCATGGTCAATGTGCGGTGTCCCATGTGTCCACCTGAGTTAGATCACTGGTGTGTGGATTGCACTGGCTCCCAGTTGCTTTTTGAGTGCTGTTCATAGTGCTGATTATCACCTTTAAGTCGCTACACGGCACAGAGTTAGGTTGTCTGTGTGACTACCTCTCCTGAGGGTATCTGCCTCTCCTACTAAGTTAAATAAGGTGGGCACCAGAGGTGAAATGCTCCCGGTTTGGACCAGTTTGGCCGAACCGGTAGTGATGGTGGCTGGTGGTTTGGAGAACTGGTAGTGATGGCGGTGCAAAGCTCCGCCCACCCGCCTGGTCATTACTTCCTGGTTTTAACCAGGAAGTAACCTGTTTTTTTTTTAAATTTGATTTATATGCCGCCCTTCTCTAGAGATTCAGGGCAGCTTACAGTGCATTAAGCAATAGCCTTCATACTTTTGTATATTTTATACAAAGTCAGCTTATTGCCCCCACAAACTGGGTCCTCAATTTACCTACCTTAGAAAGGATGGAAGGCTGAGTCAACCTTGAGCCTGGCAAGATTTGAACTTACTTTAATTGCAGACAGCTGGTGTTAAATTACAGTGCCTTGTCTGCAGAGCTATCCATGTACCCTCTGTACATGCGCAGAAGGGTTTAGAGAAGTCCCATCCTGATGGGATCACAAAGGCACATTTTTTGGTGACCACGCCAGTGATGAAATCTGAAGAATCCATGACTTTTTAGCCTTCTAGAAGGGCCTGAAAAACTGGATCTTCCTCCAAGCATTGGGCTAGGATGGGAATCAGCTGTGAGGCTGTTTGATCTGGAACCTAGAGGCAAGGGCAGCTTTATTTTTAATCCAGTTTTTTTTTTATTGCTCACTGCACACCATCTAGAATCATTGTGTGAGATGGGCAGCCATGTCAATCCTGAAAATGAAATAATAAAATTTACATTGGGTGATGAACTCCTGCATAGATATACCATACAATTTGTTGTTAAATGCCTTCATGTTTCTGCCTCTGCTGCCATGTGAGTCAATCTTACTTGGCAAGGAGCTGTCCAGCATGTCAAGAGCAACAGCAAAAGAATAGCAAGAAAGCTCTCCAACATATAATGTCCCAACATTATATGAGCTTCAGTTGAACAGCTTTAAAGCTACACTTTTCAATCCTTTGATCTGCCCTGGAGCACTTTGATGTAAATTCAGAAAGAATTTTGATGTCCTACTTCTAAATAAGATTCAGAGACTATTTACCGTGTTTCCCAAAAAATAAGACCCTGTCTTATATTTTTCTGAACCCCAAGATAAGCGCTTGGCCTTATTTTCGGGGAGGTCTTATTATTTTGGGGCACGTGGAGCAAGATGGAGCTCATCTTGCCTTCCTTCCCGATTTCCAGCTCTGCATTTAAATATTTTGGGGAGGGCTTATTTTTTGGGGGAGGCTTATTTTAGCACATGCACTCAAGAGCCCATTGGGCTTATTATCAGGGGATGTCTTATTTTCAGGGAAACAGGGTATTTATTTTATTTATTTACCATATTCATTATTTCGTGTTTCTAGATTGCTCATCTCTTTCAAAGAGGAACTCTAGGTGGTCTACAGTACAATAATATTAATCTTGAATTATGTGAATACAGAATACATTCACACAATGCATTTAACCAGATCATGCTAAGCTTCATTAGCTTTAACCCTGTTTACAGTATGTGTATGTGAGAGAGAGTCAGCCATTTAGGGAAAACTTAGAAAGGGGCTTAATTCAGTATACTATGAACTCTGTCCACCCAACAAATGTGATGTAAGAAACCAGTTTGGTATAGTGATTAAAACATCAGGTTAAAAACCAGGAGTCCCACTTTAGGTATGAAGTCATCAGGGTGACCTTGGTCCAGTCACAATCTATGAACCCCAGGAAAAGGTAATGGCAAACCATTTCCAAAAAACCGTGCCAAGAAAACTGCAGGGACTAGTTCAAGCAGTGGCCAGGCGAGTCAACACTTACTTGAAGGCACAAAAATAAAAAAACCATTGGGGAGTAGTAGGATTGAATTTAGTTGTAAGAAGGTGATACACAGATTAAACTGTTAATCACCTTGTTAGATCAGTGAGGGGAAACTTGTGACTTCAGGATCACACACAGCCTTTGTCCCCTCAATGATATCCTTGGGTACATCTTTGACCATGATTATTGAAAACATAACCTTCTGCCATGTTGAGGCGGTGAATGGATTAAAACTAGCATAAGCCTTTATATTGCCAGACTAAAGTTTGAAAATAAATGCTCCAATTCTCTGCTACTCAGGACCATTGGTGTGTTGTGGCCTTTGTTGTTGTTAGTTGCAAAGTTGTGTTTGACCCATCGCGACTCCATGGATGATCCTCTAGGCCTTCCTGTCCTCTACCATCATCTGGAGTCCATTTAAGCTCATGCCAACTGCCTCAGTGACTCCATCCAGCCACCTCGTTCTCTGTCATCCCCTTCTTCTTTTACCCTCAGTCTTTCCCAGCATTAGGCTCTTCTCCAGTGAGTTGCTCACTTAGAATCCAGCAAGAAAGCAGAAAAATGCTCCCTTGTACAAGGTGGCAGTGGTTCAATTCTGGCTTTCCTTGTGTCAAACTGATTGGACCCCTCTTTTCACAGTTCCTAGGCATGATCATCCCAGAGAATGGGGACAGGGGCTGCTGCCTTGTACGAGGGAGCATTTTTCTGCTTTCTTGCTGGATTCTGAATTCTGGCAGAGGAATAAAGAAGCGTTTCTAAAAAAAAAATTAGGTGTTTCTGTAGCAAGGAAGATTAATTGGAGATGAGAAGAGCCTTCTGAAATGTGTGATCTAGCCTTCTCTGCAACCCACCATGAGCCAGGGAAAGCTATTCTGCTAATGAGCTAATAAACTCCAGGGGGCATTGCTTATTTGTTGCCGTGACTTGGTGAATCTAACTCTTAAGCCCAAGACACCAGAACCATTTTCTCAGTGTCACTGTATGGAAATGCAACTTGTTCCCCAAAAGACTAAATCAGTCTTCCTTCAGCAGGAATCCTGAAGAAATCTTCACCTTATAGCTCCATTCCGGATCGTCACAGTGATCGGATATGTATTCCAACCCTTCTGGAAGGCCCTGGATTGAGAAAGCTGGATTAGATGTTTCTGTGGGCAGATGATAAGCAGGCTTCAGATTTGATGGCTTGTTTTGTTTTTAACAGAATCCTAAGAACCACAAACTGGTACAAAATACCAATTAAGAACCTATTCCCACAAAAATCTACTCATGCCTTTCCTTTCAATAATTTTGTCTACAACCTAATATCTTTAGATGGTGGAGATGATGTTTTTAACTCACCAGATGAAAGTCATGGCCAGCTGGTGTGCCACTTATAACCCTACCTAAACCAGGATGCCCTGAATCAGGGGTGAAATCCAGCAGGTTCCGACAGGTTCTGGAGAACCGGTAGCAGAAATTTTGAGTAGTTCGGAGAACTGGCAAATACCACCTCTGACTGGCCCCAGAGTGGGGTGGGAATGGAAATTTTACAATATCCTTCCCCTGCCACGCCCAGCAAGCCACGCCCACGGAACCAGTAGTAAAAAAATTTGGATTTCACCACTGTCCTGAATATAATAAATCATGACTTTAGCATCTTAATTATCACTTTGCTAGACTATTGTAATAAACTTTATGTCACTTTCTTAAAAGCTGCATCTGATACAAAATGTAACAGCCAGTCTGCTGGTGGGACAAAAGCATTAATGCAGCACTTAGTATAACACCAGTATGGAAGTCATGGCATTGCACTAAGCTCCCACGCCTAAATCAAAGTTTTAGTTATTACCTATACCGAATACAAAGCCCTAGAAGAGTAAAATTGGGATAGGTCAGGTTGTCAGAACTGGTTTTACTTGTCTGGTCCAAATATCTAGGGTGGGCCTCTGGGTCCCATCGCCCCTCAAGAGGCAAATGGAGTATGGGCCAGAATGCAATTGCTTTCAAGTCTAGCTGTAAGGACTCCAACAGCTTTCCCATGGATTTATTTATTTATTTATTGGTTCGATTTATATGCCGCCCTTCTCTGGAGACTCAGGGTGGCTTACAATGCATTAAGCAATAGTCTTCATACTTTTGTATATACCTGCTTAGTAGGGCTTTCGGGGCCCCCTAAGCGGTGTTCTTTTTTATACAAAGTCAGCTTATTGCCCCCACAAACCGGGTCCTCATTTTACCTACCTCAGAAGGATGGAAGGCTGAGTCAACCTTGAGCCTGGTGAGATTTGTACTCGCAGTAATTGCAGGCAGCTGGCAGCTAAGTGCTACTTAAGTGCTACTTAACAGTGCTTTAGTCCGCTGCTCCACCAAGGCTCCTAATGATGATGATGATGATGATGTACATGGTGGGCGTGGCCTAGTCAGCCTCCTGCACCACAGCGGGGGGGGGGGACATTTTTGCCCTCCCTGGGCTCTGGATGCTTTCCTCAAGCCTCTGGGAGAGCAAAAACAGCCTCCCCAGGCTCCAAAGGCCCTCTGGAGGCCAGAAACAGGCTTGTTTCCGGCCTTCCCGAGCTTCCAGTAGGCCCATTTTTCGCCCTCCCTGAGCCTCCACATGCGCCCTGCACTTACCTGCATCCAAAACAGGCTGCGTGGGGACTCGGGCAGGAATAGGCGGGGCCAGCCTGGAGTGGGATTTGGCGGTTCTCTGAACTGCACAGAATCTTAGCTAGAGATTCTCCCGAATCCCTGCAAATCCCCAGCAGCCCACCCCTGCCTTTGCCCCACTTTGTATTTTGTTAGAGCATTTATTTTTAAAAACAGTACTTTCCAAATTTGAGTAATTTACCCAGAATTGGGTAACGATACCCAAACCAACTACCTAATCACAACAGTGGCATTTAAATTGACTTGGCTAAGTGTTTTACCTACAGAGCGGCTTTCTGATAAGTGGTTTTGGGTAATGAAGGAAAAGGTTTGGGAAGAAAATTAAATCAACATCCTTCTATTGTTTTGAAATTAGGGCTGTCTGCTCATTAAATGTGTTTTTTTACCTGATTGATCACCTGTCTTCAGGTTGATTAATTAAGTAAATTTAAATCAACATGTCCATTATTAAAGCTTCACTGCAGCTGCCTTTTACTGATTTCAAAGGGACTATGAAATGGCTTTCAATTTAAGAAGCAAAACATGCATATAATAAGGTCATCTTTAAAAATACATACCTTACTCACTGTTTGAGAAATTCACTAATATTAAAATAGCTTGCAGGGACAAACAAGCATGCTTTTAACCCTTAGCCCAATAAAATCATTCTCACTGAAGAATTAACTAACAATAAATGTTGTTCAATCTGCAGATTATTTCACAGATTCTAGTTGCCTTTCATCGCGTCACAATATTTAACCTAAAAAAAGAGGAAAATGGTACCCATCTGACCATTCAGACATATGGGGGGAGGAGAAAGATAGAAAGTTAAAGAATAATTTTCCGTGGAGCTAGCATGGTGCCAAAAAGGAGTAAACCTAGTGATCCTAGATCAGTGATTCTCAACCTTGGCAACTTTAAGATGTGTGGACTTCAACTCCCAGAATGTTGTCTAGAGAATTCTGGGAGTTGAAGTCCACACATCTCAATGTTGCCAAGGTTGAGAAAGACTGACCCATATGGATATACGGGAAGTCCTTGACTTAAAACAATGTGCTTAGTGACAGCTCAAAGTTACAATGACATTGAAAAAAGCAATTTATGACTATTTATTTTACACTTATGACCATTGCAGCATCCCCATGGTCACATGATTTACAACTGACTCACATTTATGACGGTTGCAGTGTCCCAGGGTCATGTGATTGCCTTTCGCGACCTTCTGACAAGCAAAGTCAATGGGGAAACTAGATTCACTTAACAACGGTGTTAGTAACTTAACAACTGCAGTGATTCAATTAACAAATGTGGCAAGGAAAGTCGTAAAATGGGGCAAAACTCACTTAACAAATTTCTCACTTAGCAATATAAATTTTGGGCTCAGTTGTGGTCATAAGTTGAGGACTATCCGTAGAAGCTGACACCTGATGAATTAAGGAGAAATCTTGCTCGTGAGAGATATGTGATGGGCAAAGGGGGGTTACTTACCTCTACTACTGGTTCGCAATGGGATCGCGTGCACTCGCTTCTGTGCATGCGCAGATTGCCGATGACAACATCCGAAGTGGTGGGTGGGGCCTCCCACCAGTTTTACTACCGGTTCTTGCGAACCTGTCCGAACCGGGGGCAACCCACCACTGGTAATGGGCTTGGTGAACGTATTTATAAACTGAGGAAATGGTAGAAGCTCTCAAAACAAGCAGATAAAAACTTGTAAGTTTATTTTGCACCCCTCTTCTTTTTTGGGGTTCTGTTTAAAGTCCAGAGCAGGAAATTAAAATATGAAATTTTACATTAACTCTCAAACCCCAGATTCCTATGATTATAACAATATACTCTGAGGCAAATGACTGCAGGCTCGGAGAACTTGTGAAATCAGCTTCCCATAGCTTTATATAACTGACCAAACTGATGCCACTAAGGAAAGCAATTCTCACCCTTGAAAACCTTCCATTTTTGCAGGTGTGCCCAACAGGATTTGAGCCAAAAGAGTCAAGATGGAGGCTACAACTGCACCATAAAAAAAAAAAGGGTCAGAGCTTTGTGCAGTTGTAACCATCATTTTGAGTAAAGAAAGCAGGGGCACTGATGTGTGGTTGTGACTGCCACCCTGGCATTTTTTACTTTCTCGTGGACCTCCCCTCCCTTCCCACCTCAAATATACGTGCTTAAAAATACCCTAAATGCATAAAAATAACACTACAGTATCTTTACACAAACTTAAACATTTGACCGGTAGCAATAAGGGATAGACAAAATTGGCACACATTGTTAAGTGATAGCAAAGGGCCAATTATCTCTGTTCACCTTCTGCTATCCTTGTCTTCCAGACTTTTCCTCCCTTTTGCATTTGCTGTCATGCACAATTCTTCTCCTGTCCCCCAGGAAGAAGGCAGGCATAACTCAGCTGGAGAAGTAATGAGAATCCTGGACCTGACAAATAATCCCAGAGAGTTGATGATGCACAGAGGCGGATTGTATAACTGGACATACAGTATGTGGTGTTCTCTTAATTCAATCAAGAAGAAAAGAGCTCAGTCAGTGATATCTGAAGTGCAGGACAAAGCTCCAGATTGTAGAGCTGGGAGTCTAATTTATTGCTTTTTCTGGTTGGCTTCATCCTGTAATTTACTCTTCCCAGTTTGCAGTAGTAGTTAAAGCACCATGCTAAAAACCAGGAGGTTATGAGTTTTGGTTCCGATTAAAGCACAGCTAGGTAACCTTAGAAGAATCCCTCTCAGCCCTAGAAAACAGACATCTATCTATCATCTATCTATCTATCCATCCATCCATCCATCCATCCATCCATCCATCCATCTGTAGGAAGTTAGCACCCACCCCTCTCCTAGAAAAATGAAATATTCTAGGAAATATCAAAAAGGCAGAATATTATACCTTCCTGGATGAGAAATGGGGAAACATGCTCTTGGAAAGCAGCCCCCACCTTTGTTAATAGCCCCAGAAAGACAAAAGACCTTCAGCTCTAGGGTGATGGGATTAAGACATGGCCCTCAAGACATGACACTATTAGCTCTCTACCCATCTCACCACATGGCACCTGGGAAGATTACATCATCCAGCAAGGCTCAGCCAAGCTTGGGACTCAGGACAGCCTATAGAGTTGCCCCTGCATGGCCCCATGGGAGTCTGACAACCAATCAGAATACAAGCTCAAATTCAAAGCCCAACAGAGGGCATAAAACCAAGGCACTCCCAGCATCTTGGCCCTTTTTTTTTCTGCTCAGGAACTCAAGCCATGTGATCCTCTTCAGCAATAAACCTTCTTTCCAAGCAACTTCCATGAATCCAGTGTCTTTTTCCCCACTTGGAACTGAACCCAGATGGACATTTCTTCCAACACATCCATCCATCCATCCATCCATCCATCCATCCATCCATCCATCAATTCATTCATTCAATCATACTTTGGGTGCCATACAAAACTAGAAAAAATATAAAACTAAAAATGTTAAATCAAACAGATGCCCAAGACTAAAAGAAGCCACAAAATCAGCAAAACAAAACAGGGGTCTTAGACCAGGACTGAGGAATAATGGCCCTTTGATGACTTGTGGACTTCAACTCCCAGAATTCCTGAGCCAGCCATGTTGAAGTCCACAAGTCATAAAGGGCCATGGTTCCCCACCTTTGCCTTAGACAAATAACAAACATCAACCCCAGGCCTGGAACCAACACCAGCTTTTTCAAAGCTTTCTGGGAGAGTGGATGCCATCTTTATTTGTGAGGGGAATATGGTTCCAGAAGGTGAGAGCTTCCACAGAGAAGGCATGCTTCCTACACCCTACAAGAGGATCATGTCTAATTGATGATAACACCACCTTCAAGTTTCTGGGTTCTATAGTATCCCAGGGTTTGAAATGGACACCTAACGTTAGAACCATCGTTAAAAAGAGGTTGTAAAAAAATGCTTTTAAAAGTAAAAAAAAAAAAACTTCTGATGATCGCATGGCTCAGCTGGGCGGGGGGGGGGGCAGAGATTTTGCTACTGGTTCTCCGAACCACCCGCCGCCATCGCTACCGGATCGGGTGATCCAGTCTGACCCGGGAGCATTTCACCCCTGATTAAAGGGAACTGGATGGGAAGATGGTGTGTGGTTTTAAAACTGGAGGAAGAAACATCAATAACCTGCCACTTGAGGAAGACAGGTTCAACATTTACAGTGCCAGTTCCACCCAATTCTTAATTGGTGAGGTCTAAGGCATTCTGTGAGGTGGCAGGAAGCTTGATCTGAGCAGTAATCAATGCTCCTTTGTGTAAGAGGAGGTGTTTCCATCACATTTGAAAGAAGCAGGGATGCCTCTGATTCTCAATAAAACTGTTCTTAATAATTAAAAGTCTGTCTCATCTACTGCTTCTAGATGAGATGGGGCAGCACATGAATCTAATAAATAAATACCAACTTTTCTTTTAAAAGTTGTAGCAAAAATCTGGATCCTACATCTATAAAGGATGGTAGAAGAAGCTGATTATTTGGATCCTTGGCAATCAGGCTGGGATACATCATTAAAATTGCATGATGGTTAAGGCTGTTCTTCAGAGCTTCTGGGATCAGGAGAGTAATCCCGACCCTCTTGATTTCTCAGCAGATTTGGGAATTGTGGGAAATTCCTTATATAAAGATATTCTGTAATTTAGATGTTCTCCTAGAGTCACAGCTCCTGCTTAAAGCTCTGTCTTTTCCCCGCCTCCTTTAATAACTCCTAATAGACCTATGGGAAGAAAGACATAGATAGCAATTCCTCTCCATATATACATGGCTCCTGGCAGACCCTGCCATGCACGTCAGCCTGTGCAAATGACTTTAATTGGGTGCACGCTGCATGGGTCTGAAATGCCAGGTGTGAAATTCTCTCTATAAATTTCAACTGAGAATGTGACATGCAATCCATTTCCCAGATACTGGAACATTTTTGTTGATTAGCTAAACCCTGCCTCCTTGTAAATGGATGTAAAAATCAATCCCTCTGAACAAGCAGAGACTGATGTCAGTGATGGAGAAAACCAGGTGGTCCTGAAAAACCATGTTCCAAAAATGTACAGATGAGGCTTCTAGCAATGGTCACAATCACAGCCTAATACAGATCGCCAGTTAGCCAATATACAGGACGAGGATAATTCATAATCAGAAATCATACATATGCTTATTGTCACTAGGTGTGGGGGGGGCAATTTTCATTTGAAACACAACATGCAGGGAGGGGCAATTTAATTTCTTTCCCAGACATGATTCTGGTGAAATTGTTCTTTTATATCCTGCTGGAAGGTTTAAGGAGAATCCCTCTCCCCAATAAAATTGAAGGCAATAAAAACGGATGATCACTTAAATATGAGCCAGCAATGTGCAGCAGCAGCCGAAAAAGCTAATACAATCCTTGGTTGAAATGTGTTTGAATACTAGTAGCTTGGGTTGGTAGTTAGGTTGTTGGTTTGAGCTCAGAGCTTGGCAATTTGTTTGCAAACGTTTCTGTCATCATTTGAGGAGACATCGTCAGTGAGTTTTGAACAAGGGGGTCAATTTATTTTCCAGAGCACTATTTTATTTTATTTATTTATTTTTTATTTTATTAAATTTCTATACCGCCCTTCTCCCGAAGGACTCAGGGCAGTGAACAGCCACAAGATAAAACACATAAATACAAAAATTTAAAATAAATTAAAAACGAATTAAATAATTTGGCTGAATTTAAAATACTGCATAATTTAAAAACAAATTAAAATTTACATTTAAAAAGGGGAGAAGATTTAGGCCAGGCCAGCTTGATGAAATAAAAAAGTTTTAAGCGTGCAACGGAGGGCACTAGAGGGCAGGACAAGAAATAATGGATAGAAACTATGAAGGAGAGAAGCAACTTGGAGTTAAACGGAAACTACATAACAGTAAGAACAATTAACCAGTGGGATAGCTTACCTTCAGAAGTTATTGGTGCTTCATCACTGGAGATTTTTAAGAACAGACTGGACAGTCACTTGTCTGAAATAGTATAGGATCTCCTACTTGAGTTGGGGTTTGAACTAGAAGATCTCCAAGGTCCCTTCAAGCCAGTGGTGAAATCCAAATTGTTTTACTACCGGTTCTGTTGGCGTGGCTTGGTAGGCATGGTGTGGCTTGGTGGGCGTGGCTTGGTGGGCGTGGCAGGAGAAGGATACTGAAAAATCTCCATTCCCATCCCACTCTGGGGCCAGCCAGAGGTGGTATTTGCTGGTTCTCTGAACTGCTCAAAATTTCTGCTACTGCTTCTCCAGAACCTGCTGGATTTCACCTGTGCTTCAAGCTCTATTCTGATTGATTGTTTGAAAAAAGAGAACTTTATTGGGAATGTGGCTGAAATGGAAAGGCTTACATTTTCCTTTCTGCCTGATGGGCTCCAGATGAAAATTGTTGCCATCTGTAATCTCAATCATTAATGGAGCGGGAGAGAATCCTAGTATGATTTTTAATGGTAGATTATGCACTACTTATCATGGAACAATCTTCTCACTGAACGTAAGAAGACTTTTAAATAAATCAAAGGCACACACAACTAGGTTGTATATAGCCTATTTAAATCAGGGCTACTTTGTGTTCTTTTTCTTCGATATTTTTATTAAGAATTATATAAAATTATGAATTAATACAAAAACATACACAGATGTGTGTATGTATGTATATGTACGTGCACACACACACACACATACACATACACATACATATACATATATGCACATACAGTAGTGAAATCCAATTTTTTTTACTACCAGTTCTGTGGGCGTGGCTTGGTGGGCGTGGTGTGGCTTGAAGGGCGTGGCTTGGTGGGCATGGCAGGGGAAGGATACTGCAAAATCTCTATTCCCACCCCATCCAGGGGAAGGATACTGCAAAATCCCCATTCCCTCCCCACTCCTGGGGGAAGGATATTGCAAAATCTCCATTCCCACCCCAGTCTGAGGCCAGCCAGAGGTGGTATTTGCCGCTTCTCTGAACTGCTCAAAATTTCCGATACCGTTTCTCCAGAACCTGTCAGAACCTGTTGGATTTCATCCCTGTGCATATACATATATGTGTATACACACAAACACAAGTGCATGCACAGAAAGACACAGAAACAGACAGATAGACAGGCAGACAGACAGAGACAGACAGACAGACACACACACACACACACACACAGAGCATGGGGGGCAGGAATCCCTTCCCAAAAAAAGACTGTAAGAAAAAGAAACATCCTTCTCCATTCTCAGCAAGCATATTCAATATTAACAACTTATTCCTGTCTCTTAAAATACAGCCAGATGCATCTTCATTCCATACCTTACCTCATTTACTATAAGTCATCTCTAAATCTTCAGGTCTCCTTATTAATCAGCAAAGGTCCAGTAAAAAATAACATCTAACAAAATAAATGCACAATCCTTCTTTGCATTTTATTTAAATGCCCCTCTTCTCTCTCTTAACCATTATGCATTGCAAAATAAAAAAATTAAATGCTGTTAAAGATTACCAGAAATAATAACACCTTATTTGATGTAAATGTTAAAAACGAATGCATTACACCGGTAAACATTTCCAAAAGAAAAACTATCCAATCCAAATGACTATTAAACATCACCAAAGATAGCAACTCATTATTTAACTGTAGTCAGATAAAAGAATTTTGTATTTTTCCTTCTTTGAGGGTTACATCATGTTCTTAGTTAATTGGTTAGTTAGATTCTCCATAAAAGACTGTTCAGTTTTTATCATATTGCAGTATTTTTCTTCATGATTAACTTGTTTGCTTATTTTCTTCTTTAATTTTCTTTTTTTTTCTGATTCTCTACATATAGTTGAAACTCTTTTGCCCATATTTTAGTGCAAGAAGAATTGCTAGGAGGACTCTTAAAAGTTCAACTTCTGTTGGTTTATGAGCTTCATTTGTCATATCAATTATGAAATCCTTAAAGTGCTATCATTTGTAAAATATTGACAACTAGCAATCATCTTTGCATGTCAGCAAATTACCTATTAGCAGGTGTAGAAATCAATTAATGAAATAAACCACTCACTAACTACTACTACATTTTCATTATCAAATGCAAATCCAGTTATACGCAAGGCATTCAAGAGTGAAAAGAATGTAGTTTTCAAAGATACATTCTAAGAAAATTGCTTTTATGATCATGACTTGCTTCAAGATATTTTTAAAAATTATTCCACAACCCTGAAACCAATAGCTGCTCTCTAATATCAGCAGATATCCTGCCAGTGTTGAAACCTTCAGGGATCTAGTATTCAACATTTAGAAAAGATAATTTTGGGGAATAACTCATTTGAATGCTTGTAGGAGGGCATCTATTTCCCAAAGATTTGCAGACTTGCAGGGAAGAAAATTTTCTGTTTTCACACACACAGCACTCTACGAGCACTAATTCTGCACAGCACTAATTCTAGAACAATCATTCTTATCTCCTGCTGGATTCACCTCAGTAAGTGGCTGATTGCTTAATTATATTCTGTCCTTCCTTCTTTTTGTGCATTGATAGTAGACTAAAAATATGCATAGTCAAAGCTGAGGCCAACAGGGTTAGACAGCTGTATTTATGTTTCTCCTTGGTATTTGAGTGCTTCTTCAGAATTTGCTGAAAATTAAAAATGCATTAGCCAGCATATGTTCCCAGCTTGTAGTATGCCACCAACATGGATGAGGTTGCCACGAATCACATGCATAGGATGTTACTTAGATGCATAACTGGGGGTGGGCAAAGGACCAGATCTGAATCATAAATCCTTGGGTGTGGCTTCCAGAGCCCTTTCCAAAAAATAATCAAATTCACCTTTGTCATATGACAGAGGCAGGTATGGTTAAATCAGAAGGGGCTCTCATAATAATCCCTCAGTCGATTCACTTAACTTTATTTAAAAGTAACCATATTTAGTTTGGGTTTAGTCCACCCACTTTTCCCTAGAGTTATATAACACATCAAAAGCAGCTAATCTTGGATCAATAGAACACGATTGGTATTTGCAAAATAAGCCATTATACAAAATAACAGAATTGGAAGAGATCTTGGAGATTTTATAGTCCAATACCTTGCTCAAGCAGGAGACCCTACCATTGTAGGGCTGTCCAATCTCTTCTTAAAAACCTCCAGTGATGCCTAAGCATACCTTAGGATGGCTCGATATGGTGCCTTTCCTCACACAACATTCTCAGGACAATAGCTGGCACAACCTAGCTATTCTCCATTTTAGCTTAGACTAGTTTGATCTGCCTGCCAGGTCCCTGTGTAACCTTCTTTCCTCCTCTATACTTTTATCAGGTTTATTTGTGCGTGTACCACATCAGGTGCTGAGTTGCTAGGAGACATTCAAGAGAAAGGTAGCAGTTGCTAAGTGCCCAAGGAACAAACGTAGTGACCAGGATGCTGAGAAGTAATTTAGTCAACTACCTCAGTCGTCCCTCAAGCAAACTGGTTGAAAGATAACCTTGCTGCTGAGGAACAGCAAGGAAAGAATCACCATTCATGGAATTTGGCTAACACTTGATCTCAGAATTTACAGAATTGACATAGAAAGCCAAGAATTATAGGTACCTTTCCCATTAATCCCAGATTTAATTTTTTTCCTCTTTTGCAACAAACCAGCTAAATATCACTGCTGGTGGAGGAAACTTTATTCCTCTCTTTCCTGGAAAGTGCCAGTTCCTCTTTCTATTACATTTTTTTACACATCACCCTACTTAATATATATCCCAAACATATTTGTGTTTGTCTTCCATTATTTCAGTTCTTCCTGTGATGCTCCCACACATCTTGAGCTTCCTAGAGCATCTTCTGTTGCCATGGCACCCAAGAAGATACTCATGTTTCTCTTCCCATAGCCTGCCTGAACTAGGCCTGGTGGAATGGAAGGGTGCCCTGGTCACCTGGGCAACCAAGCGGATATATGCACTGGATGATGCATTACCTTAGCAACCTACCTGCTGTTTGCCCACCCACCTGTTTATTCCTCACCTGGGTGTTTTCATAGCTCCTATCCCTGGCCCAGGTCGTGCTCTTCACATCCCATATAGCAGGTTGGCATAATTCTGGTTTTGAAAGAACTTCAAATTCCAATATTGCCTCCAGAAACAAAAGGGTGGCTTTGGGGAGGCCCCAGAGGCAAAATGGCAGCTCAGATGCTAGAAACAAATCCTTACCATCACATTTAGCTTAAGAAACCATCAACAAAACCATCTACAAACATCAACAAAATCAGATCTCACTTTAGGCGCATAGTTGTGCACAGAGCATCAACCTGGGTGAGAAGCTATTTAGACCAAATGTCCTTGAGCAGTACTGCCATGGTTTAACAAAGGATGGAGAAGTTTGACATTTAGAGGAAAGCAAGAGCAAAGGCCTAGCTGATGGAAACTGAGAAGGATTTTGTCATACATGGATGGGGAATGGACTGAGGTGTTTGTTTTATAAATTAGTGCAAGCCTGTTTAAGACTGGACTCTTCTGGGGTGAGTTTCCCATGTTACAAAGGAAGGAAATATGCCACTGATTTTCAGCAGTTGTGGGTGGGGGAGTTGGGTCAGAAAAGCTGCCATGACTCTACAACTGATCTCCGCCTCTTTTTTTTTTTTCTTCATGCATCAAATATGCGATGCACATAGGGGGTGAGGCTTTAATCACATTATCACAGTAAACAACTTGATTTTATTATTTGCACCATGGTTCTCCTGGGGGGCAGGGGAAGGATATGGGTGGCTATATATATAAAAATAATTGGCTACACGATGTACAAGACCTTCAAGTTGCAGGCCATCTAGAATAAGAAAGACAGCCTACAGTTCCCACCACCAAATTTTTGGCTCCAGGACATCTTAAGTTCATACCACCATGTGTTGTTGTTACATGCATGGCTTTTGTTACATCTTTGCAAAGCACACCACTGTTGGAATATTTAGAAAATCCTTTCCAGAGGCAGCAGATGGTACCTGGCTTTATATATCTTCCCTTTAAAAAGTCCTCTTTTTTAGAAGTGATGTAAAGGATCTCTAGAGGGATATGGTGGCTCAGTGGCTAAGACACTGAACTTGTCGATCAAAAGGTTGGCAGTTCAGCGGTTTGAATCCCTAGTGCCGTGTAACGGGATGAGCTCCCGTTACTTGTCCCAACTTCTGCCAACCTAGCAGTTCGAAAGCACGTAAAAAATGCAAGTAGAAAAATAGGGAGAACCTTTGGTGAGAAGGTAACAGTGTTCTGTGTGCCTTTGTCATTTAGTCATGCCGGCCACATGACCACGGAGATGTCTTCGGACAGCGCTGGCTCTTCGGCTTTGAAACAGAGATGAGCAGTGCCCCCTAGAATCGCGAACGACTAGCACATATGTGTGAGGGGAACCTTTAATTTAAAGGATCTCTATGCGAACATATCAAAATGATAGCATTCTTTTCCTTTCCCAGCCAATCTCCCCTCCTACTTCGTAAACTCAACAGCAGCACCTAATATTCTGTATCTTTAGATGGACCATGACTAATGCTACAGACTTTCTGTGGGACAAAGAGATGCAATTAGATGAGACTTCAAGTCAGGACTCCCCTCTGAGGCGCTCCATTGGGCAGGGTAAGGTTGGATCATTTCTGACTGTTTCCATTGCATCCCTCAGGGTAAAATATTTTCAAGTGTTGGCAAAAGTGGTAAGCTTCCATACCGGTCAACGTGTAAAACGTGATTCTACATGCACATTTGTATCCCTTGGATATTCAATCTGTTTGCATAGCAACCAAACTGAAGAATCCAAGCTGTTTATAGGACTCCAGTATTTTACCGTCAATAATTACTGGTTAGCAAAACCTTGGTATTTGCTAGAAAGCTGTTTCTTTCAGTCCTGGATATTCTGAAGTTCTCATAAATCCAGAGCTTAGAGAAAGGAATCTTTAATTGCTTCATTTATTCTAAGATAAAACAGAGTTCAGAAGCTTAACCCTGATGTGTCTTCCTTCAAATTAAGATTTTTTAGAATCTAATATATCATGCAATGGCAAACATGTCATACTCCAGCAAGATCATATCCAGAGTGCTTGGCCCCTCCCAACAGGAATATATTTTTATATACATATTTATTTATATCCCCTCTTTATTATTTTTATAAATAACTCAGGGTGGTGAACGTACTATTACACCTTCCTCCTTCTATTTCTCCCACAACAACAACTTTGTGAAGTGAGTTGGGTTAGGAGGGAGTGATTGGCCCAAAGTCACCCAGTCAGCTTTCATGCCTAAGGCAGGACTTGAACTCACAGTCTCCTGGTTTCTAGACTAGTGCCTTAATATCTGGACCAAACTGGCTCCATTGTTTTGTGATGTGTGGAAGTACAAGCTCATATTTTTCCTTCCTCAATCCCTTTCAATCAGTTGCATCATCTCTTCTACCCCTGTAGGCATCAAGGAGTTGTACCAGGGTCAACAGCTCTGTGATATCACCCTGGTGGCTGATGGAAGAAGGTTTCCATGCCACAGGTAGGCAACTGTTGTCAATAAATGAATTAAAATCTTCTATACAGTTTCTGCAAAAGAGATTATTTGTCATTTCTGTTTCTGCTTTTCTGGCTTATTCTCAAGGTGATTGAATTTTTAAAAACTTCTCTTGGCACTCAAAGGGAATATGATGTTACTGCTGATACTGTTCATTTCTTACACATCATTCTGTCATTTTGAAGCTTCAGTAATTGCCCATGTCTCTGAAACCGGAAAAAAAAATTCCTAAATAAGAGGAGTTCCTATGTAATTTTTTTCCTTTGGAATTTAATCTAAATTTAGGAAATGAGATGGAAGTGGGAAGCACTGCAGATCACTAAAAGAGGGTTGACCATTGAAAAATAAGATATTTGGACATACTTTTTCACCACTTCCTAATTAATGTAAAAATAGCACATTGTACCAGTGAGAATTTCAAAGTTCTCTTTTTTGAAATAAATTTAGTCCTCTTTAATCCACTTGAATAAAAACTAGTAAAATAATGTTTGGCTCTAGTAATAACTTATGATGTATTTAGGGGAAACTCATTACTGATGTTGAAATGAAGTAGGTCGTTCAAAAGCAGTAACTGTGAGAGGGACATTGGAGTCCTAGTGGATGATCACTTAAATAAGAGCCAACGGTGTACAGCAGCAACCAAAAAAGCTAATACAATCTTTGGTTGTATAAACAGACGCATAGAATCAAAATCACGTGAAGTATTTGTACCACTTTATAAATCTTTAGTAAGACCACACCTGGAATACTCCATCCAGTTTTAATCACCACGTTACAAAAAGATGTTGAGACTTTGGAAAAAAATGCAGAGAACAACAACTAAGATGATTAAACACCTGAAGATTAAAACATATGAAGAACTGATGCAGGATTTGGGTTTGGCTAGTCTAGAAAAAAGAAGGACCAGGGGTGACATGATAGCAATATTCCACTATTTGAAGGGCTGTCACAAAGAAGAAGGGGTCAATTTATTTTCCAAAGCACCAGAGGGCAGGACAAGAAACAATGGATGGAAACTGTTAAGGATATTCTTGGCTCATAACTGATGTTATGGGTTATTGAGCAGAGTACCCCTTGAGTATGCACATGAAAGCGGCTGAGAGTGAATAACCAGTTAATATACTGACACACTGAGTTGTGATAGTCTTTTACTTTTTAGAAAAAAGTAAAGCAAAGTCCAATAACAATCCAAGTCATACACAGATAAGGTGATAGTTAAAATATCAATTCAGGGATATTCCAAGTACAAAGTCTTCTTACCAGTTGTTGTCATTATGCAATAAAACAGTTCTTCTTGAGTTTCAAACAGAAACAAGTTCAGTATTAAAACATTCAATAAATAGTAGAAAGCAACAAGTAGCAATGATCAAACAGTGATCATACAGAGAAAACAGGTAGAGAGTAACAGCACATAAGCAGATAAAATGGTGGAGTGTCCACAAGCCATGATTCAGGCTTCCCCTTAAGTACATTGGCTACAGAGCTTAGCCAATCAGGATACAGGATGATGCAATCCAGTCTTAAAGCAATATAATACCTTTTGACAAACATGTATTGATAGTTTATATATTGCCTGACCAACTAGTTAGACAATAGCCATTTCCTAACAGAAACTAATCAAGGAGAGAAGCAACCTGGAATTAAAGAGAAACTTCCTAACAGTGAAAACAGTGGAATAGCTTGTCTTCAGAAATTGTGGGTGCTTCATCAGTAGAGGGTTTTAAGAGGAGAGTGGACAGCAACTTATCTGAAATTGTATAGGGCAGTGATGGCGAACCTTTTTGGCACCAAGTGCCCAAACCAGAATTTGTGTGTGTGCGCGTGCATGTGTGCGTGCACGCATGTGTGCACCAGAGCCCCGGAAACTCAAAGACCAGCTGGATGGTGTGCATGCGTACACTTTTCCACAATGATTGTTTCTCTTTCTTTTGGTTGCTTCCCCTTCAGAATACTCTTAGCTTCGGTCAGCCTCTACTTCCAGCGCATGCTTACTAGCACCTTCAAGGAATCACGGGAAGGAGAAATTGTGCTTATGGACTTATCTGCCACTTGCCTCCAGAGCCTCCTGGATTATGTCTACACTGGGGAATTGCTGCTTCTTTGGGAAGAGGCAGAAGAACTGTTTACTGCAGCTAGTAGACTTCAGATTACTTCTGCCCTAAACATTATCACCAGGTATAGGAAGGAATCTAAATCAGTTTATTTACATGTCTAAATCAGTGAAAATGATTGTTTTTATAGGCCTTAAGATCTTGTTCCTAATGTGTCCCAGATAAATAGTTCCACATGAAACCCTGCTTCCGGGCATTGCCCAGAAATACCAGTAGTTTGGTAACTTCTGGAAGTATTGAGCTACCACACATACAATCCTTTGTGTTATTGGCCAAACTAGCTGGCACTGAGGGGAATTGAAATTCAGATATTAGCTTGACTACTCTAGGATGCCAGCAGACTCTGTTTAATTGCTATTTTGCCACTGTATGTGCCATGGTGGTGCAGTGGTTAGAGTGCTGTACTGCAGGCTACTTCTGCTGACTGCCGGCTGCCTGCAATTTGGCAGTTCAAATCTCACCAGGCTCAAGGTTGACTCAGCTTTCCATCCTTCTGAGATGGGTAAAATGAGGACCCAGATTGTTGGGGGCAATATGCTGGCTCTGTAAACCGCTTAGAGAGGGCTGTAAAGCATTGTAAAGCAGTATATACCTGTATATACACTGTACAGCGGTAAGTCTAAGTGCTATTTCCAGTGCTATTTTCCTATGTCATGACAAAATCCGTTTGGGAGACCACACCATTTTGTAGGCATCTGTGTTTTCGTTGTTAAAGGTTCTATCAATCACATCCAATACCTCTTACAGATCTTTGTAATTTGCCTAATTCCTTTTAATTTATCATTTTTATTAAAAAGATAGGTTCACTACCCTTTGAGTATCAGAATTACTTAGAGAAGTACAATACAATACAATAAAAACTAATCTAATCAGAATGTAACAAGCAATTGCACAAAATGAGACTGAGTGTTCAAGGTTCATTTTTACCAAAGTCTATTATGTCCTCTCTCTTGTTCTTTATAGATTTCTCAGAGAAAGGATTTCCATGGAGAATTGTCTGGAGCTTTATGTGCTGTCATATTCCCACAATCACCGACCTCTACTCCACTCAACATCAAGTTATATTGCTTTTCACTTTGAGCATCTCTCAGAGCTTCCTGCTTTCTTGTACTTGGATGTTGGCATCCTGATTACCATTATTGCTTCAGAAATCCTGGTAGTGGACTCCGAACTGACTGTGTACAAAGCTGTGCGCCGTTGGGTCACCTATAACCTTGCTGAGCGTCTCCCAAAGTTTGCAGCACTTATGGATTACGTTCGTCTTCCACTTTTGACCCCAGAGGAACTTGCAGAGGTCCGGGCTCAAACCGAAGAATTTTATGAGTGTGTGCGTCTCCCTTGGGAGGAGCTTAGCGTGGAAGAAAGGTTGTGGGCAAGTAGAGGGCTGAGGCATGGCATGTATCATGAAGGAATGGTGTGCGTGGGTCTCCCAAAATGGAGCGAAGTCAATTTTGAGGATGAGAAGTTGGATTCTCACGTGCATTTCTTTGACCCTTCCATTGATCAATGGGAGCAACTCCCTGACCTGAAATCAGTGACATCTCCCAGTTGCATCTCCATGGGCCATAAACTCTACATATCTGGTGGGCAGCATTTAGATGGTTCATATTCTGACAACCTACTTGTATATGATACTCTTGGGGGCTGCTGGTCCCAGCTCCCCTCCATGTCCGCAGGTCGAGCTTGGCATGCTTTCCTCGTATGCAAGAAAAAGCTATACGTTGCTGGTGGCTGGGATGCTACAGGGACACTGATAAGTGCAGAGACATATGACTTGGAGCAAGAAGAATGGATGACCATCTCTAGCCTTCCCTTTGCACTGTCCTATTTTGCTTCCACAGCCCTCAGGAGCAAACTATATCTCATTGGTGGGGAGATGGGTGACTCTGACTTGCCAGTTCCCCACAAGGGATTCCTGGTTTATGACGTCATATCAGGAGCCTGGTCCCAGATCCCCACAGCTTTGGAATTTTATGAAGCCAGTGCCGTCACATTGGGCAACAACATGTTCGTGGTTGGTGGGCTCTCTGGAGAGGATGCTCAAGGAATCCGTCATTTCACCCAGCGTTGTATTTGCTTGCTCAGAGATGGGACAATCAATCCTAACATCACTGTCCCATTGCTTCCCATAGCTATCTCTTATCCTGGTGTTGCCTGCTGGAGGAAGAGGATCTATGTCTTTGGAGGGGACAGCAACAACCGTTATTCCAGCATTATCCTTTTCTGGGAGCCAGGCCAAAACTCCTGGACCCAGTGCTCAGCAAGCCTACCTGATCCTAATTATGGGGCATTTGGGTTTGGCTGCATACCACTTAAGGTGCCTCGAAAACATATCCTCAGCATCTTTCATAGGGGATCTGCCACAGCAGTGACAGAGCACGCGACGTGCAGTTAGATATGTATGCTACATGGCATCCCACCTACTTGGCAACCATGGCTGCTGTTTTTCACGAATGAGCTAATATTTAAAAGGAGAAACCGGAAGGCAAATATCTGGTGGTTATCTTAGATCACAGTATTAATTCAGACTTTCTCTATGGCCAACCAAATCAGCTTCTACTACCACTTTTGATTTGAACAAGTCATTTTTTGACTCTCATCATTCCCCTTTCTATCTCCTTGACTTCTCCAAATCTTTGCCTCTGCAACCCACAGAGCCTAACATTTTGTAGATCTTGCCTCAATTCTCTGGGTGAGTTTACTACTTCTATCGCAGTCAAACTGACATTCCAGTTACTGCAGGATGTGGGAAATCAGGGAAACGGCTGAAAATTGGGATGTTTTGTATTCTCTGGTTTATAAATATTTTCTGAAATGCAAAAACTTCAGCCAACCATTATAAGCTCTAGCTGTACTTCAGACTGTTTCTTATCAGGCTCCAAAATTGTGTACAGATCACACTAGAATCTCCGGACCAGCTAATATTCCACTTCCCGATGCATTGTTTTGCTTCAGGTATTTTTAGTGCATCGTGTGAAATATTATATGAGAGTCCTACATCGCCCAGAAAAGGGTCCTTCAGAGAAAACAACAGGGCTAGAAAGGCCAAGGATCAAGAAAGAAACAGGAGATGGCAGAGTATATGATCGTCATACCTTGAGCCACACTCAGTGCAAAGTCTGCTAACAGAGGAAGTTTATACGGGGAGAAGCAAAAGACTGGATCAATCACCATGGAAAAGGATGGAGTCAAGCAAAGCGCCAAATCTTAAAGCAACGTAGCTTCTGAACAGAAGCAGCATTTCTGACAGCTGATTGCCCCAGTGATGCCTCTGCTTCCTTTATTATAACCAGCAGCTACTGACTATCCTTTGTGATAGTCATCTTGATAGGGGATGACAAGCAGCTGCAGCTGTTCCTTTATTCCATGCTGTCTGTTCCTTACCCATATTTAGGGGAAGGAAGGAGGCAGAGGGATCAAATTTAAAGTTATGCATTCAATTCATAGCAAATAGCACAGAAACAATTCTGGTCTGTGCTAGTTTTTGAACCTCTTTGCCTGTTTGTGGGCTTGTAGAATATTGGCCTGAAGATCAAGCTGAATCTGCCAGGAATTTTTACTTGTTGTTTTGTGATAGGCAAACTTGCTCAAGAGATCCAGGCTGATACCTCCTGAAGTGAGGCATTTTCTGCCAGCATTATAACATAACATGCTGACCTAACTTTAGTTATGTGTGGTCGGCTTAAAAAAGACTCAGGTAGCAGAACCAAAGTAGATGCTAGCTATGACTGGATATTCATTGATCTAGAACTGTATTAAAACTGTTCTGAAATACCTTTGGGTCATGTTTTTTTTCTTCTGGATTTGTGGTGCAAATTGCCTGATATTCGAATCCCTTGTTATTCCATAGGACAGAGTTTTGCTCTTTTGTTCTTAGAAGTTCATTTGGATTCTCTCCCATGGCCCCCCCCTCCCCCACACACACCCCAAGATTGCTATTTGGGCACTACAATAAACCAATATGTGACATAAGCACATACTTGATTTCAATATAATTCTTTCTAATAATGCTAATTTGCAGAGCTTGGATTCTGGTAACCTATGAAATGGGACTCAGATCCATTTCATTTGTATTTTTATTTATTAGATTTTCCTCCTACCTTTATCTATATAAAAGTGAAAACAACTCGTGCATTAATCACGAAATCTCCAGAACCGTAAAGCCTACAAACTTGAAATTTGCCACGTATGTTCCTCTTGGCTTCTAGGTGCTCACTAAGAAAGGAATTTTCGAAATGACCATCAGAGCATTAGTATTTCCTATATTACTATAACACGCTCTGATGCTAATTAGTTAGACATTCTATTCCCCCTCCCAACTTGAAAATAACTCTGGAGAGAATGGGATAGCAGAGGACAGGCTTCTGTGGGGCAAGCCTGAGGGAGAGAAGGGGATAGGATATAGGAGGATTCTGTGGGGCAAGCCTGAGAGAGAGAAGGGGATAGGATAAGAGATGTTTCTGTGGGGCAAGGCTGAGGGAGAGAAGGGGATAGGATAGGAGATGTTTCTGTGGGGCAAGCCTGAGGGAGCGAAGGGGATAGAATAGGAGATGTTTCTGAGGGACAGAAGGGGAGAGGAGAGGCCGATCGTAACTACTCATTAAGTTTCAAGCTGTAAGTGTCAATTTATTAAGCCCCATCACATAGTTTTGTAGCGAAGCACAGGTATCCAGCTAGTTATTTCATAAGTAACTCAAGGCAGCAAATATACATAACAGTCCTTCCTCCTCCTCCTCTTTTCCCCACAACTACAACCCTGTGAGGTGGGGTAGGCTGAGAGAAAGAGTGACTGGCTCAAAGTTACCCAGTCGGCTTTCATGGCTAAGTCAGGACTAGAACTCACAGTCTCCTGGTTTGACAGGGTTAACTCTTATAAACAAATAATCCAAATCACCTCTGTACTCAGAAAAAATTCTGTGTATTTGAATACCCTAATTTAATAGCCCTTATGGAAGAGTGAATGAGTTCAAAAAGCATTGGGGTCATCCCAATTAGCTTTTTGAGGACTACTTTGGTTGTGATGTCCTCACATCCAATTCTAGGTCAATAATACAGTACTAAGAAGAAGATTCATTTGTACTGAAGGCAAACCTTCCACAATCTCAACATCATTGTTTTTTGTAGTACATTATCAATATTGTCAGGAGTGGGCTGCTGGGGGTTCGCAGGGGTTCGGGAGAACCTCTAGCTAAGATACTGTGCAGTTTGGAGAACTCCCAAATCCCACCCCTGGGTGGTCCCTCCCATGCTGCCCTGCCCCTCCCAGGAGTCCATTTCCAGCCTCCAGAGGGCCTCTGGAGCCTGGGGAGGCTGTTTTTGCCCTCCTGGAGGCTCGAGGAAAGCCTCTGGAGCCCTTGGAAGGCAAAAACGCCCTCCTCATCGTGGTGCAGGAAGCTGACTAGGCCACACCCACCATAGCCACACCCACCCAGCAACCAGGAAGAAAACCCCTTGTTAACACCCCCCCCCCCCGAATACTGTATTATATTTCTGCACATGAAGGGTAAAGAAAAAAGTGGATTGAAAGAGTTTGAATTCGCGACAGAGATTTTTCCAAGCTAATCTGGGAAAGCAGAACACTCCATCCCAACAATTTTCTCCATTGTTGTCCAGTGCCAGACATAAACGTGAACACCGAAAATGTTTTCTGGGTCACTTTGTAGTGAGATTCCCTCTTACATTTATTTTTTCCCTTCCTCTTTTTATGCACGTTCACAGGTCCCTAAGTCCCGTCATCTCCCTCTTCCGTACGTGTCAAGCACTGTTTACGTTAGCTAGATGACATTCAAGCCCAAATTCTGGAAATAGAGAGGATTTAAGGCACTAGAATTCATAACGAGTGAAATGCAGACTGGAGTGAATCAGAGCATGAAGGAACCTACCCACCCTTAATGTGAAAGTAAGTAACATTCATCCAAGCTGTGTTATTTCCCATGGGATGCACCCATGGATACAGGCGTATTTGGCTGTGTATCCACTCTGTATTCCGCCTAACTAGTCAACCAAATAGGATGGGATAAGAGGAGATAGCTTGGGTCCAGTTGCCTTGGAAACAGCAACATTTCTCTTGCCACAGTTCTGCAATTAGTTCTGTAGACTTTTTTTTGCCGGGGGAGAGGGGAGGGGCAGAATCACCAAAAGGACGCATTCATGATCACACATATACAGTATTCTTTCTTTTCTAGCTCATCATTTGAATCAAGCAGAACGGTTCCTCTTCCTGTTTCTCACAAAACTTTAAGCGCTCACCTTTCAGAAGATGGGATACATCCCTCCTTGGGTAGATTTCAGTGAGTCAAGTCCTAGCTTTCCTCGCTAGCAGTTGCTGAGAGGTTTCTACTTGATGCTTTGAAATCTATGAAAAGGAAGAGCAGAAAGTGTAAATTCTCCCAAGCTTCACATATCGCCCTAAAATTGGAAATTCAAAAAAACGGGGGGGGATTTAGATTTCTCAGGCAGGCTTTACGTTCTGCATTTGCTTGTCCAGAAAGGCTGTTGTTCCTTACAGTGATCCAGGAAAGCAATATAAAAGTGGAAGTGGAAGAAGAATAAATCTACAGCATTTAGAAATGTAGACGATGTTGCCCACTGATCCTTCCGGACAAATCTCTGAGGATGACACAGGATTTATTCTACATCTCAAAAGGTGCAAAAATTTTAAAGCTTCCCAGTCTAGACTGTAGCCTGGATTTCCAAGTACCAATCAGATCTGGGACTAAAGGCAAGGACTGAAGGCTGGGAATTTGTGGGATTACAATTTAGACTTTATGTAAAGACCAAAACCCGCTTCTCAGCTTGATGTTTTCAAGATCTGCTTCATTAGCTTGAGAGCTGCCACAATGAAACCTTTTCATACACCAACATCTTTAGTGAGTCCAAAAACAAAACAAAAAAAGAGGCAGAGTATGCTATTTACTTAACTCTTAAAAAAAAAAAAACTTTATTGTGAAATATTGTGGTAGACAGAGCCTTTTCACTTTGGCCAATTAGCTGAGGTATTTTTTTCATTAATCATTTGGTTTTATTACTGGGTTGATATGTAATATATTTTCAATAGAATTCTTTATTGGCCAAGGTGATTGGACACACAAGGAATTTGTCTTGGTGCATATGCTCTTGGTGTACATAAAAGAAAAAATACATTCGTCAAGAATCATAAAGTACAACACTTAATGATAGTCATAGGGAAACAGTCAATATAAATCTTAAGGATACCAGCAACAAGGTTACAGTCATACAGTCATAAGTGGGAGGAGATGGGTGATAGGAACGATGAGAAGACCAATAGCAATAGTAATGCAGCCTAATGTGAATAGTTTGACAGTTTTGAGGGAATTATTTGTTTAGCAGAGTGATGGCGTTTGGGAAAAAACTGTTCTTGTATCTAGTTGTCTTGATGTACAGTGTTCTATAGTGTCGTTTTGAGGGTAGGAGTTGAAACAGTTTTATGTCCAGAAAGTGAGGGATCTGTAAATATTTTCACAGCCCTCTTTTTGACCTGTGCAGTATACAGGTCCTCAATGGAAGGCAGGTTGGTAGCAATTGTTTTTTCTACAGTTCTAATTATCTTCTGAAGTCTGTGTCTGTCTTGCTGGGTTGCAGAACCAAACCAGACAGTTACAGAAGTGCAGATGACAGACTCAAGATCATACTTAAGAAGATATAACCTAAGAAACCTATCCCACTAAAAGCTACCTGAGTCCAGCTTTTTCTTTCCACTACTCTCCTTTCCGAAAACACTGTAAATATTTTTTCCATCTATCTTTTTTAATTTGTTTTTGGTCCTTTTCTTCTCTCTTTTTCCTTGCAGAATCCTTCTTTTCTTTGTCTTGCTTGCTTATTGACCATCATAGGGAGATGGTCAGAGCTGGCATTCCGCCTTGGTCAACATCCTCCAATTCACCTCCTGTGGCCGGTCAAGCTTCACCTCCCTGATGACAGTGCCTGATCACTGACAGCACCCACCACCAAGTACAACAGTAGGCAGGGGTTCCTAGGATTAGTACCTGTTATGTAAATAGATTTGTTTGGCGGGAAGTTCGAATTAACTGACCCTCAGCTGATTGGCTGACCACCACAGCTGCAAGGTATATAAAGGGAGCTGGCTCCCCAGGTCAGTTGCTGGAGTCTCACCCTACAATAAAGAGTTGTTGTCACTCACTACTCTGGCTTGCTGTGTCCTCATTCACCCAACTTAACATTGGCGACGAAGGTGGGATTTTGAGGCCAGAAGCAGAGGAGAGCTGAAGCCACACGCAAAAGAGCTGAAGCCACACTCAAAGGAGCTGAAGCCACGTTCAGAGAAGGGGACCCGAGACTGCATCTGAATCCAGCCAGGCGAGCGAGCGGAACACAGGAGAATCCCGAAACGATGTCTGCCTACACCCCGCCAGCGCCTTTCGACCCCAAGGAAGAGAAGTGGGGATCCTACATGTCCCGGTTCGAGTGCTTCATGGTGGCAAACGACATGCAAGGGCTACCGGACGTTCGGAAGAAAGCCCTGTTCCTGAGTCACTGCGGGCCAAAGGTCTTCGACACAACCGAGGCATTGTCGGAGCCGAATTCGGTCCACAACATCTCCTGGTCGACGCTGCAGACCCTGCTGAAAGACCACTATGCGCCAACGCCATCGAAGTACGTCCAGCGCTACGACTTCAGGCAACAGCTACAGCAGGAGGGCGAATCGATCAGCGAGTACATCGCCGCCCTGCGTAAGGCCGCAACCCAATGTGAGTACCGAGACCTGGATGAGATGCTCCTAGAGCAACTAATTTGCGGAGTGAGAGATAGCCTGCTCCAGAGAAGACTGCTTGCGAGGTCAAACCTGACCCTACACATCGCGCTAGACGAGGCCAGGGCGCAAGAGTCGTCAGTAAAGGCCGCAGAGAAACTAAAGAGCTCCCGCCTCACCAGAACAACGCAGAAGACGGCGCCTGTGCACCGAGAGGCCGTAAGCACCGCCAGCGAGGGGGAGTCTGAAGAAGAGGTCTACCGCACCGAGCAGCCCCGCACAGCCCGCAGAGAGCCCAGAGACGGATGCGCCAGCTGCGGAGGGTCCCACTCACAACAAAACTGTAAGTTCAGGGACGCCATTTGCCGTTCCTGTGAGAAGAGGGGCCACATCGCTAGAGTCTGTAGGTCGAAAACACACCAGAGCTACAGACCACGTGGCCAAACGGCCCAATCCGAGACGGCGCCACACCGAAGGCCCAACAGGGATGGCGGAAACTGGAAGGGCGCGAAATTTGAAGACGCTGGGGCCTACACCATTCGCATCACACGGACCTGCACCTCGCCCGGAGAAAAGACCTACACCACGGTCGAGATCAAGGGACGGGAGTGCCAGATGGAGATCGACACGGGATCGCCGATATCCATCATGTCTTGGGAAACCCTAAAGAGAGTCATCCCCAGCGCACACAAGCGACAGCTCCAGCCACAGCTTCGCAGACTGAAGGATTACCAAGGGAACCGCATACCCGTCGAAGGCAGAGGCGAGTTCCAAGTCCAGTACGGGGAGTTTACCGAGAAACTGCCCCTCACCATCGTCAGAGACAATCTTCCCAGCCTACTGGGCATGGACTGGTTTAGAGCCCTAGGCATGGGATTCACCGGGGTAAGGAACGTTCGAAGCACCCTGAAGGAAGACCTGATGCAGGAGTTCCAGGACGTGTTCGACGAGAGGCTTGGCAAGTATGTGGGGACCCCGATTTCATTTAATCTAGACCCCAACATCGCACCCATCCGCTTAAAGCCCAGGCGTGTACCATTTGCCCTGAAGCCCAAAATAGACATTGAGCTGGATAAATTGATCAAACAAGGGGTGCTCGTTCCAGTCGACCACGCCAAATGGGAGACCCCAATTGTGACACCGGTCAAGCCGGACGGATCAGTGCGCATATGCGCTGATTATAAATGCACAATTAATAAGGCCCTGCAGCAGAGCGCCTATCCAGTGCCAGTCGTTCACCACTTATTGCATTCCCTGGGCCCCGGCAAGATATTTGCAAAACTCGATCTTGCGCAGGCGTACCAGCAGCTGCCAGTAGATGGCGCTACCGCAGAGGCACAGACTATCGTAACCCACAGAGGGGCCTTCAAGTGCACCCGTTTGCAATTCGGAGTAAGCGTGGCCCCCAGACTGTTCCAAAGTACCATGGAGCGGCTTCTACAAGGGATCCCCGGGGTGGTGCCCTATTTTGATGACGTGCTCATCACCGCGGACAATGAGCAGCAGCTAAGAGAAAGGCTGAGGGAGGTCCTAAGGAAATTCAGGGATGCGGGACTCAGAGTAAAACGCAATAAATGCATGATCGCAGTCCCCTCAGTCGAATTCCTGGGATACAGGGTAGATGGCACCGGCATACACCCCACAGAGAGCAAGATCAGGGCAATCAGAGAAGCACCCACCCCCAAGGACAAGGCAGAGTTACAGGCCTTCCTGGGACTATTAAATTTTTATGCCATCTTCCTCAAAGACAAGGCAACAGTGGCAGAACCCCTACATAGACTGTTAACCAAGAAAGCCATTTGGAAATGGGGGAAGGCTGAAGACAGGGCATTTGCCGGCATTAAAAAACTACTATCAGCTGAAAGCTTCTTAATTCAATACAACGCAACGCTCCCCCTTGTCCTAGCATGTGACGCGTCCCCGTTCGGGGTGGGAGCCGTCCTGAGCCATAGACTCCCGAATGGCCTGGAAGCGCCCATCGCATATTACTCCCGAACTCTATCAAGTGCCGAGCGAAATTACAGCCAGCTCGACAAGGAGGCCCTCGCCGCCGTTTCGGGAGTAAAGAAATTCCACGAGTACTTGTTCGGGAGGGATTTTGAGCTAATCACAGACCATCGACCACTCCTGGGTCTCCTCGCGGGAGATCGACCAACCCCGGCAGCACTGTCGCCCAGGATGACACGCTGGGCCATCTTCCTCGCAGCATACTCCTATCGCCTGGTACATCAACCAGGGGCGAACATGGGCAACGCGGATGCACTCAGCCGATGCCCACTACCCGACAGCCTAGAAGACCCCACACCCGGCATCCCCATCCTGCTGATAGACGTTTTGGACTCTGGGCCCATAACATCAGCCGAGGTTGCAAGAGCCTCAACCAAGGACCATGTGATCCGGACAGTCGCAAGTTGGGTCATAAGGGGGTGGCCGGAAAAGATTGGGAGCGGGGAACTTAAACCGTTCGCGGGAAAACGAGACGAATTGACAATGCAAGGGGGTTGTTTACTATGGGGCGATCGGGTTGTTATTCCCTCACGCTTAAGGGAAAAAGTTTTAACGTTGTTGCATGAGGGGCACCCTGGGATTGTGAGAATGAAGGGGCTAGCCAGGAGCTACGTCTGGTGGCCCAGCATGGATGCAGACATTACAGAGTGGGTGGGGAGATGTCAGCCCTGCCAAGAGTCCAGATCAGACCCGCCAACGGCACCCATGAGGGAGTGGGAAAGGCCCCAGGGACCCTGGTCCAGAATACATATTGACTTTGCAGGCCCATTCCATGGACAGACCTTCATGGTCGTCGTAGACGCATTCTCCAAATGGCTGGAGATCAAGCTAATGAAGGCCACTACCACCGACGCAACCATCAGAGAGCTAAGACAATTATTCGCCACACATGGGTTACCGGACATCCTAGTGTCAGATAACGGGCCACAGTTCACCGCAACACAGTTCGAGGGGTACTTAGCGGGACTTGGGATCAGACATGTCCTTTCTGCCCCGTTTCACCCGGCTAGTAACGGACAGGCGGAGAGATTTGTGAGGTCAGCAAAGGAGGCCCTCTCACGCTTAAGCCCCGGAGACTGGCAGGAAAGGGTAGACAAATTTTTAATAGCCCAGCACTCCACACCCTGTACAGCCACAGGCCGAAGTCCGGCTGAACTACTAATGGGGCGGAAACTCCGGGGAATACTAGACAGACTAAACCCCAACTACTCCCCAGAGGTCTTCAAGGGGGGGGGAGAGGAAACTTAGAGAGTTCACCATAGGAACACCGGTACACGCTAGAAACTATGGACAGGGCCCCCTCTGGGAGGCCGGAACAATCACAGAAATCACAGGCCCCAAGTCATACAGGGTAGACATGGGGGACGGGAGAGTTTGGTGCAGGCACATTGACCAGTTAAGAAAAAGAGTAACCACAGACACCGAAGACACACCAGACGACCCCATCTCCGACCACGACTACCAACCAGAAGCACAAACCACTAGCCTGAGTAGAGCGGAGGACTTAGCTGAGGACTGGTATCCAGCGCCGCCCCGTCGAGGTAGTCCCAACAGCAGGAGAAGTCGCCGCCCACGAGGAGGTCCCGGAGGCCTCATTGGCGGAGCAGGGAGAAACAGAAAGTCCCTCCGACCTGCTCAACGCCGCCCCTCCGACTGAACTGCGCAGGTCAGCTAGGACTCGCACACGCCCTAGTCACCTGAGAGACTTTGTATGCAAATAACACCCCAAGTGACTTCTGGGAGGGGAGGAGTGTTATGTAAATAGATTTGTTTGGCGGGAAGTTCGAATTAACTGATCCTCAGCTGATTGGCTGACCACCACAGCTGCAAGGTATATAAAGGGAGCTGGCTCCCCAGGTCAGTTGCTGGAGTCTCACCCTACAATAAAGAGCTGTTGTCACTCACTACTCTGGCTTGCTGCGTCCTCATTCACCCAACTTAACAGTACCAGGGGTGAAATCCAGCAGATTCTAACAGGTTGTGGAGAACCGGTAGCAGAAATTTTGAGTAGTTCAGAGAACCGGCAAATTCCACCTCTGGCTGGCCCCCGAGTTGGGTGAGAATGGAGATTTTGCAATATCCTTCCCCTGCCATGCCCACCAAGCCACGCCCACAGAATCGGTAGGGAAAAATTTTGGAAACATGAATAAGGACATAGAGATAAAATAGCTAGAGAATAGATGGGAGAAAACAATTAGAAAAATAGATACTCAAATGATGTCAAGTAAAAGGAGAAAGGGCGGGGGGGCGTAAAAAGGGAAAAAAGTGAGATATTATAAAAATGTACGCAAATGATGAAATAAAAATAAATAATAATTGAATAAGAAATTGAAATGAGAATAAAGATAATTAGAAAATTGGGGCTGCTCAAATACCACTTTACACTGAACTGAAAAGGGAAACAACAGGAGAGAGGGGAAGGAGTAGAGAGAGAGGAAGGGAGAGGAGAGGAGAGGAGAAAGAAGAAAGGGAAAAGGAGAGGAAGAAAAGGGAGGAGAAAGAGGAGCAGAGGAGAAGGTTAGAAGGGGGGAAGAAGAGAGGAGTGGGGGAAAAGAAAGGAAAGTAGGAAAGAGAAGAGAAGAAGAATGAAGGAAGTAGGAGGAGAAAGAAGAAGGAAGAGAAGGGAAGGAGAAGAAGAAAGGTTGGAGTAAAGGTAAAGGGTAAAAGAGCAGCCCTGAAAAAGTAAAAATTAAAAATTAAAGTTAAAAGAGAACCAGTAGGGAAAAAATTTGAATTTCACCCCTGGTTAGCACCAACTCTGTCATTTGGCTAACCAAGCCTACCTCTTGATAGACCTGCTTGTTGAACCATCAGGATGCTCGTCTTTTCAGGGTTTCCTTAGCTTCAGGCTGGATGCCTTGTTGGACTGTATCACACAACATTAACCATTAATTGTTGCAGAATGCAACAGAACGCCTTCTGGAGACCACATGTAGCCAGGAGCTGAATGTTTCGGTAATGGTTTAAAGCAGATGTCTCCAAACTTGGCAACTTTAAGACTTGTGGACTTCAACTCCCAGAATTCCCCAGCCGGAAACTCATTGATGGAGCATCAAGCATACAGAAAGAATTGGCTGTCTCTAGGTTCTTGCATACATTGGTCAGACTTTGAGTGTTGTGTCTAGTTTGGGGCATGAGAATTCAGTTAGAGTGGAACAAATGCAGAGAAGGGGATGAATATGATCAAGAGGTTTAGAAACTAAGTCCTATGAAGAAAATTTAAAGAATCTAAATATATTTCCTCTTGTGAAGAGAAGTCAACATGATTGCCAATGTCCGATGATGGATATGGCACAACAAGAAGAAGAGAAGTTAGGTACTTTGGCAAGAGAGGGCAAAAAAACACACGTGCTTTGCAGGTCATTATTTGAGGAATACTTTAATTGAAACATGGAGGAAAATTAAAGACAAATTTTATTCTTTGACCCCCTCCTGGCTGGTCCCGCTAGAAGCCATGACATATACCCCACTATACAACAAAGAAAAACATCTACCTTATTATGAGCTACTTGATAGTCAAGGCTGTTTAAAAACAAGAACCGAACTAGCTCTGCAGGGAACGGAAGTGGATTGGTGGGCTTATGCTCAAATAAACTCCAAATATAAAAAAAGATAAGGAGCAAGGAGGTATTGATAGGACCCTGCAGGAGCTAGATAAGATTATATTAGGGAAGGAGGAAAAAATGTTAGCTAAGATTTACAACTTTTGAATAATCCGTTGGATAGGTGATGAGATCGTCAAAGCCTCGATGATTGCCTGGGGGAGGAATATTGGCCACTCAATCAATTTGGCGAAATGGGAAGAAATTTGGTCTAGACAATTGAAATTTTTGATGGCAACTACTTATAAGGAAAACTTGTACAAGATGGTATACAGGTGGCACCTTCCTCCCGCCCGACTATCCAAAATGTTTCCTGGACTCTCTCCAAATTGCTGGAAGTGTGGGGAGTTAGGTACCTATTTCCATGTATGGCGGACTTGCCCCAGAGTAACTGAATTTTGGAAACTCATTCAGAGATGGTTGTTAGAAATTACTGGTTACAAACTACAACTGAAACTTGAATTTTACTTATTAAACATCAGGCCAGATAAAATAGGCACTAGCAAATGGTATCTGATTGTTTATATCACAACTGCGGCTAGAATATGCCTCGCCCAAAAATGGAAGGGTAAAGATCTACCGTCTGAAGATATGATTATAGGGAAAATCATGGAATGTGCAGAAGCCGATAGGCTAACTAAACTTTTAAGAGACCAAAAAGACTCTGCATATTTCCAATGTTGGGACCTATGGTATGTTTGGTTAGATAATAGAATAAAAAGAGGACAATGCTAGATTAGACTTTTATTTTTTATCTGTTTATTTAGATTGAATGTTATGTATTGTGTAATGTTCTCACCATGATCTGTTTGTCGATAAACTTTCTGTTTGTATTTTTTTTAAAGAAATAAAATTATTAATTAAAAAAAAAAGAAGTTAGGTACGGATGGTGAAGGAAGAATAGGACTGCTATTCAGTTCCACCTCTTCTAATTCTTTTTTTTTAATAACTTTTTTATTAATAATACAAAATTAAAAAAACATTGGACATAGATATGACATCACTGGTTCCAAACATCTTCCGTTACTTTACAGTAATATTAGTACTCATATAAACATATAGTTCTTAAGCTTTGTTCATTATTTAAATATGATATGATATTAATACTTTCCCCCTTATTTCTGTATATTTATTTATCTCTTAAACATACATTCATCTATAATAAAATCTATATTTTTGTTCTAACACTATACATTTGTCTTGGCTACCCTCTTGTTATCTATCCAATCATAAAATTGTTCCCAGATTTTGTAGTACTTAGTTTTGCTTTTATCCTTGAGTTCCAAAATAAGTCTGTCCATTTCTTCTCATTCTTCATGGTGTAATTGACTTCATTTTATTTGGATAGGCTGTTAGTAACTGTTTCTTTAAATTTTTGTATACTCCTGCCATGGGCACTTTGTCTTTTCTCAGTCTCATGTTATTGTTTTCTAAATTCCCATTAGGACCTTCTCCAATTACTCTTGCTTTTGCATTATCGGTAATGCAATGTTTTGTCTAAGTTTATCATTGCCTTCTCTCAGGTAGCAGGCAATTCTTTGTTTCATGGCTATAGTAATCATCCCCGTGAATTTTTAAGTGCAGAAGATAAAAATCTGTTACACTTCAGCTACTTCTCCACTTATTTGCATTGCATCGGCATTGCCTTTAACAGGTTTTTTTTTCCAAAAAAGAAATATTGATCAGTAAAAATGTCACACAAAAGTAGGTCATTGTCTGTTCTCTATTGTTCCTGGGTTTAGGACATAGAAAAATAGATTTAGATTACAGGACGATAGATTCTGACCAGGGGTGGGTTCTAAATTTTTATACTACCGGTTCTGTGGGCGTGGCTTATTTTGTGGGCATGGCTTGATGGTCATGTGACAATTCTTTAGGATTTAGCAGAGGTACTGGTCTACCAGGCTTTTAACTGCTTGCAGAGCTCTACCGATTTACCCATTTATTTTTTGCAGATACTGGTCTACCCATTTATTTTTGCAGGCACTGATCTACTCATGTATTTTTGAAGGCACTGATCTACTCATGTATTTTTGCAGGCACTGGTCTACTCATTTGTTTTCTTTTAACACTGATCAGCTGTAGGGTGGCCTTTTGAAGCCCCGCGGCAAGAGTTTAAACAAAGTTTTTCCCTCTAGCCATCAGCTGGTACTCAGGAGGCAGCAATAGATTGGGGGTGGGGCCAAATAAAAGGTAAGAATAATGTGGGGGGTGGGTGGGTGCGGGGGGCAGAACCAGTTCGGTGACGTCATATCGTCACCGCTACTGGCTCGGGAGAACCGGGCTGAACCGGGAGAAACCCACCACTGATTCTGACTGAGCATTAGAAGAAAAATCCTAATAGTAAGAGTAGTTTGGTAGTAAAAAGTAAAACCCAGAGAGGTGAATGGGCCACCATACACTGGACGCATCCAAGCATAGGCTGGACTGTCACTGCGTTATTTTATTTACCAGCTGAGCTCACATTTCTGGACTATCAGACTTTCTGTACCTTGCCAAGAATTGTTATCAAAAGCTACTACGCATGTCTATCCACCCACATTCCTTCACACTCTTTCCTTTGTTCTCTTGCCAGAAAGGTCCGGCTGAGAAATAGCCGGCAAGAATTATTTCAAAATGTAGCAATTACTTTTCTTAGTTAGTGAGGTGTTTTATTTTCTTTATAACAAATAAATGAGTTTTATTAGAAAACTTTCTTCGCGTTTCTTTTCAGAATATTGCAACTTGGAGAGGCCACGATCCATCCTCTAATTAAACCAGGGTGATTTGTCCCAGAGCCAAACATGGGATTAATCAATGCCCTGACATGGACAACCTTCTGTAGGGATGCATTAATGCTGATTATTGAATTCAGCAGGGAGTTGGGTTGATGGCCTAAACCAGGGCTCTGCAACCTTAAACACTCAAAGAGCCATTTGGACCTGTTTCCCACAGAAAAGAAAACACCGGGAGCCACAAAACCATTCCTGTGCCTGACTATTTCTTGAGCAGCCACAAAACTAGCATATGTACTTGAATTAAAAGTCCTGTTTTCTTCTGAAACTTTTCTTTTCTTGGATTTATCCATGGTTGGCCTACCAGGGGTTGAAAAGCTCAATAAATAGCGTGCTGGCAGATATCGCACATTGGCGGTTGTTGATGCATATTTTGAGTGACAGGGAGCCGCAGCAGAGGAGTGAAAGAGCCACATGAGGCTCCAGAGCCACAAGGTTGCTGACCCTTGGCCTAAACAGCCTTCCAACTTTGTGATTGAAACTTGTTTTCTAGTATCTACAATAATAAATTTAGGATGTTTGGCTCACATGGATCGCAAAATCTACCTATCGGGAAACCCTATTCCAAATAGGATGTTGCCATAAAAGCAACAATGCCTTCCCATTGGCATTTAAATTGATTTTACTAAATAATTTGACCTTTACTCTACAGAAGCGCTGTTCTGCCCTTATACAGTTATAACATCCCTAAATTGAATTCAATATAGATTTACAGGAACCATTTTCATTCTCCCAATCCATCTCTAATGCTTTACTGAAACTTGAATTAGGATCTCTTTCTATAATTGCCTGCATACAAATGTGATGTCTGGTTGAAATTATGTTTGGGGAGCAATTCTTTTGTCCAACTTGTTCTTATTGACAAATTCCACAGTTCCTGGAAGAAAGTCATATCAAATGCTCCCTTATGGGACCACTCAACTCAATAGACATTCATTTTTATCTCAACTCCCTTGCTATTCCCATAACTTTTAAAGAGATAGTTTCTCCATAGAGAATACACTTAATCAAAGTTTGTGGAAGGACAGTTAAATAATATGCCCTGTTTAAATAATTACTACATGTGTTTGGAAGTAGTCAGTGAAATAATTGCTCACATTCTCCTGAACTGCCCATTACATCTGGATTGTAAATTTGTTCTGATGTAGCCCTTCTTGCCATATATACACGCTGGCCTAAATCTGAGATTGTACACCTCTTGTTAACAAGACAATTTCCTGAATTTTCCAAGAAAGTTGCTAAATGCTGTTATCAGAAGACAATGGATTTAAATTTAATTTAGCCTGGAGTGCTTGGTTCTTTAGGGGACTATAAAGAGAACTACTCAATGCTATTGTCTCTCTTATTATTGCTCTTTATATACAGATATAAAAACACTTTATCTGATTTTACTGTATTTTACTGGTGAGGTTATTCCCATCAGTTTCCATTTACTCATCTTACAAATATATACATTGCTTTTTCCGTCTAATGTGTTCATTGGCTATGAATTTATAACTAATGAAACATGTTCTGCTTCCTGTCCTTGGTTTATCTTTGTTTCCTTTCCAACTCTGGAGATGCCATTTTAAAAAGGCAAAGCATTGAGGCAAATCCAGGGAAGAGATGCCTACCAATTAGGGCTACACAGAGACCCAGATCCAAGGGACAAAATGTGGCTCTGAGTGTGTGTTGATATACACAGAAGCACCTGTTGGGGAAAACAAGTCTGTTATTTAAATAATTTGAAAGTTGCTGTTCTTAGCTCCCTGCATAGCCACAGACTCTGCAAAACCCCCTTTTTTTAAAAAAAAAAATATTTTATTGATTTGTCAAGCATATGTAAGATAACAGATAAAAGATAAAAGTATAAACATGATTATGAATACATGAAATGGATACGAGTAAAAAAGGAATATTAAGACAGGGATGGTAGGCACGCTGGTGCACTTATGCACGCCCCTTAAAGGCCTCTTGGGAATGGGGTGAGGTCAACAGTAGACAGTCTAAGGTTAAAGTTTTTGGGGTTTGGGGAAGAAACTACAGAGTCAGGTAGGGCATTCCAGGCATTGACCACTCTGTTGCTGAAGTCGTATTTTCTGCAATCGAGTTTGAAGTGGTTTACTTTAAGTTTGTATCTGTTATTTGCTCGTGTATTGTTGTGGTTGAAGCTGAAGTAGTCATTGACAGGTAGGACATTGTAGCAGATAATTTTATGTACTACCCTTAGGTCAGACCGAAGGCGGCGTAGTTCTAAGCCCAAAATTTCCAGTCTGGTGACACAAGGTATTCTATTGTGGGTAGAGGACTCTTCTTATGAAATATCTCTGGACTCTTTTGTCCTATGAATTCAAATTGCTGCATAGCCCTACTATTCCTGGTGACTCATTGCGGTATCCATCAACTTCATCTTGGTTCTGAAGCTTCTTGCTATTGCATTCTGGTTTCATGGCCCAAAGAATATCAGTGAGAGAGTCATCTTCTCAAAGCCTGGCATTAGCTACTATAGAAAACAAGCTGCCGGATTCCATTGATTTTGGATTTGGTCAAGCATTGCCCTATTTGTTCATTTTTTGTAAATTTCTGCCCATAAAAGGAAAAAAAAATATCAAAGTTGATTTTGGAAAAACATGCAGGAAATACCCAGAGAGTGGTGCGGTGGCCTAGAGGTGGAGATCTCACCTCACAATCAGGAGGCTGTGAGTTCTATCCTAGGTAGAGGCAGATATTTCCCCCTCTGGACCCTTAAGAATATATCTGCTGAAAAAAACTCCGCATTGGCGACAGGAAGGGCATCTGGCCAGTAAACACTCAGCTCCATTCAGTTGCCCAGACTCCACCCTGCAAGGGGTTATGGGGTCATTAGAAGAGGATGATGATGCACGAAATACCCAGAGAACAAGAATATCCATAAATGGCATCTCCTGTGGGAGGGGCTGACACATTAAAAAGAGGCAGAACTTGCATTGGGATGCTTTGTCCACCAACTGGCCAATTTTGACCACCTCTCCCTTTAAATGCTAGTGACATGCATAAAACATAGCAACATACTGGGATCAAACATATTTATTAATTTAGACATGTAATTTTAGACAAGATTATATCTCGAGCCACAGTTTTCACAGTGGTCAGAATCCTTAGTGAGGGCTGTAAAGCACTGGGAAGCGATATTCCCTCAACACTGTCAAACTAGTTACTAAGTCTCATTACTATTAATCTTCTCATCGTTCCTATCACCCATCTCCTCCCATTTATGACTGTATGACTGTAACCTTGTTGCTGGTATCCTTAAGATTTATGTTGAGTGTTTTCCTATGACTATCATTAAGTGTTGTACTGTATGATTCTTGATGAATGTATCTTTTCTTTTATGTACTCCGAGAGCGTATGCACCAAGACAAATTCCTTGTGTGTCCAATCACACTTATTTATTTATTTATTTATTTGATTTGATTTCTATACCGCCCTACTCCCGAAGGACTCAGGGCGGTGCACAGCCAAAAAATAAAATACATACATACAAAATTTAAAAGTGAAATTAGAATCAAATTAAATAGTTTTGGCCCAGACTTGGCTAATAAAGAATTCTATTCTGTTCTGTTCTGTTCTGTTCTGTTCTGTTCTGTTCTGTTCTGCTCTGCTCTGCTCTGCTCTGCTCTATTCTATTCTATTCTATTCTATTCTATTCTATTCTATTCTATTCTATTCTATCTAAAAGATTTGTATTTACAAACCTGGCAGAAAAGACTAGGGCCAGGTGGACATCATACCCATACAGTAACTCCAACTGCTAGCGCTGTTGCCAAAATTGAAGAGTGAAAAGTGAAAAGTGATGTCCAGGTGTTTGTGCTCTCTTTCTTATAGTCTTTACATTTTAACCAGCCTTGGATAGAGCAGAGGGCATTTTAAAGCGATGTTTGACCTTAAGAGCTCTTCTCTCCCCTGTAGCACCCATGACCACTCTACCCTGAACATGTGCAGAGACCCAAATTGCTGAGTTACTAAAATGCAATTAAGCATTGTGGGCTACGGGGTACCCATCCTTGTTTATTTTGGAACTCACTGGCCTTCCTCGACCTTCAGTTGCCAGGGTTATAACGTTCATTTGGACAGCTGTCAGATGGAGAGGGAGGAAACAAAGGAAACGGCAGGGCTACAATATTCACTTTTTACTTTTCCCTATTTTTAAAACCTTTTGTATTTAGAGTACAATGGAAGGAGATTGAATAACACCCATATAATGATACGGTATATAGTAAAAGCACCAATAGTTAACTGCCCTATAACACAAAAGATGCAGATGGGATATAGGTGAGGGTGAGGAAGTAAGGACCAGAGAATTGCAAAGCCCAGCAAAGACAATCACGTTATAAATAGCTTGTAAATTGCTTGGTGTGCACAAATTTGCTCATATTTGGGACCACAGAGGTCCAATAATGAAAGATAGCTCTTTTGCAAGCTCAGGAGAAGAGATATATATTTTTTCCCCTCACAGCCGAGTTAGTGCTATCGATCAGTCCTTGAGACAACAAAAATCTATTCTGGAATAAAAATTTGCTGCCCCATTGCCAACTCCTTCACCTGCCAAGTAAGCTACTTCCCAAAGGTGGTGTCCTCATTTACTCTATGCAGATGAGGTTAAGGAAGGAGAATTCTCTTCCTTCCCAACTAATGTCAGCACAAAGGGAACTACCACTCCTTTTATCCAAGAATGCGGTTGGGGAAGAGGCAACTTTGGGTAAATGGCTAGACCAGCAGATTTAGCAATCTGTTAGAACAAGATCCAAGATTGAGGGATCTTGGAGTCTTATGGGTAAAGGTAAAGGTAAAGGTTCCCCTTGCACATATGTGGTAGTCGTTCCCGACTCTAGGGGACGGTGCTCATCTCCGTTTCAAAGCTGAAGAGCCAGCGCTGTCCGAAGACGTCTCCATGGTCATGTGGCCGGCATGACTAAATGCCAAAGGCGCACGGAGCGCTCTTACCTTCCCACCAAAGGTGGTCCCTATTTTTCTACTTGCATTTTTTACATGCTTTCGAACTGCTAGGTTGGCAGAAGCTGGGACACTTAACGGGAGCTTACACGTCACTAGGGATTTGAACCGCTGAACTGCCTACCTTTTGATCGACAAGCTCAGCGTATTAGCCACCGAGCCACTGCGTCCCATTGGACAATCACTTAAATATGAGCCAGCAGTGCGCAGCAGCTGCCAAAAAAGCCCACACAGTTCTAGGCTGCATAAACAGAGGAATAGAATCAAGATCACATGAAGTGTTAATACCCTGTTTCCCCCAAAATAAGACATTCCCTGATCATAAGCCCAATCGGGCTTTTGAGCGTATGGCAATAAGGCCAAGCACTTATTTCAAAAAAATATAAGACAGGGTCTTATTTTCGGGGAAACACGGTAGCACTTTATAATGCCTTAGTAAGGCCACACTTGGAATACTGCATCCAGTTTTGGTCATCACAATGTAAAAAAGATGTGGAGACTCTAGAAAGAGTGCAGAGAAGAGCAACAAAGATGATTAGGGGACTAGAGCCTAAAACATATGAAGAACGGTTGCTGGAACTGGGTATGTCTAGTTTGATCAAAAAAAAAAACGACTAGGGGAGACATGATAGCAATGTTCCAATATCTCAGGAGCTGCCACAAAGAAGAGAGAGTCAAGCTATTCTCCAAAGGACATGAAAGCAGGACAAGAAGCAATGGGTGGAAACTAATCAAGGAGAAAAGCAATCTAGAACTAAGGAGAATTTTCCTGACAGTTAGAACAATTAATCAGTGGAACAATTTCCCTCCAGAAGTTGTGAACGCTCCAACACTGGAAGTTTTTAAGAAGAGATTGGATAACCACTTGTCTGAAATGGTATGGCGCTTCCTGCCTAAGCAGGGGGTTAGACTAGAAGACCTCCAAGGTCTCTCTTTTCCAACTCTGTTATTCTGTTCTGTTCACTCATTCCACATTTTGTCTAATTAACAGGTGGCAGTCAGTGCTGGAGGAAACTGTGGTGAAGCTGGAAGGTTGGCTTATGCTGCCTGCCTGCACCTGTCAGCTATTATTCAGACTGCTTTTGAATATGGGTTGAGTGCTGGAATACCCATGTTTAAAAATAGTCTGTCAAAAAGGAGATGATGAACAACCAGGTGCTGTCAATGGGGGGTGAGGGGAGTCTCCCTTCAGCTGCCCTGTGATGTCTCTACTACAGAGAGTGCCACCTCTTAGTTAAGCCAATTCTTCTTTCAAAGCCAGAGTTCCAAACTGGGATGAACTCAGAGACCTGACAAAAGGTGGGAGAAAGCCTAGTTAAAAACTGCTCAAACCAGAACAGCCCCTTGAGGAATGGGACAAGCCCACTCCAGCCTATAGAAGCTACTGGAGTCAGGAGGGCAAGCCCCAGAAGGTAGGAGATGAAAATATAGCAAGAATAAAATGAACAAAGAACTGGAGACATCAGCCAAAAACAACAACACTGATTTGGGAACAAACAAACAAAAAAATCCTGCTCTTTTTTCTTCTTCTTCCATCAGTCCAATTTGGTGAAAGAAATTTTGCTTTCAATTTTCTTTTCAAAAGAGAAGTGAGATTTAGATCCTGGAGTGTGGGAGAGGAAATAGGATATTCTCACCTTTGCAACAAACCTCAATTTTGCGGGAAGAGGCTCTCCTTTCCTTCTGAAAGCCTGTTAAGTCACAACCGTTTGTAATCTACGGCAATTTAAATTACAGCAAATGAAATAAATCATTTGCATAAAATCGCATAAAATCAGCGTGGATTCCAGTGCCTTGTTCAGACTATGTTGGATGCAAATCACTATTATTTGGTGGTGGTGGGGACACATGCAAATAGAAATTTGATCGTATGAGTTCTGCTGAATGGGAGCTCATTAAATTAATAGCATAGAATAGAATTCTTTATTGGCCAAGTGTGTTTGGAATTTGTCTTGGTGCATATGCTCTCAGTGTTCATAAAGGAAAAGATACATTCATCAAGAATCATGAGGTACAACACTTAATGATAGTCATAGGGAACAAATAAGCAATCAAATCATATTAGCAAACAGTCAGTATAAATTTTAAGGATACCAGCAACAAGGTTGCAGTCATACAGTCATAAGCGGGAGGAGATGGGTGATAGGAACGATGAGAAGATTAATAGTAGTGCAGACTTAGTGAATAGTTTGACAGGGAATTATTTGTTTAGCAGAGTGATGGCATTCGGGAAAAAATGGTCCTTGTGTCTTGTTGTTCTGGTGTGCAGTGCTCTATAGCGTCATTTTGAGGGTAGGAGTTGAAACAGTTTATGTCCAGGATGTGAGGGATCTGTAAATATTTTCACAGCCCTCTTTTTGACTCATGCAGTATACAGGTCCGCAATGGAAGGCAGATTGGTAGCCATTGTTTTTCCTGCAGTTCTAATTATCCTTTGAAGTCTGTGTCTGTCTTGTTGGGTTGCAGGACCAAACCAGACAGTTATAGAGGTGCAGATGACAGACTCAATAATTCCTCTGTAGAATTCCTCTGTATGATTTAACTGAACTTAGTTATGAACTGGCCAAGGAGAGATGAAAGAGCAGTCTGTATTTAATCTTTCCAGTCCAGAGGTGAGATACATATGCATCTTACTCATGATTTGCAACTGTCTTAGCTTTCTGTTCTTCACTTCAACTCCAAGAAAAGACAGCATTTGAGGGAATGCTTAAATGTGGCAGGTTAGTAATTTATGCTATTGTTGCTGCCTATAACTGTCTGTAACAGTTCCTGGAACAGGAGCAGAGGTGGGTTTCAGCAGGTTCTGACCAGTTCTGGAGAACCGGTAGCGGAAATTTTGAGTAGTTCGGAGAACTGGTAAATACCACCTCTGAGTGGCCCCGCCCCCATCTATTCTCTGCCTCCCAAGTCCCAGCTGATCAGGAGGAAATGGGGATTTTACAGCATCCTTCCCCTGGAGTGGGGAGGGAATGGAGATTTTACAGTATTCTTCCCCTGCCACGCCCACCAAGCCATGCCACGCCCACCAAGCCACACCCACAGAACCAGTAATAAAAAAATTTGAAACCCACCACTGAACAGGAGCATTACTGAAAAGATTCCTTAGCCCAGGAAAGGGACAAAATGTGAGTAACTCTACCTTTATTACGCTAAGTGTAAGTTGATCTGAAGAATTAATTTGTCAAGCTTTCGAGATTCTCTTATCCTGTCAACAATAAAGACAATCTAAGTGACTCTTGCTTCCTCTTCACATTTGCCAGGCTCAAAGGCCTTGACACCGCCAGCAGCATCTGGGATGGAACAAATAAGGGTGCATGCCACACCCTTTTTGTATAAACATTGACAACAAGCCCATGTACAAGAAGGATGGAGTGTATTCTGGATGCTGCCCCACCATCATACCAATCTTGACTCCTCGCCCCAGATGCTGCTGTGAATTCTTGATCTTGAGAACTTGTTGGAGAAACTCTGACATATTTGAAGAATTATTTTGAAAGCCCATTTCAAAATGCAATGTGAGCACACACACCCTGTGTATGCACATGCATCCCCACGCATACGCACGCGTTCCCCCCACGTGTGTGTGTTTGATCCTGGAAAGCCTCCTGCACCAACTTGGAAGCCAAAACGGGGCACAGGGGGGCGTGCAAGGCCCCCCTGTGCTCTGTTTTGGGCCTGGAAAGCCTCCTGACACCCCCCCATGCATGCGCCCCGCCCATCCAAGCATGTGCGTGTGAGTCCCCCGCATGTGCCCCACCCACCCGCATGCATGACAGAGACCCGAAGACCAGCAGGCCGGTGGGAGGTGCATGTGCATGCACAGCGGAGGTGGGCTGGGGCGATGACTGGCGTGCCCACAGAGAGGGCTCTGCATGCCACCTCTGACACGTGTGCCATAGGTTCACCGTCACAGGTATAGGGTCTCCTGCTTGAGCAGAGGGTTGGACTAGATGACATACAACAGGGTGTCAAACTAGATCTCTTTGAGGGCCTGATCAGCATTGTAGTTCTCCTCCGAGGGCTGGCCGGGGGGTGGGAGGATTCCTCCTGCAGCACCCTGCTGGCCAAAATTGGGCGCCGGAGGCTCTGACTCTCCCACGCCAGTGGTGGGTTGCCCCCGGTTCAGACTGGTTCGCAAGAACTGGTAGTAAAACCAGTGGGAAGCCCCGCCCACTGCCCCAGATGTCATCATCGGCGATCTGCACATGCACAGAAACAAGGCACGGGATCCCATTGCGAACTGGTAGTAAAGGTAAGTAGAACCCACCCCTGTCCCACGCTCCATTTTGGCTGCCAGAGGCTCCTGCTATTTCCAGGCCAGCCCCTTGGGCTAGATTTAAGCACCCCATGGGCCAGATCCGGCCCGCAGGCCTTGAGTTTGACACCCATGACCTACAAGATCCCTTACAACTCTGTTATTCTATTCTATTCTATTGTAAACCATCAACAAAAAAGTAGCAAGAGGGATTTCCTGGGGTAACATAATCAAGCAGGCTGGGCCCCTCTGATCAGGTTGCCAAAGATAACCAAAGCAGATTAGCAAAATATGTAGGAAGCAGGATGAAGAGAAGGATTGGCCCTTTAAGTATTGTCATCCAAAGCTGCAAAAGCAGCAAATCCCCGCCCGATGCCTCTGCCATCCAACCTTTCCATAGGGCTCTATTTGAAAATTTGGACTTCCAACCAGGACTCTCAGTTACGGGTCAGAAACAGACAGGAAGGCAGTGAAGTTCTAATCAAAACTCGTTAACCCAATAAAAATGCACCAAAGACGAATAAATATAAATCTCAGTAAATGATCTCTTGGAGACACTCTCTGTGCATTCTCTAAAGCTTAGCGGAGATTTCAGAGGATTAAATGGTTCTGAAAAGAGATTAGATGAATCTGTGGAGGAGAAAAGGTCATTCGCTGGCTATTAGTCATCATAACACTGCATAAAGATGTTACAGGCTGCAGGATTCTCATTCATGGTTCCAGCCACGCTCTTTCCTGTCATTCCCAACTCAGCCAGCGTGTTGTGATTATCGAATATAATCATCTGTCATTGGATTCTTTTTTTAAAATTTATTTTTATATGCCGCCCTTCTCCGGAGACTCAGGGCGGCTTACAAGGCGTTAAGCAATAGCCTTCAGACTTTTGTATATTTATACAAAGCTTATTGCCCCCACAAACCGGGTCCTCATTTTACCCACCTTAGAAAGGATGGAAGGCTGAGTTGACCTTGAGCCTGTTGAGAATTGAACTCGCAGTAATTGCAGGCAGCTGGATGTTAAATGCTTCCTTAGTAGGAGGATTGGCTGCAAATGGAGCCAGGAAGGTCTGGGCCATGCTGCCAAATTTAAGTCCGTTGAGGCAGGGGTGGGCTTCAAAAATTTTAGCAAGGGGTTCTCTGTCCAGTTCCTGGGTGGGCGCGGCCATGGTTGGCATGGTCTAGTCGGCCTCCTGCACCACAGTGGGGGGAGGGGTGTTTTTGCCCTCCCCAGGCTCCGGAGGCTTTTTTTGAGCCTCGAGAGGGCGAAAACAGCCTCCCCAGGCTCCGGAGGCCCTCCAGAGGCCAGAAAGGGGCCTGTTTCCAGCCTTCTCGAACTTCTGGTAGGCCCGTTTTTCGCCCTCCCTGAGCCTCCACATGTGCCCTGCACATACCTTCATCCAAAATGGGCCGCGTGGGGATTCCTGGGAGGGGAGTGGCGGGATGGGCGGGGACAGCCAGGAGTGGAATTTGTGGGTTCTCTGAACTGCACAGAATCTTAGCTAGAGGTTCCCCCGAACCCCTGTGAACCCCCAGCAGCCCGCCCCTGCTTTGAGGCCTTGGTAGCTCCTCAGAGTCCTCTCCTTACTCTCCTCTTTCCTACTTGTGAAGAAAGTGGAGAGAGGAATACAGGTAGTCCTCGACTTAATGACCACAACTGAGCCCAAAATTTTTGTTGTTGTTAAGTGAGACATTTGTTAAGTGAGTTTTGCCCCATTTTATGACTTTTCTTGGAATAGTTGTAATAGTCAATCACTGAAGTTGTTAAGTTAGTAACGCGGTTGTTAAGTGAATCTGGCTTCCCCATTGACTTTGCTTGACAGAAGGTCACAAAAGAGGATCACATGACTCCAGAAAATTGTAACCATTATAAATTTGAACCAGTGGCCAAGCATCTTTTGTTCACGTGACCATGTGGATGCTGCAAAGGTTGTAACTGTGAAAAATGGTCATAGATCACATTATTCAGTACCATTCAGAGGTAGTATTCAGCAGGTTCTGACCAGTTCTGGAGAACCAGTAGCAGAAATTTTGAGTAGTTTGGAGAACCGGTAAATACCATCTGACTGGCCTCACCCCCATTTATTCTCTGCCTCCCAAGTCCCAGCTGATCGGGAGGAAATGGAGATTTTACAGTATCTTTCCCCTGCCACGCCCACCAAGCCATGCCATGTCATGCCATGCCCACCAAGTCACGCCCACAGAACCAGTAGTAAAAATTTTTGAATCCCATCACTGCTGCCATTGTAACTTTGAATAGTCACTAAATGCATCTCTCGTTCCCTGGGTTGCACAGATCCTCAGGGCCTGGGCCTCTGGCTGATGTTGTGCAACGCCAGGTCCGTGATAAATAAAGCCCCCCTCATTTACGATCTTATTCAAGAGGGGGGAGTGGACCTGGCAGGTATTACGGGGACCTGGTTGGTGGGGAGGGGGGGTCCCCCTCGTCAAAATGTGCCCACCAGGCTTCCGCACATTCCATCAGCTGAGGGCTCAAGGTAGGGGTGGGGAGGTGGCGGCTATTATAAAGGAAAGTCTTTGTCTGAGGGAGGCCACGGTACCTCAGATAGCTGGATGTGAGTCTCTCCTTGTGAAGTGGGGTCGTGGGGTGCAGATGGGCTTGCTGATTGCATACCTGGCTCCCTGCCACGTAGCGGCGGCCCTGCCCGAGCAGCTCAACGTAATAGCCAGGGTGGCGGTGGATAACCCCAGACTTATGGTCATGGGGGATTTCAACCTGCCATCCATCGGTGAAATGTCTGAGGCGGCTCGGGAGTTCATGGCTTCCATGATGGCCATGGACCTGTCCCAGTTAGTTCAAGGCCCTACTCATATGGGAGGGGACACACTCTGGACTTGATTTTTGTCTCTGGTCAGTGGCTGAATGATCTAGAAACAGGGGATTTAGTCATCAAGCCCTTGTCATGGTCAGCTCATTCACTCCTTCGACTAGAATTTCGAGCTGCTATCCTCTATCGCAGGGAGACAGAACCAACCAGGTGGTTCCGTCCCAGGCACCTGATGGATCCGGATAGGTTCCTGATGGAGCTTGGGCCATTCCCTGAGGCTCTGGCTCATGACTCGACTGAAGAACTGGTGGCCGCCTGGGATAGGGCAGCCGCTGGAGCTTTGGACCACGTCGTGCCTTTGCAGCCTCTGGCCCGGTGCCCATCCCAATTGGCTCCCTGATTTTCTGAGGAGCTGAGAGAGATGAAGCGCCGGAAAAGACGCCTGGAGAGCGATTGGAGGGCCAGCCGTTCCAAATCTGACCGAACACTGGTGAGGTCTCATATTAAGATCTACCTAGTGGCGATAAGAGTGGCAAAATCTAATTATTTTTCCACTCTTATTGCGTCTGCAGATAACCACCCAGCCGTCCTGTTTAGGGTGACCCGCTCCCTACTTCATTTGGGAGCGCAGGAAGACCCCTTGCAGGGTAGGGCTAAGGATTTTGTGCAATACCTGCATGACAAAATCGCTCAGATTCGGGAAGGCTTGGACTTCGATTGGATAGGTTCAGGGGAGGTGATGGAGGTGGGTCTTGAGAGTGTTATCTGGGAGGAGTTTGACCTTGTGACTCCCGAGGACGTGGACAGGATTCTGGGTAGGTTTAGCACTGCCACATGTTTATTGGACCTGTGTCCCTCCTGGTTGGTACTGGCCTCCCGGGTGGTGACACGAGGCTGGCTCCAGGTGATTATTAACGCTTCTTTGAGTGAGGGCTGGTTCCCCTCTGCCTTGAAAGAGGCGGTGGTGAGACCCCTCCTCAAGAAGCCTTCCCTGGACCCGGCTGTATTAGTGAACTATCGTCCAGTCTCCAACCATCGCTTTGTGGCAAAGGTTGTTGAGAGTGTGGGGGCACGACAACTTCCCCAGTACCTAGATGAAGCTGTCTATCTAGACCCGTACCAGTCGGGCTTCAGGCTGGGGTACAGCACGGAAACGGCATTGGTCGCATTGGTTGATGATCTCTGGAGGGCTTGGGACAGGGGTTGTTCCTCTGTCCTGGTCCTATTAGACATCTCAGCAGCTTTTGATACCATCAACCATGGTATCATGCTGCACCGGTTGGAGGGGTTAGGAGTGGGGGGCACCATATTGCGGTGGTTCTCCTCCTTCCTCTCTGATCGTATGCAGTTTCTGTTGACAGGGGGACAGAGGTCGACCTCGAGGCGCCTTGTTTGTGGGGTGCTGCAAGGGTCGGTCCTCTCACCCCTCCTGTTCAATATTTATGTGAAGCCGTTGGGTGAAATCATCTGTGGTTTTGGTGTGAAGTTTCATCAGTATGCTGATGATACTCAGCTGTACATCTCCACCCCGGACCACCCCAATGATGCCCTTGACGTGATGTCCCGGTGCCTGGAGGCCGTGTGGATCTGGATGGGGAGAAACAAGCTCAGACTCAACCCCTCCAAGACCAAGTTGCTGTGGTTTCCTGTGTCCTGGTATAGCCAGCTGGTTCCATCACTGACTATTGGGGGTGAGATCTTGGCCCCCTCAGAGAGGGCTCGCAACTTAGGTGTCCTCCTGGATGCATGGCTGTTTCTAGAAGATCATGTGACCGCTGTGGCCAGGGGGGGGGTTTATCAGGTTCGCCTGATTTACCAGTTGCATCCCTTTCTGGATTGGGACTCCTTGCACACAGTCACTCATGCCCTCGTCACCTCCCGTCTGGACTACTGTAATGCTCTCTACATGGGGCTCCCCTTGAAGAACACTCGGAGGCTCCAACTGGTCCAAAATGCGGCTGCACGGGTGATTATGGGAGCGACACGGCACACCCATGTAACACCTCTCCTGCGCGAGCTGCACTGGCTCCCGGTGGTCTTCCGGGTGCGATTCAAGGTGTTGGTTACCATCTTTAAAGCGCCCCATGGCTTAGGACCTGGGTACTTACGAGATCGCCTTCTGCTACCGATAGCCTCCCACCGGCCAATACGCTCCCACAGAGAGGGACTCCTCAGGGTGCCGTCGGTCAAACAATGTCAACTGGCAACCCCCAGGGGGAAAGCCTTCTCTGTGGGGGCACCTGCCCTCTGGAATGAATTGCCCCCGGAGATACGGATGATCCCTGACCTACGCGCCTTTCGCCGTGCCCTCAAGACGTTATTGTTCCAACAAGCTGGGCTGGCCTAAACATGAATTTTAATGGTTGTTTTAATTTTTAATAAGATTGGGGCCAAATTATTTAATATATTTTTAAATTTCTTTTAAATTTTTTGTATATGTGTGTTTTAGTGTTGGCTGTGCACCGCCCTGAGTCCTTCGGGAGAAGGGCGGTATAAAAATTTAAATAATAAATAAATAAATAAATGAACTGCTGTAAGTCGAGGCCTAGCTGTAGACTATGAGGTGACCAGGGGATAAGACGATGGGGAACAATTGTGTTCTGAAAGGGCTGGTAAGAATCTTTATTGCATGCTGAGAAGAGGCCTCTAAAAGAGCTGAGTGCCTTCTGCAAATATCAAAATGCACTGTTCTTTTTTATACCCACCATCTGGCACTTCGTTCTCTCACCTTTTCAATTGTACAATAGACTTTTTAGCCTACAATTCTTGGCTTGGGCGACCAGCTTTCCATGCCATCAGGAGAAGGAGATAACAAACATCAAAACAAAGGGAGTCAGATAACAAAAAGAACAGACTGTTGTTTTTCCTAGTCTTGTGAACGGAGGCAGCATATGGACATCATAAATGTCATGTTTATGGTACATGGTGTTAGTATCCAAAGCAAGAATAGAGTCCTCTTAGTTTAGAGTGGCTCAGGATCTCTTTACATTCTTAGAAATGGTTGAGGACACCGAAAAGCTTTGCTTTTTTTGCGGGTTATATCCAGTGGTGGGATTCAAGTAATGATTTCTTCCAACAACCAGTTTGCCAAACTGCTCAGAAAGTTAACAACCGGTTCTCCCGAAGTAGTGCGAACTGGCTGAATCCCACCACTGGTTATATCTATCAATATTTACTGTTTTAGAAATTAAAACTGAGAGAACTGAAGAACTGAAACTGAGAAATTGTAAAATATTTATTTGAATTTTCAAACCCCCCTGAATGGATCCCTGGGGTCCCCAGACCACACTTTGAGAAGTGCTGATTTAGATGAATGTAGGGAGACTGTTGTAAAGTCATCCCCTAAGTATTTTTTAAAATATTCCAGTTGCAGAGGTCATAGTATGACTGACAAGATTTTCTTTCTCATTGCCATGCAACAAGCCAAAGATAACCAAACCTGTAACTTTGTTTTGTTCATGGTTCTTCTGCAGTGGTTTTGGCAAGAAACCCAATGATCACTGCAGTTGAGCATGCAAATAAAAGATACTTTGGTTCCAATTGCTTTGGTTCCTTATTAACCTAAATTAAAGGCATTTTTCTCAGAACAGTTTGTTGACATTAGGTAAAGGTAAAGGTTCCCCTCGCACATACATGCTAGTTGTTCCCGACTCTAGGGGGCGGTGCTCATCTCCATTTCATCCATCATCATTGTGCATCCAAACAATGGGGCTTGGTCCCAAAACTGACGCAGGATTGCACCATCATCAAACATATATTAGTGCCACAAGGCCAGCAGAGATTACACTCTAAACCTTTCTGGCCACCAGATAAGGTAAAGGTAAAGGTTCCCCTTGCACATATGTGCTAATTGTTCCCGACTCTAGGGGGCAGTGCTCATGTCCATTTCAAAGCCAAAGAGCCAGCACTGTCCGAAGACATCTCCGTGGTCGTGTAGCCGGCATGACTAAATGCCAAAGGCGTACGGAACACTGTTACTTTCCCACCAAAGGTGGTCCCTATTTTTCTACTTGCATTTTTTACATGCTTTCGCACTGCTAAGTTGGCAGAGGCTGGAAGTAATGGGAGCTCACCCAGTTACACAGCACTAGGGATTCGAACCGCTGAACTGTCAACCTTTCGATCGACAAGTTCAGTGTCTTAGCCACTGCATCACTCTTGTTGACATTACTGATATCTCAACTCCCACATTTGCTTCCCATCTATCTACTTTTTTACAGTTAAGATTTTTTTTAATAAAAGGCATGTCAGACAGAAATCAAAAGATGCCAAGGAAAGGGGCTATGAGCATATTACTGTTCATCGATAATCAATTGCCTACTTTGCCCTGTTGCTAACTGTGCCTGCTTATATCAAATACGGTATAGTCAAATACCATGACTATTTACAGTATGTATATTTACTTCCTAACAGAAAACACCTGCTAAGCTCTGTTTACAAAACAAATGAATTCTCAATCTGCTAGTGCTTCATTCTACCAGCTAAGGACAACAATGAAGCAATTGTCTCATTTTCATTGTGGACTGCAAGATGGTATTAGAGTTCTTCCCAACATTTTCATCTATACCATATATTCAGCTATTGAGCAGTGTGGTGGCCTAGTGGTGAAGATGCTCACCTCCCACTCAGAAGGTTGAGAGTTCAATCCTAGGTAGCAGCAGAAGTTTCTCTCCTAGGGGGCAAAGAAAAAATAACTGCTGCTAACTCTGTGTGGCGTCAGGAAGAGCATATGGCCAGTAAACACTCAGCTTCATCCAGTCAGCCTGGCTCTACCCCAAATTAAGGGATTAAGGTAAAGGTTCCCCTCAGACATATGTGCTAGTCGTTCCAGACTCTAGGGGTCAGTGCTCATCTCCGTTTCAAAGCTGAAGAGCCAGCGTTGTCCGAAGAAGTCTCCGTGGTCATGTGGCTGGCATGATTAAACACAAAAGGCACACGGAACGCTGTTACCTTCCCAACAAAAGTGGTCCCTATTTTTCTACTTGCATTGTTTAAGTGCTTTTGAACTGCTAAATTGGCAGAAGTTGGGACAAGTAATGGGAGCTCACTCCGTTATGCGGCACTAGGGATTTGAACTGCTGAACTGCCAACCTTTCGATCGACAAGCTCAGCGTTTTAGCCACTGAGCCACCGCATCCCTTAAAAATGAAGGGATTACAGAGTCATAAAAAGAGAGTTATTCAACTACTGAATATTAGACAAAAATGCTCTGAATCATTGCCTTCAACTTCTATGATTTCCGAAATTTCAAAGTTAAAGCAAGCAAGATGGCAAAGCTGGTTTTCACATAGTCAGTGATGAAGATCTGATTGTTGCAAAGACCAATGGAAACCATCTCTCTTGTGCAAAACAGGGGATCAGCCACCTCTTAATATTGTACAGGAGATGCAAATAGATTTAAAATTGTTTCTCTAATATCCAGCTTACTCTGAAAACACAACAGCCACTAGAAATCTTTCATTATGGTTCTTCAAATTTTCTTGAATAAAGAAAATAACATTATTAGTTTTGGAATTCCTGTTGAGGTTGCTTATTTGATTCTAGTCCTCCCTATGAAATGAAGCCAGAGTCAGTATGACTGGGTCAGTTTATAAATACTGTAAGTAAATAAATGAAATTTAGTACAACCCAATAACATATGATTCAGGAGTGGGGAGCAATAAATCACATTTTTAAAAAGAATATGCTTCGCATGGATGAAAAATAAATCTCAAATTGCCTTAGTTCAAACAACACAATAAACCACAAAAATTTGACCTGAGCTAAATTTAGCATGATGGGCAAATACAGCTGCTAAGTCTTTTGCTGACCCACGTAAGCAATTTGTGTAAATGTACACTTATTCTTTGCCATAGTTCTACAAGCAATTTATATAAAAAGCTTCACTTCTAAAATAAATATATATACTTCCTGAATTCATACCATACCTGGCTCAACAAGAGAGGGGAGGGAGGCAGGCAAAATAAAAAAGTATTATTTAATTTAAGTACTGTAATTTAAATTAAATTAAATTAATTACATGCAGTTGATAGGATTATAGCTCATCGGTTTCTCCTTTAGGCATATTACATGTTATTCTTTGGTGTCAATTCTTAGTAGCAGCTTTGGATCTACATTTGAGATTTTCAGTGAATCTCAGATTTTATTCTCTTACCATAAAATTACAATTTACTAATCACAATGACTTGGATCATAACTATTAAGATTAATCAAATCAAACCGAACCCTGTGATGCTCCAGCAATATTTTTACAGCCCATGAAGACCTTTAATTTGAGGTTTCATTTATTTGTTCGCAATATTTGTAAACCAGCACTGAATTTATTTATAGGAATTACGTTTATACTGCCTTAGTACCAACATACTCAACATGGATATGCTTAATACAGATTATTATTTATTTAAATTTATTGGGCACCCAACTCCAGCAGACTCTGGGCGATGTAGAAATATTTTTAAAAGACATAAAAACAGCTAAAAATAATCAGACAGCCCAGACTAAAATGATCAAATAACAATGTCAACAAAACAAAAAACAAACAATAAATAAATAATATATATAGAATCCAGATCTGGGATCAAAGCCATGTTTTAAATGTTTTCCTAGGATAAAGAGCACTGTCCTTAATATCTGGGGGAAAGTCTTCTCCCAGATACTTTAGAATAGAATAGAATAACAGTTGGAAGGGACCTTGGAGGTCTTCTAGTCCAACCCCTTGCCCAGGCAGGAAACCCTACACCACTTCAGACAAATGGTTATCCAACCTCTTCTTAAAAATTTCCAGTGTTTGAGCATTCACAACTTCTGCAGGCAAGTTGTTCCACTGATTAATTGTTCTAACTTGTCAGGAAATTTCTCCTTAGTTCTAAATTGCTTCTCTCCTTGATTAATTTCCACCCATTGCTTCTTGTTCTACCCTCAGGTACTTTGAAGAATAGCTTGACTCCCTCTTCTTTGTGGCAGCCCCTGAGATATTGGAACACTGCTGTCATGTCTCCCCTAGTCCTTCTTTTCATTAAACTACACATACCCAGTTCCTGCAACCGTTCTTCATATGTTTTAGCCTCCAGTCCCCTAATCATCTTTGTTGCTCTTCTTTGCAGTCTTTCTAGAGTCTCAACATCTTTTTTACATTGTGGTGACCAAAACTGAATGCAATATTCCAAGTATGGCCTTACCAAGGCATTATAAAGTGGTATTAAAACTTCACGTGATCTTGATTCTATCCTTCTGTTTATGCAGCCCAGAACTGTATTATATTATATACACTAATCAAAATATTATTTGCACAACATACTAAGCCACAAAAACTAATAAAGATTAAGAATAACCAATTTTAACATATTGGTAAAAACATCTGCTCATTTTTAAAGTGACCAGTTTAACTATGTTCAGCAAATAGAGTCTTGTAAAAGGCCCAAATCAAAACATTCCCCCCCCACCCCAAGAAAGTTGAAGAAAACTAAAAGAATATTCTACAAGGATGTTAGGATAGGATATGGACAACTTATTATCCTAACATAATATATGTTTCATGATGGTGTAATCCTGCATCAGTCCTGGGACCAAGCCCCATTGTTTGGATGCACAAACAATAAATCATATTTTACAGTTTTGCTTAATATGAAAATTCTGAGGGGTGTGTCAACCCTCAGAGCCTGAAGAGCCTGGGTGGCGCAGCGGACTAAACTGCTGCTGTTAAAGTAGCACTTAGCTGCCAGCTGCCTGCAATTACTGCAAGTTCAATTCTCACCAGGCTCAAGGTTGACTCAGCCTTCCATCCTTCCAAGGTAGGTAAAATGAGGACCCGGTTTTTGGGGGCAATAAGCTGACTTTGTATAAAATAGAACACCACTTAGGGGAGGCCAAAAAGCCCTACTAAGCAGGTATATACAAAAGTATGAAGGCTATTGCTTAATGCATTGTAAGCCGTCCTGAGTCTCCGGAGAAGGGCAGCATATATAAATCGAACTAATAAATAAATAATAAATCGACTTAATTGCAGTTTATTCAATAATGTATGGCTAAGCATATTATAATTTAATATAGTGTGTGAGCCCAGACTCTACATAAATTTGCATAGGATTACTGTATCCGAGGAATGGTATGTGGTCCTTCCCCATATCTTGGATGCTTAGCTTCAGTACATTCTACCAATCAGTGTGAGATGATCACCTCAGCTGCTACACTTCACTCCAAGGCTTGGTGGTAAATCACAGGTCTCCAAATACTTGATTCATATGTAGAACCTGACTAGTCTTGGAAGATTTTCAGACACATTCATCTAGATTAGAGTTTATTGCAGGCAAGTACGAACTCCCTAATGCAAGAGTTGATTGCCCACTGCAGGTCAATTTCAGAATCTCCATGCTCCAGATTTTAAACTCTCAGCTTCTCCTCCTGCCCTTTTGTATTAACAGATACAAGGCCATTTGGGTGGCTGAAATATATTTACATAACTTTCCTCCCTCTAACTAGGAACCACTCATTTCTGCCTTGTCAGCTTCAGTTCTTACATTGGCTGTCAAACATAATTTACATTTAGGTCCTACTAATTTTCCTCCCATGACAGTTAACAGAGCCAACTGAAAATCTTTTTTATGGTAATTTTGACTTTTTGCAAACTGCCCTGGGAAGCTGTTCAGGGGGTCAGATGTAAATCAAATAAATCAGAGTTGGCATTTTGGGGCCAAAGGCCACACTTAGACTTTTACTGGTGTCCTGAGGGCTGCATTTCCAAGATGAGAGGAGGCCAAGATGAGGTCTAAATTTAATTTATATCATTTAATTAAATACAGTGGATGTGAATAATCCCTATGCATTTAATATTTTTCCCTTTCCATCACATTAAAAATACTATTTAGCAGCAACTTTGAAAGGATCTGTAAGTCATATGGGAACCATATACAAGTTCCAGGGCCTCAGGTTGTGACCCCTAAAGTAAATAATGGAAAGATGTGCATTTTACCGATGCTTCATTTTTTTCCTGTTTAGGATTTTCTGAGGAATATCTATCCAACCATAGTTGGAAACAAGATAATGGAAAAGGTACCCTTTTTCAATGATTTCTGATATTACAGAAATCACATTCTTAAACATATAAGCAACATGGTCCTCCTTAGATCAGTGTTTCTCAATCTCAGAAACCTTAAAATGTGTGAACTCCCATAATTCCCTGGGATTCCTATACATAGAAGGACTATGAGGCACGTGATAGCAGTATTCCAGCATTTGAGAGGCTGTCACAAAGTGGGGGGGAGGGTCAATTTATTCTACAAAGCACCTGAGGGTAGGACAAGCAACAATGGGTGGAAACTAATCAAGGAGAGAAGCAACCTAGAATTAAGGAGAAATGTCCTGACAGAACAATTAATCAGTGGAACAACTTGCCTCCAGAAGTTGTAAATGCTCCAACACTGGAAGTTTTTAAGAAGAGATTGGATAACCATTTGTCTGAAATAGTATAGGGTTTCCTGCCTAAGCAGGCGTTTGGACTAGAAGATCTCCAAGGTCCCTTCTTACTCTGTTATTCTATTCTATTCTATTCTATTCTATTCTATTCTATTCTATTCTATTCTATTCTATTCTATTCTATTCTATTCTATTCTCAGATACCGCCAAGGATCCCTCAAATACAAATAGCTTTAAAAAAGAGGAAAAGTACAATGAACAGATATAGGCCAGAACACTTAAAAAATCATCTACTTCATACATTAAAACAAATGTACCATTCCCAACCATTAGCCAAATCAAAATGTCATTATTTTTTACGCTTCCCTGAATTTCATAATGCAGTTGGCATGTAAACACACAGGCAGACACATTCAAACAAAAATTATGTAGTTCCCAATAGTAGCTAGTACACATTTTAATCTTATTTTTTAAAAAAAAATGATTTAAAAACAGGCTGGAACAAATTTATGAATGAAGACCAGCAATGTTGATAAAGATCGGGCTGCAACATTTTTCCTGAATGGAAACTTTCAAGTTACAATGCTTTTGGCTCTTTTGTCTTCCATTGGAGACTTGCGCAATGAAGCAGTTGTCCCAGTAGACAGAAGAAAGTAATTTTTCAGGGGCAGCACCCCAGTTATGGAACTCCTTCATAAAGAAAGCACTACTCTTTCTGTGATGGCTGAAATATATGTGTTTCACCCAGGCCAATGCAGGGTAACAAATGCTTCAGGACTGGATAGTTTACTCTAGAGCAGGGGTCCCCGGCCTCTGGGCCATGTCCTACTACCTGTTCTGCCCCAGCTCCTGATTTCCGAGGATATTGACACACACCAACGGTACTTATCAAATTTATTAAGTAGCAAGAATAAACAAGACTGGCAAAGGTTGGCAATCAGCCCAGAAAACAAGATATGATGAACCAAAATACTCTGATAGTAAATACGAATTGTTTCCAGCAAAAAAGCACTAGCTGCGTGCGACTTAAATAGGCTAAGGGAGTGGCCAATTATCCTCAAAGCCTAGTCTCGAGTAGACCTCCTCCTCCTGAGTAGCCACTCCTGCCTTTTGGCAGCCCTGCGTGCTCGAGCATTGAGGAGAGGCTCCTCCACTTCGCTCTCTCCGCTTGAAGGAGCCTCTGGAGGTTCTGAAGGCCCTGGCTGAGTCTCTGCCTCTGGCACCACATCCTCTTCAGCCTCCTCGCTGTCCGACGCGAGCGCTGGCTATGCAGGCTGCTGGCGTGACACCACACTAGCCTCCTCTTCATCGGGATCAGCCACGATCCGCACAGGCCGCTAGCGGGCGACAACACTACCTGGCCATGGCCTATTCAGAATTGGGCCATGTGAGTGGCTGGCTGGAACACATGCATGCATGCACACGCAGCTTAATTTGCACAAGGGGCAGGTCGGTAGGCAATTACACGTGTGCTGGCCTGTCACTCGTGCACACTGGCCTGCCACTCTCCGTGTGCATGCCAGCCCGTCGCTTTTACAGCCTAGTTCCCCTTTCTCTCCAATGTTTCTCAACCTCAGGAACTTTAAGCTGTGTGGACTTCAACTCTCAGAATTCCCCAGCCAGCATCCTTAAAGTTGCTGAGGTTGAGAAACGCTACTCTGGACCATCTTTTCAAGATGAACTTTTCAAGATGATTTTTGTATGTTATGATCTTGTTTGAGGAGGAAGAGTGGAATCGTTATTGTTTCTTTTTATTTAATTCTTTCAATTGAAGATTAATTTTGTTATTTAATCGTACACTGCACTGTTGGTGCCTTTGGGAGGAAAGGCAGCATAAGATAAAAAGAAACAAAGAAACAAACAAACAAACAAATAAATAAATAAAAACAAATAGTCTTACTTGGGATAAGAATTTTGACTACAATGGCTTATGCCCTCATCACCACCCAGTTAGACTACTGCAGCATCCACTACATAAGGTAAAGGCTCCCCTCGCATATATGTGCTGTTGTTCCTAACTCTAGGGGGCGGTGCTTATCTCTGTTTCAAATCCGAAGAGCCAGCGCTGTCCGAAGACGTCTCCGTGATCATGTGGCCGGCATGACTAAACACCAAAGGCGCACAGAATGCTATTACCTTCCCACCAAAGGTGGTCCCTATTTTTCTACTTGCACTTTTTACGTGCTTTCAAACTGCTAGGTTGGCAGAAGCTGGGACAAGTAACTGGAGCTCACCCCATTACGTGGCACTAGGGATTCGAACTGCTGAACTGCTGACCTTTTGATCGACAGGCTCAGCATCTTAGCCACTGAGCCACCGCATGCCCTATACCCACTACATAGGACCACTCAAAAACTTTAGTTGGGGCAAAATACAAGAGCCCAGGTACTCAAAGGGATTTACTGGTAGACCTTGCGTTGGATTTCTATCAGCTTCCAGGTGAAATTTAAAGTGTTGGATTTAACCTGTAACAATTTGGCTTGCCATTGGTTTACCTGCAAGTTGCATCACCCTACTACATTTGGCTCACCATACAATTGCACTGAAGAAGCAGTTGGTTGTCCCCCATTTCTAGAATTTCAAGGGACAGACCTTCCCAAATGTCTGGTTGCCTTCAATGTTTTTGGTTTTTTTTTGTCTTTCAGGAAAAAATTGAGCCAGACAGTACATATTGTGTTCGGGTTTTAATTATTTTATGTTGTCATGTTTTCATATTGCTATTGTATAATCCTTATTTCGTCAAGAGTCCTACAGCCACAACATGATATCGACTTAATAAAATTATAGCAAAATGATAAAATTGCGAACAGCAACAGTATAACAGAATAACAGAGGAATTGGAAGAGATCTTGAAGGTCTTTTAATTCAACCCCCTGCTCTGGCAGGAAATAGTATACTATTTGAGATAAATGGTTGTCCAATCTCTTCTTAAAAATCTCCAGTGTTGGAGCACCTACAAGTTCTGATATATGCCTGAACGGCAAACAATCAGGATATAAGACGACGTGGGAAACTTGTGTAAATCTTGCAACATCAGATGAGATACTGTATATCCACTTTTTCAAAATAACTGGAAGCAAAGGTTCAAGATAAGAAATAAGAGCCTTGGTGGCGCAGCAGACTAAAGTGCTGTTAAGTAGCACCAGCTGCCTGCAATTACTGCAAGTTCAAATCTCACCAGGCTCAAGGTTGACTCAGCCTTCCATCCTTTCGAGGTAGGTAAAATGAGGACCCGGATTGTGGGGGCAATAAGCTGACTTTGTATAAAAAAAAAGAACACCACTTAGGGGGAGCCAAAAGCCCTACTAAACAGATATATACAAAAAAGTATGAAGGCTTTTGCTTAACTCATTGTAAGCTGCCCTGAGTCTCCGGAGAAGGGCGGCATATAAATCGAACCAATAAAAAAATAAATAAGATATATCCCTGTTCAGCAGGAATCAAAATTACCCACACTAATCAAACCAATTAACTGCATCCAAGAATAAAACCTTAGTATCCTTATTCTGCATTTCAACCTGTAGATCCAGAGAAATGCATTGTTTTCCCTACAGATTCTTTTTTGTTGTTGTTCTTCTTCTTTCAACAATTTTTTTTCTTTCACTGCTTTAAACACCCACATAACCAGCACAAACTGAGATTGACACTGATAGTAAAGAAATTAGCATGTACACTAATGATTCCATCATTTCCACCATCGCTCTTAAATACTGTTTATCTCTTGTTTCAAAATGAGACACTAAAATGTATGCATGTAAGCATTCCAACAACAACATTTGGCAATTGGAGATGGCATTTTTTCCCAAATTCCTTTCATCTGTTTCAAGGTCTGCTGGAATCAAATGGTGAGCTGAGCAGTGACATTTGGAAGAAAGAGTGATCTCTTGAGAGAATTGAAGAGCCACATGCTGCTTGACCTCGCAATCTGGCTAGCCTTTCCTTTACTTCAATTATTTTTATGTCACCCAGCCCCTTTCCTGTTAATGTTGCAGAGTGTGTACAGACAAGCTGTCTGAAACATTGATAGATGGGAAGTTCAACAGAACACAGGCCAAAATCTTCTCAATCTACAGCAGATCCTTTGTAATCTGGATTTAGGTCTACAGTATATTAAAAAATCACAGTTCCAGCTACTGGCCCTGACCAACTCCAGATTTTCAGACTTCTATAACAGCAGGGATGTCACGTGGCATGGATCAAGTTTGATCTGGTGTCCTCTGCTTTCATCATCCGTAGGTAAAGGTAAAGATTCCCCTCGCACATATGTGCTAGTCATTCCCAACTCTAGGGGGCGGTGTTCATCTCCATTTCAAAGCCGAAGAGCCAGCGCTGTCTGATGACAATTCCATGGTCATGTGGCCGGCATGACTAAACGCCGAAGACACACGGGACACTGTTACTTTCCCACCAAAGGTGGTCCCTATTTTTCAACTTGCATTTTTTACGTGTTTTCGAACTGCTAGGTTGGCAGAAGCTGGGGCAGGTAACGGGAGCTCACTCCATTATGCAGTGCTAGGGATTCGAACCACTGATCTTTCTGATTGACAAGCTCAGTGTCTTAGCCATTGAGCCACTGCATCCCCTACTCTAGGATGATAAGCCAGAACCAAAAGAAGGCGGCTAAGCGTACATCACACCGAATCATTCACAAAGCTCCCTTATATTCCTTTCCTGTCCATGAGGAGCTCATAACCAGGAAGGATGGTTATGGTCTATGGGTACCAGTGGCTTATAGCGAGGGAGAACTCCTTGTTAATCACAAATCACTTGGCCAATTGGCTAGGATTGCATGATATAGTAAACTGCTAACTAGCCAAGCAGATTGGAATTTATCAATCAGTGTAGATTTTCCTCTATACATGTAGCATGTATAGTAATACATACTTTGCATGTATTGTGCAAACCCAGGATATCATATTGAATAAACTTGAGTGTGCCATCTTATCTTTTGTCTCTTTATCATTTTTTTTGGAGAGTTGCTAACATGAAACCAAAAAAAAAAAAAAAAATGCTAGTGCTATCATTTCTCATGTCCCAATCATGTCTTGAAAATGCATCTCCTGGTGGTATATGGGAATATGCTACCATGTACACTGAGGCAACTTATTCTTTGTGGCATTTCTTAACCTTTATCTGCTGTGGATTTTTTCTGAAGAGAAAACCTTATATTAAAAGAACCATCAGTTCCCCGGAGAACCAAATATGACAGACTAAATCAGTCTCTTCAAATCTGGTGTCTCTCCAAATGCAGAACTGCAGCTCCCATAATTCCCAGACGTGTGGGTTAATAGCTGCCTGACAAATCTAAAAGCTGTCATTTCAAATCAAATCGAATCAAACCAAATTAAATCTTTATTACTGTCATAGACCAGCATAAAGCTGTCATCTGATAGAATTAGTAAAGGCTCCTGGATTAAATGAACACACAGCAGGTAATAACAAATCTTCAGTCGCGAGAAGGCAGCTTGTATCATGATCTTTTATACAATACAGTTGTACATCTGTCCAGGAATGCCCATGAGGTAAACTCTTAAAATTGTCAAGCCACACACTGTAAACACAACAGTGTGATCTGCCTCTTTTTCATATACACCATAGATAAAGTAAATGTTCCCCTCGCACATATGTGCTAGTCGTTTCCGGCTCTGGGGGGCAGTGCTCATCTCCATTTCAAAGCCGAAGAGCCAGCACTGTCCGGTGACGTATCCGTGGTCATGTGGCCAGCATGACTAAACGCCAAAGGGGCACAGAACACTGTTACCTTCCCACCAAAGGTGGTCCCTATTTTTCTACTTGCATTTTTTACGTGCTTTCGAACTGCTAGGTTGGCAGAAGCTGGGACAAGTAACGGGAGCTCACCCCGTTACGTGGCACTAGGGATTCGAACCGCTGAACTGCCGATCTTTCGATTGACAAGCTCAGTGTCTTAGCCACTGAGCCACCGAGTCCCTTATACCATATGGGCACCTAAAAACATAGGTAGAGTTTGATCATACCATCTTAGCTGCCCGCTTGAGTTTGTTTTTTTTTTAACCATGTCCTATAGACATCTTTGGTCCTGTCCCCAGTTTGGTTGGTAAAATGTTAAAAGATGTGGTGATCTCATCCTTTGAGGCCCTTTACAGTTACTATCCATTATTGTGGCCCATCATTGTGACCAACAATGAAAATTATTCTCATTCAAAACTGCTTCTGTGAGAGGCAGGATAGCTCAAAACATAATGTGCTTGATTGCCACCCCTTTTAGTAGCAATCATCCCCTGTTCTCAAATTCTTTTGCAACCTAAAACAGAAAAATCTCACATACATCTCTTGTCAGTTCCTGGAAGTAAAACAGCAACACTAAAATATGAAATAACTGTTAATTGCACCCATACAGTTTTGGAAGTGCTAATTCAATAGCATAGGTGCCGGGGGGTCCTTGGTGCTCTCTGAGCTTGGTGGGTTTCTTGCAGATGTTTCACTACCAAACTGGGTAACATCATAAACAGAGATTTGTAAGGACTGATTCTGTATCCTCTCTTTGTCTATTACTCTACCAGCTTTTAGAATTTAGAATAACAGAGTTGGAAGGGACCTTGGAGGTCTTCTAGTCCAACCCCCTGCTTAGGCAGGAAACCTTACACCACTTCAGACAAATGGTTATCCAATATCTTTTTAAAAACTTCCAGTGTTGGAGCATTTACAACTTCTGGAGGCAAGTTGTTCCACTGACTAATTGTTCTAACTTTAGGAAATTTCTCCTTAGTTCTAAGTTGCTTCTCTCCTTGATTAGTTTCCACCCATTGCTTCTTGTCCTGCCCTCAGGAGCTCTGGAGAATAGCTTGACATTTTGTCTAACCTCAAGTCCCTTCTTTCTGCTTTTATTTCCAGGCACACATGTACAGAGCACAGGCTCTTAGGCATTCCTCTCCTAGGAGGTAGCTAGCGAGGTGCCAGGTTTTGCTAACCCCTATCATGTATTTCTTGTAAATAAATGTCCCTTCTGTTAATAAATATGAAAGCTGCTTCTCTAATCATTGCTCAAGTCAGATTCCTGCTCTGGGGAATACTCAGATGCACACACAGAATGCTTCAACCTCCCAACACATGGCATTCAAAAGACATTAGCTGCTTAAGACAGCCACCTCCTTGATCTAATGCTAGGGCCAATTCTTGCTAGGCACAACTGCTCATTTCCTTCTGGGGAGTGATAAGCCATCTGCCAGCTCCACGTCCATCGTGGTGGTGGTGATTTTTGCAAAGAGTCATCTAGCTCAGGGGTCTCCAACCTTGGCAACTTTAAGACTTGTGGATTCCTAGAGTTCCTCAGCCAGCTCTGGGAGTTGAAGTCCACAAGTCTTAAAGTTGCCATGCTTGGAGATCCCTGATCTAGCTTACCAGCTGCAAGTTTCTTTTAACTCACAAAACAGGAGGATGACACAAACAGTCTGGAAAGCAAGTGGCTCCTTAAGGCAGTAGCTGAGGTGGAATCCAAGGGGCTCAATAACCCACCACTTGCTTTCATTAACATCCGTGCACCCGCCAATCTCATTTTGTTCTCTTTCTTTGTCGCTGATTAACAAAGAAGGCACTTGGAGCACGGCTGGGCACGGCACTAGCAATCATGGAATGGGAAACACAATTAATAGGCAATGAATGCAATTTTCAAAGATCAAAGCAGAGGATTCTGGATTCTTTCATATTGGGCTGAAGAGCAATGGGGGAAAAAGATTACATATTCTCTTGAATAGATTCATTTGAAGGGAAACCGAAATACTTTCCTTGGATGGAATAAAGACTTGGAATTAGGAATATCAGCCTAAACATTAACAAATACAAATGAATGTGCACTTCCATAGTTCCTGCTTAGGTCCCTTTCTGAGACATCAAAGGACAGGCAGATAACCATGTTGATTTAAAAAGTGCTGTGCATCAACCTGGATTCAACTGAGCAATTGGGGCTCTTCAGCAAAGAACCTTATTGGAAATAAATGCACTGATCAGCCTTTTATTAAGTTACATAATAAATTTAGCCAGAAAGTGGTAGCATGTTAGTAATATAGGAAATGGAGAGGAGATTATGCATCCCACTCAGAATATTCTAAAGGAAGGTGAAGATAATCAATCCATGCTGAAGATGAGGTGACAGGGGGCGGGGAATCATTGTCCATATGAACCTGTAGAAAGCCAAATGTCTATGGAGATTCTCAGAAGCTTCTTGAATAAGAAGCAAAACATCTTCAAGGAAAAACAAAGTTCTAGGCTGCATTAACAGAGAGATAGAATCAAGATCACATGAAGTGTTAATCCCACTTTATAATGCCTTGGTCACACTTGGAATACTGCATCCAATTTTGGTCACCACAATGTAAAAAAGATGTTGAGGCTCTAGAAATTAATAATAAATAATTCCAGGCTCAATTATGGTCATAAATTGAGGATTACCTGTACTTGCTTTAAAGCATGGCCAACCACAAAATATCTGTTTTGCTGAAGGGACATTAAGGTTGTTTCCTACCAGTCCTTTTAACCATCCCCTTCAATCTGTTCTCTATCAGCCCAACCCTCTGGGGCTTTTAAATCAGTAAATATGCCCACTTTCAAATAAGGCACAGGGCACTTTAATTTCTACAAAGACCTACTGTCTGTCACAACCAACCAGAACCACTCAAGAACCACTAACAGGCTTTAACTTTATTGTTGATCACCTATGTTACAAGAATTTCACCAGATGGTTTGACTTCCTCTGGGAACAACCAGATAAGGATTCGTGGATTTGGGGGGAGGTCATGTTTATGCCATTTGTGACTGTGCAACAACTCCAAGCTAAGCCCCCACTTGACCCCCTCCTTCCAGCCTAGCTGGCAATTCCCCAATATATATAAAGCCTAAATAGAGTTAGGGCATACCTGGAAACACAGATGATATTAGAGTCTGGCACTCTGCAGCATGCCAGCTTCCAGTTTAATTTTGCTTTATATATTTTTAAAAAATATTAAAAATAAAATGTAGACGGAGAAGAGAGTTGGGCAGGTAGCAAAGAAGAAGGCTGCAGCCACAAAAATGTCTAATTGTATGTTGTTTGTCTACCTCTGCTTTATATTGTAACCTGCCTACTAACAGGTTTCCTGTGGCAATTTCACTACAATTAACCTTGATTAATTTACTTTGTGTTTCCAGAATTTTGTGCTCCAAAAGATTCTGAGAAAAATGGAGTGAGGGGTTAAATTCACCTCTGCAAAAAGTGGCCAGGAGGCCAAACACCCCAAGAATGTTGGGCAATGGATTGGTAAATTGATTTCTGCAGGTCTTCTGATAAAGAGGAAGAGGGGAAGCTGGCATTCTAAGAGCAAATTATCGACCTCTCATTGTTTGCAGCATCTTAGGAACTGAACTTTGCTGCAAGATGGAAAAAGAAAGAAAAGAGCTTGGTGGTTTAAAGTGAAGAAGCACAGCTTTTAACATTTCTGCCACTCTGCGTCATACCATGAACTCTGTCTTTTCAACACAGGTAGAACAGCTTCTGAATCCCATCTTTAGTTTCATACCAGATCACTTTGAAACCCTCCACCTCTGAAAACACTTCCAGAAACTTTAAACATGGTTAATGTAGGCTGCAAATACTAGGAGTGTGCAAATCCCTCAAGATCCAATTTCAGTGGTAAAGTCCAGTCAATCCTATTCGATCATCAACACAACTCTTAGAGGTTGGCTTGATCTACTGATTTGAATGGTTACTGTATCAATGAAATGTATGTAAGTGTCCATCCATGCTAAAAGTCCATTAAATCCCCAAATCAGTTCAAAAGCACTTAGATTCATATTGATACTTTCACCTGACTCAGCAATTCTATTTGAAAATTTCATTCAAAAGGGTAACTAAATTACATCACTTTTTCACCTAAAGAAAAATTAGGTTAGAAGCAAAACTGCAGCCTTTAGCGTCATTTCTACTTCCAGCTATGTCACTGGACTTCACAGAAGTCCGTGCTAGAAAATAAAACTGCTATGTAGGAGCTGTAGAAGCCAGGGGCCCTGGTGGCACAGTAGTTAGAAGGTAGTATTGCGATGATCATTTAGTATCTCTGAATGTTGCAATGTCCCTTATCAAGACTGATCATGAACATGGATTGTGGGCTACATACCATTATTTTTTTTACCCTATGCATCATAAAAGGGGTCCTGCAGTTGTAATCCCATCTGTTTTTGTTTTCAGTAGCAATCCATCAGTTGACATGAATGGAGCTACAACCAGCAGAGCGGCAACTAGTGTGCAGATAGAAGATTAAGAAGAAGCGCAAACAAGCATAAAACCTCAACAATATTTTCTTTTCCCCCTCTTAATATTATCTATGCACATATGTAATATTAAAATATTGCTTTCCCACTGCTTTCCCACTGCAAAAAAGATTTTGATGTGATGCTCTGTATCATTGCATCAAGATAATTTGGGGAAAATGTTTTTCCTAATGTGCAGATCTGAATACCTGAAAAAAAAAACCATACTAAAATAATATTGAGGTTATTGTGTTTATATCATCTTATTCACAATAATGAATGCCTTTTTCCCGGTAATAATTTATCAATACTTGACAAACACTCTACCAAAGGAATCTTGACATTATCATATTCATGGCTGCATCAAAACGCTTTCTTTCCACAGCGTTTTATCAATGCTCAACATGCATAACAAGAAAAATTGCATGGAAAAATGCTGAAGGAATGGCAAGCTGAGATAAAATGGAAAGTTGAAGCAAACCACTTCTGAAATTAATTCTAAAAGTTCTAATAAACAGGAACACAGGAGCAATAGACTGGAGAGAGAAGCAAATCAACAATAAACCAGATGGAAAATGCCAAATTCTACTGAAATGCTAATGTATTAATTGTCATAGAACCGTAACATTCAAAGGATCCCCCCAAATCCTTAAACTTTCTTAAACTCTTTGCTTTTGGGACCCCTTCCCAACCTTTATAAATTATGAAGAACCTCATAGCAGTGTGTGTTTTTTTGTATATTTATCAATATTTAGTGCATACAAAATTAAAATTCATGCATTCGCAGAATATTTATTTATTGAAGGATGTAAAAATAACATTGTCAAATCCTTTAGAAGTTAACATAAACAAAATATTTTTCATGAGCAAATCCTATTAACATTTTTTTAAAATTAGAAAAATGTTATTGTTTATAATTTTTCCAAATATATACTGTATGTTCAATGTCTGGCAAACAATTTTGATTCCAAGGACCCATGAGAGGCTCTTGAGGGGATCCCCATCATAAGAAGAGAATATTTGTAGCTCAGGGTTGGGCTATGGCATTCTTGGTGCTCATTGAATGAAATTCTCTGTTTATATTCAAGTGACTTGCCCTATCAATGTTAGTGAGAATGATCTTTATAGTTTCTTGAGTATATTGTTGTTTACTGTTTCAAGGTTTACCTCATTCCAGTGGTAGAATTCAAAGTTTTTTACTACTGGTTCTGTGGGCGTGGCTTGGTGGGCATGGCAGGGGAAGAATACTGCAAAATCTCCATTCCCACCCCACTCCAGAGGAAGGATACTGCAAAATCCCCATTCCCTCCCCACTCCTGGGGGAAGGATATTGCAAAATCTCCATTCCCACCCCACTCTGGAGCCAACCAGAGGTGGTATTTGCCGGCTCTCTGAACCGCTCAAAATTTCCACTACCGGTTCTTCAGAACCTGTCAGAACCTGCTGAAACCCACTTCTGGTATAGTTCCATTATATGTTATGGGACTACCCAGATCATGGATTAATACAATATCCAAGTTAACTATGTTGTGTGAATAAGGCCAATTTGTGCTATAATTGCCCCCAGGCTTCTGAGCATATTTATTTATTGGTAACTGTTCTGCTTTTTATAGATAACAATCCCAAAGTCGCTGATCCCAAAATAGCCATCATTTGTTCTCTCTTCAGCACATTAGGACACAATACAATCTCTTTCCATTTTGTTGATCCTCGTGTTCTATGATTTAATTTCTTAATAGCCACTCAAAACAGCTTCTTCTCTTTTCTCTTCTTTTCTGATTTATCTTTTGGCTTTGCTTTTTTGCAGACATATATATATTGCTATGCCTCAATGGAAGGTAGGGAAGAACCCTTCTACCACCTGGATTAAAACTACCCAAGAGCTGTTAACTCTTGGGAAAATAGACTAATTTCCCTCTTCCTTTTGCCTCTCACTTTAGCCCGGTGCAGAAATAGAGCTTCGTGGATTTTATTTTTAAAGCTCAGAAATTGAGTTGTGCTCATAAACACACAGTGGGGAAAATATACGCTTTCCCTGCAGTTAAAAACACAGTTATACAGTCCTGCACTTAGATTGGCATTCTATTGCATCTTGAACAATCAAAACAAAGGTGGGGATTTATTTCACATTCAGCATTAATTGCAATCACTTTTGATATAGCCAGAAATAAAACCTGCAATTGGATATAATTTGACTGCCTATTTTGCTCTCTCTCTCTCTCTTTTTAACAATACAATCTTTTGCAGTGCCAAAGACAGGCAATTTGCAATGTTTTCATTTCGAAAATAAATTCAAGATGAAAACCTGTCCAAGATGACTTCTTGCCATGAGCATGTGTGCACTTTGCTTTCATTCACTAGGAGAAAAAAAAATCTCATATAGGATTGAATTGACATTGTGTGCTACGAAACGTCTATCCCAAATTAATATCTAGGTCCCCTAGATATGGGCAAATATGAGGCGAGGGAGAAATTGGTTAGTTATGAATGTGACACATTTAAACACATGTCAACCAAATTCCAAATTACCTGTTTCTCAGAAAAGAGCCATCAAAGGGAGGCATTGAAGTGACAGCCAAGAGATGAGCGGTCCCTTCTCCTTCCTCATACACAAGGCATGTTGGCCAGCAAAGCTCAACATGTTGCATGAACCCAGCAAATTCAATTAATTTATTGTAGATCCATTAATCCACTAAATTAATTGAGTGACCCAGTTAAGCATGTTGTCTGAATGCTCTCTCTCTCTCTCTCTCTCTCTCTCTCTCTCTCTCTCTCTCTCTCTATATATATATATATATATATATATATATATATATATATATATATATATATATATGTCTTTTTCTTTTTCATAGGCTTTTATATGTATATTCTTTCTAGCCAGGTTTTACCTACGTAAGCTAAGATGTTCTGCAGCCCTGGTTCTGTGAAATCTCATTCACAAGTTTCTGGGCTTTTTTTCTGCTGACAAACAGCAACTTAACCCAGAGTGTTGGGGGCAATATGCTGACTCTGTAAACCGCTTAGAGAGGGCTATAAAAGCACTGTGAAGCTGTATATAAGTGCTATTGCTGTTGCTATGACCAGGGAAATATCTTCGGACAATGTTGGTTCCCTCGACTAAGAAATGGAGATGAGCATTGCGCTCTAGAGTCGGACATGACTGGTCAGGGGAAACCTTTACTGCAAAAGTACTCCTCTCTATCTCTCTCTCTCTCTTTTTTTTTTTTCTCTTTTAGTTTTGTGCATTCTGGGTCCTTCTTGCTTCTGGCACTAGCAAAGGAAATCATCCCTCTGGTTCTAAAAAAATACTCCTGGTGCACTATCCTGTCCCTGCACTTCATCAGTGCCAAAAATAACCTCACTTTCGGTATTGTATCACCCTGCAATCTGTTCTCTTATGTGTTTGCCATATTTGCACTGCTGTCTGATCAGAGGTTTCTCGAAGCAGCATGGAGGCATCAAAACGTTAAAATACCAAATAATAAAAATACAAATATCACACACCCCCCCAAAAAATCAACAGCAGAGAGTAAGCCAAATGAATGCCATCTGTACTGCAAAAGCTTCATAGAATGCAGACAGACATCCTTTAAATCAGGGATCTCCAACCTTGGCAACTTTAAGCCTGGCGGATTTTAACTCCCAGAATTCCCCAGCCAGCTTTGTTAGGCATTTTTCTAGGCGTTGAGGTCCGCCAGGCTTAAAGTTTTCAAGGTTAGAGACCCCTGCTTGAAAACTCTCTGAAATCCCTGTAAATTATGCATAGTGTGATTAAAGTAGCAAAGGATAATGTTCTGTCCCTCTTATAAAAACAAAATGGCAGGATTCACCCATTTAACATAGTTAGTGAATTAATCCATTGACAACTGCATTCACACAGCAGATTTAATCTGGTTAGTGATTAACTCATTAAATTATATTATATAATATAAATTAAGACTATAATGCACTGAGCTGTAAACTAACCAAATAACCTGCACTACTGTCCCAAAGGTGCTTTTTCAAGAGGCAACTGGACTTTCTGTTTTTTCTTTGAAGACATTTCGCTTCTCATCCAAGAAGCTGCTTCAGATCAGAGCTGAAGAAGCTTCTTGGATGAGAAGCGAAACGTCCTCGAAGAAAAAACTAGAAAGTCCAGTTGCCTCTTGAAAAAGCACATTGGGACAACCATGACCTGGATGGCTAAGAATCTCCACAGACAACCCACACTACTACTCATCAAAAAAAAAAAAAGTGCCACCCAGTCCTAACCCAGATTAAAACTAACTAAGCTTTACATATTGCAATAATATAAGAAAGAGTATCATAGCATAATAATAATAATAATAATAATAATAATAATAATAATAATAATAATAATTTTATTTCTATACCGCCCTTCTCCCAAAGGACTCAGGGCGGTGTACAGCCTATTTAAAAACACAGACAAAACAACAGTATAAAATTTAAAATAATTAAATAGGTGGCTCAAATTTAAAACCCCAATAAATTTAAATACCCAATTTAAAACTATTGTGTTGATAGTCCGGCCTGGAGGAACAACAGGGTCTTCAATGCGCAGCGAAACACCCGGAGGTCGGAGATCTTACGAATTTCTGGGGGCAGTTCATTCCACAGGGCTGGGGCTCCCACAGAGAAGGGCCTCCCCCTGGGTGTCGCCAGCCAACATAACTTGGCTGATGGCACCCTGAGGAGACCCTCTCTGTGGGAACGGACTGGTCGGTGGGAGGCTATTGGTGGCAGAAGACGGTCTCGGAGGTACCCGGGTCCTATGCCATGGAGCGCTTTAAAGGTGGTAACCAACACCTTGAATCGCACCCGGAAGACCACATAACTCATAAACGAATGCTAAATGTTCTCTAGAAGAATCTGAGCTACTAACAGTCAAAGCAAATTAGCAGTAAATAAGAGTCACTGGAATTCAAGATGAACTAGACTTAGATCTCTTATGGGTGTGAAGGGACTTGAGACTGATGATAGCAATAGCACTTAGACTTATATATTGCTCCATAGTGCTTTGCAGCACTCTCTGCGTGGTTTACAGAGTCAGCATATTGCCTCCAATAATCTGGGTTCTTATTTTACCGATCTCAGAAGGATGGAAGGCTGAGTCAACCTTGAGCCAGTCAGGATTGAATTCCTGACAGTGATCAGCGAGTTCATCAGAGGTGGGTTTCAGCAGGTTCTGACCAGTTCTGGAGAACCGGTAGCAGAATTTTTTTTTTTTTAAAGAAATTTTATTGGTTTTCCAAAACAAAAAAAGAAAATATACAATCAATCTCTGCTATCGGAGGTACAGTGTATTTACAGTAAAGTGAAACAAATATTGGTAAACATAAGGCTTCAGTCTTAACTATACATGAACTATACAATATGACTATACTACATGTGCCAGGTCAAATTTCAAAAGTCATGTTTTCGTCTTATTTTTAAGCCAATGGTACCAAATACCCTATACATCATAGTATCTTGAGTTTTCCTCATTTTTTAGCTCGCTTGTCAGTTTCGCCATTTCTGCGCACTCTAAGATCTTATTTATTAGAGTATCTTCTGACGGTAAAAGTTTGTTTTTCCACCATTTTGCGAAGGCTAATCTAGCCGCAGTTATAATCTGAATTATCAATTGGGTTTTGTTGTTGTTTAAGCCCTCTTCAGTTATGCCTAGGAGGAAAAGTTCCGGGAGTAGGGCTACCTCCTGTCCTGTTATTTCACAGAGCCAGTGTTGAATTTTGGACCAATACTTTCTAGACTCAGGGCAAGTCCACCATAGATGATAGAAGGTGCCGACCGATTTTCCACATTTCCAACATGTGGGAGAGAGATTTGGGAACTTCTTAGCTAGCTTCGCTGGGGCTAGATACCACCTATGAAGCAATTTGTAATGGTTTTCCCTAAACGTTGTCGATTTAGTTATTTTATAATTTCTATTCCAAGCTATCTCCCAATCGTTGAAATTTAATCTATATCCTAAGTTTTTTTCCCAGATGTTTAATTGTCTTTTTGCTATAGACTCTGCCTTATCTTCATCTAGTAAAAAGTGATAAATTTTTGTTAACATTTTTTTTTCTGGTCCCCAAATTATTTTGTCAAAATTTCCATGTTTCGCTGCTATTCCAAATTTGTCTCTGTCTTTTTGAAATCTTGAATTGATCCGAATATAATTCCACCAGTCCAAACTAAAGCCCTGCTCCCTCAATAGCTCCAGGGATTTTAGTTTCCCTTCTTCATCGAGGATGTCTTTATATGTACCCCATTTTTTATCATCTCTCCTGATTGGAGCCGCCAGTGATTCTATAATAGAGAGCCAAATGGGTACCTTAGTATAGATCTTCTGTCTAATTTCGGTCCATGTACAGATGAGGGTCTCCCTGATTTTATGCTTATGAAAATAGGATTTTTTCTTATTCTTTATATCCCAGAGATGAGAGTGCCATCCTTCTAGGAGGTCATGGCCTTCCAAAGTCAGGGTTCTCCTATCCTGTAACTTGATCCACTCCTTGATCCAAATTAATTTTGTGGCCTTTTGATATAGTTCCCAGTCAGGGAGCCCAAAGCCTCCCAGATTCCTTTTCCCTTGGAGTATCTTAAAAGAAATCCTCGATTTCTTACCCTCCCACAAAAAGTTCCTGATGTGTTTGTTCAGGTCCAAAAAGAATTTCTTGTCTAGTGTTAGCGGAATATTTTGGAATAGAAACAGAATTTTTGGTAGGATGTTCATTTTGATCGCTGCAATTTTACCAATCAGAGACAATTTGAGCTTTTTCCACCTTTCAAGGTCTTGGTGTGTTTTCTGTAAAAAGGGAGTGTAATTATCCTCTTTTAGTGAGGAAAATCTCGCGGTAATCCATATTCCCAGATACTTTATTTTCCTAACTATCTGGAGGCCTAATGATTTTTCCAATTCTTCCTTTTGTAAATCTGTCATGTTTTTCACTATAATTTTGGTTTTATTCTTATTAAGTTTTAGGCCCGCCACCTCTCCATACTCCTGGATTTCCTGCATTAATTTTACACCAGATTCTAGTGGGTCTTCCATTATGAGGGCTACGTCATCCGCAAAAGCTTGGGTTTTGAAGGTTTCATTCCTAATCTTTAATCCCTTAATCTCTTTGTTGGTTCTTATCTTTCTGAATAGCACCTCTAGCGCCAGGATATATAGTAAGGGAGATAAAGGACATCCCTGTCTCACTCCTTTTTGGATCTGGAACAACTGGGTTCTATCTCCATTCACTAAAATGTTTGCCCTCTGGTTTTTATATATGTTCTCAATCATCTTCCTAAAGTTGGTGCCAAATCCCATTAGATCAATTTGATTTATCATAAAGGTCCAATTCAAATTGTCGAATGCCTTTTGGGTATCGACAAACATTAAGGCCAGCTGTTTTTCGGGATGTTGTTCGTAATATTCAAAGGTGTTTAAAACTGTCCTCAAATTGTCCCTGATCTGTCTCCCTGGGAGAAAGCCATTTTGGTCTTTATGAATCCAGCGATTTAATATTTTTTTGAACCTCTCCGCAATTATATTCATGAACAGTTTATAATCTGCATTCAACAATGAGATAGGTCTATAGTTGGATATCTGTTTCGGGTCGGCACCTTCTTTCAGTATAAGCGTCAAATACGCTTCCCTCCACGAATCTGGGATTGTGATACCCACCAGGGCCTCGTTTAATATTTCTAGCAGCTCTAATTTTAAGGTGTCATCAAATTTTTGATATAATTCCCCGGGGAGACCATCTGGGCCTGGAGTTTTATTCTTCTTTATTTTAGAAAGGGCCGTTTTTAATTCCTCTATGGTAATTTTTTCATTTAACAATTCCTTTTCTTCTTCAGAAATTAGCGGTAGTTTAGCTTCACACAAATACTGTTCTACCTTGCTTGACGCTATTCCTTCATTTTTGTATAGATCTTCATAAAATTTTCTTATACTCTCTAATTTGTCCTCTTCCTTCGTCAGCAAGTTGCCCTTAGAGTCTTCTAATACTAGTATTTGGTTTTTTTTCCTTCTCTTTTTTTAGTTTATACGCCAGCCATCTCCCCGATTTGTTAGCGTTCTCAAAACAATAGTGTTTGGATCTTTTTATTTTCTGTGCCATTTCCTCCTGGTCCAATAGGTTCAATCTATGTCTCGTCATCGACCACTGTTGTTTGAACGCCTCATCTCCTGGGCATTGCTGGAGTTTATCTTCGGCTTGCAATAGCTTATTGGTGAGCTCTTCTGTGATCTTTCTTTTTTCCTTGTTTTTAAAGGCAGTATATGATATGGCTACCCCTCTCATGTAGGCCTTCATAGCGTCCCACACGATTTCTTTAGCTGTCTCTCGATTTCCATTTTCTATGAAGAAGCGTTTGACTTCTTCGTTCAATTTCCGAATAAACTCTTCTTTGTATAACAACTTAGTCCTTAAACTCCATCTCTGTTGTGTTTTCTTTATATTGTGGTGCCAGCTAATCTCGAGGAACTTATGGTCTGCCCAAGCGTTTGTGCACATGTTAACGTTTTTAATTTCAAGGCCCAGTTTTCTGGTAGTCCAAACCATATCTATTCTGGACCAGGAGTTATGTGGCGTTGAATAGAAAGTGAATTGTCTGTCATGGGGGTGTAAAGTGCGCCACAAATCGATTAGGTTAATCTCATCTACTAAATCAAAAAAAGTCTTTGGTAGGGGAGATCTTTTGTTCTTTTTAGTTATATCAGATTTATAATCATATTTAGGGTCTATAATTCCATTGAAATCCCCAACCATACAAATTTCATTGTTTGCCCATTTTGCTAGCTGTTCATGTAATTTCCGATAAAATTTCCCTTTTTTTTTATTCGGGGCATAAACCCCCACCACTAACACCTTGGAATTGTCTCTCGTTATCTCTACTATCAGTATTCTCCCTTTTTCATCTTTATATTTACATTCTGCCTCTATTCCTTTCTTAACATAGATAGCCACCCCCCTTTTTCTTTTCTCCGCTAATGAGAAGAATACTTTACCGAATTTGGTATAATTTAAATAGTTGGCTTCGTCCTTTTTTATATGGACCTCTTGGATACAAATTATATCAGGCTTTTGTTTCGTCAGATTCGACAGTATTATCCTCCTTTTTTTGTAATCATTTAGACCGTTCGCATTGAGCGATAGGATCTTAGTATCGTTCATTGCTGTAGCTGTCCTCTAGTAACTGGTTTTTATTTGCCTTTTAGTGTTACTGCTCTCACTGGTCTAGATTTTTTCCCTTTTTCTTCTGTGTCTTCCTTTTTCTTCTCCTCTTCTATGTCTTCTCTAGTGATTTGTTCTTGCGATGTCTCTTCTTCCGTATTTTGTATTTCGTTTTCCTCCTTACTGGTTTGTTCCTCTTCACCTCCCCTTAGTTGTTCTAGGAAATCTTGGGCTTCACTTACACAATCAATTCTGATTTTCCTCCCTTGCCATGATATTAGCAATCCTTCTGGGAGGAGCCACCTAAATATTATGCTTCTCCTGTTTAATTGGTTTGTCAAAAACCTATAGTTTTTCCTCCTCTCCCTCACTCTCCTTGGAATTTGTTTTAAGATGTTCACTTCTTTTCCCCCGTATGTGATTTTTTCCTCCCTAGCTATGTTATACAGAATGTCTCTCACTTTTTTCCTAGCGAAGCGAATATGGACTTCTCTAGGGAGCCTGTTCCTTCTCACATAGTTGGTTTGAACTCTGTAGACCTCGTCAATCTCTCGGATTATATCTTGCTTGTCCTGTTGGAGCGTCTCTGCAATCAACTCGGCCATCCTATCTCCTAGGTCCTCTTCTTTGTCTTCCGCTATGTTCTGGAAGCGCAAATAAAACGAGGCCTTGTCCATCTCGAGTTGAATTAAAGCGTCTTCTGTATCTTTATTCTGCGCCCACAGGGTTTGATCGACCATGTCCAGTTTCTTCTCGTTTTTTTTTATTCTTTGTTCCGCTTTTTGGATTCTGTTCTCATTGCTGGCAATCGTAGTTTGGATCTCGTTCATTTTAGCATCCAGTCCATGTATATCGAGTTTCAGTTCGGAGTGGCTATTTAAAAGCTTTTCTTGCATCGCAAGCATTGTTTCTTGTATTGTTAGTAGCGACGATTGTAATGTTTGCAACGTTGGAGTTGCTGGAGGTTTGTCAGTTTTCTGTGAACCTTCTACTACTTTCTGGATAGCTGGCAATGACATTGCAATCGTGGGAATGGATGGCCCTTTTTTGTTAGTTTTTGCGATTGTGGATGTCAAACTTGCCATTTCTTTCAGGAGTGCTTTTTGGTCTCTAATTATATTCTCAATCTTACACCATATAATCATCCAATGTGACTTGCCACCTTGTATTCGAAGAGACTATCTTAAATCCCTTCCTCCTTAATTAATTCCCACTAATTTCTTAATATGATTCAGCTAGAGCTTGGTTTATAGATTAGTATGATATGGGAATTCTAGGCAGTAAGTCCAGATAAGGTTCTTATAGAACTAAATAGAATCTTAATATAATTATTAATTATAAATATGTTAATACGTTAATAGGTTAGACAGTTGAAGGATTAAATTAATCAATAAGTTAATTAAACAGTAATCAATAAATTAATAACTTGATAAATTCTCTTAATAGTTTCTAAGTATCTAAATTGAACCCTTACTATAGTATACGATATTACTATCAAATAAATAAATATATAAAAGGCTATTACCAACCAGAATAAATATTTAAGATTTAAGCTATTTGATATTTGAGATTAAATAAATTCAAAAAGTAGAATAAATATACCTAGATAAATATATGTATACTGTATCAATTCAATTAATGCAAATCTAAAACCTTATATAAAACTATATCCAATCACTATTTAATAAGATCAATACTTAAATACTCAAGTTTATATATTCAATATTTCCTAACCTAAAGCAAATCTAGTTGAAGGTAAAATATATATATATAAATAGATATTTTTCTTATAACTTATCGAAGGCAAAGTCAAAGTTCTGAGTATTGAAATTTCAACTACTCGAGGGATCAGGGAGAGAAAAGAAATAGAAGAATATCTATGAGGGATATGGTGAACTCCCAGCGTTAAGTCTTCGCTTCTTAGCTCTACTAAGTTCCGGCGCTTCTCAGTGGTAAGGCTCACCGCTAGAGCGTCTCTTTATCAATCCAATCTTGTGGCTCAATGGATGCACTTCCTGTTTCCCCAGAGCTCTCTAAAGCTTTCAAAAGCAGGTCACAAATTTCTCCTTCTTCTTTTTCACTTTGATCGTAAAAAACAACCCAACCGCCCCGATTGACTTTTTCAAATCTTTTCCCTTCTCACCACACCGTCTGGAGCTCTTTATAAAGGTCTTTATCCTCCCTCCGTGGATCTCAACCGCTCGTCAGGTTGTCGGGTCTTCGTAGATGTAGTCTCCTTGCACCCTCGCCGTCGCCGCCTGATTTCAGGTTGAGCACTCCTCTCCCGACTCCGCTGACCTCCTTTTTCAGCGCAAAATCACTCCAAGGTAAAAAATGAGGCTTTAGATCAAGCACCGCGCCTCCGATCTCCTTTTAAGCTTCCCGCCTCTTGCCGGCTATTACAGCTTCAGGCCTGCCATTAGCGGCCGGCTCACCGCGTTGGATTGACAGAGCTGCCGGGTTCAGCGAGAAGTGGTCGCACCCCACTTTCCCACTTGCCTGGCTTCCCCTCTTGTCCGCGGGACTCTCCAGGTCCTACGCCCCTTAAGGGATCCCCAAAACACGATGAAAAGAGGTGTGAAGGAGCAGCGAGCACTCACTCCACACCCTGTCGCTGCAAGTCACCAGCCGGAAGTCTCCCGGTAGCAGAAATTTTGAGTAGTTCGGAGAAGCGGTAGTAAAAATTCTGACTGGCCCCGCTCCCATCTATTCTCTGCTCCCAAGTCCCAGCTGATCAGGAGGAAATGGGGATTTTGCAGTAACCTTCCCCTGGATTGGGGAGGGAGTGGAGATTTTACAGTATCCTTCCCCTGTCATGCCTACCAAGCCATACCACACCCACCAAGCCACACCCACAGAACCGGTAGTAAAATTTTTTGAAACTGGAGTTCACTTGCAATACTGCATTCTAACCACTGCGTCACCATGGCTCATAGCTAACTTTAACCAGCCCTGAGCATCTAGGCAGAGGGAGGCAGCAACTTTAGACTTTGAATGCTGAGAAGCAGGACTATGTATTGAAAGAGAAAAGTGTCTTCCATGAATCTGGTTTTATACTCTTTAAGCTAATTTGCCACCATTTTATATAAGGGAGCATATTGTCCCATCCCCACTACAGGTAGTCAATTTGGTTAGTGACCCGTCAAAGTTACAATGGCATTGAAAAAAGTGACTTATTTTCACACTTACAGCCATTGCAGCATCCCCATGGTTACGTGATCAAAATTCAGACACTTGGCAACTGACTCGTATTTATGACAGTTGCGGTATCCAGGGTCCTGTGATCACCTTTTGGGACCTTCTGACAAGCAAAATCAAGCCAGTTTCACTCAACAACTAAATTAACAATTGCAGGGATTTACCTAGCAACTGTCGCTAACCACATCATCGGTCTTAAGTCCTTTCATGCCCACAAGAGATCTAAGTCCAGCCCACCATGAATTCTGTTGACTCTTATTTACCATCAGGAAAGTCGTAAAATGGGGCAGAATTCACTTAGCAACTGTCTCGCTTAATAACAAAAACGTTGGGCTCAATTGTGGTCATAAATCAAGGACTACCTGTACTAAAAAAGATTTAATCCCAAACCAGTTAGATTTTCTGTGTGGGAGAACAAAACAATTTATTATTTGATTATTTTTTAATTTAATTTGTCGAACATGTACTAGATAACAGATATAAGTATAAACATGGACAATACTTCCATTATCAAAAATAGCCTTTGCTGTCTTGTGTAACCTGCTGCCAGAAGATATTCATGAGGGCTCTGGTGGCTTTAAATTAAGACTACGCAGATTTGTGAAGAAGCTAGCTGGCACAGTAGCTTCATGGAGTCTCCATGTGCCAAGGCAGCCTACTTGTCAGTGCCAGATGATTGAGTGAGAAGGCTACAGCCCTTTCTAAGGGCTTGCTAAAAACTTTTGCTGGACCAACACTGAGTAACACAACAATTTTCTAGGTTCCCTAGGCAGCATCTCTTTCCTCCACCCCATTTACCAAGGTTATTCTCACATACCATTACACCAGCACCCTGGGTGGTTGAAACCCAATCTTCCATTGTCACTATCACTCCCAAAACACAAGTTGAAATATTTTGAACATGCCCAGGGCCATCCATGGGGTGGAGGGGGTGTCAGTAAAGTCAAGATGATGTTAGTGTCATGTAATTAATACTCACTGTTATTTACCTGCATTGGGCATGCAATGTATGCTAAAAAGGGGTGGGGCTTTGACTGTGCACTTGGAGGTGCCATCTTGACTTTATTGATTCTCCAGCCCAATCGGGGGTGAAATCTGACTGGTTCAGGCGAACCACTAGGGATTATGGGCATCAGTTTGCCGAACCAGTAGTAATCACCCCTCCTTGGCCCCACTCACCCATGCCCGGACAGTCACTGCTCACCTCTTCCGGCTGCTCGATATTCCGCAGAATTCAATGTTAAATGCAACAGAAAGAATGCTAACTTTTCTCCCTCTATTCAGAACGGAGTTGCTGCAGCCTGTCCCTTTAAGGTAGTCCCCAGGAGGGAGGGGGACGGGGGGGAGCAGTTGGAATGGAGCCATTTTCGTGAAAGGCAGGAAAATGGGGAAGGGGATTTTCCTGCCTGTCATCCACAGACTGAGGGAAGGATGGTAGGCAGGAATATTCCCCTCCCATTTTCCTGCCATTCGCGACAAGGAGTGGCTGGGAGGGGAAGGGAGGGGCCGGTGAGGAGCGCCTCGATGTGAGTGATGTCAAGTTGGCCACGCTGACCCAGTCACACGACCTCCGCCCAACAAGCCACGCCCACAGAATTGGTAGGGGAAATTTTTTAAATTTCACCACTGGGCCCAATGGATGACCTGGTTAGAGAAATGAGATGAAAATTAATCAAACCAGAACTTAAACAAAAATAAAAGGCCAAAGAAAGAGTAACATATTTGATTCGGTAATAGTACTTTAGAAAAAGATCTGAAATATTTTATTATAAACTGAATATTCATTGGCAGCATGATATGTGTAGGATATGACCAGGCTGAGCCTGTGGGGGTCAAGCAATCTGAGGACCCAGATTGTTGGGGGCAATATGCTGACTCCATAAAACCACTTAGAGAGGGCTGTAAAAGCACTATGAAGTGGTATATAAGTCTAAGTGCTATTGCTATCATCAGTCTCAAGTCCCTTCACATCCATAAGAGATCTAAGTCTAGTCCATCTTGAATTCCAATTACTCTTATGTACTGCTAATTTGCTTTGACCGTTAGTAGCTCAGATTCTTCTAGAGAACATTAGCATGCAATAAACCTGTATTCATTTGAACAGCCTTGATTCCTGATTTCCTGTGCTTGACAATATGCCTGCAAAGGGCTGTAATGATTTTAAATGGAATCCCTAGCTAGGTTGTTTCCAAATCACAGGCAAAAATAATAGAAAATAATAGTTCCACTTAATTCTGATTGGTCAGATCCTATTGCAAATACATAGGTTGGATTTTTGAAGAAAGTTTGAGGGAAACTTAGACTCAGAAAATGGCAGTAAGGATGATCAAGAACTAGAAATGAACTCCTATGAGCAAAGAATGAAGGAACCAGATATATTTAATCTTGAGAAAAGAGAAGTGGGACTTCCAGTGAGACTGGTATGGTAAGATAAACATCTCTCTCACAGCAGAACCGTGCTGAAATCTCACTGGAGAAAGAGGAGATCTTGATATAGCCCATGTGTCCCCAGACAGCCGCTCCTTGTGAGTAGACTGCAGGAATCAATGTTTTGCAGTTGGCTTCTGAGTTGCGTGAATGAGAGTCAAGAGAGGAACCATCTTTGTTCACTCATGAATAAGGCCTTTTTAAGGATATAAAACTTGATTAAATCTCATTTCTTAACCACTTTGGGTATATTTCATTGCCTTTGAAACATTAAAATCATTCAGAACAACAAATTATACTGAACTCGATGAATGAGTCACCAACCCTCAGAAAGGATTCTTTAAATACAACTTGCAATGTTTTTTGGGGGAAAATATAATTTTTCAGATTAAACAGAAAAATGCTTCCTACAGTGTTGATTTTGGAATGTTATCAACAGATTAAGGGTCCAGATGGACTTGGAATTATAATTTTGAATTAAGTGGAAGAATCCTTCCTGTGAATTTTAAATTAATTAGAAGAACTCTTCCTGTGGGAAATGGTGATGGTTTGGAGTTCTTTAACCAGAAACATGAAAATGGGACCTTGAAGATTTTACACCAGAGAGAGCTGCAGGATAATAAATTTGTCTTGTTAATAAAGAATGGAGCAAAAAAACGTTGATGGATATTTTTGAATATTGGTCTTTGAAATTATTTGCTATTATAGATGATGTGTTAATGAAGTTACAGAAGAACAAGCTACACTGGATAAGTTTGCAATTAATTTGAATGTGGATTTAAATATGACAAGCAATGAGAAGGACATGGAGAAAAATATACTGAATATACAAACAAAACCAGTTGCTGTTTCATTTCTTAAAGAAGATGTACTAAGATGTACTAAGCCAAAAAAGTGATTTGGCTAACTCATTTTCCTGGATGTACAAGAGAGATCTATTAAAGTCATGAAGGGACTTTTGAGAAGTGACCAAAACAAAACAAAGCAAAACAAAACACCCCTTTACTTACTGGCTGTACAAAAGAGGCCCGTTAAAGTTTTAAAAGTTTTATCTTGGGACAAAAAAAAGATGAACAGAAATCAAGCTTTAGAACTATATTTGAAGGGGTTAAAATTAAAATGGTTAAAATTACAGGAATGTAGGCTTATTCCATCAAGGTTTTGGATTCTGTTTTTAGTTAAGAGATCAGTTATGAAGGGAAGAAAGCAGTGGTGGGATTCAGCTGGTTTGGACCAGTTCGGGCAAACTGGTTATTAAATTGCTGGCTGGCCCCGCCCTGCCCCTTCCAGGAGTCCCCACACACCCCATTTTGGCTCCCAGGTAAGTGCAGGGAGGTCTACTAGGTCCAAATTGGGTGTGGGGGATGTGGCACGCCCCCCCAGCACATTTTTGCTCCCAAGAGGCTGCAGAGAGGCTTACTAGGCTCAAAATGGGGTGGGGGAAGCGGTGCACCCTCCCCCCCCGCGGCACGTTTTTGCTCCCAGGAGGCTGCAGGTAGGCCTACTAGGCCCAAAATGGGGCACAGGGGGCAGTGCACCACCCCGTGGCCCATTTTTGCTCCCAGGGGGGTGTAGGAGGCCGAGTGCTGCCTGTCACACCCCCTGATCACACCCACCCAGCCAGTCATTAGGGCAGAAAACTGGTTGTTAAATTATTTGAATCCCACCACTGGAAGAAAGTATATATATATTGTATGAAATGATGGCGATGAACTAGTAAAATTGTTTATATTTGTTGGGGTGAAGGGGGGAATCTTGTTTCTTTCTACCCTTTGTTTTCTTTTTTTACACTATTTTTCTTTCCATATTTTTTGTAACCCGCGTTAGTTTTTTATGCTTTCTGTTTGGAATCTTTAACAAAGTTATTTTGAACAAAAGCAGAAAAATGGGAGATATGACAGCTCCGTTCAGATTCCTAAAAGGATACCATGTAGAAGAAAGGGAAGACGTGTTCTCTTTCATCCCGGAGAATAATGAAGATGTGAAATAATGGATTTAAATTACAAGAAGGTTGATTCCAGTTGAACCTTAGGAACTCTCCTTAATGTAGTTTGACATTAGAACAAATTATCCATAGAGATGGTAGATTCTGCTTTACTGGATGTATTCAAGCAGAGGTGAGACAGCCAGTTGTCACAGATGCTTAATTCCTGCATTGAGCAGGCTATTGGAATTGATGACCTGAATAGCCCTTTCCAGTTCTATGCTTCTATTATTTCCAGAGGCATCTGCCTGGTGTCTGTGGAAATGGGATATACTGGATTAGAAAGACAAACAAGGCTTGGTTCTTCTTAAATTCTGATTCATTATTTATTATGGGGTTTGATGACATTCCTTTCTCGTGCTTATATATTTAATGAATGGCTGGCTTCACACAATGCCCGATAAAGAGTAAACTTGGGTTAGCAGTACATCTTTATGTCTATGGAGATTCTCAGTCATCCAGGTCGTGGTTGTCCCAAAGTTGCTTCTTTTCTTTTTTTCAAGAGGCAACTGGACTTTCTGGTTTTTCTTTGAAGACATTTCGCTTCTCATCCAAGAAGCTTCTTCAGCTCTGACTGGATGGTGGGGAAATGGAAGGATTTATATTCCTTGCAGACAGCTGGTCATTTGCATTCTTTTAGAGAGTCGTTGACACCCATTTGCACTACTCAGGTGACCCTGACAACACAGATAAACCTCCAGGTGGCCTCAACAACTCGCTAAAAGAATGCAAAGACAGTACATCTTTTTCCAACCTGACATTCTCCACCTGCAGGGGTGGGCTTCAAAAATTTTAGCAAGGGGTTCTCTGTCCGGTTGCTGGGTGGGCGGGGCCATGGTAGGGATGGCCTAGTTGGCTGCCTGCACCATGGCGGGGGGGGGGGCGTTTTTGCCCTCCCCGGGCTCCAGAGGCTTTTCTCGAGCCTCCGGGAGGGCGAAAATGACCTCCCCAGGCTCCAGAGGCTCTCTGGAGGCTGGAAACGTGGCCGTTTCTGGCCTTCCCGAACTTCCAGTAGGCCCATTTTTTGCCCTCCCCGAGCCTCCACGCGCACCCTGTACTTACCTGCATCCAAAATGGGCCGCATGGGGACTCATGGGAGGGGAGGGGAGGGATGGGCGGGACCAGCCAGGAGTGGGATTTCGGGGTTCTCCGAACTGCACAGAATCTTAGCTAGAGGTTCTCCTGAACCCCTGCCAATCCCCAGCAGCCCACTCTTGTCCACATGTATGGAATTGCAACTTCCAGAATTCCCCAACTAGCATGATCTACGGCTGGGAATTTTTGGAGTTGCAGCCCCAATGCTGCAAAACAAGTTGGGATTTCCATATACCTAGTTCTGACCAAGGATGCTTAATGATGGGTTGGATGCAGGAATGAATATTGCCACTTGATCAAAATAAGCAACATTACACATATGAGAAGAGGTAGTTTTTCCAATGTGCCAAACTCAAGGATAACCCAACCCTTTCCAGGGAGGGCTTAAAATCAACCATCCCTACTCGAAGGTGTTTCTGGAAATAAATATAATCACTGCAAGAGAGCTTACATTACAGGTAGTCCTTAACTTATAACCATTCACTTAGAACCGTTCAAAGTTATGACACTGAAAAAAGTGACTTATGACAATTTTTCACACTTATGACCATTGCAGCATCTCCTATTGCAGTTACATGATCAAAATTCGGACTGTTGGCGACTGGCTCATATTTATGACAGTTGCAGTGTCCTGGGGTCATATGAACACCTTTTGTGACCTTCTGCCAAACTAAGACAAACAAGGAAGCCAGATTCACTTAACAATCGTTTTTCTAATTTAACAACTGCATCGATTCACTTAACAACGGTGGCAAAAAAAGGTTGTAAAATGAGGCAAAACTCACTTAACAACTGTCTTGCTTAGCAGTGGAAATTTTGAGCTCAATTGTAATCACAAGCCAAGGGCTACCTATACCTAATAGACCTTGCTAGTTTTCATCCAGTCCCTTTTCATAGTCCATAAATAAGAACTGTGTGACTTATTTATATTATCATTTATATTTTATATTCTAACCTTCAGAACAGAGACTATTAACATCTGTAGGTCCTTATAGGAACCTTTGTAGCCACAGAGAATGATAAAATACTTTAAACGCATGGGGTTGTGTTTTATGCTTGCATTTATCTTAATTTCCTCTAAGGGTTCAAAGCACTGCATATGGGGATGGATTCTTCCTTTATTTTTATCCTCCATATATCCCCACCCCATGTGACAGTCTGGGCTAAGAGATAACATGAAACTCATCATTACTATTTAAGCTCCAAAGCTGAATAAAAAAAATTGAACGTCAGTCTCTCTAGCATCAGTCCAGCCCTTAAATTACTGCACTATCCTGTCTCTTTAGAGACTTTGGAGCCATCATCCAATATATATGCCAGGGATGTCAAACTCGATTTCATTGACGGCCACATCAGGGTTGTGTTTGACCTTGGGGAGGCCGGGGGGGAGGGGCTGGAGTGTGTGTGACTAGCTTGACGTCACTTGTCTCGGGGTCACCTATGGCACTCTGCCAACAAAAATGTGCTCCCAAGTTCCATTTTTTACTGCGACAGCTTCCTGCAACCCTCTGCCAGCGAAAACGGAGTTCGGGAGGGCTGCCCACAGCTCTTCTGAGCTCTGTTTTTGCTGGCAGAGGCATCCCCAGGCCTCTCCTTTGCTATTTCCAAGGTGGCCCTATGGGCCAGATCTATGCACCCTGCGGTCCGGATGCGGCCCGCAGGTTTTAGTTTGACACCCCTGATATATGGGGATGAACCACGTAGCAATAGCACTTAGACTTTATATCACTTCATAGGGCTTTGCAGCCCTCTCTAAGCATTTTATAAGATCACCATATTGCCCCCAACAATCTGGATCCTCATTTTACTGACCTCGGGAGGATGGAACGCTGAGTCAATCTTGAGCCAGTCAGGATCGAACTGCTGGCTATAAGCCTGCTTTCTACTCAAAATTCCAGAAAGAGAAGGTCCTGGGGAGGGGTGGGGGATCGCATGCATCTAGCCTACCAGTTCTATGATTTCAACTTTTTCCCATTCCAGTGCATGGGGAAAAAAGAGATTTACAGTCCCAGTGGAAGGCCACACTAATTGCAGCAAAAGAACAAACTGCCCATTTTGCAGGTAGACCAGAAGTGACATCAGAAGTATACATAGTGGAATTGCCAGAGAGAGAGAGAGAGAGAGAGAGAGAGAGAGAGAGAGAGAGAGAGAGAGAGAGAGAGAGAGAGAGAGAGAGAGAGAGAGGCCACTGCAGCAAAACCAGCCTGATAATGACCCTATAGGGCTGGTAAAAGCAATATTTGGCAGTGAGCAGCAATTTCCCTGCAGCAACTCAAGGGTGTTTTCTCATCAAGCGCCATGCTGAAGTAGCAGATTTTGCTGCTGAAACTCTGCAGAGGGGCGGGCAAGGACCGAGAAGGGGCTGCAATCCTACGAAGGAAGAATAGAATAAGCCAAATGTAGACCTTGTGATGTTCACGGTCATCCCGTGATCCTTGCCAAGCTTCTTTCCTTCTTTCCTTTAATTCTTTTTTTAATCTTGTTATAACAATCACCACACACACACACACACACACACACACACACACACAATTATAAGACCAGCTGAGCAACAGAGCATCATCTTTGTTTTCCAGAATGCTTCTAAGCTCCACATGGACCCCGGTGGCATTTTGAGAAAATAAATATGGTGGGAGTCTGCAGCTCAGTGTTTTCTTTGGAAGTCTGCCTATGTAGCTCAGAATGCCAGCTTTACCATTCCTCTTCTTTTGGACAGATCCCTAAGTGTAGGGATTCGTTTCTCAACCTATCGCTTCAGGCTACACAACCTGTCTACCCCAATATCTGCAGTGCTTTCTCCTCCTTGGAATCTGGACCATTCAAGTCCTGGCAGTCCTTTTACAGGCATTCACAGAAATAATAAATGCCTGCTAGCTGGCACAGCTTGGTTTGGACATGTGTCAACCTATTCAGAAAAAAGACCAAGGGAAGTAGTGGTGGTAGGTAGCTAGAAAGCTAGAGAAGCGGTAGAAAGATGATTAGTTTGTCTTCTAATCAATGAGCTTTTAACTGGCCCTGCTCTATTCTAGAGGAGAGGAGAGGAGAGGAGAGGAGAGGAGAGGAGAGGAGAGGAGAGGAGGAATAGGAATAGGAATAGGAATAGGAATAGGAATAGGAATAGGAATAGGAATAGGGTAGAATAGAATAGAATAGAGTAGAGTAGAGTAGAGTAGAGTAGAGTAGCGTAGCGTAGAATAGAGTAGAATAGAATAGAATAGAATAGAATAGAATAGAATAGAATAGAATAGAATAGAAACTTTATTGTCACTTTGAATGTATACTAATCGGCATACATTAAAATGAAATTTCGTTGCATACAGCTCTCAAAAGATCACCAATACAGAATTATGCATATACCCACATATATTATGTGACACAGAGAAACAACACAATCTAGTTCAGATGTATACCTCTACATGGCGAGAAAAACGAATCTTGCGAGTTTACCAGACTGATGGCATAGGGAACAAAGCTGTTACAGAATCCAGTAGCCCTGCTAGAAATGCTTCGAAACCTCCTCCCAGAGGGGAGCAACAGAAACAGGCTGTAAAGTGGGTGTGTGGGGTCGCTAACAATAACATAGCACTTAGAAGCAGCATCCTGAATACCAGGAAGTAGGCTACCTATGATCTTCTCAGCTGTCCTTACCACTCTCTGTATGGACTTTCTATCTGAGGCACTCCTGCTACCAAACCAGACAGTGATGCAGTTTGTTTAAACACTCTCAATCGTGCCTCTGTAAAATGTGGCCAGGACAAAAGGAGAAAGATGTGCTCTCCTCATCCGACACAGGAAATGCAGACACTGGTTTGCAAGCTTCACTAAGGATGATGTGCGGAGAGACCAATTCAGATCATTTGCACCTCCAGATACTTAATACCGTTGACCACCTCTACAGCTGATACTGAGTAGAGTATGACTATCTCGGCTCTTCCTAAAATCTACAATGATCTCCTTCGTTTAATAAGGAGAAGGTGACCTTTCTCTTAGTGAGAATAACAAACTGCTGATTTATCTTCCCCTTATATTTAGGAGGAAAGCTGAACAACAAACTTATGGCACTAGACCCAGCTCAGCAAGCTTATAAAAGCTATTCCTTGACTTGACAGGGTAGTCTTTGCCAACTAGTGCAATTTCAATTGTATTGGCAATAATATATATAGAAGGTTTCCTCTTGAAAGATGGGTACAGCACTTCATGCTCCAAACTAAAATTTTCTTTTTTGGCAGCTGGTGCAAAAAAGCTATAGAAAAATAGGCTCTAAGTCAAGATCTGGTTGACAAGAGTAGAAGGAGTTTCTAGGGCAGTTGGAAAAGTCTGAAAGTAGGAGAAAGTCATTTTTTCGTGGGGAGCTACCAGAAAAGTCCTGACAAACAGGAACAGTTGGCATTGTCATCTCAACAAGACATCACATCCCATTCAAAGACAATAATCTCAGGTGGTAAAAGAATAGGCAGAGAGGCTATTCTTTCTCTTTTTCTTTTTCACTGTACTTCTCACCTTTAATTGCAGACACTCTTGTCAAGGGAAATATAATTAAACTCAATACCTTTCAGATTGGCAGCTGAGCTTGTGCAAACACAAAAAAGATAAGAGCCTTGTTTCTTTTCTTTTTTTTTCCTTTCAAAAGACAGACACCCTTACAGAGAGAGGGGATTGTTAAAAACCAGCGTGTTCCTCCTTGTGCTTTATGTCGTGGCCGAAAGACAACTTCCAAAATGAAGTTAGCCTTGAAATTAATCTGCTCCTCAAGATATACCGCCAAGAGGGCAATTTTGCTCTTTAAAATTCTCCAAATAGGATATTTTTAGGGATTTCCTCAGAATTAGAAATTGCTAGCTGATAAGTAGCTAAATGTGCGAGCAGTGGTTACTGGTTTGCACATAGATCTAAACCATGGTTTGTTTAACTATTTTTTAATAAATAACTATTGGCCAGGTTCTCAAAATGTGCCCTACAAACTCCATTGTCTGGATCTGTACCAGCCACTAAACCAATGCCAGACACAGTCCATGATGATTTGATGTGATGAATTATTCCAACCATTATGCAGAAGATGTTAATGCTTCCTTTTAAAGTTAGGTTAGAAGGGATCGGAGAGTATAGCTGTACCCCTGCAATACATTTAATGTAGTTATTGCACTAACCCAATTTTATTGGGTGAGTTCAGAAAAATGAGATAATTCTATAGTCAGGTGAAGTGTATTATGCCAATCCAGTTAAAATTTTTCCACAGAATGCCTTTAAACCTTACAGAATATTTCGCTTTCCTCACCTCGATGGTCCTCAAACTTCCTCTGCTTCAAAATAAGATGTAGCTCCAGAAATATTTCTACAGTAAGGCTTTGAAGAGAATAAGTGCATTTGCACAAAATTGATCTTGAGGAGGAGGTGTGCAATTAGAAAAGGACCCCACATATTTCCATGTCAATTCTTGGTCAAGGGCAGATGGACTGCTGGCATCTCAGATATCAAACCGATGCACTTCTCTGTATCTCAGCTGAAAACCATGGCTTTATCAGGAAGTTATTAATCATTCATACAGCACTATAATAAGCACTGCCTTTGCTATCTTGAGCTTCTTCCTTCTGAGAAGAAAGTTGCTTAAAAATACAATTCTGATCATTTTAGAGATGAGGAGGCTAAGAATGAATCTGCTGAAGAACTGAAGCCTTTTGGATGAGAAGTGAAACATTTCCAAGGGAAAAAAACCAAGAAAGTCCAGTTACCTTTTGAAAAGCACCTTTGGGACAAACATGACCTGGATGATTGAGAATTTCCATAGACAAATTGCCTAGAATGTCTTCCTCTTCCTCCCCCCCCGCCCCCCCATAGTTAGCTGTCTGGGGCTAACTGTAAAATTCACTAAAACACAATTGAAATTAAAACCTATACAGTGAAATCAAATCAAATCAACACCATGCAAACTAAGCCGCAGTAACATAGTCAACCAAAATCCTAATTAATATGAATTAAAATACGATTTAAAATTAACCTTTTAAAATGATAAAACCTGGAGTTATTAAAGTTAACAACCCTGAAAGAATTTATTCATACTTAGCATGTCATGTGGCAGTGATGGCTAATCTTTTTGCCATCGCGTGCCAGGAGCAGGGGGAGTGCAGGGGGGATCACATGTGCACATGCCCACACCCATAATTCTATGCACCCCAACTCGGGGATGCACACACGACCCCCCCCCACACTCTCCCCGCTCCTGGCACACAATGGCCCTGTAGGCTCGTTTTTCTCTCTCCCCAGGCTCCAGAGCCTTTCTAGGAGTCTGGGGAGGGTGAAAACGGCCTTCCCCACCCCCACTCCCCCGGAGGCCCTCTGGAGGTCGGAAACAGCCCGTTTGCCAACTTCCGGTCCTACCTAGAAAGGCTCTGGAGCCTGGGGAGAGAGAAAAAAGGGCCTTCCCCACCCCCCACCTCCCGAGGCCCTCCAGAGGCGGGAAACAGCCTGTTTCCCTACTTCTGATGGGACAAGGAGGCCCGAAAATCAGCTGGGGACCTGAGCTCGCGTGCCCACCGATATGGCTATGTGTGCTGCCTGTGGCATGCGTGCCATAGGTTCGCCATCACAGTCAAATGGGAACTCTGAAATTTGTTTGCACTAATAATCTTGTTGTGATCATCGTCATCCAAAGCATAGAACATACAGCGGTGGACATATCTGTGTCACCTTTTCTCTTTCTGCCTTCCACCTCTGGCAAAACTCTTCCTGGCCTTTCCCATTGGATCTGCCATGTCTTCTGTCCTGCTGCAGACATAACACCCATACAAGCTTTTCTAAATCTGGAAAATACGGATGAATTCTTACGCATAGTGACACATGGATAAGCTGTTGGCTGCCTCCTCCTCCCTTCATGAAAATTTGCTTCTTACATGGCGTGGATCCAATTTGTCTTGCCAAAGAAGCACAGGGGAAACTCTCTAAGGCATTGGAACACATTGGCATCCCTGATTTAATAGCTATTCTCTACAACCCGAGCGCCTTCGGTTTTCAAGATGCGGGGGAGAGGCTAGGTTGGTCCACCATTTGCTCACCTCTTCTGTAAGATACAATTCAGCAAAATGTATGTTAGCCGAAAAGCTTGATGAAGAAGCAAAGGGTGTATTGGCTGGAAACTCTGGGGGCTGCAGCCCTACAGGTTGATGGGGAGAAAAGCTTTCAGTATATTTTTTTTTTAGTGTAGGTGTCTTTAATCTTGGATGCATATAATAGTTTGAATTTAAATATCCCATTGCCTTCAACCTGAAGTCAGAGAAGAATATTGACAAGTCTTTTCTTCACCATTGACCCAGCTGTATATCAAGAATTAAATCCCATTGTATATGACTGTTCTAATGCTCAGGGGGATTATATGGGGTTTTAATCCAGATAAGTGCAGAGCAGCTATCCCAGTACCCACAACTCCTATCATACTCAACTATACTGTACTGTTTGAAGGGGATGGACACTGTTTTCTACAATATCTGAAAGGCTTGGGAAAGACTGTGTGATAGGATTGCAGGCTCTGACTTGACCAAAGCATTTTTTTGCTACAAGCTTTGCAATGTTGGCTGGTATCTGTTGACCCATTTGCAGAAACAGCCTGAGGCTAAAGTACAGCATCTTCTAAATAAATTTGTGGGAAGGCCGGGAATAGCTTGACTTTGGAGTTTATTCTCTGATTTACTTTGAAAATACAGCAAACAAGTTATTTCAATTAAATATATACACCGTCCATCTTGTGGTTCAAAGCAACTCTGGACAGCTATCCTTTATTTATAGCTTTGTTTCTCAACCTTGGCAACTCTAAGAGGTGTCAACCTCAACTCCCAGAATTCCCCGCCACTATAAATAAAGGATAGTCCATTTCTAGAGTAGCCTGGTTCAAGCTCATCCAGCTTGAGGACGAAGAATTGTAAGGAGGGGGAAGAACCAAACTGAACTATTGTTTCAGTGGTTCAAGGTTGACTCAGCCTTCCATCCTTCCAAGGTCGGTAAAATGAGGATCCAGATTGTTGGGAGCAACAGGCTGATATTTGTAAACTGCTCAGAGAGTACTGTGAAGCATTATGGAATGGTATATAAGTTTAAGTGCTATTGCTCTTAGAAATTTTGGAGGTTTTAAAATAAAGCTCAGGGAGGGGGGCTCAACATCTGAACTCTACATCCAACCTTTCCTTATATATTTTACTCTGCATTCGCATAATTAAGACACAATCATAGATTATTATTATTATTATTATTTGCTGGGGTCTTTAGCCATTCTTAGCCTTCCTTTTTCAGGGATGGGCATTGAGGATCATGGCTGCAACAAGACCAAAGAGAATAGAAAAACTTCACAGGTTTTAGATATGTGCCAAAGTCACTATGCATCTTTATTGCTCTAGTTTGAGAGGAGGAAGAAAAACAGAGATTGTAGAGTGGTAAATAAAACTAAGGAGGATGAGTGCTAAACAAGTGAGGAGGCATTGAGAGATATAATAGGGATTTGTGTTGTTTTAACAGCTCCAGCTCACCTTCTGCTACCCCAAACTCTGGCTAATAGGCTCTGAGCAAGGAAGGGAGAGAAACAACTATGTCTCCTATCGGACTGATTAGCCCCCATTGCTGGTTGCTAAGCAACATAGTTGAAGGTTCACCTAGTTATCTCCAAACGGACTTAGGAGCCCAAATGAGGGGCAAGAAAAGAAACGGAAGAAGAAATAGAAATGCTCGTTTGAGTATGTGTGTGGATGTGTGCACACACACACAAAGTTGCTAAGCAACAAGACTCCTTCTTTACTTCCCTGCTGAAGAATCAACAACAATGTGTTTCGGAAAAGGAAGGAGAGGTAAATATAGGAAGGCATTAATTTATAAAGGATTTGCCAAGTGTACATTGAGGGGAAGTGGTAGAATCACAGAATCCTAGAGCTAGGTGGGATCACCTCAACCATGCTCACCACAGGATTCCAGATCAAAGCATCTCTGACAGGTGTCAGAGGTTGTCCAACATTCGTTTGGCTGCATCTAGCAAAGGGGAGCCCAGCACTTCACTGGCTAATTGATTCCCTTGTTGAACTGCTCTTTCTCATCAATCACTTTCTCCTCTTTGCAATACAATATTTGGAAGCTAGTTCATAAGAGGGTAGAATTTTCCTCACTTAAAAGGATGAGATCATCAACAAGTACTCCAGCTGGGCCTATTTATGAGAGACAATGCTTACTATTAATTTTGATTCCCTGATAAAGTATCCTTATAACTGAGCCTTTTTCCTTGGCTTTCAGTGAGGCATGTCAGGCACAAGCAACATGGATAGGCCCAAATAGATATTTTATTGTCGATCACCTATATTTCAAGTATCTCGCCAAACCATCTGGCTCTCCTCAGGAAGCAGCAAATATAAACCTAAGGGTTTGATCTCAAATGTTTCCTCCCCCAAACATACGCTAAGATGGAACATCTCCCTGGCAGGGTCTCCTCCAGTGGTGGAATTCAATTTTTTTTACTACCGGTTCTGTGGGCGTGGCTTGGTGGGCATGGCAGGGGAAGGATACTGCAAAATCTCCATTCCCACCCCATTCTGGGACCAACCAGAGGTGGTATTTGCCAGTTCTCTGATTCTCCAGAACCTGTCAGAACCTGCTGAATAGCACTTCTGGTCTCCTCCCCTTCAGCCGGTGGTTCCACCACAAACTTGGCATAAAAATCATTAACATGCTGGCTGGGAATAAGAAGAGTTGTTCTCCAAGACACAAAGCATGATACTCTAGAGAATTAATTGGAGAGGTGAGATTATTCTTACCCTTAGAGAATTGTACTAGCTTCTAGCAGGCTTTCAGGCAAAATCAAAAATGATTAGCATCACCTGATGAGCAAGACCAAAACAGCTTAGGTCCAGGTTCTCTGAGATAATTTATTGGTTTGATTTATTTATTGGTTCAATTTATATGCCGCCCTTTTCTGGAGACTCAGGGCAGCTTACAATGCATTAAGCAATAGCCTTCATACTTTTGTATATACCTGCTTAGTAGGGCTTTCGCACCCCACAAGCGGTGTTCTTTTTTTTATATAAAGTCAGCTTATTGCCCCCACAAACCGGGTCCTCATTTTACCTACCTCGAAAGGATGGAAGGCTGAGTCAACCTTGAGCCTGGTGAGAATTGAACTCACAGTAATTGCAGGCAGCTGGTGTTACTTAACAGTGCTTTAGTCTGCTGTGCCACCAAGGCTCTAATGTCTTATACTGCATGATTCCTGTCTGTGGAGATTCTCAGTCATCCAGGTCATGGTTGTCCCAAAGTGCTTTTTCAAAAGGCGGCTGGACCTTCTTTGTTTTTGCTTGAAAGGAGTGAACTGAAGAAAATTCTTGGATGAGAAGTGAAATGTCTTCAAGCAAAAACAAAGAAAGCCCAGTTGCTGTTTGAAAAAGCACCTTTGGGATTACATGATCCATACATTTCTCAGGAGAAGTCCATCATCAGGTGCCAGATCATCTGAGATATCAATTTGGGATTGGGTCTTCTCCAGAGGTGGGTTTCAGCAGGTTCTGACCAGTTCTGGAGAACCGGTAGCGGAAATTTTGAGTAGTTCGGAGAACCAGTAGTAAAAATTCTGACTGGCCCCACCCCCATCTAGTCTCTGCCTCCCAAATCCCAGCTGATCGGGAGGAAATGAGGATTTTGCAGTAACTTTTCCCTGGACTGGGGTGGGAATGGAGATTTTACAGTATCCTTCCCCTGCCATGCCTACCAAGCCACGCCTACCAAGCCATGCCACACCCACCAAGCCATGCCACATCCACAAGCCATACCCACAGAACCGGTAGTAAAAAAATTTGAAACCCACTACTGGTCTTCTCCCTTTTGGACCCTGGTTGTGAGACATATTCCTAGGAAATGACAATCACCTACCTTCTTTAGAGGCCCTCAAGAGGTCTGTCAAGACCAGCTTTACAGCCTGCCTTTTTAAGAAAATCATCTTTAGTTTTAAATGTTTTTAAAAAAGAGTCTTTTATTTTAAGATATTTCTCTATAATGTAATCTAATCATTTTATTATAAAGCATGCTGGGCCATTTAGAAAAGCAGCAGAGAAACAGCCTAAGAAACAAATTATAAAAGCAATAGCTCTTAAAGGAACAATATTGTTGCCCTTCCTAATGGCATTTTCCACCCCTAAGGAAGCTCATATATCTCCTCCTCATTTCTCTGCCCACAAAAAAAAAGATTAAAGAGGTCATTTCTACAAAGATCTCCAGAGAGATGCAGTATGCCCCATTTTCACCCATGAAAATGTTAGACTAGTGAATATGATCCACAAGTGAGTAGTAGAGATGCAGAAATTTTTCCACAGAATCCTTTTGTTTTCCTCCATACAGGTAGAGAGATAGAATATCTGCATTATGCAACTTCTATGCTGGGGGAATGACGTATCTCAAAATCATGGAATCCAAGACCGAGGTGAAAGATTTTACCCAGCTTGTGAACATCTTAGGCAGCTGATGAAAGCAGAAATTCAGCTCACCTAGAGCAGGGATGTGAAACTCAAGGCCCATGGGTCGTATCCAGCCCATGTGGTGGTTAGATCTGACCCAGGGGGCTGCCCTGGAAATAGCGAAGGACCGGCCCATGGTGCCTCTGCCAGCGAAAAGAGAGAGGCCCTCCCAAGCTCCATTTTCGCTGCCAGAGGGTTGCAGGAGTTTATCCCAGCCGAAAATGGAGATCAGGAGCAGGGGTGGGTTCTAAATTTTTTTACTACCGGTTCTGTTGGTGTGGCTTGATGATCATGTGACAATTCTTTAGGGTTTAGCAGAGGTACCAGGCTTTTAGCTGCTTGCAGAGCTGTACCGGTCTACCCATTTGTTTTTGCAGGCACTGGTCTATTTATTTTTGCAGGCACTGGTCTACCCATTTATTTTTGCAGGCACCGGTCTACTTATTTGTTTTCTTTTAACACTGATCAGCTGTAGGGCGGCCCTTTGAAGCCCCGCGGCAAGAGTTTAAACAGTTTTTTTCCCTCTAGCCGATAGCTGGGACTCAGGAGGCAGCAATAGATTGGGGGTGGGGTGAAATAAAAGGTAAGAATAATGCAGGGGGGTGGGGGTGGGGGGGCTGAGGGGTGGAAGAACCGGTTCGGTGACGTCATATCATCACCGCTACTGGCTCGGCGGAACCAGGCAGAACCGGGAGGAACCCACCACTGATCAGGAACCTGTTTTCGCTTGCAGAGTGCCACCACAGATGCCCCCGACATGAGTGATATCAAGCTGGCCACGCCCACCCTGGCCATGCCCATCCCAGACCCCCGAGGTCAAACACAACCCTGATGCATCCCTCGATGAAATCGAGTTTGACACCCCTGACCTAGAGCATAAAACAGCTTTGCTGGGTTGGGTCATGTGTCATATAGTAGCCAACCACACACATCCATCAGCAGGGAGAGGAGGGCAATAATCCAGTGGTGGTATTCAGCCGGTTCTATCTGGTTTGGACGAACTGGTAGCGGCAGCTGAGGGAGGCTCAGCCCACTGCCTAGAAGTCATCACGTCCTCTTTTTGACACTCTGCACATGCCCGGAAGGCACGTGCACGCTCACATTTGCGAACTGATAGCAAAGGTAAGTGAACACCACCTCTGCGATAATCCTTTTATATTAGGGGTCAGCAACCCATGGCTCTGGAGCCGCATGTGGCTCTTTCATCCCTCTGCTGCGGCTCCCTGTTGCTGGTCGACGCCACAATTTTGAGAGGAGCTTCTGGTTGGGGGGGGGGCACGCCAAGAGGAGACTCTATGGCAAGGGGTGGGTTTTCTGGTTGGTTCCACAATTGATAGGGCTTTTGGTTAGGACAGGTAGAGGAAAAAGGACAACGCACTAGGAGGAGACTATGGTGGGGGAATTAGACTTGCAGTCGGCTCCAGAATTGAATGGGGGTGCTTCCGGTTAGGACCTTTGTGGCTCTTTGAGGTTTAAGGTTGCCAATCCCTGTCTTATATTATACTCCCCAATGGCTGGCTTTCCAAGGCATAAAGCTCTTAATTCCGGAATTAAAGTATAATTATCAAGACTAGTGGCCATTGATATATTTTTTGACCTTATTTATTTAGCGTAGATCTATTATTGCCATTCCGCCCTACAGACCTCTGGCCTCATTATGATATCTGGGCAGGAAATGTGATGATTCTCTTTCTTTCAAGCATCCTCAGTGATCACTAAATTTGGAATAATAGCGAACTTCACAGCATTAGCTCTTTGCAATGCTGTGAGTCTTCATTGTGAAGTTGTACATATATTCTCTTAAAACTCATTTTTATATAATACACCAATTATTTATAGTTCAGGCTGAATTCATGCCTATGTTATTTTGAGTGATGCATTAAATCTAAACTTATGGCATCTTTTTTTAAAAAGCCCCTTTTGATACCTCCTCCTCCCATCCCTCCTGGGGCACTTACAAAAATTCACTGAGTGACTGAATATAGTGTCTGTTACTCCACTCCTAATCTACATATCATTAGGCTTCTTATCAGGATAGAAGTCAGACTTTCATTGCTAGGATTACTCAAAAACAACAAAATAACCAACTTTGCATCTTTAAAAGCAGTGCCCCAAGTGATGCATTTTGTTATTTCTTTTCATTGGAATTTTCCAGGTTTTAGTTTTATCTTTAGTTTTATTTGCTTTCGAAAGGCCTAAAGAAGAAGCAGATATGAATAGCCTATGCCTTCTTCACAGTGGTTCTTCTTCAGAATTGCCTTCCATAATTTTGCACTCTCCAGATGTTTTGGACTGATAACTGACATTATGCTTGACCTTCTTACCAATGGTCAAAGAAAATGTAAAGTAGTACAGTTCTGAGGGAAATGGTTCATTCTAGTTTTCTGGAGATCAAGTCCCCATTTGGCTTTTAAATATATGCTAGGCCAAATTCCAACTAAAAGCTGGAAGTAGGACAAAAATGAAAATTAAGATCTAATTATAATTTAATTGAATAATAATGTGATTATTCACCACCTTGGAAAGATTCTGGAGATTCACACCAAAGGAAGATGAATTTACTTTTGGTGATATTTGGATATATCAGAGGATCCTTGTGGCTTATAGAAGATCTTCCTCCTCCTTTGGGAGTAGAAAGATGATCTGAGAGGGAAATTAAGGTTGATCCCAGTCCTAAGAAGCAATGGAGACTCAGTTGATTTCCAAGTATAATAGTTTTGTCTAAAGAGCTCAGAGCAGGATTCTGCTTGAATAATGACCTACATATGAGTTAAAACTCACCTTGTGAACAAGAGCTTTATAAAAACCAGTCTGATGATCTAACTAGAGCTAGAGAAGTTTAAAAGCTTTCAGTTCCATCCTGAAACTGAAAATATCTGTTTACAAACTCTCTACTGACATTTGGCAATCCATTGCCATGTATCTTGTAGAATTAGTTATTCTTAACCCTTACATTCCTTTGATGGTAAGTTGCAGCTTTATCTCAGGCTAAGCAGAAACATCCATAACAAGGGAAATCTAGGAGTCGGCCCTATAGCCATTTAAGTAGCCCGACAATATTATAATCTGTCTTCCAGCAAGGAATCTGCTTCTAAAACCTTGGTCTTACTGAAAAACCCCAGCTCCATCCAGCCTTCCCTTTCTCCATGAGAGGTTATGCCTTAGGAATTGAGTGATTTTTCTTAAATCAGAGCTAAAATTTCTGCCAACAGCTTCAACCACATAAAGCAGGGGTGTCAAACTCAAGGCCCACGGGCTAGATCCAGCCTGCAGGATGCTTAGATCTGGTCCATGGGCTCACCCTGGAAACAGCAAAGGACTGGCCTGCTGTGCCTCTGCCAGTGAAAATAGAGCTCAGGAGGATCGCATACACTCCATTTTCACTGGCAGAGTGTTGCAGGAAACCGTCACAGCCAAAAGAGGAGCTCGAGAGCCCTCAGTCCGCCACAGGCACCCCTGACACAAGTGATGTTCATCTGGCCACACCCACCCTGGTCATGCCTACCTGAGGTCAACCCTGAGGTCAAACACAACCCTGATGCGTCCCTCAATTAAATCGAGTTTGACGCCCCTGGCATAAAGCATTGTTGAATTGCAACTGCCTGAAGCTCTTGCCCAGCATTGCTTTGGAACTGTCCTTGGTCCTGACTCTTTGTGTGAAAGTTCCCCTGTGATTCTAACCAGAAGAAGAGAAAAGACTGTGATACCCAGCCAACACTCTCTCACTTTGCAGGGATTCAATTCATGATATGCCAACAGAACGCTGTTATCTTCCCAGTGAAGTGGTACCTATTTATGACTTATATTTACATGCGTATTTTTGTCCTAATTGGTATCTGTGTCAAAATCAGACATGTGGATGATGGGGTGAGTTAAAAGTAAATTAAATTGTCACTCAGATCATAGAAGAAATCCCCCTCCCCAAGAATGTATACAGTCTGGCCTTTTAGTAAAATAAAGCATTTTTTCCTCTGATGTGATCACAAGGTAGAAAAGGTTATAGAGGTGCAAATTAGCATCCACCTTACTGGCATTTCCTAAAACAAGACTGACCCAAAGGTGCTTTTCCAGGAGGCAACTGAACTTCCTTGTTTTTTCTTTTGAAGATGTTTTCTTCACCTTTGGGATGACCATGACCTGGATGACTGAGAATCTTTACAGACTAAAACAAGACTGACTTCCAGGTTTGATGCCTGATTGCAAAAGTCAATTTTATAATTATGTGTGCCTCATAGAGAGGTACAAAACATTTATCCCTGGAACTATATTCATAGACACAAACTATCAGAAATTCGGTCTGTCTCCCTACAGTGTTTTTTTCCTCCTCTACCAATATAATAAGTCATCTCCCTGAAGATTCTTCTCTTTTAGCACAGTTGGCTGGTAGCCCAACAGCCAAATCTTTTCTCAACATTCTTCACATTGCTAGTTCAAAATTTGCCTGAGGCTGACAATGAAAACATTTTCTCTTTTTCATCCATTCTGTATCCTCTGACCTGAGTTCCTCTCCTTCAAACTTCTAGATTAACTGGATAATATCTCAAAAACAAGTGAAGCAGGAGCAATTTGCTATTAGGATGGAGTGAAATTGGTATTTTTGTTTCATAGCTCTATTTTCAGGGACCTAAAGAAGAGAAGGAAACATTCTAAGATGGAAGAAAATTCATGGAAAGTGACAAGAGTAAAATAAATAAAATAAAACCTAATCACTCATTGTCTCACATGAAACATCTAACGCACAAGCTATAAAATATTTTCAAATACGAAACATGATTGCATTTAACAATCAAGTATTACTAGGGAGGTTATACCATTATGCAGGAACTGTTTCAAAATACTTACTCAGTTGCATGCCCATATCCAAAAATCTGCCAATTACTAAAGAGAATCATATGTGACTTTTAAAATAAATCAAAATATTAAATAATATTACATAGCAATGCTGGATGAAGTCAACATTTTAAATACTCTTCCAAACAGTACAGAAAAAAAACAGATAGAACAACTGTCCAATACTGGCTCCAATATGGAAGCATTTAATGTAAATGTAACTTTTTAGGAATAAGGGTTTAATAGCATACAGACAACATGAATAGGCTGCCATCTATTATGTCAACCAATCCCCGGAACAGTTTTGCAAATGTTATTAAAATGTTTCCCTTTTAATTTTAAAGATATTACAGTGGTGGAAGGAGAGAGAGAGAGAGAAGACATTAAAGTATGCAAAACAGCGGAAGCACAGAACTCACCAAACTTACCAATAATTGATTCGGTATTAGGCCACTTTAGAATGCACAAGTCCATCTTGGAAATGACAACGCCACATTTAAATTGTAAGTGAAGAATCTGCACGGCTCTAATACTCATAGAAAAAGAAAGATGACGCTTATGCATAATTGGCTGTCAGTTTTAATGCAGAGCAGTGCAGAGCAGGCAAAAAAAACCCCTCAACAACCTCTTTTATTCTTGGAAAACTAATCAAGGGCTGGCTAGCAAAATCTGACTCCCCTTTGAGTCTGAACGAAATAATTGAAACTGGTTTGGAAAAGGGCTGTCTCTGGGTTTATAGGCTTGCCTTGGATGTACCCCATCTCAATTTGCCATGGAACTGGAACATGCACTCCACTGTATTTCTGTATATCTGCCTCCCTGAAGGGCAGATTCAAAGCTCCAAAACAAGCTTTGCCATTGTGGAACAAGGAACACAATTCTCTAAGAAGGCTACAAGGGCAGGCAAGGGGCAGCAATCCTATTTTTCATTATGCAACCCTCTGTCCACCAATCTGCAGTTGTCACACATCAATTTAATCCCTTCAGGAAGGAATTACCCCCATGGAGCTTTTCTAGTAATGAAGTTACTATCACAATAAACAGGAGCCCTGCCCTTGAGAAGCTGTTAGAGATCTCCCACCCCACCCACCCCACCCACTCCCCTGGGAATTGCATGGAGACTGTTAAGAAATCATTTGGCTCCAGCTGTAGTGCATAGTGACTGTGTGATGAATTGTTCCTCCTGATCAGTTTTTTAATGCAGGGAATAAAGCTCTAATCTCAGGTTTACACATTGGACTCTATTATAAGATGCTTCTGAATTTTCCTGAAGGCCAACAACAATAGTACCATCATGGGAGTCTAGAAGGTAGGGGGAGAAGGGGAATGATGAGGCTTTCATGACAACATTGTGCTGTGTGACTTACCTCCTTGCATTAACATCGACGAAATGCGATGCGGAAAGAAAATGGTGAAATTTATGGGATTGTGTCTTTGCTTGAAGGAACCAAACAATTTAGGCATTGTTGCTACAGATGCCACTAGCTACCACTCCAGAAAGATTGATTTGGTCAAATAAGAGCTACTAAGCAAGGACTGTGTAGCACTTGGTTTGCAGATGTCCCTAAGGAAAATACTACAGACACGGCAGATGCTTCTTTCTATGGCAACAGGGATGCCCATTGCAGCTATTGAGTTAATGACGTGAGGATCAGGTTGAGCAGACTGGAGGACCATATAATCTAATGTGTTCTCTCCCAAAGATGGCCAACACATCACTGAATGACTCTGTGAAGTTTACAAGCAGGACCCAATGGAATCAGCTCAGTCCATTTCTGATCCCCAGGAAGTGAGGTTCCGTTTTATTCTGAGCATGTAAGCCTATGAGTTCTAGTAACCCAGCATCTTTCTAATATGATGGCTACACCTCCTCCATATAACACCCCCAATCAATGCGACTGTGGTTATGCTACCTGGTAATTATGGGAAATGAAGTCTTCAAATCCCCATGTCGAAGACAAAGCTGCCGTTTCTTTGTCCTACTTAATCCAGTTTTAAAACCACTGGTTTCATGAATGTCACAACTTTTCATAGCAAAATACATTTCTTAAGTATGAGTTGTGCAGAATGTACGTTTGTGGGAGGAGGAGACTGTAGCTTTTCTGCTAAGCATTTTGTCCATCACTTCGCCTGGATGTTCCTGATGTTCTTTCCAGGGATTGTGAAACAGTTCGAATAGCTTCACTGGAACAGACCACACAGCTCATCTTAAGTGGTGCAGCAATTTGATGGCTATCTCATTTATCCTGTGTGAAAAACAATGTCAATTCCTGCTTGACCCACTTCAACAGATACCAACTGTTCACATTACAAAATGAGCTCCTCCCTCAGTCAATTCAGGTCCCTTCATGTGCCAATGAAATGACTGGGTCAGTTGATCAGTAGCTAACATCATAGATGGGGATGAGGGTGTCATGCATCAACATAACACACACATACAAAAGAGCTGAGGCTGGCATTGTGACATCTTTTCTGTTTTCACTCTCTTATGGATACTGCTGCCAGCAATCATATTTTCACCCCTTCTTGTGACCTTGCAGTGATTAAAATGACCATAAAGATGCAATGTCTTGAAAGGCCCACTCTCTAGGATTTAATCATTATTCTTGGAATGCTTAATTCAAATTCAGGTAAACAATTTGCATGTACCAGAAATATCACTACCACCTTCTAGATCAATTCTTCCAAACATTTTCCTTCATTACCCCAAAATTCAAGGATTGGTCACATCTCCCTTCCTTCTGCACCATTATAACTTTGGTCATAACCCAAGGACTATCTGAATTATAAAAACAATATCACTGAATGATATTTGTCATTTCAGCCAATTGCCATTGATAATTTCACTGATTTTTGTTTTAACAGGAATACTACGGAAGATTTCTGAATATATTTTAGTACACATGGCAATCTTTAAGTCAATTCAAATGTCCCTATTGTAAAAAGTATCATGACCCAAACAAAACCACTTTTATCCAATTGTGGGTAATTTACTCAGATTTGGGAAGCATTGCTCTAGATGAATTAGCTAGACCAATGAACTGATCTAGGACATGTTTCCCAGGACATGTAACCCCCTTATCATCCAGTTAAGCATGTTGTGTAAATAGGACCATTGGCTGATGGCCATTTAACTGATGAGAGTTGAGTCTCACAACATTTGGAAGACCAAAGATATATGTGCCAACTGGGTGGTACTCACACAACATGCTTAAGCAGTTAAAGAATTATCCATTTTCTGGATACATACAATCCAATAAAGTAAACAAATAGGTTAACTTAGTATAACTTGTAAAGTTACCAAATATGATTAACAGTAACCAAGCTGAGCATGTTATGTCAATTCTGCCTCTACCTCTGACCTACATTGAGATCCATGGTTTTCCTATAACAATAGCTACCATAATGTCCAGCAAAGATTCTCCTTGTGCAAAATTGGTAGACAAGGAGATTCCATTAAGGGTGACGTATAAAACGATATCATGTGTTGGCTGTACACAACCATGTAGTGGCTGGATTATGACACAGGTGACTTAAATTCTAGTCCAAATTCTAGCACTGCCTACCTTAAGAAAAGTGGACCTATATATGAGCATGTTGCCTCTATCTCATTACTAGAAGAAAGACAAACTATGAATCTAATTAACCAGTACAGGTGGAACTTTAAGGTAGTACCCAGGGGTGGGATTTAGCCGGTATGGACAGGTTTGGGCAAACTGGATCTGGTTCACCAAACCGGTCGTTGCAAGGATTGGCTGATCCCACCCACTCCACCCCTCCTCTCCCAGGAGTCTCCACGCAGCCCATTTTGGATGCCAGATAAGTGAAGGACCTGCGCAGAGGCTCTGGGATGGCAAAAAATGGGCCTACTGAAAGTACCAGAAGTCCGAAACAGACACGTTTCCGGCCTCCGGAGGGCCTCCGGAGCCCAGGGGAGGCCGTTTTCGCCCTCCTGGAGGCTCGAGGGAAGCCTCTGGAGTCTAGGGAGGGCAAAAACATCCCCCCCCCTGGTGCAGGAGGCCAAGTAAGCCACATTCATCATGGCCCAACCAGCAAACAGGCAGAGAACCAGTTGCTAAAATTTCTGAATCCCATCCCTGGTAATACCTATGAAGATCTCAATGTTTTTTAATGAGTTTGTGTTTTGTGTGTTTGCTTAGCATCCTCAAAATGGGAATCAAAGAGATGAGAATATACCCAGAGGAATGTACTAGCAAAGAAACTTTTAAAAGATTCATACCACCTTTTCGAATTGTCTCTGCTGCGCTCCTGTAGTAAAAATCCAGACCAGTGTTTCTCAATCTTGGCAGCTTTAAGATGTCTGGACTTCAACTTCCAGAATTCCACAGCTAGCTAGAGTTGAAAAATACGGTGCAGACCATGCAGAACAGCAACAAAATTTATTCTTTATAATATTTAATTAGACCCAAACTAATCTCTAATCAGGGGATCAGGTTCAATTTTTAAAAACTGTAGGTTATAACTCTAAAGTCTAACTTTTGAATTCCTTGCCCCATACTCAAAAATTATTTTCAGGAAATTAGATGGGAAATTAGATGGGGATGACATTTTCAAGCATGTCAGAGGCTGCCTTTGCATAACGGATATACATCAGGTGATTCAAAGTCTAGTGGTAGCTGCATTTGCACAATGCAGTATATAAAACTTGGTTTGTTTTAACTTTTGTGAGGATATATGCCTATGGGAGGTAAGAGCGAGATACTGCATGATTTTTCTACATATGGCAATCTTCTATACGTAAGATTATAATTTTCCTCAACCAGTCATAATTGTAGTAATTTTCCTATGGTAATTGCCATCTACTTCTACATCCATCTTCCTACTGATGATACTCTTTCTTTCATTTTTCTGAGCGTTTTTTAATGGATCTGTGACAGATTGGTATGATAGTATACATAGTATGAACTTGGTAATTGGTGCCTCAAGTGAGAACTTAGTGTTATTTGTTTTATATGCTTTTCTAACTATCCGCGGTATTTCTGAGGGTTTTTCCAATAGCAAAAGTTTAAAAACATTAGTGTTCTTTTTAACTTCTATCTTCTTCAACGTCTGACTTCTGCAACCTCGGAGTTATAGGGGGAGAAAACCACTGCTTGAACAATTTTAATTATTGAAGATAATAGACCTGAAACAGCATTGGAATATTTTTTTCCCTATTCTGAATATCTTTGCTACTCTACCAATTGCTAATCTGTGATGTATTTCTTGGCTGCTGGTTCCTTCACTTTTGATAGTTGATCCTAAAAGACGGACACTATCTTTTAATGTCTTCATTTTTAATTCGGAGTGCTATAGCTGTTGTTCTTAGTTTGATTTTCTATAGATTTAATAAAAGTTCCATTATTCCTATCGCTGTGCCCTTTATATTTCCATTACTTGAACTTGAAGATCATTTGCAATTTCAGGCATCAGAGTAGAGTTAACCAGCACAAGGACAGGTTGCTGAAATTCTGTTTCTCCAATTTTAAAACCGTGCCCATTTTCTTCTAATCCATCATCTTTCACTATATATTCACATATCGGTTAAATAAATAAGGAAAGACCATATAGCTTTGTCTCATATACTTGCCAACCTGAAGTTAATCAGTTTCACCATGTTCTCTTGAAACTATGGTTTCTTGACTCGTGTATTGGTTTTGCATAAGGACAATGAGACATTCTAGGAGTCCCTTTCACCTAAGGACATTCCATAGTTTGACATGGTTGACTCAATCAAAGACGTTCATTCATTCATTCATTCATTCATTCATTCATTCATTCATTCATTAAATTTTTATGCTGTCCATCACCCCATTAGGTGACTTTGGACAGCTCACAGATTATAGGCAATGGAGCACATTTTGACTTCTTCTTGGTATTCTTTGACTTTCTCAATTAGTCAACATGCCTCGTAATAATGTTTTGTATTCCTTGGCCTTTTGTAAAACCACCTTGAACATCTGGCATTTCACTTTCCACGGCTTTAATCTGCATTGGATTATCTTAAGCATTCGTTTGCTAGTGTGTAAAATTAATGATATCGGGCAATAGTTACAAACTCTACAGTATTAGGTGTCCTTTCTTTATCATCGGGATACAGACTGGCTTTTTCCAGTCTGGTGCCCACTACATCATTCTCCAGATTTGCTGGTATAATTTAGTTTAGAACCTTTACAGATTTTTCTTCTATTGCTTGACATATTTCTGCATCAATACCTTCCAGTATGATAATGGCTACAGTACTGATCTAACTTCATCTTCTAAAATTAGCAGTTCTTGTAAATAGGAAATCATTTCTAAAATCACGTAATTTATCCCAAAATTTATCAACTGAAATGAGCTAGGAATGTAAGGTTGCTCACAATAAAGAAACAAGGGAAATGTTGTACAGTAGTCTTTAACCCCTATTATAAAATAGCAAAATAGCACTACAATTGCTAATCATTCAATAATGCAGATACATGTATATAAGTAGGATTGTGCAATGCTTCAGATTCAATTCCAAAATGACAGTTCGGTGCATGTGAGAACCCAGCCTCTGTCTGTAACTCTTTAAAGCAGGGGTGGGGGAACTATGGCCCCTTTATGACCTGTGTACTTCAACTCCCAGAATCCCTGAGCCAGCATGGAATTCTGGGAGTTGAAATCCACAGGTCATAAAGGGGCCATTGTTTCCCAGCCCTGCAAAGCAACTTGTAAAATACAGGCTAAAATTCAATGAACAAGGACGCATATTCAATTTTGCAGCTACTAAGATTGTTGGATGAGCAGGCACAAAAATAGCCAGGGAAATGATTAAAGCCTGGGAAACAGGCCCCTCATCAGTCAACAGGAGTGCTGATTTACCACCAACCTATCAAGTACTTAGAAGACGTGGGCTAGGCAGCACAAGCAAATGACAGCCAACAAATTATCACTACCAGTTCACCTAAACTGGTAGTTTTGATCACTACCGGTTCTCCTGACTGATAGTTTTTATCACTACTGGTTCACCTGAACTGGTAGTTTTTATCACTACCGGTTCACCCGAACTGGAGCAAATTGGTAGCGTTTCACCCCTGGACACATATATTCGCCTTCATTTATAAAATTCTGAAATCTGTGGGGCACGTAAAAAATCACACTATACAACTCTAACCACAATGATTCCTAAATTACCCCCTGTGGGTGGAACATTTTTCCTTTTCATTAGAAGCTTTTTCTTTCCGTGTGTATCTTTTATTGATTGCCATTCTATAAAGCAGGGCAGCTGTTCTTAGACAGAGAGGGTTATGTAACTTGGCTGGCTACCTAGCCAGAAAATGGGGACATTAAGGAAAGCAGGCAGAAGGAGAGGAAGACAAGCCATTATAGTCTAAAACATGGTAACGTGAACCGTTACATATCTAAATGTTTCCCAACTCATTTTGTTTGTCACAATGACATGACCTCTTGCAGCATATCTCCAGCCTCGGAAAGTGCCAAAAGCTTCACATATATTCAGAGGCAGGAGACCAAAAGAAGAAGTCCCTGACAAAATGCTGAAATGTGAAAACTGAGACGGAGGGTGCAAGACCTTTCTTGCTATGTGACAATGCACCATTTTTAATGACAGTACCAGAAGACATCAAACCAATGGGATGCCAAAACCGGCTTCTTCTCTGCATCGAGCCATGGATCAAAAATGTATTAGATCAGCGGGAACGTAATCCGCCTTGATCTACGCTACAAGTTCAGAACTAGCAGCTTCCATGGGAAGGGCAAGAGGATCAGAACGATGAAAGCAGCCTCATGCCATATAAGCCTCACCTATTTTGTACCTGCCCGATATCAGCAAGCGAAGCAGAGCTTGCAGTGCACCAGCAAAATGCTGTTTTTGTCATTTCAACACCCATGGCATAAGCTCTAATCTACACGGCCGTGCAGCCGTGAAAAACTCGGTTCCAGCCCTCTGAAGTTGTTAGTGAACTAGTATTTTTAATGTGACCGAAAGGGGAAATGATTAAATACACAGCTGGAGACCATCAGATTAATTATATTTAACTTTAAATGAACAGCTAGATGAAATCCCCCCTGACACACATTCCCCTTATAGTCCAGCGTATGCTCTCCCTGGGTATAGGTTGCACACCGTTAATCTAGATTGGTGTTTCTCAGTCTCGGCAAGTTCAAGGAGGAGTTGACGCGATTGTGAAAAGGAGAGAGAGAAATTTCAAGAAGAAAATGCAATGTACATAGAGGTCTATGGACGATGTGAAAACAAGGATAACTTTGCAAGGATTAAAAGGCATGGAGAAGTATAGTGAATGATGTTGGTTTAAAGTAGATTTAGTTAGTTAGTTAGTTAGTTAGTTAGTTAGTTAGTTAGTTAGTTAGTTAATTAGTTAGTATTTATTTATTTATTTAGTATTTATTTATTATTAAATTTATTTCCCACCCATCTTGCCACAAGGTGACTCTGGGCAGTTTATAAACTCGGCAGCTTAAAACAATAAAACTATACAAATATACATACATATACATATACATACACACACATATATACATACATACACACACACATCTACATATATACATGCATACATATACATACATTCATATACATATAGAAACGTGCATATACATACACATACATATACAGGTAGTCCTCGACTTATAACAATTGAGCCCAAAACTTCTGTTGCTAAATAAGATATTTGTTAAGTAAGACTTGCCCAGTGATGAAATCCAAATTTTTTTACTACCAATTCTGTGGGCGTGGCTTGGTGGGTGGGTGTGGTGTGGCTTGGAGGGTGTGACAGGGGAAGGATACTGCAAAATCTCCACTCCCTCCCTACTCCAAGGGGAAGGATATTGCAAAATCTCCATTCCCACCCCACTCTGGGTCCAGCCAGAGGTGGTATTTGCCGGTTCTCCGAACTACTCAAAATTTCCGCTACCGGTTCTCCAGAACCTGTCAGAACCTGCTGGATTTCACCCCTGGTCTTGCCCCATTTTATAAGCTTTCTTGCCACAGTTGTTAAGTGATTCACTGCAGTCATTATATTAGAAACATGGTTCTTAAGTGAATCTGGCTTCCCTGTTGACATTGCTTGTCAGAAGGTTAAAAAGGTGATCACATGATCCTGGGACACTGCAACCGTCATAAATATGAGTCAGTTGTCCAGCATCCAAATTTTGATCACATGACCACAGGGATGCTGTGATAGTCATCAGTGTGAAAAGCAGTCACTTTCTTTAGGGCCATTATATTATAAAATTATAATAACAATGATAAATTATGATAAAAAGATGGGGAGGGAACTATATTTCTTTTCCTTTGTTTACCTCATACCTTATTTTCTTTGACTTGGTGTTTCTTTTCTGCACATTATACAACGTAGTTTACCCTAGAAAGGAATATGCACAGACACAATTTGCAGTTTTTTTAACCAACTACAGAACGGCTATTGAGAAGTAAACAGACTACTTAAAAAGAAACAGGAGCCTCGTCACTATAAGAGGACTGAAAAAGCACAACCGGTTCTAAACCACAAATCTCTTTAGAAGGGTCAGATTAAACGTATGCAAGCAACCCAACCCATCCGCACGAATTCTGGAACCAAGCTGGGGAGGATGAGAACAAAGGCAGAGATCAACTGGGAAGAGAACATTTCACAGACCCTCTTAATGGCAATGTCTTCCTTAAGCCAATACAAAGATCACAAAAGAGCAGATAAAGTTTATTGAATTGCATCGCAGTATAACGGCGACGTCTTTAACTGACCTGATTATAAATGTTTCGTAATCCTATGAAAACCTCTTATATAGGATCCAAAATTAAACTGCCCATCGTGCCAATTAGGGCTCCTTCTCATTTGCTGCCTGTCCTTCTGCCCATTATCGTATATACCCTGTTTCCCCAAAAATAAGACATCCCCTGATAATAAGCCCAATCGGGCTTTTGAGTGCATGCACTAAAATACCACCCCCCTGAAAATAAGCCCTCCCCAAAAATATTTAAATGCATGCACAGCCGATCCCCGCCATTTCCTCTGGTTTCTTCCATGTCCCCAAATATATAAGATGTCCCCAAAAATAAGGCTAAGCGCTTATTTTGGGGTTCAAAATAAATATAAGACAGGGTCTTATTTTCAGGGAAACACGGGTAGTTAGTTTTTTTAAAAAAAAATCTGGCAAGTTATTCATTCCACTTCTCATTCCTTATAGTGGATTTAACTTAAATGAGAAAAGTGTGTCTTTTGTGATAATCATCATCAAGAAAACAAATCTTCTCTACATTGTCCCATCCCTTCCTCCCTCACCCCACCCCCACACACACACGCATACAGGGTTAGGCTAGCTATCTCCGGTGTTGGTGTCTCCGGCAATGTTACAACTGTTAGAATTCCCAATTTACTACTAAAAAGCTCCAATTTAAGCCCCGGATCACCATGATCAGACTTGCTCGCCTCTTCCCATCTCGGGAACTCTAATATTAATCAGCTCTCCAGTCTGGAAAGCTTTATGGAGAGAATTCCATCCTGTTAATTCCATCTCTTCCTTTTCATCTGGCACAGAGCTCTGCTTGGACAATAACAGTTTGTGCTTCCCTTTTATTGTGAAGGTTTTATATCCAGGGAGCAAGATCGAGGCTTGGTTCACTTACTTCTTGACATCTGAAAAGCTAAAAGTCTAAGGGTTAATTATAAGCCACTTTAGATTGTAAATATTTAAGAACATTTCTCTTCTTTAAAAAAAAACAAAAAGTACCGATAAATGAAAACAATGGTGTAGGAAAATGGCTAGTGCTATTTTCTCTCCGTCACTCCCTCTGTAGTTTTATTGCTGCAAAGACAGGGTTTTGTTTGCTACAGTACTTGTTTACAAAAGAAAAGAGAGTAAAATCACTTGCCTACTCAGTAGCCTATAAACTACTACCTACTCTGTTTCTCCGAAAACAAGACATCCCCTGATATAAAGGCCAATTGGGCTTTTGAGAGCATGCACTAAAATAAGCCTCCCCCCCCAAAAATAAGCCCTCCCAAAAAATATTTAAACGCAGAGCTGGAAATCAGGTAAGATGGCAAGAGGAGTCCCATCTTGCTCCATGTGCCCCAAAATAATAAGACCACCCCGAAAATAAGGCCAAGCGCTTATTCCAGGGTTCAAAATAAATATAAGACAGGGTCTTATTTTCAGGGAAACACGGTACATATTACTCTTATTGTCTCTATATTTTGCTATAGAGAATCACTTTGGTTTTTACTTTTTTGCTTTTATTTCAGAACTCTTGCAGATCCCACCACTACCACCACAAGGCGAATCTTAGAGCAGGAAGAAAAAACACATTGCAATGGTGGTTGGGGGGGGGCGTGTTGTCAAGATCTCCACGTGATTATTGACTGGAATGTCATAAGGATCACACTTTTGAGAAACTGCAGAGCCAATGAAAAACGTGTTTAAAAGCATTTAAAATAGTGTGAGTAAAAAAGCCCTAATCCCTGAAAGATTTTCAGAAGTGGTTGGCCACTGACTTCTTCTTTCTAGGGCTGAGAAGGAATGATTGGCCCAAAGTGACCCAGCTGACTTCATGCCTAAGGTGGGTCTAGAACTCATGGTCTCCCCATTTCTATTGCATTCTACCAGACTAGCTGTCGTGTCATTTCTCCTACTCTTACAGCTGATCTCCTGCCATTCAAAATGTTCTATTGTTCATGATTGATCAGCAAATACAACCTTTGCTCAAATCACAATGTCTTATACCGGTGGTGAAATCCAATTTTTTTTACTACCAGTTCTGTGGCCGTGGTATGGCTTGGTGGGCATGGCAGGGGAAGGATACTGCAAAATCTCCATTCCCACCCCACTCCAGGGGAAGGATATTGCAAAATCCCCATTACCTCCCCACTCCTGGGGGAAGGATATTGCAAAATCTCCATTCCCATCCCACTCTGGGGCCAGCCAGAGGTGGTATTTGCCAGTTCTCCCAACTACTCAAAATTTCTGTTGCTGGTTCTCCGAACTGCTCAAAATTTCTGCTACCGGTTCTCCAGAACCTGTCAGAACCTGCTGAATTTCACCCCTGTCTTATACCCCAAAGACACAAAAATGGAAGGATTTCTTTAACCATAAAAGAAAACAACAATATAATCAACGATCAACATTTTGCTATCTTTGAAGGCCAAAAACTAAGCAGACCCTGCCATAGCGTGGGGAGGAGGAGGAGGAGGAAGAAGAAGGAGAAGGAGAAGGAGAAGGAGAAGGAGAAGGAGAAGGAGGAAAAGGAGAAAATATGTTACCTAAGGGTCCATTCTGCTTAATGGTGATTCACCCACGGCCATCTGTAGCATGTGTGTGTATTTATGTGTGCATCAAATCCTGCAAAAAAAAAAAATGGTATCATGCTCAAAGCCCTACCTTTTGTATGTGCAAAGCATGCATCCGTTGCAATGTCCTGCCCACCATCTGGCAGATTTGACATGCATACATATACAGATGCCTTGATTCTCTCCCTTCCAAACTCTCCAGAAGCCTAATTCTCATTTTTCAATTAGCAAGAACAGAGCCAATTCTGGATGTTAGGGTTGGTGGAGAAGGAGGAGTTGCTTTGTTTTTTGAAAATCCCAGTTCCTACAAGCGATATACTTTTGATCTTAGCCTGATTCTTCCCCACATAATTAGGAATGTATTATTATCATTCCTATTGTTGCTATCTATTTATCAGCTGTCTCTTAAAACAAGTTCTTTAGGCAAGGTAAAACAAAACAATTAGTTTTGTATAATTAAATACCAAATTAAGATCCTAAACAACCCTAAAACTAGCACAAGAATGATTACGTTCTTACACTCTGGCGAGTGCTTTGAAACGTAACAAGAACTAAAACCATCTCGGAACTAAACATAGTGCAAATGTCATCAGCAACAAAGTCTTTGCAAGTCAAAATTGGGTTTGCCCATAGTTAATAAGTTCAGCGAAAGACCTAATGCCTGCATTTCTACAATAGGATAAACTTGGTTCGTTTAAACCTTGGCTTCTTTTGTGCGGGCAAATCATGTTTGGTTTCAGTGTGTTTGGTGAAGTTTATGAGTCTATGTATTATTGAAACTCAGAAAATGGGTCAATTCAGTGACCAAGTTAAGTGTGTGGATGCAAGCGCTAAATTATACATTAGATCTTTAAACCTCCCCATTAATCTTTCAAAAGGATGCGGCTCTTAAAGGTCCAGGAGATTTTTTTTTTTTAAAGGGCTTGTCTGTCACTGAAAAGACAAAATGTGGGTGCCAGACAAACGGTCCAAAAGAAAGCTGTCCCCAGACAAGAAATGCATGTTTTGCCTCAGTTGCCTCCGGTGACAAGGAAATGGACAGTCATTAACCTTCTCAGCAGTGACATTCAGTAATTTATCTAATTAGATTTTTTAAAGGACGTGGGGGGGAGGGGGGAGCAAAATCAAAACAGGCATGGAGGGACCGGAACTGAGGTTTCACAAATTGTGAGCTCTAAGCAATATTACAGGAAATCGAGAACTTGTTAAGAAAACACTATCTTGGTGAGAAGGTACTGTGAATGAGAGCTTCTTTCCAGCTGATGCCAACCGAACCTGTTGTAATGAGAGTTGTAGACCAATGCATCTAAGAAGCTGCCAGCAAGAAGAAGGCTATATCTATGGGTTAATTTTATAATGGTCCAATGGACCAAGGGACACCCAATTTCAAATTATTCCTTCACGCTCCACGAAACTCATTGACCTACTCTCTCAACCTACTTGAAGATAAATTGGCAAAACCCATGCAGATCAGTTTAAGAGTTTATGGGGAGAGCATGAAATACAACCATGATTTTAATTGCTGTCGTACGGATCATCAACAACAGTTCAACACATCCTCACTGTGAACTGAAAAAAGACCCAAGAACTCTATCATCTAACTGCTTGCAGCCAAAAATATAATATAACATAATAGGAACAGGTGAGGGAGCCAAGTTGTATCCTGCAAAGGAAACAAAGATATAACACTCACCTGCTTCAAGAGGTTAATACTGTACATAAGACTTCCTTCTCGATAATTGCATTCAGACAACATGCTTAACCAAGTAAAGTAGAGACCAAGTATCATGATATGTACAATGAGCTATGTTTTGCTAGCTTTTTATGGCTTAATGTGCTCTGCGAACTCACACCCTTTGATTAATTTATGGTGCAATGTATTGCACCGCTCTGCAGAATACAATACCATGTATTGTATGAAATAGACACATTCAGCAGCCATCACGTTAAAACATTTCTGTGCACTCAGTGCAATCAGTCTCTCCACCTCACTTTTCTCATCTGTAAAATGGGTGTGCTTCTGGCTTCCCTTTCAAGGATTTTTCTGCATGTTAAAATGTTAAAGGTAAAGGTAAAGATTCCCCTCACACATATGTGCTAGTCGTTCCCGATTCTAGGGGGCGGTGCTCATCTCTGTTTCAAAGCTGAAGAGCCAGCGCTGTCCGAAGACGTTTCTGTGGTCATGTGGCTGGCATGAATGCCAAAGGCGCACGGAATGCTATTACCTTCCCACCAAAGGTGGTCCCTATTTTTCTACTTGCATTTTTTACGTGCTTTCAAACTGCTAGGTTGGCAGAAGCTGGGACAAGGAACGGGAGCTCACCCCATTATGCGGCACTAGGAATTCGAACCGCTGAACTGCCAACCTTTTGATTGACAAGCTCAGCATCTTAGCCACTGAGCCACCACACCCTTAAAATGTTACAAAAGTTCAAAGCAGCTGTCACAGTGGCCACAATGAAAAATTCCTTGCAGAAATAGGTAAATCATTGTCCAGTTGTAACTATTATTGGCTCAGCCTGAATTATAGAGGACCACAAGATCTAGGGTGGCTGAAGGAATATACAATATTCCTTCTCCAATATAATGTATACATCATCAAAAAGTGGCGACGCAATTAAACGATGAGCCAGTACGTTTCTGATTCAAATCCTGTCTTTGCCAGGACTTAAAAAAAAAGCTAATGTCTCTCTGCCCCCACGTAGTAGTTGCTACCAGGATTAATGGATGAAATTTATCAGGACATGAAACAATTGCCCAGCTGGGAAAAGGGCCCACAGCTCAGTGGCACATCCTATACTTTATGCATGCTCAGTACAACTACAGAAGGAAGTCTTGCAAGCCAATGATTCTTCTCATTATATCACACTTTTCCCCTGGGGGCTGAAGGTGGCACATCTGCAGATTTTCCAGTTTTTATTCCTAGAACCAATGTGGGCTATGAGAGAGAAACTCAGTCACTCCATGAGTGGAAGGAACTTGAATCCAGATCTCCTTCCCTGGTTCCAATTTTTTAAAAAAAAAAAAAAAACTCCTTATCTGGTATTCTCCAGATAGTTAAGATTATAATTCTCACAAACCTGCCATTCTGCCAGTTATGTTAGCTAGGAATGATGCAAATGGTAATCTTACATAATCATAGAGGACACCTGATTGAGGAAAGGAAGAATTCTGGAGATGGGCAAATAGTCTGTCTCCTGAGGCAGCTTGATATTAATACGACAATAAATCAATAAAATAAATAAATAAATAAATATTTTCAACTATCCAAGCAATGAGCTGACCCAAAGAACTCTCAGAGAGTGTGATATTCATGTACCTCTTTTATTTGCTGTCCCCAGCACTTCAGAATCATGGTTGGGTTTGCATAAGACACTTAACCAGGTAATTTAAACATCTAGTGGCAGTATATGCATAACATGTAAAGGGGAGGGGTTGATTTGTTTGTCTCAGTGGTTCAGTGGGTTATATGAACCTAGTCCATTGGATTATGGTTTAATTTATTGAAAGAACCCAAACTGATGAGTCTGATTACCAGATTAAATAACCAGCCATGTTCACCCATGTTAAATCCTAAGCAGGTAAAATCTCACAAGCAACGTCTATGTTCACATAACATGCTTACTCATATCCTGATTTAACGTTATGGCCAGGCTGACAACAAATATGTGAAATCAATAGCTGAATTCCCACTTCACGATGAAATATGAAATACCACCTATACCATTTTAATCTAGGGTGCTCCACGGATTCAAGCTTAGATCTTATGCTGCTGAGCCCAAAGGATCTCCTTAACTTAGCTTACGTCATTTACAAGCTACTCTCTATTTCTGTATATAAGCAGATGGTTCTGTTCACATACTTATGCAAAGTCTTACACACTGATTGGCTGAACTGTTTACACAATTCATGCTTTCTTTTCACCTTTGCCTGGTCTTAGGTGTTCCTGTTATGCCTTTTCTTGCAACCGATACAGAAAACTTCCGTTTTGCTGTGCAACTTTCCATGTGCCAAAATGTGCCCTCTGCAAATACAGAGGATTCCCCTTAGGGCACTTCCCACAACAGTCAGAGCAGAATGCAGGAATTATGCCAATTTACCAAACTGCATGTTCAAATCTCCCGGGAATGTTTCTAAATTATCCTTGGTGAATTATTCCAAAAAGCTACTTAATGCCCTAAAATGGACTAAGGTTCTTATCTTCCCTCTCTCCTCTGTTGTCTTTGCAAAAATGTGATCCACCCTATAACCCAGTGGGGGCGGGGGGAACCTTAGGAAACCTCCAGGTCATCTTCTCCTAGGAAAAGATTAGAACTCTCTCTCCCCCCTCCAAAACACAAAAAAACAAAAAAAAAACCCACCACTTTTAATTGTTTTGCTCCTGGACTTGGGTGACCATATAAAGACATTGGATCTTTAGAAAAATAACCTGGAACGATGTACAATTCCAGGGATGTTCCACTCTTGCTGAACATTAATTTCCAAAACATATAACTATGTTCCCTATCCCTCTCCCTCTCCCCCTCCCTCCCTCCCTCCCTCTCCCTCTCTCTCTCTCTCTCTCACACACACACAGGGAAGACCTAGGTATATCTCCTAATCTCCCTTCCCCATCCAAAAGAGAGCTGTCAAATTACTCTAAGTCAACATCCCCATCCTCTCAGGGATCAATACCTTGCTTTTAATTTCTCCACCAGACAACTGGAGAAGGAGTGCATTCTTTGAAATCGAGCCAAGTCTCAAGAGCTTCCCCATGAAGCCCTTTGGGTTATTGTCTTCTTCCTTTACGGAACAAAACAAATCACATGGGGAGACTCTGAGGGGGTGCAGAGTCTCTCATCTGCCTCCTTCTCCCAAGAGGGATAACCACTATCCACCTTCTGCTCTCTCCGCCACCCCCATCCCACCCACCCCCACTCACCAGGCTCCCGTTCTTTCCACTGATCTTTGCAGAGAGAGAATACCAAACCCAATCAAACAGACACAACAGATGGGACTGCAGCCAAAGAAACCTCTTGCTAAGCTTTCCTGCACTCCCCCCTCCACCTCCTCCTCCTCCACCAGTGGTACTTCTCCCTTAGGCAATTGCAGGGCTTCGCGGTCGCCAGCTCTCTCCCCACGGCCCCCACTTTCCTCCCCTTCGGCCCAAGGCAAGCAAGGGGGTCCCCCTCCACCCACCCCACCCCCTCCTGTCTTATCATACCTTACTGGGGAATTCTGCGCCCTTGTGATCTTGTGTCCGTGCCAGTCACTGCAGCTGGGTTTGGCCTCGCCTCTCTCCTTGCCAGCCTCTTCTCCCTTCTGGATTCCCCGGGATCTCAGCCTTTCTCTGCCTTCTGCTTTTCCTCGGATTCTTGCCCCGGTTTCGGCTCCGTCCCCGGCTTCTTCGCCGGCCAATCTTGCTTCACGACAATCGCCCTGCCGTTCTCTTTCGGAGCATCCCCCAGTGAACGGCTCCTGAAGTGCTGGACAGCTCAGGACCATAGAGTCAGCCCTGGCGTGGTGCAAGACCGTCACCTGACTCCCGGCGTTCACCTTCCACAGAGCCCCCTAAAGACGGGAGGAGAAGGAAACAGGCAAGAAGCTGAAAAGGGAAGAGAAGATGCTGTATACGGTAATCCAGTTTTATGGTGCGCGCGCGCGCATGTGTAATAGAATAGAATAGAATAGAATAGAATAGAATAGAATAGAATAGAATAGAATAGAATAGAATAGAATAGAATAGAATAGAATTTCTCTCTGTGTGTGTATGCCTGTGCATATGTGTATATATATATGTGTGTGTGTGTGTGTATTTCACACACACGTGTGTGTGTATGTATGTATATATATGTATGTATTTCTCTTTAGCCAGGTTCTTCCTACAAAAACCAAGATTTTTATGCAGCCCTAGTTCAGTGAAATCACAATTCACTAGTTTCTAGGCTTTTTTCAGGCTCCTTAGTCTCCCAATGGGCAGCAGGGTGCTTGCTGGCTGCCTGAAAAAAGCCTAGAAACAAGTGGATTGTGATTTCACTGAACTAGGGCTGCATAAAAATCTTGGTTACGTAGGAAGAACCTGGCTAAAGAGAAATACACATAAAGGCCTACGAAAAGAAAAGAAAACATAGAGAGAGAGAGAGAGAGAGAGAGAGAGAGAGAGAGAGAGAGAGACCAAATTTATATTTCGCTGATAAAGAAATAAAGGGAGACTAGTATAGATCTATTTCAAGCTATTTAGCTCTCATCAGCTAGCCATACCCTTACCTGGATTTGATAGCTTGAAATAGATCTATACTAGTCTCCCTTTATTTCTTTATCAGCAAAATATAAATTTGGTATAAAAAATGGTTTGTCGTGAATGCAACTGCTTGAGGGCTCCTGGATTGGAGCTGAAATGCGGCAAATGGAAGACTATATTTTCGAAAGCAAAACGAACTGGCTTCTGTCTTTTTCAGTAGTTCTGGTATAAATAACACGTAATAGTCCATATGAGAGTGGCATTATTAAAACGTGCAGCGTGACTTGCTTCTAGCAGGATAAAAATCTGTAGAGATTCTCAGTCATCCAGGTCATGGTTGCCCTGAAGGTGCTTTTTTTCAAGAGGCAACTGGACTTTCTTGTCTTCTTCTTTGAAGACGTTTCGCTTCTCATCCAAGAAGCTTCTTCAGCTCTGACTGGATGGTGGGGAATGGAAGGATCTGCAAAGAGCATAAATCCTTCCTGAAAAAGCACCTTTGGGACTTCTAGCAGGATATGGAACCATCTGCAAAACTCTGGTTGGCCACCAGAGGGGAGGAAAGAATCAAACTGTTCTGCATTCCTTGACTGGCACATCTGGTACTTGTCTGGATTTTGCAGCTCTGCTATATTAAACTGAATTTAAGGAATCAGACAGGCAGTTGGGCTCTCTTCTCAGAATTGCTTTCCATCATTTCCCCCCACTCTCTATAAAATATTCCATTTTATCTATTAAATTATTTATTTATGACATTTATCTGACCGCCTGAAACCAACCAGGCAGCAGGCAGCTTATAGAATATTAAAACAAGAATGTGAAATCAGAATGAGAATGAAATAAATTCCATTCAATAAATTTTGTAAATAAATAAAAATAATAATAGCTATTTTCTGAGCACATGAAATTTTCCAAGAACTGTTTTTTTTAAAAAAAAAATCTCTTATTTATTATATTTATTCATTTGCACTTAACAAAAAAAACTGGATTTTTCCTGAGCAAGTTATAATTTTCATATGGTTTACTGATGGATGGTTCTGTTTTGACTATATAAGGTCAGCCTTCAGCCAATGAACAATGGCAATTACAATACAGGATTTGAACGCCGAATTCACCTTGAGTAGTGTTTTATTTGCTTAACTGGTTGAATGGATGCTTCCAGTAGCAAGAAGAAAACTCTGAAACTTCCCGTTTTACTGCAGATTCTATTTGTGCCATTGATGCCTGTGAACAAGGATGAGGCTAATAAGGAAACTGTCCGATATTTTTAAAAACCAAATGCAAAGATATCAGTTAAGGAGATGAATGTCAGCAAAGAGATTTCATGCTGTAAGAACTGTGTTCAGTCTAGGCCAGCATCCTATTTATAAAAGACACCAATTATATTCTTTTAGGAAAGCCTCTAAGAAGTAATAACGCCAACAGACAGCTTTGGTTTTATATAGCCAGTCAAATGTAAGCAAGTAACAGTTAAACACATTTTGGCTTAGTTCAGGAACAAGAAATCTTTCGGCCCAGGGCACTTTGGGAATTTGGAATACATGGTAGATACACTTATAAAATAGATGCCATCAGGGCTTGTCTATGGCAGGCTTCCAAGTAACACTCCCAACCAGGGGTGAAATCCAGCAGGTTCTGACAGGTTCTGGAGAACCGGTAGCAGAAATTTTGAGTAGTTCAGAGAACCGGCAAATATCACCTCTGGTAGGCTTCAGAGTGGGGTGGGAATGGAAATTTTGTAATAACCTTCCCCCAAGAATGGAGTGGGATGGGGATTTTGCAGTATCCTTCCCCTGCCACGCCCACCAAGCCACACCACGCCCACCAAGCCATGCCCACAGAACCAGTAAGGGGGGAAAAATTGGATTTCACCACTTCCCCCAACCAAGTAAAACTCCAAGGCAATCAGTTCCTCAAAGATCCATTTTATTGGAGAAGTCATACTGGCACATCTGGGAAAACCTGAATCTGAAATCTCTTGGGTTTTCCCTACCCAAAAGAAAGTCAAAGTCTCTTCCCCTGCACCCATGTGTCCATCACATGGTCCAATCAATCCCTCAATCAATCAATCAATGCCTCCCAGTCACGCCACTCCAGGTGCATCCTTGACTCTCAGAGAAAAGAATGTTGTTATGGCTAAATAACTCTCCCAGCTCTATACAACCCTCCTCCCACTTTCCCACAGCACTAAGTGTGGCAGCCCTGAAGATCCAAAAGAAAAGATGTCCTCCAGGGCTGACTGCCTAGTCATAATACCCATAAACTGGAAGGCGAATTAGTGACCTCCTTCTTCAATTAGACCTTTTAAATAAAGGAGTCCACAGGATATGGTCAAAAGATGGTGGCCACAATAGTTCATTTGAAACTGGATCCTTTTATTATGAGCACCGTGCATGTCACATACATAAACAAATAGCTAGATCTTCAAGCATACCATCTTGGCTGCTTTGTCTCCATCCTCTGGGTGCCTTGCTTAAGTGAGATATTTGTGTGGCACAAACATAGCTAATGAAATAGAAGAAGCTAGTCTTCTACAGCATGTCACCTTCCTATTTACTTTATTTTATTAAATTTATAAATGTCAGGAAGGTGGAACAGGAAGATATTATAGGAAAGAAGTAAGATATTTGGAATATATTCATGTCTTCAACTGCTAGGCTCTTTGTTCCAGATTCATCATGTTGCATTACTTCAGTTAGGTGATTGAATAGATTGCATATTTTTAAAAGAAACATTTCTGTGTACAGGACAGTATTAACTCAATCAGCCAACGACCCAATAAAATTTTGTGGGTGGGTTTTGGCAGCAGAAAGTCACACTAAATGCCTATGGAGATTCTCGGTCATCCAGGTCATGGTTGTCCCAAAGGTGCTTTATCAAGAGGCAACTGGATTTTCTGATTTTTCTTTGAAGATGTTTTACTTCTCATCCAAGAAGCTTCTTCAGCTTCTTGGATGAGAAGCAAAACTGAATAAGCTTCTTGGATGAGAGGCAAAATGTCTTCAAAGAAAAACCAGAAAGTCCAGTTGCCTCTTGAAAAAGTACCTTTCGGTCACACTAAATGCATTCATAATCTTCATTTTGGCAATCAAAAGCCCTCAGCCACTTTGTCCAGATAAGACCTACTATCCCATGAACCTGTGCATCAGGAGAATATTGGCAAGACTTTATGCCAATATTATCTCCTTCCCCATTGGCTGGGTAGACAGCAGTAGGTGTGATTTGACCAGGAGTGGGCTTCAAAAATTTTAGCAAGGGTTTTTTTGCCCAGTTGCTGGGTCGGTATGGCCATGGTGGGCATAGCCTAGTCAGCCTCCTGCACTGGGGGGGGGGGTTTGCCCTTCCCAGGCTCCAGGGGTTTTCCTCAAGCCTCCGGGAGGGCGAAAATGCCCTCCCCAGGCTCTGGAGGCTTCTGGAGGCTGGAAACGGACCGTTCCCAGCCTTCCCGAACTTCCAGTAAGCCTGTTTTTCACCCTCCCCAAGCCTCTGTGCGCGCCCTGCACTTACCTGCATCCAAAATGGGCCACATGGGGACTCCTGGGAGGCGCAGAGCAAGGTGGGCTGAGACAGCCAGGAGTGGGATTTGGGTGTTCTCCGAACTGCACAGAATCTTAGTCAGAGGTTCTCCCAAACCCCTGTGAAACTCCAATAGCCCACCCCTGGATTTGACCATAAAAATCAATTAGTGTTTGGGAGATATGTTTTGCATGACCAGGCCTTCATTGTGATGGTGATGTTTTCCTTTTCAGTCTCTTTTTTTCACTAGTTCCTTTTCTTGAAAGACCAGGTAGATGTTATGAGTCAGGACTCATGTACTGACCCTAACTGTGAAGAAGTGACTCCAGCAGAACCTATGTAATGTCAGCCTCAGGAAACACAAAGCCAAGAACCACATGAGGCTGATCAAAAAGAGGCACTACCTGGACAGCTGGAGCAATCAGATAAGAATGACATAAAACCTCCCAGCCCCTGCACACAGTAAGTAAAGAGGAGAGTAGAACAGAGAGATTTCTTGTCAAGAAGGAAGTAAATCTCTTTGTTAATGATAGTTGGCTGCAGAAGTAATCCTGATCCATGTTCCTTTGCTGGAAACAACTGTCTTATCTCTGGCTCTTGCATGACAAATAATATGGATTCTGCATCTGAAATTCTGACCTCTGGACTGTCTGACCCCTAATCCAACTCTTGGAATGTTGGACTGACTTTGGACTGTTTTCTATGCTATTTTTTAAAAGCTAACTATTCAAGCAAGCATTTTTTCATGAGTCTGTTTTGATTCTCATGCTCTGACTATTGTTGTCTCTTTGGCCTTGAATAAATTGAACTACCATAGCAACTGTGTATTTGAACCACTAGCAGGACAGTAGGCAAAACAGAACAACTGACTGAGATTTGGAGTTTCTACAATACTACTGTGGTAGAGTTCATCCTAGTCTGTCTGGAACAAAATCTAATCCTCTGGAGATCCAATGCCTTGTTCAACTGGTCCTTTTTTTTAGTATTCCTACAGTACATGAAATCTCCCATTTCTCACTTAAGAATGTGGGAACAGAGCTAGGTTACTTTTGATGTACTTTCATACATGCAGGACATCAAATAAGGGATATGCATGTATGTTCAATCTAAAGGAGAACAAGAAATTCTATTGCAAAAGGGAGCAATAGAAATTTAAACAAGCAAGACGTTCAGTGAGCAAATTAGAAAACTGAAATAGCAAACGACTTGCACTGTTCTAGACACTAAGTTTTGCCAACTTCAGTATGAATTACTCCTGTGTAAAATCCTATAATGGTTTTTTAAAAAAAAAACTTGTAAACTTCATGATGTGTGTATTTCAACTCCCAGAATTCCCCAGCCAGCCAATAACACAGTTTTAAGTCATTGTAATTTACTTTCAGGTAAAAGCTTATAAAATTACAACCTTCTTGTGTAACAGAGTTTATTATTTACTATTTCAGTTCGTGTGCCTTTCTACCCCTTGAACACCTGGTCATACAATTAAGGCTGAATATCTCAGGGGCTGCCACAAAGAAGAGGGAGTCAAGCTATTCTCCAAAGCACCTGAGGGTAGGACAAGAAGCAATGGGTGGAAACTAATCAAGGAGAGAAGCGACCTAGAACTCAGGAGAAATTTCCTCACAGTTAGAACAATTAACCAGTGGAACAACTTGCCTCCAGAAATTGTGAATGCTCCAACACTGGAAGTTTTTAAGATGATGTTGGATAACCATTTGTCTGAAGTGGTGTAGGGTTTCCTGCCTAAGCAGGGGGTTGGACTAGAAGACCTCCAAGGTCCCTTCCAACTCTGTTATTCTAAAAGAACTTTGGAAAGTGAATTAGGGACAGGTGTCTTATTCATACTTGTTTATTTGGTGACTTTATAAACTGCTGTTTAGTACATAATTCCCAGGGTGTGCTATTATTCACATAATTAATCTTGCCTTTTACAGAAAGGCACCCTCCCTTCACAAGCATCTCAGAGTGTAGAATTATTTGCTGAGCATTTTTCTCACCATCTCCATTCCCCCTACCTCCTCCAGGGAGTGGGGGGTGGGGGATGCTCTCATTTTTACTTAGAAACAAATAGCTGCTGGGTTTTCTTTGCAGTAATAGAAGTTGAACATTGCAGCAGCAGCAGTGGCAGCTTGGTGCGTTGCTGCTGAAGGAGTGTGGTAAATCACAGCAGATGAATTAAAATCCCCAAATAAACCGGTAAATGGCAATCATAAAACCTCCAAACACCCTACATAAATCAGGAAGGAAAATCTTTTTCAACAGGCTTGCAGGAGGAGAGGGCTCTATTTAAGGAAGCCCTGTCTCTATGAAAAGAGAGTATATCAAGATGCAGTGATGGAGAATTGGGCATTTGGAGCTCTCTGGGTCAAACAAGTGACGGGTAGAAGAGCAAGTGGCAGAAAGTAGGTCACAAATATGTCAATATAAAGCAGAAATCAGGGAGGAAGCTTTTATTACTTTTGATCCAAGGAAGAAAGTCGTTGCTTTGCATGCAGAAAGCGCAAAATTGAATGCCTGGCATCTCCAGGTGACACTGGAGCCCTTCTGCCTGGATTCTGCTATAGCATCCTGATAAACTGTACTGAGCTTTGCTTGGTTTCAGTTTAGGGAGTGGTATAGCCAGGACCACCAGATTTAGGCAGCAAAAACCCACATGACCATTAGGTGGCAGCCAAGAGACAGAAAACTATCTCTTTGCTGCCCTCAAATGATTGTCTAGATTTTGCAGCTCAGACTCAATAGTTTGATCTGCTGTAATTTATAAACCTTAGTTTATGGCTCAGTTTGATGTCTGAACCATGCTGCTATGATTTGAATGGACTATGATTAAACCTGGTTTAGCAGGTTTCAACCTAGCCTATTTCTTTTCTATAATTTAATAGCTATTCAGATTTTAACAATTCAGATTTTGAAGCCCTATCTAGCTGGCTGGCTGAGGTTTACATAACAAAGCACAATAGGCCAAAAATCTGGATCCTCATTTTATAGACCTTGGACGGATGGGAGGCTAAGTCAACCTTGAGCTAGTCAAGTTTGAACTCCTGGCAGTGGGCAAAGTTAATCTGCAATGCTGCATTCTAAACACTGTGCCACCACAGCTTATTCTTCCAAAGTAGATGTAAATCTCAAAATTTTAATCTAATAGAAAGAGGAGGATACTAAATATATGAGAGGTTGTGTTAATTGCATTTTTACATTGCATTTGAGTTGAATTAAATCAAAGCTTGTTTGATCAGGTTGACTGTAAATCTTGCATGTCACACCAATGCCAAAACAGATATCAAGGTGAAAAAGTTTGTCCATTCTTTTTATTTATTTGATTTTGATGCTTCCAGTCTCCAGTCTACTTACAGTATATTGAATAATGGCCTTCCACAAGTAGCTCAGAAGAGTAATTACTTGCCTGATTGGAGATTGCTCTAACCAAAGCCAAATAATATTGACTAGCTTGGCAATGCATTACTAATCTAAGAAAATTGCATTGCCAATTAAAATGAATCTAGGGTTAGGGTTAGATCTACTTGGAATGATGGTCAAAAACTGTGGCTAGGGGTAGATTCTTAGAGATTTTCTAAGGGAAGAGACAATATTGACAACTTCATTCAAAGTTGTTTGTGGGCCCACAGTAAAATACATGTGGAAATCCCATTGTCAATTAATTGAATATAGGGTTACAGTTAGGGTTAGAGTTAGATCTCCATGGACTCCTGGCCAAAAACTGATGCTAGGGATAGATTCTTAGAAGTTTTCTAAGGAAAGAGACATTGGGAGCTTCTCTTTAGAAGTTGTTTGTGGGCCCACAGTAAAATACATGGAAAAATCCCATTGTCAATGAATTGAATCTAGTATTAGGGCTAGGTTAAGTCTCCTTGGAGTCATGGCCCTAACCCTAACCCTAACCCTAACCTTACCCCAAACCCTAACCCTAATCTTAACCCTATCTCTATCTCTATCTCTATCTTTATCTCTATCTCTATCGCTAACTCTAACTCTAACTCTAACCCTAACCCTAACCCTAACCCTAACCCTAACTCTAACCCCTTAGATTTGTTTTTTTTTTTGTTAATGGGATTTTCCCATGTATTTTACTGTGGTCCACAAACTACTCCAAAGGAAAAGCTCTCAATGCTTCTTTCCTTAGAAAACCACTAAGAATCTATCCTCAGCATTAGTTTTTGGTCATGACTTCGAATAGACCTAACCCTAACCCTAAGGAGATGAGGGAGAAGGGAGGGGGAGAAGAAGGAGAAGGAGATTGGGTAATCCTGCTCTAAGAAGAAGGAAAATGAATGATAGGAAGAACAAATTCTGTTCCAACTGTGCCAGATAACAGTGCCTAGCTCACCCCACCCATTTCTAGCTGCTCTTTTTATCTTGCCAATGAAATATTCATGGGGTTTCTGCTCTGAGCAATGACTTTGCCTTCATTCTAGGTCTGCTTAATAGCTTCGATAGTGCAGGCCATAAATGTAATTCGTAGGGAAAGTGGGCTGGGTGCATTGCAATTTCGAACATGCATGGATGGAGGGCAGCAATTGTTTCTTTGTATGGTAGTAAAACATGCAAGTATGGCAATTAAAATAGAAAGCAAAGAAGAAGCTTTGCTGGTCTTTTTTTTTTTTTTTTTTTTTTTTTTGCTTCTGAAGTCGCTCATCTCAAAAAGAATCGGGAAGATCTGCCACAGGTTTTGGCATAGCAAATAATGTAGCATGGTTCAGCAATAACTTTAATTGTGATATCCTGTTCATATTTCTCATTCAGAGACATAAGCAAGCAGGAGGGAAGAGAAATTTTGGGGTGTGAAAAAGGGCATCGCATCTACCCATCCCACCACATGGAACCACACTGGAGAGTTCCATCAATTTAATTTTGGGAGCAGGGATCTCTACTTCACTCAGAATATTCTGCTTCCAGAATGTTCTAGCTTTAAAAAGAGGAATCGTGCTTGGAAAACAGGTCTTCAGAAGCATAAAACACTCTTTATTCTCCTTCCTTCCTTCCTTCCTTCCTTCCTTCCTTCCTTCCTTCCTTCCTTCTTTCTTTCTTCCTTTCTTCCAGGGGTGAAATCCAGCAGGTTCTGACAGGTTCTGGAGAACCGGTAGTGGAAATTTTGAACAATTCAGAGAACCGGTAGCAGAAATTTTGAGTAGTTCAGAGAACCGGCAAATACCACCTCTGGCTGGCCCCAAAGTTTTTTGTTTTTTTGTTTTTTAAATTTGATTTATATGCCGCCCTTCTCCGGAGATTCAGGGCGGCTTACAACGCGTTAAGCAATAGCCTTCATACTTCTGTATATTTATACAAAATCAGCTTATTGCCCCCACAAACTGGGTCCTCAATTTACCTACCTTAGAAAGGATGGAAGGCTGAGTCAACCTTGAGCCTGGCGGGATTCGATCGTACTTTAATTGCAGACAGCTGGTGTTAAATTACAGAGCTCTGTCTGTTGAGCTATCCAGGCTTCTGGATAGTGGGGTGGGAATGGAGATTTTGCAATATCCTTCCCCCTGGAGTGGGGTGGGAATGGAGATTTTGCAGTATCCTTTCCCTGCCTCTAAGCCACATCAAGCCACGCCCACAGAACTGGTAGTAAAAAAAATTGGATTTTACCACTGCTTTCTTCCTCACATTTTTAAGAATTTTCCAGCAGGAATGTCCATAGGTGAGGTGGTGTCAAAAACAGTTAAAATGATGCCTGTGCCTGTACCATTGAAACCCCTTATGTAGCATATTTTTAAAGGGGGAGAGCAGGATTTCAATAACATGGTTGTGACTGGCCATTTTGATACTTTTTTTTATCCCTGCCTATGGATGCCCATCCTTCCAGGGCGAGTTACAAAAATCAACAATTCACATACTTTGGTCCTCAAGTATATAATCTGAAAAGATAAACAAATCTCTTGGCAAAGAAAGGAGGGAAAAGAAAATGAAGGATGTGGTAGGTCTCATTGTCCAGCTAATATAATATGAACTGAACTAATACACAGATTTGAACTATCTCTGCTATCCAGACCTCTTCCTTCTCATCTGTTAATCTTTCCTCCATTTGTCTTCCATTCATAAATTCCAGCTTAATTCTCCCCTCTCCCCAATCTTGCATGGTAAACAGGAATGATTTGGACAGGGGGTCAAAGAGGAAGATGGAACAAGGGAGCCGTGGTGGCACAGTGGTTAGAATGCAGCATTGCAGGCTAACTCTGTTCACTGTCAGGAGTTTGATCCTGACTAGCTCAAGGTTGACTCAGCCTTCCATCCTTCCGAGGTCAGTAAAATGAGGATCCAGATTGTTGGAGGCAATATGCTGACCCTGTAAACTGCTTAGAAAGGGCTGTAAAGCATTATGAAGTGGTAAATAAGTCTAAGTGCTATTGCTGTTGCAATTGCTAAAAAGTCAAGATGGTGATTTAACAGTATCTGTGAATGACCTTGGGACACAGGGGGAAGAACCAGAGCCAAGGAAGAGTTGTGGAGAGACCTGGCCCATAGAATCACCAAGAGCCCAGCATAACTGAATAGATACCATCATCATCGCCCACAAAAGGAATGTGGGTATGAGAAATGTCTCAGAAGAAACTCTCTGCAGTTTCTTGTGCTATAAAGGCAACGGGGAAGAGAGAAACATACGTAGACCTGCAAGATTCTGTTTATTTAACCTTACAATAAAGTAGAATTCATCTATCTGGCCATGTTTTCCTCATTGGACTACCTCACAAGGCTGATAATAAACTTGCAAATCTGAAAGTACATTTCCTCCCCCTCCCTCACCTTTACAGCCCAAGGAATTAGAGAGGGTGTCTTCTGAGTCATTTGTCATGCCCCTAGTTCTTCTTTGGAATTAGCTGCTGTTTGCCTAACCATTGTTTAGTCTGCAGATCTACTACCTGTCTCCCAAAGTCATCCCCACATACCATTTTAGGTGGTCACACTCGCATAATCATCTACAGCAGGGGTGGGCAACTATGGCTCCTTTACGATCCGTGGACTTCAACTCCCAGAATTCCTGAGCCAGCCATGCTCAGTTGAAGTCCACGGGTCATAAAGAGGCCACAGTTATCTACCCCCCAAACTGTAGTGTACATTATACATTAGGACCGCTGCAGTGGTAGAATTCAATTTTTTTTACTACCGGTTCTGTGAGCGTGGCTTGGTGGGTGTGGCAGGGGAAGGGTACTGCAAAATCTCCATTCTCACCCCACTCTGGGGCCAGCCAGAGGTGGTATTTGCCAGTTCTCCAAACTACTCAAAATTTCCACTACCGGTTCTCCAGAACCGGTCAGAACCTACTGAATAGCACCCCTGCCCCACTATAGATTCAGTTTTTCTCATGATTAAGATCTGATTAATATTGTTGGGTTTGTATGGACAGGAACTGCTACAGTTAATTATGAAAATGAGAGAGAATGAGAAGAGCTGAGTTTGGTAGCAGAAGGTTTAACCTTCGGATATTAAGTATGCACTGTAAGGAAAAGCTTGGCTGTGACATTTCATACTATCAGCCCACATTTCTAGTGTAAGGAGTATTTAAAAAACCAAGTTTGGGGCATTTTTCTTTTTGAGGACACTGTGTCATCAAAACCCATGAGTCCAGTGGTGGAATTCAGCCAGTTCGCACCACTTTGGGAGAACCGGTTGTTAACTTTCTGAGCAGTTTGGTGAACTGGTTGTTGGAAGAAATAATTAGGACAGAGAACCGGTTGTTAAATTATTTGGATCCCACCACTGCATGAGTCCAATTGCCATACTGGCAACACAATAACTGTACACATCAAAGCCCATGTCCATCATTTAATCCTAAATATTTGTAGAATGGGCATCCCTCTCTGCATATATCATAAATCAGAGCTATATTAATATAATGAATAAATAACCTTCCTTTCCCACATCTTTAATGATTCATTCTGTTTCCTTCTCTTTCTCACCAGTTCCTTTTGCTCTTGAGCCTTCCTCTCCTGTTGTGTTGTTTTGAAGGCCATCCGCCAGCACATTCTAGCAAAAACAAGTTGGATCCAAGCCTTAATAGCTAGTAATTAATTTTCATTTCCTTTAGTGGAGGGAGAAAAGCCAAGTTTGCTGGAGTCTTGCCTGCCATTTAGTGATTAACCTTCAGGTGAGACATCACTTAAAGTAATGCAGTGGGAAAGAAACTTGGGGTGAAATTATCCTCAAAGAAGGACGTACGGAATGACTAAATGTCTTTCATTTCTGGCACCACCTGGGAAGGCTGGGATCAAGTTTCTGCTCTGCCATAAATCTTGATGGTTAATTTGGGTGTCTCACACTGCCTATTACTCTAAATCAGTGTTTCTCAGCTTGGACATGTGAAGGAAGTATGTGGACTTCAATACCAGAATTCTCAGCATTGGCTTTGCTGACTAAGGAACTCTGGGGGTCCATCCACCCAATTGGGAGTCAACAAGGTTGAGAAACACTGCTCTGTGGTAAAATGAGGGTGCACAACTTTCAATGGTTTGAGACCCTGTTGCAAAAGTAGGCCAGGCTTCTTAAGGAATCAAATGGTGCATGAAACCTCTGCAAAACCTGAGAAATATTTTTTGTCCCCCTAGGCCAAGGGATTTCAACCTCAGCAGTGCCATAATCAGTAATAATAGTAACAGAGTTGGAAGGGACCTTGGAGGTCATCTAATCCAACCCCCTGCTCATGCAGGAAATCTATACTAAGGATTCGAACCACCGAACTGCCGGCTTTTCTGATCTACAAGCTCAGCATCTTAGCCACTGAGCCACCTAGCCAGACTAATCCTCCAAACCCATGTGAGACCTCCCTTCAGAAAACATCAACAGTTTCTTGGGGGCTAAAGCTAGCGAGAAATTAATAGCCATACTTAGAAAACAAGTTTCAATCAAGCAAATAAACTGTGGCAGAACCTGAAACCTGATTGTAGAAGAGTATAGAGATAGCAATAGCACTTAGACTTATATACCGCTTCATAGTACTTTACAGCCCTCTCTAAGCCGTTTACAGAGTCAGCATATTTCCCCCAACAATCTAGGTTCTCATTTTACCCACCTCAGAAGGATGGAAGGCTGAGTCAACCTTGAGCCTGGTGAGATTTGAAGTGCCAAATTGCAGGCAGCCGGCAGGCAGCAGAATTAGCCTGCAGTACTGCATTCTAACCACTGCGCCACCACAGCTCACAGTTACGTTGAAATAAAAATGTAAAAGCAATTTAGCCCTGGAAGACAGGAAACAGTGAGAAAGAAGCTCAACATTGCTCCAAAGAGAGATACAAAGAATGAATTAAGCGATCTGCTTTCTCCATGCTACCCATCATCTCCTTGTCATCTACTCCTGTTGGTAGACGGATCATTTCCTTGATTTTTTTTCTTGTTTCTTACATGTTGAAAGAAACTTTTAAATTATTTTTTCCCCATTTTTTGCAAGTCTTTGCTCATTCTGAGCCTTAGCTTTCCTGATTTCGTTCTTGCAGATTTGGGCTATTTGCTGGTATTCTGTTTCTGATTATATGTCCCTCTTTCCATTTTTTTATACTGATAATTTTTTTTCATTTTTTTTTTTTTTTGATCTGATAAAGTAATAAGCCACCATTTTATCACAAGTACCATGAGCATTCTATGAATGGCAGATTAGAAATCATAAAAATGCATACATGTATACATACAATATATATATGACAGCATCTGTATAAGAATTATGTGGGGGGGAGGCCTTTTTAGACCTTTTCAGAAATTTGACAAAGCGAGTTTTGATAATTTTAAAGAAAGCTCACTGAAGCAGATTTTTAATATGAAAAGAAGGACTGAATATTTAAAAGGTCCCAATTTTCATCTCAGAACTATTAGAGGACTTGGTTGGTATTTCGGTGATAAGGAAAACTGAATACTGTAGGATGGCTCCATTTACTGGAGGCTGTTTTAATCAAACTCAGAATAAGCACTGTAACCCCCCAACGAACACAGCAGGACAGTGCAAAGAGCAGATTTGACTTTCCTAATAGATCCCTGAGGGTTCCTGACTCACAATTTATTGAATCATAAATTATTATGATTATTTATGGGGAAATGCCTTTTTTAAAACCTAAAATAAGCCGCTGAATTGAAGAAAGGTTAAGGGGGAAACATAGGCAGGAATCTGAAGGGAAAAAAACCAATGAGTCCTATGTAGAACCCCCGATATGACCGAATGATAACCCTTAATGAAAGCATCTTGGAAGTCTGAAGTTTGTTCATCCCACTTTACAGAGCAGCCTGTATGTAAATACAAAATTCATTTTTAATTACATTTTTAATGCTGACAATGCGTTTCTCTTTCATTAGTGAGGCAACAATATTATTTGAGATTCTGAATTTGGTTTCCATAAAAGGACAGCCAAGACAACATAGATGTTAACATTTATTAATCACTTCATATTATTATTTAATATTATCAATTATTATAAAGTATATACATAAGGGATGCGGTGGCTCAGTGGCTAAGATGCTGAGTTTGTCGATCGAAAGGTCGGCAGTTCAGCAGTTCGAATCCCTAGTGCCGCGTAACAGGGTGAGCTCCTGTCACTTGTCCCAGCTTCTGCCAACCTAGTAGTTCGAAAGCATGTAAAAAATGCAAGTAGAAAAATAGGAACCACCTTTGGTGGGAAGGTAACAGCGTTCCGTGAGCCTTTGGCATTTAGTCATGCCGGCCACATGACCACAGAGACGTCTTTGGACAGCGCTGGCTCTTCAGCTTTGAAATCGAGATGAGCACCAGAGTCGGGAACGACTAGCACATATGTGCGAGGGGAACCTTTACCTTTTATATACATAAAATACAATACTTTAATATTATGATAAATAGGGTATCTGAGGAGCCATCTTGCCCCAATAGGATTGGCCCATCCCACTCACTCCAGCAGAGGAGGCTTGTTATGGACTCCATCTGCCAAGGAACTTCAACTGGCAGGGTCCAGGAAAAGAGCCTTTTCTTCTCTGGCTCCTACTCTTTGGAATAGTCTGCAGCTAAATATTCCCCTACCCTTTTGGCTTTCCAGAAGGGCCTTAAAACCTGACTCTGCCAGCTGGCCTGGGCCGTTTTGGGCCTGCTTTAGGCTGGAAGTGGGGAAGAGAAAAGAACCTGATCCCTATATCACCTGTTGTCTTGGTTTTTTAGTTTCTATTTAATCCTCATTAATTTTAATTGTTTTTACATTATCTTTTTATCGTTTTGTAAACTGCTCAGAGCCACTTCAACGGTATGCTGGGCTGCATATAAATCATTGGCTGAGGCCAATGCATTTGGGAGCCCTTCTCATTCTGCAGAATAAGGCTATACACCCTAGGATCTCTCCAGTGGTGGGTTGATCCCAGTTTGCCCCGGTTCGGGAAAACCAGTAGGCGGGAGGCTCCGTCCACCCACCCAGACATCATTAAAAATACTCTGCGCATGCACAGAAGTGCCACACACTACCGATAGCGAACCAGTAGCAACGGGATTTGAAACCCACTACTGGATCACTCCCTAAAAATGATGCCTATGAGACAAATATGCCCTACCCACTTTACCACATGGCATGGTCTAATTTAAAAGAAGGAGGTCTCGGAAGGAGGTCCCCCGAAGTCAAGATGGTGAAGCATGTAAAAAAAAGGGTTGTAATCACACATTGATGGCTTTCATTTTGGCTTTGCGGTCCCCTTACCCACAAACATCCTGTTTAAAAGTTTCACTTAGGAAAAAGAAGTTGCTGGTACTTCTTCCCTCAAATCAATGAGAGGTAAAACTTTAACCATCTTTTATTTATGTACTTCATGACAGCCTTTGGGCTAACAAAATATATAGCCAAGGAAAATCTTGGTTATGTAGGAAAAACCTGGCTAAAAGAAAAACACACATAAAGCCTACGAAAAGTAAGAAAATAGATATTGTAACTTTACAGGGAGGATACATGAGATGTGGGTGTGGCTTACTGATGATGGCTAACGAGCCAGAAATAGATCTATATAAGTCTCTCACTAGGCAGCATAGGGCAGCATAGGGCCTGTTGGCTGCCAGAAGAAAAAAGCCCAGAATCGAGTGGATGTGACTCCACTGAGCTAGGGCTGTAGAAAAATCTTGGTTACGTAGGAAAAACCTGGCTAAAAGAAAAACATATATATAAACTTACATATATATATACCCTCATTCACTGATAATGCTCCCCCGTGATGAGCTCCACTTTTTAATACTGATAGTGCATTCGAGAGATGTTCATGGCTGCAGTGATCCTTTTGCATTTTACAAGATACCTGTGGTGTGATTAATGGATATCCTTCACGTAAGACAGTTACTCCGTATCTTTCCCCGTATGGACCTGCACTGTCATTTAATACTGCAAAGAATTTGATCCAGAGAGAGTTAGCAGTTGCTCTGCCAACATACAAACTCCCACAAATAATAGCAGTGTTCCAATATCTCAGGGATTGCCACAAAGAAAAGGGAGTCAAGCTATTCTCCAAAGCACCTGAGGGCAGGACAAGAAGCAATGGATGGAAACTAATCAAGGATAGAAGCAACTTAGAACTAAGGAGAAATTTTCTGGCAGATCAATTAACCAGTGGAACAACTTGCCTCCAGAAGTTGTGGATGCTCCAACAGTTTTTAAGAAGAGATTGGACAACCATTTGTCTGAAATGATATAGGGCAGTGATGGCTAACCTTTTTGCCATCATGTGCCAAAAGCGGGGGGTGTGTGGGGTGGTCGCGCGTGTGCATGTCCATACCCATAACTCTATGCACCCTGCTCCCCCATGCATACGTGCATGACCGCCCCCATTGTCCCCCCACTTTTGGCATGTGATGGCCCGGTGGGGACGGTAGGCCTATTTTTCGCCCTCCTCAGGCTCCAGAGGCTTTCTAGGAGCCTGGGGAGGGTGAAAACAGACTTCCCCACCACTCCCGGAGGCTGGAAACAGCCCATTTGCCAAATTCCAGTGGGCCCAGAAGGCCCAAAAAATCAGCTAGCCAGCATGCGCATGCGTGCTGGAGCTGAACTAGGGCAATGCTCGTGTGCCCACCAATATGTCTCCATGTGCCATCTGATGACATGTTTGCCATCACGGGTATAGGGTTTCCTGCCTAAGCAGGGGGTTGGACTTGAAGACCTCCAAGTTCTGTTCCTATTCTATTCTATTCTATTCTATTCTATTCTATTCTATTCTATTCTATTCTATTCTATTCTATTCTTTTCCATTCCATTCCACTCCAATCCAATCCAATCCAATCCAATCCAATCCAATCCAATCAGAAACTGTTGAGTCCTCGCGGTTACGACTCCACCCCGGCGGGGTTGTTGCCAGCCAACGTGGATTGGCTAAAACGCGAGCAGAGAATTTGCGGGAGAATCCTGCTCGCGTATTGGCCCGTCCCGTTTGACAGGCTCCTATTTAAGGAGCTGTCAGAAGAGTTTGCTGGTTCTCGTTCTTCTCATGCCTTGCCAGTTATTGTTGCGTTAAATAAAGTTACGTTCTCTGCAATCCAGCCTCCGTCATTATTACCACCTCAGGACCTAATAGAAACCATCTTTGGTTCAAATATAAAGTGCTGCTTTCTTCCAAGTTCAAAATGTGGAGCCATGGAGAATAATGCAGGAATTGGCTTGTTGAAGCAAAAACAAGTCCTTTCACCTGTAAAAACATTTGTGTATTAGTTCACTTCAATAAATGTTCACGATAGTATTCTGGGAGAAGAGAATTATATTTTCACCAACTGTTGGAAAGTAGGGAGGGAAAATATAAGGAAGAATATGATGAACATTTATAAAACACTCGTGAATCAAAGGCAGAATTTCAGGATCTTCAGGATATAAACTTAATAAAATAAACTGTTTCCCTGAAAATAGTCAGTGACTAACAGATTCCTTCCTTTTATCTGACTTTTATATAATGACTCTTTATGTGATGTAGGTCATCCTGGGACAACCCAATTTTGAAGACAGCATAGAGGTTTTAAGCAGAAATGGAGGGAGGGAGGGAGGGAGGGAGGGAGAGAGAGAGCAATTTTAAGAAACATGGACATCAACTTGTGTATTTTTGAGCATCCATAGATGCGTAGGAGGAGGATGGCAACATAAATCTTTTGAAATACAACCCACATTAACCAAGTGCTGTATTACCAAAATAACAATCCAACCTTCCACAATAGGAACTATATAAGAACAATATTCAGCGGATACAAATGTACCCAGAACCAGGGGTGAAATGCTCCCGGTTCGGACCGGATCACCCGATGCGGTAGCGAAGGAAGCGGGTGGTTCAGAGAACCGGTAGCAAAAATCCCTGCCCCCGCCCCCCATGCCCAGCTGAGCCATGCGATCATCAGAGGCTTTTTAAAAAACTTTTAAAAGCATTCTTTCTACAACCTCTTCGGCCGAAAAAATGCTTTTAAAAGTTAAAAAGAAGCCTCTAATGATCACACAGCTCAGCTGGGATCGTCAGAGGCTTTTAAAAGCATTTTCTAGAAAAAATGCTTTTAAAAGACTGTGACGATCCCAGCTGAGTTGTCTGATCGGCAGAGGCTTTTTTTCTTTTAAAAGCCTCTGCCAATCAGGCAACTCAGCTGGGATTGTTCAGAGGCTTTAAAAAGCATTTTTTTTACAACCTCTTTGGCCGAAGAGGTTGTAGAAAAAATGGTTTTAAAAGTTTTTTTAAAAATGGCCACGCCCACCCAGTCACACTACCCCCACCACCACCAAGCCACGCTCACAGAACCGGTAGTAACAAATTTTAGATTTCACCATTGCCCAGAACCAGTGGTGGGCTGCTGCCGGTTCAGACCAGTTCTAGTGAACCGGTAGTTCTGATGATCAGCTGTCCCCGCCCACCTGCCCCCACTCTATCCTGTCCTATATTTCCTTCTTTCTGGCTCAGCTGTATCGCGCCGCAAAGCTGATTCGCGCGGCACAGCGAAGCGTGCACTCACAGAACTGGTTGTTAAACCGGTTGTAGCCCACCACTGCCCAGAACACCAGAAAAAAGGAAACAGACAGCCTATACCAGCGATGGCTAACCTTTTTGCCATCACGTGCCAGGAGCGGAGGGGCGGGTGAGGGTCACGCATGCGCGTGCCCACGCCAATAATTCTATGTGCCCTGCCCTGCGCATGTGCACGCAAACCCCCCCCCCACTCCTGGCACGTGATGGCCTGGTAGGCCCATTTTTCTTTCTTACCTAGCTCCAGATCCTCTCTATTTATCTAGGAAGGGCGAAAGCAGCCTTTCCCACTCCTTCGGAGGCCCTCCGAAGGCCTAAAACGGCCCATTTCCCAACTCTCTGTGGGACAGGAAGTGACATTTTTTTGCTGTACCCAGCCTCCAGAGACTCCTAGAGGGGCTCCTAAAGACTCCTAGAGAGGCTCTGGAGGCTGGGGACAGCAAAAAACATCACTTCCTGTCCCACCAGGAGTTGGGAAATGGGCCGTTTCAGGCCTTCGGAGGGCCTCAGAGGGAGTGGGAAATGCTGCTTTCACCAGATAAGAAAGAAAAACGGGCCTTCCCCCCCACCCCCCATCCCAGGCCCTCCGGAGGCAGGAAACAGCCTGTTTCCCTACTTCTGGTAGGCCCAGAAGGCCCGTAAATCAGCTGGCTGGCGTGTGCATGCAGGCCAGAGCTGAGCTGGAGTGCCCACTGATATAGCTACACATGCAACCTGTGGCACGCGTGCCATAGGTTCGCCATCACGGGCCTATACAATGTCTGCCAACAAAATGGATACCCATACAACTTTATCAAAATGTGCCTGACAACCTGAATCCACTACAGCACAAACAATACAAGCTATGAAAAGATAACATTACCTTATATCATAAAAATCTCAGAAACAACCAAGGAATTAGTGTACTCACAGCATCACTGTAGCATACAAACCAATTAAAGTCCCCCAAAACATCTTAAGTAAGCCAAAAGATCCAGTAGCCCATGAAAAAAAAAACATAAATGACCTACAACACAGAGTTTAAGGACTATAAAAGCCACTATGTACGGAAGAGTAGAGGGACACTTCAATGAACACCAACAACAGTCAGAAGACACAATGAAAACTCCTTAATGTCACAACACATAGACAGACAACCATAGTTTCAACTGGAAAACTGTGAGCATCCTAGACTAAATCCAAAAATTCTAGGGAATTCCTAGAAGCTTGGCATTCAAATAAATCAATCATCGATACTCACATAGAAATAAAACATATTTACATACATTCAAAAGAGACAATATTTTTTTTTTTCAGAAGGAAGCAAAAAAAAGATCAGAACACATCCCCTCTAGCAGCCAGTGCCCAGATAAGCATGGATTAACACCAGACAAACAATCCAGCTGAAAACAATACCCTCATAAGGAACTACCAAGAAGAAGGCTATATATACAGAACACTGGCAGGGCAAGCTACTGTATATAAACAGAGAGCAAACCTGGTACTGATGATGTTCCTAGCTGGGTAATGAAATGTCTGCTAGCAAACAACTAAGGTCAGAGATCAGCAAGCTGGCTAGAGTAAGAGGAGGCAACTCTTGAATGGGTCACCTTCAGAGGTGGGATTCACTTACCTTCCCTACTGGTTCTCAAATGTGAGTGCATGCATCACCTTCCACACATGCTCGGCCTTCTGCACATGCTCTTTGCTTGCGCGCGCGCCTTCCACACATGCTCACGGTCTCCAAAACGTGGCGAAATAGGATGGCATTACATCTGGGCAGGTGGGCAGCACCCTACCGCAGTCGCCGCTACCAGTTTGCCGGAACCGGACAAAACCGGCTGAATGCCACCACTGGTCACCTTGTGGCGAGATGGACGGCAAACAAATTTAATAAATAAATAAATAATGACCCATGTCTGTTTCCTTTAGGGCAGACATCCCCCAACCCAGTGCCCTCCAGATGTGTGGAATTGTGACTTTGGCTATCCTAGCAAGCATAGCGAATGACCAGAACTTTATCTGCTGCATCAAAGTCCACCCAACTGGGAAAGATCAATCTGGGGTTTTAAAACCAGAGCTTGTAATAAATATTGCAGATGCTGATGCAACCCTAACCCCTGTTGCCAGCCCCAATTAGTAACCCAAGGTGCATCCATTCTGTGGGCTTCCAGGGTGAGGAATTACTGCTTTTCTGCTGTAAGCTATAAGCTTGAAAAGCAATCTCTTTAAATCCCTTAATTTAAATATATGTATAGAGAGTGAGACCTCGCTGTCATCCCAGGTGGTATGCACAAAAATCAGAAACTCAGCTGTATAAAAACAGCAGGAAATTGAGCACGCTAAAATGGAAATGCATTACAAAGTAGGTCAGCTGGCATAAACACATACACACACTCACTTTTAAAATACAAACACTGGTTCCTTCCGAGCTTCCCTCCTATTGATATCTTTCCCATTCCCTTCCTAGAACTCCCCCCTAAAATATTATTGGAAGTCTACCTTACCAAATGCTGTTCTTCCCTCAATTTCTGACATGGTTTGAGTCCATTAATCATCTCTTCAGTCTGCAAGTGTAATGGACACGGCTTTTTCTCTCTTGCTCAAGCTCTTCCTTGTTCATATTCATGGCATTATAAAGCACCATCCATGCTAATGGGCAGGAGAAAAATAGGTGCTTGCTTTAAGGAAGTCCCACCTATAATCTGGTAAAGAAGAGATGCTCTAAAGACAAAAGGGAATGGCAATGAGGACAGTAAGAAGAAGAATATTATGAATTGGCTTGTTTGGCTCCTAATCTGCCTTTTCTATGGGGATTCAAGTTGTCACTTAACACCTGAAAGTTAGAGATGGCTAAAGTTATCCAGTGATCTTTAATGACTAGATTATCTTTTTTTTCAACCTTGTCAACTATCATCAACACTGTCAAACTATTCACTAAGTCTGCATTACTATTAATCTTCTCATCATTCCTATCACCCATCTCCTCCCATTTATGACTACATGACTGTAACTTTGTTGCTTGTATCCTTACGATTTATATTGATTGTTTCCTAGTATGATTTGATTGCTTATTTGTACCTTTGACTATCATTAAGTGTTGTACCTTACGATTATTGATGAATAATTTTTTATTTTTATGTACACTGAGAACATATGCACCAAAGACAAATTCCTTTGTCTTTGGTGCATATGCAATCACACTTGGCCAATAAAGAATTCTATTCTATTCTATTCTATTCTATTCTATTCTATTCTATTCTATTCTATTCTATTCTATTCTATTCTATTCTATTCTATTCTATCTAGAAACAATTTCAGCTTATATTATGTATTTATTTAATTAATTTAATTTGTATACCGCCCTTCTCCCAGAAGGGAGAATGAATTGGATTTTGCAATTTCAGCTTATGTCCATGAAGAGCAAAGGAGAAGACCTTTGGGTAGCTGATAGAGACCAAGTTGTAATTGATAAAGAACATGGAAGAGGGTTGAGTTGATAGAGAGAAAGAAAAGAAGGAAAGAAGTCAAAGGCCATGGGCAGCTTTGAAAATCCAGATAAGTGTCTCACACAGTGTAATGGTATATGGGAATGACCTTGAGGGATGAGGGGAACAATCCAATCTAATTTAGGGGAGAGGAGGGGAGGAGCCCTCAGCTGCTTAGCAGTCAGAGAAAGAAACCTGGGAAGGACCCATTCAAATGGATAGAAATAGAAATAGCACTTAGACTTATATATCGCTTCATAGTGCTTTACAACCCCTCTAAGTGGTTTACAGAGTCAGCATATGGATCGAACTCCAGGCTGTGGGCAGAGTTAGCCTGCAATACTGTATTCTAACCACTGCGCCACCAGGATCAAACAGTTAAAAAAGACAGCGAGAGATTTGCACTTTCAGACTTGCAAGATTCTGGTAATGTAGTCTTGCAATAAAATAGAATTAGCTCCTCTGGTCATCATTCCTGTTCAGTTTACCTGTGAAGTTTGACACAGAGAGTAATGGCAAACCTTTTCAGCACTGAGTGCCCAAACCGGAATGTGTGCATGCATTTGCACACCGAGCACCAGAAACCCAAAGAACAGCTGGCCGGCGCACATGCGTGTGTCGGAAACCAGAAGAGCAGCTGGCGATGGCACACGTGCCCACAGAGAGGGCGCTACGTGCCACCTCTGGCATGCGTGCCATAGCTTTGCCATCACAGATCTAGAAGCAATGTAAGAGCAATCTCACCTACTTTTCACACCCACACACTTTTTTTCTTTTTGGCCCTTTGAAGATACATTTTAGATTGCAAGCTTCTGACCAAGGAATTGTCTTCTGTCAACTGCCATGCATAAGAATGAAGTAAAATAACATGAAGTAAAATTGAAGAATTAGAGCCCAAAACGTTTATAGTACTTAGTATAGTCAGCCAGCAGAGGGCATGTGGGCTCACACTCAGTCAGAAAGAGCTTGGCCAAGGTCATATGTGTGTGTGTATCTGTGTCTGTGTGTATACAGTATAGGTGGAAAATATAGGGCAAAGTATATAATTCATTACTTAAAAACTACCTTGCGTATCCAGAGGAGGGGAATGTTATTCCTAATCCTGCAAATATAAGGGAACTTTGCACAAAGCTGTTAGCTTTGTCCCTTTTTTTAATCTATTGTTTGTCATTCCCTTAACCTGTTTGAACCTGTCCCAAGCATCCCTATTTTCTCTTCTTGCAAAGAAATAGTGGAGCAAATTCTGATGGAAGAGAATATTTGTAGCTCAGGGTTAAACTCTGGCTCCTGGTTGCTCTCTGAGCTTGGTAGTAATGAAATGTCTGCAAAAAAAATAAATAATAATAAACCAAGCTCAGAGGCCACCAAGGACCCCATGGAGCAAATTCTCCACCACGTCCTTCTCATAAATCCAAATTCTACATGATATGAAGCATTCACAGATTTTGAAAAGTATAGGTAGTCCTCGACTTTCAGCTGTTTGTTTAGTGACTGTTCAAAGTTAAATAGCACTTACGATTGTTGTATCATCTCTATGGTCACCTGATCAAAATTCAGATGCTTGGCAACTAACATATTATGACAGTTGCAGTGTCCTGGGATCACTGGGATCCCCTTTGGTGACCTTCTGATAAGCAAAGCCAATGGGAAAACCAGATTCACTTTACAACAGTGCTAATACCATATTTCCCCGAAAATAAGACCGGGTCTTATATTAACTTTTGCTCCAAAAGAGGCACTAGGACTTATTTTCTGGTTAGGTCTTATTTTGGGGAAAATATGGTACTAAATGCACCCATCTAGCTGACAATCTTAACAGGGGCTTATTTAGGGGGTAGGGCTTATATTATGAGCATCCTGAAAAATCATGCTAGGACTTATTTTCCGCTTAGGTCTTATTTTCAGAGAAACAGGGTAAGATAACAACTGCAGTGATTCACTTAACAATTGTGGCAAGGAAAGTTGTAAAATGGGGCAAAACTCACTTAACAACTCTCTCACTTAGCAACAGAAATTTTGGCCTCAATTGTGGTCGTAAGTTGAGGACTATTTGTATTTCAAATACCTGGGTCAAGTAGTTTTTTTTTAAGAGGTAAGTAAATATTACTCTAAGATTGGTTGGACTTTTGAATGTGAGTCACAATCTTTTTCATTCTGATTCCCTCCAGTTGTGTGGGATTGCAAATCAATTCACCTATAGGTAATCCTTGCCTTACTACCACAATCGACACCAGAATTTCCATTGCTAAGCAAGGTGGTTATTAAGTGAGACACACCCAATTTAATAACCATTTTGCTTGGTTGTTAAGCAAATCAATGCCGTTGTTATCAATAGCAATAGCAATAGCACTTAGACTTATATACTGCTTCATAGTATAACAGCTCTCTCTAAGCGGTTTACAGAGTCAGCTTATGGCCCCCAACAATCTGGGTCCTCATTTTACCCACCTCGGAAGGATGGAAGGCTGAGTCAACCTTGAGCCGGTGATATTTGAACTGCTGGACTGCAGCTAGCAGTCAGCTGAAGTAGCCTGCAGTACTGCACTCTAACCACTGTGCCACCTCCGCTCTTAAGGGAATCATGTCATTGTTAAGGGAATCCAGTTTTCCCCCATTGACTTTGCTTGTTGGAAACCAACTGGATAGGTCACAGAAAGCTATCGCAGGACCCCAGGATGCCGTAACTGTCCTAAATACATGACAGTTGCCAAGTGTCCAAATTTTGATCACAGGATTGTGGGGATGCAGTGATGGTCATAAGTGCAAGGAACAGTTATAAGTCATTTTTTTTCAATGTTGTTATAACTGAAAGGTTGCTAAATGAATGGTCATATGTTAAGGATTCATTGTATAAATAGAACTCCAAAATGTGGAAGAAGTCTTTTTTTAAAAAAAAAATGTGGTGGACATCGTTCTAAAATGATTTATGAGCCGCGGTGGCACAGTAGTTAGAATGCAGTACTGCAGGCTACTTCTGCTGATCATGGGCTGCCAGCAGTTTGGCAGATCGAATCTCACCAGGCTCAAGGTTGACTCAGCCTTCCATCCTTCTGAGGTGGGTAAAATGAGGACCCAGATTGTTGGGGGCCATAGGCTGACTCTGTAAACCGCTTAGAGAGGGCTGTAAAGCACTGTGAAGTGGTATATAAATCTAAGTGCTATTGCTATTTAGGCCAAACCAGAGGTGAAATGCTCTGAAGTCTGTTACCAGTTCACTTTGCTACCGATTCGCTTCGCGCATGCATGTGCACGCTGAAAAAGGAGGATTAAGAAGCCTTTTCTGAGTCTGCAAAGGTAAGTAGAACAGCAAGGGGCCGAACAGCTGTGCCGCGCGATTTAGATTCGCTAGAAAGCAGGATTTCCTGCTTTCTAGCAAATATAAACCGTGCAGCACAGCTGATCATCAGAAATACCAGTTTGTCCGAACCGGTAGCATTTTTTTTACTACTAGCTCACCCCAACCGGTAGCATTTATTACTACTGGTTCGAGTGAACCGATCCAAAAAGGTAGCATTTTCACCCCTGGTCCACACAGTTTAAAGCCTATATAAAGTTTGTATACCTTTATTTCTAAGACACACAGGATTGCAATCATCCAGATCCTAAGCACTCATACACTGCTGACATTGAGCTGTGTGTTTATGCTGCCCACTCCATAATAAACTCCTGCTGTCCAAAATTTACACCACCAAGACTCTGGGTTTCAGAGAGACCCATAAAAGCCTACTAAGCCATTTAGGAAAACCAAATTGCTTCTGGTGCACTGTGCAATGCATTAATCTTCTGGCCCCAATAGCAATGACCTGATTAGAAGATAAGAACATGCAGAGAATCAGCAGGTAGCTTTCTCTCCGGTCAGGTGAATGCTGGGCTCCGAAGAACCTGAAATATATATATTTTTTTATTCTTGCAATGGTAGAATTAAGAAAGTTTAGCCCAGAGTTAAGCAACCTGATGGTTATATACAGCATGCAAACCTCTCTTCCATACACCTTGTCCGTTTTGCAGTTTCTAGAACTGGGTTTCTCTACCTTGGCAAGTTTAAGCATTGCTGGCTGGGGAATTCTGGGAGCTGAAGCCCATGCAGCTTAAAGTTGGCAAAGGTGCTTTTTCAAAAGGCAACTGGATTTTCTTCATTTTTCCTTGAAGATGTTTTGCTTCTCATACAAGAAGCTTCTTCGGTTCCTGGATGAGAAGCAAAATGTCTTCAACAGGGGTGGGCTTCAAAAATTTTAGCAAGGGATCCTCTGCCCAGTTGCTAGGTGGGTGTGGCCATTGTGGGCATGGCCTAGTCGGCCTCCTGCACCACAGTAGAGCGCGTTTTTGCCCTCCCCAGGCTCTGAAGGCTTTCTTTGAGCCTCCGAGGGGGTGAAAACGGATTCCCCAGGCTCTGGAGGCCCTCTGAAGGCTGAAAACAGGCCTGTTTCCAGCCTTCCCAAACTTCCAGTAGGCCCGTTTTTCGCCCTCTCTGAGCCCCCACACGCACCCTGCCTTTACCTGCATCCAAAACAGGCTGCAAGGAGACTCCTGGGAGTGGTGGAGCAGGGTGGATGGGGACAGCCAGGAATGGGATTTGGGGGCTCTCTGAACTGCACAGAATCTTAGCTAGAGGTTCTCCCGAACCCTTGTGAACCCCCAGCCGCCCACTCCTGGTCTTCAAGGAAAAACAAAGGAAGTCCAGTTGCCTTTTGAAAAAGCACCTTTGGGGCAACCATGACCTGGATGACTGAGAATCTCCACTGACATAAAATGGCAAAGGTTGAGAAACAGTGATCTAGAGCAATACAGTTTTGTATTATGCAAATTGGCTTATTTCCAAATATGCTACCCCAGACCTGCTGTGTTGGCTGGCATTCTTGCTTATTGTCCCAGAGAGAGGCCCTGCCTTTCTCACCAAAGTACCTCTTCATAGCTCATTCGCCTCTTTCCTCTAATCCCGAAATCCCGGGATCAACCTATGTTTGTTCTATTTTACCCCCAGCAGCAAGGAAATTTACAACCATGTGCAAAATCCTCTTCTCAACATTTCATTAAAGATGATGTGATCAATAGCCTTAGAGAGGTAGGGCTGTTTAATTACCCTTCCAAGTTATTTTTTTAAAAACCAATCCTTCCATCTCCTGCTGAAGCACAGCATCCAGCTGGTATCTTTTATAATTCCAGACCTGTCGAATGAAGAAGTGAAGTCTCTCGGAAACTGATAGAGTCATCCATTATTTTTCCAGCAGCATCTATCTCCAAGACATCAGCCCATTAAAACACCCGCTCTCCAAAGCAATCGGGAGCAGGAACAGAAGGTCATCACTGCTTGAAACCAACCTCTGCTTCATGCTTTTTAATCTTGGTGATCTGAAACAAGAGGCTGGAAATGGAAACAGAGCTTGTCCTCAGCATGTGAGTGCGCAGAAGTGGGGAAGGAGGCTGCTTCGTAATAAGTTGAACACATCAGCTAATGACAAGCCTCCCATCCTTAGAGAAGCAAGGTTATTCAGGCCCCATCAGAGGTGGGTTTCAGCAGGTTCTGACCAGTTCTGGAAAACCAGTAGCATAAATTTTGAGTAGATCAGAGAACCGGTAAATACCACCTCTGACTGGCCCTGCCCCCATCTAGTCTCTGCCTCCCGAGTCCCAGCTGATCGGGAGGAAATGGGGATTTTGCAGTAACCTTCCCTTGGAGTGGGGAGGGAATGGAGATTTTACACTATCCTTCCCCTGCCATGCCCACCAAGCCATGCCATGCCCACTAAGCCACACCCACAGAACTGGTAGTAAAAAAAATTTGAAACCCACCACTGGGCCCCACCTATAGATGGTTGCCATTAAATAGAATATGTTTCGAAAGTTATTTTGCTCTGGAGGGAATTACTCCTTTGGTAATCATAATTAAAATGGAACACTAGTCACACTGTAGCATGATTAGTTAAGGTGGATAGGAGCTGGGGCCCAACAACACCTGGACAGTCCCGCCTACCTATCCATGCTTACTTTTCCTTTGGACTCTTCCTATTTTAGCCTTTTTAAAAAGTTTATAAATTGCAAAAGTTATTCTCCTGCAAAATTCTCTAATCTATCATCCAGATAAGCAGGGATTAATACCAGACAAACAATCAAACGGAAACACTATTCGAATAACAATAGCACTTAGACTTATTTACCGTTTTACAGTGTTTTACAGCCCTCTCTAAGCAGTTTACAAAGTCAGCATATTGCCCCAACATTTTGGGTCCTCATTTTACTCACCTCAGAAAGATGGAAGGCTGAGTCAACCTTGAGCCTGGTGAGATTCGATCTGCCAAATTGCAGGCATCCGGCAGTCAGCAGAAGTAGCCTGCAGTCAGTACTGCACTCTAACCACTACGCTACCACGCAAGGAACCACCAAGGAAAAAAACTACATCCCTACGAAAACTGGCAGGACAAGCTACAGTATTTAAACAGGGAATAAACTCTACACTCACCAGAGTAATGATATTACCTAGTTGGGTGATGAAACATCTGAAAGCAAACAACCAAACTCAGAGAGCAGCAAGGTCTCCACAACCCACTAAGCTGTTAAAAAACGAATCAAGATTAAAACTAACCATGCTTTGTATGTTTTATAAATGCATTTGTTACTACTTTACTGATCTGGTTAAGCAAAACAATTGAGCCAGTTTGGTGCAATGGTTACAACACCAGGGTAGAAACTGGGGGTCTAAGCCTTACCTTAGATATAAAGCCAGTTGGTGATCGTCAACCATTCATTCTCTCTCCACCCAAGAAAGCAAGCAATGGCACACCATTTCCAAAAACCCTTGCCAAGAAACTATGAGGACTAATCCAGGCAGTCACCAGAAGTAATAATAAAAAAAAAGTCCACCAGTAACTTTATAAGAGCCTTAGTGGCGCAGTGGTTAGAATGCAGTACTGCAGGCTATTTCTGCTGACTGCTGACTGCCAGCAGTTTGGCAGTTCGAATCTCACCAGGCTTAGCTTTCCATCCTTCCGAGGTGGGTAAAATGGGGACCCAGATTGTTGGGGGCAATATGCTGACTCTGTAAACCACTTAGAGAAGGTTGTAAAACACTGTAAAGCGGTATAGAAGTCGAGGTGCTATTGCTATTGCAAAGTGAAATTATTATCAGTGAAAAATTCAAATCCTTTAACATTCTCACAGAGAGCATATTAAAGCAATTTCCTTGGCTGAAACTAATTTCCACCTAGAAAGACTCTTCTGCACTAATTGGTGTAATTGGTCTTGTTTTTTATCACATTAATTTCCATGCTGGTTGCTCTTTGTTCTCAGTTCTGCAATTCCCAAGGACACAACTTCTATTTGGATACATCTTTCATGGATGAATGGGACTCGTGTTGATTTTTTAATGGGGAAGAAAGCCGAGTCCTAGAGGATTGAGACAGCGCTGGTTGCGTAGATGGCGGCATCTTGCAAGGGGGTCTCTAAGGACAGAAACATATCAGTGTTAGGAAGAATCGCAAGGAATGGGGTATGAACGCTGAGCAGAAAGCAAACATTTCTGTAACCATAAGGCCAGAGGTGGACGTCACATATTGTAACAACCAGTTCGCCCAGCACTGGAAATATGAGTGCATGCACACGCGGCATCAAAAAACACAGCAATTGCTCATGCACACCTTCCACACATGCCTGCAACACAGTGGTGAAATCTGAATCGGTTTACTACCAGTTCGCTGGCTGCACATGCGCCAAAAGCACGCTGCATACACACATGCACAATGGGTACCAAATGCGAGCTGCGTGTATGCGCAGTGCTCACCAAAAGAGGCTTGGGCAGGTAAGTAGGACAGCGTGCGGGGGGGTGATCAGCTGTGGCGCACATGGGAAACTTTTTAAAAACTTTTTAAAAGCATTTTTTTACTTCCGGCTAGGGTGAATAGGTAATTAAAAAATGCTTTTAAAAAGTTTTTAAAAAGGCTCCGATGATCAAAGCTGTGCTGCGCGATCATCGGAACCTTTTTCTTACCTTTTAAAAGCATTTTTTTACTACCAGCTCAGGCAAATAGATAGTAAAAAAAAGCTTTAAAAAAGTATTTTAAAAAAGGCTCCAGCAATCACGCGGCACAGCTGTGATTGTCGGAGCCTTTTTTTTTTTACTTTTTAAAAGCAGTTTTTACTACCTATTTGCCCAATCTGGTAGTAAAATGCCTAAAAAGTAAAAAAAAAAAAAAGTTCCGACAATCAGCTGAGCGACCTGCGATCATCAGAACTTTTTTTTTTTTTTACTTTTTAAAGCATTTTTAACTACTGGTTCCAGAGAACCGGTAGTAAAAAAGTGCTTAAAAAGTTTTTTAAAAAGTTCCGACGATCGCGCATCGTTCAGCTGATCGTCTGAACTTTCTTTTTTACATTTTTTACTACCGGTTCAGTGAACCAGTAGCATTTTTTACTACCAGTTCAGTCGAACTGTCTGAACCGGTAGCATTTCACCCCGATGCAGCAACAAAAACATAGCGATATACAGTCAGGTCCAGAAATATTGGGATATCGACACAATTCTAACATCTTTGGCTCTATACACCACCACAATGGAGTTGGAATGAAACAAACACAATGTGCGTTAACTGCAGACTGTCAGCTTTAATTTGAGGGTATGTACATCCAACTCAGGTGAACGGTGTAGGACTTACAGCAGACCTGACTGTAGGATGGGATTGCGCCTGAGTGGGTTGGCCAGCCCACCCGCAGGGCACAACTACTGGTTCACCCAAATCAGTCCGAACCGGCAGCAGCCCTTCACTCATTGTATTCCTCGGCTAACAGGCACAATGAAATAATGCACTGTGTGCCCAAATGGAAGAGCATTAATGGACTCAAAAGCAAACAGTGCAAAAAGATCAATGCCTCCAAACCAGGTCAGGATAGGATAGAACAAAGGGATCAATACAATTGAAAGAGTAAAATGCAAGGAGATTCTCAGATTCCTGTTTAAGTTAAATCTAGCTAACAGAACATTGTTTCCACACTTCTGTGAACGGCTTAACCTATGTAGACTCTGTTGCTATTCCTCCAATCTACGGGAGCACTTTGGAATCAAACGACAACTATTTCCTTTGATCTTGCAATGTGGAGAACAAGAAGCAAAAAATCACTATTTTTCTGAAGAAACCAAAATCCTGCCATTGCTCCTTCAACGCTAAAGAGAAATAAACTGCAACCTTTACAATGATAGTTCCAAATGTTTTTTTTTCAGGAGGCAACTGGACTTTCTTGGTTTTACCTTTGAAAACATTTCGCTTTTTGACTGGATTGGACCTTAAATTAAAAGTGGCCATGAATGCAAGTTTTTAGGAAAGAACTTGCATTCATGGTCACTTTTAATTTAAGCAGTAGACAACATACACCCAGCTAGATGTATCACCTAGCAGAGATGGATCCTGAAGGGCTAAGAATGAACAAACTTGATTAGCATGTCAATGGAAGTCCATCAGGAAATAAAAGAATTTAGACTAGATTGAGAAGACAAAGCTTCCTGAAGAAGGACACCATAAATCATTTCTAAATCATCAAGAAAACTGTATGATCAAATAGCCACCAAGAGCCAACCTCAGCTCTATCAGATTCTGCCTTTCAGAACTATCCATCCTTGATATTCACTCCTTCCTGGTAGCCTTATTTCTAGAACCAAGTCAATCTTATAGCCAATAACTTTTCTCCATCTTCTTGGTGAGGGATCAGACAAGTTTAAGTCCTACATATTTGGAGAGCATCAAATTGGAGAAGGCATTCTAAGTGATGCCCACAATAAATAATTAAGCAACTAGGAGATACAACCTGCATCTCTGTATCAATCCACCATTCTTCTTGTTGTTAGTTGGGAAGTCGTGTCTGACCCATCGCAACCCCATGGGCAACATTCCTCCAGGCCTTCCTGTCCTCTACCATCCCCCAGAGTCCATTTAAGCTCACGCCTACTGCTTCAGTGACTCCAGCCACCTCGTTCTCTATCATCCCTTTCTTCTTTTGCCCTCAATTGTTCCCAGCATTAGGCTCTTCTCCAGTGAGTCCTTCCTTCTCATTAGTATTTGAGTTTCATCTTCAGGATCTGGCCTTCTAAAGAGCAGTCAGGGTTGATCTCCTCTAGGACTGACCGGTTTGATCGCCTTGCAATCCAAGGGACTCGCAGGAGTTAAATGGTAGTCTTTAATTCTTTTGACTGCTTCCACAAGTCCCTGCCTCAATGGATCTGGAGAAAAAAGCCAAGGGACTCTTCAAAGTCTACTCTCTCTTTTTTTAAGCTCCTGTTAACATGAATGGCAATCCCAACAATTTGGGGATGCTACTTGTATATGCACCCTGCTAATTAAGAGGGAAACAATCATTCTGATGAGAAAAAGTAACTCAGATGTGTAAACATGTATTAGATGCTAATGCATATATAAACATGCAAATTTGGAAATAACTATTGTTATGCACCCAGATACCTATTAGTTTCCTTGTTGATTTAGACCCTCTCATTTATCCTGCTGTGCATAGACTACCCCATTCATAGCAATGCCTATGCCCAACTCATGCCACAGATATTTAAATTCTAAAATCCTCTGGTGATTAACCAAGTCTGAGAAGAGTCCATTCCTAGATGATCCCAATGATTTGTACTAGCCATTCTCGACCTTCCATTATGGAGGTGTGATCACCAGCAATTAACAATTGCCTGCATCAGCACAGCTACAAGCTTTGTTCTATTTATTAATGTATTTTCTATCACATTTCTACACCATCACAATCTAATCACTCCAAGCAACTTACACAGAATATAAAACAAGTTCAAACATTCACAACTTATTAAACATTCCCAAAAGGGCTATCCAAGATAACATGAACAAGCTATAATAATTTTGAATTTAAAGAGGGGGAAAGTATAAAAAGATAGCATTGTATAAGATAAAATGTCTTCTGAAATAGTTGGGTTTTTTAAACCATTTTGAAGAAGGGAACTAGCCTGATCTGTATTGGGAGGCTGTTCCAGAGTGTCAGCACTGCTACGGAAATCCAATATTTTCTAACTTCAGCTTCCAAATATCTTAGAAATGTGGAACTACAGGTAGTCCTACAATCACAGTTGGGACCAGAATTCTTGTTGCTAAGCAAAACTTTTAAGTGAGTTACGCTCCATTTTATGACCTTTTCGCCATGATTTTAAGTGAATCATTGCAGTTGTTAAGCAAATCATGTGGTTGTTAAGTGAATCCAGCTTTTCCGCCCCCCCCCACCCCACCCCCCCATTGATTTTACTTATCAGAAGCCGGCTGGTAAGGTTGCAAATGGCAAACACATGATCCTGGGACACCACAATTGTTGTAAATGCATGCCTGTTGCCAAGTGCCCAAATTTTGATCATGTGACCGTGGGGATGCTGCAATGATCATAAATTGGATTAATATTTTAAGTGCTGTTCCCCCATAGCAATAGACTGGAACTACCAGCTGAGGAAGGAAAGGAACCATTACAAAAAATGCCTTCTATACCAATTTCTTCAGGCAGTCCAGCAAGATACCAGTGGATTTCCATCCCATATCAGGTCTGAACCCAGTCTAAAAAGGGTCAAAATAATTTATTTCTTCTAGGATAGTAAGAAATTAGTCTACTACTCTCATTAATCTTCCTTAAAAGGGGAGACTGGAGACAGGACAATAGTTATCCACGATCCAATATATCCTCTTAAGAAGGTAGCACACCAGAGCTGCCTTCAGGTCTACTGGTACTGTAGCTCTCCCTCCTATAAAGAGACATTGACAATCTCCCAGATTATTTTGTCATTCATTATATTTCTATGATCTATCCATCATTTTACTATTTCAGCTCTCTCTGCAACTAGAGTCTGCTTTGAAATGACAGGGTTCTTATTTGCATTTTGTAAGACAATCCCCTTAGATCATCCTTCCTATAAAATAATAAACTTGGACTGTAAGAACTCACTGGAATGATATGAGTTAAAGCTGTTTGACAAGTGAGACTTCAGAACTATATTTTTAAGATGTCAGAATAATGACCGTCACATAAATAGAAATGTAATATATCGCGCCCCAATGGAGAAGTTTGGGCCATATGAATTGATCAATGCTAACTGATGATGGACAACTTCATGATTCTGCTCTCCCTTTTTATGGATCATAAGCAAGAAACTGGAGTTGGACAAAAGTAAAGGTAAAGGTTTCCCCGCACATATGTGCTAGTTGTTCCCGACTCTAGGGGGTGGTGCTCATTTCCATTTCTAAGCCAAAGAGCCAGTGCTGTCCGAAGACAACTCCATGGTCATGTGGCCGGCATGACTAAACACCAAAGGCACATGGAACGCTGTTACCTTTCCACCAAAGGTGGTCCCTATTTTTCTACTTGCATTTTTACATGCTTTCGAACTGCTAGGTTGACAGAAGCTGGGACAAGTAACGGGAGCTCACTCTGTTACGTGGCGCTAGGGATTCGAACCGCTGAACTGCCGACCTTTCTGATTGACAAGCTCAGTGTCTTAGCCAAATAAAAGCCAGCTTCAAACCAAGGGCAGTCTAACACACACAGCTTTCACAAAAGTCGTTTGTATGTCCATTTCTTGCAAACGGATTTTACCAAAACATCACTTTGATCTTGCCTGATTGGAGCAACTGATTCTGTAACTTCCTTACTATTAGGGGAAAAACAAACTGAGTGCAAAATCTTATTTTCTCACTGTATCACTGGAAGTCTATGAAATGCTGAGAAAACAGGAAAGGCCAGCTGTCTGCGGAAAGGAAGGAAAGAGGGAGAGAGAAAGAGACAGCAATGAGAAAAGCAGTTCCTTATCCGCAGCCAAGACAGGTCTGTATTTTTTGTGCTTCCATTCGCGCTCTCCAAATTGGTGTCTGTGCAGAGTCCTACTTCCATCTTCTGTCTTTTAACAAGACAAAGCAGATTCTGTCCTTGCTTTCTCTTGACATGCTGGTGCCATGTTAAAACACAAAAACCACTTTAGCAGAGGCTGGTAAATGGAATGACATGGAGCGATGTATCAAGATCACTTTGAAAAGTCATTTTCATGTTTTTGTTGTTGTTGTAAACCAAGAAAACATTTGCCCAGCATTCTGTCCTTTAGCCAGATGACTTCAAGACAATCTAAAAACAGAGCAAGAGGTTGCAGAATATTGATTGTTGTGTTTTTCTTATATTTTCCAGAGGGACTTCCTTTTAGGATACATGCATTTGATTGAAATTTCTCTGATTATTTGTTGTGTCACACTTTTGCAGCAGGGGTGGGGGAGATACATGGGACTGTCCTATTTTCCTGGAAAAAAAACAACCAATTTAAGACCCTGATCAGTTGGATTGCTGTTTTCTATATCATTTGCTTGAAGATGACAAAACAATCTTGTTCAGGCAACGTCGTGGTAATTGAGCATAGAAACATCCTATTCAATCTTCCAGTTCAACATAACCTTTTCTTTTGGCCTACAAGAATGGAAAGCAATTTGAATAATACAGGAAAATATGGGACAAATGTAGCTATCTTAACAACAGGAAGGAAGGTGTGAGAGTGAATCATGAATGAATACAGGTAGTTTTACAAACACAACTGAGGCCAAAATTTATGTTGCTAAATGAAAAATGTGTTAAGCAAGTTTTGCCCCATTTTACGACTTTTTCTTGCCACATTTGTTAAATGAATCGCTGAAGTTGTTAAATTAGTAACACAGCTGTTAAGCAAATCCAGCTTCCCCATTGACTTTGCTTATCAGAAGTTCGCAAAAGGGGATCACATGACCCCAGGACACTGCAACCGTCATAAATGTGAGTCTGTTGTCAAGCATCCAAATGTAAATCACGTGACCATGGGGATGCTGCAATGGTCATAAGTGTGAAAAATGGTCATACGTCACTTTGAATGGTCACTAAATGAACTGTTGTAAGTTAACACCTGTGTATCCCTTAGGGCTTTTTAGGATAAAATTTCCATCTTACCCCAGAGGTAAAAATCGAGACAGTTCAGTAGCAAGTGATGTTGTAGTTTCAGAAGCTGAAGCAATGGTGCAATTAGGAAATATTAGACTTTGGATTGAACTATACAACCATTTCAGTAATATAGTAAAGCATTATGTAAAAAAAATAGGTGGTAAACCTGCTAGGAGGACATCTCTAAACTTTGATCCCAAGGCCAGTCTCCTGGTGGATAATTTGCAAACTTTCCTATTACTAGATATAAGATTCCTCTTCATGAAGGAATGTCTTTGAACTTAGTTCAAAAATTCCCATTAGTGAACAACTTTGGCCATCAGTTTGAAATCCATTGCCTGCTATATTATTATCATTAGCTACTGATTCATTCCCAGAAAATTATTAATTTCTCACTTCAAAGAATTCTAGTTCACTTTTAAATCAACAATAATCCTCTGGTATGATTTTCTCCAAAGTTTGGCGTGAACATGATAATCCTGTTCATCTCTCAGAGGTTAGAATTCATTGGCCTGTTATTTTAATGCAGATTTATCCAATTTGCAGTTCTTGGAACTACCCATCAATCAAATCAGATTTATACAGAAAATCTGCACTTTGAAACATAGTTTGCAACTTATTATAAAAATGCAAACATACAGTACATGCAGACATTAAGGGGAAAGTAGACAAAAATACTCATTCTTTTAGGAGAATATATACACAGATACCTCCAAAGCAGTGGTGAAATCCAATTTTTTTTACTACTGGTTCTGTTGGCGTGGTTTGGTGGGCGTAGCTTGGTAGGCGTGGCAGGGGAAGGATACTGCAAAATCTCCATTCCTACCCCATTCCAGGGGAAGAATACTGTAAAATTCCCATTCCCTCCCCACTCCAGGGGAAGGATACTGCAAAATCCCCATTCCTTCCACACTCTGGGGCCAGCCAGAGGTGGTATATGCCGATTCTCCAAGCTGCTCAAAATTTCCGCTACCGGTTCTCCAGAACTTGTCAGAACCTGCTGGATTTCACCCCTGCTCCAAAGATTCAAAGAGTAACAATGTCCTAATGCAGCGGTTCTCAACCTGGGGGTCGCAACCCCTTTCGGGGTCGAACGGCCATTTCACAGGGTTCGCCAAAGCCCTCTCTCGCCCCCCCTCCCACGCCTTCACTCACCCTCACTCTCTGCTCTGTTGGATCGCCGGCCGTTCGTTTACCCTGCCCACTCCCAATCTATTGCTGCCTCCAATGGCTAGAGGAAAAAAAACTGTTTAAATTCTTGCCGCGGGGCTTCAAAGGGCCGCCCTATAGCCAGTGGTGCAGCCGAACCATTTGTTAAATTGCTGGCTTGCCCTGCCCCTCTGCACCACTATTTATTGCCAATAAATAGTGATGGGCGAGGGGCGGGGGAGCCAGCAATTTAACAAATGGTTCGGTGTTTTTTTGTAATTTTATTGGCCCGCGGAGCTTCAGCATAGGCTAATTAGCCCTTGATTAGATCGGCTCCCGACCCCCAGCTGATTTGCTCTCAGCTGTTTTGCTCAGGGCTCTGCTGCTTGCTTGGAAAGAGTGCAGATTTTTTTTCCCCTATCTATGCTGAAAAACGAAACTGAAACTGCTTTGCTGTTGCTGCAACTTGGAAAATTAGGCAGGCAGATTTCTTTTCTTTTTCCTCACCAAAAAAGGTAGGTGCAAACAACGGGAAATTTAGGGAAAAAGAGGAGATTTTAAAACACAAAAGAAAAAAAGCTCTATTTAACTAGGGAATTGTAATAATTGAGATACTATTAATTGTATATTGTGTTGAAAGCAGAAATGGTTAAGTTGTGGTTTGGAGGAATATATGGGAGAAATTATTTGGTTTATTATTATTGGTAAATATAATTAATTGATTTGTAAGAAATTGGATTGCATGGAAATAATTGGAATATTCATGTTCATATTGATTAATATACAAAAAAGATAGTTATATAACTAATTGATTTATATTAAAATGTTTAATTTATATTAAACAACTGTAATATTACATAATTTACTAATGTGAGGATGGATATAAAAATAGATGACAATGGGAAGGGGTATAATATAGAATAGAAGGGAAAAATTGAATTTGATTAAGATTAGAGATGAGGATGAAGGGTAATATTGGTTTTTTACAAAAATAGATGAGTAATAAATATGGCAAAAAGGAAATATAGAAATTGTAAATTTAATTGAAATGACTAAACACTGTTTAAATTTATGAACTGGCCAAATACTCTGTTCAAAGAAAATACATTGTATGTTTGTATGTGTGTTTCTAATTATTGTTATTTATTCATATTTGTTCTCTTTTATTCTTTAAAGTTTAACAATTCATTCTTTATCTTAATATCTTTGTATTTGCTTGGGGTTGGCTTTCTTCCCTTTCATCTTTTTTATTGTACAATAATCTTTCTCCTCAAACCTACCACCTCTCTCTTTTCTTTCCTTCTTACTTTCTCTTCCTCCCCCTCTTCTTCTCCTCCCTACTTCCTCTTCCTTTCTCCTTCTCCTCCTCTCTTCCTCCCTCTCTCTCCTACTCTAATTTCCCTTCCCTTCCTTCATCCCTCTCTATTGCTGTATCCTTTTATGCATATGGACTACTCAGAGGGCTGAAAAAGTTATTTTTGACTGGTCCTCGCACTTTTGACCAGTCCTCGAATTTACGACTGTCCTCACATTTTATGTTTTTGCCCTATCTTGTCACCATGGTGAAGAGAAGCAGTTGTGAAATGAGTGACATGGTTGTTAAGGGCATAAATGTGAGGATGGTCATAAGTGTGAGGACCAGTCAAAAGTGTGAGGACCTATCAGAAATGACTTTTTTCAGCCCTCTGAGTAGTCCCTATACACATAGCCATGGCCACCTGGTCACATGACCAGCTAGCCACGCCCACCCAGTCATATGACCTCCAAGCCACACCCACAAAATAAGCCACGCCCACAGAACCGGTAGTAAAAAAAATTAGAACCCACCCCTGGTTGGGGGTCACCACAACTTGAGGAACTGTATTAAAGGGTCGCAGCATTAGGAAGGTTGAGAACCACTGTCCTAATGGGAACCTTAGGAGGAAGGTGTGGAAATATGTATGAATTGTTTGTCTATGGAGATTCTCAGTCATCCAGGTCATGGCTGTCCAAATATGCTATTTCAAAAGGCAACTGAACTATCTGTTTTTTTCTTGAAGACGTTTCACTTCTTATCTAAGAAACTGAAGAAACTTCTTGTGGATGAGAAGCGAAACAACTTCAAGGAAAAACAAAGTCCAGCTGCCTTTTGAAAAAGCACCTTTGGGCAGGGCCGGATTTAGATTGGAAGAGGCCCTAGGCTATTCCACTTATGAGGCCCTTTCACCAGTGGTGGGATTCAATTTTTTAACAACAGGTTCTGTGAGCATGGCTTAGTTGGGGGTGTGGCTTGGCAATCATGTGACTGGGTGGGCGTGGCTAGCTGGTCACGTGACTGTGTAGGCGTGGGTAGCTCGTCATGTGACCGGGTGGGCGTGGCTGTGCGCATAGACTTTTTTCAGAGGGCTGAAAAAAGTCATTTCTGACTGGGCCTCACACATTTTGACCGGTCCTCACACTTATGACCATCCTCACATTTATGCCCGTGCAGCTTTCTTAACAACCATGTCACTCATTTCACAACTGCTTCTCTTCACCATGGTGACAAGATAGGGAAAAAATGTAAAATGTGAGGACAGTCGTAAGTTCGAGGACTGGTCAAAAGTGCGAGGACCAGTCAGAAATAACTTTTTCAGCCCTCTGAGTAGTCCATATGCATAAAAGGATACAGCAATAGAGAGGGATGAAGGAAGGGAAGGGAAATTAGAGTAGGAGGGAGGGTAAGAGAGGGAGGAAGAGAGGAGGAGAAGGAGAAAGGAAGAGGAAGTAGGGAGGAGAAGAAGAGGGGGAGGAAGAGAAAGTAAGAAGGAAAGAAAAGAGAGGTGGTAGGTTTGAGGAGAAAGATTGCTGTACAATAAAAAAGATGAAAGGGAAGAAAGCCAACCCCCAAAAATATAAAGATATTAAGATAAAGAATGAATTGTTAAACTTTAAAGAATAAAAGAGAACAAATATGAATAAATAACAATAATTAGAAACACACATACAAACATACAATGTATTTTCTTTGAACAGAGTATTTGGCCAGTTCATAAATTTAAACAGTGTTTAGTCATTTCAATTAAATTTACAATTTCTATATTTCCTTTTTGCCATATTTATTCCTCATCTATTTTTGTAAAAAACCAATATTACCCTCATCCTCATCTCTAATCTTAATCAAATTCAATTTTTCCCTTCTATTCTATATTATACCCCTTCCCATTGTCATCTATTTTTATATCCATCCTCACATTGGTTAATTATGTAATATTACAGTTGTTTAATATGAATTCAACATTTTAATATAAATCAATTAGTTATATAACTACCTTTTTTGTATATTAATCAATATGAACATGAATATTCCAATTATTTCCATGCAATCCAATTTCTTACAAATCAATTAATTATATTTACCAATAATAATAAACCAAATAATTTCCCCCATATATTCCTCCAAACCACAACTTAACCATTTCTGCTTTCAACACAATATACAATTAATAGTATCTCAATTATTACAATTCCCTAGTTAAATAGAGCTTTTTTTCTTTTGTGTTTTAAAATCTCCTCTTTTTCCCTAAATTTCCTGTTGTTTGCACCTACCTTTTTTGGTGAGGAAAAAGAAATCTGCCTGCCTAATTTTCCAACGTGCAAAGCCAACAGCCTGCTTTACTTTCTCTTTCGTTTTTCAGTATAGCTAGGGGGGGAAAAATCAGCACTCTTTGCAAGCAAGGAGCAGATCCGTGAGCAAACCAGCTGAGAGCAAATCTAAGCAAGGGCTAATTAGCCTCTGCTGAAGCTCCGCGGGCCAATAAAATTACAAAAAAACCAACACTGAACCCTTTGTTAAATTGCTGGCTCCCCCGCCCCTCGCCCACCACTATTTATTGGCAATAAATAGTGGTGCGGAGGGGCGGGGCAAGCCAGCAATTTAACAAAGGGTTCGCCTGCAGCACTGGCTCTAGGGCGGCCCTTTGAAGCCCTGCGGCAAGAATTTGAAGTTTTTTTTTCCTCCAGCCATCGGAGGCAGCAATAGATGGGAGTGGGCGGGGTAAGCGAACGGCAGAGAGGGAGGGTGAGTGAAGGTGGGGAAGCTGCTTTCTCCATCCTGCTCTCTTGCATCCGGAGCCCATGTGGATCCCAGGCAGCGGAACTCAGGCTAGGGAAGGGGTGGGCAATTGTGGCTCTTTTACAACTTGTGGCCTTCAACTCCCAGAATTCCTCAGACAGCCAAGCTGCATCAGGAATTCTGGAAGTTGAAGTCCACAGGTTGTAAAAGAGCCACAATTGCCCACCCCTGGCTACGGTAGGCTGGCGCTGCGCGGGTTGGAGGCGAGGGGCGGGCGAGCCAGCAATTTAACAAAGGGCTCGGCCGAACCCCCTAGAACCCCCAGAATCCCACCACTGTGTAGGCCCCTCTTGATCTTGAGGCCGTAGGCTGAAGCCTAGTTAGCCTATAGGAAAATCCGGCCCTGCCTTTGGGTATGTATGGTTTCTTGCAGATTTTTTTTTTAAATGCAGACTGGGAATCTGTAACAGAATGAATGGAAATACACAACTGAACATTCACCTGATTTACAAAATTACCCATCAACGATCAGAGACGGTCTTCCCTATTGTCCATCCAAAGTAGGGATTGATTTTCCACCCAATTCCATCATCGGTTTCTTTTTGCAGAGCAATAAAGATTCAGCTGCCTTAAAACAGATACTTTTCTTGTTTGTTAGATTACAATATATTTTGATGCTTCGGTTGTAGCCGCATGAGTGACTCTGCTTCCTGTCTCCATCTGTTCTTACATCGTATCTCTTTTTCTGCAATTTAGAAACGGCCTCGATTAGAAGTGACAGAAAAACAAGATAAGACTTGCCCAACATTTTTAAAAAACATTACGTGAAATAAATCAGTTTCAAGTAAAGATTTTGGCAGAGAGGTTGGAGAGTGAAGCCTTGTTAGGCCTAAATCTGGGTTCCCTTGGGCCATGATTGGATTGCTTTCTGTACCAGATATATGTACATATATAGAGAGAGACTGTCTTATTTCTCATACCCATTTTGCCTCTTTGATGCTGATCAGTTTTCATTTAGCCACACAAAAGGCGAGGCTTCCCTCCCTCCTTCCACCTCTTGCCATACAGACTCTTTCATCTGATTAAGGGCAGATGGATTGCCAAGGCCCCTTCATCTCAGCATCTCTTTGGAGCCCTGAGGAGGCAGTTGCTACAGAGCACCATCCGCGCTTGCGACAGACACATCAAACGAACTGCAGTTCAAAGGCTGCAATGCTAACAGAGACCCATTTTCCTTTAACAAAATCACTTGCCTTTTGCTTAAATGGTTCAGGGAGGGCAGAATCCTCACATGCCTTTTTAAAATATCTGCTTTGCAGCAATCAAGGAGGAAGAAAAGACAAAAACGAGATTTGTAAACAGGGCAATATTTGGGCCTACAGTGGGGCAATGAAGATACGAAAGGCACATGTGTTAAAAGACTGAACAGAAACTTGGTTTACTCAATTGGAAGTAACCAAACTTGGGGGGGGGGAGAGAGGGAATGACAGACACCCCTGGAATTTTGAGAATGTGTCAAGGGCACTTAAACAAAATGGCAGCCATGATGAGTACAGTTGGTCGACAAGCATGCTTAATCAAAAGGCAAACTGGTGTAGAAGGTCTTGATCACCTCCTATAACCTTCCTTTCTTTTCCCCTTTCCAAAACTCTAAGATAGTGTGTGTCAACTGTAGCAATTTGAAAATATGTGGACCTCAACCACCCAGAAACTGAAGCACAGAACTTGAAGTTACCAAGGTTGAGAAACACTGGTCTAGAATTTAACAAGCCATATTTTTCTTTTCTGACAATGCTTATAGAATAGGCATGTTGTGGCACAGTGCAGAATCAATTTTTCATTTGTTCCATCTTGACCTCCTCAAAACGATGTTTCCTAATAAGCCTTTTATTGGGCAATCGCCTGGCTCAGAAATAGAATTCACCAGGAATCCAAGAGTCTTCATTTAAAAGTCTCCTATCACTTCTGTGGTTTTGTTACCTCACAAAATTAACTCAGCAACCAAGGATGAAAAAGCTGCAGAGAATCTCTGGATTGGGAATGTTAAGAGTAGTGGATGAAAAAGCTCAGTTTTTAGGAATCCCATCAAAGAAGAAAAGAATGTTGAAGAAATTTTCAAGTAGGGACATGATATTCTTGCAAGGTTCATTGCAGCATGAGCCAAGAAGTATATGTGAAGATCTTGTTTGTCACTGTTAGTCACTTGTTTGTCATCTCTCTAGTGTCTGCAACAGCAGTGAAATCCGGCCGGATCTATCCGGCTCGTGCGAGTCAGTAGGGCCGGCAGCGGGAGGCTCCACCCACCTGCCAGGACGTCATCACATCCCGTTTTTTACCCTCTGTGTATGTGCAGAAGGCTCTGCGCATGTGCGCACACACTCACGTTTACAATCCAGTAGCGAAGATAAGTGCATTTTACCTCTGGTCTGCAGCCTTCCTGACCAGAATGGGACAACTCACCATGGCCAACTCACTGCAGCCAATTCACCGCAGGACAACTCGCTGACTATCATCCATGCTTTTATTAAACTCCAGCAGACACATGTATGCAATCTGAAAAGAAATCAGAATAAACTCACAATATCAATCTTAGTCTTGCCTCAGGTATACCAGCAGCAATACTGTGATTAGAAGTTGTCCTTCCATCAATAATAAGAGTAAATGAAGCAATATTATAGGAGACGATTCTCGTGCCCAATATTTATTTGGCAAAACAATGTTTCCGTAAACAACTTTCCAGTAAAAGATAGATGTATTTGTGTCTAAAATTACTCTCACAATTCTCACTAGATCATGAACTTCTGAGTGGCATAAATTATCATACACTTTTGAGGGACTACAGTAGTTATTTTGTAAAGATTTTAGACAAGATAGACAGCAGGTATGTATGGTAAGTTTAAGTGGTGTCAATTTTTCAAAGGCCAAGGAATGTCATACTATTTACAGTCTCTTACATCCCATTCCCTGAGAGAAACCTTTAAAGAGCTTCACATTCAAAAACTGCCAACACCAGAGGTGGGATTCAGCAGGTTCTGACCAGTTCTGGAGAACTGGTTGTGGAAATTTTGAGTAGTTCGGAGAACCGGTAGTAAAAATTCTGACTGGCCCAGCCCCCATCTATTATCTGCCTCCCAAATCCCAGCTGATCAGGAGGAAATGGGGATTTTGCAGTAACCTGCCCCTGGAGTGGGGAGGGAATGGAGATTTTACAGTATGCTTCCCCTGAAGTAGGGAGGGAATGGAGATTTTACAGTATCCTTTCCCTGCCACGTCCACCAAACCATGCCATGTCCACAGAACTGGTAATAAAAAATTTTGAGACCCACCACTGCCCAACACCCTATTGGATGGAAGCTCTAAAGGATTGACTTATTCATTTATGTATTCATTTATTTAATTTGTATTCTGCCTTTATTGTTTGTACAAATAAATCAAGGCAGCAAACACATTCAACACACCTTCCTCCTCCTGTTTTCCCCATGACAACAAACCTGTGAGGTGGGTTGCAGAGGTGGGATTCAGCCGGTTCTGTCCAATTCGGGAAACCGGTAGTGGCGATTGCAAGAGGCTCCGCCCACCCACCCAGACATAATGTGCAAGCAAAGAGCCTGCACGGAAGGCCGTGTGCATGTGCAGAGGTGGGCACATGCGCGCTCACATTTGGCAAACTGGTAAGGAGGGTAAGTGAATCCCAGCTCTGGTGGGTTGGGCTGAGAGTGACTGGACCAAAATCACCAGCTGGCTTTCATGGCTAAGGCAGGACTTGAACTGACAGTGTTCTGCTTTCTTGCCTGATTCCTTAATCAGTCGACCAAACTGGCTCTCACCAACTACACTTACGTATTTGTAGTAAGTTACAGGTAGAAGATTTGACTATTACTTTCACATTGCAAACTTTTATTAGGAGTCTAGAGCTAGATTCATTTTGTCCTTGTTAATCCAATCGAATCAGTCTAGTTTAGAAGGGGAAAAAATCTATTTTCTCTTGTCTGATTATGATAAACATGTAACAAAACAAGTTGCATTGTTTGCAATGGCCGCAAAGAAGGCCCGAAAACACTTGCTGACAAATAGTGCTCTTAATATTAGAGGGGATGTATTGAACTGATATGGATTGCTGTAATTGTATATAATCTTGCTAAAACAAATGCAAATAAACGTTTCAAATGCAAACTCCAACAGAAAAATAAATGTAAAATTATCCTATTGACTTTTTCAGAACCAGTTGCTACTACCACTTATAAAGGATCCCAAAATATCATTGGCTCACCGTATTTTTCGGAGTATAAGACACACCTTAGTTTTTGGGGAGGAAAATAAGAAAAAAGCTGATTAGCAGGTGGATCGGCCTCCCGGAATACCCCCAATCAGCTGTTCCCAGAGGTGAATTTTAGCAACAGGTTCCTTGGTTGTCAGCTCTGTGCCTTGCTTTATTTTTGCTTTTTTTTCTGCCTCTGAAACCTCCGCTTGAGAAGCTACATTCGGAGTATAAGACGCACCCAGATTTTCACCCACTTTTTGGGGGGGGGGGAGATACGTCTTATACTCTGAAAAATACAGTATTTTTTTTTTCTTCCTCCAGCATCAAGCTCAACTGAAAGATCTTTACATGGAAACATCCGGAGAAATGGTTCTTCCTATTCTTCACAAATTGAATCAGGATGCACACAGGGAGTGGTTTAAAAAAATCATGATGGAATCAAAGCAGTGAACATAAAATCCAAACAGAGCATGAATCACATGATCGTGGCTGTTGTCCTGACTGACCACACTCTGCAGACCGTTCTGAACTGGATGGAGAGTTCAAAAGGCCATTTATGCTTAGCTCTAATTAAAAATCTGGTGGCGCATTAGAAAAATAAGCCAGATGGAGTGAAATCACACCAGAGGAGGGAGGGAGGGAGGGAAGAAGGGAAGGAAGGAAACATTACCTACATGATTTTAAATCCTTCTGTTCAGTAATCTTTGTCTTTGAATAAGACAATAATGTCCATGTACGTACAGATAATCCTTCCTTAATGACCATTTGTTCAGAGACCATTCAAAATTACAATGGCACTGAACAAAGGAATTTACGACCTATGCCTGAAGTTACAGCTGTTGCAGCACTGCCATGGTCAAATGAATCTGGGCATTTGGCAACCCTTCACACTGATAATGAGATGCCAAGCATTCCACAATTATCTGATTGCTGTTTGCAATCTAGCCTACCAGCTTCCCCAAAAAGTCAATGGGGAAGCCATCAGGGAAACTTGCAAACATCTGCTACCTCCTGAAAGGAATCCCTCTGCTTTCTCGAGACTAGCTGAAAAAGGTCCACTCTGCAATCCAAGCAGGATTTTAGCATGGAGTGTTTGCAGCATGGGGCGTTTTCAGCCAGCCCCCAGAAACGAGAGAACGTCCTCTTGACTCTTGAGGATGGGTGCAAACACTCCGTGCTGCAAACACTCGTGCGAAAATCCTGCCTGGATTTTGGGATGCACCATTTTCAGCCAGCCTCTTTGAGAGTGAAAGAACTGCTTGTCAGAGAGATTCAAAGCCCTGTGCCTCCCTTCAGCAGCCAGCATTTTTGCTTTATCTGCTTAATAACCCAGGAGATCTCTTAATCACTGCAACTGAGAGTGTGTGCTGGCCAGCTCACTGCAGTGAGTTTAAAGGTTTTTATTCAAACCCCCAGCAGTTCCAAGTTACGATGAGCAAATCCAGTTGCCATACTCAGCAAGACTGGAGCAACACAGGAGTTTTTGACAAGATTCAGTCCACGAAAATGCAATACAGTGGTGGGTTGCTCCCAGTTCTCTCCGGTTCTTGCAAACTGGTAGTAAAAGTGGCAGGAGGCTCCGCCCACTCGCCCAGATGTCATAATTGACCACTCCTGATGCAATACACAGTCCAAAGCCAGTCCAAAGTCCAAACACGAAGCAAGTTGCAAGGAACGGGAACAGGAAGTAAGAAACTGGACACTTTCCAGCAATTCCCATCTCTTTAGGCAGGATTAAACAGGCAATGCCCCTTCACAATGAGCGAGGCTGCTTCCTCATAAGTAGCCTGGCTGACCAGAGTTGCGCCTGTCTCTTCTCCACCCTGCATGTCCTTGGATCGAGAGGTGTGGACTCCACTTCCTCATCTTCGCTGACTGCCAGCAGCTGATCTCAGTCTTTGTTTGAAGCCTCCAGAGTCCAGGCTAACGTGCTGCAGCTCCTTCAGCTCGGGCTCAGCCTGCCACCTATCCAGAAGTTTCAGCTGTGGCTGCTCAGTCGAACTGAAGCCCTCCACTCCTTGGTCCAAGTTTCTATGCGCCCCCGTACTCTGTTTCCCAGAGGTGCCAGGACCCAGCTCCTCCTCCTCCTCCTTCGAACTCATGTCCAGAGCAGAAGCCAGAAGTGTGTCCATGATAGAGTACCAGGATTATATTCATTGAGTTAAGCTGTCATATGATGTCTGGCTTAATGACCACTTTACTCAACAACAACCTAAATTCACTCCATGAGGGAAATGAGCAATTTCTAAATATATGTAAACAAACAAACAAACAAACCAAGCAAGGGAGGGAGGGGGGCATGGTGGCTCAGTGGTTAAAGACCACTTGCCAGCTGGAAAGCTGAGAGCCTGGGTTTGAGACCCAAGTGCCACACGACAGGGTGAACTCCTGTTACTTGCCCCAGATCCTGCCCACCCAGCAATTCGAAAGCATATAAATGTGAGTAGATAAATAGGTACCACATGCCTTGGCCACATGACCACAGAAATATCTTCAGACAATGCTGGCTCCTTCGGCTAAGAAACAGAGATGAGCACCACTCCCTAGAGTTGGAAACGACTGGACAGGGAAAAACCTTTACCTTAACCTAAACCAATCCAAGTTTCAAGTCTCAACTGTGGCCGTAAATCAAGGATGACATGTAAAACAACAACTCAGCGCCAACTCAGAAAGCTCAAACTGCCCAAGGAGCTGCTGATACAGTTCTACAGAGGAATTATTGAGTCTGTCATCTGCACCTCTATAACTGTCTGGTTTGGTTCTGCAACCCAACACGACAGACACAGACTTCAGAGGATAATTAGAACTGCAGGAAAAACAATTGCCACCAACCTGCCTTCCATTGAGGACCTGTATACTGCACGAGTCAAAAAGAGGGCTGTGAAAATATTTACTGATCCCTCACCATCCTGGACATAAATTGTTTCAACTCCTACCCTCAAAACGACGCTATGGAGCACTGCACACCAGAACAACTAGACACAAGAACAGTTTTTTCCCGAACGCCATCACTCTGCTAAATAAATAATTCCCTCAACACTGTCAAATTAGTTACTAAGTCTGCACTACTATTAATCTTCTCATCGTTCCCACCACCCATCTCCTCCCACTTATGACTGTATCCTTGTTGCTGGTATCCTTAAGATTTATATTGACTGTTTCCCTATGACTATCATTAAGTGTTGTACCTTATGATTCTTGATGAATGCATCTTTTCTTTTATGTACACCGAGAGCATATGCACCAAGACAAATTCCTTGTGTGTCCAATCACATTTGGCCAATAAAGAATTCAATTCAATTCAATTCAATTCAATTCAATTCTATTCTATTCTATTCTATTCTATTCTATTCTATTCTATTCTATTCTATTCCCAAAATAAACAGTGCATTCTTTCCATTTATGTTTCCTTGCCCTCTCTCTTCTGCCAACCCTCTCCCAACAAATGAAGGAAGTTCTTCACCGGCAGCGAATTAGTTGAGTCGGTGAATTATAGCTCTAATTGTGCTTCCACAACTTGCTCTAGTATTACATTATTATGGCAGGCTTTAATTACATAGTTCACTCTGACACAGATTCCTGCTTCCTCCAAGGGCCATTCCCCTGAGAGGCATTTTGTGGAGAGATGATCAGCATGCAAGAAACTGAAGGACATTCTATTCTATTCTATTCTATTCTATTCTATTCTATTCTATTCTATTCTATTCTTTGGTTAGTTTTTTCCCTTCGGAACAGAAACAACAGAGAACAGACAGCTACACAACAGCTGTGCCCTGGAATGATGAGCTCATAGTCCAAGATATAATGATGGTCCCAAGTTGTGAAACATTACTTCAGAGTAAGGATGCGCAACCTAAGGACTGACTGAACCCAAAATGTCATGTGAGTCCCAAACCCCTTTTTTGTGGCTCCCCAGACATCTCTTTGGCTGATATTGATCCAAACTGGCTTCTCCCCTGAAGTTCTTTTTATTTCTTGGTTGGCTCTGAACTTAATTAGCTTTTTATGATCAATCAAGTCAAGAAAATATTGACATCCACTGTAGGATCAAATGGACTAAGTGACTGAAAAGATTGAAAGGAATGAAAAATTGGCAGCAAAAATACAAAGAATAGACATTTCTTCAATCCTACCCATCCTTCTTCCCTGCTTTTTCTTATGCTTTCATCCTCCAGAATATTTTACTAGCCACTGTTTTTCATTCTTCTTCTTCAACAAGATTTTTAATCTTAATGTTTGCTTATTAGGAACAAATGAGGAACAGAGCCAACAATAAAATGGAGATGGGCTGCTGAGTGCATTCTTTGGCAGATTCACACATCAGCTGCAAAGTCACATCCATTCAAACATATCTGCAGACTAGAAAACTCCAATTCTGATCCAGTTCAAAAGGAGCTGGCTAGAAATTCAGAATAAAATAAACATGGAGGGCATAGACCGAGCTGGATAGGGCACGTTGAAAAAGCAGCATTTATGTTCATATTTATTTATGTATGCACAGTTTTTAGTTAAACACAGGAAGCACTCAAGGGAGATAACATCTAAATTGAAAGGTAGATTATCAAAATATATATTTTTTTAAATTCTAAATCTATTAGTATAATTTAAAAGTGACTTAGACAAATCTTTGGTGTGACCACACAGAATCTTGTATCCTGTTTCTGTGCTTTCACATGGAGTTGGAGAACTAGAGAAGATGCCAATAAGGACAAGCAAATTAGTTGAGGTTTTGGAGCAAATAAGATTGAAACTTATATGTGGAACTTCTAAGTCTGTGATGGCAAACCTATGGCACGCGTGCCAGAGGTGGCATGCAGCACCCTCCCTTTGGGCACGCGAGCCATCGCCCCAGTTCAGCTCCCCCATGCATGCGCATGCACCTCCCCCCAGTCAGCTGGTCTTCGGATCTCTGCTGCACATGCATGGGAGGCGGGGCATGTGCAGGTAGTCCTGCAGGCACATGCACGGGGAGCGGGCACTCAGTCCGGAAAAGGTTAGCCATCACTAAGTGATTAAGGAATGTATTAACACATGATTATTAAACCTAATATTACACAGATGGCATTCCTAGGAACACCTTAAATCAAGCACTTTTTTTGTGGAGCTGTGCAGTTGCCACACAAGGCTAGGTCAAGATGCTGTAGCTTTGCAATGTTCTTGAGAAGAGCTCCACGTGCTCATTCACCCACCAAATCAACATTTGACTCCCGACCTTGTACAGAGGACATCAGGTCCTGGGAAGGCTGTTAAATAGAATTGACTTTGATTGTTCAGTTAGTAGGAGCTCTTCAACAGTTCAACCCTCAGCTACAAATATTTTCTGCTGTCAGCTATCCAAGATCTTGAGTCAGGATTATCATACCTGCACTGCAAACTCCTAGATGACCCTTAGATGACAACAAACTAATACCCCAAACTCTTTTTATAACCCTCTAGTAATCATCTGAATTTTTTGCAAATTAAATCTGGTAATTCTACTTAAGCAGAAAGGACTATTTCTCAGTTTCACTCCTTAATGACTGAACTTGGGATTTTTATTTTACTTTGATATGAAATGCATATCTTCCATCCTCTGAGCCATGCCATCTCCCCATGATATGATATCAAAGAGAGCTTTTCAAGTAGCATAAATCTGGCAATAAAGAATTTCAAGGCAACCACAAAGGATCTCATCTTGGCAAAGCCCAGTGTTTTGTAATGTATCTTTCTAAAATTGTGAAACCCCACTATGCAGTATAATACAACAAGAAGAACAAAATGGAAATGATTCATCTTGATTTAAGAACAATGCAGCATAACAGAAGAAATTTAGGACCATTCTACCAGCTTCTCTTAAGGTGGCTGTTTCACTCACCTTCATAATTCCTTACTGCTTTTCTCTCATCAGCCTATTTTCTCCTCTATGATATATTGTAAACAATTTAACATAGCCTCCCGAAATTTTATGTGGCCTGTTTAACATTCACATGAAAGATTCCAAGGTAAAAGCAAAGACTGAACAAGCAGCAAAGGAGACAAAGAAAATCTTGAACTTCCTCGGACTTTACTCATCCCTTTATTTGACAAGGTATATCTGTATCATTCCTTTGACAAGCGATCTGACCATTCATGGACTATCATTAAGCCATCCTTCATACAGCTCTAAAGGAACTGTCACTTGCTCTTCTAGCATCTGTTGGTAGCTGCTAATCAGATTTTGCTGAGCACATAATATTCATCTAAGAGATAAGGATGGATTGCAAGTAAGAATCTGAGGATCAGCAACAAAAAGCCTAAGGGTCAAGGAAAAGCATTATACTTTCAAAGAAATGTAGAGCTATTGAGTTGGAGAATGCTTACAGACCAGAAATTGAGAACATTTTTCAGGTCATAGCACTACTGGATCATTTTATGTGAAAACTTAAGTGGCCCCAGGCTACCCGGTTGCCAAATTCTTGCCCCAAAATCTTAAAAGATCATTCACATGTTGGTTAAAATCTAGCAATCTCGGGAAAATTATGTGAACCTCTTGGAAGTTTTGACAAGATTTCAGCAATTTGACCCAGGATAAATGATTCTTGGGGTTCCAGCAAATGCTGAAGAGCTATAGATGGATTTTGCCAGGACAGTGATGGCTAACCTTTTCCGGGCCGAGTGACGAAGGCATGCGTGTGTGTGAATGCGCACACACGCCAAACCCCCAAAATGCACATGCGTGGGTGGTGCCCTGCAATTTCCCCCGCCACCGCACACGCCATGCCCACGCCCATGCCCATGCATGCGTGCACACACCTCTCGCACATTTCAACCCCCCCATGCATGCACACGGCCCCTGCATGTGCCCTACCCCTGCACATGTGTGGCAGAGACCCGAAGACCAGCTGGCCGGCAGGAGGCACACACGCATGTGTGGCGGAGCTGAATTGGATGACAGCTGGCATGCCCGCAGAGAGGCCGCTGCATGCCACCTCTGGCACGCGTGCCATAGGTTCACCATCACCATCACTTTTTATATGTGTGCACATATAAAAAGGGGAAGGGTTTCGGTTGCAATGCAGTGTACACTATCTTGCTGATTTTGACACCCACGCGCATGGATAGCCTGTTGTTGCTGCAGCTCTGGAAATCAACTTCCTGTTCCATCTGAGAAGCTCAGTGCTAAAACATTCAAGCTCTTTGGCCTCTGTTTGAAAATATTCAGATGTTGCTTCCTCTGGCTAAATTCCCAAACTGCTTCTATCATCAAGAAATTTTCCTCAGTCTACCCTTGTATAATTTAAGCCCTTTGGGATAGGAAAGGTAAATAAGAAAGAACGTATCTTTTGTTAGAGTTTGCAGCAATCCAACCAGCACACAAGTAAAGAATTCAGCAGGATTCATTTATATAAGAAACTTCTTTATATACAATTCCATACAGCAGAAGCCAGAACCAGAACTCAGAATCCAGAAGTACAGAATCAATAATCACAGAAGCTATATAATACAGAGGCACCCAGGGCCATCCTAGTACTTTTTAGTGTTTAAAGTAGAGAGACAGACTGATTCCAATACTGTCCAGTAGTTGCTGCCCAGCATGAGTCTGACCATAGTTGAAACGCATGTTCTGAGTACCGAAAAGGAGAACAGTATGTAGTATTCAACTCTGTGACTGTCAAGCCGTATGAAGACTCTAGGCTGACTCTAGAGTTAAGAGAAGAAATGCTGTCAGGCATTCAGACTTATCCTTAGAATCAGAAGAGTCTGCAGTTATGGTACCCCAACTAAGCAATTGTTCATCACTGCAAAGTAGGAGTTGGTGATAATGGAGTTACAACAGGGGTGGGTTCTAAAATTTTTTACTACTGGTTCTGTGGGCATGGCTTATTTTGTGGCCGTGGTTTGATGGTCATGTGACAAACAATTCTTTAGGATTTAGCAGAGGTACTGGTCTACCAGGCTTTTAACTGCTTGCAGAGCCATACCGGTCTACCCATTTGGTTTTGGAGCATACCAGTCTACCCATTTCTTTTTGGAGCGTTCCAGTCTACCCGTTTGTTTTTGGAGCGCACTGGTCTATCACCACACTGCCTTTTACCGCTGATCAGCTGTAGGGCGGCCCTTTGAAGTGCCACGGCAAGAGTTTTGCCGCTCTACCACAACTGAGAGCATCGGAAACCACTTTCAGGCAGCTTGGCCTCAATTGCCACTCTACCACCACCGAGCGGTTTACAAGGAGTGGATCGGTTCTAGCCAATCAGTTGGGAGGCTTCTTGGCCTCTCAATTTAAAGCTAAGGTGTCTTGTTTTTTTTTTTTCTCTCTTCTTTGTCAAGTGAGCCCAGATTTTTTCCTTCTAGCCAATCAGCTGGGACTCGGAAGTTGCGAATAGATTGGGGGTGGGGCCAGACAGAGGTGGTATTTACCGGTTCTCTGAACTACTCAAAATTTCCACTACCGGTTTACAAGAATCAGGGAGAACCGGTAGCAACCCACCACTGAGTTACAACAATAAATCAGCCACTGTGTTCTGTGGCCATCCCCTGACTTGTTCTATGAGCAACTTTCAAAAAAAAGTTTCCCAGCTCTCTTAGAAAAGTGGATGGAGGATCTTGGAAAAGTAGACTGGATGGAAGAACTTCCTAAGGATTGTCACCTTTCAGTGGAACAAGTATTTCCTTTTGGTTTTCTTTCATTCTACCCTGGAGGAGAAAGGATCCCATCCCTGGTGAGCAACTTTGGGATTGTTAAAGGCTGCATTTGTTTTCAGGAAAGCTGCGGGATACCTGGGAAAATGATGGACTTTATTATCTGGAAATAAAGACTCCAATTTTCCATAGGCTGCCTTTTCTCTCTCAAACACTTGGAGAAGATGTTTTTGCAGGTCTGGTCATACTCACACACACACAGACACACACAGACACACACACACAGCATACCTAATCACTTAGCACCATTGTGCCTTCTTCCTGGCTCATCTCCATCCATCTTGTAATTGAATTGTGTGACATCAGTAACCCAAAAGCTATCTAGCAGGTCAAATTGAGATAAATGCTTCTATTCTAAGCCTCAGCAAGGGCCTGTTGGAGAGAGAGAAAGAGATGCTTTGCCAAAAAAAAAAGCATAATGACATTGATAATAGTATTAATTTAATAGTAATATGTTTAAAATCAGCCAGCACAGTACAAAAATTAGATGTCATATAAAAATTGCCATCAAGATTACTATCTGATATTAAAGACGCGGCACAGCTGGAGAGAGAATGCCAGTGAAAGGTTGGCAAATACCAGCCTTAAAATGTGGTAAAATATGCAGAACCACGATGCAACGTAGCACAGAATAAGATTCAGTTCAAAAGCAAACTGAGTCACCTACTAGGTCACATACTGTATATTATCTATATTTTCTGAGTTGCCTTTTGGCCCAAAGCACCATTTAAAACTTTCAAAGAAAGAAGCCTATTTTAGATTTGGAAAAACTACATTTTAGAAATATTTTATTTTAGAAAAAGAAAACCATAAACAATCCCAGGGGTGGGCTAGCCCACTGTTTCTCAACCTTGGCAACTTGAAGACAGATATCAATCAGGGCAGGGGTGACATCTAAAATTACTACCGGTTCTGTGGGCGTGGCTTGGTGGGAGGAGGGATAATGTGACTGGGTGGGCATGGCCAACTTTTTTTTTTTACTTTTAAAAGCATTTTTTCTACAACCTTAAGAGGTTGCAGAAAAGAATGCTTTTAGAAGCCTCTGACAATCCCAGCTGAGCCGCACGATCATCAGAAGCTTTTTTTTTTTACTTTTAAAAGCATTTTTTTTGGCCAAAGAGGTTGTAGAAAAAATGTTTTTAAAAGTTAAAAAAAAAAAAACAGCCTCTGATGATCACGTGGCTCAGCTGGGCATGGTGGGGCGGTGCAGGAATTTTTGCTACCAGTTCTCCGAACCACCATCACTACCGGATCAGGCGAACTGCCATCGCTACCGGATCAGGCAATCCGGTCCAAACCGGGAGCATTTCACCCCTGAATCAGGGGTGAAATGCTCCCGGTTCAGCCCGGTTTGGCCAAACTGGTAGCGATGGCGGCCGGTGGTTCAGACAACCGGTAACGATGGTGGCGTGAGGCTCCTCCCACCCGTCCGGTCATCATTACCTGTTTTTTACCCTCTGTGCATGGTGGGGAATGGAAGAATTTATAGTCCTTGCAGACAGCTGGTCATTTGCATTCTTTTAGCAAGTCATTAAGGTCACCTGGAGGTTTACCTATGTCATCAGGGTCACCTGAGTGGTGCAAATGGGTGTGAAGCCTTCTTGGAACTGTTGAAAGGACTGTGCTGTAGATTGGAGATAGATGATGTTGTATCCCTCCCCCTCTGTTGAGAGAGGGCTGTTCAATTTTGACATAGATGGCCCCTTTGACTCCACTTTCAAATCCTTCCATTCCCCATCATCCAGGCAAAGCTGAAGAAGCTTCTTGGATGAGAAGCGAAGCGTCTTCAAAGAAAAACCAGAAAGTCCAGTTGCCTCTTGAAAAAAACACCTTTGGGACAACCATGACCTGGATGACTGAGAATCTCCGTACACATTTTCCTAAAAGGGTTTCTTCTACTTTTTCTTTCTTTCTGTCTAGTTTGGAAAGGGCCATTATAGCTACAGGCCTCAGGGGATGGTAGTGCAGAATTTGAGAAAGTATGCATAATATTGCTTGCGTTTAAAACCCTTCAGATTTCATAACTGGGACACTTTGCTGAATTCCATTTATCTGGGCATGGCATTTTTCCCCCCTGAATTTTTTAAAATAAGACCACAAAGGCTTTTTTCTTCTTCTACATACTTATTTCTTCTGATTAAAACAGGCCTAATTCATTTGGCACATGTGAAACTTTAAAAAAGGATATTCAGTTCCATCTGGAACATGGAAAACAATCAAGTTAGATCATAATCATATCATAAGTTTATTTGTCAAGCATATATAAGATAACAGCAGGGGTGAAATGCTCCCGGTTTGGACCGGATCACCTGATCCGGTAGGGATGGCAGCGAGTGGTTCGGAGAACCGGTAGCAAAAATCCCTCCCCCCTCCATGCCCAGTTGAGCCGCATGATCATCAGAGGCTTTTTTTTTACTTTTAAAAGCATTTTTTCTACAACCTCTTCAGCCAAAAAAATGCTTTTAAAAGTTAAAGAAAAAAGCCTCTGATGATCACACAGCTCAGCTTGGATCGTCAGAGGCTTTTAAAAGCATTTTCTCTACGAGGTTGTAGAAAAAAATGCTTTTAAAAGCCTCTGACAATCCCAGCTGAGTTGCCTGATAGTCAGAGGCTTTTAAAAGCATTTTTTTCTGCAATCTCTTAAGGTTGTAGAAAAAATGCTTTTAAAAATTAAAAAAAAAAAGTTGGCCATGCCTAACTCTGTACTTGTGTCATTTACTGGCAGCATTTTAAGTTTTCAGTTTGCAGAGCATGAGATCAGCTGCTCAATCTCATTCCTTACATGTCTTTAAAAACCAAGAGTTACAAGTAGTCCTTCACTTACAACAGTTCAATTAGTGACTGTTCAAAGTTACAACAACACTGAAAAAAGGGACTTTTTTCGTTTTTCACATTTAAAACCGTTACAGATCCCCATGGTCACATGATCAAAATTCAGACGCTTGGCAACCGGTTCATATTTATGACGGTTGCAGTGTCCCGGGGGTCATGTGCTCCGCTTTTGCGACCTTCTGACAAGCAAAGTCAACGGGGAAGCCAGAGTCAGTTAACAACCATGTTACTAACTTCACAATTGCAATGATTCACTTAACAGTGGTGGTAAGGAAAGTTCGTAAAATGGGGCAAAACCTCACTTAACAATGGTTTCACTTAGCAACATATACTTAGAGCTCAGTTGTGGTCCTAAGTCAAGGACTGCCTGTATTCTGTGTGGCATAGAAAATACATAGAAAAAGTTTATTTGCATTGAGAAAAATCATTCTCTGCTTCTTGGCAGCTTTTGAATCTCCAAGGTGTTGCTCCATCAAGGACAGCCAATGCAGTTCCCATCCTACTTGCTTATTTTATGGCTTCTTCCCTTTGTGTTGTTAAAGGCCATTTTTCCTTTGTTTACCTGTATAAAAGAGCCTGAATCATCCTGTAGTGCTAGAGAGCTGTCAGCTGAGCTTCTATAGCAAACAACCAAAGAGCTTTTGACAGAATGAAAAGCCAGGCTGGGATACAATGAAGTGACACTTAATACATTTAAATATAAAGTGCTGCAGGCTGGGAAGATGGCCTGGGAAGAGGTACGTGCTGCCAGCCTGTGTCTTTGTTTAAACATGAGACAAATTCAGCAAGGAATTTGCTGAATTTGCAGCTATTAACCAATGCATTTCCAAAAGAAAGGAAACGTTTCGCTCCCAAATAAAGGACAGCCCTAAAATTGCACTTTTTTTTTCAGATGCTACTTTATATATATGCAGAAATGCAAGCATGGAAAAGGTGATTAGCATTTAAATCAGGGGTGAAATCAGGGGTGAAATGCTCTCGGTTTGGACCGGATCACCCGATCCAGTAGCGATGGTGGTGGGTGGTTCGGAGAACCGGTAGCAGAAATCCCTGCCCTCCCCCATGCCCAGCTGAGCCGCGCGATCATCAGAGGCTTTTTTTTTTTACTTTTAAAAGCATTTTTTCTACAAATGCTTTTAAGAGTTTTAAAAAAAAAGCCTCTGATGATCGTGCGGCTCAGTTGGGACAGTCAGCGCCTTTTAAAAGCATTTTTTCTACAAAAAAAATGTTGGCCACACCCACCCAGTCACATTACCCCTCCACCAAACCATGCCCGCAGAACCAGTAGTAACAAATTTTACCGGTTACTACTGGTTACTACTGGTTCCCGGTTCAGAGCGGTTCGGCCGAACCTGTAGCGATGGCGGTTGGTGGTTTGGAAAACAGGTAGCAATGGCAGTGTGAGGCTCTGCCCACCCGCCCCATCATTGTTACTTCCTGGTTTTAACCAGGAAGTAACCTGTTTTTTTACCCTCTGTACATGCACAGAGGGTCCAAGTGCACGCACGGCATGTGCACTTCCGAACCGGTTAGGAAGGTAAGTAGATTTCACCCCTGATTTAAACTGAAAGACAATTGATTATGCTGTAGCAGGGAAGACTTAGTAGGGGCTTAGGCAGGGGTGGGATTCTACCAATTTGGACTGGATAGGGTGAACCGGTAGCTCCGATGATCAGCTGGAAGTGAACCAGTTTCCTCCGACCTGCCCGCCCCTGTGCTTTACTTATCTTTATTTCCTTTGTTTGAAACCCAACTGATCGTCACAGCAGAGTGGATTGCCATGCCTCAGCTGTTTTACTCACTGGGGATGCAGTAGATGGTAAGTTTTACAGCTGAATTCAAAGGTGCGCTCATCGAACCGATTGTTATACCTGTTGAATCCCATCACTGGGCCTAGGTCAGCTTGTATTTCTAGGAACTGTAGTCCCTGTAAATTTGGAGTTGAGGGGGGGTGCTTAGAGTCTTAAGCAAAGAAATAAAAAAGGCCTCCCCTGTCTTTTTCTGAGATGCAAAAAAATTGAATCCAGGAGATCAAGGGAAAGACTTGTTTTGCCACTAGGGCCCTTCCCCTTAATATTTATGGAAGCCTCACTTTATATTACCTTTTTTATTTTATTTATTTCATTTAATTTAGTAGAGCTACCCTTTCAAGCATACGTAGGACAGCTTACAAAATCAAAATTGGACTATCCATCCATCTTTATTCTTTTTTAATAAGTGTAGGAAATTAGCACCCACCCCCTCCTAGGAAAAGGAAATATTCTAGGAAATATTTAAAAAGGCAGAATATTATATTTCCCTGGATGAGAAATGGAGAAACATGTTTTTAGGCAGGAAGCAGACTCACTTTTAATAGCCCTGACCATCCTCAATAGCCCCCAGCAGATGTCCACACTTAAGAGATAAAGAGATAGCTAGGTCTATTCATAGGCAAATGCCCTCAGCCAAGATCCAACAAAGGTAGGATTAGCCCTCTACCCATCTCACCACATGGCACCTGGGGAGATTGCATCATCCAGCAAGGCTCAACCAAACTTGGGACTCAGGACAGCCTATAGAGTTGCCCCTGCATGGCCCCATGGGAGTCTGACAACCAATCAGAATACAAGCTCAAATTCAAAGCCCAACAGAAGGTATAAAACCAAGGCACTCCCAGCATCTCGGCCCTTTCTTTCTGCCCAGAAACTCAAGCCATGTGATCCGGTTCATCAATAAACCTTCTTTCCAAGCAACTTCCATGAATCCTGTGTCTTTTTCCCCACTTGGAACTGAACCCAGAAGGATATTTTTTCCAACATAAGTTTACTTGAAAAGGAAAGAAAGAGAAAAAAGAAAAAAAAAATGCCACAAGGGGTCAAGCTATTTTTCAAGGCACTTAATATGTATCTGTATCTAAATGAAGATACATAGAAATTACAAAATACAGATAACAGAACAGAATAACAAAGTTGGAGGTTTTTTTACTTTTTTTAAGCAATATTTTACAACCTATTCGGCCGAATAGGTTGTAAAAAAATGCTTTTAAAAAGTAAAAAAAAGGCTCTGACAATCACAGCTGTGGCGTGCGATCATCAGAGCCTTTTTTTTACTTTTAAAAGCAGGAAGTAATGACACCCGGGTGGGTGGGGGAAGCCTCACACCACCATTGCTACCTGTTCTCCGAAACACCTGCCACAATCGCTAATGGATCGCCTGATCCGGTCCGAACCAGGAGCATTTCACCCCTGTTATATACCATTTCAGAAAACCGCTGTCCAATCTCTTCTTAAAAATCTCCAGTGTTGGAGCACCCACAATCTCTACAGAAGTGGTGGGTTGCCCCCGGTTCGGACCGGTTCACAAGAACCGGTAGTAAAACCGGCTGGAGGCCCCGCCCACCACCCCGTCATCATCAGTGATCTACGCATGCGCAGAAGCAAGGCGCGCACACGATCCCATTGCAAACCGGTGGTAAAGGTAAGTAGAACCCACCCCTGCTCTGGAGGCAAGTCGTTCAACTGATGAATTGTTCTATCAGGAAATTTCTCCTTAGATAATACATGGGAAAGTTTGCAAAGAAATATAATAAAAATAAAAGAAAGTGCAAATCATTCCACTGGATGGAGTATCTCATTTTAACATTATAAAACCACTTGGATTAAAAATAAATAAATCTAGATTAAAATAAGATCCAACCTAGAAACTAAGAAGAAATTTCCGGACAATGAGAACAATTTATCAATGCAACAGCTTGCCTCCCAGAGATGTGGGTGCTCCATTTTTGAAAGTTTAAGGCACCCATTTGTCCAGGAGGTTGGACTAGAAGACCTTCAAGGTCCTTTCAAACCTTACAATTCTATGATTCTAAATATAAACAAGAGTTTCATGACAATTTAACAGCACTAGGTTGCAAAATGCTAAGACAGGGGTCAGCAACCTGCAGCTCTGGAGCCACGTGCAGCTCTTTGGGCCCTCTGCTGTGGCTCCCTGTCGGGTGATCCCAACACTGGCTGACCCCGCCCCTGGCCTCACCCTCCCCTCCCAGTCACTCCTCGCCTGGCCTGAGAAGATAAGGGCGATGGCGGAGGATGGAGAAGCGGCCGGGGCAGAGACAGAGAGATACAGAGAGAGGGGGGAGGGAGGGAGGGAGGGGAAAGAGAGAGATGTCAAAGGGTTTTGTGGTTCCCAGTGTTTTTTAACAACTGGTTCTCTGCCCTAATAACTGGCTGGATAGGCATGACGATTTGGCCACGCCCACCCAGGTTTTGTGGCACCCGATGTTTTCTTTTCTGTGGGAAACGGGTCCAAATGGCTCTTTGAGTACTTAAGGTTGCAGACCCCTGTGCTAGGAAAACAGTTCCTACCATCTCCTCAACTGTGCTTGATTGGAAAGACCTGTTTCCACCTGGAATCTGTCACAGACCACATGCCTGAAACGAGATCTCCCTGAAGGTCTATATTGCTCCCACTTGAGTGATTGGTCTTCAGTCAGCCATCTCTTCTTTCCTTTGATATATGCTAACTTTTACTTTATTATAAGTTGTCACTGATGTGTCAAGCTGTCTTGAAACTGGGACATTCAATTAAAGATTAAAGGTCACTGCCCTCGGCCACATTTTCTTCCATTTGCTGAGAACCCACACTAACCACTTGCTGCTTGTGTTGTAACCCAGACTATTTTCAGCCGTATAACAAGGGCAGGCCGTGTTATGTGTTGTGTCTTCTTCCTACTTCAGTGCTACATCGGGTTTTTGATGTGCAAATCCACTTGCCATTTGCGTAGACAAGATAGGCAGATACCAGGAATGGGTCGCCCTGCAGAAAAGACAGCAACCTAAATTAAGAACATGGTTTTGAAAGCTAAACTAGGTGTTGGAAGTGGCCCTGTCAAAATAACAACATTGCAAAAATCTGCAATTATTGCTAGATAGCAGTTACTTAGTTAAGAATATACATTCATCTAATACAGTATTTTCCAACCTTGGGAATTGTAGCAAAAATGAAACAGGTTTTAATATGTGCCAAAGCAACATTGCAGCCCATCTTGTGCCAAGAACAACGTTCGTAGTGAGTGCTAAAAAAGACAGATTGTCTCTTTGGAAGCCCATCTCTGATGATCCCAGTGGGGTTTCTGAACTTTAAACAACTTTAAAATGTGTAGACTTCAATGCCACAATTCCCCAGACCAGAATGGGACAACTCACTGCAGCACAAATCGCTGTGGGACAATTCAACAATTCAATTTAATTATTTAAAATAATGTAAAAATTATTTTAATTTTTGTATATTCACATTTCATTTTGTCTCTCCTTTGGTATCCTTTCTTTAATGATTCTATTCTGCCATTTCTTCGATATTAGTGCAACTGAGTTGGCCATGGTGAGAACGCCTCGCACGGTGAGCTTCATTCATCTTCTCCCATTTTTTTCCTTGTAATCTGAGCCAACTCTTTAATTCTTCCTTGACCACTGCTGTGATAGGCCCGGAAAATTATTATTCTCAATTCCCTGGGTCTCCATGGTGATTGCAGAAACTTCCATCTCTTTTGCCTATAATTCATCAACAGATATTTTTTTATAGTCTTTGCCGATTCGTCTCCCTCTTTGCTTACTTTAAGAAGCAACCTTGCTCAGGCTGATAGTATTTGAGTAGTGAGTGAGGGCCACATTCTAAAAGAAATTAGAAAGTTGAATTTAAGACATTAATTATAGACTAAAGCTTAATTAAAATTGTCTTTAACGTACAGTGTTAGCTGACAAACTAATCAATCCCCTGTCTGCATATACACAATTAAGAAGGCTTGAAAATCACATTCAAGTCTTGGTGGTCTATAAAAACTAGGTCTATAAAAGAGCAAAGTCTATAAAAACCTATATTTATATCCTATAATTATAATTTAGGATATAATGCTGCCATTTTCTTTTTAATTATGGTAACAGCATCTCAAGGGCCAGGTATTCTTCAATTTTCCCATAATATCCAGTTGAGTAGAAGGAATCCTGGAGGGCCTAGAAACCATATTCTGATCTTTTCTGCTTAGAATGCATTTTAGATATCTTGAGTTGCCAATACAGGTAGCCCTCAACTTACAACCACAATTGAGTCCAATATTTCTGTGTGCTAAGTGAGACTGTTGAACTGAATTTTGCCCAATTTTATGATCTTTCTTGTCACATTGGTTAAGTGAATCACTGTGTTTATTAAGTTAATAGCATAGTTGTTAGGTGAATCTGGCTTCCCCATCGACTTTGCTTAACAGAAGATCACAAAAGGTGATCACATGATCCCAGGACACTGCAGCTGTCATAAATATGAGTCAGTTGCCAAGCATCTGAATTGCCAAGCATTCTTGGCATTCTTGAATGGTATGGGAGCAGCTCTGTAGCAGATAAAAAAACTCTACAGAGAATCATTAAAACTGCCCAGAATATCATCAGGCTCCAGCTACCAACCCTGAATGACATCTTCTTATCTTGCTATTTGAGAAAGTTGCATAACATTCTCAGAGACTCTTCCCCTCCTGCTTACAATCTTATTGGACTGTTGCCCTCTGGCAGAAGATACAGAACAATTAAAACTCGGACCACACGTTTTCTGAATAGTTTTTATCCCAGAGCTATAATTGCACTCAACAATGAATTAAAGGGCCATCATCAGTGAGCTGTTGGACAGCATTACTTGGTCTGTTGTGTGGATGTTTGGGTGGTTTAGGGGTGGAGAATTGTGGTGGGTGGGAGTGTGTTTGGGGATTGTTATGTGTGTTGGACCTGGTCTTTGAGTGTTAAGTGAATTTCGTTGCATGGGTATACTGTGTATATATGTACAATGACAATAAAGTTATTATTATTATTTGATCAAGAGACCATGGGACGCTGCAATGGTTGTAAGTGTGAAAAACAATAAGTCACTTTTTTCAGTGCTGTTGTAACGTTGAACTGTAAATGAACTGTTGTAAGGTGAGGAGTACCTGTATAGTAGGATCCAAATGGAATAGTGGGCTCAAGAAGACAAAATTTATTTATTTATTTATTTTACTTATTTATTAGATTTGTTGGCTGCCCATCTCACCTCATTTGTTCTTGTGATATAGAAAAAAATAGAGAAGAAATCAGTATTGTGGAAGGGAGTCAACATTAAAGAAGAGTTTGATTGTTACCAACTTGTGCGGCAGAGTTTCTTAGAATCCTTACATACTAGAACAATCTTTTCCCACTTGATTCTCCTCAAATTTTTGTGGATTCTGAGTTCTTGGCCAGTATGACCTGCTCATCTGTATATATTAGTAACAGTCCTGACAGCATAAAAGACTTCCTTTCACCTTGAGTTCTGCCTTATCTCCTTGCTTCTTTCTGAATAACAATATGCAGAAAGTTCTTCTCATCCTATTCTCCCCATTTGTTTCATCGTTTTCAGGGTTTTTTTCTGAGTCTCAGAGAGATTTACCCTTGTCAGCCAAGGTGGCTGTGATCAATGGGAGCTGAGCATCTTTTGACTCTCTGTGCATAATGAGGAAAGGCTGACAATCCATTTCCTGCATTTCCAACAAAAAGGACACAATAGAATAGAGTAGAGTAGAGTAGAGTAGAATAGAATAGAATAGAATAGAATAGAATAGAATAGAATAGAATAGAATAGAATAGAAGTTGGAAGGAACCTTGGAGGTCTTCTAGTCCAACCCTCTGCTTAGGTTATCCAATCTCTTCTTAAAAACGTCCAGTGTTGGAGCATTTACAACTTCTGGAGGCAAGTTGTTCCACTGATTAATTGTTCTGTCAGGAAATTTCTCCTTAGTTCTAAGTTGCTTCTCTTTGATTAGTTTCCACCCATTGCTCCTTGTCCTACCCTCAGGTGCTTTGGAAAATAGCTTGACTCCCTCTTTTTTGTGGCAACCCCTGAGATATTGAAACACTGCTATCATGTCACCCATAGTCCTTCTTTTCATTAAAATAGACATACCTAATTCCAGCAACCGTTCTTCATATGTTTTAACCTCCAGTTCCCTAATCATCTTTGTTGCTCTTCTCCGCACTCTTTCTAGAATCTCCACATCTTTTTTACATTGTGGCGACATGGTTAAGTCGCATTGTCATCCTAACAACTTCTGTCCTGCTGTGCTTCATCTGATGAGGAGAATTTGATGGATGATTTTCTAGCACTCTGCCTCCAAAGAGTGGCCACACTTGGCCTTAGAAATACAAGAGTGCCATCTGAGCTTCATAGGACAGGCAATATGTGTTAATTGTCATCTTCTAAGTGTAGGCAGTCTGCTAGATTTTTTTTTAATCTTTGTTGGATTTAAATTAGAGTAAATTGACAAGAGTAATGTCTAAAGAAAAAAAAACACAAATGTGTGGATATTTGAGCAAATCAGCCCAGAGTTCCGATTCGAGGACCAAATGACCTATCTTAAATTATCCTACTTTGGGCGCATTATACAAATAGCCAACTCTCTGGAGAAAGCTCTGATGCTGGGAAAGGTGGAAGGAAAGAGAAGAAGAGAATGACCAGTAATAAGGGTAAAAGACAGATTAGGGACAGATCATCATAGATAAAAAGATAAATCATCCCAGTGAATTTAATATGTGCTTCCACTCCACTTTATTGTTTCTCTCTCTGCTTTACATGTACTCATAAAGCATCCGCCTTGGGCAAAAGATTCAGGATTCTTATTTAGAAACTGCTTTTTAATTATTCCTTTGGGGAATTTGGTTTGCCATTATTTCTGTGTGTCATGATCAAATACAAATATTTTCTGAGAATATTTTAGATATCAGTTCATTTGAGCGTAGAGTTTTGGCAACAAGTCATTACTGACCCGGGCCTGCTGCATCTTGGATGAGTCAAGGATGTAAAAAAATGCAATTTTAACCATGTCTGCTTATGGGAGATTGCTGTGAATTTCTAGTCCTTGTTTCAAATAAATCACTCCATTTTCCTTCTGTTGTTGTTGTTTATTTATTTATTTATTTGTTGCTTCAACATCTGAACAACATCCAACAACATCTGAAGGTAAGTTGTTCCATTTCTCAATGAAAGGAAATTTCTCCTTAATTCTAGGTTGGATCTCTCTTTGATAAGATTCCATCAGTTACTTTTTGTTCTACCCTCAGGTGCTTTGGAAAATAGGTCAACCCCTCTTCTCTGTGACAGCCTCTCAAATATCTGAAGACTGGTATCATGTCACCCCTAGCCCTTAGCTTAGACTAGACATACCCAATTCCTGCAACCATTCATCATATGCTTTGTTTCTCATCTCTGCATTTTTTCTAGAATCACAACATCTTTTTCGTATCATGGTGACCAAATCTGGATGCAGTATCCCAACTGTAGTGCAGGGGTGGGCTTCAAAAATTTTAGCAAGAGGTTCTCTGCCTGATTGCTGGGTGGGTGTGGCCATGGTGGGCGTGGCCTAGTCAGCCTCCTGCACCACGGCGGGGGTGGGGGCTTTTTGCCCTCCCTGGGCTCCGGAGGCTTTCCTTGAGCCTCTGGGAGGGCAAAAATGGCCTCCCCAGGCTCCGGAGGCCCTCTGGAGGCCAGAAATCAGCCCGTTTCCAGCCTTCCCGAACTTCCGGTAGGCCCGTTTTTCACCCTCCCTGAGCCTCCACGCACACCCTGCACTTACCTGCATCCAAAACAGGCCGCGTGGAGACTCCTGGGAGGGGCGGGGTGGGATGGGAGGGGTCAGCCAGGAGTGGGATTTGAGGCTTCTCTGAACTGCACAGAAACTTAGCTAGAGGTTCTCCCGAACCCCTGCGAAGCCCCAGCACCCCACCCCTGCTGTAGTATTACGGGTTACCAGGTCTGCTTCCAAAAAATAGCGGACAAGTGGGGGGCGGTTTAAGTAGTAAAATATTTTTTAAAAAATTTACAATTAAATTATATATTTTCTTACAAACATTTTAACACGTATTAAAATAAACACTTCAAAATTTTATTTAAAATTCAAAACATCAAATATATTATAATAATATGTAAAATATTAAATTACATTTTAATTTCATCATAAAGCTTTTGAATAAAAAAATGTCCACTATTTTGTGAAAAAAAATAGTGAACATAATGTGAAAAAAGCGGACTGTCCGCTCAAATAGTAGATACCTGGCAACACTAGTACCATTACTGTATAAAGCAGTATTAACACTTCATGTTATCTTGATACTATCCCTCTGTTGATGTAGCCAGGACTATGTTGGCCTTTTTGGCAGCTCATACTGGTGATCCACTAGGTCACCTAGATCTCTGTCACAGTTATTGAAAAGATCCAAAGCTACATATTTGTTTGTTTCACATCTAACAATAAACCACAAATGATACTTTTTAAATTAGATATACCCAAGATACATAAATTAAAACTGGGTGGAACAGTTTGTGTTTAGTTTGGTGCGGGAACCCCAGCCTTTGTCTTAACCTTTGAGGGGAACCAGGCTATGAAGTTATGCCATAATTCAGTTGGTTGGTTAATAAATGCATAGCATATAATCAATCACAGCAACTGTGTCTTTGTGAATTGTTTGCACCCAGTCATTTTGCCCTAAAGCAGAACAATGAAATAGAAATAGAATGTAGGAAGTGAGGGGTCCTTGGTGCTCTGATGATGTTACCTAGTTTGGTAATGAAACGTCTGCAACAGTGGTGGGTTTCAAAAAATTTTACTACCGGTTCTGTGGGCATGGCTTGGTGGGCGTGACATGGCTTGGTGGGTGTGGCTTGGTGGGCGTGGCAAGGGAAGGATACTGTAAAATCTCCATTCCCTCCCCAATCCAGGGGAAGGTTACTGCAAAATCCCCATTTCCTCCCGATCAGCTAGGACTCGGGAGGCAGAGAATAGATGGGGGTGGGGCTAGTCAGAATTTTTACTACCGGTTCTCCGAACTACTCAAAATTTTCGCTACCGGTTCTCCAGAACTGGTCAAAACCTGCTGAAATCCACCTCTGGTCTGCAAGAAAACAACCCAGAGAGCACCAAGGGCCCCTCATTTCAATCCTGAGCTACAAATATTCTCCTCTATCAATGTAAGAAGCCATAGTATTTTTTCACAAAATAGCAGCCGTCCTGAGGATCACAAAATGGCAGCCATGCTGAGTTCTACAAATTGTTTCCGGTCAGCAAAAGTGGTGGGGGAGGGGAGAGATTATCCCCACCACTTTCTTTAGCCTTCAGAATGCTCCAAACAGTTCTTCACTGTTGGTTTTGGGTTTTTTTTCCCCTCTTCAGACCAGAATAGTATATTACTAACAAGATTCTGGGTTGCAGTCCTTCACCATTTTATATTCCGAGATTTATGCAGTCTCCAGAGGCTATATTATAAATGAACAAAATGTTAGAAGCCAGTGCTGTATATTGCAGCCTGCCAGTTTCCTATTCATTTTAATTAAAAGCATCTACATAAATAATAAAATAGAAGGGGCAAGGGGGCTGGTAAACAGAGAAGGCAGCTCCCTTGAGAAAACTTTACAGTCATCTGATCCTCGGTTTGATATGTTCTGTCAGGATATGGTCCTGCTGAAAAACAAGAGATCAAGTTAAGGTTTGCATCTCCATGATAAACTTGTTTTTCTACCCATTCTAAAATCAAGAACTACACCTACAACTACGAGAAATATTAGCAGGCGTCTTATAAGCTTTGCCTTCCTTACTTCAACAGCAGGCAAGGTTCCTTATTTAGAGCCAAGATTAACTGGATCAGATTCAGATTACAAACAATTCTGACTGATTAATAACATCCTGAGCTTTGAAAGAGACTCAATTGAGATAAAGAGTAGCGCTACCATAATCCCAGTTACGATAGGTTTATTTGGACCATATAGTACAAGCCTGCAAGAATGAGAATTTGGGTAGAAATTGTACTTCAGACTTGAAACTAGGAAACAAGTGAGTTCTAGTTCCACCCAATTCCAGCTGGTTGACTTTCGGGCAGCCACTCCTTCTCAGCCAAAACCCTCCTCACAGGATTGTTGTGGGAAAAATAGGAGGAGGAAGGAGTATTAGCAGGGGTGGGTTCTAAAATTTTTTATTCCCTGACCAGAGAGAGTTGCACAAACCTTTGCTGGAGTGAATGTGCAACACTCTCCAGCCAGGGAGCATAACTGCTTCCTGGCTCGCGCATTTCTTACCGCGCCCACTTCCCCACCAGTAGTACTCCATGAGTGAGAAGCTGCGCTCTCCTCCAGTCCTCCTGGGGCGGCTCGCCTCTCCGCTGGCAGCTTCTCCTTCTCCTAGCTGCTCCAGGAGCAGCCTGTCTGTTACAAGAATGGCCTGCCACCACAGCCTGCCCCGCCCTCTCTGCCCCGGCAGTTGCTCCTAGTGCTGCCGGAGAAGCGGCAATACTAGAACCGCTCTTGCTGGGGGCAAGGGGGTGGCGGTGGCAGGAGCAGCAGGCCAGGGCTTCTCTCCCTCCCTCCCTCCCTCCAGAGGCCTGGGGCTATGCCAGAAGTTTGCTCGGGTAGAGAGACAAGGAAGCCCCGGACGGCTCATCCTTGCCTACCACTGCCCCTTCGACCTTGGCGGCAGTGGTTCTCGCATAGGAGCAGCTGGCAGAGGAGAGGGGATGGCGGCAGGCTGCGGCAGTAGACAGTTCGAGCCGGCTAAGAGGCAACGTTCCTCCTCCTGCCATCCTTGAACTCAGCTCCGGGCAGCATCTCCCCAGCCATATCTGGCTTCTCCCTGCGGCAGCCCACATGGATCCCAGGCAGCGCAACTTCGGGGCCTTTCCTCATGGTGCTGGTGATGAGGCAGGCAAGCAGTCGGGTGCACGGGAGCAACTGGCAGCAGCGCTCCTGGCTGGCAAAGGGCAGAGTCCCGGGGCTGCTTGCGGGCAATGATGGTGGGCGGGATAAGCGAGCGGCGACTGTGCCAGGAACCGGTTCGGGGGCGTGGCCAGCCAATCTTATTACCGGTTCTCCGAACTACTAAAAATTTTTACTACCGGTTCTTGCGAACCGGTGCGAACCGGGAGCAACCCACCACTGAGTATTAGGTATGTTTGCTGTCTTTAATTATTTATTTAAAAAAAATAAAGGCAGTCTAAATAAATACATTTATTCACTGGCACAAGGTACAGCATTCTCACATTTTTGTCTCCTTTGCTTTGTTCCCCACTTGTTCCAGGCTGCAATGTGTAAATGAAAATCAGATGTTATAGCTGTAAAACTATAATGAAACACAAAGGTAACATCATCCTAGTTTGCTCCAACTATTTCAAAAAATGCAATAAATGCTTCATTGAAATATGTAAAATGAAGTAAACAAAAAAAAATTTTTTTTAATGTTCCCTTCTTTAAATCATCCAAAAGTAGAAGGTATACAGTATATTCTTGGGTGTGTCAGGGCCTTCACGGAAGACAGAAAAATAAAATAAGGTACTGTAATTCTCTGGCACCATCTCTTGGACTCTACAGGAACTGATTCAAAACTGTAGTGCAGATAATTTACATTGTAAGTGAAACTGGATAATAGTTAGAATTGCATATAACATTAAAAAATTACTAAACTGTTTATAATTGCACTTCTGGGGTGCTTAATTCTGACATTCATAATTGAGCACACTGTGGAAATTAAGGCAAACCCTTCTATAAAAATACAAATTGCTGGTGCAACTACATTCTCAGTTCTGCATTGCCTTGGTTGCTCTGAGGCTAAAGTAGCATTTTTCAACCTTAACAACTTTAAGATTTGTGCACTTCAACTCCCAGAATTCCCCAGGCAGCATGCTGGGTGGAGAATTCTGGGAGTTAAAGTCCATACATCTTAAAACTGCCAAGGTTGAAAAACACTTCTCTAAAGGCTATTCTACTATTGAAAAGGTATACAGAAGGCTGGTCAAAATTATCAATGGATTTGAGATGCAGTTAGGCTTAATGGTTTGAGCTTCTTGATGGATAAAAAAAATGTTTCTTCAACAAGAACATAATTAATTGACTCCACTGTCCCAAAATGCAATGATGGTCACTAACTTAAATCACTTGGAGGAAGTATAAGGACACTGAGGGAGTCCTCCATCAATTACTATGTATAAAGGCAGCTAAGGTTCCTATGTTGTAGAGAAGCAGAGATGACCTCGGATAAGGTAGATGCAGACCATTCGCAAAGTGTGAGCTCAGTCTGCAAAGACAAGATAGCATGAGCAATTTAATAATCCAGATCAAGGGTCGGTAACCTTAAACACTCAAAGAGCCACAAAGGTCCTAACCAGATGCCCCCATTCAATTCTGGAGCTGACCGGAAGTCCAGTTCCCCCACCATAGAGTCTCCTCCTAGTGCGGGATCCTTTTCCATCTACCTGTCCTAACTGAAAGCCCTATCAATTGTGGAGCCAGCCAGCAACAGGGAGCCACAGCAAAGGGATGAAAGAGCCACATGTGGCTCCAGAGCCGTGGATTGCTGACCCCTGATCCAGATGAAACTCCCTCTGATATAAGAAAGAAGGGGAAAGGCTTCTAGGATTTCAAAATCCTGTTATTATTTTAATTTAATTTAATTTAATTTCCAATTTATATACCACCCTTCTCCCTGAGGACTCAGGGCGGTGTACAGCCAAGATAAAAAACATAGAATACAAATATTAAAAAAACATTTAAAAATATATATAAATTTTGGCCCGAAAGTTAAGAAATCACAGACTGATTAAAAGAATTTAAAAATTTAAAAATTTCTTCTTAAGCCAACCCGGCTTGCTGGAAAAGATGGGTTTTAAGTAAGGTGACCAGATTTTAACATTGGTAAAGAGGGACATTGTGGGCATGGCTTATTTTGTGGGCGTGGCTAGCTGGTCATGTAACTGGGTGGGCGTGGCTAGCTGGTCATGTGACCGGGTGGCCATGGCTATGTGTATAGGGTAAGGTGAACAGATTTTAACATTGGTAAGAGGGACACCATTGTGGGCGTGGCTTATTGTGTGGGCGTGGCTTGGAGGCCATGTGACTGGGTGGGCGTGGCTAGCTGGTCATGTGACCGGGTGGCCATGGCTGTGTGTATAGGGACTACTCAGAGGGCTGAAAAGTCATTTCTGACAGGTCCTCACACTTTTGACTGGTCCTCACACTTATGACCATCCTCACATTTATGCCCGTGCAGCATTCTTAACAACCATGTCACTCATTTCACAACTGCTTCTCTTCACCATGGTGACAAGATAGGGCAAAAAACGTAAAATGTGAGGACAGTCGTAAGTTCGAGGACTGGTCAAAAGTGCGAGGACCAGTCAAAAATAACTTTTTCAGCCCTCTGAGTAGTCCATATGCACAAAAGGACTAACCAGAGGGCTGAAAAAAGTCATTTCTGACAGGTCCTCACACTTTTGACTGGTCCTCACACTTATGACCATCCTCACATTTATGCCCGTGCAGCATTCTTAACAACCATGTCACTCATTTCACAACTGCTTCTCTTCACCATGATGACAAGATAGGGCAAAAATGTAAAATGTGAGGACAGTCGTAAGTTCGAGGACTGGTCAAAAGTGCGAGGACCAGTCAAAAATAACTTTTTCAGCCCTCTGAGTAGTCCATATGCATAAAAGGATACAGTAATAGAGAGGGATGAAGGAAGGGAAGGGAAATTAGAGTAGGAGTGACAGTTAAGAGAGGGAGGAAGAGAGGAGGAGAAGGAGAAAGGAAGAGGAAGTAGGGAGGAGAAGAAGAGGGGGGGAAGAGAAAGTAAGAAGGAAAGAAAAGAGAGGTGGTAGGTTTGAGGAGAAAGATTGCTGTACAATAAAAAAGATGAAAGGGAAGAAAGCCAACCCCAAACAAATATAAAGATATTAAGATAAAGAATGAATTGTTAAACTTTAAAGAATAAAAGAGAACAAATATGAATAAATAGCAATAATTAGAAACACACATACATACAATGTATTTTCTTTGAACAGAATATTTGGCTGGTTCACAAATTTAAACAGTGTTTAGTCATTTCAATTAAATTTACAATTTCTATATTTCCTTTTTGCCATATTTATTCCTCATCTATTTTTTAAAAAAAACAATTTTACCCTTCATCCTCATCTCTAATCTTAATCAAATTCAATTTTTCCCTTCTATTCTATTTTATACCCCTTCCCATTGTCATCTATTTTTATATCCATCCTCACATTGGTTAATTATGTAATTATGTAATACAGTTGTTTAATACAAATTCAACATTTTAATATAAATCAATTAGTTATATAACTATCTTTTTTGTATATTAATCAATATGAACATGAATATTCCAATTATTTCCATGCAATCCAATTTCTTACAAATCAATTAATTATACTTACCAATAATAATAAACCAAATAATTTCCCCCATAGATTCCTCCAAACCACAACTTAACCATTTCTGCTTTCAACACAGTATACAATTAATAATATCTCAATTATTACAATTCCCTAGTTAAAAAGAGCTTTTTTTTCTTTTGTGTTTTAAAATCTTGAACTCTCCTCTTTTGCCCTAAATAATTTTCCATTTTTTGCACTTACCTTTTTTGGTGAGGAAAAGGAAAATAAATCTGCTGCCTAATTTTCCAACGTTGCAAGCAAACTGCAAAGCCAACAGCCTGTTTTACTTTCAGTTTCGTTTTGAGCTTGGTTTGCACAAAGAGGAAAAAAAAAACTGAGCAATTTAGCAAGAGCAGAGCCATGTGCAAATCAGCTGAGAGGGGGAAGCCGAGCTAATTAACGTAGGGCGGCCCTTTGAAGCCCCGCGGCAAGAGTTTAAACAGGTTTTTTCCCTCTAGCCATCAGCGGGGATTCAGGAGACAGCCGGGAACCAGGAGGCAGAATGAAAAATCGGGACTTTTTTAAAACGCCGCGGGACGCGGGACAAATTGCTCAAAAGCGGGACTGTCCCGCCAAAAGCGGGACGTCTGGTCACCTTAGTTTTAAGGGAATGACGGAAGGCATTGAGGTCATGGATTCTCCTTATCTCCGGGGGCAACTGATTCCAGAGGGTGGGAGCCCCCACCGAGAAGGCCGTTCCCCTGGGGGTCACCAGCCTACATTGTTTGGCTGATGGCACCCTGAGGAGGCCCTCTCTGTGGGAGCGCACGGGTCGATGGGAGGTCGTCAGTAGCAGCAGGCGGTCTCGCAGATTGCTAGGCCCTATGCCATGGAGCACTTTAAAGGTGATAACCAACACCTTGAAGCGCACCCGGAAGACCACCGGGAGGCAGTGCAGCTCGTGCAGGAGCGGTGTTATTATTTACTAGGTAACCCATGGTCCTGTGGGAAGCCCCACCCCACCCTAGAAGAATGAAATGTTTTGGGAAATATTAAAGAAAAAAAAAAGGCAGGATAGAATATTTCCCCTAAAGGAGAAATGGGGAAAAATCTTAAGGGAGGCAGAAACCAGCACCAGTCTCCCTGCCTCCAAGCAGAAACTGAGGAGGCCAGCTTTTAGAATTACCAAATCCATTCAGAAAGACTGGGCCAAGACAGAAACTCAGATAAGCAAGAAACGAAAGGTTGACCAAATTAGCTCAAACACCTAGGACATGATGGCGAATTTTTTAGACACCAAGTGCCCAAACTACGCACGTGCACATGCCTAAACTGAAAGGTGTAGACATGCGTGAGTGTGCGTATGCGAAGATCTGCACGAACATACGCATGCGAGGACATGCGTGAATGTGTGCATGCATGACATGCACAAATGTGCACATATGCGGACATGCACAACCATGCACATGCACGGACATGTCCACACGCACAGCAGAGACCTGAAGACCAGCTGGCCGGCGGGAGGTGGGGAAGAGGTAAGACCTTTTTCTTTCGTGAGCTTGTTTGCAGGGAAATAAAAGCTCACGAAAGAAACACCACAGAGAGCTGACCTTGGGCAATGGTACACGTGCCAGCAGAGAGGGCTTCGTGTGCCACCTCTGGCCCGTGTGCCATAGGTTCGCCATCCCAGACCTAGGATTTGCATTTCCTTTTTTGCCTATAGAGCCACCTATGACCCCTACATGACCCCCATAGGAATCTGACAACAGCCAATAGAATATTAAAGTACATGTATTTGAAGCTCAAATACAAAGTCCAAAGAAGATATAAAAATCTACCCTCTCAACTCCCATTTTGTCAGCTGTCCCAAAATCACATGTGGTTGGCGGTTCTGCTTCATCATTAAACTTTCTTTCCAATCAACCTACATATTGTTCGCAGCCTCTTTCTCCCAGCTTGTAACTGAATCTGATGGATTTTCCTTCCAACAAACCCTTGAATCATCATTTCAGAGATGTTTCCTTCCTCAGAGCCTTCAACAACGGCAGAATTTCTAATCTACTGTCTTCACTGGAAAAGTTGGGGTACATTCAGAGATGTATCTGCCTTGAAAATAGTCCACGTTGACCTGTATGGCACAAACATCAGCACGGGAAATGTTTTCTAACATTTTGAATTGTCATAAACTTTTCTTTGATCATGTTTCTGCCATAAAATGTTTTATTAAATTTGCCAATGTTCAGTTCTATAGGAGTCATGGGCCCCAGCTTTTGGACAGATTCTGTAAGTTAGCTCATTTGCGGTACTTTGGTTGAAAATGTCTATGGAATCTCAATCATCTAGGTCAGGGGTGTCAAACTCGATTTCATTGAGGGCCACATTAGGGTTGTGTTTGACGTCAAGGAGCAGGTATGTGTGTTTGTGGCCAGGGTGGGCGTGGCCAGCTTGATGTCACTCATGTCGGGGGCACCTGTGGTGGCCCAAGCACTCACTGGCAGAGGCACCGCAGGCTGGTCCTTCGCTGTTTACAGGGCGACCCTACGGGTCAGATCTAAGCACCCCGCAGGCCAGATCTGGCCCACGGCCTTGAATTCAACATCCCTGATCTAGGTCATGGTTGACCTAAAAGTACTTTTTCTGAAAGGCAACTGGATTTGTTTGTTTTTTCTTTGAAAATCTTTCACTTCTCATCCAAGAACTGAAGAACCTTCTTGACTGAGAAGAAACATTTTCAAAGAAAATACCAAAAAAGTCCAGTTGCCTTTTGAAAAAAGCAGCTTTGGGACTTCATTGAAAATGTTTTGCCGTATTTCAAGGTCAGAGTAAAGTGAGTTTAATAGTGTGCATGTATAAAATTTTATTTATATTGATTTCCTCAGGCTACCAGTTGTTAGACATGCAGGAGTCTTTGTGTTGAGTTGGATAGGTGTAGGGAGATAATCATCCAGGTTGAAGATGCACTTCACTGATGCACATCATAGAATTCAGCCAATTTAGACTTTGGTTTTTAAACAAAGATATTCAAATCCCTATGGATGCAAATGTATTCTAAAGCTGTTGCTTGTGATTGTGTTGATATCGCACACTTAAGTAAATAGTGAAAAAAGATTGTAAATTATTAATTTCCCCCCCTCGCTGGGGAATTTAAATGACAATTTATATGTGCTTCTTTAAGCAAAGCCTATTTATCTATTTTGTATATGTGGAATTTGAACTATCAGTATGTATACAATACTCAGCCCTCTGGCTCAGTGTCTGAACCTTGGAAATTGTCTCTTTCAGCCATCTTCAATATCATATATACTGAACTTATTAAGTATTAACCCTGTTCAACTATAATCACAATAACTGTATTGCTTTAGGATTTTTTCATACTTACCTTTTGGAATTTGAAGGGGAAAAAAAGAAATGAATGTGGATTATCAGTGTTGCTTTTGATAGTACCGTATGATTTATTTCTCTGAGCAAAGGTTCCCCAGAATTGCAACATCAATGCTTTGATCTACTAAATCAAAGGGGCAGCTAAGAAAAGCAGGCTAGAGAATTACGACTCAGCTGCAAGACAGAAAAACATCACCCCTCCCAAATTACAGATGAAGGCTGAGGTAGGTCACCCAACAAGTTATTAAGTAGCATAATCGAGTGGTTTAAGGTTGCAGAGATCTTACTTGACATTGTGAAAAATATCCACCTCTTGTTGGAATGATACCTGCATAAGGGCACTTGAAGGCCTGGTTTAAGCAATGTGACATTGTTTCTATAAACACTGAAATATGAAGATATGAGTAAGTTGAGGAATGCTTATTTGTGGCAATGGTAGCAATGTTACATTAAGCAGAATCCCCCTTTTCTGGTAAGTGTGCAATGTAATTATTTACATTTGCTGGGAAAGTCACCATTTTCTCTCTCTCTCTGAACTTTTACCATTCCCTCAAACCCTAATACATACTACATACATTCCCTCAAACCCTAATACTCTTTAGCCTGAGAGGCAGGCTAAAGAGGATGCTCAGTAGAATGTAAACAAAGCCAAGGAATCTGTGGGACCGTCACAGGACCTGCATTGATGTCATTTCTAAATGGAGTTCCCTTGAATTAAGCCCAGAGACAGGCTTCAAGGAGATCCAATCCTGGGGAAAAAAATTAATCTAAGGAAGTGGAGAATGAATCAGGAGGAATTTCTGGAAAGCAGCTACCTAGTTTTTAAGGAAATAAAAGATGCTGCAAATCTGCCAACAATTAAAGAAAAATGACTAATTTGGCACAGCATCTTAGCTTTCAAATTCTTCTCCAACAATATTTATTTATTAAACAAATTCATTAAGCCACCTAACTCACTCAAAAGTAACTCTGAGTGGTTTATATACTCTTTCCATCTAATCCAGTCCATGGCTGGCTAGGGAATTCTGAGAGCTGAAGTCCACTAATCTTAGATTGCCAAGGTTGGACACTAATCAATTTGCATCTCAACAGCCAGGGAGCTTGACTAACCATGAGCTTTCCTAACTCCTGCACAAGAGTAAATTATTTTATAAAATGTTATTTCAATAGGAACATTTCGGTAGGAAATTCAGGATTGTAAGCATGGATTTTCCCCAAGATATGGGTGTTAGGATGCCAGTACAGATTGATTATAAGTAGCTTAGAGTAATGATATACTTCACCGGGTCCTCAATTACCGGTATTCATTCTCAACTTTGTGACATGTTTCCTTATGGCCACATGAGCATTTTAAAAATTCAGCTCATTTTCCTATAACCTGGAATTATAACTGCCTAGAAACAGCACTAGGTGCTGGAGAAAACTCCTGCGAGTCCCTTGGACTGCAAGGTGATCAAACCAGTCAGTCCTAGAGGATATCAACCCTGACTGCTCTTTAGAAGGCCAGATCCTGAAGATGAAACTGAAATACTTTGGCCACTTAATGAGAAGGAAGGACTCACGGGAGAAGAGCCCAATGCTGGGAATGATTGAGAGCAAAAGAAGAAGGGGACGGCAGAGAACAAAGTGGCTGATGGAGTCACTGACAGTCGGTGTGAGCTTAAATGGACTCCGGGGATGGTAGAGGACAGGAAGGCCTGGAGGAACACTGTCCATGGGGTCGCGATGGGTCGGACATGACTTCGCGACTAGCAACAATAGAAACAGCATGACATGCGTTAGCTAATTTTATCTGAATGGTCATCCGTCTATGAATCCCTTCCCTCCAATCTCTGCCAGGCAGTTCAGGTTAACCATAATTCAGAGACGTACACACAAATTATGACCAAAACACAAAATACTCAGGGAATACCCTGGAAAAAAATAAGTTTTTTTTTAATTGAAGAACAGAATTCCAATTGATAGATTAGAGGGCAAGTCAATATCGGGCCTTTGGGCAAAAATTATTACTTTTGTCTCCAGAAGCCTTTAAAGTGACATGATGCACCTTAAATAAATTAAGGGGACAGCAGTTCTCTTTCATCATTGAAGCTTCACTTCATGCTCTTGGCAAAATCTTCACCTTTCTTGATGGAAGCTTTCAGCTCTGCAATGGCCCCGGCCACCATCTTCTCTTCAAAAGGAGTGATCTTGCCAATACCCAAGTTTTTCTCAATACCGTTTTTCTGAGAGCAGGGACAGGAAGATTGAAAGTTAGCACACAGTAGTAAGACATTAACAGCAAGCACAACTTTTCACTGGAAAATAATTAACTCTTGGGAGCCAGAAAACACATAGACTATTCCCAAGTTTCAAAATAGGTCGAATTAGCTGAGCCATATTTAAAAGAAGGCTCTTGATAAAAACTTGTGTCAATGATGTATGCTAATAGCCTACAAATGAACTGCTGTTAACTAATATTCTGGCCTGACTTGTCCCATTATTACTATTATTTGACTAGATTCTTACACTATCAAGGGCTAATTGTCCACTGTGTACATTTGTCCACTGGATAACTGCCTCGGAGCTATTAGAGCTCCAACTCATCATGTATTTACCCTACATAGGCTACCGATTAGAGGGCTGGTTTCAATTTAATAAGTACTAACATGGACTTTGGAAGCTTGATTAGCCAAGGGCCTGATTGACAGAAAACTTCCTCTGCAAATCAAGGGACTTACTTTTAAAGATCATCACCTCAAACATTATCAAGATCATTTGTTACTGGCCATTGTTACAGGACCTTAGTCTTAGGGCTTGATATCTTAACTCCCGTCAGTCACAGTCAAAGAACCGGAGTCTACTCCAGCAGAAACAAAAAGTCCACTTTTTTTCAAGGATATTACAGCCACCATTAGTATATGTAAGTTTACAGACTGGGGTTCTAATGGTTGTTTATCAATTAGACAACCCCTAGGTCCCACCAATAGTTTACATACTAGTTAAAACCCACTAGATCTAAGGGATCCCTCCTGTAGGGGGAAGGCTTCCTCCTACACCAATCTCAGGCTATCAAATTCATCATCTTGGAACTGTTGGAAGTCCAACTCTCTCTTTTTCTCTTTTTTTGACAGGCTTTTAACAGTTCATTTGTTTTAGTATCAATTTTAATGTATTCTTGGTAAGTATCCTGAGTACTCTGCAGAGCAGAAAAGCAGGGCAGAAATAAAATAAACCCCTTTGGGGTGCCTTTTAAAACAAATGCAAATAACAAATATCAGGCAAGAGCAGCTCCACAGCAGCCAATACTGTGAAAATCTATTCCTGTGGAATAGAAACAGGCATGTTCCCCATGTTATTTAATGTTACCTATTAAAAAAAGGTCTGGCATAGTCTATTTTTTGATTAATGTTACTATAGTTTGCCGTCTTGCTGCTCTGCTATTTATTTGAATGCTGACTTATAGATAAGATTGCTTTCATTAATTATGTACCACTGGGAGGTTTTTTTTCCTAAAAGGTAAAGTGGTTAACAATTACATCACTAGAAGACAATCATACATAAAGCAAATTAAATTAAGAGCTGCCCAGATTATGTACCCCAAGTAGCAGTGGTGTTGAAAAGTAAGGACATTCTGTTTCCTCTGATCGGACGAAGGCACATTCAATGACACCTTCTTTTCCATTCACAGCATCTAGGACTGAGAAGACAAACCGGGCGCCAGCATAGGCCATGGACAACGTAGCTGAACCTGTTGGAATAAAAGAGGAGGATTCCTTCTGTGGGGTTTCCTATAGGTTTTCCCAATATAAATCTAATAATAGTCATTTCATTTAAATCACTGAAATACATTTAGGTATAATATATTAGGTATAATGCTCTCATTAGTTTGCCTAAGAATCAAAGCAGCCCATACAAGAGTAAATGATGACACCTATTAGCCTGTTCCACTAGTCTCAGTTGTCCATCTATATTATGGAAACAATAAAGTTGATCCATCCTAGAGAACTACGGTACTTGAGATTTCAACACTGTGAACTGTTTTCTGCTTCCTTATTTGTTGTTGAGGGTTTTTTTGGTAGAGGAGGATTGGCTAACAAGATTGTGTCTGTCATCTTGGCTGAGAGATAACTTTTTGGCTCCATCCTTTTCTAAACAGTTTCAAATAAAGGTTGAGTAATAAGGTCTCATACATTGAGAACAATTAATCAGTGGAGCAGCATGCTTCCAAAGGTTGTGGGTACTCCATCTCTAGAGGTTTTTAAGAAAAGATTGGACAGCCATTTGTCCAGAATGGTATAGGGTCTCCTCCTTGAGCAAGGGTTTGGACTAGATGATCTCCAAGCTCCCCTCCAACTTTGTTATTCTGTATTCTCTTTTCCCGTTTCTTTTCTATTATGTTTAGTTTATAAACCTAAAGGCAGAGACTGACTTGTTCTTAATCTCTGTAGCGTGGTACACATTAGACCAGGAGTGTCAAACTCAAGGCCCGGGGGTCGGATCCGGCCCGCGGGGTGCTTAGATCTAGTCCGTGGAACTGCCCTGGAAAGAACGAAGGACTGGCCCTCAGTGCCTCTGCCAGTGAAAACAGAGCTCTGGTGGGCCCCACTGAGCTCCATTTTCGCTGGCAGAGGGTTGCAGGAAGCCATCGCAGCCAAAAACAGAGCTTGGGAGCCCATTTTCGCTGGCACAGTGCGCAAGCCGCCACAGGCACTCCCCACACCCACCCTGGCCACACTCACCCTGGCCCACGAGGTCAAACACAACCCTGATGCGGCCCTCAATGAAATCGAGTTTGACACCCTTGCATTAGACACTTCACAAAAGGGAACAAAAGCTAGTCAGAGACCGCTTTCCAAAGACAGCATATTATCCTGAAAAATAGCAGCAGGGAACCTGTTTCTTTACTATCCCTCAAGACTAGTACTTGGGTCTAATTGTCAGCTGCCCTGAAATTTGAAAAAATAAAGAGAAGTACGCCTTTGCCCACATTATAAGCAGAGAGCTTTTGTCAGCCTCCCCAAGAGTTGTGGCAGGATAGGAAAAATCTAATTAGCAAGCCCTAAGAAATCAAGGACATGAAAGCTTAATTCAATTGAAGCAGCACAGTTAAAAACAGCATTGGCTTTTATACTGAAATGATCAACTGTTAATGACTGGCATTGTGCATGCCTGGGTGGGTGGGCAATGGAAATTCAAGGCAGGGATCCATTTACAGCAAGAAATAAGCCTCACTTAGGGATGCAGGTTGCCCTTGTGTTCCATAGTTTCAACTGTTAAGCAGGGATCTTGGTATGTATGTACATATGATTTGGTGTATATATGTGTAGGTAGTCCTTGACTTACAACTGTAATTGAGTCTGGTCATTACAGTTGTAAGATGTGCCAGTCATAAAGCGGGTCATTACATGAGCAATCAAATTTTACTTCTTTTTTTTTTTTTGCAACATTCATTAAGCAAACCCATATTTTACTATGGGCCAGTTTTTGCTAGAAACTGGAAATAATTGCTGGTTTTCCCCAAAAATGTCATAAATCATGATCGTGTGGGATACTGCAAAGAGTATAAATGCAGGCCACTTGCCAAGCACCCCAAATGCAATCATGTTTCATGAGTGTGGGCAACCATCAGAACTTTTTTTTTTTAATTTGATTTATATGCCGCCCTTCTCCGGAGACTCAGGGCGGCTTACAATGTGCTCAGCAATAGCCTTCATCCTTTTGTATATTTATACAAGGTCAGCTTATTGCCCCCACAACTGGGTCCTCAATTTACCTATCTTAGAAAGGATGGAAGGCTGAGTCAACCTTGAGCCTGGCGAGATTCGAACCTGCAGTAATTGTAGGCAGCTGGTCTTAATAACCAGCTTAATAACAGGGTGCCTTAGACCACTGTACTACCAAGGCTCTTCAAAACTAGGTCATAAGTAGTTGGGGGGGAGGGGTTCGTGCAGCCTGAATACCCAGCAGCAAAATCAAGATTATAAAAGGGCTTGGGAAATACAGAAACCATTTCATCTGATTTACTTATTCATTCATTATGTCTATTAATATGGCAGTCTACTTCAAATTCATGGCACTGGACAATTGGTAATAAAAATAACTTCAAAATATAAAACACTAAAACATACACATGGAAAAAATGCAGCCAAGGTAAAAATAACAATACAGTGGTACAACCATTGCCGGGGCTTACAAACACACTCAAATCTCCAGGCCCGGCAATTCGATAAACTCCTTCCATTACCAGCCAAACAAATTACTCTGAAAAAGGTGGTCACAAGAATGCCATGGAGAGCCTTGAGATGAGGCTGACCCAGGAGATCACAAATGAGGAACCAATCCATTGTGCGGACAACCCTTATGAGAGGAAGATGGGGAAAGTGCTGATACAAGCAAGAAGATGACTGTAGCTATGGAATCTAACCCAGTGGTGAAATGTAAAATTTGTTACTACCGGTTCTGTGGGCGTGGCTTGGTGGGGGGGATGTAATGTGACTGGGTGGACGTGGCCAACTTTTTTTTTTTTTTTACTTTTAAAAGCATTTTTTCTACAACCTCTTTGGCGGAAGAGGTTGTAAAAAAATGCTTTTAAAGCCTCTGACGATCCCAGCTGAGTTGCCTGATGCAGAGGCTTTTTTTCTTTTAAAACCCTCTGACAATCCCAGCTGAGTTGCCTAATCGGCAGAGGTTTTTTTTTCTTTTACAAAAAAATTTTTCTACAACCTCTTTGGCCAAAGAGATTGTAAAAAAAAATGCTTTTAAAAGCCTCTGACAATTCCAGCTGAGCCGCGCAATCATCAGAGGCTTTTTTTTTCTTTTAAAAGCATTTTTTCAGCGAAAGAGGTTGTAGAAAAAATGCTTTTAAAAATTAAAAAAAAAGCCTCTGATGATTGCGCGGCTCAGCTGGGCATGGGGCGGGGGGGGGGTGCTGCAGGGATTTTTGCTACCGGTTCTCCGAACCATCCGCCTCCATCGCTACTGGATCAGGCGATCCGGTCTGAACTGGGAGCATTTCACCCCTGATCTAACCCCCCAATTTCTCATTATTAAGGTCTTGTGGTTTCTTGCAATTACATACCAGAAAAGCTCACCTGTACTCCAGGTAGAGGGGAAATATTCCACAAACTAACCTGCGCCTGCTTTTGCTTTGACAACTTCAGTTCCAGCTTCCTGAATCCTTTCAATAAGGGTCACCAGCTGAGCTTCAGGAAAATCCACCTTTGGTGTGCACTGCAATAGGAAAAGAACACAGGATTTATCTCATTCTCTATCATACACTTATATTATTGGGTTTTGAACAGGAACTTTCAACAGCAGAACTGAAGCTTCTTTCTCCATCCCTTACTGATACACCAATCAAGAATCAGATCTGTATTAGCTTATATTGCAGACCCAGCCTTCAAGTCAACAGTCATATATTTGTGTTCCAAGAGCAGTGGATTCTGTCAGGAAAAGGATTGTGGAACCCAAATCTTCTACTCCACCATTTCTCAATTATCCTCCTCCAATTTTCCAGAATAAAGCAGCTGACAGATTCCTTCTAAATGAAAACAACCTGGGGGCTGATCAATGGTGCAAAGACCTAAGGAAGGGGTTCAGCAGTTAGTTTTCCAAAAGAGAGTAGTAGTCCTTTAAAATAAGAAGGCATACTCATGACTGCCTGTACTGTTAACATTCTGGACCAGCTGAAGCTTCCAATGGTTCTTCAAGAGCAACCCCATGTAGGGTACAAAGGAGTAGTTCAGCCATGAGGCGATCAGGGTAAATGACTGAAGGCGCCTCTGATCTAGGAAAGGTTGCAACTGGCACATCATCTGAGCCTTCATAGCCACAGATGCCATCTGCTCATTCAGCAGGTGCTATGACTCCAAAAGGACCGCCAAATTGTGCATCTTCCTGGAATGGCAAAGTGCAAATCCACTCAAGCTCAAAGCTGGAATAGCCCAGACTTGGGTGGTCCAAACAATCACAGCCACTCAATGTTGGTAAGATTGACCCAGAGATGGTTCCTCCTGTCCAAACCCACACAGCTTCCAGGCACTGGGAAAGAACCTTGCCAGCTTCAGTTGAAAGATATAATTATATTTCAAACCTCAAAATTAGGCTATTTTCATTTTTGAACACAGAGCTACTGAAATGTAATTGTAACACACACCTGTGAAATTAGGGGGATGATGGTCTTCCCTGCATGGCCACCGATCACAGGAACATTGACACGAGCTGGATCCAAGCCCTGTGGAAATGGCAATTTTCAAGATATGTTTGGAACTCAGCTCTGCCCCAAGCTGGATGGATCACAGGTAAGCACAATGTGCATAATTCAACAGTAAAACCTCCCACTCCTCACAAAACAGAAAAAAATTGGAAAATTAAAAATGTAAGAAGAGGATATATAGTCTATAAATCTTCCTTTTGCTTTTTTTGTCAGAGAAATTGGAATTCAAACTTACACTGTTTAGGTTCTCAGTTCCAACTGTGTTCTGATCTGGATTTTTCCCCAATTTAAAAACATACAGCTTGTTACCTCGAGGGCCATACCAGGGTTTTGTATGTCATGCTGAGAGATGCACTTCACTTAAGCCAGGAGGCTTAATGGTAAAATGGAAACGTTAAGCCTTTTTTTCATTGTACACTTCAATATTCCCAAATTAAACAAAAATAGCTAACATTTTTAGTCCCGTTGACTTTGACTCTGGGGAGCTTTAGGAACACAAATGGTGTTTGTGCCCACAAATGGTGGGCCTCCAGGTGCTGCTTCTTGCAACTCAACTCTGAGTTACTGAAAAATCCGGACAGGCTGCAATCAGCCAGGCTGTTTCTATGATTTGCAAAAGGAAGAAGTACACATTTGCAAACTGCTTAGGATATTTTAGAGGTATTCTAGCCATGTAATACTAAGAGAGATGAACTACTGTTTTGTAGCTGGGCATCTCTGCAACAATTTACCAATGTGGTTGATCCAAATGTGGTCAGAAAACAGATTCTTTGGCTGTTTCTTCTTTACGTCCTGACAGTAGGCTAATAATGCAGACTAATTCTGGAAATGATTGCCATGCAGCCAAACCAAAAGGAGTAAACCAGAACCATGTCATGGGAAGTCTATTTATGATCCTAGCAAGCCTAATGCCAAGGTGACAAGAGGACATACTGTCCTGCACAAACAGACAGATGTGGTTTGCAGTTGGCCAGGAACCAGTTTTTCACAGCTTGGCTTTTGAGAGGACAAGTTTTCTACTGCTCACTAAACCTTTTTAGCTAGCAAGATCCCAGAGATTCCAGAGGAACAACTATTAGCCTCAATGTCTATGGAGATTCTCAGTCATCCAGGTCATGGTTGTCCCAAAGGTGCTTTTTCAAGAGGCAACTGGACTTCTTCAGCTCTTGGATGAGAAGCGAAACATCTTCAAAGAAAAACCAGAAAGTTCAGTTGCCTCTTTAAAAAGCACCTTTGGGACAACTCTTAGCCTCCTTCACAGTTTGTTAGTCAGGGAATAGCATCAATGCTGTTGAAACTGAAAGATTAAGCATGTATTAGAGATCAGCAATAATTTTAGATGGCATCCACTATTATATTCCTGACTTATATAATTTCATTATGGGGTAGGGTGTTGAAGGCTGGAAAATCCCACCAAACCACACACACTGGTAAGGTATTACCACCCATTCACAGCGTGGAACACTAAGGCATAAACAAGCAGTGTCCTTGACTTGCTGAGATTGCTAGCATTTATTTTTTACTAGCATGTATTTTATTTATTTATTTATTTGTTTGTTTTAATTTCTATACCGCCCTTCTCCAATATAGGACTCAGTAAAATTTAGTCCCTTATTGAACCTACAGGGACAAACCTCTGAGCATAAGCAATGACCCCTCAAGATCAAAGAATGAAGTTTATTCTTTGCCTTAGCTCATATGAAAATTGGTCTAATGGTTAAGGCACTAGGCTAGAAACCAGATGATTGTAGTTCTAGTCCCTCTTTAGTCATGGAAGACAGCTGGGTGACTTTGGGCCAGTCACTCTCTCTCAGCCCCAAACACCTCACAGGGTTGTTGTTGTAGGGAAAATAGGAGGAGGAAGGAGTTTTAGAAGTGTTCTCAACCTGTTATTTATAACAATAATAAAGGTAGGATTAAAAAATATCTTTTAGAAATATGCCAAAATGGTAATGAATTCTGATTCATAATCACATTCCTTGACCATGCCTGTTTGGTCAACCAATCAATGGGAAAAACTAAAATATACCCAAAAAAAAAAAAAAACACTTAGTAATGAGAGAAAATTTATTATGGTCCCACAACTGATATACTCCTAATCGGCTCTGGATAATTCCCGATTCCCCCAGAGCAGATCCGGGAAATCACATAGAAATGTACTAATTGGTTTCCAGACTGATAATAGTCTCCTGAATCTTTATGTAAACAGCCAGCTGCAAGCTTTTCCATTATAGTAGCAGTGCAGATCCACCTCCTTACCATATTATAGGAAATCTATTAATCAGGAAATCGGTGCCCTAAGATACACAGGGATAAATTAGCTCTAAAGGAGAAAAAATGTAGTTGCATTTTTCTATGTCTATGCCTCTTCTCAATTTTATTTTAGCAAGAGAATACTGTAACAGTCATGCTTGGAAAAATAAATTTTGTTGAAGCTGACAGGAGGATAGAAAGAAGAATCCATTTCAATGGAAAATGCCTTGCTGTGAAAATGACACCATTTATTGCAACCTGACTCTACCAACATACCTTCAATTCAGCTACAAATGTATTTGCTCTCACAATGTCCAAAGTTGTGACACCAAAAATTGTGTTAGGATTATATACACCACGTTTCTTAAAAATCTCGGAAGTAATTGGGATGGTGGAATTGACCTGAAAAATGAAAATAGTTTATTGCCTCAATTTTAAATATACTACATTCTTTTTGGGGTCTTTTATCTTAATTTTCTAATATTTTAAACTTCCCTTGAAGCAGCTCTCACCCAAAATGTTTTAAAACAGAATTTCAAGTTTATATATTTAATATTATTTTGAACGTAAGATGATAAAACAATCATAAAACAATATGTAAAATCAGATCCATCTTTATTCAATTCCAGCACCTTTTCCTTTACAGTAGAAACCACAAGAAAAATATAAAGGAATAGATCCCCACAAATTGTTTTAGTAGCACACACATGCAAATGGAATTCCTTGAATATATCCTAAGTAACAGTTCTACATAAACAGTTCTACCATTAGTATCCGTTACCTCTCAATGACCACTTCAGTAATTGGCTGTTCTCCATTCTGTGGCAGGGAATGTGGTAGTCTGTGATTCTAATCTGAATTAACATGGAGGCGATGGAAATCTATGTATATGGCTCTCTTGGAAACATGGGGAGTCTGTGATTAATGCTCAGTAGGCCATTTGGTTTCCACCAGTTATAGTAAAAACAGATATGTGCTTAAAATGGCAGCAATGTGTCTACATTTTACTTATGTGGCTTATATGAAGCTATTGCAGCCAACCATAACATATTTGCATGATACTTCTCAAAGAACATAGCTGGAATGTACTTACCGGATTTGCAATAATACAGATAAGAGCTTTAGGGCAATGCTGGGCACAAGCAGCTGCCAAGTTAGCAACGATGGTAGCATTTGTATTGAACAGGTCATCACGAGTCATCCCTGTATATTAGCATAAAGAATCTGTTAACAGTGTTCTGCGCTCCATCCAGATCATACTTGACAGATATGTCAACATAATTTACTATCAATGCCCCCACTCCCTATATACTGCAGCGTACAGCTAAAATTGCTCCCCCCACTCAAAAGGCCTGGTGGCTCAGCAGACTAAAAAGCATTGTGATTAACACCAGCTGTCTGCAATTACTGCAAGTTCGAATCTCACCAGGCTCAAGGTTGACTCAGCCTTCCATCCTTTCTAAGGTAGGTAAATTGAGGACCCAGTTTGTGGGGGCAATAAGTTGATTTTGTATAAATACACAAAAGTATGAAGGCTATTGCTTAACGCATTGTAAGCCGCCCTGAGTCTCCGGAGAAGGGTGGCATATAAATCAATTTTTAAAAAAAAATCAATATTAAAATTAATTAAAAGGCAGGCTGAGGGCTTTTAGGGTGTTAACCAGCCCCACAGCTCCTTTGGGAGCCCCATTTGGCAGCAGCAAATTGTTAAATGTATTTTAGGAGACTTGAAGTTGATATCAAAAATTTCATGAAGGATCAATCTGTTCACATTGCAAACAATTGACCCCACATACAATGCAAGAGTCATATGGAGACAGTAAAAAGCACAGCAACAGAGCTACGATCACTACTGGACAAAAATTCCAAGGAAACTAAGGCTAAGGCCTCCTTAAATGACTCTAGCTGATTTATAATCCTTATAGAGCTGTTCTGTAGAGATAGGAAGCACTAAGAATTCACAGGAAATAATTTTTGTGCCAGGAGTTGGACAAAGGAACAAAATAAGGAGAAATCTTCTACAAGATAGAAGAGGGGAAATCTTTCAAATGGGTTAAAGTAGTGTTTTGAAGAATAAGGAAGGAATTGACAAAATACTGCAAGCTTTAATTTATAGGGCAGCACATATTAAGATTTACTCTAATTTCACCGAATACTTTTATAACAGATACATAACAGCCCAACAGCAGCATACAAGGAACACTGCAGCATAAATAGATACAAGCTCTTTTTTCCCCAATTTGCAGAATATGGGCAAATCTTAACATCCATTATGGCTAGATGCTCTTTGCAATGACTCCATGTGACCTGGATCTCTTTACAATCTCTCAGACTACAACTTACCAGGCTTTCTAGGGACTCCAGCTGGGATTACTACAACTTCACTGCCCTTTAAGCAATCTGGCAACTGCTCCGGTCCTAGGAAACCTAAAGCAATGAAATGAGCAACCATATTTACATCCTTCTGTTGGCTGGGAATTCATTGAAAACATCAATATAGGGAATAATTATTTTGTTTAGAAAGATTTGTACCTGGAATAGAAAATTTTCTATCAATACCTAAGAAACTGGACAGTTTAAAACTGATTTCCCTAATCAGTTTCAATGGTATTACCAATAACCTATGGCTCACAGAACACAAATATAGCCAGATTAGGATTTTTATGGAACAGGAGATAAACCAGTAAAAGACATAAGAGTATACATGTAAAGCAAGCATAAGCCTAAATTGATTCACATCCAAGAGATATAAATTTTCAAACTGGACATGACAGGCTCAGATTGCACCAATAAAACAGATTCTATGATAAACAGAAGTCATAGATAAAACAAAGTAAAAAGATTTCAATTTCTTAAGGTCATGGAAATGCCTCAAATGCATTACAATCATTCTTGTAATACAAACCATAAATTTAGCTTTAGAACCAAATAAGGTCATTAACTATTTTTATATAGCCTGGTCTTAGTTTTCACACAATTAAAGACAAAAAATTTTGCTGGTCTCCAACTGCTTTAGATTCTGATAAATTTGTGCTTGTTCAGAACTAAATTTAATAGAATTTAAGATCCAATAAAGATAATCCAAGCTGCAGTTTTCATGAAAGAGTAGATATCTTCCTATCCTGAATTGTAGGATACAGGGGAAGCTCATTTTAGATTAACAGATGAGGAACCTTTTTCCTGTCAGTGGTTGCATGCCAGGATCAATCTCTTTTCCTCGCTGCCCATGAGTGACCAAGGAGGATATATTGTTTTAAAAGCATATATGATCTGATTGCCTTTAGAAGCTTTTAAAATCAGGCAAACTGAAGAAACTAGTCAATCCATGATTGAGATTCTGACTACTGTCATTAATAACTAGTTGAAATCTATCAATAGTAGCTTTTACTATCGCAACAGTGTCCATTTAATAGGTTCCCTGAATTTTAGTGGCGCACAAGGAAATTATAAAAATAAAGCAAAATATCTGAAGTGAACAGATATCTCTTACCTTTCACTTCAGCTCTTGTTTCGATGTGGCTGAGGTCAGCTGCAACACCAGGTGTGTGTGCGATATCATAGAGATTGAGTTGCCTGACTAAGGGGCTGTTCTTCAACAAGAGGGAGAGAGGCTGGCCAATTCCACCAGAAGCACCAAGTACGGCCACTTTAGCATGATTCTGAATAGGACAAAAAAAAAAAAAGAAACACAGAGATCCAAATGTGCATCCTAGAATTATTTGTAAGAAGCTTCTCCATTTTTTTTATATCATTATCCCTTATATGCTGAGCTTTGGAAGGATGGTAAAGTGTTTTAATGTTTTAATTGATTAGATATCAAATTGCAGAAGACAAAGTGAAATATAGTAAAAATCTCTGGCTGCAGCTCTAGGCACAGAATTGGTAACTCAAGCAGAGCAGCATATAGCACAGTGGTATTCCACTGTGGTGGGTAGACATCTACCACATGGGTCTACTCCATCTCCCCACTTTAACTAGCCTGAATTTACTCTCCAAAGTCCCATTCATTTGCCTTCACCAACAACCAACAAGGAGAGGCATGGTTGAGGCAAGCTGTGACCAGCTGATTATTGGAAAAAGCAGAGACAGGACAGAGCTGGCTCTAATCTGGCCAGATGATTAGCAGTGCTTGTATAGAAGCCTCTGAGAGTCTAGTCAAAATCTGCTCATAACCTTAATTCTGCTTGTTGCTTCAGCTTCCACCTCAAGTATTGAAGAAACAGTTATTTGGGGGATAAAATATAAAGTATCTCAGAGTCTTCACATTCAAAAAAAAATATTTTATGTCCATATTCATCTTGTCTGTATTGAATTAGGAATGAACAATTAAATGCTTAACGCTATCTGTGATCTCCTAAATGTAGAAATATGGAAGATTGTTTTCTGAAGCAATATAATGTGGTAATATTAACTTATATAAATCCAAGCAGAAACAAGAGAACATCAGCATTTTTAGGGAAAAGTCTAAATGCTTGTTGGAATTGAGCAATAAATTCTTATCTACATTTAAAATCAAGGAGAGAAGCAACCTAGAACTAAGGAGAAATTTCCTGACAGAACAATTAATCAGTGGAACAATTGGACAACCACTTATCTGAAATGGTGCAGTATTTTCTGCCAGAGCAGGGGGTTGGACTAGAAAACCTCCAAGGTCTTTTCTGACTCTGTTATTTTGTTAAAATGGCTTACTCTAAGCTGTTGTAAGAATTTCCAAAAACCATAACCTATGATGATACAATTCTGTATCAGGCCAGTAAAAAAGATTGGGTTGTCATCTGAACAATTGCAAGAATGTATCAGAAATCATGAGAAATATGTTGAGACAGGAGATTTCTATCCTGTGACCAAGGAAGAAAGTTCAGATATTGACATTTGAGTTTTTAATGGTACACTGCTGATAATGCATTTCTGTTACAATTGCAAATGTGAATGCAACCTTGTGTTGCAATTGGCTACTGGAATGAACTAAAGGTAAAGGGAAGATTTTCAAGATAACTCTGTGTTCTTCTGCCTGCAGTGACGTCATATCTGGCTTTAAAGTTTCAGTACTTAAAATTTTATTCACCTCCCTATGAAAAGCTAGTTCCAAATCCCTAAATAAGTAAATTAAATCTTACAAAGATTTTAAGATATGGGAAGTTCAGGAACATTAACCTAACCACACCAAGTGTTAGACTTAAACCAAATCAACTTATTTGTGATCCTTTCTGGGGATCCTTTCCAACAATTGTGAAATAATAAAGTTAAATCTTTATTCAAATATTTTATCCAAGTTTCCTCACAGGCTTTATATTAATTCATAAAGTTACATCTGAAAATGAGGAAGAGAGGTTTAAAAATGGTCAGTTATCTATGTACCAGACATAGTATATAGTATATTCTTGCTTCCTTGTTCCTTATACAATATATCACATCTATTAAGCAAGCAGTAAGAAAATGCAAGGAATATATTCAACAATAACTGCATGCCAAAGGCAGGATGCATCACTCAGCTGGGAAACTGCAGAGCAAGTTAATTTCTTTAACTTCAGCATTAGGAGATATCAAGCAAGATAATCTTGATAAAAAAAAACAGGAAATGTACAGCCCTCTAGAAGTTATTCAGCTGTGATTCTAGCACTTACAGAAACTCAAATCAAGCAACACTAGAAAGTAGAGCATTGATTTATGGAACAACTTCAGAGGAAAGATATATATTTCCAACATTTGCATAAACCAAATAAAATATTAAGCTATGAACTGAAATTCATCATGTCTAGTAACAGATATGAAAAGTTCTTCTTGTCCTAAGACCTACACAAAGTAATACAGTCAAGTAAAAATCAACCAATCCTTCTAAAGTGAAATGAAACATTAAAAAGAAAAAAACCTGCATGTGTGAAAAGAATCAGGAAAAGATTTCTGATCTACAGTGACACTGAATTATACAGTTTCATTGAATTATTATACATTATTCGGCTTTGATTGTTTACATTGTGACTTGGTCTATTTATGGATTTGTGGGATGCTAATGAAGCCCAATTTCACAAAATAATTATCTTATCTCCATTATTAAATATGAAGGTGCCTTTCACATTTTCTGATCGGCTACTTACACAGATCAACCACAAATTAAAATCCACATGAATGAACCATTGGCCAGAATTACCTTATCAAGACCTTAGCTCTAATTCCAGAAATCCTCTTAAGACTTAGGCAGGAACAACAAGACCTAAAATTTAACGAGGGATCTCTCCCACTCCAGGTAAACGTCTCGCTTCTCCTCTGCAGCGCAGCCTCCACCACTTACTGACATTAAAATGCCTATCGTGACCAAACGTATTTTTCCCCTTATCCCACCTTTGTTTCTCTCCCGTTGTCTCTGTATTGGTAGAGGTCACTTTATACCAGTGTTTTTCATAGCAACTTTGAAGTGCGTGTCCCAAAGGTGCTTTTTTTTTTCCCCCAAGAGGCGACTGGACTTTCGGTTTTTCTTTGAAGACGTTTCGCTTCTCATCCAAGAAGCTTCTTCAGTTCTGGGACAATCATGACCTGGATGACCGAGAATCTCCACATACTTTGAGGTGCATGGATTTTAATGCCCAGAATTCCCCAGCCAACCTTCCCTATATATATATATATAGTAGGCTGGCTGGGGAATTATGGGAGCTGAAGTCTTTGCTGTAAGACTCTTATAAATGGAAAAAGGTCCCAATCAATCAATGCTAAAGCCTCAATCGAGAACGCCAGCAAGGGAGTAGATTGCTGGGGCTGCCCTTGTGGGGCACGTCTAGCCCCACGATCCCTTTAAACCAGGCCGGACACAGGGCCGCCCTCCAGACCCATCGGAAAGAATGAGTCTAGCCCTCCGTCTGCTCCGCATTCCCCCCACCACCACGCTCCTGGCTACCTGCGAGGTGGTGCCGAATCCTCTACGAAGCCCAGCGCAGGCAGATCGTGTGAGACGGGAGAACATGGCGGGAGACGTCGGCAGAAAAGGAAGGAAGGGCTCGGCGGGATTTATGCTCCTTATCCTCGACGACCTCCAGGCAGCGCGAGGGCACCGCGAGACTTCAAACACCCCCCCCCCACCCTCCGAGCTCTCGCGACAATTTGGCGGCTCGCGCTCGACGGCCTTGTTTTTCAAAACTCTCACTCGATCTCGCGAGACCTGTCACGTCGCGAAATCCGTTGTCGACCCTTTTTTATTTTTATCCCCGCGGGGGGGGGGGGGGGGGGAATCCAGTTTTAAAAGGGCTTTTATTTTATCTTTTTTTTTTTTCATTCTTAGGGAAGCCGCTGAGGGTCACGTAGGTTGAGATGGGCGACGATATAAATGTAACATACTTAAATAATACATGGAACAAAGAAAACGAATTCTTTCGCTGATTTTAAGCGCTCGCGTGCGGCTGTCTGGCGTTTAATTCCAATTTAGACGTTTGTCACAGCGGCAGGAAAGTTTCTCCGTTCATGCTCACGTGAGACTTGAAAGCAGGCTTTTAATTTACACTCCGAATAGAATTGCCTTCTCACAACGTCTGGCTTTGCAACGAAATAACGCTGAAAGAATTGAATGAGCCTGCCGGGTTCATTATTGCCAGCTCCACCCAGTTCTCGCTGTACTTTTCCTTCCCCAAACTCTCGGGAGCCCGTCGTATTCATTTCCTTTGGCTGTCACCTGCCAAGGCCCCCCAGGAATGAAACAGTCATTTCGCTCCTGGGGAACGCTTAGCGCCTCAGACAAAGTGAGGTTAAGCGAAAGGAACTTTAAACATATTTTCCTGACAGAACAATTAATCAATGGAACGACTTGCCTCCAGAAGTTGGGAATGGTCCAACACTGGAAGTCTTTAAGAAGAGATTAGATAACCATTTGTCTGAAATGGTATAAGATTTCCTGCCTATACTAATACTATACTAATACTTATACTATACTATACTATTATTACTATACTACTACACTGCACTATACTACACACTCCAGCTTTCAAGGTAAAAAGGGAGAAACTTCCCAACTCTCGCGGGAATTAGATCCATTTTATAACCGGTGACTGGAACTCTCGCGACAACTTAACCGCTTCGCCAAAAACGATTTCTCGTCATCAGCCTCTCGGGGTTGGGGTTCGCGTCGTGTATCGCGAGAGGAAGCGCGAGTACGAAAGCGCCAGTGACGTCCTCTCATAGTTACCATAAAGCGTCTCTCCGTTGGAGCGGAAGCTTCATAGGCCCGGTGGGTCTATATGGCAAGAGATGGCGATGGGGATGCGAAGGAGTTCAACCATAGGCGCAGCGATGCTTTTCTCCCTTGAAGTTGCCGGTAATGACCTGCCGAAGACCGATGATGGTAGAGTGGATGTAACTGTAGTAACTGTAACACATTAAAACTCGGTAATATGAAAAATAGATTCTGTGGTTACCCTGGTAACGGTGAACAGACACATAGCAACAGGAACCACAGTTGCCCTGACAATAGATGTCACGAACTGCACATGGCTGGTGGGTTTCTCTTTTTAATAATGCCTCCTCTTAGGTTCTGAACTGAGTTGATCAGTATTTTACATAACTTTTTTTCAATTTAATCTTGTATAAATTAATTAGATCGATAAAATAAATGTGGTTTCATTTCGTCAGCTACGTGACAGAGAACACAGAGATCTTAACCTAAATTTACTAGAGATATAAAAAAGATATTTTCAAAAAAAAAAACCTAAAAGCAAGACTGTGTTTCCTTAGCATAAATAATGTTACAATTATGTTCACATCTTGCGTTTCCTCGAAAGAATCCTTCCACGGAGGATTAATGTCTATATCTTGCTTTCTACTGTCCACAGTGATACTTCACAATTCCTCATATGGGTGCCTTTCTTAATAGAAATATAGAGGGTTGAACCTGGAATTTTGCCTTGCAAAGCGTAAGCTCTGCCATTGAGACTTCTGTAAAGAAGCGTTCACTATTCCATTTCAGCTTATTCATCCATAGACAGACAGCAGTTCTACCTGGGACCCATGAATGCGCACATTGACACACAGAGTTAGTGATTATCCTGTTAAGTTTGATGGTCTGTACCACACTTGCCATATAGTATTGCTAATCATAAAATTGACACGAGGCAAACTATATTACTGAGTACATAGCTAATTCAGCACTAAATGAGAAAGCTCCTATTTATTAGCAGTAGAGGGGAAAAATGAAGGTAGTGCCACCTTCATTGTATCAATAAAGCCAGTTTTACTGAACACTGCCTCTCCCTCAATTGCCATCCTAAAGTCTACTGTAAATCCCTTCTAATATTAAGAAGTAACGCTGAAATATTCTTATTTTCCTTTATTCATCCCTTCTGTTGTTTTTTTAAAATTTGATTTATATGCCGCTCTTCTCCGGAGACTCAGGGCAGCTTACAATGCGTTAAGCAATAAGTGTTTTCCTGTTATGTCATGTCTGTCTCTTTATTTAATCCTACTGGGAGCCATTCCACTTGAAGCACAAGGTAGAGGATGTTCAGCAAAAATTGAATCACTAAAACATAATCTCTTTTCTTTTTATATCAGGCATTTTCTTTCATAAGCCTAACCAACTGTTTTTTTGCTGATTTTTTGCAAGCCATTTTTCAATTGAGTTAACAAGATTTCCTATATTGAGTGTTACCTCTATATAACAATCCTATTTTTTTCTGCTTTTAGAGTGAACAGCATCCTGGTACCTTGGATTTCAGTTTAAATATGAACTATTTTTTTAATGGAGGAGCCACATGACTCTGAATTAACCTTCTACAAGAATTAATCTTTAGAGAATGCAATTGGATTGTGGCACTGAATAATTTTTTTTCCAGTGTGATGGCAGGAGTGACCTTGTGTGAACCAACAGAACTGTATAATTTGTTGAATCAGTCTACAAAGATCTCTAGATTAGCAGAGCCAAACTATCTCTGTTTATTGGGTAAGTGAAAGTTATCAAAGATAGTTACATTAATACATGGTGCAGTTGGACATAGGAATACTGCACTGTGCCTGCTAGTCATCAGTATCCATGTGAAAGAGGGCAAATGATGAGGCATTATGATGCAAATATTACCATTTATGTACTAAGTTCCATTCTTAACATGATGAAATCATGATACGGATAGAATATTAACATGGCTTGTTGCAGATGCCATTGCTGCTAAAAAAAATCATTTTTAAAACTGTTTCGTATAAATCCTGTATATTACTGTTTGAGTGTTGCTAGGACTATGAGCCAGTTGTGTACAAAGCTATCATCCCTTGATCCTTTAGCAAATCTTGAGGACCCTGCTCTAGCTTTGGGACTAAAGTTGATCAGCTGCACTTGAGGTTCTTACCCACTGAGACCATATTTATTTTATTTATTACCTTTATGTCCTGACTTTCATTCAGGAGCATTTGTATCTTCTGTCCTCTATTTTTCCCACCAAACTAACCCTGAGAAATAAGATGGGCTGAGAGAGAATGGTTTGTTCAAAGTCACCTAATGAACTTCTCTTAGAACTTGAGTCTCTGTACTGATTTCTTCAGTACCCACAAATGTCAAAAGTAGGGCTGGGGAGATTTAAAAATTGGCAAGCTGGTGAAGTTATGATGTTAACACTATCTCTTTAGAACATCTGCAACGCATTAGCACATATACAATAACCATTCCAAGATAGCCCTGCTGGTTCCTGGGCCATTCCTAGTTCAGCACTTTAACTACTACTTTTCACTGCCCTTCTTTTCATATAGATTTCAGTATAGATTTGTACTTGTAGATTTCATATAAATATATTTTAATTTTTCTTCTTGCTTTATTTTCAGATGCTCGTACCAAGAGGGAATATAATGAAAGCCATTTGATGACAGCACTAAGAGTCAAAACGGTGAGTTTTATTTCTGGAGAAGTATGATTTTTAATCTCCTCATGTACCCTAAATGAAGGATAGTAACCATGCAGAGATTTTTCTAATGGCTAGAAACTCTTTAACTTTCTTTGCTAACATTTATGGAACGAAATTAGCTATTGCTTTTATGGTCATACTCTACCTTTAGGCCAGCCTATGCACATTTATCCTGATATAGCCCTATCAGACAAAATGGGGCTTGTTGCTTTGTAAATATACATTACATGACGCAATAATAAAAGAGCAGAAACATAACTGAAACAATCTCATTCTTCAATGTATTGAAATAAATGGAAGAAAATAGAATAGATTTGGCTTGTTGCCTAGAAAGCAAGAGGGAAGAAACCAGGTTCCTGTGATTAATGTGTTCCAACATTTGGACTACTGATGTGAAAAGTGTTTTGAAATTAAAACAAACACATTAAAAAGCCCTGTTTCATGCTTGAATGTACTTCCCAACATTATCAGTTCTGTTCCATTAGTAATCTGAAACCATTCTGAAGTGTTTCAAGTTGAAAACACTTCCTTTGAATTTTGAAAGTGAAAATCTTTTAATTTAGGGAATATAATTTGATTTTGATGACTTGTTTTTGAACAAAGAATTAGGGTCAGGATTCAGAATAGTTCTAAAACTGTTCTTAATTGGCAAGGCAGGTTCCTGCTAGACTAGACATTTGTTTGTTTTGAATACAGCAATCAATGGTTCTTGGGGAACCTATTGTTCCATAGCCGTTTCCATAAATAACATTGAGCATTTAGGGACCAGAGTTTTGAGGTAGCTATATCATCCGTCCACACCAATATGCATATGTGACAGTGCTATAGTTTCTTGGCCTATTGAGACAAGAAACACACAAACGCTGTATAGAATAGAACAGAATAGAATTCTTTATTGGCCAAGTGTGATTGGACACACAAGGAATTTGTCTTAGGTGTATATGCTCTCAGTGTACATAGGAGAATAAAATACATTCATCAAGAATAAAAAGGTATAACACTTAGTGATAGTCAAGGTTACTAATAAGATATCAAATCGTACTAGGAAACAATAAAAACAATATAAATTGAAAGATACAAGCAACATGGTTATAGTAATGTGGGAAGAGATAGATACTAGTAAGGAAGAGAAGAATAATAGTAATACAGTCTTAGTAAATTATTTGACAGTGTTGTGGGAATTAGTTGTAAAGCAGAGTGATGGCATTCAGGGAAAAACTGTCCTTGTGTCTAGTTGTTCTGATGTGCAGTGCCCTATAGCGTCCTTTTGAGGGTAGAAGTTGAAACAATTTATGTCCAGGATATGAGGGGTCTGTAGATATTTTCACACTCCTCTTTTTGACTCGTGCAGTATACAGGTCCTCAATGGAAGGCAGGTCGGTAGTAATAATCTTAAACATTAGTAACATCATTTTTCTTCAAAATAACAATAGCAATAGCACTTAGACTGATATACTTCTCCATGGTGCTTTTACAGCACTCTCTGAGCAGTTTACAATGTCATCATATTGCCCCGAACAATCTGGGTCCTCATTTTATTGACCTCTGAAGGATGGAAGGCTGAGTTAATATTGAGACCTGTCAGGATCAAACTCAAGGCTGTGGGCAGTTAGCCTGCAATACTGCATTTTAACCACTGCGTCACCTGGCCTCAAAACCCTAAAGGGTGGGGGGAATAAAAATCCTGAGGGCTATCTTTCTTGTGATATAGGATAATACTCAAAATGAGGAATTGAATGTACATCCTAAAAGAGGTTGCACATTTTCCTCAAATATTTTTAACTAATTCATACCCTAGCAAACATGACCCAGAGCAAGATTCTTTGGAAGCCATTATCTCTACTCTAAAATTGGTCTCATATCTTCTCCAACACACAATTGGACATTCCAATGTCACCATTTGTAAGTAAAGGGCTATTTCACAGCTGAAGGTTGAAGAATGGGACCAGATCTTGGATATTTCTATGTTAGAGTTAGGGTTAGATTAACTTCCTTAGGATCCACCACAGAAATACCACACTCCATTCTTTTGTATCTGTATTTTGTGCTACTTAATTTACCTTTATTTGTTTGTTTTAAAGAATCCATTGGGCAAATATTTGCTGCCTCAATCCATCAACCTGGAATGTGTTCGATACTGTGTAATATATGATGGCAAAACGGATACTGTGGATGCGGCTTTTGACATGGATTATGATCTACTTGAAGTGGATAAAGAACTAACACGTATCATCCCTCTTTTTCTCAAAACTAAAAAGGCAGGGTAGTTTGCTAAGGCTTGGCTCACTCTAGAGTGATGTCTCATTCTTATTGAACTCGGTGATGATCAGATGCACTGGAATCAGTATCTAGAATTCCCAGTTGGGCTCCTGACAGTCTGAGACCAGTCCATCAAAGGCTTAATTGCATCAAGCAGTTGCCTTACTTCACCTGAGGCTGCTGATTGAGGCAGTCTACTGCAGCAAATGATGTGTAATGGGGACTTCTTAAATGGGGAAAATGCTTCTACACCTTGTATTAAAAGTTTCAGAACCCTGTGTTAAAATCCTTTTGTTTCTTCTTCTCTCCATCTAGCATTTGACACAGGAATTGACATAAGGGAATTAAGAAAGAAACAATCCTCTGAATATAGTACGTTTTATGTTATCGTTATATCGCAAATCACTTGTTCATGTAAATGGGATTTAAGGGTGTAGATAAATCCACTACTCCTTGACATGTGTCTACCTTAGAAGTACTTTCCTTTCCAGCATTTGGGGGGGTGTGGGGAGGGGTTGCAAGCCTAGAACAAAAATAACTGGCTAGCTCCTGTAGTTAGATATTAATAACATGGTTAATAGAGCCATTGCGAGATGTGTGACCTTATAGAATGCAGTATTGCAGGCTAATTCTGCCGACTGCCAAAAGTTCAGTCCTGACCAGTTCATAGTTGACTCAGCCTTCTATCTTTCTGAGGTCGGTAAAACGAGGACCCAAATCGGTGGGAGCAATATGCTGACTCTGTAAACCGCTTAGAGAGGACTTAAAGCACTATGAAGCGGTATATAAGTCTTAAGTGCTATTGCTAGTGCTATAAGTCATTTAAATAAATAAATACTATGGGGGGAAACAATGGCGTGTCAGATAGCTAGAAAGAGGCATTGCTTTTAAGAGACAGAGCTTGGATCCTATTGTAATGAACACGGGAATATACATGTAATACAGAGATCTAATAACAAATGGGATGGACTTATAGAAGCCCATGCCACAAATTAATAAATATTTTTATTAACACTTTACTCTCTAAATGCTTGTAGATGCTAAAGAAGGCTCTGCAGCACGCTGTGCAAGAATTATGCAGCGGCTCACCCGCTTTCCAGTCATGGTCTTAAGAGGCGGTTATGAACGCTTTACAGCCTCCTACCACTACCTCAGGACCCAAAAGATCTTTTGGATGCCTCAAGTACGACAAAAGTCATAGAGGACATTTCTCCTTATACTTCAAGATTTTCCCCTTTTTTTTTCTTCAAATCAGAGGAGTATTATTTTTTATTAATAAATTGGCAGTGGGAAACCTCAGGTATATATGCACGCCCACATATATGGCCATTTTTGTGGTGGGAAACTTAAATCATCTTCTTTGGTCCTCCAATTAGTTTCTAGGAGCCTGGGGAGGGTGAAAATAGCCTTCCCCCCCCCCACCCCGGGAGGCCTGGAAACAGCCCATTTCCCAACTTCCGGTGGGCCTGGAAGGCCTGAAAATCAGCTGGCCAGCGCGCACATGTGCTCGTGTGCCCACAAATATGGCTCCGTGTGCCACCTGTGGCACCCATGCCATAGGTTCGCCATCACGGCCCTAGACACTCTTTCTACCTCTATTATTCCCTAATGTTTTTAGCGGGGCTGGTTAAAACTGAGGGTTCTGCTCAGCATATACGTACAGTAAGATGAGTATAAGCTCAGACCTCCTCTCTCAGTAGAGACTAGATTTTTATTATCCAGAACAGGTGTTTGAACTCCACATTCCTTCTCTTTTCCTCAAGTAGCAAAAGTTTCCCAGATCCAGCAGGCATTTGAGGCAGACAACCAGAATCCATCCTCCTTAGGGAGGTCTGTGGCATCAGTTTATTCCTGTTGGATATTTTTAAAAGGATTCTTCTATTTTATTTCATTTAAGAACTATCCCTGCAATATTCTCTTGTGAATTTTAAATCTTTATATACTTCTTTGAGAGTTCTCTTCTAGCCAAACTCATGCTGCCTGCTTTCCGTTTGTCTAATGAGAAGTACGCAGGTATCATTGAGTTCAGTGGGACTCAATCTCAGTGGTCTGCAGCCTGCATGGTTCTACGCTTTATTGGATTTGAGATGTGAAGCTTAATCGCTCAATAACCCCTCTTGCAATCAAGAGGATCTTGAAAATGGCCATATTGATTTCAGCTCCCTGACTTTGAACAAGTACTGTGCTTTCATTGGATGATCTGTCCCCCTTCTCAACAGGAATTGGAAGCCTTTAAGACCTATCCAGTTGAAATCTTGCCTGCTAAGGTGTACATGGGAAACTACGCACAAGCCTGTGACAGCCAGATTCAGAAGGACCTGAAAATCAAGGCTCACATTAATATCTCTGAGGAAGCTGGCGTGTTGTGAGTATGCAGCCCCCAGTGACAGTATACTGAAAACAATTCAGCACTTTTCCAGTCTTGTAAGAGAAATCACAATAGTTACCTTCCCATGCATTATTTTAGTCCTGGGTATTATAAGGCCATTTCCAATCATGCCACTGAATTTTAGCACTTGAATATTTATTTATTTTTAAGTGCAATTTCTTATCAATGTGCAGTGACAAACATATGGAATTTATAAATGAAAGACCTAGAGTAGGCTTAATATTGTTTTTAAAAAGACCTTCCCCTATTTCCACCCAAAAAATACCTGGAAGAAAGAAAACCAGTTTACAGTGTCACCTTAAAAGTATGGATATCTTATCAACCAAAGATTGTCTATCTCAATATCCGATAGAAGTGGGTAGGTAATTGAAAAGCATCTCAGCCTGAAGGCATCCTTTGACTCGATATGCAGGTCTTAAGAAGGCATATATCCCATTTAAGGACTCTAGGCAATTTGTATCCCCTGCACAATGAGAATAGATCTACAAATATATAAACTCAGATTATCTGATTCCTTGCCCATTTTTCAAACTCTGTTGTATTTTTTAAATGACCCGTCTTTTAAATAGCTTACAGAATATATAATTCCCACCACCAAACAACTCCATGAATTAGGCCAGTTTGAGAATGATTGACTGAAGACCAATATGAGTTTTATACCTAAATAAAAATTTGAACTACTCCAATGCTAATCAGTTATAATATCATGATGATATTGACTGGGCTGATTCAATTTTGCATGCTTCTAAGCAGATTGTCTCTTTTTCCCCAGCTTCCTTGAAGACAAAGAAAAACTCCTTCATATTCCTATTCCTGATTCTCTAGAGGCAGATTTATTTTCTCACTTTGTCACCATTTGTCACTTTATTGGTAAGTAGACTAGTGATATTCTCCTCCCCCAGTCCAGAGGGCAAGTGTATAGCCTCAAACTCATTTTTTACCTGTTTATTCCAAATATTCAGTCTTTCCATCATTTCACCTCATTTTACCCCTGCTAAAGAGACAGGATTGTCATCTGCATTCTCAGTACATCTGTAAATTAAAAGCCTTCAGATTGAACTTCTTGAGGGAAATCCAGGGGTGGACTTCAACTACCAGAATTCTCCAGCCAGCCATACTGACTAGGGAATTCTGGGAATTGAAGTCTACTCAAAATTGCTGAGGTTGAGAAACAATGATTTGGGTTATAAACAAAAATCATGGAATGGCATGAATTAATGCTGATTAATATAGTCCCAAATTTCTGGTCCTAAATTCAAATTGTCATGAAGTCAGAATGGTAAAAAAAGAATTTGTGGTTTAGCTGTTTTTAGACTGCTGTTGATCCTGTCACGATCATAATCTTCCCCCTTTTAAATGTGGAAATTTTAAATTTGTTTTAATTATAGGGTTATGGGTAAGGCGTTTTAAATTGAGGAGCCATTTTGGATTTAATTTTGTTTTAAATGTATTTTAATGTTTATATTGTATGTTTTTTAATTTTGGCTGTTCACCGCCCCGAGTCCTTCGGGAGAGGGGGCGGTATAAAAATTTAATAATAAATAAATAAATAAATAAATAAATAAATAAATAACCCTGTAATAGAGAATCTCCAGATTTCTGGTGTCAGCAGAACATTTAGGGATCACCTAAAGTGGTGAGGATAGAGCAGGCTAAGGTAATGGGGACCAAAAAAAGCAAACAGATGCTACAGCACACACTTAGCACCTGCCTGCAACTCCTTAAAGCAGCTGCATCTTTTTCCAGGATCAGGAAAAGAGCAACTATTTGAATCATCTTCTCTAAGGAGAACAGAGGAATATATGAGGATGGACCACTTACTGAGGGAAGATGGCTTCTGAATAGATATGTGCAGATCAAGGCAAATTTGATCCTTTTTGCCTATTGATTTGCAGTGTGTTTATTGAAATATCCAGACATAAGTCCATTTAGAGAACATCTGTAGAAATCATCATCGTATTGTGTGCTACTGTTTTTTGGTAAAGTGTTTTGAGAAGTACCGTAGTTTGCCACTGCCTCCTTCCTTGGGCTGGGAGAGATCAAACTGACTCAATGCCAGAGGCAAGATTAAGAACTCAGTTTTCCGGTTTCTAGCCTGGTGTTTTAACCACTATAGTACAACAAACTGGTTTTCCAACTATATTTATACAGTAGTGTTTTTTAAATCCCTTTTGTTTAGAGAACTCATGGTGTCAATTCAAAACTTTTAGTTCTCTAGATAATTTCCCATTGGAATATGTAAACTACGTATTGGCAAGTCGGCCCTCATGTCCCCTGGGGACATAATCTAACACCTTCCCATAATTCTTACATACCTTGACACAGAAATAAGCCTGCCTGACATCAATGGAACAGGTTACTCCCAGGGATACGAATGATCCCAGATCTTCGTATTTTCCGTCATGCACTTAGGATCTTTCTGTTTCACCAAGCCCGGCTGACATAAATCTCTTCTAATTGTACTAAATCTTTATGCTGAAGATTCTTAACCGATGAGCCAAATTAGCTTAATCATCTTACATTCATATTTTATATGTATGTTATTTTAACTGTTCACCACCTTGAGTCCTTCAGGAGAAGGGCAGTATAAAAATTAAATAAATAAATAAATAAATGGGGCATCCTACTGAATTTAAATGTATGAGCTTAAAACTTGAAGAATTCACATTTGGCCCAACCATCTCTCATAATTTTCCCGCATAAACTGGCATCAAGATTAAAACTGTAAAAAAAGAAAAATTGACTGTTTTTATGTAATATTGCCTTCAAACTCTTAATGAAAAAATTAAATTAATGAAAAAATTGTTTAGATGCTTACGTCCATAAAGGAGCAGTCCTGGTCTTCTCCACTTTTGGAATAAGCAGGTGTAGCACAGCAGTGATGGCTTACCTTATCCATTCTTGCAAGCTTTATTTGAAGGTGAGTGTAGTTGACAACCTGTGGCAACCTTTCCTACTAGATGCTCTCTGGATACATTAGGATTGTAACTTCCCAAACACCTGGAGAACACAAGTAAGGAAAGGCTATCATACACTGATGTTAGCTCTCCCTACCTCCCAACACATCTTGCCATTATGCTGAGCATTCGTGTAACTGCACTCATCACATTTTATTCTCAGATATCTTTTTGTCCAAATTTCTCTCCCATTCTCTGTTGTTTTGTGTCAGTTTTTCAACTATAAGACTCTTGGAACAGAAACCTACATTATTTGTATCTGTATTTTTTTACTGTCAAATTAAATTTGATGGTAATCAGTTTAGGCAATTTGAAAAACAGAATGTGAAATCAAAGATGATATAGTGGTCTTTTATGCCCAAATTAGAACATGAATCATGTTTACTTTAATGTGTCTCACATTATTAGTGTCACATACCGAGTCTTTCTTTTTGGTCCATTTCGCCTAATATTGGTCTACCATGATCATCAGTGGCTCCCCAAAGGCTCAAGCAAGATCTTCCCATCACTTGCTTACCTGACTGTTCTCTAGAAACAGAGAATGGAAAATGTGGCAAATTAAAACATGGGTTGTGCTACTTACTATGGCTCCAAGGGTGTCTTCAGGAAAAGTCAACAAAAACAACATGGTGTACATGGCTGAAGCCCTGCACCTTTTATTGTATACTATCATCATCATTTTAAGCCATTGTCTATCCACTGCAGGATGAAGGCCTCTTCCGCATGTTTCCAATCAATAAGGTCCTGAGCTTTCTTTTGCCAATTGGGCCTGCAATACTTACAGATGTTGTCAATTCGTCTTGTTTTAAGTCTCTTTCATGGACACTTTTTATCAAGTGAGATTCATTCTATGACTGCCTTGGTCCGCCTGCCATCAGTTGCTCTTGTTATGTGACCAGACTGTTGTGTATTGTACATGCATAAAAAGCAGTGAAGTTTCAAGTGATGTATCAAGAACTGAATTTAGGGTTTTGGCACATGAAGCATGTATTTCACTATGAAGTTACAGACAACCTTCCCTGATTATGGTTTAGATGGCTGTGACTCTAGGAACATAGAATTCAATGCAAGTCTTCTGTTCCCCCAAGATGGTTGGGGCTTTCCTCAGATATTTTCCCTGCTCCTGATCTTTGCATTTTATACCTTTCTTCACAGAACGCTTGGAATTATGTCCAGAAATGTAAAAATAACATGCGGCCCAATCGAGCATTTGTGCAACAGCTGTCAGATTGGGAACAACGGATCTATATAACTGCCATCACTGACACTTCAGAACCAAATTACTGATCGGCAGCTTTGTTTATTGTGAGTTACTGGAGCAGAAAAATGAGAAGGAAACCAACGTTTATTTTTCAGAAACTGTTGAAAGAAAACTTTACCTTCCATTGTTGCACTATGTTGCACTATTGCTGACTTCATCATCTGTCTCACACTCTACAGACACTTCATTATGTTTTTATGTTTCATGAGCTTGTTTGTCAAGGTCAGAAAGATATTATATAGAATAAACTTTCAGGCATCCAAAAAAGCTGTTCTCCAAACAAGTTACTTCCACTAAAAATCTGTGTTTCCAGCTACAGATCAAGAAAAGTTGAAGCCCCATCCAGTGGTGAAATCCAATTTTTTTTTACTACTGGTTATGTGGCCGTGGCTTAGTGGGCATGGCATGGCTTGGTGGGCGTGGCAGGGGAAGGATACTGCAAAATCTGCATTCCCACCCACTCCAGTGGAAGGATACTGCAAAAATCCCCATTCCCTCCTCATTCCTGGGGGAAAGATATTGCAAAATCTCCATTCCCACCCCACTCTGGGGCTAGTCAGAGATGGTATTTGCCGGTTCTCCAAACTACTCAACATTTTCACTGTCGGTTCTCCAGAATCTGTCAAACCTGCTGGATTTCACCTCTGGACCCATCCCTATGGAACACACTATCACCAGAGGTGAGAACTGCTCCCACCCTTTTGGCCTTCCGGAAGGATATTAAAACTTGGCTTTGCCAATTGGTATGGGGCCCCAAGGGAGGCTGTGATTGCTTAGTTCCCATCCCGTCTCTTACTTCTGGTTTCTGTATAGTTTTTAAAATATTAATCTGTGGGGTTTTGATTTTATATTTTAATTATTTTTCCATTTGTTTTATAACCTGTAAGCTGCCCAAAGTCACCTTTCAGGGGAGAAGGGTGGGATAAAGCTGCCCTGAGTCTCCGGAGAAAGGCTGCATATAAATTGAACTAATAAATAAATAAATAAATAAAATAATAAGTACAAGCTGTAGGCACACCCATCAGCACATAGGGTTAGAAAACAGGCAATGTGCATTAAGTCCTACCAGAGGGAATGAGGAGTAAAAGCCCCAGCCTTATTTTGGATGTTTTGGTTCTCAGCCATTACACCATCGGCAGAAGAGGGGAGTGGATAGTCACTCCAACTTTACAAAGGTTCTACACAGTACCATTCAGAACAACATCACAAGAAGTCAATATTATGAGGCATAATAATACATATTTTTTTTCAGATGCCAGTTAAATATTCACTGAGCTCTGCTAGGGTTATTTGGGTTCCATTAGGAGCCTTAATAGAGTAATCCCTTACAAGGAGTCCTGTAAAACAGGGCTCTCCAACCTTGGCAACTTTAAGACTTGTGGACTTCAACTCCCAGAGTTCCTCAGCCAGCTTTGCTGGCTGAGGAACTCTGTGAGTTAAAGTCCACAAGTCTTAAAGTTGCCAAGGTTGGAGAGCCCTGCTGTAGAATATGATTGCCTCAGGAGAGAAGCCAGAAATCTCACATAGGTATATTAGAAATGAAGGGGAATCCTGAATAAGCAAACTACTTGAATAATCCCTGACAATCCACGTGACCCAAGCTCCAAGCAAGCCAGTCATATTTTCCTTTGCCTGACACACCACTAACATCTTGATAGTCCTATATAGGCATTGGAATAATGGTAGTAGAAAGACTTCCCTAGTTTCTAGTTTTTTGCGCTAAAGAACTAAGCAAAGTCATGATCTCAGCTCAGCAACAATCAGGATTAGAGTTCAGAAAAAGCAAAAAGCATGTATGGGACCCTCAGCCAATAGTGTGATGCCTGTGAAGCTTGCCAGTCAGCTGGCAGCAGGGCTAATGACCCACGTGGATCTAATAACGTATCAAGGGCATCATCGTGTGCTGGATGACAGTTTTATTATGAAGGTTGCAAGAACTTGGCTAGAGCAAATAGACTGGCAATTCCCTAATCGATAACTGACAGGTTGCACGTGGCTCTCAAACTTGTTTTTGGCCCTTAGAATCTCCCCCCACCCCACCCAAGTAACTAGGCAGCAAATTACGCAAAGCTCAAAATGCCTTCTGCAATTATGCCACCTGCTCCAGCAACCCTCACCCTGTTGTGATAGAAACTTGTCGTTTGCATCCGAAGGGCACTAAAGAGAAGTTACAAACGTTGCAGCAAAAAACAGCTGTGGCAAGAAGCAAATCACCATGGACCATTAAAAAATGGTTGCTTTAAAAAAAAAAAACAAATTTAAAGAATAAGAGGAAGTTGTTTGCAGAGTATTCTCACCAGAGTTTCCGCCAATAATGTAAACACTTATGTGACTTCCAACTCTGGTGACATAGATAATAATGGCCTGATTTGTTGCTTGCCTGATCTGGAAAGGGTCAGATCAGGTTACAATTGAATGGGAGACAAGCGTAAAATGACAGAGGTCCAAACTGGGAAGTCAAAAAAGCATCCAGAAAGAAAGAAAAGAGCAAAACATTTATTGCCAAGCAGGCAGTCTGTGAACTCTCCGGTAGCTGAGCTAGATCCAGTGTGAGTATCTTTTATACAGATCCAACCAATGGGTGCTTATATGACAGATCATAGCTAAACAAACTTGTCTTAGCAGGATAGTTAGGCCACCACATTGCTGCGACTTCACCAGTATCTGACATCCTGTCTGACACACGATCTCTGGAAAGAGTACACAGAAGAGAAACAAAAAGGATTATGGGGCTGGAGGTGAAATCACATCATGAACGCTTACAGGAATTGGATATGTTTAGTCTCACGAAAAGAAGGACATGATAGCAGTGTTCCAATATTTGAGGGGCTTCTACAAAGACGAGGAGGTCAAACTATTGCCCAAAGCCCATGACAAGAAACAATGGTTGGAAGCTAACCAAGGAGAAAAGCAGTCCAGAACAAAGGAGAAATTTCCTAAGGATAAGAGGAATGAACCAAAGGCAAGGGCTTGCCTTCAGAAATTGTGGGTGCTCCAATACTGGAGGCTGTCAAGAAGATATTGGACAGTCACTTGTCTGAAATGATAGGGTCTCCTCAGTGGTGGAATTCAATTTTTTTACTACCGGTTCTGTGGGCGTGGCATGGTGGATGTGGCAGGGGAAGGATACTACAAAATCACCATTCCCCCCCCACTCCAGGGGAAGGATACTGCAAAACCTCCATTCCCACCCCACTCCTGGGGAAAGGATATTGCAAAAGCCCCATTCCCACCCCACTCCAGGGGAAGGATATTGCAAAATCTCCATTCCCACCCCACTCCAGGGGAAGGATATTACAAAATCTCCATTCCCACCCCACTCTGAGGCCAGCCAGAAAGTGTTATTTGCCGGAACTACTCAAAATTTCCGCTACCGGTTCTCCAGAACCTGCTGAATTTCACCCCTGGTATAGGGACTCCTGCTCCAGCAGGGGGTTGGACTAGAACAGGAGTCTCCAACCTTGGCAACTTTAAGCCTGGCGGACTTCACCTCCCAGAATTCCCCTGGACTAGGACCTCCTGGGTCCCTTCCAACTCTATTATTCTATGTTTTTTGAGGGGGGGTCGACAGTACAGTGTGTGTGTGTGTGTCGACCTCTCACCCTCCTGCCCTCTCAGCCGTCCTTCATCCCGCCCGCCGGCCGCTGTCTTTCGCCTTGGCGCTCATTGGCCGGGCCCTCAGCGGGCGGGTCCCCGAGAGCCGTGTCGGATTGGCCGAAAGCCGTCCTTCGGGAAACGTTACTCCCGCCTCTTTCTCCACTCCGCCCCCGCTCTGCGGGAAGGCGCGTCGGGAACTGGGGTTGCTCGCCGGTCTCCGACACAGTCGCCATGGCCCGCCGTCCCTCGGTCACCGACTGCCTCCGGGATTGGGGGGAGCTGCAGGACGGCTTCCAGCTCGCCCAGGTGATCTTCGGGAGTGGGGGGTGTTTGGAAATGCCACGTCATGGAAAGGGGCGTTGTCGAGCAGGAGACAAACGGGAGTCGGGCGGCGGCGGCGGCGGCGAGCGGGAGGAAGCCGGTCTTAGTCCCCACCAGCGGCCGCCTCCAGTTGGCAGCGTTCCTCAACCGGGGGTCATCTGAAGGAAAGGGGGATGCTGCTCCGTTCCCAGCCCGGGAGTTGACATCGGACAGGGGGTGGGTGGAAGAAATAATACTTATCGCGCTGGATCAACAAACCGTTTGCTCTCCTTCCCGCTTGGGTGAAGAAAAGAGTATTTTGAGCATGTGCAGATTGCCTGGGCTCGAAGCGGGGAGGGGGGGAAGAGGGGAGTGCGGGCACAAACTCGGGTTTCTTTAGGGTAGAAGTCCAACTTCTATTAAAGCAGAAAGAGAGAGAGAGAGTTTTTATATCTTCTAGTCTACTGCATGCATGAGAAGAGCACTGCTGAGCATGTGAAGAGTGCCTGCCCTGCCTGGTGCTTTCAGTAAGGGGTGGAGGTGGATGGAAGCTTTTCTTGAGTGTGCTCTCTCGCTTGCTGTTATCTTTAAAGGGGGCCTTTGCAGACCAAATGATCTGACTTTTATTTGAATGTTCATTTACATTCATTTACAAATGGATGGTCGTTTTTTGCAGAAGGCATTTATTTAAATGCCTTCTGCAAAATAGCCGCGTTTGGCTGGAGCAGCCTTGTATCCAGCAGTAGATACTATAGACAGAAGACATGGCTATATCATTATTTTACTAGTCCAAAGGGTTATCACATTATCAATATCAAGGGCTCTGTACTTCTGGCACCAGTTGCATAGTAGCAGTTATTACCGTAGATATGCTTTTGCTCTGTTGTAAATTACAAAATCAAATATCTAAGATATCTGCTATGAAGGTAAAAAAAAAAAAATCCTTACAACTACAGTTTACTTGTCAGTTCCCTTTCTAGCCTCTGTTTGAAAGCACTCTATCCCAAAATTGTCCACTTTTCTTGGTAGGCTTTTCCATTATTTAGAGGGATATACTTCTATACACTGGCCAAATTCACAGAACATCATCCTAAACCATTGTGGGTTGCTGGTTTATGGCGTTGTGTGTATGCAGACCCAGCCAGCTGTGTTTATACAACAAACCATAGTTTGGTTTCAAACTTCAGGTTGTAGAGTGATTATCTATCTTAAATCCTGATCAAGAAAGAAAACTATGTTCAAGACAACTTTTTTCCCCCGTTAGTATCTCACAGAACCCCATCAAATTTTTGTGCTGATGGTTCTGCAAAACAGTTTTGAAAACCTGATTAAATATGTGGCAATCCTAGGCAGATCTTGATAGTTGAAATCTCCTTTTGAGGAATTCGGCTGTTAAATTGCCTGGAGGTATCTAGCTGACCCCTTGAAAATAGGATGCTGAATTTTCAGGTATCTGTATTGATCCGGAATATCTGGATCTTCTGTTTTTCAAGTCAAACTGACTTCCAGCCCTTCTTTTTTCATATATTATTAGTGAGGAGAAAACTGAAAGTGTGCGTACATGAGTTCCAGGTGCTATGGAAAAATCCTAAAACTCTGCAGGTGTGGATGAAGCTAGGTTTGATTATGGGATCTGAAAGGTGTGGCATGGAATATGGTAAAACTCCACTTTTCTGAGAAGCTTGAATGGTTGATCTATTGATACTGGAGTTACTGAGGAGGTAGGTAAAGAATTTGGGGACAGATATTAAGAAATTAAAGTGACTCTAGCTTGACTGAGAGCGATATCTGTTCTAGATGTTTTATGTGCTGGAGCATAGGTAGAATATCAGTTATATTTTATTCAGTGTATAGATTATATGACTGTCTAAAATACAACAGTTGACCATATAGTGTCCTTCTCAATCAGCTGAGTATTTGGGGTGGGCAGCACAGTGTTGTGCTAATTCACCTCAGGGTCGATTCCAGTTGGTGATGATTGGGGAGGAGATTTCCTGCCCTCAGCCCTACTGTTTGAGGTGCCTCAGGATTTGGTGCTTTCTCCTCTAACATCTACATGAGGACATTGGGGGGACTCATTTATTGCAATGAGTTGAGGTATTTTATTGCAATGAGTACAGGTCGTCCTCGATTTAGGACCACAATTGAGCCCAAAATCTGTGTTGCTACCGTAAGTGAAACGTTTGTTAAGTGAGTTTTGCCCCATTTTTATGACCTTTCTTGCCACAGTTGTTAAGTGAATCATGGCAGTAATACAGTTGTTAAGTGAATCTGTCATCCCGATGGACTTGGCTTGTCAGAAGGTCACAGAAGCTGATCACATCCCCCCCCCCCCCCCCGGCACTGCACCTGTCATAAATAGGAGTCAGTTGCCAAGCATCTGAATTTTGATCACCTGACCATGGGGATGCTGCAATGGTCGCAAGTCTAAAAAAACCATCATAAGTCACTTTTTGCAGTGCTGTTGTAAGTTTGAACGGTCACTAAATGAACTGTTGTAAGTCAAGGACTACGTGTACACCAAAAGAGCCTTCACAAGACTGAATGATTTTGGGGCCCACTGATTTCCCAATGTGTAATCCAGGGCTCTTCCTAGAGACTCACGACTCCTGCTTAATAAGCAGATGGTAGTCCATGGCATCTGGGGCCTTTGCCCAGCATCTTAGGTGCCAGTGGCGCCTATTCCTGGATAGGCAAGCTCTGCTTACAGTCACCTATGCTCTAGTTACCTTCAGTTTAGACTACTGTAACACACTCTTTATGGGGCTGCCCTTGAAGAGTATCTGGAAGTTTCAGCTGGTACAGAATGCACAGGCGGTTTGCGTGCTCCTAAAACAGTGCATGCTGCACTTTTGCTCTGTGAGCTGCATTGGCTACCAGTTTGTTTCTAGGTCCAATTCAAGATGCTGGTTTTAACCTTTCAAGCTTTTCATGAAATGGGACTGGGTTATCTGAGGGACCGGCTCTTCCCAATTGCATCAGCCCCCACTCCATTAGACCTGGTACCATCAGTTAGGAAGATACATTTGGGGGAACCCATGCAGCAGGTCTTCTCTGCTGTGGCACATTCTTCTGCTTGAAATTAGATTAGCTCTGTCCTTGTTGAAGTCCTCAAGACCTGGTTATGTCACCAGGCCTGGGGCTCCCAGCGATCTGGAGATATGTCTAGATCAGCAGCCCCCAATCTTTTGGGCACTAGGAATCGGTTCCGTGGAGAGAGGTTTTTCCGTGGACTGGAGGAGGCGTGGTTTCACATGCTGCCTGCATCCCGCGAATGGGGCTTCACTTGTTTACGTGGCTCGGTTTCTGGCATGCTACGGATCAGTGCTGGTCCATGGACCAGGGGTTGGGGACCCCTGGTCTAGATGGCTCCACTACTGAGATGGATATTTCCATTCTCTCTTTGCCTGGGATTTGTATATTTTGCTTTTAATAATATTTAACTTTTAATACTCTTATATTTTTATATGATTGTTGCATATATGTGTTTTCTCTGTAAATTCAGAGTCAATTTTTATGAGATGGGTGGCCATATAAATTTGACTGATAAATAAAATGTTGCCATTACCAAGGAGACTGAGTTCATGCAAAACAGGTAATCCTCAACTTGCAACCACAATTGAGCCCCAAATTTCCATTGCTAAGTGAGACATTTGTTAAGTGAGTTTTGCCCCATTTTATGACTTTTCTTTCCCCAGTTGTTAAGTGAATCACTGCACTTGTTAATAACACAGTTGTTAAGTGAATCTGGCTTCCCCTTTAACTTTGCTTGCCTGAATGACACAAAAGGTGATGACATGATCTGGGGACAGTGAAGCCGTCATAAATATGAACCATTTGAATTTTGATCACATGACCACAGGGATGCTGCAAAGATCGTAACTGTGAAAAAATGGTCGTAAGTCACATTTTTCAGTGCCATTGTACAGTCACTAAATGAACTTTTGCAAATCGAGGTCTACCTGTACACAGAAAGACACTAATTAGGAATGAAACTGATCAAGAATGAAAAATGTTAATCAGGCTTGGTAGATGATGCATTTGTAGACATTAAATAGATCTGGTTGTACAAACAGAAGCTTCTGGTGAATTGATTTATTTACTAGATAAACATCCCAGCCTTCATCAGGAGCTCAAAGAAGTTTATGCAGGAATTTTAACCCTATGAAATTGGTTGGGACTGGGACTGGGCTGAGAAAAAATGGTTGTTCCCAATTACCCAGTGAGTTACAATGGATTTAATCCAGAGGTCTTCAAACTTGGCAGCTTTAAGACTTGTGGACTTGTGGACTTCAACTTCAAGCAGAGCTGGCTGGAGAATTCTGGGAGTTGAAGTCCACAAGTCTTAAAGCTGCCAAGTTTGAAGACCTCTGGATTAAATCCTTGAAACAGATCTCCCTGATCCTAGTCCAGATGTCACAACAGGTGGCAGCCTTTAGCTGATCTTGGCTGCTCTTAAAAATCTTAGGCAGGATCAGAGTTGATTAGCGCTTGGATGAGAGAACACCAAAATAGAAAAAAATATCCTACCATGTTTCCCCGAAAATAAGACCTTGTCTTACATTTTTTGAACCCCAAAATAAGCGCTTCGCCTTATTTTCGGGGAGGTCTTATTATTTTGGGGCGCATGGAGCAAGACGCGGCTCCTCTTGCCTTCTTACCTGATTTCCAGCTCTGTCTCCCTAACCCTAAACAGAGGAAATGGTGGTGACCGGCTGCGCATGCGTTTAAATATTTTCAGGGAGGGCTTATTTTTGGGGGGGAGGGTTTATTTCCGGGGGAGGGCTTATTTTCAGGAAAACATAGTAGAAAAAGCAGTAACAAATCACTTCTGTGTCATTGTCGAGAGACCTAGATGGTTGGAAGTCAAGCTTGATGTGAAGGAGTCTTAATTCAAGAACAACTTAATTAAAGAGAAGGAGGTCTATGCACACAGAAATAGCAAAGATACAGGAGGAACTTTGCAATGGTATTTGAATGTGTAGGTGGTGATGCTTCTTCCTTCCTGTTGATAACGCAGTTTATCAAAAGAATATTCTGGTTCTCAAGGATGGGAATAACAAAATAGTAGAACAGAATAACAAGAATGGAAGGAATTCTCTGGACTTTTGGGTTCCTGTCCTTTTCGAGCAGTTTTAATATACCAGATTGCAGTTTGATGGATACTTAGGACGTTTCTGATCATTAAAGGACAACAGTTGGAAGTAAGGGAATATCACTGCACCTAGATCAGGCGTCGACAACCTTAAACACTCAAAGAGCCACAAAAGTCCTAACCAGAAGGGCCCCCTTTCAATTCTGGAGCCGACTGGAAATCTAGTTCCCCCACCAGAGTCTCCTCCTACCGCAGTGTCCTTTTTTCCTCTGCCGACTGGAAGTACAGGCACCCCCCACATAGAGTCTCCTTCTAGCATGCTGTCCTTTTGCCTCTACCTGTCCTAACTGAAAGCCCTATCAATTGTGGAGCCGACTGGCAACAGGGAGCCGCAGCAGAGGGATGAAAGGGCCACATGCAGCTCCAGAGCCGCAGGTTGCCTATCCCTGACCTAGACTTTGGCACATCTACTGACCTTTGTGTATAGATGTCTTCTGCATACAAAGCACAAATAATTGCCCTATGTTACTCAGTGATAATTGTGACACACCTTTTCAGATGGCAGAGAAACCTGAATAATGAGGGAGTTTACTTTGACATCCTTCTGACTTGTATTTGCATCATCTATCCTGGTTGAAAGGTTGTTCCTCAGCCTTGTGAAGTACAATAGATTGAGCAACAGGGCTGCACTTGCAGCTCTGCCAAGCAAGCGCAGGCATCTTTGCCTTGAGACCAAAGTACAGTCTTGCTTAGTGGTATTACATCATCAGTGTACAGGGCCCTTTCAGAAAACGTCCTGTTCCTGAATCTCCCTTTCCCCACTTTTCCATATGCAGAGAAACATTAGAAGTTTGTGGTCAACAATTTTTGGCTCATAAGCTACCTGATCTCTACTAGATTTATGCACCTTGTAAAGCCATTGTGGGGTTTGTTTCCTTTAGGTTTGATTACTATAGGTAGTCCTTCACTTACAACAGTTCGTTTAGTGACTGTTCAAAGTTACAGCAGCACTGAAAAAAAGTGACCTTTGACCGTTTCTCACACTTACGGCCATTGCAGCATCCCCATGGTTATGTGATCAAAATTCAGATGCTTGGCAACTGAACTTATTCATATTTGTGACGGTTGCAGTGTCCCAGGGTTACATGATCCGCTTTTGCGACCTTCTGACTAGCAAAGTTGATGGGGAAGCCAGATTCACTTAACAACCTTGTCATTAACTTAACAGCTGCAGTGATTCACAACAAAAAAAGGAGCAAGAAAGATTGTTAAATGGGGCAAAACTCACTTAACTATGTCTCTTAGCAACAGAAATTTTGGTCTCAATGTAGTCATAAATCAGGGACTACATATATAGATGTGTGTGTGTGTGTGTGTGTGTGTGTGTGTGTGAATTTAACAACTGTAGTTTCTAAATCAGGGTCTGTGGCTTAACATTTTGTGACTTAAAATATTTTCAGTTTGTTTGCCATTCAAACAACCTTTTGGTAAGTTATAATCTAGAAAACCAGTATATAACAAAGCTAGATTATTAAAACAAAGCAGAGGGGTTGTTTAAAGGCATGGTCACCTGATGGTCATTGTGGTGCAGGGTTTCCTGCCTAAGGGGGTTGGACTAGAAGACCTCCAAGGTCCCTTCCAACTCTATTATTCTATTCTAAGGTCCAAATTTGAGAGTAAAAAGTCAGGTCTTTGTCTGACTCAAACAGATAACATCAGTGCTAGCCAGGATCCAGGAAAGGGTATTCCGAAGCCAGAATGCCAAATTAGTGAAGGCATCACAAAATAGCACATCTCTTCCAGCTGTGGGATAGGTAGGGTAGGGCTCTTCTACCTGATAGACCTTTAGGATTGGGTAGATATATATTGGAAGAGGTTTTTCAAGTATCACAGTCTCAAGCCATTCAAAGTTTAAAATGTCGTTACTAGAACCTTGAAGTCCAAGTAGTAATATACCAGCTGACAATTTGTAAAGTTTGTAAAGTTTCTGTGGGTTTCAGAAGGATGTGATTAATTTTTGCCTTAAAACAAGATGTGGCCCCAGGTAATGTGGCTTATATAATAAATTATGGTTTAAGACGTGTCAACTCGTTCATTATCTTTATAAATAAATTACTTGTAACCCCTTTCCCCAGTTTAGAGGCCTGCTAGATGTGTGAACAAGTATCCAGAACTATTCAGTTGTTGAGAACTTTGGAAGTTGAGGTGCACATATCTGGCAAGTGCCCAAATTCAGAAAAGCTGGTGTATAACTTAGCGTTATAGATAACTTCATGACTATGGCTGGCTCAACCAATCATGGCTTGAGGTGATTTTTGAAAGAACCCTGTGGGAATTGCTTAAATAAGTGAATAACAGCCCATGTCTGCTATTAATGATGAAGCTCTCCAACTTTTTATGTACCAGGCATGTACTAACTTGCATTGTAGAAAAATGTCAAGTTTCTGTCCTAAGCTGTGGTACTCTGTTCTTGTTTTCATTAGGAAACTCAGAAGCAATACAGACAGAAGCTGGAAGATCTGACAAAGCTCCAAGATAGCATCTCCAGCTCTATTTCACGACAGAAAAAGCAACTAAAGGAGCTCTCTCTGACACTTAAGAAGTATGTTTATAGTCATTATTCTATATTGTTTGCAATGCCTGGGTGGAAGTGCTTGGACAGGTCATGTGTATTAACTATTGAGCAAGCAGATAACTTTTGTATTATATCTAAATGCCAAAAATTGAATTATGAACCATGAGGTTGAGTTGGCTCTCTTTTCTTCAAGTGTGTCAGCTCCTTCACCTGCTCCTTCTTTCCCCCCTCCTTTTAAAGGAGACCAGACAGCAACTAGACTTGAAAATCGTTTAATAGTTTAGATTCTTCCCTTCCTCTCTTAAGTCCATCTTAAAAGTGAAAATCAGTCTGTTGAAAAGTCTTGCCCATTTTGCTTCTATCAGGGCATTTTCTGTCTCAGCACAAGAGTTGGGAGAAGCTGGTAGGAACAGAAATTAAGCCAGGAGCTGTCGATCTATTCAAGGATAGGCGGGAAGGGAAGCTGAAAATTAATTAATATTAGATGAGATTTTAGACACTGAAGCTGAAGGTCACATACTTTGGCCACCAAATGAGAAGAGACGGCTTGTTGGAAAAGGCCCTGATGTTGGCAAAGATGGAAAGCCAAAGGAGAAGGGGATGGCAGAGGATGAGATGGTTGGATGGGGTCACTGACGCAATGAACATGAATTTGGGAAAACTCTGGGAAGTAGTGGAGGACAGGGAGACCTGGCAAGCTATGGTCCATGGGATTGCAACGAATCGGACACGATTTAGCGACTGACCAACAACAATAAACAGTAAGGTTTTAGCATTTTTGCCTGGCGTTTTGTGAGATTTCATGTAAGAACATTGAAAGCTTAAGAGCTTGTTTCAGTTTTAATCAAGAATTTAATGCAGGGGTGGGGATGGGGGGTTACTATATTGCTGGCTCCTGGATTAAGTTTTTCAAGCTTCTTGCTTGCCTGTTCCATGTGTTGGTATTGTATGCCCCATTGTGGGGGGAAAAACCAGCTTGATTGAGAAATCTTTCACTTTACAACTTTGCTTGAGTTCAGGTAAGAATTGTGCCATGTATTATATTCTTATTACATTCTGAGATTTTTCTGCTAATATGATTTTAAATTTTACTTGGATAAATGCTATTTAATAAATTTTAGGCATATCTGAACACCTTCCTTTTACTAACAATTATGGGAAAGCTGAGGTAAAAATGGTTTTCTTTCAGGGCTAATTTAAATAAGTTTGTACCATTGAACAGGGGGAGGCGGTGGCTCAGTTTCTAAGACGCTGAGCTTGTCGATTGAAAGGTCGGCAGTTCAGCGATTCGAATCCCTAGTGCCACGTAACGGGGTAAGCTCCCATTACTTGTCCCAGCTTCTGCCAACCTAGCAGTTCGAAAGCATGTAAAAAAATGCAAGTAGAAAAATAGGGACTACCTTTGGTGGGAAGGTAACAGCGTTCCATGCGCCTTTGGCATTTTAGTCATGCCGGCCACATGACCATGGAGACGTCCTCAGACAGCGCTGGCTCTTCAACTTTGAAACAGAGATGAGCACCGCCCCTTAGAGTCGGGAACGACTAGCACATATGTGTGAGAGGAACCTTTACCTTTACCATTGAATGTTGTATGATTTACATCAGGGGTTTTCAAACTTAGCAATTTTAAGACTTGCGGACTTCACTTGGCTGCTTCAGAAATTCTGGGAGTTGAAGTCAACAAGTTTTAAAGTTGCCAACTTTGGAGACACATTACATTACATTTACATTACATTTTGCAATGCTGCCATTCTGTGTTTAAGCCAGAAATTTGATGTGTTTCTTCTGAATAAATCCACACATCAGCTGGCAGAAAAGTTTTAAATGGAGTAAGGTTATAAAAAGTTGAGCCTTTGAGGTAGAAGAGTTAATCTCCTTATGGGAACCAGGAAGAAGAAAGATAAAATGACTGGTTGTTGAAGCAGCAGTGTTAACTCTTATTAAAATTAAATTAACAAGCTATAGTACTCTCCAAATACTTGTTTCTGCAACATTATATTTGCTTATCTGCTAAAACCATACTGGTTTGTAAATAAGTCTTGCAAGAATTTATAATAACAATTAGGTTGTCAGTTGGAGTGTTAGTAGTTGTTTTTATATAAATTGTTTTGCAATTTGATGTTACAAAAGACTTTGAAAGGAAATGTTCATTGTAGGCTCCGATAACTTTCCATCTGCATGCATTTCTTGCCTTTCAAGAGGAAGAAGCAGACTTTATACCCTGAGTGTATATTCATTATACCCTTCTATTGCCAAATACTAATTTTGAGATTAGTGTGTATTTGGAAAGGATTCTCATTACTGCTTGGATAAGCACTTCCTTTGTGACTTGCGCCAATGGTTCACTTAAAATGGGAACAGGAGATGTCTTGTTGATAGGCTTTTTCAAAAGGCAATTTTTGAAAAAAAAAGCACCTTTGGGACTCCAGCCATGATCCTCACCTGCTTCCATCTCCTCCACATGCAGCTGGGAGAAAAAAAAAATCCTGTGTGAAATTCTAGAGCACAGATGTCAAGCTCGCTGTGTTATGTTTTCCCCTTTGCGGAGCTGGGTTGGGCATGGTGGTCTGTCCGTGACACATCCTGCCCGTAGGCCACCAGTTTGACACCCTGAGGATACCATCTCAAGGCTGAGGCACAGAAGCTTTGAAACAGGAACTGAAAGCTTAGGATGCTGGATTTGGAAGTTTAAGGGGAGATTCGGCTGCTTATCAATCACTTTCTATCTTCTTTGAAATGTGTTCCTTCTTCCTGGTCCTTTACAGGTGCAGATCTCTTCCTGACCAGAAGCAGGATGAGGATGCTCTCGAAGAACTCCAAAACATGATCAAAGAGAGACAGGATGTCTTTTTTGAAATGGAATCATACTTGCCAAAGAAGAACGGGTAAGGGGATTGAACTCAGATTTCCCCCAAATTAACATGGAAATAAGAAGGATTCTATTCTTAATAGTTTGCTTGATTATTTATTTGGTTCCTACAGCCACCTATCTTTCGTTCACGACTCTAAGCAGCTTACAATAAAATAGATAGAACTTAGGCCCGTGATGGCGAACCTATGGCATGTGTGCCACAGGTGGCATGTGGAGCCATATCAGTGGGCATGCGAGCATTGCCCTAGCTCAGCTCCAGCACGCATGTGTGCGTCGGCCAGCTGATTTTCAGGCCTTCCGGGCCCACCGGGCCATTTCTGGTCTCCGGAGGGTCACCAGCGGGGTGGGGAAGGCCCGTTTTTCACTCTCCCCAGGCTCCAGAGGCTTTCTAGGAGCTTGGGGAGGGTGAAAACTGCCTTCCCCACTCCCCGGGAGGCCCCCCCCGGAGGACGGAAATGGCCCGTTTCCCGACTTCTGGTCCCCCCCCAAGAAAGCCTCTGGAGCCTGGGGAGGGCGAAAAATGGGCCCACCGTGCCATCGCATGCCAAAAGCAGGGGAAGCGCGGGGGAGTCCCATGCGCGGGGAGGTGGGGCACATTGAATTATGGGTGTGGGCACGCATGCACACGACCTCCCCCTGCTTTTGGCATGCGACGGCAAAAAGGTTAGCCATCACTGGTGTAGGGTCTCCTGCTTGAGTGGGGGGTTGGACTAGATGACCTATAAGGTCCCTTCCGACTCTGTTAATCTGTTATCTCTTACTGTTTTTTATCTTTTATACTATAATTTTATCCGATAGTAAGCCACCCAGAGCCACATCACAGCGAGATTGGGCAGCAAATAAATTTAATAAACAAACTATAATGAGAGATTCCACTTAGCTGCTTATAGCCAATGGCTGTTTAAACATAGGCAGATTTAGAATAGCTTTACTGTCACTTTGAGTGTACACTTATTGACATACATTAAAATATTAGAATTAAAATATTTCATCTGACAGAATGCCAGTATGATTCTATAGCCAAAGGTGTTTGTAGCTAGTTTGGTGCCACCAGCTCTTGGTAACTCTGGGAACAGATGTCAGTTGTGTGTTAATTATAGTTAATTATAGCAAAATCACATACACCCTGTTAATGCAGTATTCTCACAGCTGCTGTCAAAAGGAACCAGGCGGCTGATGACTATATCTTATTATGATTCCTTGCAGATCAGTTTGAGATGTTGAGTATGCTCGGAATGTGAGACTTGTGTGACTCAGGTTATTGTTATGGAGGTGGACTTTTTCCCTCTTTCTGTTGTGTTCCAGGTTGTACCTGAGTCTCGTGCTGGGAAATGTGAATGTCACACTGCTGAGCAAGCAAGCCAAGTAGGTGCTAATTGATCATAGTTTCCCTCCTTGCTGAGATGTTTTACGGATTAGGAATCCTCTTTTAAATTTCAGAATATGCAAATGAAGTTTCTTTTTGTGCTAAGACACAAAAACAATCAAACAAGCTAAGATTAATGAGCCATGGTGGTGCAGTGGTTGGAATGCAGTAGTGAAGGCTGCTTCTGCTGCCTGCCAACTGCTGGCAGTTCAATTCTCACCAGCTCAAGGTTGACTCAGCCTTCTACCCTTCTGAGGTCGTTAAAATGAGGACCCAGATTGTTGGGGGCAATAGGCTGACTCTATAAACCACTTAGAGAGGACTGTAAAGCATTATGAAGCTGTATATAAGTCTAAGTGCTATTGCTATTAAACTCTGAGTGTTGTATGTTATATGTATATGGCTCAATTTACAACAGCAGTTGGGACTGGGACTGCTATCAGTAAGTGACACAGTTGTAAAGCAGAACAACATTTGACCCCATTGTTTAGTGATGATCAGCATTCCCCTGTTGATGTCACTAAGTGAGTGTATGGGTCATTAAGTGAGTTCTTCATGTGACTGTGACTTCCTGCCTGCTCCCCCAGTGACTTTCCTTGTGAGAAGTCGGCAAGGAACATTATAAATCTCAATCGTTCGATTGCAAGGATGCTGCAACAGTCAGAACTGTGAGGACCCATTGTAAATACCAATTTTCAATGCCATTGTAAACTGAGGTCTATACAGAATCAGATTAATCATCAACAGAGGCACAAAACAATGCTTGGTGAAACACAGGTATATTCTTGAAAGAAAAAAGACTATACTCTCCTAAGTATAATTTAATTGATTTAATTAATCCTCCAGGGAGGGTATTCCATTCCATTCTGATTCTAACAACTCTTGTTCCTGTCTATGGAGATTCTCAGTCATCCAGGTCATTGCTGTCCGTCCCAAAGGTGCTTTTTTTCAAGAGGCAACTGTTTTTTTTTGGTTTTTCTTTGAAGACATTTCGCTTCTCATCAAAGAAGCTTCTTCAGCTCTGGCTGGATGGTCCATTCCCCACCATCCAACCAGAGCTGAAGAAGCTTCTTGGATGAGAAGTGAAATGTCTTCAAAGAAAAACCAGAAAGTCCAGTAGCCTCTTGAAAAAGCACCTTTGGGACAGCTCTTGTTCCTGCTTTTCCTTAATAAAACCAGAAGCCACATAGGCGAAGGCTTTCTGATGCTCAGTGCTAGGCAGGCTCATATGAGAGTAAAGAGTTCCTTAAGACATCAGAGTCCCAAGAGCTTTCAAATCAAATCAATATTTATTATAGCCATAGACTGCCATACAAGTAGTCCCCATTCAATAACCAGTTGTTTCACAGCTGTTCAAAGTTATGAAGGCCATGGAATAGGCTCTTTGCAGCCGGTAAAGCATCTCCAGCCATCGTAAATGGTTGTACTGCCCGAGCAAAAAACATGAATTGTGGTCACAAGGCTGCAAGTCAGCTTTATGATTTGTGGCATTCTGCTATCACACGACTGTGATTCGTAACGTTTTTGCTGGTTTCCAGCAAAAAACCTCCCACTTAAATGAGTGGGTTTGCTTAACAACCATGGCATTTTGCTTGACTGCAACATTCACTTAATCACTCCAAAAAAAGGCTGAAAAATTACTTTCGCTCCCACGGGTGCCTCGACTAAACAACCACAGCGACTTTTGTCTGTAATTCTGAACTCAATTGCAGGCATATGTTGAGGACTCCCTGTAGATAAACAGCTGGAGAAGTTCTTCTCCATCTGCCATCCTTCAGATTATGTTGGAACTCCACTTCTTAGGGTTGGGATTTGGGGAGTTACAGTCACAAGATACTTAGAAGGTAGCAGGTTTGGAAAAATGGAGCCAGGATTACAAGTGGCTGTCAGAACTGGCTCATTCCCCCTCTCCTTCTGCCTCCCCTTTTAGATTTGCATATAAGGATGAGTACGAGAAGTTCAAGCTTTACCTCACCATCATTTTGCTCATCATTTCCTTCACCTGCCGCTTCCTCCTTAACTCCAGGTGAGTCCACAATCCTGAGAGATGGACAATCTCTCCCCTTCCTTTCAGCCAGCTGAAGTTGCTACCTCCAATCCTCGGAGGACTTTGGGAAATGGCAAGGCAGAGTCGGCTTCCTTTTTTTTGGAAAGGCAAATCCAGGTGTTGAAGGAAGCAGCAATTTCAGTACAGTGAGATTAATTTTAATGGACATCCAAATATAAACAGGCTAAAAATTGTAAGCTGCCAACTTTAATTCTTGATAGTGATGAGAGGTAGGGGCCTCTCCTCCCTTTCTTGCACCCGGCTCTGCCTTGCTGTCTCCTATGTCTCCTATTTACAGACCCCTCGCATCCTGGACATAAACTGTTTCAACTCCTACCCTCAAAACAACACTATAGAGCACTGCACACCAGAACAACTAGGCACAAGAAGAGTTTTTTCCCTAACGCCATCCCTCTGCTAAACAAATAATTCCCTCAACACTGTCAAATTAGTTACTAAGTCTGCACTACTATTAATCTTCTCATCGTTCCTGTTTCCCTATGACTATCATTAAGTGTTGTACCTTATGATTCTTGACGAATGCATCTTTTCTTTTATGTACACCGAGAGCATATGCACCAAGACAAATTCCTTGTGTGTCCAATCACACTTGGCCAATAAAGAATTCTATTCTATTCTATTCTATTCTATTCTATTCTATTCTATTCTATTCTATTCTATTCTATTCAGATGAGAAAAGTTTGGAAAGCCAACCAAACTTCCACTGTTATTAAAAGGGAGGATTATTTAGATTGCAGAATCTTCCTGTAACACGAGCAGAGGTGAACAGACTGGGGCCATTTCCTTGGCGGGAGGGAAGCATACAGCGAATGTCCCTTATTCTGGGATGTGAAAGATGACTTATTCACCACGAATACCGTAATGGAGGGAGAGGAGCTTTTCTCACATCTTTTTTTTATGTGTGTGGCAAGGGACCTCTTAAAATTGGGATTGTCATACCATTGATGGAATACAGTAGTTAGTAGTATGAATAACAATTTAGGAAAGTAAAGAAGATTTTTTTTTCCCCCCTTGACAATGGAAGGAACGATGATGGAGCTGGTACGAGATGGTTAGTTGATGATTGTGAATTTTATGTTTACATTGGTTATTGTTCCAAATGGTCATTTTGTTTTTAGCGTCCTATTTTTTTAATTTTTTCCCCGCTGCCCGTAGTTAATGTTCATTTAGTGACCGTTTGAAGTTACTATGGCCTGAAAAAGGTGACTTATGACCATTTTTTACACTTATGAAGAGAGATCCAACCTACAATTAGGGAGAAATTTCCTGTTGGTGAAAACAATTAATCAGTGGAATGGTTTGCCTCCAGAAGTTGTGGGTGCTTCAGCACTGAAGGTTCTTCAGAAGAGATTGGACAACCATTTTTCTAGAATGGTATAGGACAGTGATGGCTAATCTTTTTGCCATCGTGTGCCAAAAGTGGGGGGAGTGTGGGGGGGGTTATGTGCATGCGTGCCCACACCCATAATTCTATGTGCCCTGCCCCCCGTGTGTAACCCACCATGCTCCCCCCCGCTTTTGGCACATGATGGCCCGGTAGGCCCATTTTTTGCCCTCCCCAGGCTCCAGAGGCTTTCTAGGAGCCTGGGGAGGGTGAAAACGGCCTTCCCTACCCCCCAGGGGCCCTCCAGAGGCCAGAAACAGCCTGTTTCCCAACGTCTGGTGGGCCCAGAAGACCTGAAAAATCAGCTGGCCAGCGCATGCATGCCCGTTGGAGCTGAACTTGGGTGCCCACTGATATGGCTCCGCGTGCCACCTGTGGCACTCGTGCCGTAGGTTCACCATCACGGGTATAGGATCTCTCACCATGTGCAAGAGTTTGGACTAAAAGACCTCCAAGGTCCCTTCCAATCCTATTCTATGTTCTCTATCCCAGAGATAGAACCTGGCAAGCAGCCACCCACTTCACCAGACAATTATATTACCGTGTTTCTCCAAAAATAAGACCCTTATATTTTTTTGAACCCTGAAATAAGCGCTTGGCCTTATTGCCATGCGCTCAAAAGCCCAATTGGGCTCATTATCAGGGGATGTCTTATTTTGGGGGAAACAGGATATTATAATTGACCCATCACTTTCTCACTTTTTATGTCAGGGTAACGGATGCTGTCTTCAATTTTCTCCTGGTCTGGTATTACTGCACGCTGACGATTCGAGAGAGCATCTTGATCAACAATGGTTCTAAGTAAGTAGTGCTTCTGTCCAGCGTTTTTCCTTCCTTAAGCTAAGAAGATCACATACTTATTTAGCCAGGTCCCTGCATGTTCTCTGCAAAATTATTCCTAGTCCTGCTTTAAAATTCTGGGGATTGAATATGGGAGCATCTCCTTCGGAATCTTGGCTTGCACATAATGCATTCAGGAGGTGAGTCCATCCAGCACAGCACTTCCTGGTCTGACTGCAGAAATTCTTCTACATTTTTGTGGAGAAAATCAATCCTGGGTGTTCCTTGCAATCTTAAACAAGAGTAGAATATTGGGGAGAGGGGGAGACGTCTCCTCAAGAGGCAACTCAGGTGTTTTCCCTAAACCTATGGTTATTGGCACTATGTTTGGTGTTCAGTGCAAGGTATTCCAGCTGCTATTCCCCTTGCACCTTCCAAATGGAGCTTCCAATAATCGTCTTACTATATTGGGCTATCATGCTTAAAAGACAAATACTAATGAAACTGCTTACATATGCTCTTCCAGGATTAAAGGCTGGTGGGTACTTCATCACTACATCTCCACCTTCCTCTCAGGTGTCATGCTGACTTGGTGAGTCTTCAAAAAAAAAAAAAAAGTTAAGCATAATTTTATTTATTTTTATTTTAATTAGATTTATATGCCGCCCTACCTCCATAGGACTCAGGGCGGCTCACAACAATTAAGATATACAATCTCAATCCAAGTAAGAAACATGTTAAAATACATATTAAACGCATATTAAAATACATTAAAAATCAAAACCCCATCAGTCCAGGCTGGGAAATTTAAACAGCCATGTTTTTAGTTTGCGGCGGAAAGTGCGAAGGTCAGGGGCCAACCGGAGCCCCCGGGGGAGTTGATTCCAAAGGGTGGATGCGCCCACAGAGAAAGCTCTACCTCTGGGAGTCGCCAGCCGACATTGTCTAGCCGACAGCACCCTGAGTAATGCTTGTGATTTCACTGGTTTTAACTAACATCCTGTGAGTTCGATTAATTCCTTTCCGGAGCCTTCTAGGAGAATAGCAAGTGTCCATCACATGTCAGTGGATTCTGATTACATGTGTGTTTCTGCATTCCCTCTGTCTTTGCAGGCCAGATGGACTTATGTACCAGAAATTCAGAAACCAGTTCCTCACATTCTCCATGTATCAGAGTAAGTGGGACGGCATTAAAGAAGAGGGAGGAAGGAAGCATTTGAAGCAGTGGTGGGATTCAAAAAAATTTACTACCGGTTCTGTGGATGTGGGTTGGTGGACGTGGCTTGGTGGGCATGCAGGGGAAGGATACTGTAAAATCTCCATTCCCACCCCACTCCAGGGGAAGGATACTGTAAAATCTCCATTCCCTCCCCACTCCAGGGGAAGGTTACTGCAAAATTCCCATTTCTTCCCGATCAGCTGGAACTCAGGAGGCAGAGAATAGATGGGGGCGGGGCCAGTCAGAGGTGGTATTTACCGGTTCTCCGAACTACTCAAAATTTCCGCTACCGGTTCTCCGGAACTGGTCGGAACCTGCTGAAACCTACCTCTGGGTTGAAGACCCACAAGTATCAGGGGAGTCAGTAAAATGATGAATCCCAGCCTTTATTTTCGTAGCTACATTGCCAAAATTTTGCAACACGGAACATAGAACGCCATTTTCCGAGGGAGGCTTCTGTTGTTACTGCCTGAGTGTTTGAATAAGGGGCAGTCAAACTACACTATCTAAGGATTTCCTCATGGGAGGAAATTGAGAGGAAACGGGAAATGGCAAAGGAGCTGGCAGTGAAGCAAAGGGCAAATTACTGTAGCTGAAGCAACTCAAATATATTGGAGCTCCACCCACCCACCCAATACTGTGAACACTAGATGTTTTTGTTTTTAAGAAGGGAAAAACCATACTACCACCAAAGGTAATGGATGAAAGGCTTTAAAACTAGAGCTTTGCTTTTAAGGGACACTTTAATAACAATGAGGGATGGATAATTTTAAGTATCTCAGTGTGTATGCTACGCCCCTGAATTTTGAACTCCTTTGCTGAAATTTGATAGGCTTTGTCCAGTTTCTTCAATATTATTACCAGAGTGGTTGTCTGTACCGGTTGAGAGCTTTGGGTGAACGACACAACATGGATCTCACTGTGGGTAGGTAGAATTTCTGCTTTCTCTTTTTCCTTTGCTGAGGCAAACTGTCCTGTGTGAGGGATTCACTAATGGCTGTGGGGTCAACAGACCGTTGACCCCACATGGCGCAGTGGTCAGAATGCAGTACTGCAGGCTACTTCTGCTGACTGCCAGCTTCCAGCAGTTCAGTTCTCACCGGTTTAAGGTTGACTCAGCCTTCCATCCTTTCAAGGTCAGTAAATTGAGGACGGAGATTGTTGGAGGCCATAGGCTGACTCTGAAAACCGCTTAGAGAGTAAAGTAAAGCACTGTAAAGCGGTATATACGTCTTAAATGCTATTGCTGTTGCTATCTCTACAGAAGATGCTCTTCTGGTCACTGGTTTTGAAAGGAGAAAGAAGTGGCCATAAAGATGGGATCATTGTGAAATACTAGGGCTGGGAAGCCACAACAGGCCAATGCCTGATGGACAGCAAAAGCTTGTGCCTAGTATACAGTATACTGTATACTTGATATATAATGAAGTGGGAGATATGTAAATTTGTATATAGAGCAAGGAATAGATTACGTATTAACTTGATTTTGACGTAAATGTTAGAAACCAGAGACGCTGAGCAATGTCCATTATTTTACGTTTAAAACAATAATAATAATAATAATAATAATAATAATAATAATAATAATAATAATAATAATAATAATAATAATTTGTGCCTAGGCTTGCTTCGTCAATTCTCATCTTGCAAGGATGCTTGTATGGTCCATAATTCCTCCAAACTGCAGTTTCCCCTAGCTTTGGGTACTGGAATTAGATCTTAGGCTTGCTTCATCAATTTAGATCAGGCCTAGTTCATATTTGGATGAAGGGGCTCCCAGGGCTGTAACCTTTATTAGCAAGTAAAACAAAAACAAAAACACCCCAGAATGAGGTAATGACTATTGCATGTCATAGCCAAGAAAATCCTGTTCCATATGATCTTTGTGGCTTTAGAGATATTAACATTTTTACAGTCCTCTTCTAGGTATCGTCGTTTAAAAAAGCAGAGAATTGCAAATAGCTATGTTAACATATTTTACCAAAAAAAAAAAATAATTCTGAATCTTGACTAGGAGGTAGTTCTGCTTACCCTGCCCTTCTCAAAGAGATGAGCATTTTATTCTTGAGGAGGCGGATTTTAAGCATGTTTGGCCTGTCTCTAAGCTTCTCTTATTTCCTGTTCTGGTAATGCTAACCTAGGAGAGGTGAGAGGTCCAATGTTAGCTGTCAAATCTCCCAAAGATTGCCATCTCCAGTCAGTCTGAAGAGCCCATTGGGATTGCTGGACCTTGGCCTGATTCTTTGGCTGTGTGTTTTTCCTTGCAGAGGGTTTCCAGTCCTGGATGTGGAGAGGCCTCACTTTCCTGCTTCCGTTCCTTTTCTTCGGCCAAGTAAGTGTGTCATCACTTCTTTCGGGATTATCTTTAGTCTAGGCAAGGCAAAACCAGGTTTATTGTATCTGAAGGGGCATAGTTTCTTCTGAGTTTTTTTTGTGGGGATTATTTAATTAGCAGTTTATATCCCGTCTTTTATTATTTTTTTAGAAATAACTCAATGTGGCAAGCATGCTTAATATTCCTTCTGCCTCCTATTTTCCTCACAACAACAATCCTGTAAGGTAGGTTGGGTTGAGAGTGAGTCACTGGCCATAAGTCATTCAGCCTGCTTTCATGCATAAGGCAGGACTAGAATTACCAGTCTCTAGACTAGACTAATGTAAGAGTTCTTACATATATTTTATCTTTTCTCTTGCTAGCTCTTTTTTCAGGGGAAATACATACTGTGCTTAGAAACAACTGACTAAATGAGACACAATGAAACCGTGCTTCATAGTAATAATAATATATTTATTTTGTGTTATAAATTTATAAAATAAATTAGAAAATTGAGCTTTTACTTGATAATAATAATGTTATAAATGTTCATCATGTTATGAAGACTAATGTGAGATGGTTAAAGGAACAAGACCCCTTCCCTTCCAAACCTATTTGCAAAATGAGAGTTTGTTACAAGAGACTGTAATATTCTTATGACCAGTGTGGGCAGGACAGTGATGCCAAATCACCATAGAAACTGGCAGGTACAGGGGATTCTGGCATACTTTGTGAAGGTTGAGAAAATTCATCTGATTTGTCCGGTTTGTTCTGTTTTTTTGTGTTTTAAACGTATTGCACTCCTTAAGATATTGTGTTTTCCCCCATCTCAAATGCCAGTTTTTTTGGGGGGGAAATTTCTTCCCTGTATTTGTTGGAGGGCTCTGGGGAGAAGTCCAAAAACGATTGAGGTGAAGAGTAATTAAGACACATAGTCCTGGAATAATCTTCCTTATTTATACCTAATAATTTGATGTATCGATTATTGCAGGGGTCTCCAACCTTGGCAACTTTAAGCCTGGCGGACTTCAACTCCCAGAATTCTGGGAGTTGAAGTCCGCGAGGCTTAAAGTTGCCAAGGTTGGAGACCCCTGGATTAGTGTTTCATATTTCTCCTAGATGGGATGCACCTCCTGATTAACTCATGTGAATAATCTGGATTCTAGATGCATTTTGTACCCCAGACAAACTCTTGTCCCCTTATGTGATAATTAAACTACCAAAAAAGCCTGTGCTTATATGTCAGGGTTCCAAGTAACACCCCCAACCAAGTAAGACTCCGAGGTAGGCATTTCCTCAAAGTTCCATTTTATTAGAGATGTCATATTGGCACATCTGGGAAATCCCGAATCTGAAAGCTCCTAGCTTTTACCCACCCAAAGGAAAGTCCAAGTCCCTTCCCCTGCACCCACATGTCCATCACATGGCGCAGTCAGGTCACCATCCTAACTGGAGTAGCTTCCCAGTTGCACGCCTCTCCAGGTGCAGGTTGAATGTCCTTGACTCCCAGGGAAAGAATGTTGTGGTGGTGGTGGCTATACATCTTACCCCGTCGCCATCCAACCCCCCCTCCCAATTCCCACAGCATGCCCATCCTCCAAGTATGGCAGCCCTGAAGATCAGAGGTGGTATTCAGCCAGTTCGAACCAATTCGCCCGAACCGGTAGCGGAAATTGTGGGTGGGCCCGCCTATCCACCCCGGCTCTATGCCATACTATTTAGGCACGTTTTTGAGGCCGAGTGTGTGCATGGAAGGTGCATACGCCAGCAAAGCACATGCGCAGAAGGACGGGCCGTGTGTGGACGCACGCTCACATTTGCAAACCGGTGGTGAAAGTAAGTGAATACAGAAGAGCCCTGCTGAAGAGCCAAAGAAAAAAAAGTAGGAAGGAAAGAAGGGAGGGAGATGGAAGAGATTGAGAAGAAAGGTTGCTATACAATAAAAAAGATGAAATGGAAGAAAGGTAACCCCGAACATGTGTAAATGCACTAGGATAAAGAATGAATTATTAAAAAATAAAAGAGAATAAATATGAGTAAAAACAGAGAAATTAGAATTTGAGAGCGAATAAAGATGTTGTTTATACAAATAAGCATAGAAATTTTAAGATATGATCAAAAAATGGAAAAAGAAGATTTCATCAAAAATGGTAACTGAGTAAAATGTATTTGAATAAGACAAATTGTATAAGTTGTGATATGGCCAATACTCTGTTCATAAAATATGCGGTGAATTTGGGGGCGAAAAAATCAATAAAACTTGATTCAAAAAAAAAAGAAAAAGAAAAAAAATGCCTCCAGGGCTGACATTACATTGAAATCCCAGTGGGTGGCAGAGGGAGGGACAGGGATGCTCATCGGAGCAGATAGCTCTCCGTTTGAAGGAGAGCTTTTTGATTTAAAAAATCCTAAAAATTCTGCTACCAAAAACCAGCTATCTGATCTCACAGTGACACCTTTTTTGAGGGTGGGAGTCGGACATGTTGCAAATAAAACACTTCTCTTCTCTCTCTAGTTCTGGCAACTATTCAATGCCGTCACACTTTTCCAACTGGCCAGCCATCCAGAATGCAAAGAATGGCAGGTAAGAGTGAATTTGTAAGCACAGGAAGAGGAAATGCTCTGTACATTTCCCACCCTTTCAAAATCACGGCCCGGTTGAGGAGATTACAAGCTTTGTCAATGCTTTCAGAAATATCCAAATGCCTTCTAAGTGCAGCCAGCATGAGACCCGTGGTAAAATACATGTAGCTATCTCAGTAATCCTCCCAGTGCCCATTATATCAGCTTCTCTCATAGTGTGGATAACAACCTTTAAAGGGATTACAGGCAGTGGATGGAAGGTTATCAGATAATGGAGAGAGATTGACTGTTATCTCAGCATGGCTGTCTAGGAGTGCATACCAAGACAATTTACAGCAGGGATGACAAACTCAAGGCCCGGGGGCTGGATCCGGCCCATGCGGTGCTTAGATCTGGCCCGCAGGGTCACCCTGGAAACAGTGAAGGACTGGCCTGTGGTGCTTCTGCCAGACAAAACAGAGCTCAGGAGGGCTGCAGGCAGCCCTTGCGAGATCCATTTTTGCTGGCAGAGGATTGCACATCATCAAATTTGCTGTACATCGACAGCAAGAGCCTTGATAGTACAGTGGTTTAATACACCCTGTTATTAACACAGCTGCCTGCAATTTCTGCTGGTTTGAATCTCTCCAAGGCTCAAGGTTGACTCAGCCTTCCATCCTTTCTAAGGTAGGTTAAATGAGGACCTAGTTTGTGGGGGCAATAAGCTGACTTTGTATAAAATATACAAAAGAATGGAGGCTATTGCTTAACGCATTGTAAGCCGCCCTGAGTCTCTGGAGAAGGGCGGCATATAAATCAAATTAAAAACAAAACAAAACAAAAAAAACATAAAGACAGTTAAGTCTAGCCTTGTAAATAACTATACAATCCTCACGAAAGGCATAGGTGCTTTAACACTTTGAACTAACATCTATGGTACAACACCTCTTTCTGATGCTTTGCACTGCTCTCCCTGTTCTACTCTAGAATTCCTGACAATTTTGTTAAATTTATCTCTCTTCAGCAGTCCAGTCCTTTTGAAAACTGCTCTCTCTCTCCCTCTCTCTCTCTCTCTCTCTCTCTCTCTCTCTCTCTCTCTCTCTCTCTCTCTCTCTCTTCCTCCCTCTCTCTCTCTCTCTCTCTCTCTCTCTCTCTCTCTCTCTCTCTCTCTCTCTCTCTCTCTCTCTCTCTGTTTCTCTCTTCCTCTTAAAGCACTGACCATTTAAATTTCATTGGCAGGTCCTGATGTGTGCCCTCCCCTTCCTCACCCTCTTTATTGGCAACTTCTTCACCACATTGCGAGTTGTTCATCAGAAATTCCAGAATAAGACCAAGAAGGAATGAGCCTTCAAGTGCCTGTCCCCCTTCCTGGCTATCACTGTTGGTGGGAGCACTACTACTCTGCTGACCGAAGGATCCACAGTACACTGGGCGTTCTCCTCCTCCTCCTCTCTCCCTCCTTCCCTCCCTCCCTGTGATTCTCTTGCATACAAATGTCAACGAAGCCACGCCCGAATAGTGCTTCTGCCACCAACTTGAGGCCTTGAGGCCTTCCTGCTGCCAAAAGGAACTCTGGACTTAAATCAGGTGTGGGATTCAAGGATTAGGGTGAAGTACTGTATGAGGAATCCAAGTGACTCTTGGATACAACTCCCAGCTGACACCTGCATGTTTTGGGTACCCTTCCTCCAAAGCAGGGGGCTGAAAATTCCCAGAGCCGGTCTGCCCAAACTGAATGACAAGAAAAGGAATGGAGCAGATTCAACCTAGACCATCTAATATTTAGTACTGAGGACATTAACTATTATTGGAAGCAGATTATATGGGCAAAGAGTGTTCTCACTATTTCTGCTGGGCTTGATTCTTTCCTCCCCATCTTCAGAAATGTTCCCCTATCCTAGATTATTTCGTTACCACGTATGAGTGAGCGGAGGGGACAGTTTCTCATCTGCACCTCCAATACAGAGCCTGCTTTTCCGCCTCGGTGTATATTTTATGACAAATCTGAGATGATAACCAGTGGCTGGCAGATTATTTTCAGCCCCCTTGTCGCAGTTCTCTTCCTGGAGTTGCCTTCTCAGCTCTTGAAGGGGCCAAAGACCCAGTGCTTCTACCCCTGTGCTCTTTTTTCAGAACATGGATTCACAAGAACCTAGGACGCATCTTGCCAGAGAAGCTGAAAATAACCTTTATTTAACCATAGTTGGCTGAGCAAACAGCAGCAGTGGTGGCATTTGGCCTCCTCCGATCTCGGTCCATATTGTCATTTGTGTGTCTTAAGTGTTATAGTGGTTCTAAAACTGGAAAAAGCTGGCCTACATCCAAACATGCATTGTGGTCTTTAAATATGTATTCTTAGCATATTAAGGGGTGGGCAGGAGGCTGGAAAATAAAAAATGCGGAGGAAGCCTTGGTCCCTGGCACTTCTAGGCAAGGGAGATAGTATTATGTTAAGGATGTAAAACTCTGGAATCTCACGAATATAACCGTTGATTCTTAACTTTAATGCATAGATACTTCATACAGCTCAGGGTTCTACTAGGAGAGGACCGTACACCATTCTTTACCTCAGACCACAACCCCACTTTTTAGGAATGACGCTGAATCACACTAAAATCTTAGTTTAGGCATTCTGCTGCTGGAATGAGCAACCAGATCCTACAAGCCAATTGTGGACCTCAGCATTAAGGGAAATCACACCCTTTCCAACGGAACTTTATAGATTCACTGGAACCCATTACATTGAAAACACATCTGAAAATGGTATGAATCCAAAGTGTGCATGGCCTGATTGGTAGCTACAGTGGTACCTAGGAATTGAGATTCTGGGGAAATGGAAGGGCTGTATATCACCAACCTATCAATGGAAATATTTATTGTTCAAAGCAACAATTTCTTTCAGCGGTTTTGTCTGGATGTCTTTAAGCAATGTTTTGATTTTCTCCTCTCCCTTAAAAACGGATGTTGCAAATCTCATTATTCCCAGTTTTGCTGGTTGGTTGGTCCCTCTCTCCTCTCCAATGTGTAGATACAGAGAAATGTGATACAAGACAAAGCTTAAGCACACAGATTGTCCTTGAAGTAGCCTTACTCTATTAAACTTAAATGGCTGCCCATCTACCAGAAGGAACTGTGGGTAGCAGACAAGAATCAAAACCACAGTATAATTAAAACATTTTAAACAACATTGAGGTCCTAATTAAACTTGCATTCCTCAACCATTAGCTGCTTTCTAATGGCCAGCAGAGTTGGGGCCAGCCATACTTCTGGGGTGAAGTATGGGGTCCATAAGGCAAGTACCATGATAGAGAAGATTGCTATTGCAGTCTTTCTCATAGAATGATTTCCAGATGTGCTGGGTACAGCTGTCATCACTGAACTAGGCCATTGGGTACATAGGCTGAAGATGACTGGCACTTTAGCCTACATCATGCAGAGACAGATAGGTAAATCTTAAGTAGAAATTGCACTGCAATGAAAGTTACAAATGAATGGGAGGAAAACATTGTTTTGATATTTTAAAGAATACTCCATGGAAAAGGAATACAGAATTCCTTTTCCACATTATTTAGGCATTTTAGTCACTGCTCATCACATTTCCAAATAATGGTGCATGATATTGGTTGTGAAGGTGGAAAACTACAAATGATTGGAAGAAGTCCTATTTAAAGCCCAGAAAGCCAGTATGGTCTAATGGTTAAGGCATCAGGCTAGAAAGCTGGAGACCATGAGCTCCAGTCCCAGTGTAGCTATGAAAGTTGGCTGTGTGGCCCTAGGCATGTCTCTCTCTCTCTCTCAGCCCAACTTACCTCACAGGGTGGTGGTTATGGGGGAAATAGGAGGAAGGTGTGTTGGATATGTTTGCTATCTTAGGTGTAAAAAGAGTAAAGGCAGGATATAAATAAACTTTTTTTTAAAAAAAATGTGCTGCATTGGGGTGCCTCAAAAGTCACTGTTGGAATTGCTGTCTAGCTGCTTCAGCCATCGAGAGAATTTCTGAAAGCTTTAAGATCTCGACCCTGTGGAACACAAACCCCGCCTTAATGTTATTTGATTCACGAGGTAAAACTTGTTTGGTTCCATTGACTCAGCCTTCCATCCTTCCGAGGTTTGTAAAATGAGAACCCTGATTGTTGGGGGCAATATGCTGACTAAACTGCTTAGAGAGGGCTGTAAAGCAGGGATCTCCAACCTCCAAGCCGTGATCCGCTACCAGGCTTTGAGCCTTTCGGAACCAGTCCGCAGAAGTGGCGGGTGGGCCAAAAATTGAACTGCCCATACAAGCGCGCTTGCCCACCACTCACACAAACCTATTCCCTGTCCCCCCTGCTCCCACTGGTCCATAAAGCTGGAAAGGTTGGACAACTCGGCTGTAAAGCAGCATGGAGTGGTACATAAGTCCAAGTCAGTGGTGGAATTTACATTTTTTTACTACTGGTTCTGTGGGCGTGGCTTGGTGGGCATGGTGTGTGGCTTGGTGGGCATGGCAAGGAAGGATACTGCATAATCTCCATTCCCACTCCACTCCAGGGGGAAGGATATTGCAAAATCTCCATTCCCACCCCACTCCAGGGGGAAGGATATTGCAAAATCTCCATTCCCACCCCACTCGGGGGGGGGGCAGTCAGAGGTGGTATTTCCCAGTAATCCAAACTACTCAAAATTCCCACTACCGGTTCTCCAGAACCTGCTGGATTTCACCCCTGGTCTGAGTCTTATTGCTATTGCTATTTCAGTCCAAACACAGAGTGCCTATATTGGGTTTTAATTGGGATTTTATCTTTGCTTTTTTCTTCATTGTCCACATTTGTTCTTCATTTGGATTTACTTATTTATAGTTAGGTGGTTGGTGGTGATGGTAATTTCTTCGCTGTTGAGTCATCTGGGACTGGGTAGTTTATAAACTCCTTAAAATAGCAAGAAAGGCAAAAGAGTACTGAAGAAAAAATATACTTGCGTGTTTAAACGTGACAGGGCCCAGGCCTTTAGACTGAGCCTGTTCAGTCCAGAAACAGGAATATGAGTACAGGGTGTTTGTGGAATCTGCAATGATGAGCTTTAGATGTCTTTTTTAACAGGAAGGCAACGTGGCAAAGGCAGTCTACTCGCAGATGTTCACCAGAACGGCAAAATATAATCTCCCAGTGGAGGGTGTTCATTTCTCCAAATATTAGACTGTTGTGACTGAAGCACTACCTTCTAGCCAGCAAATGCTGGCATTCTGGTGGAATATACCCTTTAAAAAGTCCCAGACAAACACTATTACAGTAATGGAACTTTTCAGATCCTTCCTTTCTTGAACTTCCATTTGAGTTAACTAGACAGTAAGCAAATTGCAAAAATAAATATACTACTGAGGAAAAAGGTACACATTGTCTCATGCGTGGCTCTAGAGCCGTGATGGCGAACCTATGGCACATGTGCCCGAAGTGGCACGCAGAGCCATGTCGCCTGATACGTGCGGCGTTGCCCGTTCCTCTTCCAGGTTTCTGGCGCGTATGCGACAATCAGCTGGCCTTTGTGTGTGCGTCAGTGCCGGAAATCAGAAGACCTGGTCTTGTTTTCCACCATGATCATGCGCGCCAGCCAGCTGATCAGCACGTGTGCATGAGTAGCGGTAACTGGAAGACTTGCTTGCCTTAGATAGGATAAGTATCTTATCTGGCACGCACATGCCCCCTGGGCAGCTCCTCTTCCTGGTCATAGCCCTGACGAGCGTGTAGCCACACGCGAAGTGCTCCCTTTTCAGTGCTTGGTGCCACGCCCACGTGTGCTCTCTCCCTTTTTGGCACTCGGTGCCGAAAAGGTTCACCATCACTGCTCTAGAGAGTTAAATTATATCAAGGGACACATAAGCTTGGTTCCTATGAAGCAAAGCTTCCTCACCTTCTGTTTTAACATCATGGTTTCAGCTACAAAAACCTCCAGCCTCCCTTCCCCAGAAAAGTCCACAAAGAGGCAGAAGAGGCAGAACAAAAGAATTGGAGGTTATTTTATTTCAAGAACAAGTCTTCTTAAAATTATGTACAATCGGTAAAACAGGCTGCTTGGCCAGTTTCCAAACACGTTATTAGGCACCACACCGCAGCTTCAACAGGGTAAGTCAAGCGACGGGAGGCAAATTTGCATCCAGAAGAGCAGCACGGGACCGAAGGCATCAGAAATGGGATCAGCCTCAGTCTAGGTAGGATCTCGTCCAGTTAGGAACGAAGCAAGGGAGAAATAGAAGGGGTGGTTTGGAGAGAGCTCAGATTCATGTCAAATGAGTTTCCCCCCCAAGAGGGAAAGAACAAAGGAAGTGAAATATCACAAGCAGGTTCCTCTATGGTCCATGCTGAGGCATAGCATCTAGTTCCACCATCACCCTCCAAGCATGCCTTCTAACACGCAGGAAGATAAGAGCTTCATTTTACTGGTTCTTCTTGTAAACCCACTGCTGCTATCCCTTGCCTTCCAAATGATTCCTTCTGCCTCCTCTTCAGACATTTCCCTGGCGCCCATCCCACTTGAATCCCAACAACCAGCTGCTGACCAAAATGAAAACCGTTTGCCACTGTATTCTTCAGTGCAGCCCAAGAAGGACCCAGCCTGTTGATAAGGCTAAAAAGAGACAGTGTTGAAGGACCAAGGTCATCTAAGCACCATATTTCCACCGGAGCACAAGATGCCTGTGAGAGGAGACAAGGAGGATGTTCCTTTTTTTCCAAAAAAAAGTGTTTGTTGGGTAAAGAAAGGGCAGGAAACCCACCCTCAGATATGTCCTGTAGCAGCTACCAACCAACCAACCAGAGAAAGAGAGAGAGAGACAGGCATGCTGGTCTTTCTCCACTGCTCTGAGAATCTAGCTCAGTGCGATTAGATCTTGCCATAGAAAACCAAAGCCCACTAAATTCACCCTGCTGAACGGTCTAACAGGGAATGGGTAGGAGCTAGAAAAAGCCAAGGTATGCACAGATGCACAGTTCCCTGGAGGCAGAATGATGAGTCCTTGCCCTGCTCTTCACCAGCCACCTGCAGTCACCCCTCTTTTCTGCAGTAAGTGCCCCCTAACTCCAAACATCCAAGGAGTAGCGGCCCTTGGTCATCAGTTTCTTGACATAGTCCACAGCCTGCTGCTGGTTCATCTTGCCATATTCGGCTACAATCTCGTAAAAGGCATTCTGCACATCCCGGGCCATGTTGCGTGCATCACTGGAATGGAAGAAGAAGGGGGGAAAAAAGGAAGAGTAAAGTCAGACAGTGAAGAGCAGTGGCTAGAATTCAAGGTAGAAAAAAATTCAACAAGCAAGCTTGGAGAAATGGCATGTTGCCAATTTCAGAGGACTCGGATTACAGATGGAAATTCTGCCTCTCGACATTGTGGAGGAAAACAGGCTCTTAAAGATGGGCAGTTACAAGATGAGGACAATAGTATTTTACAGATCTAAGTGACGAAAATACTCTAAATTGCCCAATTCAAGCGAGTCCCATTTCAGTCCCACTTATTTCCAGGCAGAGCTAGCAAATACTCCCAACTGAGCCCAAATTGTGCCATTTATCCTCTGACTGGGGCATGGAAATAGAATCCCTTCCACTGAGCCACTTTGATAGGATCTGTAATCTTCATGGATAGATGCTAGGTCAACTGATGGGTTGGAATGGCACAAGAAAGCTTCTTAAGATGGCTGCCTCTTGAAACAAAATCAAGGATTCTTTGCTGAAGCTAAAGACTGAAGTTTGTGGGAAGACAGATGGGTGCCATATTGTTATGAGACTGATTTGACATTCAGTCCATATATCCAGGGAAGCCATCCACTTTACTTCACTTGAATTATTTTTTGTGCTTTCGGCAAATTCTTCAGCAAATTCTGCAAATTCATATTGATAATTTACATACTTTGCAATCTACTTAACATTCCCTGTTACCCTAAGATATCATTATTAATACCAGAATTCCCAGCTAGCACTGCATTGCTGTTTTCTTTTTAACTGTTTTGCCCCAGGGGCAAAATTACTAATTACTTGTTTTCAAGTCTTTTTTTTTTTTTTTTGACTGCTCACTGCTACAAGATAACCTGTGAACAAAAAGCGCCTTGCCACCCTTACCCGCACACATAGATGTGACCGTTTCCTTCATTGATCAGCTTCCAGACGTGCTCCTTGTTCTTTTTGAGCAAGTGCTGCACATAAATCTGAAAGAGACAAAATTGGGTGTCAACGGGGTCTTTACAGCTGTGTATATTCTCTGATTGTGTCTCCTTTGGCATAAAAACTGGCATTTAGGTTTTTTTAAAGGATAGATATCCGTGTTTCCCCAAAAATAAGTCCCTGTCTTATAATTTTTTTTGCCACCAAAAAGGGCACCAGGTCTTATTTTCAGTGGGGGGGGGGGATGTCGTCCACTGACTCATCTCACTTGCGTGGATCACCCCCGGCCTCTTTTTTGCACTTTTAGGCACTAGAGAGGCCTTCAGGAAAGGCCTCTGTAGCTGATAACAGAGCTCCAGATCAATCTGAAGCTCTGTTATCAGCTACAGAGGCCTTCAGGAAAGCCTTGATGGTAGAAGAAATGGGCTGAGGTGTGTGAGGCCTGGCTGCAACTGTACGAAGGTAAGTAGTAGGACAGCTCCACCACCCCCACCCCACCCTAATTTTTACCTGTGCACCCTGGAGTGGGCAGGGTCTTAATTAGGGCTTATTTTGGGAGTAGGGCTTGGGACCCCATGTAAAAATCAAGCTAGGATTTACTTTCTGAGTCGGTCATATTTTTGGGGAAACATGTGGTTTGAGGACTACAGAAGTGCTTTTGAAAAAAATAAAAAGTGCCTGGTCCAAAAATCAAGCGAACCAGACTGATAGCAGGGGTGGAGTTAAAAAAATGCCTTTACCAACATTTTCTAGAATTATGGAAAACACAGACATTATTTGGTTCTTTTTTTTCCTCAAGAGAAGATTATCCAAGCACAAAACATACAAAGAGTCCATTTTTCAAGCAGACCCAGCCCAACAGGACAAGTGAATGCAAATGCCCACGGATGGTGGAATGTTTTAGAATGGAGCAGGCTTACCTTTTCTGGCTGGTCCCTCGAGAAAGCCACATTGAGTTGAGTAAGGGCTCCTTCTTTGACAAATTTGGCAAGTTCTTCCTTATAGATGTAATCTTCCTTCTCGTGCCGGCAGCCAAAATACAGCACAGTCTCCCCAACTTCCTTGCCTAAAACACAAGGACACATTCCTTAGTCCAGAGCTGCTGAGTGACCTTGTGTATCCTTGCAACAAATAGCAGCCTGAATGTGCTGCTTCAGATCTGATCTCTAGTTCAGACAATATCTAACTGTCAGGAAATTTCTCCTTAGTTCTAGGTTGCTTCTCTCTTTGTTCAGTTTCCATCCACTTTTTCTTGTCTTGCCTTCTGGTGCTTTGGAGAATAGCTTGACTCCCTCTTCTTTGTGGCAACCCCTGAGATATTGGAACATGCTAGCATGTCACCCCTAGTCCTTCTCTTCATTAAACTAGACATACCCAATTCCAGCACCGTCCTTTATATGTTTTAGCCTCCAGCCCCCTAATCATCTTTGTTGCACTTACACTTATAGACTGCTCCATTGTGCTTTAGAGCACTCTCTGAGCCTTTTACAATGCCAGCATATTGCCCCCAACATTCTGGGTCCTCATTTTACCAACCTTGGAAGAATGGAGCCCTATCAGGATCAAAGTCTATATTGTGGACAGAGTTAGCCTGCAATATTGCATATTCTAACCACTGCGCCACCAGGTCTCCTCACATGGCTCTGGGGATGCTGTAATGGCTGTAACTGTGTAAGACATTTTTCAGTGCTGTTCAGTGCTAGAAACCTCTGAAGAGTTTCTAAACAAATGGTTGCAAGTCAAGGACTACCTGTATTTAGATGGAGAAGTTCACTTATTCAGGTTCCTGCTTAAACCAATACACTTAAATGTAAGCGTGCCAAAGGCGGGGCAATGCAGAAGACTTTTACTCCAGTTTGGCTATGAGTGAAAAGATTATTTGGGGTTACATCGTCGGCACAGTTGGATTCTGTCCTTTGAAAAGTTATTTTTCTTCCTCATCAAGTGCTTTTCATGGATTGATTCTGAGTCAATCTATTAAAAGGAGAGTCAGCCAAACTATTCAAATCAGATGCCCTTGGTCACACTATCAGAGGTTGACAAAGGAACTACGGTTCTATTACGACCCATTGGCAACTGCAATATATTACACCATAATGTATGTTTTTGTTTACAAAAGAGATCAACATGAAATGGTTTGCAAAAAAAGTCATTCCCAGACAAATCAAAGATGGGATTTTATAAGCCGCCCAAAAGTCTGCTGGAGTGGGTGGCCATAACCAGATGACGATAACAGTGATGATTTACAGCAATTATACAAAGGAGATGCCAGCAAGAATGGACTGAAGCTTTACCTAGCTGAGGATCCTAGTTCTCACCCCAACTGGTCAGCTAGTTTAGGGAAGTCTTAAAGCAGTGATGGCGAACCTTTTCAGCACTGAGTGCACACTCGTTACCAGGTGCTCTGCCAAAAAGAGAGCACTCACACATGCTTATCAGGACTGCAACCAGGAAGAGAAGCTGTCCAGGGGGCATGTGCGCACTGGACAAGGTACTTTCAGTTTCCGGCGTGCACATGTACACTGGCTAGCAAGTCATCCGGTTACTGCCAAGCAGAAAACGGAAAACGGAAAACGGAATACCAGCTCTTCCAGTTTCCAGCACTGCCGCACACACAAAGGCCAGCCGATCGTCACCTGTGCATGCACGCCAGAAACCCAGGAAAGGAATGGGCAACGCCGCGTGTGCCAGGCGACATGGCTCCGTGTGCCACTTCAGCCACTTGTGCCATAGGTTCGCCATCACAGCCTTAAAGCAAGACACAAAAGCCATTGGCCACATGCATTTAGGGCCAGAGTAATGAAGTGGTTAAGATATTTGATTCAATGCAAGGAGATTCTAATTCTAAGCCTCCACTCAACCAGATGCCTCACCGGGCATGGCTCTAAACCAGTTACTCTTATCAGCCCAACCTGCTCCACAGGGTGGTTGTTTGGATGATAATGAGGCAAGATAACCCACATAAATTGTCTTTGAGCTCTCAGAAGAAAAGGCGGGAAAGGAATGCAACAACTAAAATAAACAGCCTACTGCCTCTGCTGGAGAATGCTCTACTTCGCCCCCATGGCAAACCATCTGGGGATTTCCCTGACTTGCTTTCCAAGCAATTTAACCCGGGGACCCCATTGTTGCTCAGAGGGCCAATCTGAGCTCAGCACTCACCTTGTTGTTTGAGCCAGCCCCTCTCCTGGATGAAACCGATGAAGGGAGCAATCCCTGTGCCTGGCCCAATCATGATGACAGGAGTGTTAGCTTTGAAGGGCAGCCGGAACTGGGATTTCCGGACATACAAGGGCACTGTGGATTTGTGCCCATTCTCATTGGGTTGCTTGTTCTTCAGCCAGTTAGTAGCCACTCCTTTGTTTACTCGGTCTGTTTTGGTAGTGTATTCCACGACAACAGCACAGATATGGATGGAATTTGGGTGTACCTGGAGAGGGGGCGAAATGCAAGAAAGAGCCATCAGGAGCTTTTAGGGACAACAGTGAAGTCTCTGATTGTATTTACATCGCACACTTCATCTGGGGACATCTGGGGACAGGATTAATCTCTGTCCAGGGTTCAAACTGAATCATAAACAAACCAAACGAAGTGAGGGCATGGAACATGCTGAGCTATATATACTATCTAAACAAGGTTAAAAGAAATAACAGAGTTGGAAGGGACCTTGGAGGTTTTCTAGTCCAACCCCTTGCTCAAGCAGGAAATCCTATACCAGAATTCCCCAACCTTTCCAGTTTTGTGGAGGGGGGGTGGGGGATGGTTCTGTGTGTGCACCTCCATTTGTGCAAGCGGCAGACACGTGCACCCACTGCTCGTGCAAATGGAGCACGCCCGCACACGCTCGCCCACTGCTTGCACAAGTGGGGATGCATGCACGCATTCGATTTTGAACAGCTCAAGGACCGGTAGTGGGCTGAGGGTTGGTGACCCCTGCTTTATACCATTTCAGACAAATGGTTGTCCAATCTCTTCTTTAAAAAGTTCAGACAAGAACCGTGACTTGGGTTTCCTTGGAGTGCAAAGAGGCAGAGAAGCCCAGAACTGGATTCCAACTTCAACACGGAAAGATACTGAGGTTCAAATACAAGCTTCTAGTGAAATATGACCATAAATATATGCTTAGTATTTAGGCAATGTCTCAGTGGATTCTCAGACATTAAAAAAAAGGAACAAGTGAGGAAGATGGGCAGCCTTATAGGCCATTCAGTCCAAGCCCTTGCATGATGCAGGAAATCCAAAATTACAACACATCCAGAGTGTTGTCCTGTCTCGTTTTGAAGGCCTCCCTCTAATAAGGTGGTACAGAGTCTTCAAGTTTTCAAATTGATTGCTTGATTATAAGCCATCAAGTTGGTATCAATTCTTGGCAGCCACATAGATAGATTTTATCCATGATGATCTGTTTCATAATTGACTCCAATTTTTGGATTGTTCTTACTGGAGACTGAATATTAAAGAAACCTTCTAATATTCAGCTGACATTAATCTTCCTATATATCAGTGGTTCTCAACCTTCCTAATGCCGTGACCCTTTAATACAGTTCCTCATGTTGTGGTGACCCCCAACCAGGGGTGGGTTCTAAATTTTTTTACTACCGGTTCTGTGGGCGTGGCTTATTTTGTGGGCATGGCTTGGAGGTCATGTGACTGGGTGGGTGTGGCTAGCTGGTCATGTGACCGGGTGGCCATGGCTGTGTATAGGGACTACTCAGAGGGCTGAAAAAAGTCATTTCTGACACTTTTGACTGGTCCTCACACTTATGACCATCCTCACATTTATGCCCATGCAGCATTCTTAACAACCATGTCACTCATTTCACAACTGCTTCTCTTCACCATGGTGACAAGATAGGGCAAAAACGTAAAATGTGAGGACAGTCGTAAGTTCGAGGACTGGTCAAAAGTGCGAGGACCAGTCAGAAATAACTTTTTCAGCCCTCTGAGTAGTCCATATGCACAAAAGGACTACCCAGAGGGCTGAAAAAAGTCATTTCTGACTGGGCCTCGCACTTTTGACCAGTCCTCACACTTATGACCATCCTCACATTTATGCCCTGCAGCTTTCTTAACAACCATGTCACTCATTTCACAGCTGCTTCTCTTCACCATGGTGACAAGATAGGGCAAAAACATAAAATGTGAGGACAGTCGTAAGTTCGAAGACTGGTCAAAAGTGTGAGGACCAGTCAGAAATAACTTTTTCAGCCCTCTGAGTAGTCCATATGCACAAAAGGATACAGCAATAGAGAGGGATGAAGGAAGGGAAGGGAAATTAGAGTAGGAGTGAGGGTAAGAGAGAGAGGAAGAGAGGAGGAGAAGGAGAAAGGAAGAGGAAGTAGGGAGGAGAAGAAGAGGGTGAGGAAGAGAAAGTAAGAAGGAAAGAAAAGAGAGAGGTGGTAGGTTTGAGGAGAAAGATTGCTGTACAATAAAAAAGATGAAAGGGAACCCCAAACAAATATAAAGATATTAAGATAAAGAATGAATTGTTAAACTTTAAAGAATAAAAGAGAACAAATATGAATAAATAACAATAATTAGAAACACACATACAAACATACAATGTATTTTCTTTAAACAGAGTATTTGGCAGGTTCATAAATTTAAACAGTGTTTAGTCATTTCAATTAAATTTACAATTTCTATATTTCCTTTTTGCCATATTTATTCCTCATCTATTTTTGTAATAAACCAATATTACCCTTCATCCTCATCTCTAATCTTAATCAAATTAATTTTTCCCTTCTATTCTATTTTATACCCCTTCCCATTGTCATCTATTTTTATATCCATCCTCACATTGGTTAATTATGTAATATTACAGTTGTTTAATATGAATTCAACATTTTAATATAAATCAATTAGTTATATAACTACCTTTTTTGTATATTATTCCAATTATTTCCATGCAATCCAATTTCTTACAAATCAATTAATTATATTTACCAATAATAATAAACCAAATAATTTCCCCCATATATTCCTCCAAACCACAACTTAACCATTTCTGCTTTCAACACAATATACAATTAATAGTATCTCAATTATTACAATTCCCTAGTTAAATAGAGCTTTTTTTCTTTTGTGTTTTAAAATCTCCTCTTTTTCCCTAAATTTCCTGTTGTTTGCACCTACCTTTTTTGGTGAGGAAAAAGAAATCTGCCTGCCTAATTTTCCAACGTGCAAAGCCAACAGCCTGCTTTACTTTCTCTTTCGTTTTTCAGTATAGGTAGGGGGAGAAAAAATCAGCACTCTTTGCAAGCAAGGAGAAGATCCGTGAGCAAAACAGCTGAGAGCAAATCTAAGCAAGGTCTAATTAGCCTCTGCTGAAGCTCCGGGGGCCAATAAAATTACAAAAAAAAAAACACCGAACCCTTTGTTAAATGGCTGGCTCCCCCGCCCCTCGCCCACCACTATTGATTGGCAATAAATAATGGTGCGGAGGGGCAGGGCAAGCCAGCAATTTAACAAAGGGTTCGGCTGCAGCACTGGCTCTAGGGCGGCCCTTTGAAGCCCCGCGGCAAGAATTTGAAGTTTTTTTTTCTCCAGCCATCGGAGGCAGCAATAGATGGGGAGTGGGCGGGGTAAGCGAACGGCCGGCGATCCAACAGAGGAGTGAGGGTGAGTGAAGGCGTGGGGGGGGGAGAGAGGGCTTTGGCGACCCCTGTGAAATGGCCGTTCGACCCCCAAAGGGGTCGCGACCCCCAGGTTGAGAACCGCTGCTATATATGAAGACCCCGAAAACTGTATTTTCCTTTCAACAGCAGGCAACCTTTGGGTTCTGAAAAGCATACCCATGATCTTTTCTTCTCTCTCCATCTGCTCTCTATGCCCAGGACCATTTATTGCCTTTATTTGAACCCATTTTAGTTTGCCTCAATCTTTTTCTGTTGCTGGTCTAACTAGTATAAAACAAAACAAGAACATTGCTTCCTTTGGTGGAATTCATAGTCTAAAATGAGAAGAGTCTTCTTTACTATTAGTATTAATAATATTATTACTATAATTATTATAATTAGTAATATTACTATTAATCTTCTCATCATTCCTATCACCCATCTCCTCCCACTTACGACTGTATGACTGTAACTTGTTGCTGTATCCTTACAATTTATACTGATTGTTATACTGATGATTCGATTGCTTATTTGTACCTTATGATTATCATTAAGTGTTGTACCTTATGATTCTTAACGGATGTATCTTTTCTTTTTATGTACAGAGACCATATGCACCAAAGACAAATTTCTTGTGTGTCCAATCACACTTGGCCAATAAAGCTATGCTATGCTATGCTATTGCTATTGCTATTGCTATTGCTATTTCTATTATTTCTATTTCTATTTCTATTTCTATTACTTCTATTTCTATTTCTATTTCTATTTCTATTCTATTCTAGAGTAGAGTAGAGTAGAGTAGAGCAGAGGTCTACTCTACTCTACTCTACTCTATTCACATTAGAGATTTGCTGAAAAAGATAACAAGGAAGCAGGGGCATCAGCATTCTCCGTGCCTTATTCCATCTTCCCTTGCAATTAGTGGAATCATTCATTTCACCCCTTCTTTCACAAATCATTTCTTTCTAATAAAGCATTTGTAAGAGCTGTAACCCAACTCCTAACATCTTTAAACTTCTCATCCATGGCTATTCAGGCTGTGAGGTTGCAGCAGGGAGATTCACTGTTGCCCGAAGTGAGAGGAAGGAAGGCTCACACAAAATATCAACCATCATCGCAGCTAGCGTAGGAAAAGTGAAAGGTCATTTGCGACTAAGGCAAAAATGCAAGGACTGGGGGGACCTGGGTGGGTGGAAGAACTAAAGTACACAAATTGTAGTAAAAAAAGGTAACAGAAAAAAAAATACATTGGACTGTCAAAGAGGAGAGCTCCTGGCATGCCTTGCCAGTCTGTGCTCACCTTGGATGTAGAAGCGATGGAGTAATAGCGAGCTTGAAGACGGGGAAGCAGTTCACAAAGGTGGTCAATCGGGGGCCGCAGAGAAGGTGTGTCCTGCAGGATAGCCAGGATATTCCTCCGGGACTCAACAACCCAGCTGAGATACAAAGTCTAGATTAAGCAAACATTTATGTTAGGGGAGAAAGCAAACAATGTGGATTTATTTTCAAAAAGGGTTTGTTCTAGACCAGGGGTGTCAAACTCGATTCCATTGAAGGTTGCATCAAGGTTTGACCTGGGGGGGGCGTGGCTAGCCCGACATCACTCATGTCGGGGGCACCTATGGTGGCCCAGGCAGAGCTAGGGGGATCCATTTTCTCCAGCAGAGGAAATCTGGACCAGGGAGAGCGCCAAACCCTTGTCCTCCAGGAGTCTCCAACCTTGGCAACTTTAAGATTTGTGGACTTCAACTGGAGACCCCTGCTCCAGAGGAGCCTTGCCATCTGCTGGTGGCCGAGTGCTAAGGTAAGGCAGGACTTTCCTCCCTCCCTTTTCTTCTTTTTCCTTCCCTCTTCATTCTCCTTTCTTCTTCCTTCCCCTCTTTCCTTCTTTTTCTTTCCTTGCTGTCTTCTCATCTTTCCTTCTTTTAATTTGTCTTTCATCTTTCCCTTTTTCCTTTCCGGTCCCTTCTTGGATGCTCAAATGCAAAACATTTCTCCTTTGTGTTTTGTTTTGCTTTTAGTTTGTTTTGCTAGCCCTCTGCCAGCAAAAGCAGGGGGCGGGGGGGGGGGGGGGGGGGCTTGAGCACAACCCTCCCAAGCTCCATTTTCGCTGGCAGAGGCACCACGGGCCAGTCATTCACCGTTTCCATGGCTGCCCCGCAGGCCAGATCTAAGCACCCCGCAGGCCAGATCTGGCCCACGGGCCTTGAGTTTGACAGCCCTGTTCTAGACAAATCAAACCTTGGGCTTAAGATCTTTCCTTACTTGATATACTGAAGAGGGGCTTTGGGCTGTAACTTCAATCCACCCTGGTTTGCATGGCATAATGGTTACATCCAGTTCCATAATGGAAGTTATTCCCCAATAACTAAGTTAACTGAGTAAGAAACACTGCAAGGCTGCTGCCTTAGCAAAGACAACTGGCTATTTCCTATCCTAACAAACCTGGTATGTAAGCACCACCATGGGGAAATTCCTAGTCCTGTTTTTTAACTTTTGAGTTGCCATTCAGGATGGGATTTTCCATGGGCTAAAACAGCAATCCTAACAACCCAGACACTGTCCATCCTTATTCCATTTCTTCCTTACCAGAAGAACAGACTGGGAAAAGCTATGCGAGATATGGATCATACATGTCTATCTTCCTGTTTTAGCATTTCACAGCTGAAACAGATTCTGTACTATTTTGCTTGTCTGATTCAAAGGAAATTGGAAATCCTCTATGACTATCCATTCCAACAAGTTCTCCTTCCAAGGATCAATGGTACTGTATTTCCCCAAACTAAGACCTAACCGGAAAATAAGCTATAACATGATTTTTCAGAATGTTTGTAATAGCATCTACCCCCCCCCCCAAAATAAGCCCCAGTTAAGTTCATCAGCCAGACGGACGCATTTAGTACCATATTTCTCTGATAATAAGACCCAACCAGAAAATAAGCCCTAATGTGTCTTTTGGAGCAAAAATAAATATAAGATCCAAGTCTTATTTTTGGGGAAATACAGTAGGATTTTCAGAGCTGGGCGGCAAAAAAATACAGAGGACCACCAGACAGCAGTATACTGCATTTTTGCCTTTATCTTTGCCACCACCTACTGGTGGCCTGATTGCTGCAATACAAATTTGGTGGCACTAACCACAGATGTAACATTAAGGGGAGCGGCAAACATAGATCCGTACCCACCTTGCCTTCAGCAGAGGAGGAAGCCATCTTGCGCAGTTGCTCCTGCTCACTGGCATTTGTGGCATATTGTGCCAACTCATAGAGAACATTTGTGCGTGGTGGATTAGTGATATCCAAATAGTAGGTCAGGGCTGTGCGGTATGAAGTTGGGCAAGGGAATGGGTGCTTCTTGTTGGATTCCTCTGCAAAGAGGAGGAGAGAGAAAGACTTCAGAAATTCAAATACAGTGGTAACCTGGTACTGAACTGCTTTGAAACTCATTAAATTTGGTACTCAACAATTCTGATAATTTTGTCCCGGTAAATACTGTTTGGTACGGAACACACAAGCTAAACTTATTGGTGTCAGCTGCCTGGTGACTCACTAAATTATTCCTTATGGGGGAAAGGTGTTTGGTATTCATCATTTTTAGTACTCATTGACCTCCTGGAGCCAATTAATGATGAGTACCAAGGTACTACTCTATAAGCCTCCAAATCCTGCATAAAGAGCCCAAGCAACAATCCTGAACTTCATGAAGGATTGTAACTGCCTAGCTGAGACCAAAGGATAAAATCAACCATAGTTTTCAATGACTAAGAAACTGAGCTTCCACCACAGTGATGCAAAGACAGAATATCAGATTTCTAACTGGGATCCAAAGTCATATTCTAACCTTCCCCAACCTAGCACAGCTCCAGCTAAGAACTGTAGGAGTTGAATGTCTCTGGAGATTCTCAGTCATCCAGGTCATGGTTGTCCCAAAGGTGCTTTTTCAAGAGGCAACTGGACTTTCTGGGTTTTTTTCTTTGAAGACACTTCTCATCCAAGAAGCTTCTTCAGCTCTGCCTGGTTGATGGGGAATGGAAGGATTTGAAAGTGGAGTTAAAGAGGCCATCTATGTCAAAATTGAACAGCCCTCTCTCAACAGAGGGGGAGGGATATGACATCATCTATCTCCAATCTACAACACAGCCCTTTCAACAGTTCCAAGAGGGCTCCACACCCATTTGCACCACTCAGGTGATCCTGATGACACAGATAAACCTCCAGGTGACCTTAACGACCCACTAAAAGAATGCACATGACCAGCTGTCTGCAAGGACTATAAATCCTTCCATTCCCCACCATCCAGTCAGAGCTGAAGAAGCTTCTTGGATGAGAAGTGAAACGTCTTCAAAGAAAAACCAGAAAGTCCAGTTGCCTCTTGAAAAAGCACCTTTGGGATACAGGAGTTGAAGTTCATATATCTGGATGGCATTCATACAGGGAAGGTAATCTTCCCAATTCTTAACTCTGCTGTTAAGGGGACAATTTTGCTGCACCAACATTGTTCTACTGCTTTGGTAGTTATGGAGACCAAAACCATGTTTCCCAGTCGACAATGCAGGCTGGACAGCTGGATAAAAACAGGACAAAATGATTTCATTAAAGTATCCAATTTCCAAAGCATTCGTGTGAGATAAGGTCACCTTGCGAGGGGAAAGAAAGCTCTCGTGTGAAAAGAGACCAGCACACTTGAAATCTGAGAAATAATTGCAAAAGAGCACACAATGCAAGAGAACAAACAGTTCACTTAGCTGAAATATGAAACAAAGAAGGAGCCCTCATTCAGTTTTTTTACCACCTCCCTCTCCATCCACACGGTAACAAAGACATAAAAGCAATAGCTCTGTTTAGAGCTTTAGGTGGCGGCAATGCTAAACGCTGCCAACTGCTGAGCCCAGAACCTATTGGGAGATTCAGCTGGAAGATTCATTCAATATCTCCCAAAATGCAAGTGGAGCATGTCTGCCCCCATCAACTAATACACATTCTCAACAGGCCTAGCAAGTTTGGCAGGTCTCCCCGCTTCAAATGTTGGTAGCCTCAGGTTTATAAAGAGGTCCAAAGAAGATCACAGAGTATCTTAATTGAGCAACCCAATTGGGCAATTGGATGTAAACGCCCCTGAAATCAGGTGTGGAAACTAGTTCTTCCAGAAGTGAATTCCAGCTTCAATTAGTTGCCATGGCAGAGACTGGAAATTATGCCAGCATGACATTTTTTGCTGCAGCAACTGTCAAACAAACTGTCAAAGAATGAGAATTGTCCATGCAAAGCAAAGTACACCCTTAGCTATGTGCATCTCTGCTGGGGGCCCTTTTGATAAAATGGTGAGAAACATGCTGTTCCTAATAACTGTAAGGCAGTATTTCTCAACGCCGGCCACTGGAAGATTGCAGACTTGAATTGCTGGCTGGGAAATTCTGGGAGTTGAAGTCCACACAACTTCAAGGGGCCGAGGTTGAGAAACACTGCCTTACAGTTATTAGGAACAGCATGTTCCATCAGCCACAGATTGTACAGTAAAGAAGAATAGGAATGGTGGATCAAGGAATCTGATTAAACAGGGAGAAACATTTTGCACCATCCGTTTTCAAAACGAAAAAGCACATAACTTATGCAAAGAAGGCATGTTTATATACTCACCATCTAAATTGTTTAAGGAGATCACTGTATCCAAATCAGCACCAAGTATTTCACCAAGTTGATTCACCAGTGAAGTATCATTGGCTGGGTACACAGCAATATGGTCTCCAGACTCATACCTGGGAAAGAAATCAAAAGGTTGCATTTGTAAATCATGTAAGGTATGATTTAACTATGGTCTGTTGAATAAACCACTGTTCACTGGGTCTATACAACATGATAAGCCAAAACAAAAGCACATTATCATTTAATGAACCATAATCACATAGTTTAGTCTGACCCATATCACTGAAGTACATCTCTGGATTCACAGTCCTTGTTAAGGGTCCCCACTAACCCTAGGAATTCCTCATCAACACTATTAATCCAATACTCTTAAAGCTAGGAGTATTAGCCTTTCATCTCTATTACACTGGAATCATACTTTTTAAAGCAGGAGGCAAATCCTTTGACATGGATTTAAGGCTGAATTCACACAATGTGTTTCAGCTGGTTACTGAATTTATCCATAAAAGATAGTCCTCACTTAATGACCATAACTGGAGTTAGCAACTCCTTTGCCAAGTGACATGGCAACTTGCAATTTTACTGCCAGTTTCTCCATCAACTGCTTGTTGGAAGTTGGCTGTGAAGCACACAAATATTGATGATGATGGTGGGACACTGCAAAGGTCACAAATGCCTGCCAGTTGCGAAATGTTGCCCAAATGTTGATCACGTGATCACAGAAGCACTACAAAAGTCATAAATGGAAGGACTGATTGTTAAGTTACTTTTTCAGTGCTATTGTAACTTTGAATGGTTGCTGAACAGAGCAGTCATTACTACCTGTACTCAGAGTTTGTGCAATACAATGAACTATTAATTAATAAATTGTGTTACTTAATACAACTTGCTAATCCACACACAGAGAAGTAATTTAGGTTATTCATAAACAAGTTTAGCATGTTGTATAAACACAACCTCTAACTGTTTAAACTGATCTGGTTAACTGTGTTTTGTCACCGCAGCCATCAAGCATGTGTTTAAAGCAAGCCTCTTCATTCCAGTGCCCTGCAGCTTTGCTGATTCCGGAATCTCCAAAATTCCCATTTACCTGATTTTGGACCCAGTGATGTCCAGTTCATGATGCATTAGGTGCCTCTCTCCACCTTGGTTGAGTTTCCGGTTCAAAGTAACTGGGGCCAAATAGGGATTCTTGGCATCAAATGGTCTAGAAGGAATCCCAGGAGACATATCTGGTTAATGACTTGAATGGTTTATAGCACTGCAATTGGATCTTCTGAGCACATACTCAAGGAGGTCCTTAACAAGATAGGGTCCGCAAAGCAATTGTTTGCAATGGCATCCATACTACAGAGCCCTCTACACACACACACACACAAACACAGTAGGCCAGGCACCCTCTCTAGTGGATTTCCAAAAAGCAATTCATGCAATACCTTTTGATATCATCTTTTTTTCTATTTTGTAAATCACCAGGAGCTGCTTAAGCAAATATACCAAGTTTGCTTCCCCATAGTTCTACATGGCATCAACCGTTCTTCAGAATTTTAAAAGATGAAACCAATAGCTGAAATATCACGAGATCCAGGTGTCTTCATGAATATTCATTTGCTTTTGAAGTTACAAATGAAAAAAAAAATTGCTGAAGCTTCCTACCCGCCCATTATATTCACTATTCTGGTGGCACATCTGATGAGAAAGTCACTAATTAAATTAGGAACGACGTGGGACTCCTACCGGCTGGCCACAGTTAGCTATCTTCCAGGCAGCTCTTTCCCAGGGTGGCTCTCCCTCATTCTTTCTTAAAGGAAAACTTCCGAAAAACTGTGAACGTCTCGTGGTCCTACATTTTTCACCTGCCCTTGTTACAGGAAGCAGTTCTCAAAGACTGTATGGCTGCCACCCAACAGCTGTGCCCACTAAGACTGGGTGCAATTTCTTAATACGTCTTTGATGTACAACTGTTCACAAATGGACATTCCGTATTTCTGTTAGGACTTTTACTGGAAACTTATAATAAAGAGAACGTATAATTATTCATGTATTAACTGCAGCTAGAATATATTAAGATAGAGATATAAATAAGATGAAAATTGTTAGTATATGTATGAAGAGAATAATGATATTTGATGTCAATATGGTATCATTACTAAAAGATACTAAGAAGAAAATGGAGAATTTTACAGTATTTAAATGTTTGATATTTTTAATATATTATATTATTAATGTGAATGTGAAAGATGTGATAAATGAGAAACGATGTAAACAAAGATGCTTATACCCAGACGACATACTGCATAAGGAAAGATGGAATGTTTTATCTTTGTTTTTTAAAAAATAAAAAAAATAACTTTTTAAAAAAACAAAAACAAATGGTCATTCTTATTCACAACTGGATGAGGCCGTCCTGCTGCTAAGAACTCTCCTTAAATTACTACCGTACATCCCTTTTCACAGGGATCTCTTTAAATGGGATTTTAAAGAAAAGGGATTGCTTCTTGAATTTTAATGTTTCTATTGTCTGTGTGCCCTGCTGATTTCATATATCACTCTTTGTCCCTTTAGGAGTAAAAAGAGGAAGTAATAATAATAATTAAGTAGAAGATGGAGAAGGAGCAGCAGTAGAAGACCTAATAACAGTAATAAAAGGAGGAGGAGGAAGAAATAGTAATAGTAATAGTTTTAAAAGGAAGCAGGAAGAGGAGAAGGAAGTACAACAGAAAGAAAAAAACCTATTACTGCTACCACTTATTACTGTGATAACAAAGATGTATTTCCAGATTTTCTTGCAAGGGGAATTCAAACATTTAAAAACGGTCAAGATTTTATTGTCGCAGTTCAGGAAATGCTTACAACCAATTCAGCCCCTACCTGTGGTGTGGAATGTAGTCTGGATTCCCAAAAGGAAGGGGCTGCATTCCAGAGGGCAAAGAGGCAGCCAAGCTTACATAGTTTGGCCAAGAAAAAGATAATGAAGGAGGCTCCTTCCTAGCAATTCTCAGAGAATCTCTATGGTGATGCAAACAGTTGCACTAGTTTGGCAAGACTTCTGTCTATAGGTGAGGTACAATAAAGGAAACTGTTTTGAAGTAATTCCATGTGTCTTTCCTGGTTTGGGGAGGTCTGCCACGCCTTGTTTGTCTCTCTCAGCCTCCCTTTTGATAACTTACGGTTTTTGATTCTCATAGCTCTTGAGGCGTCCCATTTCACCCATGTAAACTTTGCTTGGGGAAATGTCTTTGTGAACCACCAGCTCGTACTGCCGAATACTAGAGAAAAAAGAAAGGAAATGAAGTGTAATATAGAAAGTCAGTTTGGTCAAGTGGTTAAGGCACCAGGCTAGAAAGTACGAGACCATAAATTCAACTCCCACCTTAGCCATGAAAGCCAGCTGAGTGAATTTGGGCCAGTCGCCCTCTCAGTCCAACCCACCTCACAGAATTGCTTGGGGGGAGGGGAGGGGGAGAAATAGGAGGAGAAAGGTATGTTGGGTATGTTCTCTGTCTTGAGTTATTTGTAAAAATAATAAAGGCAGGGTACAATTAAATAAATAAGATACTGGGCTTTCAATTTCAGGGGTCAGAGTGGAATGGAGCTCATATTGCCACATGGTGACCCTGGAGGCAGACATTAAGGGACTCCCCCATGATCACAGCAGAGCCACAAGGCGGGGATTTCTCTCTCCTCCTTCTACATGCCATGTTTTTCCAAGAGCAGTTTATCATAGGTTACATGATGGGAATGGATAAGGCCTCCATCTTCCCTCTTTCCTGCCACCATGCAAAACTGCTCTTGCTAGAGCTCAGAACTGCTTACTTGAAGACTACTGTATTTTTTGGCATATAAAACGCACCTTTTTCCCCCCTAAAAGAGGGTGGAAATGTTGATGCGTCTTATACACCGAATACAGCCATTTTTGGACTCCCGAAGCCCTGCCCCACTTGTTCCATTTTTGCAAAAAAATGGGCCCGTTTTTCCCAAAAACAGGGCGCGCAGAGGGTTTGGGAGGCCTGCAAAGTGCTCCTGGGGGCTGGGGAAGGCAAAAACACCCCCGTTTTTGTGAAAAACGGGCAAAAAATGGGGTGCGGAGAGGGCTTGGGAGGCCTGCAGAATGCTCCTGGGGGCCGGGGAGGGCGGAAACTTTTTTTTCCTTACTTACGTCTTCGAAATCTTGGTGCATCTTATACACCAATCCAAAAAATATGGTAATTTAGAAATGAAGCTGAGAACCACCAGTGGCCCAATCTACTCTTTGCAGAAGGTGTATCAGGGGTTCCCAAGCCCTCTTCTCTTATGAGTTGCTATTCCACACTGACCTGGAATCATCTCCTGTGGCTTCCACGCCAAAATGTTCACACACAGCTGGCCAAAACTGTTCACGCCAAGTGATGAAATCTTCTTCCAAGCTGTTGGAAACAGTGAAGGGGAAGATGAGGAAAACCAAAGGCATCATATTCACTATTCAGTATACAGATTGAAGATTCTCAACCTCAGCAACTTTAAGATGCGTGGATTCCAACTTCCCATTAGCTGTGGAATTCTGGGAGTTGAAGTCCATGTATTTTAAAATAGCTAAGGTTGAGCAACCCTGATCCAGATCCTTCATCTTATCATCCCTTCTGACTTTATATACTGTACAAGCCATAAGGAAGAGCTGATTCAATCGTGTCTCTCTCTGATCAGTTGCAGAAATGGCAACCTCAGTTCTATTGGCATTTATATGGGACATCAATTCTATTGGCATTTATATGGGAGGTCAAAGGCCCAATTCAAAAGACAGTCCTGTGGCTTTAAAAACTGCCCAGTCAGGAGGAAGTTCAACTTAGTACTATTCTTGCTTAAATGCATTGCTTTACTTGTTCAGCTGCATCTGGCATTTCACGCAACAAATAAGCTTTACAGAAGGGTTTGGAAGAGGTACTAATTTTTCAAGCTTGTAGGCAGTACGTGACCTTTTGAACAGCAAAATAAAAACTGCATTCCAAAGAGTAAGCCGGGCTAAAATTATATTTGATTTCATTTTAATGCAGTTACAAATGTATTTGATGAAGTGAAGTTAATTAAGGGCCCGTTTACTTCAGGGTTTGCCTATCTCCCATAGTATCCACCAGCCAATTCGATCTGGGAGGGCTGGCATGCTATGGGTTCATTCAATTAAACAATGCCATTTATTGAGACCCCAGAAGTGTGTCTTTTCTGTAGTAATGTCTGCCTTCTGGAATGAAGTTCTCCCAAGATCTGAACAGCTCCCCATCCTACTGGGGTTACAAAGAGGCCTGAAAGCCTGGCTTTTTACTCAGGCCTTTGGCGAGGCTGACTGAAGTCTCCTGTTCACCTAGATCAGGGGTGTCAAACTCAAGGCCTGGGGGCCAGATGTGGCCCGTGGGGTGCTTAGATCTGGCCCACAGGGCCGCCCTGGAAACAGTGAAGGACCGGCCCATGGTGCCTCTGCCAGCAAAAACAGAGCTGGCGAGGGCTGCCCACCATCTTCCCAAGCTCCGTTTTTGCTGGCAGAAGGTTACAGGAGGCCGTCTCCACCGTAAACAAAGCTCGGGAGCCCATTTTCACTGGCATAGCACTCGGGCCACCATAGGCGCCGACATAAGCGATATCAAGTTGGCCACCCGCACCCTGGCCACGCCTACTCCAAGCCCCCTGAGGTCAAACACAACCTGGATGTGGCCCTCAATGAAATCTAGTCTGACGCCCCTGACCTAGATTGTTCTCTTTGTTTTCACCTGGTTTGTTATTCTACCAGCTCTATCTACCCTTTTTGGTTTCTTGTTGTTTTTATTGTTGTGCTTTTCATGCTTAGATGAAAATCTGTAAATCTCTCAAAGTTGCTGGGAGTCGAATAACATACGGATATAGTAACAATAATAATAGAAATAATAAATGTTGATACCATATACGTAACCCATTTTTTTCTTCTTTATATTAAAAATTATAATTGCATGGTAACTTCAGGAGGGCTCTGTGGGGCCACGTCCAAGCTTTCTTAGGGTTACTTATATAATAAAATATACAATAAAGTATACATAATATATACACGGTTTAATGTATAACGTGTATAATAAGGTATTATGATGGTTGATCACACAGCCCGTGGTTTAGAGTGGATTTAGCCTTTTTATCCACCTTTGAGTTTTTCCCAAGAACTAAGACAAGCAGCTATGTGATAGCAATAACAATATTAATATTATAAATGGAAGCATTTTTTTCCTTTTTGTCATATTAGAAATTATAATTGAATGATAACGTCAGACGGGCTCTACAGGGCCACATTCAAGCAATCTTAGGGCTCCATGTGACTCAGAAGGCTGACATTATTCAGCCCTGTTCCACAGAAAGTAGGCATCCAACTCTGGTGAAATTCAAATTTTTTTACTACCAGTTCCGTGGGTGTGGCTTGGTAGGCGTGGTGTGGCTTGGTGGGCGTGGCAGGGGAAGGATACTGCAAAATCTCCATTTCCACCTCACTCCAGGGGAGGGATACTGCAAAATAACCATCCCGTCCCCACTCCTGGGGGAAAGATATTGCAAAATCTTCATTCCCACCCCACTCTGGGACCAGCCAGAGGTGGTATTTTCCAGTTCTCCGAACTACTCAAAATTTCCGCTACCAGTTCTCCAGAACAAGTCAGAACCTGCTGGATTTTATCCCTGATCCAATTCCACTTAGGACTGGTCATGCCTGAAAACCAGCCTGCTATCCTCTATCCTGGCCAACCAACCAATTGGAGTAGAGATTCCAGCAGCCACTCACTTTCCATCATCATCTCCCAGGCCAAGTTCAAATATCCGTTGAGCTCCGAGTTCCTCCAGCCTCTTGTCTACAAATTTCCCCATGGCGTTGAAATGCTCGTAAGTTTTGTTCCCAAGTCCAAACACCTGGAAAACAGCAGAAGATTGGTTCAACTCAGAGGCAATCGGAAGAGTCCAAGAAATATCTCCTTGGAAAGCAAGTAATTTTGAGTTTCACAAGTGTTTCTTCTCTTGTTTGGATGAGGATTCTGTCCAAAACATCTGTTAAACAATGCTGGACTTGAGGTTTTCTTCCTCCTTGTAAATTAGACATGGAATTTTTGTGGATTCACAAATGTTTATGATATCCATCTTTGAGGTGATATAAGATGTATTTATTTATCAAATGTACACATCTCTCCAACTCTTAAGAAATTACTTTGGTTGGCATAAAACAAATGTTTCAATATTGGGTTTATTGCAACCAGAGCAGCACAGCTCCTCTGGAATCTTCTTCACATATAGGTAGTCCCCGACTTACAACCACAATTGAGCCCAACATTTCTGTTGCTAAGCAAAACAGTTGTTAAGTGAAAAACTACAGTTGTTAAGTTAGTAAAATGGTTATTCAGTAAATTGGCTTCCCCACTGACTTTGCTTGTCAGATCGCAAAAGGCAATCACATAACCCCGGGAAACTGTAACTCTAAATACATGCCAGTTGCTAAGCATCCAAATTTTGATCATTTGACAATGGGGATACTGCAGTGGTCATGTGAAAAACAGTCGTAAGTCACTTTTTTCAGTGCCATGATAACTTCACTATACACATGGTTATAAGTCAAGGACCATCTGTAGTACCTTATTCAAACGTATTAGAATTTATTTATTAAATTTATATGCCGCCCATCTCACTCCGAGAAGCAATTCTGTAGAATTCTGTTCAGATTCTATTTGCTTACTGACATTTTAAAAAAGAAACATAACAGTGAATAGGTCTGCCTCTAGTGCAGGATAAATGGCTTAAAATACCCCCAATATTATTTGTTCTTAATTATCTAGACGCTCACATCACATTCAAAACAAACCCAAGTTGTAATTTTTGTTATTCACTTTAGCTTTAACTCCTTTGGTCACTGATCCTCTTCCTCACACACCTATACCCATCCCAGTTCAAAGTTTAGCTATTAAACTGGGTTTTCACTTGGCAAACAAACCCAGCCAATCATGATTTATGTTGTAAAACTTGGTCAAAGAAATACTAGTTTGCTGGGCTGTTATAACAGCCGCAATTCCTATACAGAGCTTCTAAAACAAGAAACACAGCTAAGCCGACTTTTTCTATGGCTGGGTGGGGGCTGCAGCTTTTTGTATGCATCTGACCCAAGTCCTACGCTTCCTTGCAAAACAAGATTGATGTGCAAAGAACAGTACAGGCAAAACTAGCTGAAGAAGTCAATTCTCAGAGCACAGAATTTGAACAGAAGAGGTGAAGAATTTCCATTTGCCTGTTCCTATTCATCCTGCAAGGAATGGTTAAAAAAAATAAAAGGCCAAAAATCAGAATGAAGGAGCCTTGTCTACTTTGGTTATAGTGGAATATCAGAATGCACTGATACACTTCAAAAAATTAATCGTAAAGGAATCTGCTACCTCCCAAAAAGAAACACCCACCTCTGGCATAAATGCTGTCATCAGTGTGCAGAGCTCTCCTCTAAAATGTTTCTGATGTAAGAGGCATAAAGAGGAGGAGGAAGAGGAAAAGTGGTGAACATGCAAAATTATTTTAAGGATGTGTACTTAAACTTGGCTACTATGGGTTGGAGATGGTTGACTCAAAGACTTCAGCAAGAAAAGGAAGAAGGCTCTGGAAGGAACAGGCTTTATTCAGCTTCACAGGCAACCGGGGTGAAAGAACAGAATCATCGGATAGAGATTAGATGACCTTTCGAATCAAAGATGGTAATATAACTGGAGAATCAAACTCCATGGGGAAAGGAGACAATGTGAATCAGAACTGAGAAGGAGAACAAAAATAAAACTTTGTATTGCATCCAAAACAGAAAAAGTCTACCATGTAGAGATGTAAGGTATCATATTGTCAAAGTATCACAAAATAGAATAGAATAGAATAATAGAGTTGGAAGGGACCTTGGAGGTCTTCTAGTCCAACCCCCTGCCCAGGCAGGAAACCCTACACCGCTTCAGACAAATGGTTATCCAACCACTTCTTAAAAACTTCCAGTGTTGGAACATTCACAACTTCTGGAGGCAAGTTGTTCCACTGATTAATTGTTCTAACTGTGAGGAAATTTCTCCTTAGTTCTAAGTTGCTTCTCTCTTTGTTCAGTTTCCATCCACTGCTTCTTGTCCTACCCTCAGGTGCTTTGGAGAATAGCTTGACTCCCTCTTCTTTGTGGCAGCCCCTGAGATATTGGAACACTATTATCATGTCTCCCCTAGTCCTTCTTTTCATAAGATTAGAGATACCCAGTTCCTGCAACCGTTCTTCATATGTTTTAGCCTTCAGTCCAAATGAATTTTGGAAGAGTAGCAATAAAAAAAGAACAAACAACAGTGGTCAAAGCAAAGCAAAGCAAAAAAAAGAAGCCAGTTCTAACTCAAAAGAAATAACATTATTATCTCCTCTTATTAGAATGGGAAAGAGAAAAGGACTGTAGCCACAGAAACTGAGCTGTGATTGATGTCATGCACATCTGGATATTATCTGGCTTAGTCATTAACTGTAGAGGCTAGAAACATGCAATAGTTATTTGCTACATTTATTACTGACCATTAGATGGAAGCACTAGAAAGAGCAACTAATTTGGGAGAGCTGGATTTTCAAGCATGGAAGTGGACAAGAGCTTCTCAAATGGCAGGGACGGAAGGACAGGACTTAAAAAATACTATTTATGGCTGGAGAGAAGAGAGAAAAATACCAGTTTTCATGGAAGCAGCCCTAGGAAAATAAAGCTAGAGTAGCTAGGAAAGTAAAATAATGAGAGATAGGCTTAAGAACTCTTTGTTAGCTTTTCAGTTGCCAAAGAAAAATTGTCAACATTGAATCTCTCTCTTGTTGCCTCTGTGCTGGCATACAGCAGCACCTCAAACAAAGAGCTAATGATGCATTTGAATACACTGAAAAAAGAAAGGAACAAGAGTAGTTTGATCCCTGGAGCATAATCATCCACAAAGTACTCCAAAATTCAAGAACAATTCTCAGAGGAATTATATTTGTGGCTTGATTCACCCGTATTATTCAGAGTATAAGACACACCAGAGTATACAATGCACCTTAGTTTTTGCGGAGGAAAATAGGAGGGAAAAAATTTCTGGCTACCAGGTATCCATCTGGGTAGCGTCCTTAGCCTGGTCAGCTTCAGCACATTAGTTCGCTCCATGGTTTTGAGGATGGGGCTGGTTGGGGCTAAAAAACAGATGATCATCGGAGGAAGCAGCAATTAGAAAAGCAGGCAAAGCAGGGAAGATTGCTTCACTCGCATTGGGGCTGAAAAACAGCTTCAAAAGCAAAGCTGATTATCAGAGGGAGCTCCAGTGACTAAAGCAGGCAAAGCACGGAAGGGGCAAGAGAAGGCAACAGCTGTTCCAGGTAGCCATTTTGGGCACCACACATCGCGTTTTCAGCCTCCAAACACGTCACGTTTTTGGGCGGCAATCAGCAGTGATGTGCTTTGGCGATCCCTGCAGCCTTGAAGGGCTCTCAAACAGAGCGTTCGGAGGCCGAAAATGCAACGTGGGGAGCCCAAAAACACAAGCCATTGTTGGTGGCAATCTCTGCAGCCAGGAAGAGGACATATGGAGGCCACAAAGTGGGGGACGGAGTTAAATTTGGAGTATAAGACGCACCCAAATTTTCAGCCTCTTTTAGGAGGGAAAAAAGTGTGTCTTATATTCCAAAAAAATACCGTACTTCTTCAACTCTCAGGCGTGGATATAGAGGGTACAGAAGCCAACTTGGCCCGCACAGGAACTGTCCTCATCAGCTCTAGAACGAACAATGTTCTTCAGGTTGTCAGCATAGCTGCATCCCTTAGGTTAGTCTGAATTCAGACAAGGAGAGAAAAGAAAGTCGTGGATGTTACATTTTACCCAACTAATGGCCAAGTTGAACTGTCAATAAAGGAGAATATTTGTAGCTCAAGGTTGAAGTGAGGAGTCTTTGGTGCTCTCTGAGCTTGGTTGCTTTCTTGCAGACATTTCATTACCCAAACTAGGTAACATTATGAGCACTGATGATATTACTTAGTTTGGGTGATGAAACATCTGCAAGAAAACGACCAAGCTCCGAGAGCACCAAGAACTCCTTGTGCTTAACTGCAACATAACTGGGTAAAACAAAAGCAAAAACGGAGAGCCGTGCTTTCATTTTACAGTTCTCAAAACAACTTTCATAGAACAAATAAGAAAACAGGGCAGACTTTACAGTCCCAAAGCTCCATTGAGATTAAAAGCCACAACGTGTATGCCGAGCAACTTATGCTAGAGAGGAAAGGTAGCAGTCACTGAAGAAAGCTGGGGATGTAACTGATTGCTTGGGTGAAGGGAGTTGGGTGTGATCACCACCCTTCCTACAGAATACCTAATGATTCTCAGTTAAAACAAAATTGGTGTAAAAAAAATGAGAGTAAATGGGAATTGGAAATTCTGAACATTCAACAGAAGGAGAATGGGGAAGAAGGGAAATGTTCAAACAAGGACATCAGAATTGCTCTAGTGGATTCACGCTGAGCAGGGAGTTAGACTAGGCAAGGTCTAAGATACCTTAGAATAGAATAACAGAGTTGGAAGGGACCTTGGAGGTCTTCTAGTCCAACCCCCTGCTTAGGCAGGAAACCCTACACCACTTCAGACAAATGGTTATCCAACATCTTCTTAAAAACTTCCAGTGTTGGAGCATTTAGCTGTCAGGAAATTTCTCCTTAGTTCTAAGTTGCTTCTCTCCTTGATTAGTTTCCACTCAGTGCTTCTTGTTCTACCCTCTACCTCTACCTTCTTGTTCTACCCTCTACCTTTCCTTATTCTACCCTCTACCTCTACCCCTCTACCTTCCAGCGCTACAATTTAACAAGCTTGCATGTATGCACTTGCACAAAAGATAACTTTTCTCCTTTACCCTTTGGACTTCCCTCTCTAACAGGACTCTGATTCTTCTCTGATTAGAATCTGCAAAATGGCATTTGTGTCAGAAATTGGGGTTAACCATAACACTTGATCATAATACTTTTCTGGAACTAGCCCCCCTAGCTTTCACGGAGTGCATAAGGGTTGCATTCAGATGGGTTTCGTATATTCAGAACTCATATCCACATTGCAATGAAATGATCTCAACTTCTGGGCAGCGCCTTTTAGTCTTCTCAAACATCCTATACCCACGGTCTCCCATCAGAAAAGTAACCCTGAAGAGTTCATCAAAGCTCACCGCATATTTTATACCAGACAGTTTGGCATCCGAGTCTTGCAACCAGTCGTAGAAATCTTGGGCGTTATCGGTGGGATCCCCTTCTCCATAGGTGGCCATGCAGAAGACTGCCAGAGACTTTTCAATTTCCGATAAATGACTCAGGTCCGACTGTATGAGAGTGTGCACAGAAAATAAGGAACTCATGAACACCAGCTTTTCTTTCTATCCAGGGGAATTCTCTGTCCATTATGCTAACAATTTAACAAAAAGACTGGAGATACTATGAGATTCATTCTAAAATTTTCAGGTCCTGAGCAGGACTAGCTTCACAGATTCCCTTTCTTCTCACAAATATCATCTAAATCAGGGGTCTCCAACCTTGGCAACTTTAAGACTTGTGGACTTCAACTCCCAGACTCTGGGAATTGAAGTCCACAAGTCTTAAATTTGCTAAGGTTGGAGACTCCTGATCTAAATGTCATACAATTCCAGCCATTCTTTTGTTTGGGTTGTCATTATTACAGTCTTAATTCTGACGGTTTGTCAGAGCCTTTTGAGAGATGACAAGACATCTAGCATACAAGGCATGTTTTACTAAAAGATCAAGTGGCAATTACACAAAATTATAACCGAGTGCAGTTTTCCCCAACCTGAAGCTATCCAAAATCTGCTGATTTTTTTTTTTTAATTTTGATTTATATGCCGCCCTTCTCCTGAGACTCAGGGCGGCTTACAATGCGCTAAGCAATAGCCTTCATCCTTTTGTATATTTATACAAAGTCAGCTTATTGCCCCCACAACTGGGTCCTCAATTTACCTACCTTAAAAAGGATGGAAGGCTGAGTCAATCTTGAGCCTGGCGAGATTCGAACCTGCAGTAATTGCAGGCAGCTGGTCTTAATAACAGGGTGCTTTAGACCACTGAACTACCAAGGCTCAAGATTGCAATTTTCCCTTCAGGTTGAGGATAACAGTAGAACTCTTAAGAGGCATGTAGTTATATACTCAATCCCTGCTGCCTACAGAAGAAAGAAAATTAAAACCTTTTATCGTTCTTTAGATCCTGGCAGCCCAGTGCAGCTACATTGCTGCTTCCCTTCTGCTGGAGAAATTGGGAGAGGCATCAGGAAGAAAAAGCTAGTAGACTCTAGCTAGTAGAGAGCACTGGTGGCACAGTGGTTAGAATGTAGTATTGCAGGCTAACTCTGCCAACTGCCAACAGTTCAGTCCTGACTGGCTCAGGGTTGACTCAGTCTTCTATCCTTTCAAGATCGGCAAAACGAGGACCCAGATTGTTGGGGGCAATAGGCTGACTCTGTAAACTGTTTAGAGAGGGCTGTAAAGCACTGTGAAGCGGTATATAAATCTAAGTGCTATTGCTATTGCTCTTCTTATGCAACCCTCCCCAATTCGATTGCCGTCCTAATGTGGAGGGAACTAAAATTTATATAGAATTCCTATTTTATCAAACCACACTGGCTGGAAAATTCAGCAAGCTGAAATCCTATCATTTGGGGTAGCACCAGGTTGGGAAAGACTGAATTATTACTTATGCATATGAAAGGTTTTTTCGTGGGCACTTCCTTGACAGCAATCTTTTGATAGTTAGTAAATTGAAATCTCAGCAGATGTGATAGGACAATGTGACCTCAAATTCAGGTGATACCAGCAAGGATTGAAAAGGATGGCGAGACTGCTGAGAACATACCAAATCATATTCTTCTGGATCAGCAGACATGCCCCGCATCCCGTAACGTTGAGCATCTTTTGCAAGGCGGTTGGCAAATTCTTCAGCGGTGCCTGTTTGAGATCCATAGAATACCACGATGTTTCTTCCCTGGAAAGGAAATCAGAATGGGAGAAAGCAAATTTAGCAATGACTTTGGAACTGCTCAAAGTCAATAAGGTTACTTATGCCAGATCGTAATTACCTCTGTTGTTACAACCAGATCTGAAATCAAAACAGAAATTAATGTATTCTCCTAAAGTCTATCAGAGGGAAACATATTTACTTTTTGCGCACAGCTTTCAAACAAGCCAAAAATTAGGCATCTCTTGAAGACATGGCCTCGATTACATGTGTTAATTTGCATCAATGTGCAGCAGCAGCAGCAGCAACAACAACAGAATGCAGAAAGTGGTATCACTTGCCCTCTCTTGGGACAAAACTAAGTATTATTTGAGATGGATGGGTTTTTATTTTCCCCTTTAAAATATGCAAGGGGAATTGTACCCCATTTGTTGTTATGAAATTTTTTAAGTAAATGTTTTCAGTTCTAAAGGTTCAAGCAGACTTCTCTGGCACTGAACATCAGGGAATGCATTGTTCAGGACATGGTATGAGGTGTTCCATTTATACTTCTTCAAATTTAACATTCTGACTAGGGGGCAAATAGCAAAGCACAGAACAGGAAAGAGACACACTTCCACACAACACACAGTTGGGATTTGGGAATTTGGCCAATCTACAGCTACCCGCAGCCTACGCTTACCCATCAACTTCTCTGCAGTGTAAGTATGCAACGATACCTACATTCAGTTGCACACAACTCTAGATCAAGCTTAAGCATGCAAAGTTTTGTAAGGCTAATTAATAACAGAACGCATAGAGAGTAGACTGAACAAGTCCAAGTTGCAGCTAACATTTTACATGTGTTTTTTCCAAGAAAATGCAAATGCATTTTAAACAACCCTTTGCAACTCTCCAGGGAATGCTAAAATTATGTTAACTGTTCCCTGTGCCTTCTTCGTCTTAAATTATAAACAAACTAGGGAAAATGTATACTACTGACTTATCCAACAGCTTATTAGTAACTCCTCCTTGAGAAAGTGGCATCCAATAAATAAACTGATCTGGTCACTCCTAAAGAAATCTATTCTGCACATGGAAGATGAAAATAATTATAGATTATTTTCACCAACAGTGGCTCGGATGAGTGGTAGTTGATCAACTCCAGGTCCATTCTCTAGATCCACTGAAATCCAAACTCAGAGCAGAAAATATCATGTTTTTCTATTGGATGACCAGAAAATAGGGATAGGGATAAAAGTATGTGAAATACCAGCTTGAAAGTTCTCTTGGACCTTTTAAAATGGCATCCTAGATGGGCACTCTGGTTTGGATGGGGTGCATTGTTTTAGGGGCAAGTCTGCTCCTGCTGGTATGGCCAAATTCAGAGCCAGTAAACAGAAGGAAAAGGGGAAAGGGGAGTTTAAAATGGCCAAAATCACCCTGGGAGTTGCACAAAAACTGAGGAGATTGCAGGAGACAAATTTCCAACCCTATGCTAAAGTTTCAAGAAAAGAGCCTGGGGTATATTTCTTGTCCAAAAAGTGCCTCCAAGCATGCCTATGCTGTAAACAACTGTAAGTTTATTTTGGTTTGCATAAACAGGTAGTCCTCAACTTACAACATTTAGTGACCATTCGAAGTTACAACAGTACTGAGAAAAGTGACTGATGACCGTTTTTCACCCTTACAACTATTGCAGCATCCCCATGGTCATGTGACCACAATTCAGACGCTTGGCAGCTAACTCATATTTATGACGCTTGCGGTGTCCCAGGGTCACACAATCTCCTTTTTGTGACCTTCTGACCAATGAAGTCAATAGGAAAGCCAGATTCGCTTAACAACTGGTTTTACTAATTTAACAACTGCAGTTGTTAAGTGAATCATTCATTAAGTGAATCACTGAAGTTGTTAAGTTAGTAACATGGTTGTTAAGTGAATCCGAATTTCCCCTTGACTTTGCTGTCAGGAGGTCGCAAAAGGGGATCACATGACCCCGGGACACCACAACCATCATAAATATGAGTCAGTTGCCAAGCATCTGAATTTTGATCATGTGACCATGGGGATGCTGCAACGGTCGTGTGAAAAATGGTGGTAAATCACGTTTTTTAGTCCCGTAACTTTGAACGGTCACTAAATGAACTGTTGTAAATTGAGGACTACCTTTAATATCACCAGTGGATTTGTATGCCACCCAAAAAACTGTAATTTTTGGGCAATCCAAAATGCTGATGAACAAATAATTTAATTTCTTAGCAATATTTTACGCTAAATATATATATTTACACAAACATGGCTTCTCCCAGCATGACGTGAAGATATTCTCCAGCGAAGACTTTCTCTAATATGTATTATTCCCAGCTACATGATTAAGAACAGTAGACATTGTACTCCAACTACATCTGGGAATCCAAGACTGAAAAATATTCCCCCCCCCCCCCCCCCCCCAAAAAAAATCTATGTTCTGCTGCCAGCTGGCTCTCACATACAGAAGAGAGGCTGAAATAGCTGGAAAAGCTTGGGTAACAAGCTTATTTCAGTAAATTCTAACCATGAAAATAATGAAGTGAAACTTACCGTCTTTTTCATTTTTTCAATAAAACTGTTTTCATTTGCTGACTGCCCACTATAAAAGAGAGAAAGGAAGAATTGATTTTGAAACGTTCACAGTTGCAGCTATGTACCAAACACTGGTTCAGCAGATTCTCCAATCTGCTACAAACAGAACAGAACAGAACAGAATTCTTTATTGGCCAAGTGTGATTGGACACACAAGGAATTTGTCTTTGGTGCATATGCTCTCAGTGTATATAAAAAGACAAGATACATTCGTCAAGAATCGTAAGGTACAACACTTAATGATAGTCATAGGGTACAAATAAGCAATCAAATCATACTAGGAAACAATCATTATAAATCGTAAGGATACAAGCAAAAAAGTTACAGTCATGCAGTCATAAGTGGGAGGAGATGGGTGACTGCAACGATGAGAAGATCAATGTCTGTCAAACTCCTATCATTTCAGTGGCACAAATAATATTTTGCGGATATTAATTATGATAAGCCATCTTAATTAGCAGGTATGAAGTTCGGCAAGGCTGAGCTGGCAGCTGCCTAATGAACAGTAATGCTCTTTTCCCACCAGACCAAGGTCAATAGTCTCTATCAGCTGATCACAACTAACGTTTTCTGAAATCAGAAAGTCTTGGGCGGGGTTAAGTGGACTTCAACTCCCAGAATTCCCCAGCCAGCATGCTTAGGGTTACTAGGCAACTATAAGGTTGAGAAGCATTGGCCTGGAGCATAAACTCCTTTTCACAATCCACATGCAAGATTCTCTCTGGTTCACACACCCCAATTATCAGTGGAACATAAACAATACCCTAAAATTAATCCTTCTATCACTGCTTCCTATAGAGCAGGGGTCTCCAACCTTGGCAACTTTAAGACTTGTAGACTTCAACTCCCAGAATTCCTCAGCCAGCTCTGCTCCACAAGCTTTGCTGGCTGAGGAATTCTGGGAGCTGAAGTCCACAAGTCTTAAAGTTGCCAAGGTTGGAGACCCCTGCTATAGAGTGGCTAAGTGACAGGGATAGGAAGGGGGATGTCACTTTTTCAGACATTCCCGTTTGCAGCTTGGGAAAAACAGTCCTGGGTGTGTTAAAAACAGTGTTAAGGATTAATAACAGCACATTCAAGAGTAGCCTGAAACACCTTAAAGAATATCTTGTTTTTCAAAGTCCTAGTACTCCCAGGAACTGGAAGCATCTTTTCCAACTAGTTGTTTTATTAAAAGGCATAAACTTCCAAGAGTTTAATAAAATGTTTAGCAGGTAAGTAGTTAGTTAGTACCAGACCAGGTTTTTGCCACTATGGGTAGTCCTTGACTTACAACAGTTCATTTAGTGACCTTTCCAAGTTACAAGAGCATTGGAAAAAAATGACTTACATTTTTCACACTTCCGACCTTTGTAGCAGCCCCGTGATCATGTGACCAAACTTCAGATGCTTGGCAACTGCTTCATACTTGTGACTGTTGCTATGTCCCACGGTCATGTGATCCCCTTTTGACAAACAAACTCAATGGGGGGGGGGAGCCCGATTCACCTAACAACCAGGTTTCTGACTTACCAACTGCAGTGATTCACTTTGCAACGGTGGCACGAAAGGTCGTAAAATGGGAAAAAACTCACTTAACATAAGAAATTTGCGACTCAATTGTGGTCTTAAGTCAAGGACTACCTGTGTAGACTAATAATGCTCTCCTACACATACAACACACACACACACACACGAGTAGCTAGTCAGCAGAAGATTGTGAACTCTTTTCAAAGCAGTAACCACAAGCTAAGCATAATGCAGCTATTCACTTTGGAGGTAACCAGATAATGAATAAGAGAAGAGCTGCCTAGATATTACACTTATTTGTTAATTCTACTACCAAAGCTAATATTCCTCTCGGTTTGAATTACTTGGGGAATACAGCAAGAGGGTACTATGTGTTTATCTCTTGCTTATGGGGCTCACAGACGTTACAGGATAAAAAGATGGATCTTCAATTTGATGTAGCACCCCTCTTTCTGTTCTTAATGCCCTGTATTCCTGAGCTATCATCCCTTCCTTTTGGTATCCTGCACAAGGCAAGTATCTTATAAGAGTTGCTTAAAAGAGTTGCTTTTGGTTGAGAAATAACTTTCCCTGCCAAATAAAAATTTCTGCTTTATTTCATCTCTTTAGTAGCAAGAGCTCGGTTTTACACAAGCTAGTGCGGAGGAGAGTAAGAGAAACTTCCCAGCATGAAACCCCCCGCCCCCCCCAAATAGTGGCCTCTCACGGCAACATCCACGTTTGTGTCAGAGCAGTTTTCCTGAATCAAAGATGCTGCCAAACCAGTGTTTGCCTTTAAATGGTTAGCTCCAACCCTGCCTCCCCCAATTTAGCAGACCCCCAAATCCACTGAAGGCTTCCGAACCCCCCAGGTTAAACTTACCTCCCAGGAAAAGTCTCCTCAGGCTGTGCTGAATACGTGCAACCCATAGTGAATTGGAAACAGCGGGAGAGGTATACAGTATTTCACAACCTTGCAATTTCATACTGGCTGCTGCAGACAGCTAAACTTCCCTCTGATGCAAAACGTCCCCACAGTTCCTCACACTACCCCTCTTGAATCTTCAAGTCAGCGGCCGGCCTCCTTTTGTTACAGCCCAGCACAGCCTGCATACCAACCCCTGGAGTCAGACGGCACCAGCATCCTGATCCTCTGGGATTCACGGCCGGCTGCTTTCAGAATTACCCAGAGGGCCCCGGCACAAACCCAAGAATGTCAACATCTGGCAGTAGCAGAAAGGAATGAGAAAGAAAAAGACTTAAGAATGAAAATTCCCCAGGACCCTCGCACCCCTCCCTCCCTACTTTTACCATTCAAGAGTGAGCAGCGGGAGCTTTGCAGCGAGAGACCTCCATCGCCTTAGCAACTGTTTTACATCATAGGTCTTTTAAAAAAATAAATAGAAGCCGCTTTCTTTTAGTTTTGAGAAGTGCCCTTCATGGCAGAACCTCTTTGGAAAGCTACACGGAAGTTACAAAAACAAGGTATGTGAAAAAAGACTACATCCAAATTGTTTTCATTAGGAGTGGGAAACAAGGTCAGTATAATCAGTCGGAGTCTAAACACTTCTCCACTGAATTCAAAGTCTCCTTAAAGATAATAAAGAAGTCTTCCCACTGCCTGTTATTTCCCATAGGACTCATTCTGGAAAGTATCACAACACATTGAAAGGAGGAATGAGTGTTTAGCACAGAGGTCTTCACCCTTGGCAGCTTTAAGACTTGTGGACTTCAACTCCCAGAATTCTCTGGGAGTTGAAGTCCACAAGTCTTAAAGCTGCCAAGTTTGAAGATCTCTGGTTAGCACCACCCATTAGCATTGTCTTCTTTTTCCTTATAGCAAGCTTGATGCCCTCCAGATGTGTTGGAAGAAAGCTTCTATTGTTTCCCAAATTTGTGCCCTCAAGTTTTGTTGGATGGCAATACAGGAGATTTATAGGATCAATTCATTTGGGGGCAGTCACGTTTAGGAACTCAAGGTCTGCAGGACCCCTAGATTTTGTTCTCAGTCACTGTGCCAAGAAAAGGGTGCAAGGATTCAGGCATTCGGACATACAAAGGATCCCCGACCTCCATGCCTTCCGTTGCGCTTTGAAGACCCTATTATTCCAGCAAGCTGGACTGACAGGATAAAGGTTTTTTAAATTGGGTTTTGATAGGGGTTTTAAAATGATCTTAGTTGAATGTTTTAAATTTGGCCAAATGATTGAATTATTTTAATAAGTTTTTAATTTTTGTTGTACATTGTTTTTACCATGGCTGTTCACCGCCCTGAGTCCCTCGAGAGAAGGGCGGTATACAAATATAATAAACTAACTAACTAACCATATAATCTCAAAGCATTTTGCCAGGTTCTCAGAGACAACTCACTCCATATACAGCGCCACCAACCTTTAGAAGCGCAATATCCCAGCATTTGTAGACTCATAGAAGAGGAAAGGCCCATTCAAGGCTGGGAATTTAACTCAATAACCTCAGAGATGACTGGGAATAATAATATCTTCAGCCCAATGCCTAGATCAAAACACTGGAAATGCCATTTAAACCACTGAACTCCATCTACAGTATCAGCTTAATAACAGGTTCCATTAGTAAAGCACCCTGACCATGAGAAAACTATTTCTAATATTCAGCAAAAAAAAAATGGCTTTCTAAAAACCACTGTTCTGTATCTTTTGCTTGGGGTTAATAATGAACTGATTACATAGCTTGAGATACAGTTTCAAATATTTGAAGAACGCGGTTCTATGTGTGATGCAATGCTTCAGTATCACGCAGGTGCTTAAAAGCCAAAGGCTACCTTGGGATGCATTAAGAGGAACACAGAACAGAGATCATAAAAAGTAATGGTTCCAATTCCACCCTCTCTTGGTCAGACCCCACTGAAATCCTGTATCCACGGTAGCACAGTGGTTAGAGTGTAGTACTGCAGGCTACTTCTGCTGATCACCAGCAGTTTGGCAGATTGAATCTCACCAGGTTTAAGGGTGACTCAGCCTTCCATCCTTCCGAGGTCGGTAAAATGAGGACCCAGATTGTTGGGGGCCATAGGCTGACTCTGTAAACCGCTTAGAGAGGGCTGCAAAGCACCGTGAAGCGGTATATAAGTCTAAGTGCTAGTGCTAGTGCTATCCAACTCTGGGCAGATTTCAATTTGACATAGTTTGAAGCAAATTGAAGCAAGTTCAGAGAACAGATTTTACAATGATGAAGAGTCTAGAAACTAAGTTCTATTAGAAGTAGTTAAAGAATCAGAGAGTGTTTAGCCTACAGGAGAAACAAGTGGAGGTAGAATATAGCCTTCAAATATCTGAAAGGTTGTCATAGAAGGACAAAATTTATTCCCTATTGCTCCAGGCAGCAAGATACAAATACAAGGAAGTAAATGTAGGCTAGATATGAAGAAAATTTTCCCGATTCTATGGGTTATCAACATGCGGAACAGGCTATAGATGAAGTCAAGAGGTTTTTGCATGAGGTCTTGATACAAAGGCAGTCAATCAAGTCTCAGAAGGGCTTCAGCGGATTTGTATTGAACAGGAGGTTGGCCTAAAGCTGTGATGGTGAACCTATGGCACGATTGCCAGAGGTGGTATGCACAGTGTTGCCAGGTGCTCTTCTGGTTTCCAGCACACGCATGTGCGCTGGCCAGCTGATCTTCACTTGTGCTGGAGCCCTGGAAACCCAAAGACAAGCTGGTCAGTGTGCATGCAGTGCCAGCCACCTGATCTTCGGGTTTCCAGTGCTCTAGCACACACAAAGATCAGCTGACCGGTGAGCATGTGCGTACCGGAAACCAGAAAGTATTTGTGTTTCCAGGGCTGCGGCGTGCACGCACACGCCCATTCCAGTTTGGGCACTCGGTGGCAAAAAGGTTCGCCATTACTGCCCTAAAGGAGCTCTAAGGTCCTTCCAACTCTATTGTTATATAATATCTTCCTTCAATCATACTTTCTTAAGGCCAAACATTCACCGTTCCCTCTTTCTTTTCCTCCTAGGAACTGGTATCCAGTTGACACACTATCCTTGAGGCCCTTAACTGTTCTAGTTGGAATCATCAGAATGTGGTGTCCAAACTGGAAACAATATTTGGAAAGGATTCCTGTTGTGGCTCCGTTGCCTGAGCCTGGGCTATCGACAGATGCAGACTCTGAGAGTGAGGGAGAGGAGTTGGCAAGGCCTCCCTCTCCAGGACCCTCCTCTCTGGCAATGCCTCCGGAGGACACCGAAGGCCAAACGATAGGCTCAGAGCCAAGCACGTCCCCGCAGCCACAGGTGGACAGCGACGACGTAGATAAGTGCTGGCTGGACCCTCGACAGAGACACAGGGAGAAGCGTGCGCAACAGAGGGGAAGGTGTGCCAGAGATTAGCTGAGTCACTGGACCACACCCTACAGGGTATAAATGTGGGTGTGGTGGCCGGTTCAGTTTGTGATGAGCAAAAACTGGAAATACTCCATGATCTCTGCATTACTGGACTTTGCCTGCTTTATCGGACTGCATTTGAATTAATCCTTGTATTGTTGACACTCTGCCTGTTTTATCGGAATGCTTGCAGTCTAATCTTTGTTTTGTGTGAATAAAGTCTGAATTGGCAGCTAGCCACTGGGTTGCTGCCAGCTTTATCTTCAAAGAGTTTTGTCGTGTGGCTTATTAACTCCGGGCCGTCTGTGGGGGTGCATGTGTGGTACGGGGACAGAGCAGTTCCGAAGAATGCAGAATATTTTGAAAGTATGGCTACCAATCATCATGGCAGTTTTAACTTAATACAGGTGGAAGACAATCTTTATTAAAATTACAGTAAAAGGAAAGATAGGAAACAGAGAGATTTTTTTTAAAAAAAGAGTCATAACAAACTCTCCTACAATTGATCAAGAAAAACATTACATTTAACTGACTGCTTTAACACCAAAGTTTCTGCTGCCAAGCTTCTGGTACTCTCTGATTTTAAACAATCTCAATCTCTCTCTCTCTCTCTCTCTCTCTCTCTCTCTCTCTCTCTCTCTCTCATACAGTTAACATAGTTAAGTTTCTGTTATTAAGAATATGCTTTTTAATTAGTTTTTTCAATACAGTAACACGCCAAGTAGGGTACATGTCTATTGGATGAAATTAACTTTTTTCATCAAAAGGTTCCAGTCGCTTGTTGATTCCAACTTTGGAGTAATTATTTGCACATTAAAACAATGCAGGGAGTATTGATATAATTTCCTACAGAAGGACTCAGATTTGGAGAAATCAGTTACCCAATATTTTTTCCCATCTATTTTTAAGGCTATTATCTTTTTGTTCATTGTGGATCAAACAGCCTCATCAGCACAGGCCTTTGTTCCTAATCACAATGACACCAAAATGCAAGAGGTAGTTCAAACAGAACTACAGCAGTCTTCTCCAACTTGATGGGCCCAAAGGATGACTTGGACAATATTCCAGTACTTCCTAGCCAATCAGATCATTTTTCTAGGACAGGGATGCAATAAGCAACTGCAACATACAAATACCATAAATAGTACACTAAGGTATTGCCAAAAATACTCCAAGGAGACTATATTTTCAGTGCAGGCTAAATCCTTAATGAATTCAAGATGCTCAAATCCAGCACTCAATTCTTAGAAGCTAAACAGATGTGAGATAATCATACTGCAGCCACCACCCCAGAAAGCCAGGTCTCCTTAAGTGCTCCTGACCGTTAAACCACTTACGTTGCTCCTGCTGTTGGTGTCTGGATTTTTGAAAACTCTGGGATCTCTTCTTTCTTCTTACGAAAGAAAAACCAGTAGGTCAGGAGACCAATGACAATAGAGAAGAGGAAGATGTCAAACATGCTGAAGGCAGATGAAGCCTCTGGGCTCTTTACAGAAGAGGGTTCGTCTTTAGATGCTGCTGTCCCCATGGAGATGAAATCTAAATGGAAATAAAAAAAGAACATGTCACATACATTGCTACAGCTTTGAATATCGGCAATCTGGAATCTTCTGGAGTCAAAAAAACAGGGCAAAAGAAGAAGGGCTTCAGTCTGAGAGTGCCAGGAGATTATCCCAGATTAAGTAGAATAACGAGACAATTTCTTGAAGAAAACAGCCATAGCCACATACCAGGAAACCACAAAACTATATTTCATTTTGCACCCAGGACTGGACCTTGCTTGAAATTTGATAGGAACCATCAGCCTGATCACTCCCATTAAGTTTCATAACGTTCATGTAAAAGGAGCTTGCCAGCAAAATGATCTCTAACCCAGGAGGAAGATAAATATTACATGCCGGTGTATCCCTCTCTCTTTCTAGCACTACTGGAAGAAAAGTCATATTAACTTAAATTATTTTTTCACCTGCCTTCCTTATAGACCAGTCCAGGCATGCACCTAATTAAATAAAGTGATGCAGCATATTTTAAACCCTGCCACTTCCTTGAAGACAAAAGCTTATGTTCTTCTTAGTACTTTTTGGCAGGACTAAGCATGCCAGTGGTGCTGCAAAAGATGGAAAACCAATATGTGGCATCAGTTCAGGCTGACATTCAAATCCACCTGCAATTATGAATGATCACCGGAGATTTGGGACCTGTTGCTTTCTCTGAGCAAAAGCTGCCTTGCAGGGTTTTTATTGCAAAGAAAATCTGGAAGGACAGGTAATATGTACACCATTTGAGGCACTGAAGAAAAGACGAGACCTAAATCCAACAAATAATAAGGTCCAACAAACAGAAGCTACTGTTTCATGTTCAATACGGTTACTTTGAGTTCAACCTCTTCCTGAATATTTAAAGTATCCTTAAGGTGAGATCCTGGCAAGCACACACCTATAAACATATTTCGGCAACAATACCAAAAGCGTTGCTCTTCCAGATTTGTCAGTTGAGCCTGCTGCCATGTCCAGGCCCATTCCTTCTTAGCTTCCAAGATCAAAGGAAATTGGCCAGGTTCTGCCATCTTCTTATATCGCATAATATCTTTAAGAGTTTTATAACATGCAACATAAGAAGATGGCAGAACATTTTTTTTTAAAATGTGGCTTCTGAATACAAAAAAACAAAGTTGTTTGTTTTTGCAGTTTAGAATGAGTGAAATGAATGTTTGGAAACTTAAGAGTTGTAACTAGATATACAGAAAACCAGGGTTTTTGTCTTTAAGACATTTAGGTTATAATCTTCTGCCACATGTAACTTCTAACTAGTTATTGGCTAGTACCAATTGCAACAAAGCAAAATGTGATTGGTTTATAGCTTTGCACGTGTGTGATCTCAGTCACAGTGACTAATAACCATGGTTATAATGTCTTTGCATGCGGCCTGAATCTAGCCAGGTAGCTAAGAAATCATGACAAAAAAAAACCCTGGTTCTCTGTCTATCTGGTCACAACTTTTAACTTTTCAAAACATTCATTTCATCTCATTCAAATTGCAAAAAAGAAACAACACTGTTGTTGTATTTTTTGTTGTTAGTTGCAAAGTCGTGACCGATCCATCGCGACCCCATGGACAACGTTCCTCCAAGCCTTCCTGTCCTCTATCATCCTCTGGAGTCCATTTAAGCTGTTGTTGTATTGAGAAACCACATTTTTAAAAAAATAATTGAAAAAATGGCCATTAATGGTATCAAAGGCTGTGACAAAAATATGGTGACATAACCAGCTGGGGTGGGGGGTTTTTTAGGGGGAGGCGGTTTGGGAGGTGGAAATGTTCAGCCTTAAAGAGGCTTCATACCTGTAACTCAAATGATCAACTCATAAGTCACTTTGGTTTCCCTAGGACAGGGATGTTAAACCCCCAAGGACACATCATCATGTGATGTATTGCAACTTCCCCCCCCCCACTAAAACGGAGTGGGCGTGGCCAGCACATGACACATCTGGCCCACGGGCTGCAAGTCTGACACCCCTACTCTAGGAGCTGAAATTCCACTCATTAAGTACATAATGCAAGTGATAGCATGCCAGGGAACAAACATTTTAAGTTGAAAGTTCTGAAAACCTACTCTTAAGTCTTATCAGCTTAATTACAATTCTTACAATGCATTAATTTATTGGATTCTTGATGTTCTTGAATCTTAATTTTTCTCTTGCAGACATTTTATCAGCAGATTAGTTAATACGAAGAAGAAAATCAAGCACCCAACAGTTCAGCCTTTACTTACATACAGTATATTCTCCACTATTGCATCAATGTATGGCTGAAGGGCTCAAGACAACACCTGACTTTGTGTGGTGCATTATATACACCAACCATGCATAGACCCACGGAATGGATAGATCAGAGGTCTTCAAACTTGGCAGCTTTAAGACTTGTGAACTTCAAGTCCCAGAATTCTCCAGCCAGCCAGCCAGCCGGCCAGCTCACAAGTCTTAAAGTTGCCAAGTTTGGGGACCCCTGGGATAGATGAATGATGAAACTCAGGCTGTAGGCAATGCAAAAGATGTGAGACGAGAAATGTTGGCAGACGGGTCAACCTGAGGAGTTCCATCTCTGTCTTGTAACACAGCCATATTGATTATGCAATATGACATATTTCCAGAGACGATAAATATCACATTTTCACACCACACAGTCTGAACACAAACAAACATTAAGCCAAAGCACAACTTCATTTTCAGCCATTTCAACCTTCCTCTGCAAAAAATATCTCCGTGGCTTCACTCTTTTGCTGACCACAGTTTCTTTGTCAGCAGTAACAAGGATCAGGTCAAGGAAACTGGGGAATAGAACATTAGATTTCTCCAGCATGATCTCCAAATCCTTCAGTGAAGCCCATAGCATGGTAACCATAACAACACAGGGTTGACAATAGTCACCAGGGTCACCATGACAACCTTGAATTCAAATCTAGCAAATCACCTCCGATAGAAAGAAGCTGCAGTATATTTTGCCTTTAAAGGAGGATAAAAGGAGAGAGAAACCCTATCTGGATTTTGAAGCCAGAGCACTAAACTACCAGATTGGTTTCCAACACCAAATCATTAACACTACCTTGAAGTGGGAAACCATGCCAGCTTTTTAACCATCTGTCACAGCCTATACCAATCATATACCATGACAATAAACCACCTGCTGCCATAAATCTATGGCCTTCCTTCTCTTTCGTGGCCTGGGCTTGCGACAAAATGAGAATCTCAATAGTGAATCATGCTCATATCTGATAACTTCATACAAAATTTCATACTTTGCTCTCTGTAAAGAAAACTTCATTTAAATTATTACCTATTACACATACCTTATTATGCAACCTTTGGGCAAGATATTTTAAGGATTAACTCTTAGCCCTTTAACTAAGGTGAGTGGTGAGAATAATAGCATTTACATTCCTCTGGAGCAATCACCAAGCTAGGTGGCAGAATGAGAGAAATACACTGTCGTCTGGACAGTAGCCAAAAGTATCCATGACATATGAAAACCAGCAGAGCACCTCAAACATTAGGAATAAGTAATATAAATGAAAACAAACATTTCTGATCCCTGATTGGCTGCTAACAATTTATTGTTCCTCAATCTTTTGAAGGGAAAAAAATATACTTGGGCAAAAAAAAAAAAAAAAAACCCAAAACCCATTTGCTTTTACAGCAGGCGATTCAAGGATGAATCTGGCATTTCCAGCCAAAGGTCCTTGAGAATTAAAAGATTTTTCTGAGATACTGGAGGAAATGCAGTGAAAACCAGGAACTAATGAACTATAACTCCTAAGTCTCTTGTTATTGGCCAGCTGGCTGAGGGGTGTTCCAGCAATTCTGGAGAGCCAGTTCATCCTGGAACAAAGAATACTGTACTGGGCTAGATCACAGATGAACAAATAGCATTCTCTCAGTCTTGAAACTCCCCAAGTTCATTCTGACAAAATCTGGCAGTAAAGCAAAGTATAACGGCAGTGCAATTCTTGGTGGCAAATTCATTTTGGAAAGAAGGGAATCTTTTAACTGAGCCCAAATAATATTAAAAAGCATAGCTGTTGATCATAAAAATATCACCCAACCTTCGGTTAGATCAGGGGTCTTCAAACTTGACAGCTTTAAGACTTGTGAACTTCAACTCCCAGAATTCCTCCTCCAGTCATGTTAGCTCAGGAATTCTGGGAGTTGAAGTCCACAAGTCTTAAACTTGGCAAGTTTGAAGACCCTTATCAAAAATGTCTAGCTTCTTACACTCAAGGAATGTCCAGGGAGTATTAGGGGTAGGGAAGATGTTCTCCAAGTCTTGAGGACAGAGCAATCTAGTTCAACCAACACTACCAACCAGTAGCTCTTCCAGTTGAAATCCTGACCTACTTTGCTAAGGCATTTTGATTGCTAGAGTGATTTTAATATCCAAATTATGTTAACTATTTGCTCTTTCACAAAAGCAACATTCATGCAACACTCCAAATCACATCAATCAAAGGCCCAACAAGCCCATTTGAAACCATGCTGAGTTGGCCTTGTTTGAATCTGGTAGCGTTCCCCCTCCTGGCTCCAGCTTAATGCTTAGTGTAAATTGAAACCATATAGTTAGTTGTGCAAACCTACAACATGGATTTATACAGTAATCAGATTAAGCTGAATGTATAAACACTACTAAAAAAAAACCAGTATTGGTTCCAGAGAAGATACTAAATAGGGAAGCAGGTTTCTGCAAGGCTATTTTTTTTAGCCTCCTAATTGTAAGCTCTGCTTGGCAACTCTGAAAAACTAAAGACCCCGTCCACTTAAAAGATATTGCCAATTCTTTAGCCAAAAAGACTTCCTGTACAAGGTTTAATTACTAGCAATATAAACAAGACATCTCTGGCAGCATGTTCAATGATCTTGAACTATGCAAGTACAAACGGGATAGCATCGAAACCTGACAGAATGGGAGTTCTTCAAAAGAGGATTATTTTTACTTTAATTTAGAAAAAATCAGCATTATATATTAAAGGTCTAACTCTGGTCTGCTGATCTATTAAGAATGTGGAAAAAATGAGAGAACCTGGCAATTGGTAACTCATACGCAATGTCAGGGGCAAGGAAGCAGAACTCAGCATATATAGACCAAAGCAGATCTTTATTGTTGATCACCTATATTACAAGAATCCCAACAGACCGGTTGCTTTCCCTTGGGAACCAACAGATAAGGTTTAATTAATCTGCTCTATGATGTTTTGTTCCCCAGAGGCACTCTATATTAGAATGCCTCTTTAAAAAAACCCTTCCCTTTAGCCAATAATTCCACCACATCCACCACATCGCCACCAGATAGACTACTGCAATGAGCTCTGGGCAGAGCTACCATTTGGAAACTATAAAAACTGCATTTCATTGGTCCATGGATTGGTGACAGAAGCCATTACAACCATATAAACCTACACTGTGGGCGCTGTACTTACTTCCAACGAGCTGTTTTCATTGTGGCCCCTCCGTGCCCTGTTTTGGCTGGCAAAGTGTTGCAGGAGGCCATCCAGGCTGAAAACGGGGCACAGGGGGGCTGTGCGAGGCCCCTCCTCATGCCCCATTTTGGTCGGCAGGGTGCTGCAGGAAGCGTCCATTCCATCTCCTCCCACCCACCCACCCAGCCCGCGAAGAACTACAATGCTGATCCAGCCCTCAAAGAAATCCAGTTTGACACCCCTGATATAGAGGAAACTAAGTGTTCTTATACACTACCTTATCTAGTATATAGATGAATGAGCAAGTTATAAAGATTACCCAAATTAAAATAAAGACAATTTTTATTACTATCTCATTTACACTTTACCAAGATGTGGTGCAGAACAAATATCAATAGCACTGGCACTTACTTATATACTGCTTCATAGTGCTTTACAGTTCTCCCTAAACGATTTACAGAGACAGCATATTACCCCTAACAATCTGGGTTCTTATTTTAACGACCTCGGAAGGCTGAGTCAACCTTGAGCCAGTCAGGATTGGACTGTGGGCAGTTTGCTTGCAATACTACATTCTAACTACTACACCGCCAAGGCTCAGAAACAAATTAACCATTGTAATTACAAATACATAAATACAAATTACAAAGCTTGTAAGATGTAACTAAAGTGACTGATACATATCAGCTTTGGTGGTGGAGCACCCACACTTTTGGGGGGACTTCAATCTGCAAGCTTCCAGAGGGGCTTGGGTAAATCTTGGGAGCTCATGTCCTCTTCAATGACAATGGCTTGTCTTAGATTATCTCAGTTCTGATGCACATTTCCAATGCACACTCTCATTTTTGTCCGAGCAGTTATTGAATGATCTTGAGATGGAAGAATTTCTCATGTCCTTGGCCACAGTCAGATTATACCCCAAGCGGACTTATGATGTGGCCTCCCAGGACCTCTGTAAGGCAATGGAAACAATTCAGGCAGTCTCTCTCAAGTCCCTAATGGATTTTCAGAGGGTATGTGGGGATCTTCCCAGCTCTCTTGACAGGAAGTTCTGTTCAGCAGCCAATAAGCAGCTGGTAGCTGGAAGCGAGCCAAGCCTACTGCTGCTTCAAAGCAGGACTCTTTCTGGAGCCCGTCCCAGACAGCACCGTGACTTACTAAAACCCTTCAGGAGCTGAAGTGCCAGAAACAACACATGGAGCACCAGTGAAGGAAGTCTAGTAGCAAATCTGACTGAGCTCATGTTTTTGCCCATGTCTAGCCTACAAGTGACAATAAGAGAGGCAAAGTGTGCTTACTGTATGAGACATCTGCTGTCCAGTAGCCCTGCTGGAAAGGAAACAATCCCGTAAAATCCCAGCTTTTGTGTTCAGTTTGCACAACGTTTTGTTGATAAAGTACTGCAATCCATTGTAATGTGGACAGTCTTTAATGTAACTGGGGCATCATCTTGCCTTCTAACTTCTCAGCTACTCCTATGTGGATACTGCAGGGTTCCTCTCTCTCCTCGTTAGTCATCTGTCAGTTGAGGGTGAGGTGTCATATGGAGTTGCCTTTCAAGACTACTCAGAAGCTACAATTATTGCTGCCTCCAAATGTTATATTGCAGTTTGGGACATTAAAAATGCTTCAGCGCATTTTGCCCCCTCCCTATGTACGTCCATCAAATCATCCTTACTCTCTACTACACCATTACACATGCATAACACCTGAGTTGAAGGCCCTGTACTGGGTGCTAATCTATGCATTATTTTCTGTGTAAAATTTCACGTGCTGGTTATTACCTTGTTAGGGTTTTTCTTAATATGGTACAGGACGGACACACAAGCTGTCATCGTTTATTGTACAAAGGTAAACTCCTTTAAGATCACTATTCTATTTCTAATCTAATATATGATTTTCTCTATTTTCTCTATCTCTATGGTCCTATTCCTACACCAGCATTCCTACATTTATTTCTTCTTTAAATCTTTCCTTTTCTCCCAGGTTTTCAATTCTTGTAGCCAATCTCAGTCCATTTGCATGGGAAACCCCTTTTCATTCCTTTATTATTATTTTTATTATTATTAATTAAATCTGTTTGCCATTCATTTCACCACAAGGTGACTCTTTATAGACTTGTAAATAGGCTTCCCCCACCCATTCTCACACTCATAGTCCTGTTTCTGGAGCTGGTTTCTGGAGCTCTGCACTGGGGCTGCTTAGTTTGATTTCCAAACTTGCTCGAATTTGCAGACTCTGCTCAGGCTATTCCACCCCACAACCACCAAATATCTCAGGTCTGCCTCTCAGTGGTGTTGCAGCTTCCAAGAATTCTTCTCAGTGTCTGAAGGCTACTGTTAAGGTGCTTGCTTTTGGGTTGGAGAGTCTCTTTCCCACATCTCTGCTGTCCTCTGGGCTTCGCTCTTCTTCAAAACATCCATACGCACGTTTCACTTCCCTTTTTATAAAGCAAACTCTTCAATTAAGAGAACGGGGCTATTTTAATCGTCCTTCACAAGTAACATCAAAACTCTAGACCTCAGGAAGAAAAACTGCCTACTCACACAAGATAGGGACTTCGTTCTTCTACACACCTCTAAAGAAGAGAGCCAGGATACATGGGGGACCACCTGTCTCCGCTGGCTTCGGCTCATCTCAGCAGATCTAACACTCAGAATGTGCTACAGGTCTCTTCTGTGAAACAATATCACATTACTAGATCTAGAAGGCTCCCTTCTTTGGAGCAGACCTTATTTTGTGGAAGAGTCTACTTCCCGTTAAGTTCAGATAGCCTCAACTCAATTCTGTTGATCTTGTAAAGGTAATCCTCGAGTTACAACCTTAATGGAGCCTGCCCATTATAATTATAAGTCCTCATAGTCATAAGATGGGTCAGTCATATGACTGACACAATTTTATGACTTTTTTTTTTTTTGCAACGGTAATTAAGCAAATCATTGCGGTGGTTTAGTGAACCCATTGTTCACTACGGCACAGCCTTGCCAAAAACAAGAAGTGCCGGCTTTCAGCAAAACCATTGTAAAATGCAGTCATGTGACCTCAGGATACTGCAAAACAGCTGGAAAGGCAGCCATGTTGCAAAGTAACATGACCATGGGGGTGGGGGGGGAGACCATCAGAACTTACGATTCAGATTGTAAAGTCCTCTTTTTCAAGTTGGTTGTAACTTTGAATGGCTGCTAGGCGACCAGCCGTAAATCGAGGACTATCTGTACCTTAAAATGGACGTTGTCTTACCTGACCGTCCCTTTTCTGGGCGCTGCGTACACTATCCATGCATGGGTTAATCCTTCAGTGCTTGGCAAACAACTGAGTGAAAACAAAAGACTTTTCCTCCCCTTTCCGGCTCCCAAGCCACGCCTCCGTTCCCATGACCCCCCAGTCTGAACGAAGGCGCAGCAGACAAGAATCCACACTATGAATAACTTAAAACCCAACTTTATTAACTGAAATTAACGTAATGGAAGACGAACTAGTTCCAAACATAAGCCTGGGCAGGCAGCCTTGATGGGTGGGATATGGATAGTGTACGCAGCACCCAGAAAAGGGACGTTCAGGTAAGACAACGTCCATTTTCCTGTGCGCTGCTCCCACTATCCATGCATGGGATATACCCAAGCTTAAAGTCCCTGGGTGGGAAGCTGACTGCCTCCAGAGTCCTCCTCCGTCACCACTTTCTGCAGTACTCTGCGGCCAAACGATGCCTCAGCAGAGTGGAACGCATCGATCTTGTAGTGGCGGATGAACGGTGTGAGGGACGACCACGTCGCAGCTCTGCAGATGTCCACGACCGAGGCTTGGGTGGCCCAGGCCGCCGTGGTGGCCGTGCTGCGAGTCGAGTGCGGAAGAATCCTGCCGGGGCCCGGTTTGGAAGACAGGTCATAAGCCAGGGCGATGCAGGCCTTGATCCATCTGCTGACCGTGGCTGCCGATATCTTCTGACCCATGGACTTCGGGTTGAAGGAGACCAGGAGACCTTCCGTGCGACGGAACGGAGCGGTCCGTCAAATGTAAGTGCGGATGGCGCGTCGAACGTCTAGGGTGTGCCACCTCTTTTCTCTGGGGTCCCGAGGTGAGGGGCAGAAATCTGGTAGGATGAGCTCCTGGGCTCGGTGGAACCACGAGTTGACCTTCGGGATAAAAGCCGGATCCAGGCGTAGCGTCACGGTTGAGTCGTGGAAGATACACAAGTCCTTGCGTACTGAAAGAGCTGCTAGCTCTGAGACCCTCCTCGCTGAGGTGATCGCCAGGAGGAAGGTTACCTTAAATGATAGGTACTTAAGAGAGCTCGAGCTGAGGGGCTCGAATGGGGGTCCGGTCAGCGCCCGCAAGACAAGAGGTAAGTCCCATGACGGGTAGCGGTGTACTGTGGGGGGTCGCAGGTTGGTGGCCCCATGCAGGAACTCCTTAAGGCGCGGGTGGTGCGCGAGTGACTGGTACGGAGGACATGCGATGACTGTTGACAATGCCGCTGTCTGTCTTCGTAGGGTTGCAGGGGCCAGGCCTTTTTCTAAACCAGCTTGCAGGAACCGCAGAATGTCCCGAATAGCAGCTGACGTGGGGTCGATATGCTGGTGGGCACTCCAGCGACAGAACGCCTGCCATGACGACTCGTAGATACGGGTCGTAGATGGACGCCTGGCCGCCTGGATAGTGGCTACTACCTCGTCTGGCAGGTTGTCCTTCTTCAGGATGACCCGTTCAAATGCCAAACGGCTAATTGCAGCCACTGGGGCTCTGGATGTGTCACTTCTCCTTGGCACAGAACGAGCTGCTGTGGTGGGATCACCCAAGGCTGTTCCACGGACAGTGCCACCAGGTCGGCGAACCATGGTCTCCGGGGCCAGTTCGGGGCCACCAGGAGTAGATCCGCTTTTTCTGCCAGTAGCTTTCGAATGAGGCGTGGGAGCAGCGGGACTGGTGGGAATGCGTATAGGAGACCCTTGGGCCACCTGCAGCGTAGCGCATCGTGGTTCTCCGCTTGCGGTGTCGGGTAACGAGATATGAAGCGGGGAAGTTGGGCGTTGGCCGGAGTTGCGAAGAGGTCTACCACCGGGTTTCCAAAGCGTGATGCGAGTTCCTGAAACAGCTGAGGGTGAAGCTGCCATTCCGCTTGATCTATTGTTTCGCGGCTGAGCCAGTCCGCCCTCACATTGGTTGCGCCCAAAATGCCGTAGCAAGATACCATCTTCCCGAGGAGGCTTGAGAGGTGTAACAGAGCCGTTCTCCTCCTCGTCAGGATCTGCCGGATCAGAATTCAGATGCTCTGGACTCTGTCCGGTGATAGGAACACCTGGCCGCTGGACGAATCTATCACCGCCCCTAGGTGAAGAAGTCTGGTGGTGGGCCGAAGTTGACTCTTTGCAAAATTTATGGTGAAGCCGTGATCTTGGAAGACCTTCATCACCATCCTCATGTCTCTGGAGGCCTGGTCGGGCGAGGACGACAGTACCAGAATGTCGTCCAGGTAACAGAGCACCCGGATCGGGACGGCACGGAGTCTGGCCGCCACCACTGCTACCAGCTTGGTGAAGGTGCGGGGGGGCCGATGAGAGCCCGAATGGCATCGCGCGATATTGGTAATGCCTGCCCGCATACTCGAACCTCAGGTACCAACGGTGATGCAGGTGAATGGGCACGTGCAGGTAAGCCTCCCGGAGGTCGACCGACTGCAGGAAGTCGCCCTGTCTCACCCCCGCTAGGATGGACCTGAGGGAGTGCATTTTGAACCTGCGATAGAGAACGGACCAGTTCAGACACTTTAGATTGAGTATGGCCCTCCAACCCCTGGAGTTCTTGGGTACCAGAAAGAGGGTCGAGTAGAAACCTGAGCCCCGTTGGTTGAGCGGGACCGGCTCTATGGCTTCGATCTCCAGGAGGTGGGCAATCTCCTGTGACATTAAGTCCTGCAGCTCCAAGGATCGAGGGGTTGGGCAATGGAGGAACCCGTGGGGCGGCTGGCCGGAAAATTTGATGGACAATCCTGAAGAGATCGTATGCCTTACCCAGGAGTCCGAAGTCGAGCTGGCCCATTGTGGATGGAAGAGGGTGAGCCTTCCCCCTATGGGTCCCGTGGGCCTGGAGTCATTTTCCCCTTCTGGCGCTCTTAGGGCCGGCTCCACGGAAGTTGCGCTTAGGCTGCTGTTGTCTTCCTCGGTCTCGGAACTGCTGCCTGTCGTGAAATCTGTCTCCTCCCTGGTATTGGGAACGATGGGAGGAGGACCCCCTGGGTCCGGCGCCGGCATGAAAGGGCTGCTGGAGCGGATACGGCGTGTATCTGCGTTCCTGGCGCCGGTATGTTGAGGGGAGAATCTTCCTCTTGTCTTTCCCCTCGATCAGTAGGGGCTCCAACGATGCTCCGAACAGCTCTGGTGCTTTGTATGGGGCAGTGGTCAGCTTCCACTTGGCCTTAAAGTCTGCTTTCCATGGCCTAAGCCAGAACAGCCTCCTAGCAGTAAGGGTTGAAGCCAGAGCCCTAGAGGCGAACTTGGCTGAGTTCAGAGAGCTGTCGGCTGTGTATTCAGTAGCTGCTATTATCTTATTAAGCTCCTGATGCAGCCTCGTGTCCTCAGGCGGGAGTCTGTCCTGGAGGTGCCAGAGCCAAATGAGGGACGCTCTGTTGAAGAATGATGATGCGGTCGCAGTTCTGATTGCCCAGCCTGCGGCCTGATGCGCCTTGCGGAAGGCCCCTTCCATTCTCTTCTCCTCTGCTTTGAGAGTGTCTAACGGGTCAGTGGAGACTAAGGAGTTAGAGGATAGTGTTGCCACCGGTTGGTCTACTGAGGGCAGCGCCAGGAGGTCCTCCAACTCCGGGGCTGAACAGTAGAGTTTCCTCTCCAGGCTGCTGGGTGTCGCCAGGGAGGCCGGTTGCGCCCAGGGGTTCTGAATGACCTCCGTAAAGAGCTGAGGGCAAGGGATGAAGTCCTTTTGTGGCTTTGACGATTTGAAAAGCGCGTCATGAGGGCCTGCTGTCTGCGGGGAGGTAGTTGCGATGTCCCCTGGCACTCCGAGGTTGGTTGTGAGCCGAGCCTTATGGAGTAAGGACTTGAATAGCGCCGGGCGAAAGAGGCCTGTGAACGCCGGGGTGTCCGGTGCCAGGCCCTCGTCCTCCGATAGCTCCATCTCCTCAGGTCCCTCCTCCGCTTGGTCTGATTCTTCAGACGCCGAGTCCTGCCCTTGATCTGGCTGAGGACGGGGATGCGGGTGACGCTGCCGTGCCTGGGCTGGTGCGGCTTGTACGTGCGCCTGGGATGCCTGCTGCATACTTGCCGTGAAGAAAGATGAAAAGGCCGAGAACATGGCCTGGAAATCCATAGGGGCTGTCACCCCTGCCCCCCCTGGGGCTGTTGGTCTGCCCTTGAAGGGGTGGGGTTTGCCTCCCTGGCCCGAAGTGGCTGGGCTGGTGAGGGAGTCATTGCGGCCTCTGATCCGGCCCCTGGGCCTAGCTCGAGACGGGGAGTCGTGTGTCCCGGCCTGGTGACATCTGGGGTGCTTGGCATGACTGCAATGTCAGCCACTGAAGTAAGTCCCAGCTCAATGTCCCCTGAGGGGGCCTGCGCTGGACCCAAAGGGCCAGACTCTCTGGCTGTGGCTCCTGAAGTCGCCTTGTGCGCCCTCTCCCACTGCCGCTCGAGCGCATTGTGCCTCCTTAAGGCGTCCCTGTCCCGGATGGGTAGGGAGCCTTCTGATGCGGCCCTGCTGGTTGCGCTCTCGTGTCTCCTTTTGGACTTCTTTTTCCCCCCCTTTGAGGTTTTGCGTGGGGGGGTGAGCTCTAGCTCCATATCGGAAGATGGGGGGGAGCGAGACATTGCCGCTTTTGAGGCGCTTGAGGCGGCCTGGAGCTGTGCTGAGCCTTATCCCCAGAGGCAACTCCCTTCAGACGTGGAGTGATGGAGGGGGGGGGTTTGCAGCTGGCTCCCCTGTGTTGGAGGGGGGCTCAGGCTGAGGCTCTTGCCAAAATGGCGGCCCGAAGGTCCGTCAAAATGGCGCTGGCACGTGGTGCGATCACCTGCCGTGCCAGTCTTCAGCGACGGACTCACAATGGCGGCCCGAGGGTCCGCCAAATGCCGCGCGTTTCCCTTGTTGCAAGCCTTTCCGTAGTGCAGGGGCAGGCTGAAGGCTTCCAGGCGCTCCTGCTGCTCGCGCTGCTGTCCGGTACCTCTGCGCAACACGCGGCTCTCCAGTCGTGCTGCGGGTCCGCACCACGTGGTCGAGCTTCCGGCCCCGTCGCCCAGCTGATTAGCGCGAAAACCGCTTGTTCGAGCGCGGCGCGCGGTGGGCGAGACGGGGCAAGCCGCTTGTGAGCCTGCCGGCCAGCTGGGAAGCGATCGAGAGCAGCGGCACCCAGGCGGGGATCGGAGCTGCCCTAGAAAGGCAAGCTAGGCGATCTAGCGTGGGCAGCTTACTCCGCTCCCCCCCCCCTTTTCCTCAAAGCACGTAGCAGCGATGCTTGTTAAAGTAAAAGGAGCCGCGAAAAAAATAACAATCTATTCAAAATTAAATAAAAAGCCTAGACGCCCTAAGGAAAGGGAAGATTAAAGAAACTAGGAAAAAAAGGAAATCAACGGGAGAACTATCCCCACAGAAGTACGATACCTCCTGGAAAACTGTGGAGCTCCCAAAATCACTACAGTGTTTGCCAGCAACTGAGTGAAGACTGGGGGGTCATGGGAACGGAGGCGTGGCTTGGGAGCCGGAAAGGGGAGGAAAAGTCTTTTGTTTTCACTCAGTTGTTTGCCAAGCACTGAAGGATTATCCCATGCATGGATAGTGGGAGCAGCGCACAGGAAAATACTTGGATTTTTCCTCAGGTTTAGGGCCTGTATGTCAGTAGAGTTCAGTTTGTCTTGCACTGATTCAAGAATGTTTTAAACAGAAATCTTTTATTGTCCTTTTTACATCTATGGGTTTTTTTTGCTTTTATGCCTTTATTAACCACTCAGTGTTATTTGATTATGATAGGTAAGCATATAAATTTACAGAACACAGGCAGTCCTCGACTTACAACAGTTCATTTAGTGACCTTTCAAAATTACAATGGCATTGAAAAAAGGGACTTATGACCAGTTTTCACACTTATGACCACTGCAGCACCCCATGACCATGTGATTTACATTCAGATGCCTGACAACTGTTCATACTCATGAGGATTGCAGTGTCCCAGGGTTATGTGATCACCTTTTGCGACTTTCTGACAAGCAAAGTCATGGGAAATCCAGATTCACTTAATAACGGTGTTACTAATTTAACGACTGCATTGATTTATTTAACAAATATAGCAAGAAAAGTCATAAAATGGGGCAAAGCTCACTTAACAAATTTCTCACTTAGCAACATAAATTCTGGGCTCAATTGTGGTCGTAAGTCAAAGACTTACCTGTAAATAAATAATGTTCTGGGGAAAATTCAAAATGTTGATTTTACTTATTTATTTAAAAGACTTACATGGCCATCCATCTCAGGGCATGACTCTAGAGTCACCTTGAGGCAAGATGGGTAGCAAATAAATTTAATAAATAAAAAAATAAATAGATGGCTAGCAATAGTATAAAATAATTTTGACCCATAAAGCACTACATGGCATGGCAGTGGGTACCTTTTAAGATCACCTGTATCAAGTGGTCCCTGCCTATCATTTATCACTATGCTGATGGTCCTTCGCCAACCAGAGATTTTGGTAAAGAAGTCAATGTTTCTCATTCTCATTCTCAGGGTTCTGGATGCCCTAATTAAATCATGAGTGTCGAGCCAAGCTTCAAAAGAAATCCAATTACTTATTAGGAGCTCTAATAAGTGAAGTGAAGCCAGCTCTGACCCTATGTAATTTACACCCCAATCATGACCCTGTTCCCCCCTCCCTCCCGCAGGGTGTGTCATCAATCACATTTGCCAACAGAGCAATTTCGGGATTGTAGAGGTCACTCCCCTCTGTGCTGTGGGTAACCCTGGGATACAGCCTTGAGAGTGATAAGTCTGGAATGTGCATCTGTCTTTAGCTGCCGTGCCGTTTCACCGCTTTCCCATCCCCCCTGGCCTATGGCAACTCCAGAGCAGGCCAGGGATGCTTTGTGAGTTGACAGACGGTTTCCATCTGTTGGAACCTCCTCTCTGCAGATTCAGAGATGGTCTTAGTTTGTGGTTTTTAGGAAAACCTTCAAAATAGAGCGATTCAGAAGGACATTTGATAGTTGTGGAATGCCCTTTAACCAAATTTCAACCATTGGGCTGAAGTTTGATTTTCTTGGCTATTAATTTTTGTACAGCATGCTGATTTTTTTTTTGATTTGATTTATATGTCATCCTTCTCCGGAGACTCAGGGCGGCTTACAGTGCGTTAAGCAATAGCCTTCATACTTTTGTATATTTTATACAAAGTCAGCTTATTGCCCCCACAAACTGGGTCCTCAGTTTATCTACTTTAGAAAGGATGGAAGGCTGAGTCAACCTTGAACCTGGCAAGATTTGAACTTACTTTAATTGCAGACAGCTGGTGTTAAATTACAGTGCCTTTCTCTGCAGAGCTATCCAGGCTCTGGGGATTTATTTGGGGTTATGTTGTATTTATTCAAATCATACACTGCCAGGTACCTGTGATATGTGGTGGTAAGCAGGATGTAAATAAGGAAGCCAAAGTCAAGTTACAGCTTAGCAAATTGTGCGAACCTGGTTTCTTTGTTCAGCTACTTTCTCCAAGCTAGGTGCCGTGATCCAATACATCTGAAGGAACCAGTTTTGCCAACCAGCTGGCCACCAAAAGTCACAATACCCTGTGCTAGTCACATTGCAAGACTGGGTACTACAGCAAGGCAATCCTTCCCATACTGTTATTTGGCGGAACACAGTTTTTAATACAGCATGTAAGAAATCCTCCCTCTTACAACATCATCTTTTGTTTGAAGATTAATCTTAGTTCCCACTTCAAATGATCTTCTGTGCCAAGTATGTTACACAACAGGATTAAATGCTGTCTTTTGCCTATTTGCGCAGCAAAAGGTGGGGGGGGGTGGAGTAATTTTAAAAAACGATGAGCAATGAGGAAAACATGGTGCAATGGTCTCCAGCAAGCTGACTTGACCGAAAGGGGTGCTAACACTGACTCTAATTCTAAATCTGGTGACATTTAACACACTGTCATAGATAAGACCTTTGCCCAAGTGTTCCTGGATAATGTTTGTAGACTTTCTTTAGCTTCTTTGCAAGCAGTAGTAAAAAAAAAAAAAAAAAAGAGGGAGAGAACAAACTGAAGTAACCCAATTTAAAATGAGTACTACTGATCTCTGCAATTATTTCTTAGTGCAAGTGTGGGAAATTCCTCACCAGGGAGTGTTGGAGGGTGTACTTTAATTAACTGAAGAGCCTATTTGGCTACAGTTTAGTGAAATGAAAATGATACAATAGTTAGGTAAGGTCCAACATGCCAGCTGTAGGATTATCTGGGCATGCTGTGATTACACTAAGACCGTGATGGTGAACCTATGGCACATGTGCCAGAGGTGGCACCCAGTGCCCTCTCTGTGGGCACGTGAGCCATCGCCCCAGCTCAGCTCTGCATGCATGTGTGTCTCCCGCCTGCCAGCTGGTCTTCAGGTCTCTGCCACGCATGCAGAAGGCACGCGCATCCGTGGGGGCTGCACATGCATTGCATTTTGGGGGGTTGGGCGCGCACGCTTTGGGCACAGTCAGGAAAAGGTTAGCCATCATTGCACTAAAATCTTCATTTGCAGCACACACCTAATTTAATTACTGAGAACACTTTGGATGGGGAGGTGCAAAGTACATAGAACCAAAAACTAGCCAGCCAACCTGAGATTACTTAATAATCCATACTGAAAGTGGCAGTTAGACTAATAGCAGATCCCCCCACCTCCCCCACTGCACATCCTGCTGCCCTCCCCATTTGTATTTGTAGAGCGATACAAATCACTATTACTTTCACTGTTTCTTGTTTCATTGCTTTTACTGGAGTCATAGTGGCTCAGTGGATGGCAAATAAATAAATACGTACATACATAGCCACAAAAACGAACATAAAACCAAAGTTCCCTCTGACCAAGCTTGGAAACATTGCACAAAACTCGAGACACTTTATTCAATCAATTTAAGCATATTTTACAAACCAAGCCTTACTGTCCACTCAGAAATAAACTTGACGTTTACTTATTAAGACCTGATGCAATTTATTGCAATACGGGTAATCCTCAATTTACAATCATAGCAGAGTCTGCCCATTACAAGTTGTGACAGTTACAAAGTGGATCATCGTATAACAGACCTGATTTTACTACTTTTATTGCAGCAGTCATTAAGCAAATCATTATGGTCATTAAGTGAATTTGCGGTTATTAAGGAAGTTTGCTGTTTGCTATAGGGCCATGATGGCGAACCTGTGGCACGCGGAGCCATATCTGTGGGCACATGAGTGTTGCCCTAGGTCACTTCCAGCGCGCATGTGTGCAGCAGTCAACTGATCTTTCAGGCTTTCCAGGCCCACCGGAAGTTGGGAAATGGGCCGTTTCTGGCCTCCAGAGGGCCTCCGTTTTTGCCCTCCCCAGGCTCCAAGAAAGCCTCTGGAACCTGGGGAGGGCAAAAAACCTAGGCCCACCGCTAACCTTTTTGCCATCATGTGCATGGGGGGGGGAGCACGGGGAGCATTGAATTATGGGTTTGGGCACACACCCACGCGACCCCCCAGCACAAACCCCACTTTTGGCACACGACGGCAAAAAGGTTAGCCATCATTGCTATAGGGTGTTTTTGGCAAAACCATAATCATGCATACATGACTGTGGGAAACTACAAACAGCTGTAAATGTGGGCTGGTAGCTGAGCACTTGAAATGCAGTCACAACACCGGGGGGTACAACAGGGTTGTAAATATTGGTTTGGGGTGGAGGTAACTGTTGTGAGTCGTTAAATCAAGGATTACCTGTAACATTACTCCAAACAGAGCTCTTAAATCAGAACAGGAGCCATGAAGGACATGGTGCAGCCATGGGTTTCATTATTTATAAAGGGCAGTTCTTATCTTGCTCAAACTCTCATTTTCCTATAGAAATGGGTATATGAAATAGCTTTTTCCTAAATCCTTTATTCTGCAGGCTTTTCCAACCTGATGCAGGACTACATGTACCAACAGCTACAGCCTACAAAAACATAGGTATCAGGGTAGCTACAGTGTTTCCCCGAAAATAAGACCCTGTCTTATATTTTTTTGGACCCCGAAATAAGTCCTTGGCCTTATTTTCAGGGAGGCCTTATTATTTTGGGGCTCGTGGAGCAAGATGAGGCTCCTCTTGCCGTCTTACCTGATTTTCAGCTCTGTGTTTAAATATTTTCTGGGAGGGCTTATTTTTGGGGGGAGGCTTATTTTAGCGCATGTGCTCAAAAGCCCGACTGGGCTTATTATCAGGGGATGTCTTATTTTCGGGGAAACAGAGTAAGTAAGACAGAATTTGCTCAATCAAACAGCAAATCAGTCACAATTATTTGAGTTCAACACAACAATATTCCCCAAACAACTCTCATCAGTATAAGGTTTGAAACAAAATACGGAAAGACCTTAACTACTCATTTTCTGGTCTGCATGAGGAATCAGTGTAGCCCAAAAACTGTCGGATAGTTTGCGAATAGTTTGTGACAGTCAAGATAGGGTCCATAATATTAATAAATTAAGTGCTTTGTTAACAAAACCTTGGTTTAAGTTTATGACCTTAAAGAGGCCAATCATCTCCATGAGCCTGACCAGCCAGAGAGCTAGAGTATTTCATAAGCAAAATCATAAAGGACTAAAGTCTTCCCACACCAGGGATCTCCAACTTGGCAACTTTAAGATTTGTGGACTTCAAGCTTTGCTGGCTGAGGAACTCTGGGAGTTGAAGTCCACAAGTCTTAAAGTTGCCAAGGTTGGAGACCCCTGTCCCAGACTACCACTCTAGGAAGTAATTCCAATGCATACGCTCCCAAGGGTTCAAGCTCAGCCAAGGAATGCTTGGAAACAAGAGACGGGTGGAATTGCAGAGCCTATTCCCAATATTCAATAGGATCCCTGCAAATCAGGGTGGATAAAAATCAATGATTTTTTTTAAAAAATCAAAAAAAATCAGATTTTTTTGATTTAAATCGGATTTTTTTTATTTTTATCAAATTTATTTTAATAAAAAACTTTTGGGGTAAAAATCTATCGTAAGATAGTTTTCTATTTAAAATACATAAATAATTTAGTTTATTCAGCATGAAATGGAGCTTAGTTATGTAGCATGGGGCTGTATATTCTGCAACACTGGGACTATCGGTGAGTCAACAGTGGGTCAAAGAAGTAGCAGAGATGACAGTTGCTCTTTAAAAATTATGATTTAAATCAAGTTGATTTAAATCAAGCCTTTTTACTAGTGATTTAAATCATGATTTAAATTGTGATTTAAATCAACTCGATTTAAATCAAATCCACCCTGCTGCAAATCACATTCCCATATAATTCATGTTGCTGACTAAGCAGGGCATAAGTGAACATCATCTGGGGGAAAAGAGTGAATACAGCTAGTTCTTTTTTATTATTATTATTATTCCAGCAAAGCCACAATCAAGTACAGCTGCCTAAAAGTAATCTTGACAATTTGATTATAAGCAAGGAGCCTCAAAATCAGCTTCAATTTAGATCAACTGGAAACTTCTTCTTAGGGCCAGAAAAGGGGGGGGGGAATAAGCTTATGTAAACCCATCTTGGAAGGATCTATTACAGCCCAGACATGAAACAGAGCTTCTCCAAAAGGCAACACTTTTGTAAAAATGATAACTTGGGAAGCTAACCATAAACCTGAGAAAAATAATGACTTAATACAGCAGAAAAACAAGATCGGTAATTTGCAGACTACTTTGGAATTAACCTGAACATGGAAATTCAGACTGTCAGATTATCTAAGATAGTGGCTAGTTTTGTAAGATACCTAATTATGCATTAGGTCCGTGATGACGAACCTATGGCACACGTGTCAGAGGTGGCACGTAGCGCCCTCTCTGATGGCATGTGAGCCGTCGCCCCAGTTCAATTCTGCTGCGCATGTGCGCGCGCACCTCCCGTCGGCAAGCTGGTCTCTGCCGCGCATTCACGGGGGACAGGGGCATGCGGGGAGGCCACATGCGCATGCGCTGGGGGAGAGGAGTGGGGGGGCCTGCACATATGGGGGCGGGGCACATGCAGGGGACCGCACGTGTATGTTTGGGGACAGGGCATATGTGCGGGGCCACGCACGCATTGCATTTTGGGGGTTTGGGCGCATGCACACACATTCATGAGCACACTCGTGCACTTTCGGCACTCAGTCCGGAAAAGGTTAGCCATCACTGCATTAGGTTTATATGACCCCCAAAATAAATCAAAACCAAGCCAATAATGTTATGGCATACTGTATCCATTGCCATTGGTTCAAATTTCAAACTCATATGGCTAAGAACAACCAAGCTTGGAAAGCGCCAAGAACTCCCTGGTTCAACCCCGTGATACAGATAGATATTCTCTATTGGTCTTGAATTGTCTAGTGTAGACATAATCTGGTATGCCATCCAAATTAAACTATTCACTCGTTCTTCATCATTTTTTCACTTCCAAGAGGAATAGAGGCAGGGAAGACCCAACTATCCTTTACCGTGCAATGGTAGCTCCAATTAGGGCACCATTCTATGCTTGAACTGCTTTACAGTTAAAGACAAAGAGTGTTAAACAAGCTACTCTAAAAGTGATGGAGATATTTTAAAGTCAACAACAAAGACGGAGGACGATTTTGCTGGTTCGTTGCATCATATGCAATTGCTCGCATGCTAATTTAAACTAAGCTTCAGTTGATCCTTTAAAATGTAATTCTGGGAACATTTTTCTGGAAGTTGGTCCCATGAGGATCAATGTCAATTACATCAGTCTGGGATAAAATAACTTAAGCAAACTGACAGTCCTGCTAACCTAGCCAATATTTCCAGTTCACAGGCACATGCAAATGAAAATTGTCCATCTCTAAAGAGAAAAATGGGCAAATTTGCTAGGAAAATTTTGCCATTGTCATCTATCACAGATTACCAGGAGAGGGACTTTATCAGGTGGAATCCTTGGTGCTCTGAATTGGTCAGTTACTTCATTATCCAATTAAGTAATATCATCAGTGGAACAAGTGTGGGGTTTGCTCCAGTGGTGGGTTCCTCCCGGTTCGGCTGAGTCGGTAGCAGTGACGATATGACATCACCGAACCGGTTCTCTTTGTTCAGGAGCTGGGCCCTCCCACCGGCCCCTGCGTTATTTTTACCTTTTATTGGCCCCGCCCCCAATCTATTCGCTGCCTCCCGAGTCCCAGCTGATCAGCTAGAAGGAAAAAAAACTGTTTAAACTCTTGCCGCGGGGCTTCAAAGGGCCACCCTACAGCTGATCAGTGTTAAAAGGCAGTGTGGTGGTACCCACACAAATGGGTAGATCGGTGCCTCCAAAAACAAATGGGTAGACCGGAACGCTCGAAGAACAAATGGGTAGACCGGTACAGCTCTGCAAGCAGTTAAAAGCCTGGTAGACCAGTACCTCTGCTAAATCCTAAAGAATTGTCACATGACCATCAAACCATGCCCACAAAATAAGCCACGCCCACAGAACCGGTAGTAAACAAATTTAGAACCCCCTCTGGTTTGCTTCCTATTTATATACAGTTTCCTCTGCCGATGAGGATATCCAGGAAGGGTAATATGTTGTTTTCTTCCATCCTTGTGAATTATATTCCTTTAAAGATGCTGATCATTTCATGTATCATCTCTAGGTGTTTATTATTATGATGGTGTCATCTACATACTAGATCCATACTTTTGATTGTATATGTGGTGATGCTATAATTTCTAGATGCTGCATTAAAACACTGCTGTGAAACCAGAGAGTAGTGAGCCCACCATGGGTGTTCTTCTGATTTGCTGGTAGATTGAAAATAACTAGTGAGGCAGGGTTCATGAGGTCCATGATTCTGGGTATTTCAATCTTTGTGTACATGTAGTCCTCAACTTACAACAGTTCGTTTAGTGACTTTGAACAAAGTTACAATGGAATAGAACAATTTGATTTATGACCGTTTTTCAGAGTTATGACCTTTACATCCCCATGGTCATGTGATCAAAATTCAGATGCTTAGCAACTGGTTCGTATTTATGACCATTGCTGTGTCCCAAGGTCATGTGATCACCTTTTGCGACCTTCTGACAAGCAAAGTCAAGGGGGAAGTCAAGTTCCCTTAACAACTGGGTTACTAACTTCTCAACTGCAGTGATTCACTCAACTGTGGCAAGAAAGGTTGTAAAATGAGGCAAAGCTCACTTAACAAATGTCTCACTTAACAACAGAAATGTTAGGCTCAATTGTGGTTGTAAGTGGAGGACTACCTGTATTTGGCTAAGTCTTATATATTGCATAATGTGCTATGGACAGGTGGCTAATTCCGGATCTATGAATGTTAAGACTGTTGTGACACTGAATTAAACCATAATTTCATCTTCTATTCCATTTGATCTTTGGAGGGACTGTAATGGGGAATTGATAGAATATTCATTCCCCTCTCTGAGATGGCCAAGGTTTATTATTTTATAAGTTCTTTTGCCAAAGAACTTACAAAAAAAGCTGCAATGTCTCTCTCCTTCTGAAGCTAATTAATGGTGAACAGGATAGCATGACATTAAATTGACACAAAGCTGGCTCAAAAATACTTGGTGCCCACCATACCAATGTATTTTCATTAGATTGGAGAAGGTATTAACTGGAAGGTCACAAGAATCAGTCTTGAGTCTTCTATCCTTCACTACTTTCATCAAAGATTGAATTATGAGATAATGTTTATCAAATTTGTAAACGGTACAAAATTGGGTGGCAACACCTTAGAGAGGCAAAATTCAAAGTAGTCTCAATTCACTAGAGAAATGGGCTGACAGTGATCAAATAAAATGAAACAAGAACAAATGCAAAATCATTAATATAAGAAACAAAAGAAAACTCTCATGTATTCAATGGGAGATACCTGACTTGTTGTTAGTTCCTGCAAAATAAAAGAGTATGAGTTAGAAACATGATGTGACTTAAAAGAAGACAAATACAACTATAAGTTGCATTAAGGGAGGGGTAAATTTCCAACTGCCCAGAATTGCTAAGAGTGAGGTAGCATATAAATTTATTTATTTATTTATTTATTTAGATAGATAGATAGATAGATAGATAGACAGACAGACAGACAGACAGACAGAAAGACAGACAGACAGACAGAGATATAGAGATATATACATATAGATATATATATAAATATATATGCACACTTTGGTCAAGTACAGGGTCAAATTCTGGACACATTTGAGGAAGAATTCAAAAAAATCATAGCATGTTCAGAGACCAGAGCAAAGACGATCAAGGCACTAGAAAGCAAACTTTATAAAGAGAAGTGGGCTTTGAGGAAAACCATCAAAGGAGAGAAATGACAGCACTCTTCAAATACTGAAATAATGACACAAAGGAAAAGGTTAAAACTTATTGTCTTTCCTTCCAGAATGCAAGACGTAGAAAAATGGATTTAAGTTACAAGTAAAGAGACTCTTGAATGTCTAAAGAAAGATCCTAACCGTAAGGGTAATCTGACAGTGGAACCAATTCTCTAGACTTCAGGGTCTTTTAAGACGCAGAAGGAATATAACATTAGCGTATTTGAACAAGGTTAAAATAGATATGTTTTCTTTGGAAACCTTTCATCAACTTTTGCTGACATCAAGATTGAAATGCCAAGGCTTTATGGATTTGTTTATAGATAAGACACAGGATATGTGAAGAACAGATCATTTGGTTGTATTTTAAAAGAAGACTTGGTCACTGAAATTGCTTATATTTGGGGTGAGGATGACAAGTCACTTTATACATTTTTTATTCTTTACTATATTGTTTTTTTCTTTCTTTTCTAATTCTATTGTTTTCTTGCTTCTTTCCTGCACTTTTTACTCTTTTTATTCCTTCTAGGCCTACTAGAAAAGGTCTAAATTAGCAATGACAGGATTCTCTCTCCCTCCCCCATTATCATTCCTGGATCTCTCCAAGCTCTTTCTCAACGAAATCTAATGAAATCCTGCCATCTTGCACTTGTGGCAGGATTTCACTTCATCACGTCATAAATGAACTTCTGTCCCAAAAAGAGAAGGCAGTGAGGGGAGAAAATGACAGAGACATAACGTAATGTGCTCTTCGATTTCAGAAGGCAAACAGTACTTCTATCTTCTTTTTTTTAAAAAGACACCTAACCAACCAGATGTCAGAGATTCTTTCAAACTCCTCATTCCAGAGACAAATTCATCAAATTCTGGGACAGAAGCCAATTTGGATTGCAAACAGAGAAGGGGCACTATTTGGCCTAAAAAAGTTACAATAATGCCTGTATCAATAAAAGTGTGGTTCAAGTGTGGTCACAGTTCAAACATGTGGGATCCACTCTTTAGGAAAAGTCCTAAGAGGGACCACTAGGGCAAAAAGACAGGGATATTTTTAATGTAAGGTCAGGAATATGTTTTATGTATCTGAACTAAAGGAAATTGTAAGTATTCTACACAGAAATCTCAAAAGAGACAGAGAAGTGAATATATATTTATTCATTTTAGCGATGTTTAGCAATTTTATTGTCATGATTAAACCTGTTGGTCAAAACTTCACAGAAGTTAGAGAAGATGCCTTAAAATTCATCCAGTCCAACCCCTCTGAATTATTGCTATAAATTTCAAATCTCCATCAAGAATTTCTGAATTACTTTTTTGCCTTCTCTGTTCTAAATGAGCAGGCCAGCTTTGCCATCATGACAAGAAAAACTATTATAAGGGAATGGTTTCTAGTTTAACACAACCAATAATGCCCCAAAGCCAGTAGGAGGCACTACTCTATCTCTAAGCAATACCAATATCATAATAAGGAGCCAATATCTAAGTGTATAGTTGAGGTTGTCTTTTGTTCTGTGGTGCACTTAAAAACATTTTAAAGTCATGTATTACATAACAAGGAAAACTGCTGCCAAGTATCATAAAAGGCCATTATAATTTTCCATCTGTCACAATCAAAGACTAGTAATATATAAAAGCCCAAACACATACTTTGGAGAAAAAGAAAAAGACCAAAACTATTTTGAAGTGAGCATTATTCAGTGGGTGACATTAATCCAGAAAAATGAGTCTACAGTTGAAGAAAACCATGGATAAGGGGTTGAAGGAAATATTCAGAAGCCATTACAGAAACAAGAACAGAAGTATGCATTAACCTGGTGATTAAAGCCTGGGAAAGGAGATAGCATTAGGAAAACACTGGGGCTGGCTAGTCCCTGACTCAGTAGGGCATACATATGAGGGAGGGGAGAAGCATTGACTTGCAATATTCTGTTACTATGGTCTATAAAATATATATCTAGTCTTCCTGGGTACTCAGTTTCTTGATCAGATTTATCTCCTAGGGCTGACAATCATATCTATTATTTATATATCAATTTTTTTAACATTGCATAAGTGAGAGAGAGAACCAGATTGAACCAAACTGGAGACCAGGTATTGGGGGGAGGAAGAACAAATGGAAAGAGATTCTAAATTACACATGAAGACTATTCCCACCCAAGGAAAACCCAAAATCTCTTTGAACCCAAATAATATTTTAAAAAGGCCAAGGAGGGTCAGAACATGGAAAAAAGGGTATATATGGGATTACGAATGTCAGCTAGTAGTGCATCCACACTCTGAATCAGACCAGTATATCTTAAAGATGTGCAAAGATTGAGATTTGTAGACAAAAAGGGATCTTGGAAAACACAGCAATTCTTTTTAAGACACATTTAAGAACATGCCAACAGGAGCTAGGTGTGCACACCCATCTTCCCACCTTCCAATTCATTTTTTCCCCCAAATCACAACATGGAATTCAGTTCAGTCTATATCCCTAATGTATCACAGGGTTGTCTTTAATTTCTGAAAAACGCATCCCTTTCAGGTATCTGACATTAATTAAAACAGAGCACTTGGTACATATTAATTTCTAAGAAGATTCTGTTAAAAATTACCACTGTAAGGCATCCTTGGCTCACATACCTTAGACTTCCTCAAGAGGCATCAGAAGTCCAGAACCTATGACAATTCAACTATCAATGTATATTATATCCAAGGGCCACCTCCAGTATCCTGATTCTAATTTCTTTACTTGCTAAACAAAACACATTTCCTGCCAGCCTTCATTAGCAAGTCAACAGAAGAGCGTCTTCTCAAACTAAGCATGATTCTGCTGCATTTAAAAAGCTCAACAGAAACTGATTTACAAGGCACCAAAATTCCTGACACAATTTCACAATTCGGAGTTTCTCAGTACATCCCTCTTGAAAGGAAGTTCTAATTCCACCTGAAAAATGATAAGGTCTCACCCTGGCTGGCTGGCATTCAGAGTTCATTCTGAAACACAAAACTTTTGAAAGGAAGAAAAACGACAGTGTCCAAAAAGAGATGTTTATGCCAATATTATGGATAAAAGACATTGATTTCATTTTCTTTTCTTTTTTTAAAAAAACCTATCATGCCAAGGAACCAGCATGGACCCCATCCACTCTTTCCCAAGGAAACAGGATGCTCTCTTTTTATAGCCACCTAGCACCTGCTCTTTAAAATTCTACAATTTTATTTTATTTTTTTAAAACTTTTTAAATAATCCATTCAAGGCTGACAAGCAATCGCCTGGCTGAAAAGGCAGGAACTGAACCTTTTTCGAATGGGAAACCTCAGTATTTCCTAGGCCCAGAACCTGGAATACCACACAATGCCATTTTGCCTTTTTTTTTCTTTTTTTGCAATCTCTCGTTATCGTAGGATCGAAGATTCTCAACTTGTCCCTACTTCCTACTCCTAACCGATCCCTTCCTCTTCTAAAGCAAGCAAGAACCCAGAAATTTGGCCTCTACATTGCCCTCCGTTTAAAGCAAACCAGAGGAACCCAAGAAAGGATCCCAGCCCCAGTTCTTCCCTTCGACATTTGGGGATCCCCAGCCTGCGCTCTATCGCCCCCAAACTCACTCACCCACCGAAGGTCCCAAGTGGAAGGAAAACGATGGCCAATTGCAGCGGGGACAGCAAGAGAAGCAGCTCTCCTCCCGAAAGCCCAGACAGAAAGAAGGGGTGGGGAATGGACTCTACCACTCAGCGACGTGGGGGGAAGGGCTAAGAACGTATCCCGGGCAAACTCCTCCCTCTCACGAAGGGTGACTTTTTAAATATATCCTGCGCCCCTGATCCAACCCAGCGGTTCCATCTGCATCCGTTCCCGGGAAGACGAATCTTCCCACTGCCTTTCAGTAGCCTCCCCACGCCTGCGAAGAATGGTACAGCCTTCCCGGCTTATAGCTGAATGGAAGACGCGTATGTTAAAGGTCCAAGGCAGGGTTGGCTTACATCAGCGTTGCTCAATCTTTAGAGCAACTTGTTTGTGTGAACTTCAAAGAGAAACCTTGGATTAAACTAGGATTTCTATTCAGTTGAGCTGTTTCACCTCTTTCTGAAAGAAAGCCTCAGTTCAGTGGGCCAGGAACAGAGATTGTCTTCTCAGAAGATACTTAATCAGGAAAAAGCTCAGCTGCATTCTCACAATATGCTTTTTTTAAAATTTATTTATTTTGTCAAGCATGTATAAGATAACAGATATACCGTGTTTCCCCAAGAATAAGAACCTGTCTTATATTTTTTTGAACCCTGAAATAAGCACTTGGCCTTATTGCCATGCGCTCAAAAGCCCGATTGGGCTTATTAACCAGGGGATGGCTTATTTTGGGGGAAACAGGGTAAGTATAAACACGATTATGAATTATTATTAAGTTAAGTCTGTTTGTTTTCCTGGTTTGTAATACTGAGTGTATGAGCTCAGTCCGGTTAGTTTATGGTTCAGTGTGTAAATCACATGGAATCAGATTGGATATCCCTTATGAAACCTAATATTAATTATCTTGTTATTAATATAAGCATCCTAGATTACAATATATTGAATGAAATCTATGAGATGGATTTAGTTTTGACAAAGGAGTTCAACAACTGTTAAAAGGGCTGCGTGAGGAAGTGATAAAAGAATAAGGCAATAGTTCTTGCATTCATGAATTTAGTTAACATATGGTTTGGTAACAGAATCCATTCAAAAAATGGTCCCAAGATCTTTACATTTGTGAGTCTTTAAGGTGCCACAAGATTCTGGGGACTGTGACCTTAGTACAATGGTACTTGCCAAGTACATCTTAGGGAAAACATTGTTTTTAGACTGGACCCAGAGTTGCTTGGCTGTGGGAGGACACCAAAATACAGGTGGAGGCATTCAGGGTTGGGAAATGGTAACTTAAGGTTATCTTCAGGCTGGGATGAGAAAGCTGTGGATTTCCTCAGTTTGTTGGCTGTTGCAAAACTGCAATATGGCAGCTCTATGAAGGGCTGAATGACTCTAAAATTCAACGTTCCGTTGAAACCAGAACTTTTCTTGTTGGGATTAATGGACAGCCAATTAGAAAAGAACCTTGGATGATGATTACATATATGTGTGTGTGTATTATATATGATTACTGCTGGGAGATTATGTGTCTAAGAATGGGAAAACACTGAAACACCAACAATAGAGGAATGATTGATGAAGATGACAGAACTAGCAGAGATAGCAAAATTAATTTGTGTGACTAGAGAAAGTTCAACAACTACATTTAGCAGTTACTGGAAACTCCTTATGGATTTTTTGCTGAAAAGGGTAGAAAAATGAATTGATGATGTATGGGTTAGAAAATTAGAAAGGATGGTTTATGGAAAGAAGGACATTATGAGGTAGCCTTAGGGTAAAATAAGCACATTTATAACTTGTTAAAAGATTGGAAGCAATTTCCTTATCCTTTATCGTTTTCCCCTTTTTTCCTTTTTTCTTTTTTTTCCACTATTTACTATTTTTCTTTATTTTTATGCCTTTTACTTCATTAGATTTTTTTTCCAATTAAAAATAACATTTAAAAAAGATCCAAATGAAAATATTTGGACCACCTGGCATTAATAACGATTCCAGCGAAAGTGCTTCCCTAAAACCACCATCTACAAGTAGTCCTCAACTTATGACCATAATTGAGCCCAAAATTTATGTTTCTAAGTGAGACAGTTGTTAAGTGAATTTGCCCCATTTTATGACATTTCTTGCCACAGTTATTAAGTGAATCAATTCAGTTAAGTTAGTAAAATGGTTCTTAAATTAATCTGGCTTCCCCAATTGACTTTGCTTATCAGAAGGTTGCAAAAGATGATCACATGGCCCCAGTTTATGGAACTCAGTGGTGAATCTCACTGGTGGGATTCAGCCGGTTCTCTCCAGGTCGCACGAACTGGTAGCAGCGACTGCAGGAGGCTCCGCCCACCCACCCGGACGTAATGCGCGACTACTGCGCATGCACAGAAAGCCGTGGGCATGCGCTGAGGCACGTGCGAGCTAAGCCAGCATGCATGCGCACACACTCACATTTGCGAACCACTAGGGAAGGTAAGTGAATCCCACCTCTGATAGAACTGTCATAAATATGAGACTTTTGCCAAGTGTCAGAATTTTGATCACATGACCATGGGGGTGCCACAGTGGTTCTAAGGGTGAAAAATGTTCAAAGTCACTTTTTTTCAGTGCCAATGAAACTTTGAACAATCACTAAATGAACTGTTGTAAATCAAGGATTACCTGTACAAGCTGCCAAAATCTGAGGAACTACTAGATGGCAACAAAATATTAGAGCATTATGTATTTCCTTGCTAGAAATTTGCAGCCCAGATGTGTAGCTTTAATGCCACTGATTATACTAAAATGCAATTTTATGTATTTACTTTTGTCTTAATGATGAGTTAATCTGGTATTGTGATTTAGAATTCCTAGTTTATGTCCTATTATTACTTACTAATCCTGCCCCAGGCAGTGTTGATCCTTGATGGGACTGATTTATTATTCTAAAGAAGATTCCTCTGGCTTTAAGAATTTGATGCTTCAATAATAAAAACTTGAAATAACAATTCATCCTATCTGCTAGCAGGATGCAGAAAAGCAGATCACGAGAGAGGCAAGGATCCTTTAAGAAATGCTGGACCTAGCCAGTTACATAAGTATTCCTTTCTTGTTTGTTTAAAAAGGTGTGAAAGCTCCCCTTGGAGAATATTTGCAGAACGCATTTTACACATATATGATTTCCTTATTTCATAATTAATGTTTGCTGCGCTCGGGGGCATAATGTTACGATGGATATATATATACATGTTTGGGTTTTTTTCCTCTTGCGGTTATTAAAATTATATCACTGAATTCCTCAACCTTGTAAACAGGAAGAAAAAAAGAGAAAAAAAGATTTCATGTCTATTGTCATCAGGATTATTGGCTCTAAATCCTGGGAGCAAAATACAAGTCCTTAGTCAAGAGCTTAAACAAGTTTATGAGTTCCATGAAATTTAATTGAATGGTATCTAATCCAAGATTTTGAGTCTAATATTGGCCAGCCTAATACCTTTGAGAAAACATTCTCTGATTTTCATCAAATGCTATTCAGAGATACATGAACTCCAGCACAACAAAACACCATACAGTACTTATTGGCAAGCTATCCGCACATCCCTGAATTTTTCTAATTAAAGCAAGTTACTCAAGTCACCACATCTCAAAAGAAAAATGCTCCCAACAATGAAAAAAACCCACTCTATTATTTATACTTTTACATCTGTGTTGATTCCTGGTCACTGCCTGGACAGATCAGGGTTTTTTAGAAAGTTTTCAGAAATAAAGAGAAATTTTCTGTCAGAACAATCGACCAATGGAACAGCTTGCCTTCAGAAGTTGTGGGAGCTTCATCACTGGAGATTGGACTGCCATCTGTCAGAAATGGTGGAGGGCCTCCGCTTGGGCAGGGGGTTGGACTAAACTAGATGACTTGCAAGATCCCTTCCAACTCTTATTCTGTTATTTATTCTGTTATCTACTTCCTAGAATTAAGGTCAGCCATCTGGCTTTGTGCCTAAAATAAGACTAGAACTTATAAAGTCTCCAGGTTTCTAGCCTAATGCCTTAACCATTACCCCAAGCTGGCTGTCTATCATATTCTGCCTCAAAATGTGCAGTAAAGTTTCCTGAAAATTGCAATCCTTGAGCTATTCCCTTTCTGGCTGAGAACACTAGGACATCACCTTTCCCTACAGCTCATTACTCATTGAACTGCAATCATTCTTTTATTTTTTCACTTTTTTTTTTTTGAAGAGGGTTGACTTTATTCTTCTTTACATTTATCTCTAGTATTACAGCCTCTCTCTCTTTCCAGTTTCACTCTCTCTACTTCTCCAGAAGGGAGGAGGTGGTGATGGGCAAAAAATATTCTAACACATCTGCCCAGATTTAGGAGGTCTTCTTCATGGACCACCAGGCCTGAAACAACTAGGTGAGACATAGACTAGCCCACAAATGAAAAGTTTCCTTTCACTTTTCCAGTAACAGGTCTTTCCATAATGTGTCCGAAGTAAGATAATTTAAGCCTGATAATTTTTGTCTCAAGTTTATTTTGTATGGCATAGCAAAAGGAGCATAATCTCTATATCTCAAGTGAGAACCCTGGATTGATTTATTTGATGATCCATTTGTTTGTTTTCTTGGCTGTCCACAGTATTCCCAGGAATCATCTTTAACACCAAAGTTGTCAATAGTCTTTCTATCCCATTTCTTCCAATTCCAACTTTCACCTCCATAGAGTGTTACAGGGAAAACCATGGCTTATATGATTTTGATCTTTGGAGGTAAACATACATCTGAACATCTGAATTTTCCAGGGCCTAGTTATGGCATTTTTTTTTGACTGCTTGTTCCTTAAGTTTGATCATTTATCCTAAAAGGCAGGTGCTATCTGCCACTCTGATACCTTCATTGTCAATTCTAAGATGAATTGTTGTACTGCTTTTATTAGTTTGGTCTTCTTTATATGTAATATTAGCTCCATTTTTCCCCACTGTGTTGCTTGACTTTTATTATTAGAGTTTCCATTAATCCATTCTGCCTTGAGCTTTAGCAGTCTGTGAAACGCTCAGGTTTTAAACCATGGAATTAAGTTTTTACAGAGGCTAAACTCAGCAGTTCGGAATTACCAAAATCATAAAAGCATTACAGAAACAAATGTGGATAACATATAATAAATGTCAAGTCGAAATTGGAGTATTGCAAATTCAGTGGATTCAGAACTTTACCCAAAAAAATAGGAACTAGTTTTGTAACAATAGATGGAAGTTTGGACAATATAAATCCATATGGCTTTTTGTCATGGAGTTATCTGAAGAATGTAGACCTCTTCCATTTGTTATCCCCATTTAGTTGGATAGTCTATATGTCAGGGGTCTCCAAACTTGGCAATTTTAAGACTTGTGGACTTCAACTCCCAGAATTCCTCAGCCAGCAGGAATTCTGGGACTTGAAGTCCACAGGTCTTACAGTTGCCAAGTTTGGAGACCCCTGCTATATGTTATGTATAAACTGACTGTGTTGCCAAGTCTTTTGCATGATAATACAAGAAGTAGCCCATGTGGAAGCATCCTCAAGGCCCCAAGAAAAAAAAAAGACACCCCCCCCCGAAATCCAGAACAGTTCTATTCAAATTACCCCGCTTAGGCAAGAGAAGCAAAGCTATAGGATGCAAATTAAGATAGCTGTTATGCTACTAACCTGCTCAGAAGTTGCAAAAATTATTTCAGTCAATCCCAATTAATTGCTCTTTCTTTTGCAGTCTTGAGTGATGCAAGATGGCAAAATTCACAGTGAAAGCAACACTGGGTGAATATATTTTTCAGGTACTGTTCCCCAGTCCGCAAACAAGGAGACACTCGGTGAAAATCCAGTTGAATCCCAACTTCACCCCTGAGCTTCCTATTTATTATAAGACTTAAGCCTGTTGAGTTCACCTGTGCCACATGTCAAGTGTTCAAAGGGGTGGAGAAATAAAGGTGGAGAGGGCAGCACTGCTGGAATTGTACCAAGGAAAGAGCTCTCCATAATTACAAAGATGACATTCACAGAGGCTATCACAGCCATAAACTAAGCTGACCTCTTCTTTATGTAATGTACATTGTGCAATCAGCTATGGCAACCTGCCTTTAAAAAAAAAAGTAAATCAACCTTTTCACTGTTTCAGAAGTGAGGTTTGTTGTTTTTTTTAATGATTTTATGAACAATGACTTTAGAACCAAAGGTGGAAGATTTCCAGTAGTAAAGCAAAGGGGAGACCTTAGGCAAAGCTTCATATAGAAGACCCAAAGAGTAATTTATAGCATTATTGTGATGCTTTAACAGTTACTTACCTTACAGAGGGGCCTCTGGTACAAATGGATGATGGACAAGGAAGAACTATGCGTTGCAAGGTAGAGGAAAGAAAAAAGGGAGGACAACAAATAAGGTGAATGGACAGGATCAAAAAAACCTGGAGGACTGTCCTTGGAAGAGCTCTGATGGAAAGAAGTCAAGAGAGCAAACATTTGTTCATTATGTCACCAGGAATGAATTATTACTCCATAATCCTAAATATCACTACTACCATGTTTCCCCAAAAATAAGACAAGGTCTTATTTTATTTTGGGTACTAAAATAAGTATTGGGGCTTATTTGGGGGGGTCTTGTTTTTTTTTTTTCCATGTATGGGAGGCCCACTTCTGTTTGCTCGCGGTGGGGCAGGAGGCCACGCAGTGCACCAATGCTGCCACTGCAAGGCAGGAGAGGGTGGACCTTTCCCACATGCCCCTCACCAGGTTATCTCAGGGATCCCCGCACCCAGGCCATCCACACCCAGATACCTGCCTTACCTTGCGGCCGCGGCACCAAAACACCACTCAGCCTCCTGCTCCATTGTGGCCGCAAGCAAGCAGAAGTGGGCCAGCAGCCACATAGGCTCCTGCTGCACATAGCTGTTGGTGCTGCTGCTGCAAGGCAGGTGTCAGGGGGATAGGAAACGGTGATTTAGCATGATAGGTTTTGATGCCTGAGCACTACCATATTTTTCGGACTATAAGAAGCACCGGAGTATAAGTTTTTGGGGAGGAAAATAAGAAAAAAGCTGATTGGGGGTAGATCGGCCTCCCGGAATACCCCCAATCAGCTGTTCTCAGAGGTGAATTTTAGCAACAGGTTTGTTGGTTGTGAGCTCTGTGCCTGGCTTTCTTTCCAGCCTCTCAAACCTCCGTTTGAGAGGCTGGGGGGGGGTTACATTCGGACTATAAGACGAACATAGATTTTCACCCTCTTTTTGGGGGGTAAAAAGGTGCATCTTATACTCTGAAAAATACAGTAATTATGCATTTCCTTGAACTTAATTATTAATTTCCCTGGAAATTAAAAGTTTGTTGTGTAGTGATTAAGGTGCTGGCCTAGAAAGCAGGAAACCATGGGCCCTAGTCCCACCTTAGGCAGGAAAGCCAACTGGGTGATTTTGGGGCCAGGCATTCTCTCAGCCCAACCCATTTTACAGGATGGTTGTTGTGGAGCAAATAGGAAGAGGATGGAATATTAGATATGTTCACCACCTTACGTTATTTTCCCCAAAATAATAAAGGTGGAATATCAATAAACTTTGTCATTAATGTGTTGTTGTTATTTGTTTATGATAATGAATTCCATACCATATTTTTGGATTGGTACGAATTCATTATCATAAAATGTGACAGCCATTAATTTAGGTAACTCAAAAGGTGGCTCAGACAGAGTAAGTAGAGAATACATTTAAGCAAGGAATTGCTATATGGACTCTTCAGGAGCAAATCTACAGTGTAACAGGATATCAAGCCATCTAGCCTTTATTCATTCATTCATTCATTCATTCATTCAATTTATGTGGCAAATCCATCTTGCAATTGCAACTCTGAACTGCCAACCTTAATCCTAACAATATAATGAGTGATAATAGGTTGGTTGGGTTCAAAATTCACATTCCCCATGGTTTGTTGATCAAACTACTATAGACTGGACCATACATAAAATTAAGCTGTTAACTGAAGTTTGCTAACTGTAATGGCAAAGTTCTTGCCTCATTCTGAGGCAGAATCAGATAAGTTATATTGAACCTTAGACTTGGCCCACCTCCATACCCTTTACCCTTCAAAACCAAAAGTACAGGAGATTACCTCACATATTTATTACTTACAGGATGGTTGTGCTAACGATTGTAGGAGTTTTTTAATCTCGATTACCAATATGTATTTATTGTAATATTGTTCCAATATTGTGTTTTTCACTGTTGTTAGCTTCCCAAAGTCAAGTTCAAAAGCAACTCATTAACCTCTGTGAGAAACAGGAAGGATGATTTCAAATTAATTCTAATGCTTTTAAAGAGCTCACATGTCTGTAGACATGATAATAAGATAGGTTGCTCCTAAGATATCATACTTCAGTACTCATTCATTACCTTGCCATAGTAATGGATGACAAGAGCTCAAGTTATTTGTCCCTTGTGTCAACCCGGGTTTTGAGCTCGCATTATAATTATACATTGTATCAATTAATTAGACACCCACATTGGTTTGGTTACTTTAATAGTAACAGCAGTGACATATATAAATTTATTTGTCCCTCCTTCCTTGCTCCCTGTAACTGGTAAACATAAATACTCAAAATATTGCTAGCAAAAAAAAGATCTGTACTCAGAAGACTTATCATTCTGCCAATGATAAGTCAACATTTCTTTCTTCAAAATGACTCTTCCAAAAAATAGAGAGAATTGGTATTTTGCGCTTACGAGGAGAGAAGTTTGGATTGTAGTTAAACCAGTTTCACTGCTCCATAAATGTAACTTTTTTCTCTACTATCACAATTGTGTTCAATTGGTCCCAATGGAATTTGGGTAGTTTGTGGCTATGCTATGGAACTTCAACCATTGCCTTTTTTCCCCACGTTTTATTTACTTTATTTGAATAACATATAAAAATTCCATTTCAATCAAGCAGTGTGTTGCTGTGTGGATACAATTGTTTTTAGGCAATCGTAATCAAAATATTTACAATAGCATTCATCACAATAACATTAATACTAGAAAAACAATAATATTTAGTTTGTCTACTTTTTCAAATTTCCATTTTAACATTTATTCTTTTTATGTCCCTGCATTCCTAACTTCTGTTTTTATTGTCTAACCATTGGTAAAATAAGTCCCATGTCAAAAAGTATTCGGTTTCTTCTTTGTCCTTAATAGTAAGCGTTAGTCTATCCATTTCTGCACATTCTATTATTTTCTTAATTACACTCTCATCCGTCGGGGTCTCATCACACTTCCATTGTTGAGCATATACAATTCTAGCTGCAGTTAATACATGTAAAATCAAGTATATAGTTCCTTTGTCATATTTTTCTGGTAGAATGCCCAGTAAAAATATTTCTGGTTTCATGTATATATGCTGTTTTATCATTTTTTCCAACCAAGTATATATTTTCGTCCAGTATTTTTTTGGCTTTTGGACATGTCCGCCACATATGGTAATATTTGATTGCAGTTCCAACATTTAGCAGATCTATCCTTATACATGTTTGCCAGTCTTGTTGGTGCAAAATGCCATCTATAGAACATTTTATACAAATGTTGTTTATAGGCAATTGACATAGTACTTAGCTGCCAGCTGCCTGCAATTACTGCGAGTTCAATTCTCACCAGGCTCAAGGTTGACTCAGCTTCCATCCTTTCGAGGTAGGTAAAATGAGGACCCGGTTTGTGGGGGCAATAAGCTGACTTTGTATAAAATAGAACACCACTCGAGGGGGCCAAAAACCCCTATTAAGCAAGTATATACAAAAGTATGAAGGCTATTGTTTAATGCATTGTAAGCCACCCTAAGTTTTTTTATTTATTTTGTCAAATACATATCAGATAATATATATAAGTATAAGCATGAATTGAATACATAAAATGAATACAATTAAACTAAATACATTAGGACAGGGACAGTAGGCACGCTAGTGCTCTTATGCACGCCCCTTACAGACCTCTTAGGAATGAGGTGAGGTCAACAGTAGACGGTTTTAGTTTAAAGTTTTGGGGGTTTTGGGATGAGACCACAGAGTCTGGTAGTGCATTCCACAGTCTACATAGTCACAGTCTACATAGAAGTATACAAGGGGCAGAATTTGTATCACAATGCACTTTCACATACCTCTTTAAGGATATTCATGGGTAGTATTAGTCCTACAATAGGCCTGATCACACAAAAACATTTCTTTAAACAACACACTAAGCCATGAATCCTAGTTCACCAGCCATTTATTTATTTATTTATTTTGTATCCCACTTTCATTATTTTTACAAATAATTCAAGGCAGTGATTTCATTCCACGCACCTATCTCCTCCTATTTTCCCCACAACAACAACTTTGTGAGGTAGGTTGGACTGACAGAGAATGACTGGCCCAAAATCGCCCAGCTGGCTTCCGTGGCTAAGGCGGGACTTTGACTCACAGTCTCCTGCTTTCTATCCTTGTGCTTTAACCACTAGACCAAACTGGCCCTCAATAATAGCTAGATGTTAATAGCTGGAGTTACACAATATACAAAATCAAAACAAACCATACTTTGATTTCTCACATTGTGCAAACCAAGTCTTATTCTCGGTAATTCTGAGTGTTGGAGTGCTGGAATTCCATGCATAGCAATAGTAATAACACTTAGACTTATTTTCTGAGTTTACAGCAGGGAGGTCAAACTGGATTTCTTAGAGGGACGAATCAGCATTGTAGTTCGTGGGCCGGGGGTGGGGGGGACTGCGGAGTGAGTGCAGTGGTGGGTTTCAATATTTTTTACTACCGGTTCTATGGGTGTGGCTTGGTGGGCGTGGCAGGGGAAGGATACTGTAAAATCTCCATTCCCACCCCACTCCAGGGGAAGGATACTGTAAAATCTCCATTCCTTCCCCAGTTCAGGGGAAGGTTACTGCAAAATCCCCATTTCCTCCCGATCCACTGGAACTTGGGAAACAGAGAATAGATGGGGGCGGGGCCAGTCAGAGGTGGTATTTACCAGTTCTCCGAACTACTCAAAATTTCTACTACCGGTTCTCCAGAACTGGTCGGAACCTGCTGAAACCCACCTCTGGAGTGAGGAGAAGATGGGATGGACGCGTCCTGCAGCACCCTGCTGGCCAAAAGGGGCCGGGGGGGCGCATGCGGCCCATTTTGGCCAGCAGATGTACCACAAGTCAGTCCTTTGATATTTCCAGGCCAGCCCCGCAGGCCAGATTTAAGAACCCCGCAGGCCAAATCTGGGCTGCAGGCCTTGAGTCTGACACCCCTGGTTTACAGAGTCAGCATATTGCTCCAAACAACTTGGGTCTTCATTTTACAGACCTCAGAAGGATGGAAAGTTGAGTCAACCCTGAGCCTGGTGAGATTCGAATCCCTGGCAGTCAGCAGAATTAGTCTGCAATACTGCATTCAATACTTCTGTGCTGGAGAAGACTCCTGCGAGTCCCTTGGAATGCAAGACGATCAAACCAATCAGTCCTAGAGGAAATCAACCCTGACTGCTCTTTAGAAGGCCAGATCCTGAAGATGAAACTCAAATACTTTGGCCACCTAATGAGAAGGAAAGACTCACTGGAGAAGAGCCCAATGCTGGGAAAGACTGAAGGTAAAAGAAGAAAGGGACAACAGAGAATGAGGTGGCTGGATAGAGTCACTGAAGCAGTAGGCGTGAGCTTAAATGGACTCCAGAGGATGGAAGAGGACAGGAAGGCCTGGAGGAACGTTGTCCATGGGGTTGTGATGGGTCAGACACGACTGCGCAACTAACAACAGCAACTGCATTCTAACCACTGCACCACTATGGCTCCTGTAGAGATAGTATCAATCTATACCCACTTAACGACAAATGAAAGATGCACGCTTACATAATTAACAGGTTTTTTTCTCACTTATCTGTTCACATATGGGAGGAGAGGATCGAAAAGACTTTGTGCTGCTTATGCATGTTTTGAGTCACAGAAGAAAACTTCAGATGTCTGAAATCCCAGATACAGATTTTTTAAAATTAACTTGCTAATGGGAGAAGCCTGCATAATCAGTCACTGCACCCTACATTTCTAATGTGATCGTAAAACAAGCGCCTTCTGATACCTTATTCAAGCAAGCGAACTAGGCTGTACTCTTTGGAAGATGTACGCTAAAGATGATATGCCTCATTTCCCTTTCCTGCGGGGAAAGTTGGTGATGCACTGAAAACAAGCTTGCCTTCACCTTTGAATCTGAGCGATATCAATCCCACCGATAGGACTCTTATGACTTGTAAACCTCACTCTCCCAGAATTGGCAGTCTGAGAACTGGGGATAGATGTATTGTTTATTTTAATCATTTTGCATAGCCCAACTCACCAAGAAGACTCTAGGGCAGTGATGGCGAATCTTTTAGACACCGAGTGCCCAAACTGCACATGCCCAAACTGAATGATGCGCAGACACACAGCAGAGACCCAAAGGCCAGTTGGTCGGTGCGAGGCGGGGCTTCCCAACATCAGCAGCACGCAAGAGATAAGATCTTTTTCTTTTGTGAGCTTCTGTTTCGTCGTTTGCAGGGAAACAGAAGTTCATGAAAAAAACACCATGGGGATCTGACCTGGGGCAATGGCGGGCAGGCCAGCAGAGAGGGCTCTGCGTGCCACCTCTGACACGTGTGCAGGGATGGGTCCTACCAGGGGTGGGTTCTAATTTTTTTTACTACTGGTTCTGTGGGCGTGGCTTATTTTGTGGGTGTGGCTTGGAGGTCATGTGACTAGGTGGGCGTGGCTAGCTGGTCAGAGTCATTTCTGGAAGGTCCTCACACTTACGACCAGTCCTCGCACTTACGACCCAACTCATTTGTTTGCTTTTAACACTGATCAGCTGTAGGACGGCCCTTTGAAGCTCCGCGGCAAGAGTTTAAACAGTTTTTTTCCCTCTAGTCATCAGCTGGGACTCAGGAGGCAGCAATAGATTGGGGGTGGCACCAAATAAAAAGTAAGAATAACATGGGGTGGTGGGGGGTGGGAGGGCGGGGGGGGAGAACCGGTTCGTTGACATCATATCATCACCACTACCAGCTCGGCCGAACCGGACCGAACCGGGAGGAACCCACCACTGAATCCTACTTACCTTTACTATTGGTTTGCATGCGCAGATCGCCGATGACGACATCGGGGGCAGTGAGTGGGGCCTCCCGCTGGCTTTACTACCGGTTTTTGCGAACCAGTCCGAACCCGGGGCAACCCACCACTGCATGTGTGCCATAGGTTCGCCATCAAGGCTCTAGGATGAAAATTTAAAAAGAAAAACTAGCAGCACAAAAAAGAAACCAGCCTTTAAAACATAGTATAACTGAGGCCAAATCACAACAATTCAGTTTCCAGTTGTTGCCGACAGATTGTTTTAGCACCCTGTCCCAGTGCTCAAGGGAAAAAAAACAGGATTCCAAGGTTTTGTGAAAGGCCAACAAGTTTCAGGCTCTCTGAAATTTAGGGATTATGCTATTGCACAAAGCAGGCACCACAACAGAAGGTAAAATAGGTCTCCTGGTCTTACCAGATAACGCTGTTATATAGAAGCGATCAGAGCATAACTACCCTGTGCCATGAAAGAGTGATACTCAACCTTAGCATGGCTGGGGAAGTCTCAGAGTTGACGTCCATTGATCTTTTTTTTTTTTTAATTTGATTTATATGCCGCCCTTCTCCGGAGACTCAGGGCGGCTTACAATGCATTAAGCAATAGCCTTCATACTTTTGTATATTTATACAAAGTCAGCTTATTGCTCCCACAAACTGGGTCCTCAATTTACCTACCTTTGAAAAGATGGAAGGCTGAGTCAACCTTGAGCCTGGGGAGATTCGAACCTGCAGTAATTGCAGGCAGCTGAATGTTAATAACAGGCTATTAGTCTGCTGTGCCACCAGGCTCTTCTTAGATTGCTCTTAAATTGCCAATGTGGAGAAACACTTGTAAATGAAGATCAAGTCCTTCAATTGCACTTGAAAGCCTCCTGGGAACTAATGCAGCTTTCCCAGGACATGGAAAGATAGTAAAATCACAATTCTTTGTTCAGACTTTTAACTCATGATCATTTCAAAGACTTTAAATTTAGTTGGTGGATATGTAATTGTTATAAGCTACCTTTGGTTTGAAAGCTGTCGCTGTTTCTAAAATCCGAACAATCCTCCAAAATCAGATTATCATGTTTGACTTTTCTAAAAAAAAAAATTGAACAGTAGTTGCCTTATCCCATACATGTATGCTTATATGTTTCTCTCTTTTGCCATTTCCATACAAGCACATTGTAGCATCTCCAAGAGTCATCCGGCCACCATTATAACCAAATAATATAAATGTGGCGTGCTTTACAATATTTTGGGGATAGCTGAGTGAAACTCCGAAGCACTATACAGGCAGTCCTCAACTTACGACCGCAATTGAGCTCAGAATTTCTATTGCAAAAAAATTGTTAAGAAACCCCATATCTTATATATTAGTGTCAGAGCTTGGATACAACAATGGAGGGATGCAATTTGCATCATGACAACGTTATCAAAATATTTTGAAATAATTACCCCCCCCATCAAGCCACGCCCACAGAACCGGTAGTAACAAATTTTACATTTCACCCCTGAATTGCCTATGCTTTTAAAATACCAAAATTTGCTATCATTACACACAACTATCTGTAATGAATTTTGTACTTCTTTTTGTAGTAGTAAAAGTATATCTTTCAAACAGTCCTACGTCTACCTGCATATCAATTTTTAAATTTATTGTTTATCCTATCTTTATTTTTAAATAACTCAAGACAACAAATATAACTAACTAATATAGATAAACTGCAACTTATGACCATTTGTTTAACAACAATTAAAAATTACAGTGGCTCCCGAAAAAGTGACTTACAATTTGCAACAGGTAGTCCTCGACTTACAACCACAATTCAGCATAAAATTTCTGTTGTTAACTGAAACATTTGTTAAGTGAGTTTTGCCCCATTGTACAACCTTTCTTACCACGGTTGTTAGGTGAATCACTGCAGTTGTTAAGTTAGTAACAACACGGTTGTTAAGTGAATCTGGCTTCCCCATTGACTTTGCTTGCCAGATGGTCACAAAAGGTGATTACATGACCCCGGCACACTGCAACCGTCATTCATATGAATAAGTTGCCAACCCTATGAATTTTGATCACGTGATCATGGGAATGATCCAATGGACCTATGAAAAATAGTCATGGGTCACTTTTTACAGTGCCATGATAACTTCAGCAGTAACTAAACGAATTGTTGTACATCAAGGACTACCTGTATATTACAAGAAAAATCACAAATGGCCTCTCTCTTCCCTTCCCCTCCCTTTCCTAACACACTTTCTGTATCTCAAGCCATTCAGTGATACATCCATCAAATAAGACATTTATTACTAAACCATATCCAGATAATGAGCTAACTGTGGCAGTCTGCCATCACCAAATTCATATCTGTCTGGACAAGGAAGCCTGAAGTAAGGCAAGGGCAGGAAGAGGCTGGCTATAAAGTTATTTTAAGCTGAAAATGTCAGTCACCAGCACTGATGGAAGAAGGAAGTACTTATTCTCAGCCACAATTTACAGACCTTGATTCATTGACACTCTACATTGAGTCACTGCTCTTTTATGGTCTTATCACCCTGAGTAGGAGAAAGTGTTTGTGACAGGAATTGATTCCTGGCTGATATCCATGAATGATGTATAGGTTGGCAGGCTGCTGTAGTTTGGGTGCTGACACTATATCTCAACTATATCATAATCATAAGTTTATTTGTCAAGCATATATAAGATAACAGGTAAAAGTACAAACATAATTTGAATATATGAAAAGAGTAAGTAAAAAGGAATATTAGGACAAGAACGGTAGGCACGCTGGTGTGTTTATGCACGCCCCTTATAGACCTCTTAGGAACGGGGTGAGGTCAACAGTAGACAGTCTAAGGTTAAAGTTTTGGGGGTTTGGGGAAGAAACCACAGTCAGGTAGTGCATTCCAGGCATTGACCACTCTGTTACTGAAGTCATATTTTCTGCAATCGAGTTTGGAACGGTTTACCTTGAGTTTGTATCTATTATTTGCTCATGTATTGTTGTGGTTGAAGCTGAAGTAGTCATTGACAGGAAGGACATTGTGGCAGATAATTTTGGACGGACATATAACACATATATGAACAGACATATAACACAGAGCTTTGATGAATGCTTGGAGAGGACCAAAGGGGGCAAAAGATGAAACGAGCATTGCAATATTGTGGCGCTGTCCACGTCAACGATGTCCTTGCATCTGACATCTGGATGCAAATGCAAAAGGCCATAGGTTGCAGCATGACATCTCACATTCTATCATCGTTTTATCTTTGTGATTTGTTTTAGACACTTACTAGCAGCCAGCCCTACTAAATGGCTCTTTGCTGTTATTTTGCCATTGGATTAAGGCCTGCCAGAAGGCCAGATGTTTTTAAATGCCAAATGGCTTTTCAAAAACTCAGGCCTATAAAGAGAAATTGTTGGATGTGTTCAGGAACAAAAAAAAAAAAAACATATACATAAAACTCCCCAGGAGTGAACTTTCTAATTATACCAACCTAGATCTGGGAGAGTGAATTCTATTGTCCTCATGTTAGATAGCAGAAATTTAAAAAAAAAAAAATTTTTAAATGGGGGAGCAGGGGAAAGAAAGAAAAAGGACCAACTTCCTGCTCTGACCAATATGGCTTGCACTTAAAGCACTTAAACACAGTTGGTGAATTGAATTATGGTTAGCATTAAATTTTGGGGTTCGTCCAAAACATAAACAATTAATTAACCACATAGACTATTTGTGGGATTCAGGTGGATTGACAGTTCTATCCAATATTCCCATGTGGATTTATTTGATCTATCAGAGTTTCTGAGGCATCTGTAGGATGAGTGAGCAAGCAAGAGGTAGGTGATGAAAAATATACATTGTTAGAAACCCCATACCTTATATATTAGTGTCAGAGCTTGGATACAACAATGGAGGGATGCAATTTGCATCATGACAACATTATCAAAATATTTTGAAATAACCCCAACTTCGCTATGAATTGCCTATGCTTTTAAAATACCAAAATTTGCTACCATTACTACAACTATCTGTAATGAATTTTGTACTTTTGTAATTTTGCTGGTCATTCTTTCAAGCAAGGATGATCTGAAACATCAAGTAATGGCATCACAATTCACCATTAAAATCTACAGGCCAAATGTAATTACAAATGGACTAGGTCAAAATTTAAATGAACTATATTATTAATATAACATTCCCAGTAATGCAAAGCTGGATGACCACTCGGAGGCTCCAACTGGTCCAGAATGCGGCCACGTGGGTGGTTATGGGCGCAACTCGTTGTGCCCATGTCACACCCCTCCTGCGCGAGCTGCACTGGCTCCCAGTGGTCTTCCGGGTGCGATTCAAGGTGCTGCTTACCACCTTTAAAGCGCTCCATGGCATAGGACCCGGGTACCTTCGAGACCGACTTCTGCCACCAATAGCCTCCCACCGGCCAGTTCGCTCCCACAGAGAGGGTCTCCTCCGGGTGCCATAGGCCAAGTTATGTCGGCTGGCGACACCCAGGGGGAGGGCCTTCTCTGTGGGAGCCCCTGCCCTGTGGAATGAACTGCCCCCGGAAATATGTAAGATCCCCGACCTCTGGGTATTTCGTTGTGCACTGAAGACCCTGTTGTTCCGCCAGGCTGGGCTATCGATATGATAATTTTAAATTGGGGTATTTTAAATTTCTGGGGTTTTAAATGGAGCCAAATTTATTTAATTTTAAATTTTAAATTGATGTTTGTCTTGTATTTTTAAATAGGCTGTACACCGCCCTGAGTCCTTCGGGAGAAGGGCAGTATAGAAATAAAATTATTATTATTATTATTATTATTATTATTATTATTATTATTATCATCATCATCATCATCATCATCATCATCATCATCATGCAAATTGGACAAGAGATAGTTTGAGGTTGGATTACAGAATACTATTCTTGACTGCTTCCCAAGCATCTGCTTGTCAGCCATCTAGTTATTACAGTAGTTTTTTAAAAAAATGGTGCCTTGTGTGTGTGTGTGTGTGTGTGTGTGTGTGTGTGTGTGGCAGTCATGCCACAAACTAGCTAACAGTTTCACCATCCACCTGGAAAAGTATAGGTAGTTCTTGACTTACAAACACAATTGAGACCAAAATTTCTGTTGCTAAATGAGACAGTTGTTAAGGGAATTTTGCCCCATTTTACAACTTTTCTTACCACAGTTGTTAAATGAATCACTGCAGCTGATAAGTCAGTAACGTGGTCCTCTGTTTATGCAGCCTAGAACTGTGTTGGCTTTTCTGGCAGCTGCTGCACACTGCTGGCTCATATTTAAATGGCTGTCCACTAGGAAGGTACCACATATACTGTACCTGTGCATTTTGTTTTTCTTGCCTAAAAGTAGAACTTTACTTTTTTCACCATTGAATTTCATTTTGTTATTCATCTCCATTTTTACTAGAATAAGCACATTTTAGAAGTCAAAAAGGCATTTATGGCTGGCCTTTACATGGAGAGTTTAAAATGTGTCCTCAGTTCCTATTCAATTCTTCCCATACCACCATCATTGTAGGGTCACTTAGAATGAGATAACTAAAGTCACCCAATAAACTTTCAGTGGGGGGTTAAACCTGTTCCAAGCCAGCCTTTTAAAATCTGGTGTGTTAAGCCTTTTGCAAGCAGAAAGTGCCTAGAGGGGAAAAAAGGCAAGAATATGGCTGAACGTCTCCATGCTGTTTCTTCCAGTTTCTTCTTCTAGCCACCTTCTGGGATAAAATCATGTTTTTGTTTCTTTAAATACAGATCTCTCTTCCGAACAGGAAAGGACTGGGGAAAGAGCAGTTGAAACACTACAGGTAGTCCTCAACTTACAACAATTCATTTAGTGACTGTTCAAACTTACAATGGCACTGAAAAAAGTGACTTATGACCATTTTTCACACTTATGACCATTGCAGCATCCCCATGGCCCCATGATTTACATTTGGATGCTTGACAACTGGTTCATATTTGCGACCATTGCAGTGTCTCTGGGTCACATGATCCCCTTTTGCGACCTTCTGACAAGCAAAGACAAGGGGGAATCCAGATTCATTTAACAACCGTGTTACTAATTTAAGAACTGCAGTGATTCACTTAACAAATCTGGAAAAGTTGTAAAAGTCATAAAGTTATAATGATCTTGCGAGACCCGGCCACGAATAGGAGTACATGTGTTTTAATGTTTTTAAAGTTTTTAATGTTTTTCTTTTTAACATTTTTTATGGGATTGTTCGCATTCTTTTATTCTTTGTTGTAAACCGCCCAGAGTCCCTTGGGAGTTGGGCGGCATAGAAATGTGAACAAATAAATAAATAAATAAATAAATAAAGTGCAAAGTCATAAAATGGGGCAAAACGCACTTAACAAATTTCTCACTTAGCAACATAACTTTTGGGCTCAATTGTGGTCGTAAATTGAGGACCTGTATTATGTACCTGTATTACAAAAGAAAACAAGACAGCTAGGAATAACATTCATAAACAATTTTGAAATAAATAAATGGATCATAGGATTGTTTGGCTGTGCCATCAAGAGAGTAAATTTTCCATCAGACTATATAAAGAGAGAGACGGTAGATACTAAATTTCTAATGAGAGACAATTCCAAAAGATGGGGATTTTGTCTGAAATGCTCTGTTCCCTTTGTAAACAGCTAGGATCGTATCAGAAATAAGGATTCGTGGCTTTGCCAATATACAAATAAAAGAAAAGACCATCTCCATTGGGTCCTTGAAGCTACATTGGAAAGACTGTGCTGGACTTCCCTTCTGGTCTTGCATTATTTTGATTATATGTCATCACACTGTCAAGGTTCCTACTGATGAACCCAAGCAAGCAAGCACTATTGAGACGATCCAATCTCTTAATATTGAGTACATCATTTCAGTACAGAAAGAAAGCAAAACCAGCTCTGGCTAATTTCTGGGCGATTCAATATAGTTAAAGCAGGGGTGTCAAACTGGCGGCCCACGGGCCGGATGCATCACACAGAGGCCACGCCCACGCCCACCTCCGCGAAGGAAAAAAACGTCACGATACATCCCATGACGGCAACGTGACGCCGCATGTTTGACACTCGTGAGTAAAGTATAGAATCCTCCCTCCCCCCATTAGTGCCGGTTACATTGTCCAATTCGGTGTCCAAGTATTGTTATGGGAAAATATTCATGACTCTGGCAAACACCTGCTGAAACGTCCTTGGTTCACACAGGACAGTTTCTTCTTGTTGTCTGGAATGAACATTCCAATCTCTCCTTCCTCTCTCCCCTGGTTCATTGGCAAGCTGAGAAGCTGTAAAACTGAAATCAGCCTGAATATACTTTGAAGCTTGATATACACTTTCTATGACCATTAGAATCTGCCCAGAATTTGGAGTACCAAACAAAAAACAGTCTTTTTTTGGGAGGGGGGAGGCTTTAAGGTACTGATTTCACCCCTTAAAATTCACCCCCACCCCGCAATCCACCAACAATATCAGGCTTACTTTAAAAGTTCCACCCACAACATGCCGAGTAAAAACCTTGTGAGGTCCTTGAACTGACAGAAATTGTAAACTCTGATAACGAATAGGGTGATGCAGGAAAAATAACTTAACAGCTCCTCCTCCCCCAATTTTCATTGTCTGCTGATAGTAGTAAGGAAGTTCTTTAGTTCTTCTGTAGGAAGTTAGCACCCCCCGCCCTCTCCTAGAAGAATGAAATATTCTGGGAAATATTAAAAAGGCACAATATTATATTTCCCTGGATGAGTAAAGGAGAAACATATTTTTAAAGACAAAGCAGCTTCCTGCAGCTCCCTGCCCCCCACCCCACTTCAGCTCCAGGGTGATGGGATTAAGACATGGCCCTCAGGACATGATAGGATTAGCCCTCTACCCATCTCATCACATGGCACCTGGGAAGATTACATCACCCAGCAAGGCTCAACCAAGCCTGGGACACAGGCAGCCTACAAAGTTAGCTAAGACCCCTGCCCCCTGGGAGTCTGACAACCAATCAGAATACAAGCTCAAATTCAAAGCTGAACAGAGGGTATAAAATATAAATATCTCTCTCTCTCTGTCAACCATGTGCTTTTTGCCCAGGATCTCAAACCATGTGGTCCTGCCCATCATTAAAAACCATCTTTTCAAACAGCCACTATGTTTCCAGTGTCTTTCTCCCCATTTGGAACTGAACCCAGAAGGACATTTCTTCCAACAGTTCTTTGGCAAAGTTTTCATGGAGTGGAGACCATTCTCAAGCGAAGAGTGTAATTAGTAGCCAAGCTGTCAAAACATTTCCATTTGGGCTTCGCAGGGAACACTTTTTAATTGAACAGTTCAAAGATCATCTTCACGGATTCTTCGATGAGTTGAATTTCTAATGTCTTTTACAACAATAGAACTCTTTCCATTTTCAAGTTCTTTCCATCTTGCAAGTGTTTTTTTAAAGTTAGAATCGCCAAAATGACATATTTTCTAGTCTGAGCCCAGCTGTTATCAGCACCAGGAAGCACATTATTTCTTCTACTTTTCTTCACATCTCAAATTTAATAATATGGCAGTGATGACATAGTGTTCTTGATTAGCCTGTTTCCATACCTCCCACAATAGTTGAGTAATGGGGAAATGGCATGATATGATTTACCTTAGTTTCACTGTTAGGTATTACAGGATGAAGACAAAGTCTGTCCTTTTCCTCCTAAAAAAAAAAAAAGAATTGGGACCAGGATATAGCCCCAACTACTATAAATAGTTGCTTTGCATATACAGTTAGTCCTCATCTTAGGACCACAATTGTGACAAAAATTTCCGTTCCTAAGTGAGGAAGATTGTTATGTGAGTTGCCCCAATTGTACAACTTCTTTTGCCACAGTTGTTAAGCATATCACTGCAGTTGGTAAGTGAATCACACAGTTGTTAAGCAAACCCAGCTTGCCCTATTGCCTTTGCCAGGGGTGGGCTTCAAAAATTTTAGCAAGGGATTCTTTGCCCAGTGCTGGGTGGGCGTAGCCATGGTGGCCATGGCCTAGTCAGCCTCCTGCACCACGGTGGGGGGAAGGCATTTTTGCCCTCCCCAAGCTCCACAGGCTTTCCGCGAGCCTCCAGGAGGTCAAAAACGGCCTCCCCAGGTTCCAGAGGCCCTCTGGAGGCTGGAAATGAACTTCTGGTGGGCCCGTTTTTTGCCCTGAGCCTCCACGCGCGCCCTGCACTTATCTGATCCCAAACGAGCCGTGTGGGAACTCCTGGGAGGGGCAGGGTGGGCGGGGCCAGCCAGGAGTGGGATTTGGAGGTTCTCCAAACTGCACAGAATCTTAGCTAGAGGTTCTCCCAAATCCCTGCAAACCCCCAGCAGCCCACCCCTGGCCTTTGCTCGTAAGAAGCCAGCTGGGAAGGTCACAAATGGTGACCATATGACTACAGGATGCTGCAACCATCAGAAATATAGACTGGTTACTAGCAACCAAATTTTAATTATGTGATTGTGGGGATGCTGAGACAGTCGTAAGTGCGAGGACTGATTGTATGTCCCTTTTTTATATGCTATTGTAACTTTGAACAGTCGCTAAACAAATGGTTGTAAATCAAGGACTACCTGTAATCCCAAATTTATTTAATCCCTGAGTGAGCAAATAGGGGGAGATAACCAGACTCTGCTTGCAGAACCAGGAGGGATTAAAATATTTGGGAAAGAGCACATTTTACCCTTATCTTCAAGGAGGTAGGGGGAGAAAATAAAGCAAACTAGATACCAATCAATCTCACAGACAAATTTGGGATAATTCTAGAGCAAAGTGTAAAAATGACATTTAATCATCTTGAAAACATAAGTCTTCAATCACTTCTATGTAGGTGACATATATATATATAAGCAGTGTTCCAATATCTCAGGGGCTGCCACAAAGAAGAGGGAGTCAAGCTATTCTCCAAAGCACCTGAGCGTAGGAGAAGAAGCAATGGTGGAAACTAATCAAGGAGAGAAACAACTTCGAACTAAGGAGAAATTCCCTGACAGAACAATTAATCAGTGGAACAACTTGCCTCCAGAAGTTGTGAGTGCTCCAACACTGGAAGTTTTTAAGAAGATATTGGATAACCATTTGTCTGAAGTGGTGTAGGGTTCCTGCCTAAGTATAGGGTTGGACTTGAAAACCTCCAGGATTCCTTCCAACTCTATTGTTATGTTTTCTGTACATATATATATAATATCTCGATATCATATTGAGGAAGACCCAGCTTAGTATAGTCACCTACATAGAAGTGATTGAAGACTTATGTTTTTGAGATGATTAAATGTCATTTTTAATATCTTTTTAATAATTTGCATATATATATATATATAAACAGAGCCTTATATTAGATTAAAAACTACCAAACTGTAAAGAAAAAATTAGAAGAAAAAGATATGAAAAAGTGAGAAATAGTAAAAGTAAAAAAAAAGAAAAAAAGAAAAAATCTAAAGAAGTAGCTCCTATGTAGTAGTTATAGACAAAATTATTACCCTGTCTGCCCTCCCATGGTTCACTTCTTCCCATAAAGAACCTTTTTGATCAGTAAATCCCAAGATCACCGATTTATTTTTGTCAATTTTCAGCAAAAATTCCATTATGGGTTTCCAGTGTTTTATAGTACAATACTTATTGCTTCTTCCCAACCAGATCAATTTAGCCATTTCAGCAACCACTGAATCAACTTCACAATCAACTCTTCCATTGTGGGCATTTCTGTACTTTTCCATTTTCGTGCATATAATGGCCTTGTTGCATTTACCATATATAAAACCAATCATTCAAGAGCTTTTTCTAGTTGATAATCCATAAATTCTAATTTTTTTAAAAAGCTATGGTTTTAACTGATAACATGCTGAGTTGGTGAGTTCAGTAAATACACGTACTCAGCTCATATAATTTCTTTGAGGAGCTAATTTACTTTTTTCAAACTCAGGCAATCTAAGAATATATGACCGAGAGAATCTGAATTAAATCAGACTATATATGAAATCTCTTCTTTTGAGTCTCTTTCGCTTCAAGAGTCTTAAGGAAATACATTTAGATTAGATTAACAGACTTGGAAGGGACCTTGTAGGTCATCTAGTCCAACCCCCTGCTCAAACAGGAGACCTACACCATTTCTGACAAATGGCAGTCCAATCTCTTCTTGAAAGCCTCCAGTGATGAAGGCCCCACAACCTCCAAAGGCAAGTTGTTCCATTGATTGATTGTTCTCACTGTCAGAAAATTTCTTCTTATTTCTAGGTTGAATCTCTCCTTAGTCAGTTTCCATCCATTATTCCTTGTCTGGGCTTCAGGTGCTTTGGAAAATAACTTGACCCCCTCCTCTCTGTGGCAGCCCCTCAAATATTGGAACACTGCTATCCGTTTCTCCTGGTCCTTCGCTTCACTAGACTAGCCATGCCCAGTTCTTGTAACTGTTCTTCATAAATTTTAGTCTCCAAGCCCCTCATCCTCCTGGTTGCTCTTCTCTGCACTCTTTCTAGAGTCTCAACATCTTTTTTATAGTGTGGTGACCAAAACTGGATGCAGTACTCTAGGTGTGGTCTTACTAAGGCTTTATAGAGTGGTATTAGCATTTCCTACAACGCTTTCTGTGTGGCTCTGTTTACTAAACATGGCTGACCTAGTTAATCTCTGCCCATTTAATAGACTTGTCTACAAACCTTGGCAGCATGTAATAATCTGATGTGACTCAATCAATTGGGAGGCAACTGGTTTCTAAATTCAACCACTGCAAAGGAGTGTGGAAAGCTACCACAACTGCATTGCCTCTTGCCAGAGCAAAAAAGAACCCAAACAAACAAATGCGAAAATAAAGATAGTCCTTGACTTACAACCGCAATTGGGACCAGAATTTCCATTGCTAAGCAAGGCAGTTGTTAAGGAGTTGTGCTTGATTTTATGACCCTTTTTCCACAGTTGTTAAGTGAATCACTGAAGTTGTTAAGAGAATCATGTGGATGTTAAACGAATCTGGTTTCTCCCATTGCCCTTGCTTGTCGGAAGTCATTTGGGAAGGATGCAAATGGAAATGACATGACCCCAAATTGCTGCAACTGTCATAAATACATTGCCAAGCCCCAAATTCTGATCACTTGCGTGTGGGGATGCTGCAAAAGTTGTAAGTGCAAGGACTGGTTGTAAATCCCTTTTTTCTGTGCCATTGTCACTTTGGTTACTAAATGAATGGTGGTAAGTCAAGAACTCACTGGAGAAGAGCCTAATGCTGGGAAAGATTGAGGGCAAAAGAAGTGGACAACAAAGAATGAGGTGGTTGGATGGAATCACTGAAGCAGTCGGCGTTAGCTTAAATGGACTCCAGAGGATGATAGAGGACAGGAACAGGAAGGCCTGGAGGAACATTGTCCATGCGGTCGCGATGGGTCGGACACGACTTCTCAACTAACAAGTCAAGAACTACCTGTATTATGGTAGCTCAAACAGGATTTCTACTATAAACCAAGATTCCACCCACCCCTTTCTAGTTCCACCTCACGGAGGGGGGGGGGGATAAATGCTGAAAATTAAGTAGGGCAGAGATACCGTTGTTGAAAATTATTTTTTAAGGAACTTCTTAGGATATTTTGTCAGAAAGGAGATGGCACATATGTCCCTTCCTTGGTCATCTATTTCTACAACATGTCAACAGATGAGTTACTTTTTAGACCAATCTAGGATGAAATTTACCACTTTCAATTTAGATGTCTCAGAAAGAGTGTTTGCATAATCTATTTGATGATGTTGGGTAAAAAGGAGTTTTGTACTTGAGCAGCAGCAGCAAAATCAATAGGAATGGAGGGAAAGGAAAGTCTAAGTTTTAGTCTCAGTTAAAATGTAAGAAATGGTTAGTATGGAAATGGAACAAACAAAATGTTAAAAAGTTGTGATATTTATGTAGTTACTTACCAAGCACATCTAAATTAAAGTAACGAAAATATTTTTACAATCTGCAAGGCATGTCACAGCTTTTGAGGCACCCCTAATGTTTGGAAATTGAAAGTTGAAAAATTTGACACACTCTAAATATCGTAATAAACAATTCCTATTTTAGGTGAGCATGCTAATCAAGTTTATAGTATTAGTGTTGGGCACTATTAAAAAGATAACAATGTCCTTATTTCCACCTATAAGGGGAAGGCATGCTGGCTCAGCAGTTAAAGACAAGCCCAGGTTCGAGACTCAAGCACCGCACAACGGGGTGAGCTCCCGTTACTTGTCCCAGTTCCTGCCCACCTAACAGTTCAAAAGCATGCAATGCAAGTAGATAAATAGGTACCACTTCAGTGGAAAGGTACCATATTTTCCGGTGTATAAGATGACTTTTTAACACATGAAAATCTTCTCAAAAGTCGGGGGTCGTCTTATACGCCGGGTGTCGTTCTCCTGTAACCAGGCAGACCAGCCCGAAAGGCTCTGACAAGCCTTAAATGGCTCTGGCAATCCAAGCTCTGACGATCCCAGCTTTGCCTGCTAATCAGGCAACACAGTTGGGATCGCCAGAGCCATGTAAAAGAAAAAAAGTTTTCTCCCTCCAGCTTGCTTACCTTAGCTGCTAGTCGCAATGCTTGCCTTGCTTTGCTTGCCTGAATCCATTCCATCAGCAAGCAACTCCCTGCCTGCAATCAAACAGGCAGGGAATTGTGGACTTCAACTCCCAGAATTCCTCAGCCAGCAAAACAAAGCTGGCTGAGGAATTCTGGGAGTTGAAGTTTACTAGTCTTAAAGTTGCCAAGGCTGGAGACCCCTGTTCTATTGGGTAAGTTTTTTTCTCCTTTGGGAGCTTTAAAAAAAATAGTTAATTGGGGTTTTTTTTAGTTGTTCTTTTTTAGACCTAGCCATTTAAAGTTTAGGAAGTTTTAAATTTAGTTTTCATATAAAAATAAAATAAAATAAAATAATATTTGTGCAGCTTTCTGAGATTTAGTGTGTTTCTGTAGTGTTTCACTCTAACTACACAAACACACAAAATCTCACAAAGCTGTATGCGGAATTTTGTGTGTGTAAAGTGTGAAAGTTGTTTTTTTGGGCTTTTTGTGGCTGTGTGAGGTTCCCGCTTGTTGCAGGGGCCATTTTGGGTCTAGCACAGCTGCTTTTACATTGTGGGTGAGCCAGTTGTGTTGTGTTGTGTGTGTGTAAAGTGTGAAAGTTGTTTTTTTGGGCTTTTTGTGGCTGTGTGAGGTTCCTGCTTGTTGCAGGGGCCATTTTGGGTCTAGCACAGCGTTGGAAGAGGGGTAGTCTTATATGGCGAGTATAGCCCAAACCCTATATTTTAACAGGGGGTCGTCTTATACGCCCAGTCGTCTTATACGCCGGAAAATACGGTAAGCACATTCCATGTGCCTCGGCATAAAGTCATGCATGGTCTCAAACACACCCTTTATCTTTACTTTTTTCTACCTGTAAAATATCAGAATGTATGGGACTACCCAGTTATCCCTTTTTAAAAGTTTCAAATTACATAATATCCAGCCTTAGCACAGCGAAGACTGAGATCAAAAGACTGTGATTAGGAAATCGATTGTTAAGAGTCCCCTACAATTAAAGTGAATTTGATGACATCGCTGGATTATGTTCATTGCTGAAAACAAGTCCGCCTAATAGATATCAATATCTCTTGTTTTTCCAGACCCACCTTTTTGGGTTTTGGAGCAGGATGATCCAAATTGGTATAATTATGTATTACACGCACACGTGCTTTTCTGCTTGAATAAGTAGCTTTTTCATAACATTTTCATCCATATGAAATCAAAGGAGTGAGCAATTGAAGTTATTTCATGCTTGCAATTATGCCACAGAAAATAAATAAACAAGCTCTCCCTATTCATTTTGGCATATGAAAAAGCAGTTCTTTATTGTCTTCCTTCCAACCATGAAATGCAACTGAAAGTATTTTCTCAATCACAGGAAGTACTGACCCCCATTCTCCATCAACATCTGGGATGTTGCCAAATAGCTAACTCTGCTGGACTAGGGAAATCCTACCTATTCCAACCATAAAGAAGCTTGCCACCATATTTTTGTTAAAATAACAATGGAAAACAAGTATTTGAGGTGAAGGAATACCGAGGGTAGGGAGGAGGCATTTTAAAGCCCAATTTTCACATGCAGTTTCTATGTGCTATGAAATTCATGCCGTGCCTCAATAATTTTGCACGAATGAATATGATCATCCTTATACCCTATTTTTTGAATTCTAATATACTGAGATGCACAGAGAGACAGATACTTTTAATGCTTGTAAGGAAAGAAGGAAAGTCAAGGTTCAGAATTGCTATTAATTATTAGTGCATTTAAAAATTACCAACTTACTACAACTGAATGCAAACTTTCTGTTGTCAAGCAAGACAGTTTGAATTTTGCCCCATTTTACGACCTTTCTTGCAGCAGTTGTTAAGTGAATCACTGCAGTTGTTAAGTTAGTAACACGGTTATTAAGTGAATCTGGCTTCCCCATTGATTCTGTTAGAAGGTCGCAGAAGTTAATCACCTGACCCTGGACACTGCAACTTCATCATAAATACATGTCAGTCATCAATTTGTCTGAATTTTGATCAAATGACCGTGGGGATCAGTAGTGGGTTTCAAAAATTTTTACTACTGGTTCTGTGGGTGTGGCTTGATGGGCGTGGCATGGCTTGGTGGGCGTGGCTTGGTGGGTGTGGCAGGGGAAGGATACTGTAAAATCTCCATTCCCACCCCACTCCAGGGGAAGGATACGGTAAAATCTCTATTCCCTCCCCAATCCTGGGGAATGTTACTGCAAAATTCTCATTTCCTCCCAATCAGCTGGGACTCGGGAGGCAGAGAATAGATGGGGGTGGGGCCAGTCAGAATTTCTCTGAACTACTCAAAATTTCCACTACTGGTTCTCTTGCCACAGTTGTTAAGTGAATCACTGCATTTTTTTAAATTAGTAACATGGTTGTTAAGTGAATCAGAAGGTTGCAAAAAGTGATTACATGACCCTGGGATACTGCAACCATCATAAATATGAGTCAGTTGCCAAGCATCTGAATTTTGATCACATGACCATAGGGATGCTGCAATGGTCATATGTGTGAAAAACAGTCATAAGTCACTTTTTTTCAGTGCCGTTCTAACTTTGAATGGTCACTAACTGAACTGTTGTAAATTGAGGACTACCTGTATAATCCCAAAATTATTTGATTTCTGAACTCTCAGATACTTAGCTAGTAGGAATTTAAGGTCTATGATTAATGCTACATTAAGTACAATTTATATTAGATTTACGTTGAATACAATGTCATAAATATCAGGACAACCTGGAGGTAAAATCAGGGTAACCAGTATAACGAGGTTTTATTTTACTGAATGAAATGACATTGATTTCCAAACATTACTATTACTCTTTTCAGCTCTTGTGGCCTCAGGCCTGACTTTCCATTGAAAATGTTACTGTTAACGTCAGAGCCTAATATGACACCAGCCCTAAAGGAATACAAATCCTAAAATTTGCTTCTAGTTTCCTTAGAACTGGTAATTCAAAAGAAATCAAATATTACAAAATGGACCTGGTCCACAAGCAACAGAAATATGACAACAGGTAGCCCTCGATTTATAATTCAGCCCAAAGTTTCTGTTGCTAAGCAAGACAGTTGCTAAGTGAGTTTTGCCCCATTTTATGACCTTTCTTGTCACAGTGGTTAAGTGAATTTGGGTTCCCCATTAACTTATGTATAAAAAACAGTCATAAGTCCCTTTTTTCAGTGCTGTTGTAACTTTAAACAGTACTAAACAAATGGTTATAAGCAGTGATGGGATTCAAATAATTTAACAACTGGTTCTCTTCCCTAATGATTTCTTCCAACAACTAGTTCACCAAACTCCTCATAAAGTTAACAACCAGTTCTCCCGAAGTGGTGAGAACTGGCTGAATCCCACCATTGGTTATAAGTCGAGGACTATTTATATTTTACAGCCATTCAGTTAGAATCTTCGCAATCACAAGAAAAATAGGAATAGGAATAGGAGTAGGAGTAGGAGTAGGAGTAGGAGTAGGAGTAGGAGTAGGAGTAGGAGTAAGAATAGAATAGAATAGAATAGAATAGAATAGAATAGAATAGAATAGAATAGAATAGAATAGAATAGGTTGGAAGGGACTTTGGAGATCTTCTAGTCCAACCCCTCGCTTAGGCAGGAAACTCCATACCATTTCAGACAAATGGTTGTCCAATCTCTTCTTGCAAACTTCCAGTGTTGGAGAATTCACAACTTCTGGAGCAGTGGTGGGTTCCAACCAGTGTTACCACCAGTTCTCTTCACGCACACGCTTTATGCGTGATCGCTGCGCACATGCTCACTTCGCTCACGCGCCAAACTTGCGCTCCGCATAAGCGCATTAGATTTCTGCTGAGCTGAGGCACAGTAATCCACACTGCCGCGCCTATCAGATGGACTAAAAAACAACAAATAAAGGTAGGTATAATGCGGGGGCTGGCAGGAGGGCCCAGCTCACAGTCATAGAGAACCGGTTCGCTGATGTCACATCATCATCACTACCGGGCCGAACCGGGAGCAACCCACCACTGTTCTGGAGGCAAGTTGTTCCATTGATTAATTATTCTCACTGTCAGGAAGTTTCTCCTTAGTTCTAGGTTGCTTCTCTCCTTGATTAGTTTCCACCCATTCTTGTCCTGCCTTCAGGTGCTTTGGAGAATAGCTTGACTCCCTCTTCTTTGTGGCAGCCCCTGAGATATTGGAACACTCCTGTCATGTCACCCCAGTCCTTCTTTTCATTAAACTAGACATAAAAGCTATCACGCTTGGGCCCAGAATATGGAAAGACATTATAATTAATTTATATATAAGAATTAATGTTGGTAACATATTGGCCAAAATGACTCAATGAAAACCTCTAAGTTCAGAAACGATACTGGAAATGTACAACCTATTGCCTTTGTACCTTTGACTACAAAGAATCACCAGGTTGCATTTGTTTGAAATTGGATGTTGAGTTGGAGGGATTTTCACCAGATTGACATTCTCATTAATAATACTGCCCAAGGGAATCGGAAAGGCAACCCACAGTTTCTGAACAAAAAACATGGGAATGGAATCTATAATCCAGAATGATTCTACCTAGGAATGAGGAAGGAACCTGCATTTAATCTTCATAGCAGAGATTGCATTCAGAGCAGCTCCTGCTGCTTAATCCATAACTCCCAAAGCACAGCCTTTCTCTGAATGTGAGCAGCTCATGTAATTAAACTGGATCATTTTGTGTCTTGCTATGAAATGCCATACATGTGTGGTACATTACATAAAGGCTAACAAAAGATGCTTTCATTCCATTATGAATGGAAAGAGACCTAAGAACAGTAAGAAAATAATATGCCATTTTATTTCTAGGCTCTTGTTCCTAATTTGGGTCCGGAAGGGTAATTCAGTGGGTAAACACCTACTCTAACAGACGATCCCTGATTCTACCCTAACCATTTACTAGACTAGAGAAATTTGGTAGCATAAGAGAGTTATTGTCACACAAATATACCAAATCTCATTAGAAACGTGACAACTTCCAGATGTATGTAGACTTCAATTCCCACCACTCTCCAACAAGCATGACTATTGTTGAGAATTCTGATTAGTGAAATGTACATTTATTTATTTATTTATTTTATTTGTTTTAATTTCTATACCGCCCTTCTCCAATATAGGACTCAGGGCGGTGCACAGCCAAAGTAAAATCCAGACATAGAAAGATTAAAAAACTGATTAAAATAATTAAATAATTTGGCCATAATTAAAAACAGTTCCAATTTAAAATAGTTTAAAAGTTTGACTCAAGCCAGCCCAGCTAGTTGGAATAAATGGGTTTTCAGGGCCCGACGAAAAATCCGGAGGTCTGTTATTGTACGTAACTCTGGGGGGAGGTTGTTCCAAAGGGTGGGCGCCGCCACAGAGAAGGCTCTCCCCCTGGGGGTCGCCAGCCGACATTGTCTGGCGGACGGCACCCTGAGGAGGCCCACTCTGTGCGAGCGTACTGGCCGGTGGGAGGCTATTGGTGGCAGAAGGCGGTCTTGTAAATACCCCGGCCCTAAGCCACATGTAGAGAACCACTTCATATGCAAAGGAAGAATCAGATCCCCATTGAGATTTGAAGTTCACAGAATGGTTTCTCTGCAGGAAGTTCCTTAGCATCTCCTGTTAAGGATTTGGGCCATCAAAAACTCAGAGAATACCGGTAGCTACTGCAGGAGTTGAAATAAACAGCCATGGTTTGGAGCTTCATCAAGCCATCTTCATGTTTTCAGAGAAGCAGTCTTTGCATTCATAGTAACATTAAGCTTTGGTTTAGCCCTGGTTTGTGGCATAAATCACAGTGGCTGGGTTCACACATCAGGTGATTTACGGTGGCTTGTTTACCATGCTAACCAACAAGTCATATTAATAATTTAGTACTACATATGAAGCCAGCCACAGAACTGATTATGCTGAATAGGCCTGTTTGATTGATGAAAGAAATGGCTTACCTTAACACAGACTTCTGAATTATTTAATTCAAAACTCCTGATTATTTCTTTTTCTTACAATTTTTACAAAGCATCCAGCTGATAAAAAGGTAAAGGTTCCCCCGCACATGCGCGCTAGTCATTTCCGGCTCTAGGGGTGGTGCTCATTTCCGTTTCAAAGCCAAAGAGCCAGCACTGTCCAAAGACATCTCCGTGGTCGTGTGGCCAGCATGACTAAATGCCAAAGGCGCATGGAGTGCTGTTACCTTCCCACTAAAGGTGGTCCTTATTTTTCTACTTGCATTTTTTACGTGCTTTCAAACTGCTAGGTTGGCAGAAGCTGGAACAAGTAACTGGAGCTCACTCGGTTACGTGGCGCTAGGGATTCGAACCACTAAACTGCCAACCTTCTGATCAACAAACTCAGCGTCTTAGCCACTGAGCCACCGTGTCCCTGAACCACCGCGTCCCAGCTGATAGAGAGATCCAATTAATTCTCCTAACCCTATTTTTAAACATGAATCATTGTAAGTGCCACTCAGCTGGTCAACGAAAAAAATCTAATCTTTGCTGGCCCAAGATAATATTATAGTTGTTTTGACTCTCTGTTAATTAATGTATGATAAATAATAATACATTAATTATTCAAGTACAGGTTAAATTTGTATCTCAGCCTTCCTCAAAGGAGATGAGTATAGGATATCTTAATGGGCAGTACTCAATTCCCATTTTCCTTACACATCTTAAGAGACTGATGAAGTGAGTGAGAAGAACCAAGCAAGGGAATCTCTGAGTTTGATTTGGGTCATCTGAACAGATCTGAGACTTCAAAGAGCATCATGTAGTGTTTCCATTAGGCTGCCTAGAATTCATGGAAGAAGCAAAAACTAGAAGTTTCATTTTTTCCGTGATAGATATTAGGTATAGTTCTCAACTTATGACCTATGACCGACTATGCCATCTAGTCTGCAGTCCTGTGACCACAGGACTAAAAACATGTTCTTCAAAAGCTCCTTGTACTATTAGGAAAAAGATAGTCTTTGAAATGGTCATAATGGAGCCAATCCATTGTGGTCATAAGTTGAAACCATTGTAAAAAAAGGTCACGTGACTAGCCTGGTTTTACAACCTTTTTTGGTGGCCATTAAGCAAACAAGTGATTTTATCTTTTTCTTAATAGTACAAGGAGCTTTTGAAGAACACGTTTCTATTCCTGTTAATTTTTACTTTGTCATACACGTCATAACCTGTTTCTTTTGTTAGTGCCATCTCTTTCACAGTTGATCTTACCCAAATTTCAGTATTTTTCCCTTTTCCTTCCTTGATTGGAAGAGTGCTGATCAGCACAAAAAGATTCTTTGCTGTTAAGTACAACAGGAGTACAGATCAGAGGTGGGTTTCAGCAGGTTCTGACCAGTTCTGGAGAACCAGTAGCAGAAATTTTGAGTAGTTTGGAGAACCGGTAGTAAAAATTCTGATTGGCCCTGCCCCCATCTATTCTCTGCCTCCCAAGTCCCAGTGATTGGGAGGAAATGGGGATTTTGCAGTATCCTTCCCCTGGAGTGGGGTGGGAATGGAAATTTTACAGTATCCTTCCTCTGCCACGCCCACCAAGCCACGCCCACCAAGCCACACCCACAGAACCAGTACTAAAAAAATTTTGAAACCCACCACTGGTACAGATACAGCAATATAAGTCTGGTTTGGGAAGATGAAGCTAGAAGGTCTATGCAAATATCCCTAAATTAGGAAAAGGAAGTTAGTGCCCATGCCACTCTGTGTTACACTTTCATAAAATCCTTATCTTTAAAATAAAAAGACCACAACTTCTTATTTAATCCATGATATATGTAATTTGATTCTTTGAAATGAAGTTACAGTGTAATAGCTCTAAAACAAGGCTATAATCAAATGAATATAATTTCCATAGTATCTCCTTGGCCTATATTAATAAGAACCTTTAGTTAATAATATTTTGACCTGTGGAGTGACTCTGTTAATATTATCTCGGCAGAACATCTGCAATCAAATGCTGCTATTTAAAATATGTGCTTGAACAAACATGTGCCAGATGCAGCACTCAGTAGATATGATTGAGCAAGCAGTGGATAAATGTAGGTGTTCTAGAACTTACATCAAGAGTGCTAAATAGGCAGTTGGACTCAGGGCTTAAGAGAGTTCCACATTGGAAAATATGTAAGGATCAGTTAAACATAAGGTGGTACCCTGATACTCAACTGCTTCAAAACTTGTCGAATTTGGTATTCGACGCATTTTGACGTGAAAACGTTGTCCCAGTACTCGTTGTTTGTTTGGTTCTTGAAACACTGTGATAGGAAATGGGGGATGGTCACGGAGAACAAACAGGTATCAACCATGCCAGGAAGTTTGCTGCAAAAGGAAAAGGGGCACGGCTGCAGAAAGTGGACAGGAAGTTGGCCAAGCTGGGAAGGTCACTAACTTAGGAAAAGAGACAGGAAGTCATTCTCAGTTGAAATAAGGTCACACAGTAAGTCACATGGTTTGTTTGCCACTTGTTTTTAATACTTGTTTCACCTCCCGAAACCAATTAACGATGAGGTACCACTGTACAATATTTTGAAACAAAATTTATTATACATTTGTAGATTCAGAGAAAATGAATAATAAAGTGAATAGGCTGAAATTATAGAATTTACATGAATATGGAATTAAAGGTTGTTTGCTGAATGCAACAATAACAATATATACTAATCTATAGTGCTTTATAGCATATTGCCCTCAACAATTTGGATCATTTTACCAACCTTGGAAGGATGGAAGGCCAAGTCAACCTTGAGCTGGTCAGGACCAAACTCCTGGCTATAGGCAGAGTTAGCCTGCAATATTGCATTCTAACCACTGTGCCACCATAGCATTTAAGAGATGTATATGATAGAAGCAAAGGATGCATGAGACTATATGGAATGCTTAGTACATGGTTTAATGCTGAATAGGGAGTAGATAAAGAAATATGATTCCTCCAGATCCCCTATTACTTAATATATATCACTCATGCCTTCGTCATCTCTCAGATGGATTATTGCAATGTGCTTTACATGAGGCCCTTGAAGAATATTTGGAAGTTACAATTGATATGGAATGCAATGGCATGGACAGTTCTAGAGGCTCTTAGGGTGGCATATGTAAAACTGCTGCCAGTTTTAATGAAAGATGGTTTAATGAAGTAGAATTACATGGGTTCTGACCACATGGAGTTGAGAGTGAGGGGTTTTTATACCTTCTCTTGGACTTTGAACTTGAGCTTCCTGTTCCTGTGCAAGAACATGTATTCTATTGGCTGTTGTAGGGGTCATAGCTGCCTCTGTAGATTATCTGAGCTAAATTTGGTTGAAGTTTGGAGGGTGATGCAATGTCCTTAGGAGATTGTTCAATGTGGTGAGCTCTGCTTCTAGATGGTAGTGGGCTAATCCTACCTTTGTTCAGACCTTGCTGCAGGCAGTAATGGATTACCAAATCTGCATTTCTAAAAGCTGGGCTCAGTTTAGTATCTGCTTGGGGGCAGGGAGAATTTCTGTCTCCCTTAGTATTTTTATTTCTTTTATAGGAAATATTTTATCCTGCCTTTTTAAATATTTCTCAAAATATTTCATTCTTCTAGGAGGGGGTGGATGTTAACTTACTTTTCTTTTCTTTCTACATATACCTTAATTAAATCTTACCTGTTTGGAGTTTCAAGATAAGGATTCTCTTTCACCCTCTCCTTTCCTTAAAAGAAACAGTTGTCAGTAATAAGAGTTAGGCATTTTCTGGAAGGACCAAAGCTAATTAAAACCCCTTACAATTGTTATTTTATGCGTCTTCTTTGGAAATACATCTATATCTTCTTCCTGGTGAGTGATAATAGACACCAACAACAGCACTGCTTTTATTTGTCCCTCTTCCACTTATTTTAACAATCTTTTCTCTACAGAATCACCATATCCAGTCACTTGGACTTCCAAGTAATTTAAGTAATTTTAACTCACAGTGTAGCTTCTTCTTTTTTACTGCTTCTATTGCCCTTAAATAAATGATACCTTTCAATCACTACATTTCAGCCATAAGGGAATTCTGCTATATCTGTTTGCGGGTTTCTGAGATACATTTCTTGGGCCACTGAGGAAAATAATATAATCTGATTATATAGTAATCTGATCCAGGACTGGAAATGAAATCATAAAGTTTTTAAATTCAGTTAGGCCTGCCTTGGCATATACTTTTCCCCAATAGCCAGGGGCCTATGTGAACCCCTCAAACAAGACATGAAGGAAATTAAAGGACATTTTTTTTGTTATTACATAGTACAGGAGTGTCAAACTCGATTCCATTTGAGGGCCGCATCAGGGTTGTGTTTGACCTTCGAGGGCTGGGGGGGGGGGTATGGCCGGTATGGGCGTGACACAGGACTCATGTCAGGGTCACCTGTGGTGGCCAAGTGCTAAGGCAGGACTTTCCTGATACTCTCCCTCACTCTCTTTATAATCTCCTTCCTCCTTCTTTCCTTCTTTCTTTCTTTCTTTCCTTCCTTCCTTTTCTTCTTTTTCCTTCCCTCTTCATTCTCCTTTCTGTTCTCTTTCCCTCTTTCCTTATTTTTCCTTCCTTGCTCTCTTCCAATCTTCCCTTCTTTTGCTTTTTCTTTGTCTTTCCTCTTTCCGTTTCTCCTTTCCTGTCCCTTCTTGCATGCTCAAATGCAATAGGGGAAACATTATTTCTTTTGTTTTGTTTTTAGTTTGTTTTGATAGCCCTCTGCCAGCGAAAACGGAGCTGGAGGTGCACATGTGCCCCCCCCACCCTGGCAGAGGCACCGCGTGCCAGTCCTTTATTGTTTCCAGGTCAGCCCTGAGGGGCCAGATCTAAGCACCCCCCAGGGGCGGATCTGGCATGTGGGCACCCCTGGCATAGTACATGCTAATCAATGTCATACTGACCCAGATTAGTATTTTGAATTCTGTACAGAACATAGAAGGCCAGTGTAACTATCTATATTACTAGCCATTAGCAATTTTATTCTCCCTTAACTTGTCAAAACCATCCTAGTCATTAGCACATTGTTTAACATCTCTTTGCCTTTTAGATGCAAAGTAGGTATACATAACTCTAGAAAATGAATAAAAATTACTTGATTTTATTCACATGTCACGTTGTAGTGGACACACTGCATTATCTTTATATCTCTGCCTCAAGTTGATATCTGAATTTCAAAGTCACATGAATCATCTTTAAGCTAACACGTTAAAACTACAGGACATAATAATTGGATGAGAGAATAATTATGAAATCCCTTAATTAGTTAGCAAGGCATTCCTGTGAGCAAGACAGGTGTATGCCTTAGGTGATCCAACATTCTTTAAATTACCCCATTGTTCAAAGTTGAGGAAATCATCTACTTCATTGAATTTTCAAGTAGCAACTTGTAAATTCGATAATTGACATGAAAATGACTCAGTTTTCTCAGAAGGGTATATTTGAACAGATGTATCCATGCATATATACTCTGTGTGTGTGTTTCTATGTGTGCATATGTATATGCATATGTGTATGTATATGTTTGTGTTTATGAGACAATGTAGACTCCTGCCAACCACCTAAATTAGTCCCTGCAATTTCCTTGGCAAAGTTTTTGGGAGTGGTTTGATAGAGAGAGAGATAGATAGATAGATAGATAGATAGATAGACAGACAGACAGACAGACAGACAGACAGACAGACAGACAATTTGATTTTCAGTTTTGATGATGACTGGATTTAATGGCTGCATCTACCAGTGTTAATATTTATCTATTTGAATTGTGTTTACAGAACACACCTTAGTCTGGTTAAATATCTAGCAGTTGCATTTTCACAGGATGTTAAGCTTGGTTAGCTGCTTTATATTATAACACGTTGGGTGAACCAACGTATAGATCAAAAGTATTGTGTAAACCAGGGGTGGGTTCTATTTACCTTCACTACTGGTTCGCAACGGGGCCACGTGCACATGCTTGCTTCGTTCGTGCATGCACATGCTCTTCTGCCCATGCGCAGAACCGTTCTGATGAAGTCGGGATTGGTGAGCGGAGCCTCCTGCCAGTTTTAGTACCGGTTCTATAGAACTGGTCCGAACCGGGGGCAATCCACCACTGGTGTAAACCCAGAAAATGTGTGAATTCAGTAGACCAGTTAAGTAAGTTTGTGTGAATTCAGCTATAATATAAACTGCCCAATGAGCATTTATTGGATAAATTAAAAAGAAATAAATCCCAAAGTTTTCTATTGGATCACAGAAACCTAATGCAGTAGAAACATATACATTATACAGTTTACATAAGTGGGGGAGAATAGACTTAATTTTCCTCCCAACTTTGCTAATGATTTGGCTTTATGGCCTCTCTGTTTATTATTCTTCAGTTAATCAACCATAATCTAATTTCAAAAACAAAAGAGTATTTATTTCAAAATAGTGGTAATATTTATGATAAAGTCAGCTGGTTCCCACTTCCAGATCATGTCTTCCTTAGAAGACAGCTAGCTGCACCTTAGCAACGTTGGCTGATTTTGAAAATGTAGGAGGATTTTTTTTTTAAATCATAATGGACTGAATTTGCCAAACACCGTGAGTCATAAATCATGCTTTATTAATTACAGCGGCTGGTTTCATGCATCACTTACAGCCAAAGTTTGATTGGGAGTTGGTTAGAAGATGGGTAACTATACAAATGTAACAAACAAGCAAAGAAATGAAATGAAATAAACCAAATTAACCATTTTTCCATGAGCAAAAGGTCACCAGAATAAAAAGATCCTGGCCATATTCCTAAGGAAGATTGTCATGCAAGAGAATCTTACAGTTGTTTCGTTAGGAAAAATGTGATTAATGCATCTCAACGTGTACAGAATGCTATTCTTTCAGAACTTTATATTAGAACCAGTCCCATCAATTCTTAATTGAGATTTGAATCCCAGCTTTGTTCTGCTCCTAAAATCGAATGATGCAAGACAGAGAAGACCTTCTGAAAGTAACGGCTGTATAGTAAAAATGTTTCCAAAATGCATCTTGTTAGAAGGATATGTAGGAAGGTAGCACCCACCCCACTTATAGGAAAATAAGATATTTTAGGAAATATTAAAAGGGCAGGATATGTCCCCTAAAAGAGAAGCAGAAACTCAGCCTCCCCACCTTTGTCAATAGGCCATTAAGGCCTATGTCAGTCTATTCTACATAACAAAGATCTACCTGATCCAGGCAGAACCATGGTAGGAATTGCCCAAAAATCTTTCATTACATCATCACCCAGCAAGGCTCAACCAAGCTTGGGACTCAAAACACAACCTACAAAGTTGCATGGCCCCATGGGAGTCTGACAACCAATCAGAATACAAGCTCAAATTCAAAAGCCCAAAGAAGGCATAAAACCCAGGCACTCTCAGCATCTCCTCCCTTTTTTCTTTGCCCAAGATCTTCAAGGCATGTGCTCCTGTTCATCAATAAACCTTTCCAAGCAACTTCCATGAACCCAGTGTCTTTTTCTCCACTTGGAACTGAACCCAGAAGGACATTTCTTCCAACAGATAAAAAAAGCTCCCTCTGTTGGGATTCCTTCATTCCCTCTCTAATCATTTTATCCTGCTGATTATGGGCCTGCCCAGGTTAAACTAAAGCTTTTTAAATTTTTGGATTCCAGCCTACATATGCTTTTGCTTCTCTCCAACTGTGAAACCTCAGCCCCAAGGCTAAAGTAAAAACTCCTGTATTTTTCTCCCTAGTGTATTAACTCATTTGACATTTGCAGCAGAATTACATCAGTTGGGGATAAAGTTCTCTGTACAAAACAAGTTAGACAAGTGCATGCGTTTGTGCCAAAGGTTCATTGGAGTTTGTAGGGCTCAGGAACAAATTTCTTGGAAACAAATTTATTTATTTATTTGTTTGAAAAATGTATATAGCTGCCTATGTTATGTAAAGCAGGCAACAAAATGCTTACAACAAATAGACAAATAATAAAAACACAAAATAAAAACTCGGCCACACCACCAGTGTCCTTGGTTTACGACCACAATTGAGCCCAAAATTTCTGTTGCTAAGTGAAACAGTTGTTAAGTGAATTTTGCCCCTTTCTTGACAGTTTTTAAGCGAATCATTGCAGTGGTTAAGTTAGTAACACGGTTTTTAAGTACTGAACTATTGTAAATTGAGGACTACTTGTATTATCTGGAAAAAGGTATTATCTCACCAAGTGCATGTGTTTGTGCTTTTGTAGGGCCCAACAAAAACTTCCTGGAAACCAATTTATTTGTTTGTTTATTCGTTTGTTTGTTTTTGAAAAATCTACCTACATTATGTAAAGCAAACAATAAAACCAGGGATAAAATGCACTTATCTTCGCCATCGGATTGGAAATGTGAGCAGGCGTGCTTGCTACGCATGCACGCGCCTCTTCTGCGCATGTGCAGAGGGTCAAAAACGGGATGTGATGATGTCCTGGTGAGTGGGTAGAGCCTCCTGCTGTCGGCCCTACCAGCTCACATGAGCCACATGAGATAGATCTAGCCGGATTTCACATACATTTATGAACTATATATTGTACTGCAAACAAATCAAATCAATATTATTTTAAGACAATATTGCCTTACAGGACTCAACAAAATACAGAATAGAATAGAATAGGATAGAATAGAGTAGAGTAGAGTAGAGTAGAGTAGAATAGAATAGAATAGAATAGAATAGAATAGAATAGAATAGAATAGAATAGAATAGAACAGAACAGAATTCTTTATTGGCCAAATGTGATTGGACACACGAGGAATTTGCCTTTGGTGCATATGCTCTCAGTGTACATAAGGAGAATAAAATACATTCATCAAGAATAAAAATATACAACACTTAGTAATAGTCAAGGTTACTAATAAGCTATCAAATCGTACTAGGAAACAAATAAAAACAATATAATTGAAAGATATATCTCAGTAAATTATTTCATAGTGTTTTGGAAATTAGTTGTTAAGCAGAATGATGGCATTCGGGAAAAAACTGTCCTTGTGTCTAGTTGTCTGGTGTGCAGTGCTCTATAGCATTGTTTTGAGGGTAGAAGTTGAAGCAATTTATGTCCAGGGTGTGAGGGGTCTGTAGATATTTTCTCAGCTCTCTTTTTGACTCGTGCAGTATACAGGTCCGCAATGGAAGGCAGATTGGTAGCTATTGTTTTTCCTGCAGTTCTAATTATCCGTTGAAGTCTGTGTCTGTCTTGTTTGGTTGCAGAGCCAAACCAGACAGTTATGGAGGTGCAGATGTCAAACTCAATAATTCTTCTGTAGAACTGAATCAGCACCTCTTTGGGCTTTAATTTAACTACTTTAATTTAATTAATTAATTAAATTAAATTTATTATAAATTTATTACTACTGTAATGAGGATGCTTTTCCTTAACTTTGTTAGGACAAATATTATTCTAATTCTCTCATTCTTCATGGCTCTTCCTTGCAGTAATGAATATTATATTAACTTGGCATGTGGCAGAGAGCATTATGGTTATACATATACATTATATTTCCTTCAATTCAATGGGACTGATTTCCAGGTAGTGTTTATCATATTGCAACATGAACCAACGAAACATTTGTTAACCAAATTGCTACTGAATTTCTGTCCTTACGGCACAGTGTCTTTGCAAAAAGTGCCTTAAGACAGCAACATTATATTGTCACTTGAATAGGTATAGCAAACAACATTGAAAAAAGAAAAAGGAACTCTATATTTTCCCTTTCTCTCCTATCTACATTCCTTAGAATTTTTCCACTCCAGTCCATTAAAACATAATTGAATTACACTTATTTTTTAAAAAAATCATTATAAAGAAACAGCATCCACAATAGAGGAGATGCTGTAAGGTTTCCTTCCAGCCTAGCTTAATTACTGACCATTTCATGGACTCATCCATGTAGTTTTTGGCCACAGAATCAGATGTGCTTAATCACTGTCTTTCTCTCTCTATTTTTTCTCTGCTTCCTAATCTGATTTACAGCCTTGGTATTTCTTGGAGCAATCTTATGCGGTTAGACTTGATGCTGTTCAGCTGCTCTGAGCAAACATACAGACAGCCAGATGTTGCCACCTGCTGTAAAATCACCAAGATAGACACAAACAGAGAGAAACTCACAAACTGCATCGAAGGGAAGGCAAAACCAGAAGTCTACTGTAGGTAGCAAAAGTTCATTAGATGATTAAGAGAGTCACAACAGACATGGTCACGCAATCTATTCATCCTTGGTTAATTGTACTATATTTTACTTCATTGAACCAATTTTCTTGGTTCATGGAAATCAAATATTAACTGTGAAAGTTCAAGGTACTTCAAGGTAGTTCTAACTTTGTACCTACTGTATGCTTGGTGGAGGGATAGAGGACCCATGAAGCAATAGGGATGAGTGCATGCCAACCATTAAAGGTAGGACTAGGGCAGGGGTCAGCAACCTGTGGCTCTGGAGCCGAATGTGGCTGTTTCACCCCTCTGCTGCGGCTCCCTGTCACTCAAAATATGCGTCACAACCACCAATGTGTGACACCCGCCGGCACGCAATTATTGAGCTTTTCAAACCCCAGTAGGCCAACCATGGATAAATCCAAGAAAAGAAAAGTTTCAGAAGAAAACAGAACATTTAATTCAACTACATTTGCTAGTTGAATCAGATCACTTGAGATTCAGATGCTTGACAACTGGATCATATTTATGACGGATTCAGTATCCCGGGGTCACGTGATCACCTTTTGCGACCTTCTGACAAGCAAAGTCAATGGGGAAGCCAGGTTCACTTAACCAGGTTACAGCTTATCAAGTACAGTGAGATTCACTTAACAATTGAGGCAAGAAAAGTTGTAAAATGGTGCAAAACTCACTGAACTGTTTCACTTAACAACAGAAATTTTGGGCTCAATTGTGGCCATAAGTCAATGACTGTATTGCGCAAACTCAGTCTTCTTGGTAATGGCAATATTTTATGCACCCATCAAATTTATATGGCCACCCATCTCCTGAAAAGTGAATGGTGTACAGCAATCAGATAAACACATAAATACAACTATCATATAAAAATATAAGTATCAGTATTAAATATTATTAAAAGCAAAATATGCAAACCCCAGGCAAAGAGAGGATGGAAATATCCATCTCATTTGCGATCTTCTGCCAAGCAAAGTCAATGGGAAAGCCAGATTTACTTTAACAACCATGTTACTGATTTAAGAACTGCAGTGATTCACTTAACAAATGTGGCACAAAAAGTCGCAAAATGAGGCAAAACTAACTTCACAAATTTCTCACTTAGTACCATAAAATTTGGCCGTAAGTGGAGGACTACCTCCTCCAGATGGAAAGTTGATAAAGAAAGAAACAAAGATAATGAAAGAAGTTTTTCAAGTTTGGTAAAAGTCAGAAATTCTAGTCAACTGTAAGCATTATGTCCTCGACTTTGAAATTTTTGAGGAGTTAGGATTATATCAGTTTTGGAGTGTTGCTACAAAATTATTTTGAAAAATTTGAAAAGTAGTATTATTCCTTATGTTAAGGAGTGGACTTAAAAGAAATGTAATTCCCATGTTCAGACAACTGAAAAGAACATTGAACAAAAAAACTTGACACAACATGTTTCCTTCTGGCACAGATTTAATGACTTTTGATAATAAGTACCATGTATTATTCTCATATATTTAGACATGAAAACTTTCCTTTTTTTTTTTGTTCCTAGCACTTTCCCATAAGGGTGGGATCCACTTTTTTCAGATCAACTGAGTGTTGATCCATAGGTTGGGGCAGGAATTGATCAACCAGCTTGTCACATGAATATGATGTTATAAGCTGAGAGATAGCAACTGGCCCAAAGTCTCCCAGCCAGTTTCATACCTAAGGCAGGAGTAGAACTCAGTGTCCTGACACTGAGTCATGCCTAGCTTTCATGCCTAAAACAGGACTAGAACTCACTGTTTCTTGATAATTGGCACAAAGTCAATTTTCATGACTAGGGTGGGACTAGAACTCCCGGTCTCCTGGTTTCTAGCCTGTGTCTTAACCACTAAATCAAACCGGCACTGTTTACAAACTTGTATGTATTGTTTAATATTTGATGAATATGTGATAGGGGCAGATAGTTTACAATCCCATTTTGTTGGTTACGTTCAGTTTGTTCATATTTTCTTTTCTTTTTTATATGTTTTCTTTCGTTTTTTGTATTTTCTTTTATTTTGTTTCTTTCTTTTATTTTTTTTGGTTGTTTTTTTAATTAAAGAGTTTTACCCAAAAAAATTTTTTTTTACACATATTTCCCCATCCCCCCCTCCCTTCCTTACCCCCCCCCCCCGAACTTCCCAGAACAAAATACAGGATATAACAATTGACAATCATATACTAAACTAAGCTAACTATCTATGGATTCCTATCCCCCCCTTCACACTTTAACCCCCTTTTTACTTAACTAAATATGAATACTCTTAATTTTTCTATTCATTCATAAGCTTTTTATACTTTTTTGATACTTTTTGATACTTTTTAGTCTGACATTTGTTTTGAATATAATCGATCCATCTTCTCCATTCCGATATATATCTTTCTTGTGAATGATCTTTCATATAAGCTGAAATTTTCCCCATTTCTGCTAAATTCGCTACTTTTTTTTTTTTTAAATTTGATTTTTATTATAACACACAGTGATACATTCGGTACATTTTCGGTTCATTGGTGCAATTATATACATATATACATCTATATACATTATTACTTGTCTTTTATTTGATATTGTTTCTTAAAGCTAGATTTAATTTCAAAACACTTAAGGATAATAGTGCTCAAATCTCTAAGACTAAATATACTATTCATATTAATTTTGTTAATTAATTAATATTTAATCTCTATTTCCTTCTTTATTTCTTTTCCCCATCCATTTGTACCACATGTCCCACATGCTATAAAATTCCGAATCTTCTCTGTCATTAATTTCTAAAGTCAATTTGTTCATTTCGGCGCACTCCAATATTTTTCCAATAACATGTTCTTGAGGTGGTATTTGTTTTTCTTTCCAATACTGGGCAAAGGAAATTCTAGCAGCTGTCAGAATATGTATAATTAAATACTTTTTTCTTTTTTGCATATTCAGTTTTCAAAATTCCCAGGAGAAAGGCTTTTGGTTCGAAATCAAAATTTTCTTTTATTATTTCACTAATCCACATCCGTATCATCCTCCAGAATTTTTGTGCCTGATTACATGTCCACCAGCAATGATAGAAAGTACCCTGCTGATGGTCACATTTCCAACATTTAGGACTCGAATTGGGGTAGATCTTCGCTATCCTAGCTGGGGCCATATGCCATCTATAAAACAGCTTGTATTGGTTTTCCTTGTAAGCCGTCGCCTTTGTCATTTTGAGATTATTATTCCATATTGAATCCCATTTGTTCAGATTTATATTATGTCCTATATTTTTGGCCCATGCTAACATCGGTTCTTTAACTACTTCCTCTGCCATATCGTACTCCAATAAGTAATTATATAATTTAGCCAGAATTTTGTCATCCGTACCCATCCATATCTTGTCAAATCCATTTATGCTCGTTTCAATGCCAAATTCCTCCTTATCTTTTTTATATCTAGATTTAATTTGGTTATATGGCCACCAGTCTATGGAAATACCTTGTTCCATCAATTCTTCCCTTGTTTTAAGGTTCCCTCCCCCATCTAATAATTCATTGTATCTGACCGTTTTACCCATTTCTAATATATTTGGATATATTATAGCCTCCATGGTGGAAAGCCATCTCGGAATTTTCCTATAGTGCTTCTGTCTCGTCTCTCCCCATATTTGTATCAAGATCTCCCTTATTTTATGCCTATGAAAATAAGTTTTTGTCTTCTTCCCAGTATCCCAGAGATATGCATACCAGCCCTTCTGGAGATCGTGCCCTTCTAAAGTTAACAGTCTTTTATTTCTCAGGGTTGCCCAATCTTTCAGCCATACTAGGTTTGCAGCTTTTTGATATAACTCCCATTTAGGTAATCCGAAACCCCCTCTTTCCTTCTTGTCCTGTAAATTCCTAATTGCTATTCTTGGTTTCTTTCCCTCTCAAATAAATTTCCTGATGATGCTATTGAGCTCCAAAAATAATTTTTTTATCTAATTTAACAGGGACTGTTCGGAATAAATACAATAACTTGGGTAATATACTCATTTTTATTGCCGCGATTCTACCTAATAATGATATCTGTAGTCTTCCCCACTTTTCCAAATCCTGTTTAATATTTCTAATCAATGGTAAATAATTATCCTCTCTGAGGGCCGAGCACCTTGATGAAATCCAGACCCCCAGGTATTTTACCTTCTTGGAGGTTTGGATCTCCATTGATTCTTCCAGTACTTTTTTCCTTACCTCCGTCATATTTTTTGTTAATAATTTAGTTTTGGATTTATTTAATTTAAGGCCTGCTACCTCCCCGTAATTGCCCAATTCTTCCAAAATTTTAGTACCTGATTCTAATGGTTCTTCCATGATTAATGTAAAGGTAAATTCGCTACTTTTAATGTCCATTCTTCAATAGTAGGCAAATCTTCCTTCTTCCAATATCGCGCCACCAAAAGTCTAGCTGCAGTTATTAAATTTAAGATCAGTTTAGTCTCTATAACTGTACAATCTGTGATTATACTCAACAAAAACAACTGAGGAGTAAACTTTTATCTTCTTTTTAAGGATATTTTGGATAATCCACCATATTTTAATCCAAAATGCTTTAACTTTTTTACAAGTCCACCATATATGATAAGTGGCATCATCACAATTACATTTCCAACACTTAGATTGCAAATTCGGATACATACAAGCTAACTTTTTAGGATCTAAATGCCATCTATAAAACATTTTATAAAAATTTTCTCTTAAATTTTGTGCTTGCATAAATTTCACATTTCTAAACCATATTTTTTCCCAAGTTTCCATCATTATTGGTTCCTGAATATTTTGTGCCCACTTTATCATGCAATCCTTAACTAATTCCGTTTCTGAATCTATTTCTATCAATATATTATATAATCTTTTTATATGCATTTGGCCTTGATCTCTAATTTGTTTTACCAAATTTTCCTCGTTCTGCATGATACTGTATTTTCTTGTTAGGTGTTAAAATAAAGGTTAAAATAAATAAATGGGGAAAAACAGATGGTTGCCGAACAAATAACCATCCTTTCTACTCATTCTTTTACAGGCTTCATTTAATTGAGGACTTTTATGTCCTTGCTTCTCATTAGCAACTGCTTTCTAAATAAAAGCTCTTCTTTCCTAAAAAGCATAAATGGCATCTGATCATGCATTTCTTCCATGCTGGTAAGGGCAAAAGGATCTGTGAGTGAGATGGGTGGCCTCTAAATCTGAAATATAAATAAAATAAAACAAGGCTGGGCAGGAAGGCAGCCTAACTAAAGAAGGGATTTCAGAATTAAACACTAAAATAGACTGTAGCGAGTAATTGTTGTACTGTTGCCCTAATACAGTATGCATATGAATAAATGTTTAGACAAGTGCCGAATGATAAGAACTCATAGATCAGAAGACATTCCAGAACATTCCACTTTCACAAAATGTTATTGCCAGGCTAATACCAATCCTGCCAGTACTAAAAGAAGAATTCCTTATTTTACAAGGACACATGCAACTGGAGAATGGAATGTAAAGAACGTGAATCACAGAGAAATTTATGCTGAATTTTGATTAGAAATAAAAATAAGAGTTGGAAGGGACCTTGGAGGTCTTCTAGTCCAACCCCCTGCTCAAGCAGGAAACTCTATACCATTTCAGACAAATGGTTGTTCAATCTCTTCTTAAAAATTTCGGGTTGGAGCATTCCCAACTTCTGGAGGCAAGTTGTTCCACTGGTTAATTGTTCTGTCAGGAAATTTCTCCTTAGTTCTAGGTTGCTTCTCTCCTTGATTAGTTTCCACCTATTGCTTCGTTTTCCTGCTTTCAGATGCTTTGGAGAATAGCTTGACTCCCTCTTCTTTGTGGCAACCCCTGAGATATCGGAACACTGCTATCATTTTTATTACCCAAAAAATCAAAACAGAGCAATACATCCAACAACAGTACAATAAAAGCTTTCATTACAGGGATTTTACATAAGGATGAAAAGAAACTCAAAAATAAAAATGAGGGGGGAACGGATACATTTAATATTGATATAAAAGTAACTTATACATTTATAATAGATAACATATTGAAAATAGGAAGATGTGTTAGATATGTTCACTGCCTTGAGTTATTTGTATAAATAATAAAGGCAGGATAATAAACAATAAATAAATTTGAAATGTAAAAGTATAGACAGACACAAAGGTTGAAAGCCATAGCAACAAAAAGGACATGATTTGATTTGATTCAAATGATTTAATCTAGACTGTCACTAACAAGCAAGAACAAGGAAAAAAACCAACAAACTGAGAAATGTTTTTAAGAGCAGAATGATCACAAGAAATTTTAACTGAGACAGGGATACTCAGCCAAGGGTACTTATAGTCACTTGGTGTCAAGACATTCTGATTTCTTTCAAACCCAAAACAAATGATCACGTTCTGGAACATCTGCTGAACAAGTTTGAATTGGCTGTGGCCCAACAGAAACAAAGCCAGAAACATTTTGGTTCCTCCAGATTTCTGATGAAATAAAGGTGTTCGATATAAAGGTGTAATTGATTTTATAGTCTGGTTTGCAAAACTTCTTCTCTACAACAACAACTCCTGGGATGCCCAGTCCCAGGAGATATTGATAAGAGGAAAAAGAGGTTTGTTGTGCGCCATCCAGTTTCACTTCTGGTGTGATGGGCCGCTAAATCCATTTGATAAATAAAATATTCCACCAGCTTAATATTTACCCCCCCACACACACACACACCAAGCCACACCCACAGAACCGGTAGTAACAAATTTTACATTTCACCACTTCTATAGACTATAAATATTTGCTTTCTTTCTTAAAGGAAAGCCTTTGATTATGTAGGTCATGCCATAATGCGAGTCTATTAAGGTTAACGGGTGTGCCGAAACTTCTGATTTTGATCTTGAACCTGAAGAACTTTTCAGAAGACATGACAAACTATTTAAAGGCTTGGAGAACTGATATGGTTCAGAAGGGAGGAAGACACGTGGATGCATATTAATCCCGTTTAACTTATCTAGTAAATAAGGAGGTTGGTACGGAGTTCCCCCACCCCCCCCAAATCATGTTGTTCTGGAAGAACCATGCTTTGCGTTCCATTTTCATTCCCAGTGCATTTGGTTGGGAATATCCTGGCCAGAAGGATACATTACTGTTGTAACTTCAAAAAGTCACTAAAAGAACTGTTTGGAACTGTACTTAAGGATCGGAGGGCACTTTATGTGGTCAACCCTCAGATCACATAGCTCTGTTTGGGATCACAAAATATTATTGGCCTCTACAGTATTGGCCAATGTCTGTGGAGATTCTCAATCATCCAGGCCATGGATGTCTCAAAGATGCTTTTCCTGGTTTTTTTCTTGGTTTTTACCTTGAAAACGTTTCAATTCTCTTTTGAAATGGAGATAAAAATGAAACCAAAATTTTTCCTTTTGAGACTAATGCAAAAAGAACTGGAGAAAAAATTTGGAACTTTGTCATTATATATGTTGATAGTAGCAAGACCATTGCATGCGTAAAAATGGAAGGACACTTCAATTCCTACTGTGGACGAATGGTTGCAGAAGTTGATGGAGTTGGCTGAAATGGCAAAATTGACTACTTTGATTAAAGAAAAGAACATAAGTACTTTTGTTTTCACATGGAGACCGATTCTGAACTTCATGCTTGAAGTGGAAAAGAATGAAACTTTGATTTTGGGTTTTACCGAGTAGATAGATAGATCTTTACAGAAATGGCTTGTTCATATTATTGTGAAAAAGCAAAAAGTTGTGATTTGATGTTAATGATTATTTTATTGCAGGAGTTGGAAATCAATGCTTCTTTTTATTTTCTTTTTTTCTTATCCTTCCTCACTTCTCTTCTCCCTTTTCCTCCCAACTGCTTTTCTATTTACTTTTCTATTTTGTATTATACAATATTTTATAACTCAATAAAAATATTTAAACTGCAAAAACATTTTGCTTCTCATCCGAGAACTGAAGAAGCTTTTTGGATGAAAAGCAAAACATTTTCAAGGAAAAAAAACAACAAAATCCAGTTGCCTTTTGGAAAAGAATTATATTTAAAACAATATTCAGGAGACAGTGGCCATTATCTGAAGAAAGAACTGGGCATTTCTAACTCTCTGGCTCCTACAAGTGGATTGTTAATGCATTGTGCCTTTTTGTTTCAGAATGCACTTGTGGATAGCATTAAAAGAATTCTGTGGGGCTTGAAAGGGAATTATAGGTCAAAGAGCAGTGAAGGAGAAAGTAAGTCTAGTATAAAACAGGAGAAAGTCCTTATGGTTTTGAGAAGGTGATTCCAAGCGTAAGCCACCTGTGTTAAATTTTGTTAAGGTGCTGGATTAGAACAGGAAGTGTTAGGAAACCCAGATTTAAATCCACTGTCAGCCATAGAAACTCACTGAGTAATTTTGGGCCACTCTCAGCCCAACTATTTCACAGGACAGTTGCTCTTCATTTAAAAAAAAGATCTCCAAATCAGATCCCTTGAAGAAAAGCAAGATGTAGACTATAAAGCAGGGGACAAAACTGAAAGAATATTTTAGCAGGGGGTGGGCGGGATGGAGACCATCAAGGGGAAATCTCCAGGTAAAAATAGACCAGAAAGGAGCTGATTTATAATCTGGGGTTCTTGGATTCACAGCTGCTGCTGGATCAGTAGGTAGAAGCAGGGACCGTTCTAGGAACAGGAAACATTGTGCATTGTGTTTATTTGTTTAAATCAATGTACAGAGTACCTAATCACCAAGATATTGTCATTTGTCCCTCTTTCGCTCTTTGGTTGAACTACTGCATCTTGCTCCATAAGGGACTACCCTCGAAGACCATTCAGAAATTTCAGTGAAAATTTAGCTGGGTGTGTGCTGCTCGGGCTGCCTGATATTGTCATATAAATATCAGTATCACAAAAACAGCACTGGCTGTCATTTTACTTTCAAGCACAGCTCAAGGTGCTAGTAATAAAAGTTTCACAAGACTTGGGACTTGGGTATCTATGAGATTGCGCATTCCAAGTCAAATCTACTGCCAAAAATGTTTTCGGAGAGTTCCTAATTACCAGATATTGTGGTAGAAAATCCAAAAGCAAACATTTCTGCTGGAGCAACCCTCCTGTGACATTTATTATCTAAAACAGAGCTGTCAAACTCACAGCCTGCGGCCCGGATGCATCACATGCTGGCCACACCCACACCCGGTTTAGTGAAGGAGGGGGAAGTCGTGATACGTCATGTGATGATGCCGTGACAACACAAGTTTGACACCCCTGATCTAAGAAATAAGAACAGCATACTTGTTAATATTCAGAAAGTTAAAGACATGGTTGTTTAAGTAGGTTTTCAGGAATTGAAGAATTAATGAATTGTTTTATCTAAGGATGTGTAATGAGTGTTGTGTAACTGATTGATTGGACTTATATTTCTACCTCACCACAATCAAGATTAGAGTGTTTTACAATCTATATACTTATTGCTATCATTGATGTTGAATATGTTTGAGATAGAAGTAGAGAAAGATATATAATACACCTTTTGTAAAACATTTAGATCTGTTTGATTGAAGTAGCATAAAAACTCTAGCAATAAATCAGAGTCATGGAAAGCACAAACTTTCTGGTAGCTGTGCAAACAATTTTTTATGGCAAACTTTGCTACAAAATTATTGGTAAGGTATTTCTTCTTAGCATCTAGCCTCAATATCAGGGGTGTCAAACTTGATTTCATTGAGGGTTGTTTTTGACCTTGGGGGGCTGGGATGGGCGTGTCCCACGTGGGCATGGCCAGGTCAACATCATTCGTGTTGGGGGTGCCTGTAGTGGTCCGAGCACTCTGCCAGCGAAAATGAACTCCTGAGCTCCGCTTTCAGCTGTGACGGTCTCCTGCACCCCGCTGCCAGCAAAAAAGGAGCTTGCGAGGGCTGCCTCCCGAGCGTCATTTTCCATGAGAGGCACCGTGGGCCGATCCTTTGCTGTTTCCAGGGCAACCCCGCGGGTCAGATCTGGCCCTCAAGCCTTGAGTTTGACACCCCTGCTCAATATCCTTCAAAGGTATCATGCCTTATCTCTTCTTCTACATTACCCTGAGCTAGACATCTGACCTCCAAGAACTGATTGCTCGATTGAATAATTGACTGCCATCAAGTTGTACTCAACTCAAGGAAAATAGAGAAATTCATCTTCAGCAATTAATTCTTTTTGCTATTCTTTGCCATGGGCTTCCATAGCCATGCCTGGATATCTTTTTTAAAATCTCAGGTTAACAAAACAAAGCTATTTCAGTCTCCTGAAAAAAATACAGTTCTATTAATTTGCAGTGTATTTCCATAGTTGTAGAATGGATGGCTTTCTGGCTGTGCAGTGCACCATCTATGACTTGCCAGCACATACTTGCCAAGGAAGATGTAAGCACGATCCAAAGCATGGAGAGGAGAGGGGGAAGGGGGTATATCCATCTCACTATGAAGAGGAAACAAATGTAGGTGATACAGTTGCAATTTCAGCAGTGGTGGGATTCAAATAATTTAACCATCGGTTCTCTGCCCTAACGATTTCTTCCAACAACCAGTTCACCAAACTGTTCAGAAAGTTAACAACCAGTTCTCCTGAAGTGGTTCGAACTGGCTGAATCCCACCACTGAATTTCAGGGTATTTAGGGAAATATATTTCTAGATATATGTTTACAACACTGTTCATATTTTACGAGACTTCCTGGAGCCATCCAGAAATAGTATTATACTAGAAAAAGCAATGTTCTAAGACGGGGTCTCCAACCTTGGCAACTTTAAGGCTTGTGGACTTCAACTCCCAAAGCTGGCTGAGGAATTCTGGGAGTTGAAGTCCACAAGTCTTAAAGTTGCCAAGGTTGCAGACCCCTGTTCTAAGAGGAAGACTTTGGAAGAGAGAAACTAGGCTCTGTAGTTTGAGAAACAGGGACCTTTCTTCTTCCTAGGGGGCAGAACAGCTGGTCGAAGTTGTTAAATGGGGCACTGACACTAACGAGACCAGGTGCCTGCACTGCTATAAGTTATTTTTTTAAAATGAGCAAACCTGATGTGGAATTTTGAAATGGTAAAAACATATTTCAGAATTAAATTACAAATATGTGTTAGATGCCTCACATCATTATGAAGAGGAGGACAGTTCCTTTGAACTAAAGTCTCTGGACTTTAGAACTAAAGGAGCTCTGGTGGCTCAGCCGACTAAAGCACTGTTATTAACATCCACTTACATCTGCTGCCTGCAATTATTGCAAGTTCAAATCTCACCAGGCTCAAGGTTGACTCAGCCTTCCATCCTTTCTAAAGTAGGTAAAATGAGGACCCAGATTATGGAGGCAACAAGCTGATTTTGTATAAATATACAAAAGTATGAAGGCTATTGCTTAACATATTGTAAGCCGCCCTGAGTCTCTGGAGAAGGGTGGCATATAAATCAAATTTTTTAAAAAAAGTCCCAGAAAATTACACTTTGGGCCAAAGGGACTTCCCATCTGAGAATTAACTTTTAAAGATTGCACTGAAAGGTGACATTAGCAATTCAAAGTAGCAAAAATTAGCTATGGCTTCCCAAAAGGCAAACTGGAGAAAATGCAAAATCAAAACCAAGCCTTTGAAACTGTTCCTCATAAACCAAAAGTGACAGAGATTTTGGGGTAATAATAGGCAGTTCTTCCAGTGCACACAATTATTAAATCACCTTCTGTAAGAAAAGAGATGACAGAACTTGAGAGTGGGGTTAAAAGAAGAATCAGCCTAGAATCTCTATGTCAATACAAGAGAACTAAGTCCAACCCCCCTTGAGTGATGTTGACCCTTATCTAAGCAGGTCCCAACAGTTAGTTGAGAAAATTTCTGTACCTAAGTTTTTAGACATTAATGAAATTGACCACTTTCTTATGCACAATGACAACTGGATCCCCCTATAACTTTCATATTCAGCATTGCTTCTTTGTACAGTGGTACCTTGGTACTCAACTGCTTTGAAACTCATCAAATTACCATATTTTTTGGAGTATAAGACACACATTAGTTTTGGAGAGGAAAACAAGAAAAAAAATCTGCCTCTGCCTACCAGCATCCATTGGTATTCATCTGGCTAGCATCCTTGCAGCAAGCAGCAAACAGTCTGATCAGCTTCAGCACATTATTGCAGCCTGATTTAGTACAAACAGCTGGTTGGCGATTGGATTGGCCTCCCGGAATACCGCCAATCAGCTGTTCCAGGCTGCCAGGATTGCCAAAGCCCATTGCTGCTTCCATGCGTCACTTTTTAGCATCAATCTTAGTCAGTATTAATATGTTCTTCATTGCACTCTGCAGCATATTTCTCTCATTTCCATACAAATACAATGATACACTCCTCACAAAATTATTCTTTTATTCAAAGTAGATTTTTTCTTATCACAGTTGCAGCTTATCCCACTTTCCTGTAATACCATACATTTGTCAAGATTATGCTATTCAAGAGAACATGGTAGAAAGATGCCAGATCTGTTAAACAAAATAATACCTATGACTGTGACTGGGAGAAAATTCTCAAGGTTTCACAAGAAACCTTTCATAGTTCATGCTGTTTAGCATTTTTTGAACTAGAAATATCATAGATTAAAACTGGGATCTTCTGTATGTAGAGCACGACTTTCATGAATATAGTCCTTATCAGAACCAGCTGGCTACACTCCCTTATGTGTGATCTATATCAAATTTATCTAAAGTAGATTTTTAAAATTAATAAGTTATTTTATAAAATAACCAGAGGTTTAAGGCAAGGTGCTCAGCTGACAAGAAATATCTCAGTTGAGTAGACACATCCCATCCATGGGTAATAATCTTTTTAAAAAATTATCCTAAACAGCTTTCCTGCCAGTAAAATATTAAGGAAACAACAGCTTTATCAGAAGCACAATAAAACCTGTCCAGTGCCTCCATCAATCAATCAGTGGAAAATTTTCCATCACCTTTTAAAATATTAATCAAATGCAGAAAGGAGATACAACCTGAAGCTGTGAAGGCCATACTGTCATCACCCAAAATTAACGCATAAATTAAGTTTCAGCATTAAACAGCCCAAAGTTTGTTGTCACTTGATCCCACCAGGTTGCCACAAGACAGAAAATGGTCCCTTTCTTCAATTAGATCCAAGCTTCTCAGGATCTCCAATTTTTTTTATCACTCGGAAGAGACTCCCTTTCTCAGGGAAACCACTGTTACTGTAGCATAGTCCAACATTTGCAGGTACCTACTACACTCAACCTACATGAACTTGACAAACGTCTTCTGATTTTGGGGCAGCTCCCACAGTCAGAAATCCTGGTGCTTGGTGGGGACCCAAATCACTTGTCTTTTCAGGTATCCATGAATTGGCACCAACAAGATGAGAAGCAGATGGCAGTCCTGCTGATGAGTGGGAATGGTTCTGGATGCACAATTCTCCCATAGCACCAGCAGTGTGATGCGGTGTGGGACTCTGAAAGCATGGTGGTCCAGGTGCTGGAATTTGTGCGTTAGGATGCTGCATGTTCATGGCAAGCAACGGAGGAGGGGGGCTGTGATAGTTCTGAGTGGGATAAGAACCTGGCACTGGATTTAACCTGAAAGAAACAGGAGAGATGTGTTAATAGACTAAATGCATGAGAAATACATGCAAAGTATTATTAGCACTCAGCTAATTATTATGAAGGCAGAAATTACACAGATCCCATGGGAATTATATCTTTTTATTATTTTTTATCCTGTCTTTTAATAAATAACTAAAGATGGCAAAGATATCTAATAATCCTACCTCTTATTTTCCTACCAACAATCCTGAGAGATTAATTTCAGCAATTTCACTCTTTCTAATATGTAAAGAACAAATGTTGCATTAACCAGGCTACTCTTTTGTTAAAGTTCATGTGTTCTTATTCTGGGAACAAACTGAGAAGTGAATACACATCTGGACCTGGAGACCTGAAGGAAAGTATATCTACTTTATTTATCCTCCAGGGAAAAGGAAATCATCAGCTGCTCTTCACAGAAGAAAGCTATCAAAGTCCACCTAACTACTTAAGTGCCAATTTATGGTTTACGTAATTCCTGTACTTGAAGACTGTGTCTTCTTCTTTGCCCCTAATAATATTAACAGGTATTAATAAATTAATGACATGATAGAAGCAGACAGGGAACAAGCCTCCATGATAAAGGCACAGGCATAAATCAAGCTACTTTCTGAAATTCAGATACCTTGTTACATAGCTTTTTTTTTTTCTTTCCAAAGCTTTTAACATTATTAGTGTGTTCTTGCATAGCAGTACCTTTTATGATTTTACTTCATTTGGGCAAAAAGAGCTTGCTATTCAAAATAATACATCCTTGTAATCTTTGTAAATAATTCTATATTCCTGTTCTGTATCTTCACTATATAAAGCAATCACCCTAAACTAAAAGACTTATTATAGTTGACCTCTATTTTTTCTAGTCCCATATGTTATTGACTAAAGATAATCACAAATCACATTTCGTCAATAACATTCCTAGCCTGAATTTCCATAGGTAATATTTCTACTACAGGTAGTCCTCGACTTACAACAGTGACCATTTGAAGTTGTAACAGCACTGAAAAAAGAGACTTATGACCAGTTTTCACACTTATGACCGTTGTAGCATCCCCATGGTCATATGATTTACATTTGGATGCTTGACAACTGGCTCACATTTATGATGGTTGTAGTGTCCCCGGGTCATGTGATCACCTTTTGCAACCTTCTGATAAGCAAAGTCAATGGAGAAACCAGATTCACTTAACAATTGTGTTACTAATTTAACAACTGCAGTGATTCACTTAATAAATGTGGCAAGAAAAGTCATAAAATGAGGCAAAATTCACTTAACAAATTTCTCACATAGCAACATAAAAGTTTGGGCTCATTTGTGGTTGTGAGTTGAGGACTACATGCATCTAGTTTAGCTACAGAAAACTAAACTCAGAGCTACTACTAGCCTTGATACGTTTCCTTAAAGATGATTAACATTCAATGGAGCTACGCCTTTTTTTCCACCTTTCTGAAATTTTATGCACTACCTGGACCCATACCTTTAGTAGAACTTATTTCTTTGTAATTCTTAGACACATAACACAAATTTACAGAACAAAGCTTTATATCTAAGAGGAAAACATATGTCAAAACTATGTGGTAAGATAGCATTAACATTAGCATTTAACATTAGCACCTTCAACAGAATGTATCTTTAGTGCAGATATACATCTTTTAAATAGTGAGGCTATAACTCTCATTTACAAGCTCGTATGAAAGATAATACTGATTTAAATGTAGGATTAAAAACAGAATTATTTTTGAGGTGCATCAATTAACCAAGTCATCAAATTTTGAATTCTGTGAAGATACGGAAACTTTGAGAAATACTGTTACCAGCAGAAAATTAAACAACAAACATTATGAAGTGGCTAGCAGACTTACTTTCTGTACTGGAAAGCCCTTCTTTCTGCCAGGGATCCTGGAACATATTTTACCCCAGGAATCCTTTTCAATAGCCGGAAAGGGAACTTCTGATCTAAACAAGAGGCTGTTGATTCAGAGAAATCCAAAGCAAAGCAGTAACCATAACCATCTAAAATTCAGCAGTTAAGGAGAGCCAGAAAAAGGATGTGAAAGAAAGCATTTTTAAGCCTGGTCCTCTGAATATATTTTTCCCAGATGTGTTCAGAAACCTCAATAGAAACTCTGAGAGTTCTAATAAGCACAGAACACCAATATTATATTTTCTTCACTTCCCTGCATATTTTTGAACTGCACTAACAAGAAAGGAAAGACTCAAGAATTTTTAATTCTGGCTGTACACCGCCCTGAGTCCTCAGGGAGAAGGGCGGTATATAAATTTAAAATAAAAAATAAATAAATAAAAGTGGATAACTTCCCACTTACTCTTAATGTAATTTGCTACCTTTGCAATTTTGGGTAGCGGGCAATCTACTTAGTCCATTCAAGCAATAATTAAAACAGTCTTGCTATATCTGGAAAACCCCAAAATGGAAAAGATTGTTGATGGGCTAATATAATAAATCATTAAAGAAAATAAGCTTCAAGTTTATCTGTAATGCAGATGCTAATCTAGCCTAAAACGTGTTACAACTATTCTTAGATATGGAAGGTGCAACTTGATAAGTTAAAGGGCTAGGTTATGCAATTCATTATAAAAAGATACATATATTCCCAATTAAGAGGCCACAGAGGTTTGCTAGGAAAGAGGAACTTGGGATAATCCAGGCCATGCAAAGCAACAACCAGGGCACAAATGCCATGTGGAAGGTCACTCCAAAGAGCACTGTTCTCCTCATCCGAGAGCGAGCAATTGATGCAGCCAGCATCGCAAAAGCCACAGGAGTGAATCCTTCAGCATCTGTCATCCTCAACAGGCCAGATGCCATAGTCCTGAGTACAAGGTAGAGTAGAGCTAAGGAAACCGCAAATGCCAGAGTGAGGAAGGAGTGCTTCACAGTCCCCACCATCTTCTCAAAGCTGCCAGCAAAGTACCAGATGATAACAGCACTGCATACCAAGGAGATCACATCCTCATAAACAAAGATGTAGGTCACCAACCTATAAACTGTGCAAAAAGAGCCAAGTTGGCAAATAAATGACAGACAAGTATCTGACACTATGAAATCATTCCAAACCTATTCACCATTTTGGGAGAATGGGTGCCAACTCCAAAGACAAGCTGAACTGAAAGGCTGGGATAGGGTTAAAGCAGGGTGGAGAGCTGTATTAAATCAAAAGACCAGAATCGGAAGAGTGTTGGGCTTAGTAAGACACTTAAGTGAAGTATTTTTTTTATCTAATTTACACAGCCGCCTATCTCACCAAAAACTACTGTGGGCAGCTTACATCAAAAGCTAGAACAGTTTATAAATACATAAAACTATTTACCAGTTAATTATAAACACATTTTTAAAACTCTAAAAATAAACCAAACAAGAAATAACAGATCGAGGGATGTTAATAATAGAACTCTAATAATAATAAGAGTTCATTTACCCAGGCTTTCTGACATTACCAGATCTTAAGGGATTCTCAGAAGCTCATAAGTGAGACCAAACTCACCTCAGGTGGGAGAAGATTCCACAATGTGGGTGCCACCACAGAAAAGGCCCATTACATAGGATCTCCATAGCACGTATAAAGTATACCTTACAAGGCTTGTGATCTGGCTGTTTTCTAACAGACTGAACATGCCTGGTTTTGCAAGATTGGAGAGGAGACTCAGGCAAATTAGTTTGGTCAGCCTGAAGAAACAGATACTTTTTTTTGTTCTTCTGGAATTTTTAATATTTCTCAAAATTAGCCATGATAGTCTTTTGAATTGGCTAGATAGAATAGATGGGGGGGGGGTAGTATTTACTCTGTGATATTTCTAGTTCTTCCTAAAATTGTATATTCAGTAGTTCACCTATTGCTTACAACAGCATTCCAATTTATTTAGCAAATGTATACACTGCCTATTCTTTTAACAATTTAAGGTGTCACATAAAGATGCATGCAGTTGTAATCTATAACTATAATAAAAAAAAACAAAAATCAGTAAATGTGCTTTAATATTGTCGCTTGCATTTCAGCAGGTACGACAAATCACTGGGAAAAAATAATCTGAAGTGTGTTTTCGTCCATCAATAACATGCAGCTTTATCTGGTAAGTTCCTTAGGTTTAAAACCAATGTATGAATAGGGGAGATAAGAGATAAAAAAAACCTGAAAACTTCTGTTCTGTTTCTGAATAGAAGAGATCCTGAAATTATTATGAAAATATTAAAGGACCTAGAAAAATGAGGTTTCAGCACTGCTTTTGGCAATTCTAAGCAAATATCAATAGCATGTTTTTTTGCGGGGGTGGGTGGGTGGGTGGGTGAGCTTTTTGTCACATCCTTCAAAATATTGGGAGCCTAACACCTTACAGATTGCCTTCAAATAATTCAGACCTACCTTCCATTCGCTCCTGCCTTGCCAATTGTCAAGAAGCCTAAACTCAAAATGTAACAGAGAAGGAAGAACTCTGCTATGTAAATTTCCTCAGGGAGGGAGCTGCCTAGATGAATTTTATCAGCCCCAGGAAGAAGCAAGAAATGACTGGAAATTAAAGATGAGGACAATCTAGCAGGGGTTAAGAAAAAGGGCCAGATTGTCTTCTATTGGAAGCCTTGAAGAAATCAAGTCTTTGCTAGGAAATAACTTTATTTTATTTATAAAACTTATAGGCCGCCTATCTTACCTCAAGGAAACTCTGGGCAGTTTAAATGCTTAAATTAAATAAGCACTGAAAAAACAATAGAATGAGTCCTGTAAGAGCCTTCAAGACCTCCTTAAGTCCTTCCAATAGAAACCAGCCAGATGTCCTCCATGAAGCATGAAGAACAGAGCCTTCTCATCTTTATCGTAACTGCTATGGTAGCCTGCTCCTTCCCATGGAAGATCCATTTCAATCTCTCTTGGCTTTTATCCTCCCCCTCGGTTTCTGAAAAGGAAAAGAGTCCAAGGGGAGGGGGGAGGGAGGGAAGGAAGGAAGGAAGGAAGGAAAAAAAGAGGGATCATCCCTCGAGCTCACCTTGTCGTTCCCGCACTGCCGCCGGCCGCAGCAAAAACGCCGACAGAGAGTCATCGGGCAGGCCATTACTCCTGCTCCGCTGCAGCAGGCCTGGCCCGGAGACTAGCAGCGAAAGCAAAATCGTGAGACAAGTTGCTACCGGAAACTTTTCCATGCTTTCCCGCCTTCACTCTTACACACCCGACTTCCAGATCGTCCGGGTTACCAAGCTTCCCCGTATTCTACTTCCGGGTTAGGTCAATATTGTATATATAAGAACTCTGACAAACAGGAAGTCCCGCCTTCCCGCTGAAGGAACTCTTGCGGGGCTTGGGCGGGTGAGGTTGTATTCCCCCCTCCCTCCTGTCCCGAAAAGCAAAGCCGTCCTCCGTTGCCGTGGTAACCGAACACCGTGGATTACCCCAGCCCTTGAAACGTGCTTTCAAATAACAACAGCTGCAGAAAGGAGGCGGAGCCAACTAAGGCTCCGAAGCACTGATAGGGCGGCTGCAGTGGTCCTGCCCATTTGTGCTGCCTTCAACCGGAGAGCGGGGTTCCTTACAGGGAGTCCTCGATTTACAACAGTTCATTTTGCCACAAGGAAGGAGGGAGTCAAGTTATTTTTCCAAAGTACCTGAAGGCAGGATAAGAAGCAATGGATGGAAACTAATCAAGGAGAGAAGCAACCTAACACCAAGGAGAAATTTCCTGATAGAACAATTAATCAGTGGAACAGCTTGCCGCCAGAAATTGGGGGTGCTCCATTACTGGAGATTTTTAAGAAGAGATTGGATAACCATTTGTCTGAAGTGGTGTAGGGTTTCCTGCCTGAGCTGGGGGTTGGACTAGAAGACCTCCAAGGTCCCTTCTAACTGTTATTATGTTATTCATTTAATGACTGTTCAAAGTTACAACGCCACTGAAAAAAGTGACATGATCATTTTTCACATTTGCAGCTGTGATCAAAATTCAGATGCTTGGCAAATGGTTCATACTTATAACCATTGCTGTGCCCCAAGGTCACGTGATTACTTTTTGCAACCTTTTGATGAGCAAAAAGTCAATGAAGAAGCCAGATTCGCTTAACAACCGGGTTACTAATTTATCAACTGCAGTGATTCACTTAACAACTGTGGCAAGAAAGGTTGTAAAATGTTACAAATCTCGCATAACAAATGTCTCACTTAGCAACAGAAATTTTGGGGTCAATTGTCATAGATCAAGGACTACCTGTAATACGGGCAAATAGCTGACAATTTCGGAAGCTAAAGGGAAGAGGCAAGTTCCTTGAGAATGGCATGGCTATCTTACGCAATATGTACTGTATAAAAATAAAGTTTGTTAACTGTAGCCTTTTTTGTCATGACACCAATATGGAAACGGTTTTACTATTGACTTTTCTTGGATTTTGGTTTTTAATTTCTGAGATTGGTCTGAGATGTTCTGGCTGTCTTCTGTTAAAGTGTTCACACCCTACATTCAGAGTTGCTTAGATGGAAATTAGGCTAAAAGGCACAACTGCTTATATTGCCATATGTTGCTTTCAGATTATAACAATGATAATATTTTAAACCCGTTTCCATTGCTTAATTGAGATTTGTTTGCTTGTGTGCCTTCAAGTCCTAATTCCTGGCAACTACTGAGGTCACTGCAATTTTATTGGCATGGTTTTTCAAAAGTTGTTTGCCATTCCTTCATTCCTGGGGCAGAGAGGTGGTGACTGGCCCAAGATCACTCAACTGGCTTTGGGCCTAAAGCAAGATTAGAACTCTGTCTCCTGGTTTCTAGTCTAGTGCCATAAGTACTACACCAGTGGTGGCTAACCTTTTTTTCCTCGGGTGCCAAAAGCGTGCACGTGCCCACACCCAAAATGCACTGCCCCCCACGCATGCCCCCCTGCGCAGGCGCGTGCAATCCTCCCACGCTCCCCCACCCCGTGCATGCATGTGTGACCCCCCTCCACACCGCATTTTGGGCCTAGAAGGGTCCCTGAAGCCTCCAGGGGCCAGAAATGGCCCGTTTTCGGACTTCTGGTAGGCCCATTTTTTTACCCTCCACAGGCTCCGGAGGCTTTCCTGGAGCCTCCAGGAGGATGAAAACGGTCTCCCCTGGCCCTTCGGAGGCTGGAAATGGCCTGTTTCCAGACTTCTGGTAGGCCCATTTTTCGATCCTCCCAGAGCCTCTGCACGAGCCCTGTACTTATCTGGCATCCAAAACGGGCTGCATGGAGACTCCTGGGAGGGGAGGGGCAGCATGGGCATGTGTGCGTGTCTCCCGCATGCATGACAGAGACCCAAAAATCAGTTGGCCGGCGGAAGGCGCACACACATGCGGTGGAGGTGATCTAGGGTGGCAGCTCACGTGCCTGCAGAAATGGCTCCGCGTGCCACCTGTGGCACGTGTGCCATAAATTCGCCATCACGGTGCTACACCAAACTGGCTCTCTTAATCTGTTTGCCAAGTGTACTTTGAATCTGAAGCTTCTATTTGAGTGGCTCTTTTGAAAGACAGAAATTCTAACTGAATTAAAACTCTGTAATTCTGTGATTCGTATCTTAGCTGGCTGTGCTTTTGAGAACTGACTGACCAGAGCTGAAAAGAAGTATCAGATACTGTAGATTCACAAACTGGTCAAGCCATGTTGAGATTTGCTTAACTCTGATTTAGTGTATTGGTGAATAAATCTGGTGTACAAATAATTAAATGTCATTTTAATGTTATAAGTGAACAAATTATATCTCAAATCTTGGGCTGTTGCTTAAAGTAATTGATTGGTTGTGTATAAGGCAAGCAGGTTGTAGCTGCATATACATCTAAGCAGAGCCAAAGCTTCCCAGTGATTTTCAGCTTTTCTAAGAGCCATTGGATATAAAGATATGTTCTATTTCTTCAGAAGTGACATCAACTATGGCTATTAATTCTCTTGAACTGTGTCAAATATGTTGGAAATGTTAAATTTTTAAAAATGCTCAAGAACAGAAATAGACACAAAAATTGTTTAGAGAATGACATGTAGGCATTTATATTGCTAAGCTGTACAACAGTTATACTTACAAATTATGTTTTAACAATTTTCTACATGATATGAAAACTGCAACAATAGCTTTGATAGACTAAATATTGCAAATTAGGAAACGCATTCACAAGAGAAGACTTTAGGGAGCGGTGCTCATCTCCATTTCTTAGCGAGGGATCCAGTATTGTCCAAAGATATTTCCATGGTCATGTGGCCAGCATGATTATACGCCGAGGTGCACAGAACACTGTTACCAAAATGGTACCTATTTATCTACTCGCATTTGCGTGCACTCGAACTGTTAGGTGGTCAGCTGGGCAAAGATGGGAGCTCACTCCATTGTGCAGCACTTGGGTCTGAGTATAGAAACTGTGGGTTGATTTGCTAGGTAATTAGAAATGTCTAATTGGATTCTGCCCTTGCACAAGAATTAGTTTCAGACAGGGAACAAAACCAGAACAAACTCAGAGACTATCTGGGAAGCCATTTCATTTCCCCAAATGTCTTGTAATTACTAGAAAAGAATCATCCATGCAGTTGATTTATATTTCTCAGGTTCTCCTTCAGAGTGTTGAAGGACAATTTTACACCCCAGCTGTTTATAAGGGATGGAGATGCACTTCTAAAGGACAGCAAAATTGGCCCTGGCCCTATCTTTTTCAGCATCTGCTTCAGTGGTGGCATTCACTTACCTTCGCTATCAGTTCGCAAATGTGAGTGGGGGAGCGCGCTCACTTCGTTTGCACGTGCCACTTCCATGCATGTGCAAGACCTATGCATGTGCAGATCATCAAAAACAGGACATGATGATGTCTGGACGGGTGGGCGGAGCCTCCCACCACCGCTACCGGTATGCCGAACTGGTTAGAACCGGCAGAATACCACCACTGATCTGCTTGATATGTAGAATTTCAGAAAAAAAAAATCAACCTAGTTTTGTTGGAAGTTAAAACCCACCCCTCTCCTAGAAAAATGAAATATTTTAGGATATACTAAAAAGGCAGAATATTTCCCGCAAAAAGGGAGGCAGAAACTCATTCCCCCCACCTTTGTCAATGGCCCATTAAGGCCTCAGCATCCCATCTGCAACACAAAGGACCCATCTAGCAACAGAAACTCCCCACATGGCACCTGGGAAGATTACATCAGCCAGCAAGGTTAGCTATGACCTCTGACAACCAATCAGGATACTTTTCTTGTGCCCCAGGAAATTTAAAGCCCAGAGAGGTCATAAAACCCAGGAACTCTCAGCATCTTGCCCCCTTTTTCTGTTCAGGAATTCAAGCCATGTGATTCCTGTCCACCATTAAACCATCTTTCCAAGCAGTCTCCATGTTTCCAGTGTCTTTTTCCCCACTTGGAACTGAACCCAGAAGGACATTTCTTCCAACACTTTTAAGGCACCAAAACTAAATCAGAGGGTTTAAAAAATGATATTGGCACAACAGAATAAGCTTTTCTCCCTAGAATCTATAGGGAAAAAATGCATTACTGAACTCATAAAATAAAGCAACTACTTGAGAAACAAATGTGTTCATCTTCTTGCTTTACCAGGTAAGTATCCCTGCCAGATGGACTGGACGGTCATTTTGGTTGCACGAAACCACAATGTATTTCCATCTGCTCTCTTCTGCCTTGTACTTGCAATCTTTTCCATATTCCTGAGAAAGTCTGCAACTTGTCACACGAAATTTCATGCTACTCTTCTTATATTCCAAATTTTGGATCACATATGGTTTCCCTGACACACAGGTTTGGTCAATAAGCTTTTCAGGGGCATGGATGAATGTGTTGAGCCGTTTGCATCCACTCCTAGTCAAAGAAATCCTTCTATTTTGCATCTCACTGTTGCATCTGTTGTGGTCTATGTTATCCAGAAATGTCATATGTTTCCTTTGAAAGGCTTGTGGGTTTTGAGACCAAGAAATATTGATAACAGAGATGGAGATAAAGAACAGAAGCATCAGAGATACTCTGTTTGAAGCCATTTTCTTTGGTTGGACCTAAAGTTTTAAAAAAACACTGATTACCTATTTTCCTATTTTCCAGAGAGTTATCATTTAGAGTTCCATAAATTTGCAGAAAAAGTCACAGGAAGGAATTACATTTCATACTAAGCTTTACTGAAGTTCACACAATGCATTAAATTACTACGATTACACACAACACATATAATTCTTTAACTTCAGAAGTGGCTCCTTAGTTCTGCATAAACTCTTGTTTAAATTTAGAACTTACCACTATTCAACATTTGAATTAATTTTACATTAAACTGAATTTACATTGAAAAAGTAAGAATACACAAAAGAAATCTGAAAAAAAGGACATCTAACTAAATATACTTTACACTACTTCCATTCATTATACTTCTTCATATCTTCAAACCTTGTTTCTGCCGTGCCTTATTCCAAGACTCAAACTTCTATCACTTACAGGTGGAATCCTGATCTTGTACTTTCTTGACCACCCTGAACGAACCAAGTGAATAATGTTGTCTTGGACAAAAGAATTTAATTATGCCCTCAAATAGCTAATTAGGGCAGCCTTAACTTTATAGTACAGTAGTATCATCAAAAGAATACAGCAGTGTAGTATTGTAATTGTGTCTCCACCAATAAATAAAATCCTTCTAGCATTTGAAAGGGTTCAGTAGTCATGGCATGTTGAACATCAGAAAACAAAAACATATTGGCAAGAAGATCCAGATTGAGGTTGGGATACACATCAGCATTTATATTGCAGGATCTTCTAGTTCTGATAGAATGTGTGTCATAGCTTTGAGGACTTTATTTGAAGAAAAGAAAGAAGAAAATGCCACTCACAGAAAAAGAAAAACAGGTCCCACTGCATTTTGAGAAAACATTTTACTGTTTTATCCTTTGCTGATTGGTTGCTCTGTCTTGTAGATAAGATTAATTCATCCTATTTTGACTCTTAGCTGTTTACCATTTAATTTTGAATAAAATTGTACTTACAATTTTACCTTCTCCAGTGGCTGATCCTGAGTTAGCACCAACTTTCACTGTCTCTTGGACTGCTGATCCAGAATAGTCTGCTGACAAAAGAGAGGATAGCTACGCCCTAGGTTAGATTTGTTTTTCTCCCAACTGGCATTTTTTCTTTGTTGGAACATGCCTTCTTTTCAAACTTGAACATTTTAGGCTGTTCTGTAATTTCTGGAGCACTCCTGATTGGACCTTCTTTAGAGAGACAGCAGCCATCCCCTTTGCTTTTGGGGAAATAAATCTCATGGATTAAAAAAGAAGTTTATTTCTGGGAAGCATGTGTACCAAGAACATTAGATTGTTTTTGGCAGGGATGGGTAGATTTTCAGGTTGATGGGATTTGATTCGTTTCTAAGATCCATCAAATCTGGGACTGTACAAAACATGTAAGCTTAAAACTGATCTCTGAATCAGAGGATTTGTTTCATCTTGGGGGTGGGGGGAAGCACTTCTTAATAGAATAACATTTTCATTGAGTTATAAAGTATTGTAAAATACAAAAGTAAATAGAAAAGCAGTGGGGGAGGGGGAGAGGAAAGAGAAGTGAAGAAAGATTGCCTGACTAGGTGGCTCAGTGGCTAAGACACTGAGCTTGTCGATCAGAAAGGTCGGCAGTTCGGTGATTCGAATCCCTAGTACAAGTCTCCTACGTGAGCAGGGGGTTGGACTAGATGACCGCCAAGGTCCCTTCCAACTCTGTTACTGTTAGAGAAAAAAAGAAAAGAAAAAGATGCATTGACTTCCGACTCTCTCTGTTACAGTAAAATAAGGCATTAATATCAAATCACAATTTTTTGCTTTTTTATAATAGTAGGAACAACTCATTTCTATAAAGATCTATCAGTCTAATCTATAAAACCCAAAGTCAGAGTTTCATTCTTTTCCACATCAAGCACAAAGTTCAGAAGCGGTCTCCGTGTGGAAACAAAAGTACTTATGTTCTTTTCTTTAATCAAAGTAGTCAATTTTGCTGCTAAACTGACAAAAAAAAAAAAAGAACTTCTTAAACTCTGATATCCCCAAGAAGAGGCATATTGGGAATCCTGGAAGTTTATTGTGGCCTCTCTCACAAGAGGGAATAAAAAGAGTGCTGATTGGTAGCAGCAGAGGAGGGATCTCTTTGATTAGAGCTGAGGTGGTGCAGTGGTTAGAGTGCAGGACTGCAGGCTACTTCAGATGACTGCTAGCTGCAGTTCAGCAGTTCAAATCTCACCAACTCAAGGTTGACTTAGATTTCCATCCTTCCAAGGTGGGTAAAATGAGGACCCAGATTGTTGGGGGCTAAATGCTTACTCTGTAAACTGCTTAGAGAGGGCTGTTCTGATTTCATTTTAAATCGTATCTTATTCCAATTTCATTTTAAATTGCTTTTATCAAACTTAAGTAATAATTTGTTTCTGGAACTTTGCACTTTGATATGGCCCAAGGGCTAATCAATAAAATAAAGTAAAGTAAAGCATCTTGCAGTCAAAAGACTGTGATTTTTGCCTGTTTCTGTCATTTACTTTCCGTTTCCAGCAAAAAATGCTCATTGGAGGAAATTGATTTGCTTAATGACCGCAGAGGTCACTTAATGACCACCACAAAAAATGATGAAAAATCAGGTCTGGTTAGATGATGCTCCAATTTATGACCGCAATAACGTACAATTATAATTCTGGGCTCAGTTATGATTTTAAATTGAGAGCCACCTGTATTAGTGTTTAAATCTCTCATGTCTGAAAACCTTTTGTCCACTATAGATATAATCAATAAGCCTAATATCCTTCTTCTGATTACAGAATAAATTAGAGGTTACTATCAACCATAGAGCCACAACTCTAAGCCATTTAAAGGTAAAAAATGCAAAAGATAGGTTAATTGATTGGTATGCAAAACCAGACCATTTTTTAACATTCAGAAATGTTGGAAAGTTTTAATATGTGGGACTAATTGATTAAAATTAGCATTGAATTATAATTTGAAAGAAAAAAATTATAATGTCTCATAGGCATTGTCAAAAATATATAAAGGGTTTTTAAATGTATGTTGGAAATGCAACGGCAATTCTGAGGATTTTTTTTTTTTAACATTTATCTCTGGTGGACTTATAATAAAGAAATACTGATATGAGATATTTACTTTAATCAGAAGATTCTTAAAATAAATACAAAATTGAAACCAAAAGTTTTTCTTTTAGATTTGAGGGACCAAAAATTTGAAAGAAATTTTAGGGCTTTGTTATCATATAGGTCAGGGGTGTCAAACTCGATTTCATTGATGGCCGCATCAGGGTTGTATTTGACCTTGGGGAGCATGGGGGGGCATGGATAGGGTGGGCATGGCCAGGTCGACGTCACTCCTGTCTGAGGCGCCTGTGGTGGTCCGAGCGCTCTGCCAGTGAAAACAGGCTGCCACGGCCTCCTGCAACAGGGTTGGGTACTATTTACCTTTACTACCAGTTCGTATGATGATGTCGTGTCGGGTGAGCGGAGCCTCCCGCCGGTTTTACTACTGGTTCTATAGAACTGGACCAAACCGGGAGCAACCAACCACTGTCCTGCAACCCCTTGCAAGTGAAAACGGAGCTTGGGAGGGCTGCGTGGGGCTGGTCCTTTGCTGTTTCCAGGGCAGCCCTGCAGGCCAGATCTAAGTACCCCACGGGTTGGATCCAGCCCCTGGGCCTTGAGTTTGACACCCCGCTATAGGTTGACAGTAGTGAGAATATTGTATACACAAAGATGAAAAGACACACTAATTCTGGAACAGTGGATGATAGAGATTGCGAAATTGTTTTAACCAAAGAGAATTATCTTTGTTTCTGTTTGGAAATTGCTTGTGGACTTTTTCCTCAAAACTCATGAAAATGAAACTTTGATTTTAGATTTTGTTAATTAGACTGGTTTTGTTATTATAGAAATAGCTTGAAATGTTGCAAAGTGTAAAGGAAAAGATTGAGGTTGTAATTCTTTTGTACTTTACCGCACTGAAAAAAATTGGAAGTCATTACATTTTTTCCTTTTCTTTGTACTTTTCTTTTTTTTCTTACTTCTCCACTTTTTTCTGTGTTTTAATTTCATAATTTACGCACGGTCACTCACGCCCTTGTCACCTCACGCCTGGATTATTGTAATGCTCTCTACATGGGGCTCCCCTTGAGAAGCACCGGAAGCTTTAACTGGTCCAGAATGCGGCCGCGCAGGTGGTGACGGGAGCAATGTGGCGCTCTCATGTGACCCCCCTCCTGCGCGAGCAACACTGGCTCCCGGTGGTCTTCCGGGTGCGCTTCAAGGTTTTGGTTACTATCTTTAGAGCGCTCCATGGCTCAGGGCCAGGGTACTTACGAGACCGCCTCCTGCCACCAATAGCCTCTCACCGACCAGTTCGCTCCGATAGAGAGGGGCTCCTCTGGGTGCCGTCGGCCAAACAATGTCGACTGGCGGCCCCCAGGGGGAGAGCCTTCTCTGTGGGGGCACCTGCCATCTGGAACGGGCTCCCCCCGGAGTTACGAAGGATCCAAGACTTACGCATCTTCCGCCGTGCCCTGAAAACGTTTCTATTCCAACAGGCTGGTCTGGCCTAACTCTCCCTTTTAAATTGGCTTTTGAATCGGGTTTTTAAATCGGGTTTTAGATCTCTTTTAGATAAATTTGGATGTTTTGGTTTTAATTTTTTGAGCCTAAATTATTTAATCTGTTTTTAATAGTCTTTAACTTTTATATGTCTTTGTATTACTTATGACTGTTCACTGCTCTGAGTCCTTCGGGAGTAGGGGGGTATACAAATATGAAAAAATAAATAATAAATAAATAAATAAATAATTAAGGTTAATAAAATCTATATTAAAGAAATGTTGTAAAGTATGGCAAGAATCAAAGAGCTGTAATCACACTAGGCAACTTCTTATTGAACCCTGCCCTGGGCAGATACTCATATCATAATTCACCATCTTTATTTCTTAATCTTTATCTGTCTTATTTATGGGTCCAGGCACTGATTCACAACCCACTACGTTTTCCTGAAATTGGATGAAAAGAAAAAAAAATACAATCTCATAACTAAATGTCTTATATTTTTATGGTGTTTTGCTGTGGTTAGATGCCCAGAGTTACCAGGTGAAGTCATATAAATTGCATCAATTTATTGCATCAAAGCTTGCATCAAGCTTTCACCTTGAACCTTGAGTTCCTTACATACTAAAATCTTGGACTTCGTAACTAAAGTTTCTGGATAGGAATCCCATGAATTTCCTTGCAAAATCTGAAAAAGGATATCATCTCCACTTCTCCCCTGAAATTACTATTATTTATTAAATTTATTTGCAACTCTGGGCGGCTTACAAAAGTTAAAGCCAATAAAACGATACAACTATATGTATAGCAATAAAATTATAAATTATGGTTAAAAGATGTGGAGGGGAGGGAACAAAGTGAGCCTCCTGCTAGGGAATTCTGGGATTTGAAGTCCACACATGTTAAGGCTCTGCGACTGAGCAGTGACCTAAGCGATCCCGTAGTTATTGTAGGAATCAATATTTGGCGGACAGAGCCTTGTTTATTATATTAAATTCCTTGGATGAAAGACATGATATAAATCTAATAAATAAATTCATCTTGCCTGAAAGCACATTATTCATTATTTAGGCTACGATGGGACATTCCTTCGTAACCTGTCGTCCTCTCCCTCCTTAATAGCCACGGTGGTACAGTCCATTTGGGAACAGAGACTCTTTCTACTTATTATTTCTCTCTTCCCCCCCCCACATCCCGCAAATTAGTCGGATTATTCCAATTTCCTCCTTTATCCACCCCCCTTTTTTTTTTGCTGCAGGCGTCGTTCAAGTTGGTATCTTCCGCCTGCTCTGATTGGCTGCGTCGCCCCGCAGTCGAAGCGACGGCGGCGTCGACTACGTTACCGCCGCCAGAGTCACTCAGCCTGCTGGCGGAGGAGGCGGCAGATACAGTGTGTCTCTCGGGGGGCTTTTTGCTTTCCCCGCCGCTGGTTTGCCCGTTGGGGTTGGTGACCGGGATGGCGTCGGGTAGGTTTATTTCCTCCCCCTTCTCCCCTTGTTGGGCGAAAGAGGAAAAGTGAGGCCTGTCACTAGAGGGGCTGAAAAGAGGCGGGAGAGGGCGTGGTGTATGCAGGAGGCGGGAGAGCCCTTAGCGGGACCGTTCTGGCCGTCGCCATTTTAGAGGCTAGTGCGCCTGCGCTCTCGGTCCACCACTCGACCCTCCCTCAACCTCGAAATCTCCGCCCGGGATTTAATCGGTTTTAATTCAAGTTAGGCTCGACCAGTCTGGGCGTGTCCGACTCTCTTTCTCTCTCTCTCTCTTTTTTTTTTTGGTATTATTCTTTCCCCCCACCCTCGAACTTGAACCCGTGCCCGTGTATTAAATTTACAAAAGAATGCTGTGTACTCTTATTTTTTCAAGTAAATTAACACAAGTAGTAAGATAACTTAGTTTTTAAGAATCCGAAAAAAGCTTCCTCTGGGCCAGATCAAAATCTTACCACCTCCAATAACCTGTTTCATACAGAGACCTGTCTGACATGGCTGGGAAGCTCGGCAGGCAGGACATATGACTGAAATAAGTCTTCAGTTCTGTGTGTCTCTTCATCCTCACCGGACCTTGCAAATATACTGTTAATAACGAAGACTTTATTTGTTTAGTGATTGTAACTTTCTCTTTTTAAAAAAAGTGCTATAGTTAATGTAGGATGGAAGGAACTAATTCAATAAGTTTATTCAAGTCCTCAGGCATTCTTGGGCCAGTTATTTTCTTAGCTTAATATACCTTATTAGAGTTGATGTGAAGATACTTCTCTAGATTCCTTTATTACATAACTAATAAAAATGTAAGAACATTTTTATTAGCTATGTATATCTAATAAACAGCTATAGATAGCTAACAGGTTCTGTAGAAAGTGTGAGTTGTAGGATATGAATAATCATATTCATGATTATGGGGGGGGAATCTGTCCTTAACATAGTGTTTTGGGGGGTGGGTGGGCTGGTAAGAAAAATGGTGGAAGAAGCAAGTAAAAAAAATACTTTGAACGTCAGGGTATAGTATGGGAAAATGCAGAGGGTGTAAGCATGTGAAGCTCAGAAATCACATTAAGTTTGCCAGGCTATTTTTTTATTTTTGTTTCTTTTTAATAAAAAAAATTATAAATGGGAAATAGATATAATTCCCAAAGAAATGCTGACATTTTAAATGAAAAGGGTATTTCTCAACCCAACATAGGCCCTATAAACATTTCTAGAAAATGAACTATATACAAGTGCAGCATATTCTTTAAGATGACATCTATCCCTCATTCCCAGATACTTAAGCTAAAGTAGTAAGGAAAATTCTGAGGTTAGCAAGGGGTTGTTTTGTAACAAATAGCAGGCTTCCTGTGTTAGCTATTCTATAAGGTTATCCACAGTTTGCCAGTGACACAAAGAGATTGTAACAAATAGGGAGGAAATTACTTACTAGATCAATTTATTAGGGGGACTGTCTCATCTTCCCTCCTGCAACAAGTGTGAATACTACATCCTGCAGTTTTGTTCAATAACAGTCTTGCTCTTGTGGACTGACAGATAAAACTAGCTCCAAATTGTCCTGTGAGCTTTCATAACCCAGTGGAACTTGAACCTGAATCTCCTGTTCCCAGTTCAGTATGTTAAGCACAACACTACTTGAATAAAAAGCTTTCCAATATTTGAGAATAAGGCCTGTTTCATCATATCTGAAAAATAGAGCCCTCAAAAAGGATTACTAGGCAGATTTTAATGACGAGGGCAAATTTTTAACAAGACAATCTTCAATACAATGTTTTAAAAAGGATAGTACTTTAATTGTTAGTATAGAGTTATTAAAAGAGACCCTTCCCTTCCATATGTATTTTAAGGAATAGTATGAAACTCTTTCTGATAACAAAAGGATTAGCATAATAAAGATGAGAAGGCATGTTAACTAAAGTTTAAACTTAAGTTTATCTGAAAAAAGCTCCACATTTATGGAGTTAAATGGATTAGGAAAAACCTCTGAGGCACCTTTTTTAAAGAAATTTCTGCAATCGGGCTTTTTTTTTTTTTTTTTTGCCCAATCTTGTTCTTTCTCTTTGCTTTGACTTCAGTTACATTTCATTTAAAGAATTCTTAGTTTACCTTTTTTTTTTTAACTAATTTGAGATCACCAGCTAAAGCTAAAGTGTCCTTCAAGTTTATCTCAGGTTTTGATGGCTAATGAACTACATTTCCCATAATGGCTGTGTTGCTCATTTTATGCTTTGTGAGCTGCTTTAGTGGCTTTCAAATGTGAGTAAAGCTATCATTGCAAATCTTGCTGTTCTACAGTTATGTCAATGCTCTGTGATTCAGGCACATTTAAAACTTATTACCGTATAAATTTATTATAAGAATGTACATAATGTTTTTAAAAATGCTTTCAATACTAGTTGCAGAAGAGGTTAAGGAATGAAAGGAAGCATCTGCAGCATGCTTATGTGTATGTGGTAGAAAGCCGACCCCTTCCACATGATCATAGCATGTTTTATAGTCAGGCTTTGAAATGAAATAAATTTTAAATGAAGGGAGGGAGGTAAAAACTAACATTGGTCTTAGAAACAAAGTACAGGTTTCCACATACCCAGATCCCATTACACAGGATTCACTAGTGTGATATATACGTTTGATTGTGTTGTTGTTGGTGACTGACTAGTATTAAGTAACAAGTAGTATCTCAGACGAACTATTTATAGTAATAGAATGCAGTATATCTCATTCACTGTGTCTAAAAATCACACTTGATCCAAGCACCAATCCCATCTCCAGTTACTGACTGGAAAATAAAAACGTATTTTATCTTCAGTCAATGAATTATCAAATATTTTGAACTTTGGTCGTCTATCTGAATTTGTACATTGTGTTCTTCCTGTCATTACTATAATGTGTTTGTATTTGATTACACTGAAATTCTTATGTGCATCGTGTTGGATTACCTGGATGTTAATCCAAATTGATTTTAGAGGAAGTCTTAAAAATCTTTAGAATATGTTCTAAAAAAAATCACGTACAAAAATTATTTTTATTATATGAGAGCAACACCTTTGCATTGTCCCATTTCTTATGGTACAAAAACAGTTGCCTGTTCTCAAACCCCAGGATCATCTAGTTCAGCATTCTGTTCACACAATGGCCAACTAACTGCACAGGGAAGCTGACAAGTCTCCCAGCAGATTTTCTTCAGAGGCAGTTACATTGCCATCAAAGCTAATAGTCATTGATCCCCATTACTTTCATGAATTTTCAATAATGTTGTTAAGGACAAGCTGGTAGCTAGCACATCTCATGATAAAAGTTGAATTCTGTATTGTGTTAAAAATTATTTTTTAAAAATAATTCCTTTTATCCTGATTCTTCCAGGATTCAATTTTATTAGATAACCTTTGTTTAAAATATTTTGGTACAAGTTAAATAGCATTCCCTTATTCACTTTATTGATACCTGTGCATATATGTAGTCCTTGACTTACAACTGCAATTGGGACCAGAATTTCCATTGTTAAGCAAGGTGGTTATTAAAGTGAGTCATGCCTGATTTTACAACCTTTTTGCCACAGTTGTTAAGTGAATCATGAGTTAAGTGAATATGGTTTCCCCCATTGACTTCACTTGTAGGAAACTATCTAGGAAGATGTCAGATGGCAATCGCATGACCCTGAGATGCTGCAACTTTCATAAATACATGCTGGTTGCCAAGAGCCCAAATTTGGGTCATGTGACCATGAGGATGCTATGGTAGTTAAAAGTGCAAGAACTGGATGTAAGTCCCTTTTTAATCAGTAATTTCCAATGATTGTTAAATGAATGGTTGTAAGTCAAGGACTACCTATAATTTTATACACCTTAGTCTCCTCTCACTGATCTCCTTTCTAGACTAAAATACCCCAAATGTCACATGCTTTTCTCATAGGTAAACTGTTCCAGCCTCTTTATCATCTTAATTTGCCGCCATTGAACTTTCTCTAGCTCCGCTCTTTTTTTCTTTTCTTTTTTTTTCTTTTTTTTTTTTTTTTGAGGCATGGCAGCCAGGACTGCATACAATATTTCAGATGAAGTCGCACCATCGGTCATTATGATATTGGCACCTCTATTTTCAGTGCCATTTCTAATTATCCCTAATCTGCTCTAGGTCTTTTTTATAATGGATGCACACTTAAAAGTTTGTCTGTTAGTTTTCCATTTTATCTCAAACTCTTCTTCCAAACCTCTAATTTATATGTTTCACATCATTTAATGGTTTGCATAATAAAACAAATTTACATATATACTTCTTTCCCACAGTATAGAACCAGAAACTGATGAGATAAGTCTTGTGTTTTTAGTACTAATTATTGTAATGCCTGCCATGTTGAAACCATTAAACTTGTCAATTTTGGTGTACCAATGTCCCTGATTCTTGTCTTGGGGACCTTCAAACATCATTTTTGCTGTATTTATAATCAGCATACATCCTGGTTAATTTTAGCCAAGCGTATGCTGTATTTTCTTTGCTGTTCTTAACCAGTCTTATTTAATTATCAAACAAGTGTATATGGTTGCCCAACTCACAGTACAACTCCGGGAGGGTTACAACATTACAAATCCACAACATAGAATCTGATCCCACCCCTGTTGCAGTAGCAACACAATCAAATCAACCACTTTATCAACTTCATCTCCATTTGTGATCCTCAGGCCTACTAACAAAGCTACATCTTCAAGGCCTTTGGGATAGTCCTCTGTACTCCTCTGTAGAAATGAAGATCTACTTTCCAAGCAAGATTAGCCTTTTCTATTTATTTTCATTTGCATAGATTTCAAGTTTAAAAAGTAAAAGTCCCTTCTTGTAAAATGTTAACAGAAGAAATTAAACATAATATTCTGCACAACAGAATGTGGAAATTCGTCTGAATAAAGAGTTTCCTAAGAGATGCAGGGGCTTCACAACTTACAATTATAGTAGTTCAAAATTCTTAGATGTAAATATGTTCTTTAACTACATGCTTAGTTGCAGTTTATTTACATATATTTATTTATTTTTAAGATTCTGGAAGTTTCAGCCAATCGGGGGATCAGCAAAGGTATGTGTCCTTATGTTATATACAAAGATGTTATGGTCAAATGGGAATGAGGTATGTTCAGTGTCCCCAGTCTATGATATATGTTCTTTTGGCTTTTTACCACGAAGTGCTTATTTCCTTTGACAACCTTTTTACTTCAGATCCCATATGTAAAACACTATGAATGGCACATGACATTCTAGTTTCCTTGCTTTGTCTTCTCTGATGCAATTCAAAGCACTTTCATACAATCACCAATTTTACGTTCCAATTCTTTGAAGCAGTTTTGGTCTGTCTTTGAGTGTTTTCAGTGATACCATTCCTCTGGGTAGCTACTGTGCCACAAGTTAATTGACTGAGCTGCCAAAATGCTCCCAAAGACTGTGCTATCAGAATGTATGCCAATTGGCACAAATACCAATAGTGCCAATTCAAGATTGCCTCTTATGTGTAGAAGAGGACTCAAAATCTTCTACTTTTCCTAGAAGACAATTCTCCAAGGGGGAAGTACCTTTCTCTTGGATCTTTCCCAATGGAGGATACATTTTGGGGGGTGTATTTGGCCACAATGGCTAGGCAACTAGCAAAATTAAAAAAAATACTCTACAGATAGTCCTCGAGTTAACAACTGTAAGAGAGCCTGTCCACTATGGTCATAAATCGTAATGGTGACATCCCAATTTTACAATACCTTTATGGCAGTCATTAAGTGGATGCAGGAGTCATAAATCAAATGCTATGGTCCTTAAGTAAATGCACGGTTGTTAAGTGAACCAATGGTTCACTATGGGTGCAGTTTTGTCAAAAAATGGAAGTAATTGCCAGTTTTTGGCAAATTTGCGGTAAAACATGATTGTAGGACACTGTAAAACGGCTGTAAATGTGGCTAAGTGTTCTAAGTGTGGTCATGTGACCCAGGGGCAACCATTGAAATTTTGGATATAGGTCATAACCTCAAATGGTCTCTAAGCAGCAGTCATAAGTTGAGGACTACCTGTATATAGCACCAGCAGGACCATGACATAGTAAAAAAATGACTGACATTCTGGGTTGAATTTTTTGGATACAGAATGGGTTCTTTCTATTTTTTTATGTTAGCTACATAATAATTATTTATTGTGAAATTCAAAAATGTATAAAATAATGGTAAGTTACTTTTGCATTTCATCCCATATTCATTTTCCTTTGCAAGGTTGGATCTTCTGATCTTGCTGCATAGGAATATTTCCCCCTTCCCCTTTATCTTTTTTCATGTGTACATTCTCTTTGTCTCCCCTCTCTTTGTATTTATGTATGTGGGTGGGTATCAACCAACTGAAGACAATATTTATTTTGTGTTAAAGATGTCATATAAGGTTTTATTTTATCTAAATATTCATTTTGACCCAATAGTGGGTGATAATTGCACTTCTTTTAAACATCCTAACCTTTTTTTCCCCCAGCTATGCAGGGTATGGCAATCAAGGAAATCAAAATTATGCACATATGCCACAGGTAGGCTGAGCAGTTGCCTTGTTGCTTCTTTACATGCAAAATGTTTTTCTTTATGATCAAAATAATAATTGCATCCCCCCCCCCAACTTGCTTCTGTGATCGTGGCATAGTAAATAATACCTTATTCTCCTGTAGAGGAGGAGTGAGACAACATTTGGGGAGAAAGGTTAAAAAAATTATCTCTGAGATGACAGAACATAGTCATACTAAAATTCCTGATCAGTAGATTCCTATTGCCTTGATTGTATGTATCTTAATTTGTTGAAGCCATTAATTTATAAAGTGAAAGCTGGCTATGATTTTGGGCCAGTCACTTTCTCTTTGCCCAATTCCATCTCACAGGATGGTGGTTGTTGTGGGGAAAATAGGTAGCAGAAGAACAGGCTTTTAGTATAGGACCACCTCGTTGCTGATGTGCTAGTTGGGCTCTCACCTGACTGTTCATCCCAAATTTTACAAGTTCCTTCCCTTCTTTTTACCTATTACTAGTGTCCCAACACAGCATCCCATCTTCCTCCACAACTTTCCCAACACATTCATTGATTCACAATGATCCATCCTTTCTCAGTACACGCAGAGTACTGGAATGCTGTATGTGTTTAGTGCACTCTCCCTTAACTTTCCATCCTCCAGTTATCTTGAGACAATATACCTGAGGTATACTGGGAGATCTAGTCCGTACATACCTGGAGTATGCCACATAGCAGAGTGCTAATTTTGTAGTATTCAAACCTTGAGTAAAAGAAACAAAGAAGCAGGCAGTTCAGAAAAATAAAGGTATTGGCTTCCTCAGTAATCTTCACAATAACCCTCTAAGGTGCAATTGTAATAAAATATCATTTAATGAACTGTTGTGTAAAACTTTGTGTATATACATGCGTATAATGAGAAGCTCTCACTTGTGTAATTTTGTTGATTTGCTTTTCTTTTTACAAAACAAAGATTAATTAAAGGCAAAAAAGAAAAACATTTTCCCAGAAACATATTGGACTAAGAGATGTCGGTTTATCTAATTGCCATTTACAATTTAAGTGTAATGCTTTTCGAATTTAAGTGACTAGATTCATTAAACAGAGCCTTATTTCTTTTTTACTTGCTTATTCATTGCAGGGATATCCCGGCTATGACCAGAGTGGAGACACTTCATCATATGGGCAAAGCTATGGAAGCTATCAAGGGAACTATCAAGGGAACTATGCACAGACCCCGACAGGTTTGGTTGAGCATGCTGACAATTTTGTACGTATATACCATTCAAGGGCACAGTTTACCTAAAGCATTCCCTATTGGATCTTCAGGTTATGGGCAAGGTAGCCAGCAAGGATATGGCGGATATGAAAATCAGAACCAGAGCCCGTATAACCAGGAATCTTACAGCAATCCTGGGCAACAGAAAGATTTGTCAGGCAGGTAAGCAATCTTGTTTTCCTCTTTTACATTAATGAGGAAAAAGGAAGGAAAATGAGGGCATTACTGATGTTGCCATGTACATGAAGGCTATAAAACTAGTGCTTTGTAAAAGTTCTTTGTAAAACTTTTAATAAAAATGTAACAGTTAATTGGTTTATGTGGGTTGGGTTGGGTTGGAGATAATAGTGGCTAGAGCAGACATAATCCAATATATCTTTTACCTCTCGTTGGTATGACTGTTTCATTTAGTTTTTGTCTGGGAAATCAGTGGGGAAAACACTCAGGAAAATAAGAGCTCATAAATGATTCAGGACTTCAGTACCATGTTTCCACAAAAATAAACCCTAGACTGATTTTTAAGTATGCACCTAATATAAGCCCTACCCCCAAAATAAGCCCTAGTGAAGGGGGTTGGGCGTGGCTAGCACAGGAGGTGGCGAGCATGGGCTGGCAGTGTCCGATAGAAGCCGCAGCCCGTGCAGTACAGGTGAGTTGATTACCTGTCCAGCGGGCAGAGGCAGAGGGGAGGCAGGTAATCTGGAAGTACTGTACAGGCTGCGGGAAAGCTGAGAGTCGGGCTGGAGCAGGTGGCCGACTGCAGGAGCCTCGTCTTTGCTTGGCGGCACCAGCAGCAGACGGAGGCAGAGGTGCGGGGTGGAAGGCAGGCGATCCAGACGTGCTGCGTGGACTGCGGAAAGCCGAGAGTCGGGGCTGAGCAGGCGGCCGGCTGTGGGAGGCTCGTCTTTGTGTCTCTTGGTTTGTCTGTGGCCCATGCAGCACATCTGGATTGCCTGCCTTCCGCCCTGCTCCTCTGCCTGTGCGAAGACAAGCCTCTTGCAGCTGGCCGCCTACTCTGGCCCACTGACTCTTGGCTTTCCCCGCAGCCTGCGTGGCACATCCAGATCACCTGCCTCTCTCCCCCCTCCCCGCCCCGACCCGCGCCTCTGCTGCTTGGACGGAATCAACCCACCTGCGCTTTGTGGGCTGTGTAGCCCCAGAGTGTGCCGACTAAGGGAGCGGCAGACTGCAGCTGCTGCCAGATACCATCAGTTCCCCCATGCTTGCCGCCTCTTATATGTGTGCCCAGGCGTGGGGCACCCAAACGGGCTGATCACCTTGAATTTTCCCAAAACATTTCCCCCGAAAATAAACCCTAGTGCTTATTTTGGAGCCCAAAAATATTTTGACTGGGTCTTATTTTCGGGGAAACACGGTAGCCTTTTATTTGATTTATTGTTAGCAGCTGTCCGGATTAGCTAGAAGACACTGTATATGATGCATGTTCTACTTGAGGTCATGAATCCATCTGGAAGAGTGATACAACATTTAATATAAATACTAGCTAAATCAGGGTGGCAGTATATGTGTTTTAAAGAAACAACATACAGGTAATCCTCGGCCTTTCATCATTGTTTTAGTGATTGTTCAATGTTATGATGGCACTGAATGAATGGTGATACCAGGGTTCCAAGTAACACCCCCAACTAAATAAGACTCCAAGGCAAGCAATTCCTCAGCGTTCCATTTTATTAGAGATGTCATATTGGTACATCTGGGAAAACCCGAATCTGAAAGCTTCCAGGTTTTCCCCACCCAGAAGAAAGTCCAAGCCCCAGCATTCACATGTCCATCACATGGTCCAATCAATCCACCGTCCCAACTGGAGATGCCTCCCAGTCATGCCACTCCAGGTGCAGGCTGGATGTCCTTGACTCAGAGAAATGTTGTTATGGCTAGATATCTCTACAACTCCATGCAATTCCCCCTCCCACTTTTCCACAGCACTAAATTTGGCAGCCCTGAAGATCCAAAGTAAAAGATGGCTTCCAGGACTGGCAGGTGGTTACAACCAGTCCTCAGAGTTCTGGCTGTCCCTGCAACCCCCAGGGTCACACGATTACAATGTTGGTCCATAGCAGCTGGCTCACATTTATTATCGGTTTCAGTGCCCTGTGATCCCATGGTTGCCATTTGCAACCTTCCCTGCCAGCTTCCCCAAGAAGTCAGTGGGGAAGCTGGTAAGGAAGCTGGCAAGTTGTTGGGATAAGTCTCCCCCATTTGTGCAAACTCCCAAACTCTCTCCCCACCCCCCCACTTCTCCCACACACACTTGTGCTGTGCTTGGCATGTATCCATGCCATGCCTCGCATGACTCTCCCCAACCTACACTTCTTGCACACTTTCATGCACTCTCCCTGACCCACGCCACATCTGTCATGCAGCCTCCCACACCCAGCAGCAGCCACTTGCAAGAAAGCCAGCCAACTTGGGGCTTACAACTTCCTGCTAGTTTCCCACTGGAACTAGCTGCAGGAAGTTGCCTTGCTTAATGATGGGATTTGGTTAATCACAACAATTAGAACTGCGGGGATTGTCATTGCTAAGTGAAGTGGTCATGCTTTACAATCACATTGCTTAGCAACAGAAATTCTCATCTAAATTACCATCATAAATTGAGGACCACTTGTAAAATTTAGCCTTTATCGTCTCATTGAATTTAATGATAGCCTTGCTACAGAGACTTGGCCTTTTCAATCTTCATGTTGACCAGAATTTGCTGATGATTCTGATTGAAAAACTAGACTTACTGAACTTTCTTTGTCAGTAGCTCATAATTATAGCTTTCTTAACACTGTATGAACAAACTGATTTGTCTGCAGTGAATTTTCTAGACCGTATGAATGAATATTTGATACATTCTCCTTCCTAAAACACTTTGACAAGGTAAGACTCTGTGTTCTCTTCTATTGGCACCCTGTGTTATCTGAACAACATGAGACCAGAATAGGTGATAAATTGCTTTCAGTATTTTGAAAGGGAACTTTTGTTAATCTAACTGAAAGGATGCAGTCATTACTTCAAGGAACTTTGGAAGGAAGAAAAGGTAGACATGACTATAACTTCGTAGTTATAATCTTCACATTCTTAAGTCTGACTTAATGCACAGATCCAGTTCAGGAGTTAAATTTCATAGACATCAGCAACACATGTAAACTTAGTTATGAGCAAAGATTCTTACAAAGTCAGCTGTGAAATATTTACCTCCCCTTTGGCTGGTCTCCAAGCAGAAGTTGAACGTTGATTTGTTAAGGATGTTTTAGTTCAGGTTCCTGTACTGAGAAGAAAATTGGACTTGATGTCATACATTTTTTCTTTATTCTATTTGATTGTATCTGGAGGTTTTGACATTCTTTGTTGCTTTGAATGGATAAGACCAGGAAAGTTGTCTCTGTATCATTGTATGCACTTCTGAATAAAAAAGAGAGTGCAGTTAATTTCTTGTTTGCTTCAATATAAGGTCTTCCTATGACCAGAAACCCACCTATGGGCAACCAGGTTCATACAACCAGTCTTCAAGCTATAGCCAACAGCCAGGATCCTATGACCAACAACAAGGTTACAGTCAACCACAAAGATCATTTGATCAACAGTCAACTTATAACCAGCAGGGACAGCAAAGCTCATATGACCAGCCGTCAGGATACAGCCAAAATCAGCAACCTCAGCAGAGCTTTGGGCAGCAGCAACAAAGCTCATTCAACCAGAAGCCAAACTACAGCCCACAACAAAGCTCATATGGTCAAAACCAGCAGTCATACCAGACACAACAGAAGGAAAGCTATGGACCCAATGTGCAAGGTAGGCACTGCATGGAGTCCAGACAGAAACATATTACAGAGCAAAGCATTGTGGTAAACTTTATAGAAACTGGAGGATTTTAGTACCCAAGAGGTTGCAAAGAGCTGAAATCTTTAAGAGTATAACCACAAATAGTTGTATGTCAACTGCATCTTGTCTGCATCTTTTCTCTGATTTGGGCATGACATGAAGAAATAATATTGGCAGTTCTACTGAGTTGCTTCCTTCCAATTGATTTTTAAAGCAGATAATAAACTGATAAGAGTTTATTAAATTATATTAGTTCCTGTTCTTGCTGGATTATTTTTTTTATGTTAGAGATACAGTAGCATGCCTTTTTATTCTCATGTAGGCCAAAATTCCTATTTTATGATCTCGCCTGCTGTGGCACATACATAACATCCAAAGCCAAATAAGTATTTCCCTCCCTCTATAAGTATTTCAGTATTTACCAATGTAATTGATTGAAAGACATTCATTTAAAGTATTAAGAAATTTTGACTGGGAGTTCTAATCTTTTTTCATCTTCAGGTCCTAATAGTGTGTATTAGTGTATTCAGTGTGTGTATAATTCTAAACTAATTAGTCACTTACTTTAATCTACTCAAGAATAATTGCTTTGAAATTACTTAGATGATCGCCGTGAAAAAAATAGATATGGAGACGATAACCGAGGCTATGGGGGCCCACGAGGTGGAAGCAGATTTGATTCTGACAACAGAAATACTATGTCTGGCATGAGGTAAAAGATTTAACCTAGAAGCTAGAGATGGATTATGATACCTGTTTAGTCCATTGTTTTCCTTGCTTGCTTGGATGAATGCTCTTAAAAACTACTTGAAGGAGTACTTTTTCTTCCTGAAATGCTAATATTAATAATATGCATTAAAAATTCAAGTCCCCAAATACTAACCTAGATTACTTTCTGGCTGATTGATTCATGCACCTATTAAGCCATTCATGTTTTGTTTTGTTTAGTTTTGGCTTAACATGGTATCTAAAACTAGTCATGGCTAGAATTTACTCAATGGCATATAATGTTCAGGTATGGATCCGGTCATTGTAGCCTCTATTTAGTAAACTATTACCAAAAACTAAAAACTTATTACTTAAAAGCCATTGCTTAGTATAACATATAATCCAGCCTATACTTACCTCATACAAAGAACTGATCAGGAATGCAGAAAACACTAATTTTGTAACTTAATACTAAAATGTATTTTTATAAAAGATAAAAGATACTTGAGATTCTATTTTATGCCAGGCTTGGCCAATTTTATTCTTTTATGCCAATATCCATGGTATACATGTAAGACAGGCAACTGCTCTTCCTCATTAGCATCTGAGAAGTAGGATTGCTGAAGATTTTGTTGTCCACTATTCCTGAGCCTTTTACAATACTTTGATATAAAATTTGTTCATGCCATGAAAAATTTAATCTGACTTTTCCAGATTGTGGAGCTGTTACAGGCCAAGGAATAAGGCAGACAAGAAATTATGACTCGTTCACAGATCTTCTCCTGTTAAACTATAAGATTGGCTTTGTAATGATTGCTCTATTAGCAGGTACAGCTAACATATTTCTGAATCTTGATAAGACAAGTTAGATTCAGGCTTTGCCCACCTACAAGTAAACGAACAATATAATGTTTTACTTTTAACTTGGTTCTCTAAGTTTTTTTTCCATGTGGATGAAGCAGTCTCTTATTGGAATATCACACTAAGCTTAAATTATCAAGTTACACACTATTTGTCAGCTGCACTTAAGGATGAGGCAACAAGTGTGTACAGTTGTATTTATGCCTGAGTTTGGAGAGAGGTGTGAAGGCAGTGGATATGACTTACTTTGAATTTACAGCTCTGTTTCAGCATTGTTTTTAATAGATATCTGAAAATAGAATGTTTTCTATATTCTAGTTGGGTAGCATCATTGCATTGTACTTGATTTTGTGTTGAAAGGGTAGATTCTCAGTGTGCAGTTACAGTTAACTGACATCTAAGCTGACTTAACTTGACTCATTGCTTTTGAACCTGATGGAACAAAGTTAGAAATGGAATGAGTTAGGAAAAGAGGTGTATATAGCCAAATGAGTTTAGAATTTTCTGCACTGACCAGGAGAAAGTCTGCTTTTATCAACTGCCCTGTTTTTTGCTCTCTGCTGTATGTTTGTGTTTGTTTGCAATGTTTGTAGCCTGCCCCAATCTGTAGCCTGGGTACTATATAACATAAAAAAGAAAATACAAATATAGAAAAAAAGGAAAACTAAAACTATGATAATAAAAAAGGAAGTATTCAGAGTATAAGATGCTCCAGACTATAAGATGCACCTACTTTTTTGTGGAGGAAAACAAGATATACACTAGTGCATGGTTATGGGAAATAATATGAAATTTCACCAGTTTGGAACTCTTTTAATTTTTTTTCTTTGCATAGATTGGTATTTTAATCAGAATCAGTAAGTTATTCAGCCCGCAATCTGTTAGATGTAAAGCTTTTTCCCCCCTCTTTATTTTCCTTCAGGTAACTTTTTAATTAAGTTAGTGAAATGCTTTTTAAATTCCAGCTAATTGTTGATTCTAGACAGAAATTTTACAACAAAAGGACACAAAGAAGAAAATAAATCAAAGAACACTCACAATAACTCTGCCTCTGCCTCCTAGTTTGCCCCAGTGCAGCAAACAGCCTGCAGCGGAGGCCTACGTGGCAATAGGCAGTGGCAACCCCTGCAGCCTGAAACAGCTGAGGGTCAATCAACTGCTTGTGCTAATCAGGCTGTGCTGAAGCTGAAATGGGCTGTTTTGCTGTTTGTTGCTTGCTGCAAGGAAGTAAATTGCTGAAAGGCAGAGGCCAAATGGTGGGGGCCAGTGGGTCGGCAGGGCTATATTCGGAGTATAAGACGCACCCAAGTTTTCACACTCTTTTAGGGGGTAAAGTGTGTCTTGTAGTTTGTACCAAAAAAAAAAAAAAATGTACAAAACAAAGCAGTCAACCCTCATCGATAGCATGCTGGAACTATTTTCTGAAATGCTGAAAGGAAAATACAAATCTCCAAGAATAAAGATGCCATAGCACATGGGTCACTGCCAGAAAGGCCACGTCTCCCTAACCACCTGTATGTGGAAGGAACCAGAGGAGGCCTTTATCAGACTTGAATTTAAGACTGCCGTCTCTATAAAGTAAAAAATAAATTATTCAATCTGAAACGGATGTTAATACCTATTCTAGCCAATGTCTGATTTGATTTAAATTGTACCTCAGGGTTTTGGCTGGGGGATTTCAAAGCAGAACATAGCATATGCAGCCTTGTTGTTTGGCATTCTGGGTATAACAGATCTCATCCAAGTTTTGAGAATGCCTCAGAAGTAAAACAATGGATATAAAAATGGTATGGAAAAATTGCATTTAAAAATGTTAGATCATCTGTATTGGCAAAGAGAAATGGATGACAGCTGTTTCTCAAAATGAATTAGAATATTGAACCTGGGCAGGCCATGCTCAACATACATGTTGATATAGAATAGATAAGTGCTGAATCAGTCTGTTGATACCTCTGTATATGGAACGAACAAGGTGGCAGAAACTGAAGCACTTGTTCTGTATTTTGATGAGGTGTAAAGATAATACACTTGTTGGACCTACAATGGATGCAAAAACATATCTTATTGATTGTTAACAAGTCCTTCTCATCCTCAGTCTGTTGATCTCTTGCTTTTATCCAACCACTGATTACTCTTTACCAAAATAAAAATTAAAACTAAAACTAAAAACGGCACACGTCTTACAGAATGTTGCAAAAAAGGAAACAACTCTGAATCTCTGATTTATTAAATTGGATTCGGGGAAAACAGCATTATATCTAGATGGTTTTGGGAGGATGTTTAGTTCCTTCATCTATTTTTTTCCTCCCTTAAGTATTCTGCCGTTCAAATTCTTTTCTTGACTGTTTAACTGGTTCGCTTAATATAGTTGACATTATGATGCCTCTTAAAATTAATGTGAGGTCATAGCTCAGTGATGAAAGTGCATGTTTTGTGTGCTGACACTCCCCAGCTTCTGGCACTGCTGTCTAAAGAAGTCAGGAGCTTCAACTAAACAGTACCAGCTGTATTAGGGATATAATTTTGATACAAGCCAGATGTTTTATATAGAAATGTCAAAAAAGCCTACATTTTCTTTGCCTTGTCTTGTTACTTTGAACCAGAGAAACTTGAGCCACATTCACATGCTTGATGGCAATTATTACTAATTTATTTTTTTAAGTTGCATTTTCCTCATCAGCAGTTTTTAAAATATCTTGACTAAGTAATAATTAATGAGAGACCACCAAGTCTAGTGACTTCATATATTTTTTTTGGCTTGAAAATGTGCAAGCTTTATCTAAATGTGGGTGGTAATATCCTAGGGAACAAAATAAATCAAACTGAGAATCAGATAACAGAGGGCAAGAAGGTATAACCTGAGAATATGTAGAAACCAAAAGAGAATGCTAGCTTTGGTTTGCCATCAATATCAGCCAGTCATTGAAGCGCTAAATCATTAGTGTATAATAATAGTAAATAAGACAGGAATCCCATGTTTCAAATTAAGCGACAAAAAAACATTCTTGTATGTATATAACTAAAAAACACAGTTCACCTCCAATTTTATGTAATGAATATTTTAAAATAATAGAGACAATTAACATAGCATTTGGATGCTTGGTTCTTTAACTACTTTAACTGGCACTGTATTCTTACCCATCTCCAACTCTGGCCGAAAATGAGAATGAATAAGACTTCACAGAAATTATTTTACAGAAGGTACAAGCTACCCCTAAATATGCAGAATTAAATGTTTTAAAATTGGCAAAAGCAAATGGACTTGGACATGAAGAGGTAGCTAAAGCAGGAGTGAAATGGAGTATTATTTTTTGGCCTAAAAGATATGCATCCTACAGTTGCTGTGGTTCTGGCTACTGATGCTATGATACCACTTGAAAGACAGAACTAATATTTTAAGATCTGGGGATAGGTGGAATGACAGGACCAAATGTTCCCAGAAATGTTGTAGAGTTAACTCTTGCATTTTGCCCTTTAACTACCCCTATCTGGGGGTGGGGTGGGGTGGTGGTGTCTGAAATATTTAGCTTACCCAATCTTGAGGCTTCAAATTAAGTGCCTGTGGATTTGTCAGTTGCTCAATTCTCATGTAAAGGTTTCTGCTATATGAAAATCCACGACTTCTTGACGTGATGTCATCGGTTCACATATGTGCTCTAAGCATATGCTAATATCCAGGATAAGCATCTTTCTCTAAACTATTTAAATGTGAAGTGTTTATGGCATTCATTTATTCAGCTATAGAATTAACACTTCTAAAACTGTTTGGTGGAGTTCCAGCAATGTCTTACCAGTACAAAGCACAGCTAAAGAAAAGGAATAGCTATTGTTTGAGATAAAGAAGAACATATTGCCAGATCAGGAGGTGGAGCCCAAGGGGAGAAGAACATTTAACTATAATTTGGATGCAAAGCAGAGGAGATAAGCAAATAGAGGGATAGAAACATAGTAGGCCATGAGTGTTAAAATAGCAGTTTATAACAGTATATAATTTTATGTTTTGTATCACTAACTAAATTGAACCATTCTGTAATGTTGAATGAACAACACTGCCTTTTTAGACAGCCTTATTTTCTCTTTGAGAATAGTTTTTATGTATAAAATTTTATTTATATAAAAAATAATTGGAACTCATTGTATCCAGACTTAACTCCTTTTTTTTCTGACAGCCTTAATCCTATGCTTAATACTATAGAACTTCATTGTATTCTTAATACCGCAGAACCAAAGATTCATGCCTAAAATTCCCAGACTAAAATGGCTTTACTGTACCCGATTCTGTCCATATTACTCAGTTTATTTGATGCAGCCATGCTATGTAATAATACTGTAATGCAAGGATGCCAGATTTGACCTTGAGGTATTTTTGCCTTGTTCTCTGGGAATTTACTGTCAAGTAAGTAATGAAATAAATCGATTAGTGATTGCACATTATCTGATAATCTTTCACATGTCTTTATTAATACATAAAGATAATAAAGGGGCCTGGGTAGAATTTTTTTCTCCTTAAAATTTAGATATTTTTGCCTTTTTTACTGGCCTTTAAATAACTAAGGATGGCTTATCTCCTCCCCTTGCTTAAAGCAGTGCATATTGTTTTAAATCTAATCCTCTCAACAGATTTTTGAGATAGGTAAGGCTGAAAAAGAGCACTCTGGTTCTTAACTGAAGATAAGTGGGATTTGAATCCAGGTATATAATTTCACTTAAAGCAAGCATTCAGTTTTTATTTTAATTGACTATTTGTTGTCTCACCACATTGTTGGGAAGCTTGACACTAAGAGGAATTCTGCAGTTAAATACTCAGTAGGATGTTGGGGTTTTTGTAAAAAAAAAATATGAGCCATCTACAGTCGTGTCAAACTACAGTATAGTCATGAACAGAACGTTATTTTCCTTGTTTAATCTGTGTGGTGCAAAAAAGTATATACTACAAATTAGACTATTTTTATAGAACATGCAGTAAATAAACTTTCAGTAAGTGCAGCTTTTGAGCCTTGGGCTCAGCATGTCAAGACTTAAAGAAGAAATCATTTCTTCAATTTTTCCTCTGCAGTGGTGGTGACCGAGGTGGCTTCAAAAATTATGGTGGTAAGTGCTGAGCGTCAAAAAAATATTAAAGTGGAAACCTCTATATTAAAAGGTGCCAAAATATCCCAACCCCTAACGAGCCACCGAATACTTGTATTTTCATGTTTCTATCTATTAGAAGCATTTGATTTTTCTCCCCTGTTTGAGCTGAGGCTGGTGTGTGTGTGTGCTTAGCTTTTTTTTTTTTTTAAGTTTCTATAATACGTTTTTTAAAATGAGATTCCTGGTTTCGTTTCTTTATTTCCCAATTGCATGAAATGATTTTTTTTGGCAACTCATAGTTGGCTTCCGATGGCATCTACAAAAGAACCTTCTAAGCACATTGTCTTAGTGAGAACATTTTTGTGGCAAAGAGCTTAGTTATGTGGACCAACAGCAACTACAAGACAACCAACCGCCAGCATAAACCTGTGTGGCATTCTTCATCTTAGAGACCATAATTGGTTTTCTTCTTGGGCAAAATCTTGTGTCATTCTTAATTGCAATTTCTTGGTTTCACATATCTTATTGCTAATATTAATTAAATCAAGACTGAATAGTTTATTCTCCTTTGTGTGCGGTGCTGCTTAGACGCCCATTGCTTTTTTTTTTCCTCCCGTTTCACAGGTCAGAGGGATTTTGGGCCAAAGCCAGATACAGGTAAATGTAGAAGCCATATACCAGTATGATACACAGTTTTATGATTGTCTCTTTTAGTTTTATATAAGGTAGTTTTTCCCAGTCTGTTGCCATCAAGATGCCTTGGGCCAGTTCCCAAAAATTGTGGCAGAGTTGGGCAGGCTTGTTCATAATATTTTGGAAAGGATAAAATTGCAGTTAACTCAGCCATCTCCTTCATGATGTCATTCTGTTTTCTTGGCACCATTAGTAATCCTTTAATTATACCGGAATAAAACTAGGGCAAATTGGAATAATCATTGAACATATGCTGCTAGGAATTCCTTTCCCAGCCCTATCAGGAAATGCCAGCAACGAAGCTTTCCTGAAATTCTGGAGGACTAATACTGGAGTATCTACCCTGTTTCCTCTAAAATAAGACATCCCCCGAAAATAAGCCCTCCCCGAAAATATTTAACCGCATGCACAGCCAGTCCCCGACATTTCCTCTGGTTGGGGTTAGGGAGACAGAGCTAGAAATCAGGTAAGATGGCAAGAGGAGCCCTATCTTGCTCCACGTGCCCCAAAATAATAAGACCTCCCTGAAAATAAGGCCAAGCGCTTATTTCGGGGTTCAAAAGAATATAAGGATCTTATTTTAGGGAAAACATGGTAGATTCACTAAAGCAAATTCAAATAAACCTACTGTTTAAACTTGATAGTTGTAGTTTGTAAATCATGGTTTATTAAATCATTTCTTAGCACTATCTGCAATCTCAGTCAACAAAGACAATTCTGAGTTAGTTGGACTGGTGGTTTCCTTTGGTACAAAACAACTTGTACTATTACTAAATATCCTGAATGATAGGAAGGGAATGGGTAAAAAAAATATTTGTTCCCTGTTGAATACTGTAGATAGGTAACAAAATCAGTTAAAATGAAAGAGATGAGTTTACGTTTGATAAAATGCATCTGCTTAGATGGCTTTAAGACAAAAAGAGGGCAGACTAGATTCAAGGTGCACACATAATGCCTTCTATGCTTTAGCCCTCCTTGCAAACTTTTTAGAGCCATTTGGTTTATCACTGTTGGAGAAAAGGGATGCTAGATTTTATGTAGCTCCTCAGCCCAGCAAAGGTGTTTTGGGGTTATTTGATGAGAACAGGATGCCTTTTGTTTTCTAATCTTAATGAATATGATCTTTTGGTAAAATGTAGGTTTCCTAAATGCTGTACAGAATCCAATGCTGTACATTACAATGGCCTTAGTTGGTCTTTTACTGTTGAGTAGCAGGATTACATACTAAACCATTTTTTAATTTTTTAATTCCAGTAAAGGGGGTTAAAGGGACGCAGTGGCTCAGTGGCTAAGTCTCTGAGCTTATTGATTGAAAGGTTGGCAGTTCAATGGTTAGAATCCCTAGTGCCACGTAACCGGGTGAGCTCCCATTACTTGTCCCAGCTTCTGCCAATCTAGCAGTTCGAAAGCATGTAAAAAAATGCAAGTAGAAAAATAGGGACCACCTTTGGTGGGAAGGTAACAGTGGTTCCGTGCGCCTTTGGCATTTAGTCATGCCGGCCACATGACCACGGAGATGTCTTCGGACAGCACTGGCTCTTTGGCTTTGAAACGGAGATGAGCACCGCCCCCTAGAGTCGGGAACGACTAGCACATATCTGCGAGGGGAACCTTTACCTTTTACCTTAAAGGGGGTTATTTGGAAAGATCCCTTAGCCACATAATAGCAAATGATTCTTTGTTCAGGGTGAATGGTGACTTTTCATCTAACTATTTGTTTGGTATTTTAAACTAAACAGCAAAATGCTTAACAAGAAAAAATCTCCAAAGCAGAATATATGTTAGAATTCATAAAAACAAACTACAAGTAAAGATCAAATATAGTGGCAAGAACATAAATAAATTAAAATTCTTTGCAAATGACTTGTCTAACTGACTTCTGAATTAATAATCGCAATACAGTATATGCATGCCATAGTGGAAAGGAATTTTAGTAACAGGATGTTTTTCATGGTGGTGTTTTTCCAGAATTAATGTACATTGCCTCTGAAGTAGACAATTAATCAGGCTCATATAGGAGACGATAGCCTTTACATGCCTTGGTCCAAATTTAAAACTGTGATCAGAAACAAATTCTTGCAAAAAGCATTTATCCATTTAACAGTCCAGCTGCTGTAATGTTCTGAACTGTTAGTTGTTCACTGTCATTAGTAGCATTGGGTGAATAATACCTTTGCGTAATTGTACACCTTTTTAGCAAATGTTAATATTTCTGATTAAAAACTGCATTGAGAGCGGATTGTTCATAATGGTTTTCCTTAAGATAAACATGGGTAGTTCTTTCCTTTTGGTTTCTCTGCATCTATAGTGTATATGCATTTCCTCAACTTGATCGAGTTTAAATGTCTTGATTTAATTCTCTTGAGTGCACGGGGAGGGGGGGATTATAAACACTCGCTGGTTGACATAGGAAATGAAGTTTTTTGGATATTTTGCGAAAAAAGGCTGTGATATTTTGCACAGCTTCTGCTACACAGTTTGGCTAAAAAATAACCCCAGGCTCTCTTCAATGTAGATTCGGAGTCTGACAATTCTGATAACAACACCATCTTTGTACAAGGACTTGGAGAAGACGTTTCACCAGAACAAGTGGCTGATTATTTCAAACAAATAGGTGTAATTAAGGTATTTAAGATGGTAAAAAAAGGGGGCATATCAGCTAAGAATATAAGCTAATAGAAGAACAAGGAGGAATACATGTTTAAAAAAAGAATGTATCAGCGCAGAACCAAAATATTTAAATAGATAAAAACAGTATTAAGATACATTCAAATTATCAGAATGTGAGCTTAAATTAAAAGGCAGTATTTCTAACAAAAGATGCTTAATTGGATTTAGGTTTGGCAGATCTCCAGTACTGTGAAGCAGCCATTATCCATGTTCTCCATCTTGATGAGTATAAAGTATAAGTGGTTTCTTCTGTTGGGTCTGGGTTAGTAAAAATATTCTGGTAGTCCTTGGCTTTTGAAACAATTGGGACCAGGATTTCCATCACTGAGCAATATGATCATAAAGCACGATTGCATAGTTTAGCAATGGCAATCCCTATAGTCCTAGTTGCCGTTGTTAACCTAATTCCTCCATCATTAGCTGAGGCAACCTCCAACTGGCTTTTGGCAACCAAAGTCTGGAGAAGATGGCAAGAAGTTGAAAGTCCTAAGCCAGCAGCCAGTTAAGTAGCTGCTTCCAGGTGGGGGAGGGAGCTATGGATGTGTGAGAGTGGAGAGAGGCATGGGTCAGGTGCTAAGGGGTGTGGAAGAGGTGTGTGGGTCAGGGAAAGTGAGCAGTATGGATCAGGGAAGGTTGCAAGGGAGTGCTAGAGGCCTGGTCAGAGAGGGTATGTAGGGTGCGCCGGTGTGGTATGAGCACAGAGGGACTGGGGAGGGTATATGGGGGAGATTTAGTGATAGATATTCCATTCCCAATGGCCATTGTAACCGGAGGACTACCTATAGATCACAATCCTTCCCAAATGGAGAACTGCAAAGTATATTGACTTATTGGATCTCTGCCATACTTTTATAAGCTATTTTCTAGGTTGTTTCCTTTCTGTATTGTTACAGTTGTTGATGACCCAGGAAATTTGAGGGCTGAGGCTTGAAAATAGGCCACAATGTTCTGTTTGTTTATACATTCCATCAGCACATCTGGAAGTAAGGATAGTGTCAGGTTTCGCTGTCGTCAGGTTTCAGTATCTGTCAGCACTGGAACGAATGTAGTTTGGAGTGCTGACATCTAGATCTTTACTTCAAGGAGCATGAAGTCTAAAATTTGTTATGAGTTACCACTGAATAAGGAGAATAAGGAGAGGCAAGTGGAGACAATGTAAAAAGGAAAGCTGTTTCATCTGAGCTACAGTGGGCATTCATGTTAACTCTCATAGGAAAGGTGGGCTTTGAGGAAAGATTTAAATGAAGGAAGAGATAGCATTGTACATGTGTTCTAGTAGGCTGTGCTAAGCAATACAGTTCAGCAGGAAAGATGGGATGATCTTTTGAAGGAACAGATTTTGGACAGCAAAGGGTGGTGGAATTGGAGAAGTGATTTTCCTGTTCATGGCAGAATTCACCATTATTAGGTTGTTAGGCCCTTACATGAATGGTAAAAATATTTTTTTCTCTCTGGTTTTCCCAGACAAACAAAAAGACAGGTAAACTTATGATAAATCTATATACAGACAAGGATACTGGGAAGCCAAAGGGAGAAGCAACAGTGTCTTTTGATGATCCTCCATCTGCTAAGGCCGCCATTGATTGGTTTGATGGTAAGGTTGTCCCATTAGGGCTTGCCAACCAATTAAATCATGAACACCGAAATGTCTCATTGTAGGCAAAGATCATAAAATTGTTAAGGCAAATTTATTTATGCATTTATTTATCTGTCATATTTGGAAATCGCTCATCTCTTTCACCGAGGGACTCTGGGTGGTGTACAAATAAAATGTTAAAAACATAATAATGAAGACTCTTGCTGCTACAGCAAGGGTGGATTCTATGGAAATGGAATGCATGGGTGGGAAAGTTTCCCTGGCCAGCACTGAAGTTCAATCGATTAGATGGACCAGCAGGTTAGGGAAGATCGCCTTATAAAATGTGACTTAAGCAGAAGCAAACTCTGCATTGTTATCAGTTTTGTATGAAGTGTAGTTTTTGGGATTTATTGTTTAAATATTGCATTTCCTTGTTGTAGTTGGCCACTAGATTTATTCTTGATCGCTATTCTTCCCTCTACAGGAAAAGAATTCAATGGCAGTGTTATCAGGGTTTCCTTCGCAACCAGGCGGCCAGAATTCCTGCGAGGAGGTGGTGGAGGTGGTGGTGGACGCCGAGGTAGTAACACATCCAGATCCGTTGTACCTGGTAGTCCAGTGGTACCGTTCCTTTTTGGGTTGTTCATCTGAGTTTCTCCCTGAGAACGGGAGCGACACTTCAGCCCAGCCTGCTTTCATGATTACCCCTGACCAAATAGCTGGTACATGTTGGCCAGTTTTGATGTCAGAGGCTATTCATACTGCATATTGTGAGTCTTTGCCATAAGGGCCACATACCCATTTCCTTGCTTTAATTGTAATATCATTGTGCTTGCAGGTTCACGTGGAGGGGGCTTTGGAAGAGGAGGAGGTTTCCAGGGCCGAGGTGGAGAACCCAAAAGTGGTGATTGGGTTTGTCCTAACCCGTAAGTTATTTTCAGTCTTATATTGAGATAGCCTAGAACTGCCTAGTTTACTCTAAAAGTAGATTATTTGGGGCAATAAGTACAGCTGGAATTTTGGAAAAGTAGCATGGAAATTCCAGCAAAATGGCTGCCACAAAAGGCTTTTCTGTTCACAAAATGGCTGCCAAGGGTATGGGGGTCGATCACCCATAAGAATACTAAGTAATGAGGTTGCTTAAACCATCTGGTTTATCTACATCTTTATTCCGTGCAAGCTTTCAAACAAAGCACTTGGCTGCAATTACCCATCATTTTTATTTTCTAAGGATCTTTATTTCCAAGTTCATTCTTGGAAATAAAATGATGCTAGATGTTTTGCAGCATTCTAATTTTATTTTTCCAGTGAAAAGAATTTTTTAAATAATTTAAATGGAACAGGGAATCTGACAGTAGCCAAGGAAAGTGTTTGCACTACCAAAGGAACATCAAATTGCCATTTCATAGATAGTAGTTTTTCAGAATCTTTAACTAGAAGGGCTTGACCTTTCACTCGGAGATTGCTAGTCTCTATCTGTTTGAGCTCCCCTCCTGCTGATCTCATGGACCAGTCCATGCCATTTTTGAGACAACAGCATAGAAGTAGTTTGCCGTTGCCCTCTTTAAATATTTTTCCCTCCAAATTTTCTGGTGTGCAGTCCTGCGGTTCCCTAGTGATTTTTCAATCAAGTATTAAACAGATCTGACCCTGGGTGAACCTTTCAATAATAGACTGGTTAGCAAGATTCTGCCAGATGTTGTAGATTTCACTCAAAGAACCATTTGGCAACTCAAATACCTTGCTATTGGGCAATGGCACTCCCCCCCACCTTTATTTTGTTTATGTTCATTATCAGGACTCAATAGTTATACCAATACTATTATAGCTTAATGAGAATTGGAGTCTAATAAGATGAGGCAAAAATCAATGTTTCTAAATAAGGGCTATACAGGAAGTCCTATAGAGTTAATTCAGTGACTGAAGTTATAGCGGCACTGAAAAAAGTGACTTATCACCATTTTTTACACTTACGACCATTGTAGCATCTCCATGGTCACGTGATCGAAATTCAAATGTTTGGCAACCAACATATTTATGATAGTTGCAGTGTTCACAACCTTCTGACTTTAGCAAGGTGAATGGGGAAGCCAGGTTCACTTATCAACCACGTTACTAATTTATCTACTACAGTGATTTCTGCGGCAAGAAAGGTCATAAAATGGAGCAAAATTCACTTAACTGTATCACTTAGCAACAGAAATGTTGGGCTCAATGGTGGTCTTAAATTGAGGACTACCTGTATAAAATATATTGATTATATAGCCCTTACCTTCAATCTTAGCAATTACTGAGAGATGTTTCCTGTCTTTTTCAGGAGCTGTGGAAATATGAACTTTGCTCGCCGGAATTCCTGCAATCAGTGTAATGAGCCCAGACCGGATGATGGGCGTCCTTCTGGAGGAGGTGTGTGAAAACTCCACCATTCAAAAATGGGGGAATGCTGTTGGCTGGAGTGACATTTGGAATTTCTTGTTTTATCTTCCTTCTTTGCAGATTTCCGTGGCAGAGGTGGTTTTGGAGGTGATCGGGGGTTCAGAGGCCGTGGTGGCCGGGGCGGTGGCTTTGGTGGCAAAATGGGAGGAAGGTTGGTACTGAATTTTTACAGAACTACAGAAGTGTGTTTTGTCTCCAAATGATGCAGAGAATTGGCAGATATATTAAAAGTTCAGTAATAAGAGAGAAAGTTTGGAGGCCTCCAGAGACCCAGCCGCAGTGAAAGCTGCCTGGTCCATTCTAGAATGCCAAGCTACCTATCGGGAGACAGTCTCAAAAAAGTGATTGATAAGGAAACCAGGGCCCAGATTTTCTGGGAGAAGTTGATTGCACTTTTGGTTTTAGCCACACCAGAAACATTTGGGATAAAATATGCTTCTGTCATAAGACAGAATGGGGTAGTGGTAGAAGCGAGCTGGTTTCCCAAAATTCATTGGGCAGTTTGTTCACTTGGGATAATCTGCTGCATAGGATAGTCATGAGGATAAAAAGTGGGGATTTGTGTTGGCTGACTTAGTTTCTAGGAATAATGGATGAGTTTCTCCTGGACCATTAATGGCCAGTTGCACGTTTGTCTGAAGCCTTCAATCCTCAAGGTAGATAAGCACTAGTTGTCTGGGTTTATTGTAAATTCCTCAAAGACTTATTTTTAGTTCATGGTTTTATTTTATTTACTTCCTGCTGTTCTTCAATATACGTTCCCATCCAGACACAGCTAAGCTTTGACAAAGTGAAAGTATCAAGCCACATGGTCTACCCCATTAATAAACCATCTTTGCATTCTAACAAATCCAGGTGTTAGCAGTTTGTTAATGAAGTTCCATACCTTTCTATTTAGCTATTGCTATAATGATTTCCTATTTGATTCAGCATTGTGCATTTTAGTCACTGTTCAAAGTTACAATGGCACTGAAAAAAGTGACTTAGGACTATTTTTCATACTTGTGACTGTTACAGCATCCCCATGGTCACGTGATTTACACTTGGATGCTTGATAACTGGTTCATATTTATGATGGTTGCAGTGTCCCATGGTCACATGACATCTTTTGCGACCTGGCAAGCAGTCAATGGGGATGTCGGATTCACTTAACAACCATATTACTAATTTAACAACTGTAGAGAGTTACTTGAAAAATGTGGCAAGCAAAGTCGTAAAATGGGACAAAACTCACTTAACAAATGGCTCAGTAACATAAATTCTTGACTCAATTGTGGTCAGGACTACTTGTAAAACCTAATAAAACTCATAGCATCTAATCCTATCATTGAAGTAATCCGTATGGACATTATATCTGCTATACCACATCTCCATGCCTTTTGGCAAAACCATGTCTTTGGTCCTTGCAAAAAGCCAGCAGTTGGGGACAATCCGATTTTTAGGGATAATATTCCACAGGGTGGGTGCCACCACAGAAAAGACTCTCTTCCTAGGTCCTGCCACATGGCTGAAGGGTCCCACAATATGCCCCTCTGTATTGCTTAAGAAGTCATGACTATTAAGCTACATTGGAATTTGTTGGTGGAACAGATAGATGTAAGTGCAGCTCTGTTTACGGATCTTCCTTTGCAGATAATCCAAAACTTGGGAGAGCTTTTGAGATATGCTAAAGCATTTAATTAGGATGACATTCAGTTATGAAGCCTGGATCTGTTGGGTAATCCTAAAAAATTACAACAATGGCTGCTTTAAATAGGAAGGGAAGAATTAAGAGCCGATTTAAACTTCTGACAATATCTTATTGGCATTGCTGGTTGTTGTAATTCTTGCAGGTACGATATTCTGAGTTTATTTAAGGGCAAAGTTGAAAACCAGAAAGCTCTTTGGAAGAACAGGACTTTCAACTAGACCAGGTTTCTCTCTTCCCTTTATCTCTTGATGGTTTGACTCCATGTCTGGTTCCTTGTGACTGATACCGACATCCTTATTAGGAATCACTTGCAGCAACTAACTTTATGGACTTTGTATATGCTACAAGGAAGTTAAAGCTGAGAATTGAATATTGTTTTCCTCTTTTCCAGAAACGACTTCAGAAGTGATCAACGTAACAGACCCTACTAAAAAAAAAAGCAGAGAATGTCCCCTTCCTCTTTCTGATGGCTTTTCACAGCAGCATTGCTGAGTTTCGCCTGCTGCTTTATCCCATGGTCTCTTGGATAGTGGAATTAAATGTAAAAACTGGATTTTTAATTTGGTGGGAGGGACTGGGATACTCTTTCCCCTGGGTTATTTTCCCCCTTTCCTTTCCTTTCCTTTCCTTTTTTTTTTTTTTTTTAGCAAGTCCATTAAAATTTCATCTTTCTATTTCCAACATTCCCCATTTTCCCCCAGCTACCAACTACACTTGTTCACAGGCTCTTAAAATAAGGATGGAGTAAAATTGTAAAATATTTGCCAAAAATCTGACATGTTTTATAATACAAAAAAAAATAAAAGCTAATTGTTTATTTGTGACATGCTTGACTGCTTTTAGCCACTGTTATTTCAAGAATTTATTTTTCTGTATTTCAGCTCGGAGGTACCCTTGTGTACAGAGTGCTTAAATGGTGATCTGGATTGTTCTAAAATGTGAACATTTTTGGAATGAAACCATTTGTGTTCTGTAGATCTAAATTATGCAAATTGGCATATACTAACAAATTTGTTAGCTGAGAAGAGGAATTCAGCTATGCATAGGCAAGATTTATTGGAAATCTTTTTGAGCTTGAGAATTTTAATCAGTATTGTCCACATCCACACAAGCTAATCTTATCTGTCTGTCTAATCTTACGTTTTTTATATGGCCACCCATCTACCAAAAGGAATCTTGTGTATTTTTGTAGAAATAAATATATTTTTGAGAGAGAGAAAAAACTGCACTGAATTGCAAATTGAGATTATTGAGAAATAAACAGAAACACAATGCTTTGGTATTTTTAAAAACATGATTGTATACACTCATGGCAGTAATCATAGAATTTGATTTTCGGTCTTATATTTTCATGTTGCTCTTAACACTAAAAATTGAAGGGAAAACAGTCTTGAAGACTCCCAGGGTTTACAGTTTAGGTGTCTCCATCTATACCTGTGCAAGCAGAGAATTGATGCATTCAGCAGGTCTCCATCTATATGAGAATGCAACATTTGTGGGTTTATTTTGGTTAAGGCTCAAATGGAGCACCATAAGCTAATGAATGGAAGCAGCTCTCTGAGCATACTTCCCATCATTGAATACCCTTATCCACTTGCATCTAGAATGAAAAGTGGTGTGGCCATCGAACTTGAATTGATGCCATCCGCTATCAAACTGTTTATGCCACCCAATTGGCAGATTTTTCTAAATCTATTTGAAGAGGAGTCCTTGTTGGTATCTATTCCAATTGTTCGTAGTTTTTAATCCCATCCTGAGAGGCAATGCAAAGTTAACATTTTTTTTTTCATTCTTTCACAAAAACGAAACTGCCGAGTTTTGAAAAGTCCTGATTTATGATCATTTGCAAGCTGCAGCATTCAGGATGCTGGAAATTGTCCATAGATTTCAACACCTATTGGATGTTCCATATGGGTGATTCATGACAAGTAGTTGAGATTGTCCTGTAGGAAACTGAGCTGTAGGTGGTGCTCTTTGCTTCCATCAAAAAATCAAATGAATGAGGATTGCTCATTTCTATGAAGGATTCTCAATAACGTGGAATTGAGAAGGAAAAGGAGATGAATTGCAGATTTGGAATTGTGTAAAAGAGAGTGAGAATAAACCATTGTGCTACACCAGGGGTGTGAGACTGGCAGCATGTGGGCTGGATGCAGGCCACGCCCACCACAGCTCCACAAAGGGGAAAAATGTCACAAAATGTCACATGATGGCAATGTGACACTGTGAGTTGGACACTCGTGTGCTGCATAGATTAGGGTCTGATACCATATTTGAAACACTACCGTTATTTTAAAGAGGCTATATAGAAAAGACAGTTGAGATTATTGGAAAGGGGTACATAGGAAGGATCATATGCAGGGGTGAAATGCTCCTGGTTCGGACCGGATCGGATGATCCGGTAGCGATCGTGGTGGGTGGTTTGGTGATTTGGTAGTGATGGCAGAGCAAATCTCTGCCCACCCGCCTGGGTGTCGTTACTTCCTGGTTTTAACCAGGAAGTAATGTGTTCTTTACCTTCTGCGCATGCACAGAAGGCCGTGTGCATGTGACGCGTGTGCACTTCCAAACCAGTAAGGAAGGTAAGTAGATTTCACCCCGATCATATGTATAAGGAAAACCTGCATTAAGGGAATATTGGTTTACGAGAGGAGTGATGGATGAATAAAATAAAAAGTTGTAAAATCATAGTAAGTGTGGAGTACTGGGAGAGACTGAAAATTTTCTTCTTTTAGGAGAATTTGATCATCCTTCAATAAAGGTTATTGGCAGTAGATTCAGGGCAAACTAAAGGGTTTTTTTAATAATTTAGGTATGTATGCACACATGTATGTAAATGTATAAAACATACTTTAAACTGGGTCTGCCATCTTCAGGGGGACAGCAGTTTTGTGTTACATGGACATCTTTTGTTTTTAGAATTTTAAATAAAAATAGCTGAAATGTTCACCAAATATCAGGGATAAACACACACAAATCATGCTGACCTTGGCCAAGATATTTTGGTAATCACTACAATTTTAAAAATTAATTTTGGAGGTGAGTGACATGCATCCAATCCATTTCTGAATTATTTATGGGTGTACAGGATGGTGTATACATGTGCCTTCGAGTCAATACAGGTAGTCCTCAACCGACAATGGCAATTGAGTCCAAAATTTCTGTTAACAGACATTTGTTAACTGAGTTTTGCCCCATTTTACAATCTTTCTTGCCATTGTTGTTAAGTGAATCCCTGCAGTTGATAAGTTAGTAACCTGGTTGTTAAGTGAATTTAGCTTCCTCACTGACTTTGCTTGTCAAAAGGTTGCAAAAGATGATCGCGTGATCTTGGGACACAGCAATGGTCATAAGTATGAACCAATTGCCAAGCATCAGAATTTTGGTTACATGATCACGGGGAAGCTACAAAGGTTGTAACTGAAAAATGGTCATAAGTAACTTTTTTCAGCACCATTGTAACTCTGGTCACTAAATGAACTGTTGTAAGTCGGAGACTACCTGTACTGACTCTTGGTGACTGGCTGGATAAGCCCCTGAAATTTTGTTGGCAAGTTTTCAGAAGTGATTTGCCATTGCCTTCTTTCTAGGGCTAAGAGTGTGTGTCTGGCCCAAGGTCACCCAGCTGACTTCATGCCTGAGGGAGAACTAAAACTAGGTATTCTAGTTTCCAGCCTTAACCATTACACCAAATTGACTCTCATTGATAGGTAGTGTAAAATGGAGAATTCCATATTCAAAGATTATCGCTGAATGCCAACTTTCAGGTTGGTTGGTTGGCACTGAAGAAGTGATAATTATTTTTATGTTATTTGATTGGCCTCTGTGGAAAGAGAAAGCTGATTTAAATGGATCCTTGACCCATGATCACTGACAATCACAGGAAAGGATAGAAAATACACTGAATTGATGTTTCACAGAAGTTTGTCTCAAAGGTGCTTTTTCGAAAGGTAACTGGACTACGTGTTTTCCTTGAAGACATTCCGCTTCTCATCCAAGAAGCTTCTTCAGTTCATGGACTTCTTGGATGAGCGGGGTCTTCCTCAAGGAAAACAACAGTGCAGTTGCCTTTTGGAAAGGCACCTTTGAGACAACCATGACCTGGATGACTGAGAAGCTCCATAGACCTTCACAGAAGTTGCATCTGAAGGCAGGACAAGAAGCAACGGGTGGAAATTAATCAAGGAGAGAACCAACCTAGAACTAAGGAGAAATTTCCTGGAAGTTAGAATAATTAATCATTGGAGCATCTTGCCTTCAGAAGTTGTGAATGCTCCAACATTGGAGATAGGACAACCATTTTTCTGAAATGGTATAGTGTCTCCTGCTTGAACAGGGGGTTGGGCTACAAACCCACCAAGGTCTCCTCCAACTGTTATTCTGTTAAAAAAGTTGCTTTTTCAGGGCTGTAGACTAACCATTTTACCAAACCTGGGAACACATGATTGATAGACAATGATTGATGCGTTGTCTCCTGAACAGGTTGGTTCCTTCAGAGTGTACATTTGGCCACTCAAGGCTGCCTTGTCTAGACAGTAGTGGTCATGATCAGGAAAATAGCTTGCCTCCTAATTGGAGTGATGGTCCATCCTTTTAAAAGCTTCACAGTTCCTTGTCAAGTGTGATTCATGCCTCTGGCTTGCTGAGTATGGCACTTCCATCTGGCTCCAGACAGTATATCAGCTGCTGTTGGGTGCTACTCAGTTGCCACTCCTCATTCTTTAAATAACTGATGCCAGAATCTGCATTCCTTGTATTTTTATGACCAGGAAGATTTTTTCTTCGTCTTTTCCCATTAGTCTAAACATTGTACCGAATGAAATTGATTGATAGCAGAAAAGACTACATCACTAACTACTCTCACTGATGTCTAGCCTCGGTGGCTGCCTAATAACATAGACCAGTGATGGCTAACCTTTTTGCCGTTGCGTGCCAAAAGCGGGAGGAGCATGGGGGGTTGTGCATGCCCACACCCATAATTCAATGCGCCCCGTCCCCTGCACTCCCCTCGCTTTTGGCACGCGATGGCACGCTGGGCCCGGTAGGCCTGTTTTTTCGCCCTCCCCAGGCTCCAGAGGCTTTATTGGAGCCTGGGAGGGCGAAAATGGCCTTCCCCACCCCCCTGGAGGCCCTCCGGAGGCTAGAAACGGCCCATTTCCTCACTTCTGGTGAGCCCGGAAGGCCCAAAAATCGGCTGGTGCGCGCATGCATACTGGAGCTGAGATAGGGCAACACTCGCATGCCCACAGATATGGCTCCATGTGTTGTGGCTCCGTTACCTGAGCCTGTGTCATCGGCAGGAGAGGACTCCGAGAGTGAAGGAGAGGAGTTGGCAAGGCCTCCCTCTCCAGGACCCTCCTCTCTGGCAATGCCTTCGGTGTCCGCCGAAGGGCAAGAGATAGGGCCGGGGCCAAGCACGTCCATGCAGCCACAGGTGGACAGTGATGAGGGTAATGAGTCTTGGCTGGATCCTCGGCAGCGTCGCAGAGATAAGCGCGCGCAACAGACGAAAAGGCGTGCCAGAGATTAATCTGAGTCACTGGACCACACCCCACAGGGTATAAAAGGGGGTGAGGTGGCCATTCAGACTCTGTGACGGACAAAACTAACTACTATCGAGTCACATTGCATCTTTGGAAACAACATTATTGGCCTTGGATTTTATTTTAGGAACTGGACAATTCTTGACTGTGTGTATTTTGTTTATGAGTAAAGTTCTTGGCAAGCAACTACTGGGTTGCTGCCAAGCTTCTTATCGGAAGAATTGGTTGTCTGCCAGTTTATTTAACCCCCGGCTGTCTGTCTGTATGCGTGTGTGAGATGGGGACAGAACACCACGTGCCACCTGTGGCACGCGTGCCATAGGTTTGCCATCACAGACATAGACCATCCAGATGCTAAAAAATACTATGTATGTATCATGATGTGCCAATCGCAAGGACATCCAGTGTACTTCAAAAGCTAATTCAAAGTGGACTTAATCTTTAAAAGCTCTGAACAGTTTGGGACCTGCACAGGGGTGAAATGCTCCCGGTTGGTAGCGATGGAGGCGGGTGGTTCAGAGAACCGGTAGCAAAAATCCCTGCCCGCGCCCCCATGCCCAGCTGAGCCGCACAATCATCAGAGGCTTTTTTTTACTTTTAAAAGCATTTTTTCTACAACCTCTTCAGCCGAAAAAATGCTTTTAAAAGTAAAAAAAAAAAACTCTAATGATCGCGCAGCTCAGCTGGGATCATCAAAGGCTTTTAAAAGAAAAAAACCCTTTTTTTCTTTTAAATGCCTCCGACAATCCAAGCTGAGTTGCCTGATCGGCAGAGACTTTTTTTCTTTTAAATGCCTCTAATGATCAGGCAACTCAGCTTGGATCGTCAGAGGCATTTAAAAGAAAAATCCCTGCATATCTAAAAATCACTGTATTCCTTTGACAGGCAATGTGGTATAATATTTAAGGTTCTAGATATGTTCCTAGTCCTCAGGCAGTTAAACCAACTGGGTGATCTTTGGCCTGTCCCTTCCCCTTGACCCCTAAAACAATAAGCTGTGCAGCAAGCCAGTTCAAGAGCAAGAGCAAGTACTTTGCCACACTGCATCCATGGCTTTGATGTGGGAATGCAGTGCAAACTAGTGGACCTTGCAACAAAGCAAGATAAACACTCAGAAGAATTACTTCGATTTCTGCATCACAAATCTTGGTGATGTGATAAAATAGATAAGTTCTTTATTGGAAGCTCAAAGTTATGGAATGCCATTTACTTAAAATCACAACCTTTAAACATACAGGTAGTCCTTGACTTACAACAGTTCACTTAGTGGCTGTTTGAAGTTACAACAGCACTGAAAAATGTGACTACCATTTCTCACACGACCATTGCAGCTTCCCCATGGTCACGTGATTTACATTTGGATGCTCGATAACAGATTCACATTTACAATGGTTGCAGTGTCCCAGGATCATGTGATCCCCTTTTGCGACCCTTCCGACAAGCAAAGTCACCGGGTGTTGCGAGGAGGCTGGTGTGGTGCTGCGCCAGCAGCCTGTGCAGTTGGCACTCGAGTCAGACAATGAGGAGGCTGGAGAAGATGTGGTGCCAGAGGCAGGGATTCAGTCAGAGCCTTCAGAACCTCCAGAAGCTCCCATAAGTGAAGAGGAAGAAGAGGAGGAGCCTCTTCTTGATGCACGAGCGCGCATAGCTGCGAAAAGGCAGGAGTGGCTTCTCAGGAGGAGGTCTCCTCGAGAGTAAGGCTTGGGGCTAATTGGCCACTCCCCTAGCCTATTTAAGGAAGGACGACGACTGATGCAATTTGCAGAAAACAACTTCGTTCACATTCCTTCGCATCTTTATTCGGCTCTTGTTTCTCTCTTATCAGTTTTCCTGCAAATTGCTTCTGGGCATTCTGCCAACCACAGTAAGATTACAGTTATCTGAAATATTGTGCCTCAGAATTGATTTATTATTCTTTGGATTCTTGTCAGCTGTTAATAAAGTTAAATCAACAGCCTTTGTTCAGAAAAGACTGATTTAAATTAGTAAACTAAGGTTTGTACGGACTTTGTGTGTGCTGTGTTTTTTGGGATCCATAGCTGGGGCAGAAACACCAGATTCACTTAACAACTGTGTTACTAATTTAAGAACTGTGTTGATTCACTTAACAAATGTGGCAAGAAAAATTGTAAAATGGGGCAAACTCACTTAACAAATGTTTCAGTTAGCAACATAAATTTTGGGCTCAGTTGTGGTCATAACTCTAGGACTAGCTGTAATGCAAGAAGTATAATGGATACCCATGAAACTTCATCAAAAAGGACCTGACCTGGGACACTCACATTGCAGCACTGGTCAAAAGGGCCCAGCAGAGATTATACTACCTGAGACTTCTCAGGAAATAACAACTGAATGAAAAAATGCTGGTGGCCTTTTACTGTTGCCCAATAGAGAGTGTTTTAACTTACTGCACCTGTGTATGGTTTTGCACAGTGGCAGATAGGACAGCACTCCAAAGGGTCAACATCATTGCCCAGAGGATCATTGGTTGCCCTCTCCCCTCTTTGGAAGAGCTTTATCGCTCCCGCTGCCTTAAGAAAGTTCAAAACATTCTTAAAGATCCAGCTCATCCTGGGCACCCCCTTTTTTTTTAAACTATTACCATCTGGCAGACGGTACAGGACAATAAAAACAAGGACAAATAGGCTGAAAAGTAGTTTCTATCCCAGGGCAATAACCCTATTGAATTCTATGGTATAGTGCAATATCTGGTTTTCAATTTCAATTATATAGAATGTAAAGGATGTATGTTTGTGTTTTTATTTTTATACTTACAATGTACACTGAAGACGACATTTAATTCCCTTGTACCATGTGCAATGACAATAAAGTAAACTAAACTAAACTAAAAGTGCCTGACCACTCAGCCCACTGCAGCATAGCCAACAAGAGCTATGAAAAGGATGACACTACCCTATTCAAAAATATTTCAGAAATAACCAGCAGACTATTACAGCTGCATGACATCAGTACAGCAAACCATCTAAAACAGAGGTGTCAAACTCAATTTACTTGAGGGCCGTATCAGGGTTGTGTTTGACAGCCAGGGGTGTGTGGCCGGAATGTGTGGCCAGGGGGTCGGGTGTGGCCAGTTTGACCTCACTCATTGAGGCTCTGTTTTCAGCCGTGATGGCTTCCTGCAGCCCTCTGCCAGCAAAAACGGAGCTCCCCAAGCTCCCTTGTTGCTGGCAGAGGGCTGCAGAAGGCATTCCCAACTTAAAACAGAGCCTGGGAGGGCCACACACAGCCCTCCCAAGCTCTGTTTTTGATGGCAGAGGCACTCCAAGCCAGTCCTTCATTGTTTCCAGGGCGGCCCTGAGGGCCAGATCTAAGCACCCCGCAGGCCAAATCAGACCCATGGGCCCTGAGTTTGACACCCCTGATCTAAAACATCTTAAAATAAACCCAAGACACAGTAACCCAAAAAGCAAAAAACAGGAATCATCAACCTACAGTGTAAGGATTGTAACAGCCATTGTGTAAGACAGACAAGCAGAAGACTAGCAAAACACATCCATGTATACCAACTAGCAATCGAGACAGATAAAATGTGTGTCTCAGAAATTTCACAACACATGGACAGACTCTACCATAGTTTTTAACTGGAAACTGTGCACCCTAGACCAAGCTAAATTTAAAAAGGCTAGGGAATTCCTGGAAACTTGACATTCAGACATGTCAGCCATCAATACCCTATAGAAATAAACCATATTTACACACCATTCAAAAGTGACAATAAAAAAAGCTAAAAAGGAAACAAAATTCAGAACACATCCTCTCTAGCAGCCAACATCCAGATAAGTAGGAATTAACATTAAATAAACAATCAAACAGAAAACAATATCCTAATCAAAGTACTATTAACTAGAAAAATCACAGCCCTACCAAAATTTGGTGTGCAATTTACAGCAAATAAACAGTGAGCAAACCCCATCCTCCCTTGCATTAATGATGTTACCTAACATGGATAACAAAACCTCTTTAAACGAATAACCAAACTCAGAAAACACCAAGAACTCCAGATTTTAAGTATATTTTTGAGACAGTTCTACTAAACATGCTATTTCTGGCATGCTATAGGCAAGGCCTTCCTATGACTAGGCCTTTCCCTTGCTCTATTCCAAGGCTGTCAAATTCCCGGCCCGTGGGCCAAATGTGTCACATGCTGGCCACGCCCACATCCGGTTTAGCAAAAGGGAAAAAAGTCCTGATACATCACGTGATGCCACCGTGACGACATTCTTTATTTATTCTTTCTTTATTTTTTATTGGCCAAGTGTGATTGGACACACAAGGAATTTGTCTTAGGTGTATATCAGGGGTGGGTTCTACTTACCTTTACTACCGGTTCGCAGTGGGGCCGCGCATGCTCTTCTGTGCAAGCACAGAAGCGTTTTGATGATGTCGGGGTTGGTGGGCGGAGCCTCCCACCGGTTTTACTACCGGTTCTATAGAACTGGTAATATATGGCAGTGATGGCTAACCTTTTTGCCGTCGCATGCCAAAAGCGGGGGGAGCATGGGGGGTTGTGCATGCCCACACCCATAATTCAATGCGCCCCGCCCCCCGCACTCCCCTCGCTTTTGGCACGCAATGGCACGCTGGGCCTGGCAGGCCAGTTTTTTGCCCTCCCCAGGCTCCAGAGGTTTTTTTGGAGCCTGGGGAGGGCGAAAATGGCTTTCCCCACCCCCTGGAGGCCCTCCGGAGGCTAGAAACGGCCCATTTCCCAACTTCTGGTGAGCCCGGAAGGCCCAAAAATCAGCTGGCCGGTGCGCGCATGCATACTGGAGCTGAGATAGGGCAACACTCGCGTGCCCACAGATATGGCTCCACGTGCCACCTGTGGCACGCGTGCCATAGGTTCGTCATCACGGGTATATGGTGTATATGCTCTGTGTACATAAGGAGAATAAAATACATTCATCAAGAATAAAAAGATATAACACTTGGTGATAGTTAAGGTTACTAATAAGCTATCAAATAGTACTAGGAAACAAACAAAAACAATATAATTGAAAGATATAAGCAACATGGTTATAGTAATAAGTGGGAAGAAATAGATACTAGGAAGGAAGAGAATAATAAGAGTAATACAATCTTGGTAAATTATTTGACAGTGTTGAGTGAATTAGTTGTTAAGCAGAATGATGGCAGTCCTTGTATCTTTTTGAGGGTAGAAGTTGAAACAATTTATGTCCAGGATGTGGACGGTCTATAGATATTTTCACAGCCCTCGTTTGACTCGTGCAGTATACAGGTCTTCAATGGAAGGCAGGTTGGTAGTAATTGTTTTCTTCTGCAGTTCTAATTATCCGTTGAAGTCTGTCTTGTTGGGTTGCAAAGCCAAACCAGACAGTTATAGAGGTGCAGATGACAGACTCAATAATTCCTCTGAGGAACTGAATCAGCAGCTCTTTGGGCAGTTTGAGCTTTCTGACTTTGCGCAGAAAGAACATTCTTTCTTGAGCTTTTTTGATGATGTTTTTGATGTTAGGTGTCCATTTTAAGTCTTGAGATATGATACCCCTGCTCTACCCCCTTTCCCTAACTACTTTTTATCATCCCAGCTTAAACTGACTTTGCCCTGGGCAGGTAAGCATACTTTCAAACAAAGGACTGGGCTGCAAAAAGTGCTAAGGGACCCATTGATACTGATTACTGCTCATCTGAGCTTTGATCAATCAAGATTTTTACATAATACAGGTAGTCCTTGTGACCATTCAAACTTACAATGGCACTGAAAAATGTGACATGACTATTTTTCACATTTACGACCGTTGAAGCATCCCCATGGTCATCTGTTCCAAATTCAGACACTTGGCAACTGACTTATATTTATGATAGTTGCAGTGCCCCAGGGTCATGTAAATCATCTTTTACGACCTGACAAGCAAAGTCAATAAGGAAGCCAGGTTCACTTAACAACCATATTACTAACAATTGCAATGATTCACTTAACAACTGTGGCAAGGAAGGTTGTAAAATGAGATAAAATTCACTTAACAAATGTCTCACTTAGCGATAGAAATTTTGGGCTCAATTGTGGTCTTAAGTTGAAGACTACCTGCACTCTTTGATAAGACAGGGCTTTTAACTAGGTTACGAGCCTTTGTCACAACTTTGCTATGTGCAGAATTTTCTCCTGACAGGACAGTTCTTGGTCAGTTTGGGCATATTTTGGCTAGTGCAGCCAAAGTCCAAATCGATTTCAAACAGGGTCACACTGTTGTGTGTGCACTTAAGGTGTCTCATCTGGTGGTCACTTTGCAAACCAACTTACTGCTGTACACATCCTCTCCCACTCTAGCTAGCTGTGGATCTCAAAAGTGCCCAAAACCTAGAAAGAAATCATAAAATCGACATGATTCCTCTGGAGTCAGGGGTGAAATGCTCCCGGTTCGGACCGGATCGCCTGATCCGGTAGCGATGGAGGCAGGTGGTTTGGAGAACCGGTAGCAAAAATCCCTGCTGCCCCCCATGCCCAGCTGAGCCCCACGATCATCAGAGGCTTTTTTTATTATTTTTAAAAGCATTTTTTCTACAACCTCTTTGGCTGAAAAAATGCTTTTAAAAGTAAAAAAAAAAGCCTCTGATGATCGTGCGGCTCAGCTGGGATCATCAGAGGCTTTTAAAAGCATTTTGTTTACAACCTCTTTGGCCGAAGAGGTTGTAAAAAATGCTTTTAAAAGGCTCTGACGATCCCAGCTGAGTTGCCTAATCATCAGAGGCTTTTAAAAGCATTTTTTACAACCTCTTCAGCCGAAGAGGTTGTAGAAAAAATGGTTTTAAAAGTTAAAAAAAAAAGTTGGCCACACTCACCCAGTCACATTACCCACCCCCCCAAGCTACGCCCACAGAACCGGTAGTAACAAATTTTAGATTTCACCACTGTCTGGAGTATATATATATATATATATATATATATATATATATATATATTTAAAAAATCAGAAATGGTAGATGCCAGTCCTGGCCTGATTATTTACTTATACAGTCCGAATAATGAAAGACTGAGGTTTGGCCATAATTGTATCATTTTCAAGAAGGGAAAGGATAATTTCCCTGAAAATTTTCACCTACAATTACTAATTTACTTAGTACAATAATGAAGATACACACAAAATATTTATGCTAGAAATTCCCAGACTGGATGGAGACAGAAAATATTCTTTCTTTGGAACAGAAAGTTTTCAAGAGAAAGAAAAGACTACATCACTGTTTCCCAAACTTGATAATATTATGTGGACTTCAACTTCCAGAATACCCCAGCCATGAATTCCCCAGCCAGTATTCCTCAGCCAGGCATGAATTCCCCAGCGAGTCATTCTGGAAGCCATCCCAGGAGTTGAAGTCCACATATCTTAAAAGTTGTCATGGTAGACAAACTATATGACTATCTGAACTTCTTTAAGGAGTGGAATTGGGGCACCATCATTCCTGCCTGGGTGAGTCTATCTGATCCAGGTTTTTAAGGAAAACCAAGTGGTATCTTGTACTTAATACAGCATTCTCTCCAAGTCTGTTACCAGTCTGGGTGAGAATATATAATGTCTCGCTAAGTAGAATTTCCTCCCACAAGACCTGGCCCCACTGATATTGGTGAACTCCTTCCATGCAGTCTGGAAAGATAAGGTAGGGCAGAAGATAATGTGCAATGGGGCTTTCCCCCAGGATTTGGGGAATGCCAAATACATCCTATATATATAGGGCCATGTCAAATACATCCTGGAATGGTGACTAAGAAATGGGCAGGTAGAAAGATTAAGCAGAATTAAGTGTGTAGTTAGTCACTTTGTATATATTCCATAAGCAACATAATGTCTTAACTCATTTTCCCAAAATATTGGAGAATTTTCAACTTCCCTTGCTTTGATATTCTCCCATCATCAAATCTTGAAGGGAGACACAAGATCTCATGTGAAGTTTCTTAGAATGTTAAATGTATTTTAAGGTATTTTAAAGATTGGTATTATTCCCTTAAAATTTAGAGAGGGTTTTTTGTAATGTTATTATCTCTGTTCTAAAAAAGTTGGAGATCATGTTGTTATAGATTTGTTTGATATATTTTTGTCATTTTAAAAATCTGTCCTGTTGCTTTTTATTTTAGTTTGTACTTTAATGTTTTTGAAATTGAATACAGATATTTTGAAAAGAAAAAAAGAAGAGCTGATGCCTCTTCCATCCTTGCATTTGAGCCTTTATCTTAAAACAATACATTAGTGCAATAAATGACAAATTTGAAATATCTGCCTCCAATATACATTACTAGTTTAGATTTGCAAAGCAGTCTCTGGATTAGAGGTCTTAGTTTGACTAGCTGGCACATTGTCAGCAAGCGAATGGTAAGATGGGGCTTTGGTGGCCTTTATAGCAAACCAGGGGTGAAATTCAGCAGGTTCTGACAGGTTCTGGAGAACCGGTAGCGGAAATTTTGAGCAGTTCGGAGAACCAGTAGCGGAAATTTTGAGTAGTTCAGAGAACCAGCAAACCGTCTGGCCCCAGAGTGGAGTGGGAATGGAGATTTTGCAGTATCCTTCCCCCAGGAGTGGGGTGGGAATGGAGATTTTGCAGTATCCTTCCCCTGCCACGCCCACCAACCACCACCAACCACGCCCACCACACCACACCTACCAAGCCACGCCCACAGAACCGGTAGTAAAAAAAAAATTGGATTTCACCACTGTAGCAAACTGCCCAAAATGTGCCAAAGCTGACTTTGCTGAGACTTTATCTTGCCAAAACCACTGTTGAGAAAGTCTCAACTCAAACCCAAGCCATGTGGAATACCAGAAGTGCATTTCCATGGGCCGATCAGTGGTAATTAACTACCGGTATTGGACAAATGCCCGTTCTATTTCCTTTGGCTTAGCATGCGTCTGTTCTGGAGATGGGTAAACCACGCACGATCTGAAATCCGCGGGGAGCACTAGCTAAAATCTCCCTGGGATCCTGTTCGGGGGCGGGGGCAAGAGCGCCGAATGACGTCATCGGCCAGCTCGATTGGGGAATCTGTTTTTTGCTCTGGCACGTGAGCGGTTTACTATAACCGAGGCTTACTTTTCTGACTGCTGTTTGCAACACATTAGTTTACTGAATGCAACCCGTCAACCTGATCTAGTTACTAATTCCCCAGGCTTGTCTTTCTTTCTTTTCTTCCTCGCAATTCCCATTTCCACGTAGCGTTTCTCCTTTCCTGCTGGAGAACACCGGCGGCTCCCATAGAAAGTATAAGGAAGGGGATCGTCCTGTTCGGAAGCAGCGGGGACTGCAAACTAAGGGTTGGGGGGAAAAATCCCCAAAAACCATCGCAAGTGCTGGCGTGCAAGTTTTCCCCCCCAAGAAAAGAAGGGATCGGGACCTTCGGGAAACGGATCCAGCGATCCCCACGTTCAGAGGCGCTCAGGAGGTTCCGGGCGAGAAAATCCCTCCACTCCCTTCCCGAGGTTGTACTTTAGTTCTTTGCTTCCCCGGTTGGGCTTCTGCCCACCCCGAAGCCCCAGGAGGCGCGGCCGAGTTACGCGGCGGGGCGAGGCGAAGTTACCTTCTCGATTGAGCCCGGGAGGGTGGGTGGGCGGACGGAGGGCTTTTCAACCGGCGCCGTACCGGATGGGAGGAGAGACCGAAGCCGAAGGGGGCTGAGCGTGGCTAAGCTTCCCGGCTCCATCGATCGGCTCCTTCGGCGGGACGGGAGGCGATGGCCGCCGCGGCTGCTGCTGCTGCTGCCCTGATCGCGGCGCTGCTCGGGCTCCTGCCCGCCCAGATGAGCACCGGCGCCGGAGGGAGAAGCCAACCCGGAGAGGCTCAGGTGAGACAGGCAGGGATGCCGGAGTTCGGGACCGAGCAGAGTTTAGTCAGCCGGAAAGGAAGAGAGAGAGAGAAAGAGAGAGCTCTGTACATGCCCAGAGACACGATCCGCACTAGATCTCGGCCTACGGTCCCTTAAGGACTAGATGAAGAGGTAACTTTCATCATAAAAAGTGAAAGAAGTGACTTGAACGAGGCTGTAGTTCTAACGGCAACAATGCCTTTCATGCTATATTGAGGTTTTCCTGATGTGTGGGTCTAAAATTCCTTCCTAGAGAATATGGAAATCAAGCTAGTTGGAGAGCCCCAGACTGGCTCCTGTGTTCCTGATCTCTGACAATGCTTCCTTTGTGTAGAGAGGCTCTGTTAACTCTCTACCTTAATAACTGTTTTTTGTTGTTGTTGTCAGTTAGTTGCGAAATCAACGTTCCTCCAGGCCTTCCTGTCCTCTACCATCCTCTGGAGTCCATTTAAGCTCACACCAACTGCTTCAGGGACTCCATTCTGTGTCGTCCCTTTCTTCTTTTGCCCTCAGTCTTTCCCAGCATTAGGCTCTTCTCCAGTGAGTCCTTCCTTCTCATTAGGTGGCCAAAGTATTTGAGTATCATCTTCAGGATCTGGCCTTCTAAAGAGCAGTCAGGGTTGATCTCCTCTAGGACTGACCGGTTTGATCGCCTTGCAGTCCAAGGGACTCGCAGGAGTCTTCTCCAGCACCATATTAACTGTTAGTAGAATTGAATGTCCATAGAGATTCTCAGTCATCCAGGTCATAGTTGTCCCAACTATGTGCTTTTTTTCAAGAGGCAACTGGACTTTCTGGTTTTTCTTTGAAGACATTTTGCTTCTCATCCAAGATGCTTCTTCAGCTCTGACTGTCAGTAGGACTGTCCTTGGTCATTCCTTTCTTTTAAAGCCATTTAAACCAATACCCATGCTGCAAGCCAGTTTGATTAACCAGGCTCCAGGCTAGAAAGTGGGAGACTGAGAGTTCTAGTCCCACCTTAGACACAGCTGGGTGACCTTGGGCCGATCACTCTCAGCCCTGGAAGAAGACAATGGCAAACCATTTCCAAAAAACCTGGCAGAGAAAACTGCTGGGACTTGTCCAGCCAATTGCCAGGAGTCAGTGCTGACTCAAAGGCACCCCCTCTACTGTGGTCAAAGCCAGAACCGCAAAGAGGCATCCCTGGAAAGGGGCGTGTCAAAAAAAATGAAGAAGGCAGCCACAATCATGCAACTGAAGCCCCGTTCCCTTTTTATGTGGGCCACATGTGCGTTGTAGTCTCAGCACTCTTCCAGGGGAGAAGTTGCAGTTGGCTGTTCAACTCTCGCCATTTACACCTCAGCTATTTGTAAAAATAATAAAGGTGGGATACAAATAAAAAACAAAAGAAAGAAATAAAGACAGCATTGCTGGCTGAGAATGATGGGCATTATAATAGAACACATTTGGAGAGCGCCTTTAAGATGTCTCACCTACAATAGTGGCCAAAATTGTGGAAACCTTTTGGGAAAAGTGTATTTTCTAAAACTAGCTAATAACACCCCTTTTTTTGGGAGTAGTGCCATAAAATTATATATCAATGGAAAGATAATTTAATCAAGAATGTAATGCAATAACTTTTATGAAGGATTTGCCATTAGAATAGCAGGTACAGTATAAAGAAGAAAAGTGAAACACGTAGAAAAAAACGAGATATACAAAAATTATCCCCATGCCAGTTAATACTTAGTTGGGTAACCTTTAGCATGAATTATGACCTTACAATGTCTTCCCATGGAGTGAACCAAGTCTTTTAGTTCTGCAGCTGTTATAATGTGAAACCAAGATTGAATGATTGCTTCTATTAACTGGGTATTTGCACTTGTGGCCATCACAGTGTCCCCATGGTCATGTGATAAAAATTGGGGCACTTGGCAACCAGCATACACGTTTCCAACGGTTGCAGTGTCCTGGGGTCCCTGATCACCATTTGTAACCTTCTCAGTTGACCTCCAACAAGCAAAGCCAATGGAGGAATCTGGGTTTGCTTAATGACTGTGAGATTTGCTTAATGACTGCAGCAAAAAAGATCATAAAAGTGGATGTGACTCCACTTAACAACTGCTTCATTCAGCAATAAAAGTTCCAATCCCAGTTGTGGTTGTAGGTTGAGAACTACCTATACTGGGTGGTCCACAACCCCCGGGTCACAGCCCACTCCCCGTTCAAAACTGGGCCGTGTAAGTGGCGGGCGAGTGAAAATGTGCAGCTCCACTTGCATGAATGGCATGGAAGTGTGTGCAAAGCTCCATGTGGGCAAGCAGTAGTATTCGCACACTTGAAGCTCCATTTGCACAATGGAGCTTGTGCAAAGGGAGCTATGCACACTTGTGCACATGCCTGCCATTCACACAGAACCATCCCCTCTTTCCCCCACTCTCGTCTGCCAATCCAGAAAGATTGGGGACAGCTGTGACAATTTATACAATTTTGTAAACAAGAACTGGCTCCTGAGATATTCCCCCAAGATACACTGTTGAAAGATTCATTCAGTTGGAACATGTACTCCAAAGAAGTCTGGGTCTTCATAAATAAAGATATGTGTCAGCCCCACTAGATAGCCCAGACCATAAAATCAGTTCCACGGGAAGGCTAAAACTTCCTTTATTGAGTTTGGCTCTAATACCAAAATCTTGCAAGCCTAATTGTGCTAGATTTCTTCCCACTCCTTATAGTTCAGTAAATTAGGTGGCATCCAGCTGAGCTGATTCTGAATGTTATCTGGCTGCCCTGGATTAAAAAAAAAATCAGCCCTTTTCCCTCCTATAAGGTAATCTTCCTTACTCTCCACACTACCGGTACATGAATTATGGACCCAAGAAAGGGCTTTGTGGCTAAATCCAGATTAAAATGAAGGCATTCATTGGGCAGAAGGTATAAGCATCTGGATTATGAGGTTAAGCATCAGCACTGAAATCACTTGCCATATCTGTCTGGCTAGACCAGTCAGTGGCTATGAAAGTCATTGTATGGGCTAGCACTAGCAAATAGGATTCAGGTAGAAAAGAAGCTGGATAACCAGTGAAAATAGGACCATTTAGGGCTGTGACAGCTAACCTTTTTTTCCTCAGTGCGTGCCCACACCCATAATGTAATGCCCCTCACGCACGCTCCATCCCCCTGCACATGCACATGCAACTGCCCCCGCGCTACCCTGCCCCCTGCACAGGCATGTGTGACCCCTCCTGCACTCCCCCACCCCCTGCGTATGCACACATGACCCCCCTGCCCCGCATTTTGGGCCTAGTAGGCCTCTCTGAAGCCTCCGGAAGGTGGAAATGGCCCGTTTCCAGAGTTCCAGTACTGCCGATAGGCCCATTTTTTGCCCTCCCCAGGCTCCGGAGGCTTTCCTGGAGTCTCCCAGGAAGGCGAAAATGGCCTCCCCCGGCCCTCCGGAGGGCCTCTAGAGGCCAGAAATGGCCTGTTTCCAGGCTTCCGGTACTTCCGGGATACCCGTTCTTCACCCTCCCAGAGCCTCTGCGGAAGCTCTGTACTTACCTGGCATCCAAAACAGGCCATGTGTAGATTCCTGGGAGGGGCGGGGTGGGCCAGCATGGGCATGCACGGCAGAGACCCGAAAATCAGCTGGCCGGCGGGAGGCATGCATGCATGCGTGGTGGAGCTGACCTAGAGTAACGGCTTGCGTGCCTGCAGAAATGGCTCCGCATGCCATTTGTGGCATGCGTGCCATAGGTTCACCATCACGGGTTTATGGGTTGCAAGATATGTTGTGTTACACAAACTGCTCCATGTTCCCACTTGTTGCCAGTCTTCTCTTCTGTTCAGCATCAGTGTCACACTGTATTCAGGGGTGTCAAACTCAACTCGACACAGTGGTGTCACATGATGTATCGGGACTTCCCCCCCTTCACTAAACCCCCTTCATTAAGCCAGCACATGACGCATCCGGCCTGAGGGCCGGGAGTTCGACAGCACTGCTGTATTTGGTTCCCAGACTGATAAGGATTTAGAAGACCATTATATAAACAACCAGCTGCCAGATTTCCTGTTACCAGTGAAGACACCTGCTGTAGAAAAGCTGTTTGAAAGAAAATCAGAAAGTCTCCAGCCTGTAACCACATGGGGACGTACTGGCTGTAAAAGGCAGTTGCTGTCATTCTTGCAGCTCCATCCAAAAGAAACTCTGAGGAAATTGTGCTCGAAAAAGATGTGGCCCTTGGCTTTAAGACAGTTGCCAAAGAACCTGACAATCTGCCACTTGCAGCAGCTCATCTACCAGTGGGATAGATCCTGTGAAAGTGTCCGCAGGACCTGAGGCATTTGTTGAAATGACAAAACTAGCAACCTGCCAGTGTGATGCAGACTTCCTTTTTTCTGTGTATGTTTGCAACTTTACTTATGCTTGCAAAGAGCTGTGGTGGCACAGTGGTTAGAATGCAGTACTGCAGGCTACTTCTGCCGGCTGCCTGCAATTTGGCAGTTCGAATCTCACCAGGCTCAAGGTTGACTCAGCCTTCCATCCTTCCGAGGTGGGTAAAATGAGAACCCAGATTGTTGGGGGCCATAGACTGACTCTGTAAACCGCTTAGAGAGAGCTGTAAAGCACTGTGAAGCAGTATATAAGTCTAAGTGCTATTGCTATTATGACACAGGTGAAAAAGGAGTGGACCTTGTATCATAACGGTGCAATGTTAGTTTTGTCATTTGTCAACCCCTTGACCCCCTTTCCCACTTCTTAAAATCTCTGGAGCAACCCTCCTTAATTTGCAGAAATCATCTGCTTAGAAATGCATTTCCCAGCCTGTTTCTTTGGCATGACTACTTCATGTCCTAACAAGAACATGCAGTTTAATTCTTGCTTCTCAGCTGCCTTGTAGGAACAAAGAGCTTCTCTCCCACCCTCTCTAAAATTCTGGTCCTTGTGGAGTTACTTGTCATCCAAGCAGCAGTCAGTCTTGACAGGCCTTGATTTGTGGTTTCTGGGGGCAGCCCCTGGTCTTAAGCCCGGAGAGAAATTAATGAGGTGAGTGGGTTGTCTGCATCTGTGTGTCTTTCCTTTTTTCGCCTCCCCAGTTGCACAGAACAAATGGGAGAGAGATCTCTTCAGTTTAGGGCACGTTTTTTGCAGGGTGTTTTCCCATGATGCTCACTTCTTTACTTCCTGCTGCTTCAGAATATCCTATAGAAAATGGAATTTCCTCCTTGTGGAAATTAGAGCAGGGGGAAGAGACCCAGATTTATTTATGACTCCGGGGGTCAAGAATAAAGCTCCGGGGTGGGTTCTAACCGGCTTTACTACCGGTTCTCTTTGTGCGTGCACTTCACGCGCAATCGCATCTTCGCTTTGCTCGCATGCGCACTTTGTGCAAGCGCATTGCGAATCTGCCCAGCTGAGGTGCGGCAATCTGCTCTGCTGCACCTCTCAGCTGGGCGAAAAAAGAAGAAATATAAGGTCGGAATAACGCGGGGCGGGCAGGAGGGCCCAGCTCCCGAAGAAAGAGAACCGGTTCGGTGATGTAATAGCATCACTGCTACCGGCTCGACCGAACCGGACCGAACCGGGAGCAACCCACCACTGATAGAGCTGTTAAAAAGCTGTTTTGAAGGAGTTGATAGCCCCGATTTGAGTTGACTCATGAAGCAGCTTTTAATCCTGATGTGATCTGGTCAGTTTATAGCATTATGGTTTCTCTGCCAAGTGTCATTAATGTTCCAATTTGGAGCTGATGTGCAGAGAACTCAATGTTTATTTTTTATAAACACATTTTATCTCTTTCTCAGCCTTACAAAACTTACCAAATTAGACATTTCTCCCCAATTAAAACCGATCAATTTCACTCCTTGAAATGTTGACTGTACAGGCTAAATATCACATGTTTAAATTCCTTTCATGATTGTTTTGAAATCTTCTGCTGACTTCTGTTAAATATGATTCCTTATAAGTTGTCCTATACACATTCTTTCTACTGTGACTTTGACATTTGTCCGTTGCTCAATTTCGGTCTAAACAGCTGAATTTCCTTCTGCCCCCAATTAAACACATTACTGCAGCCACATATTGCAGTTATTTTATTTGTATTTCTGTCAAGATGCAGATATAGCCTTTCACCTCTGCTTCCAAGGCACTTAACAAAAACTTACAATAACAGAAATTTTGTACTGTGGGAAAGTGAGGGAAGCGATAAAAATAAGAGAGTAATTAATATATAATACCATAGGTATATATAATTACATATTAGGGGTGGGCTTCAAAAATTTTACGGGTTGTCTGCCCGGTTGCTGGGTGGGCATGGCCATGATGGGTGTGGCCTAATCAGCCTCCTGCACCACAGTGGAGGGCCATTTTTGCCCTCCCCAGGCTACAAAGGCTTTTCTCGAGCCTCTGGGAGGTTGAAATTGGCCTCCCCAGGCTCCAGAGGCCCTCTGGAGGCCAGAAACGGGCCTTCCTGAACTTCAGATAGGTCTGTTTTTTGCCCTCCCCAAGCCTCCGCGTGCACCCTGAACTTACTTGCATCCAAAACAGGTCACATGGGGACTCCTGGGAGGGGCGGGGTGGAGTGGGTGGGGCTAGCCAGGAGTGGGATTTGGGGGTTCTCTGAACTGCACAGAATCTTAGCTAGAGGTTCTCCCGAACCCCTGTGAACCCCCAGTAGCCCACCCCTGCATATTATCCACACACATGCACAAATATATAAAAAAATAATCATCAGCCAAATCCATTGCATAGGTTTTTATGGAAAGATCTTACTAAGCTAGTCCAATGCAGTTGGCCTAATAGATCTTTTTTGACTATTCAATCCAAGGCCAGAAGTCACCCAGTCAGTTTCTGTGTCTAAGGGAGGATGGAATCAGTGTCTCCCTGTCAGCAATACTTTAACTATTACATTACATTGTCTCTTGCATATGTGTGCATGATTCCAAAAAAACAATACTTTGATTTTCTACAAGGTCTTTTCTTCCCAATTACAACTGAAGATATGGAAGCCTGCTAATTACCAGTCAGGAAAATGGCTTCCTTGCACTGTTTATAGTTTCCCATAATGATACAAATCTGCTAGTGGTCACCCATTGTTATAAGGGCATTTCTCAACATCATTACAATTGTATCCATGGTGATCTTGTCACAGCAATTTCCTGAAATGCAGATGAATATGTATACGCAGTTTTCCTGGCAGAAGGTATTGTTTTCACATGGTAAAGGTTAAGGAACTCCTCTGGTTTATGCATTTGTTGTTGCACAACAATCTGGGTGATCCCCGGGGTCATCATTAACTCAAAGGCACACATACCCATCCACCCACAACTCCATACACAAACACAACTTTTGACAAACTGTACAAGCCTATCAGTTGTCTGGCCTTTTATGATCCATCTGTCCCATCCATCCATCCATCCATCCATCCGCCAGTAAACCATCCATTTTGTCTCTTGTAACATGCCAGAAAGGAAAACAAAAAGTGGAAGGGAAACATAATTGTATGTGTGTTATTTGCCTCTGATCTCCTCCCATTGTCCAGGGATATAGACAAAGTGGTAAAAAGCCTTGTCAATTTCACTTTAAAACTGATAGGAATAAAGTGTCAGTAACACTAATTTGTCTCCCCACTTCAGAATTGATGAAAATGGCATCCCTACCCCTCAGGGTTTTTTGGGCCCATACATTTTGCTATTGTTTCCATATCTTTTAGAAGTATTTGATGCTGCTTTTTATAGTTTTCATTTTGTTTCTAAAAAAACCCACAACACCCTCTGAAAAAATATGGAACAAATGTCGCTTCCTTCCCAAACTTTTCATTTCTGCATCAGTAAAAATTCACCTTCATTCCACCTAAGAGAATTAAAAGAAAGTCTAATGGGGGAAATCACCTGTAATTTGACACTTTCTGCTGCGCTAAAGCATAAACAAAAACAATTAAGGGTTTTTCCCCCCTGTCTATTAATCTCTTTCAGATTTCCTCCTTTTTCAGGCTTATCCTTTATTTTTTCCAAGAAAAATGTAGTCATAGTACATATCCCAGATATTGCATTATCAGGTCTTCTGTTGTGGGGGATCTCTGTTGATTATCTGGTCTTTGGAGAAATAATAGGGCTGGAAAAGGAAGTTCTCTCCCTTTTGCTCTGCTCAGTCTGGAATGAATTTGTTTTAGGAATCAAAAGCTGATAAGGAAAAGGAGTGCTGGGAAAAAACAGAGCTGATAGAGACTTTAGAACAAAGAAGTTTCTCTGGCAGATACAATAACTGCAAGACAAATTGCAACTCAGAATTGAAACTGGATTCTCAGCAGGCACAAACAGTGTTTGAAGTGGGAGGCATGCAGCTACAAATGGATATTCTTTTGAGTTGGGCCCAGTTAGTATTTAAAAGAGGGAGCTAACTATAATTTCTAAAACCGACCAAGAATATTCAGAATATGAAGTATGCAAAGCCTTTGCATACATTTCGCAACCTTTGCGTAGAAAGATTGTGGGTTTTGTTACAAGGAATCAGTGGTGGGTTTCAAAAATTTTTATTACCAGTTCTGTGGATATGGCTTGGTGGGCGTGGCATGGCTTCGTGGGCGTGGCTTGGTGGGCATGGCAGGGGAAGGTTACTGCAAAATCCCCATTCCCTCCCGATCAACTGGGACTTGGGAGGTAGAGAATAGGTGAAGGTAGGGCCAGTCAGAGGTGGTATTTACCGGTTCTCCAAACTACTCAAAATTTCCGCTACCGGTTCTCCAGAACTGGTCAGAACCTGCTGAAACCCACCTCTGAAGAAATAATAAAAGAATGCCAGGGGTTTGTTTGTTTGTATGTTTGTTTTTCATCTAAAGCCTAGTGTCTTATCTATTATTATTTATTTTGATTTGATTTTAGAGGTTTCTGGAGAAATATGGCTATTTTGAGTCTGTGCACCAAGTACCGGATTTAGCAGGATTCCCAGATGCCATAAAGTAAGCCTGTAATTCTCATTCTTCTCTTACTGGTTTTAGTTGTTCACTTCCGTCTCCATTTAATAACTAGCTAATCCCTAAATCCCATGCCTTCCTATGCAGTCTGTTGCTAGCTTAGACCATGCAGCTGGCCAGCTTTCATTGACGATGGGTTCTGCTCAGTGGTTTCCCTTGTATGGGCTTAGTTTCTTTCGTAGTATGACCAATGCAGCAGTTTTGACCCAGCTGGTAGATTCCTCAAATGCCAATGCTGCCTTCTGGATTCAGGCCATCTTCCACTACTTCCTCTGAGTTGCTTTCTTTCTTAAATCTTTTATTTCCTTTCCCTGCTACCAGCTTCAAGTTTTATAGGGTTATAAGTGGCAAATGCTTAAAAATGGTGTGGTGGCCTAGTGGTAAAGTCACTCGCGTCACATTTGGATGGTTGAGGGTTCAATTCTAGGTAGCGGCAGATGTTTCTCTCCTAGGATGCAAAGAAAAAATATCTGTTGTGAACTCTGCATAGGCATCAGGAAGGGTATCTGACCAGTAAACGCTCAGCTCTATCCAGTTGTGACTCTATCCAAATAGGGACAATAGGGTCATAAAAAGGGGGATTTGTGTGTTTAAAAACCAAGGGCTAAATCAGTATTTCTCAATTTATCTATTTAAAACATTTATATAGCCACCCATCTTTCAACCAACTCTGGATGTCTCCAGATCAATGCTGTCAACTTTTAAGATGTGTGGACTTCAATTCCCAGAATTCCTCAGCCAGCCATGAAGTCCGCACACCTTCAAGTTGCTGAGGTTGAGAAATACTGGCTTAAATGAAGGGAGCGTCGTGCAACTTCCATCCCACTTCATGTACACTTACAGGGAATTTCAATGGATTTCTCACCTGCCCCTCAGTGGCACCCTGGATGCCATCACTCTCCGTCACATGAGTCTCCCTCGCTGTGGTGTCAATGACGCAGAGAGCCACACGGCATGGAAGGAGCGCATGGATGCCCTGTTCTCAGGAGGGAAAGCCAGGAAGAGTCGCAGGAAACGATACTTGCATCAGAGTAAGTCTGCCTGAGTGTGGAAATATGTATCCTTCTTCTGGGCCAGGTTGTAATTTCCAACCATTGTTTTAAAGTGGGAACTCAAAGACTCCAAGGAGATGTCCAGCAGCCCCATGGAGTTTCTGAACATCTACTCTATGGCTAGTACATATCCGGGCACAAGAGAACTTTGGAAACTCTCCACTCAATTTCTGGAAAGAATAATTGGATGGGTAATTTCTCCAAGGGAAGGTGACTTTCTCTGATCATCTTTCAAGGAGAGAGCTCCTCCTTAGCAGCATTATTCCTGAAGTCCAGTATAAAGAGTTCCGTCCTGAGGTCTTCTCTTGATGTTGAGTGGGATGCCTGGGAGAGTTGCAAACCAAAGAAGAGTTGAGTGCGGCAATAGCAGTAACAATAGCATTATAGACTTAGATATCGTCCCAAAGTGCTTTACAGCACTCTGTGGGCAAGTTTACAATGTAGAAGCATTATTTGCTTATTGACCCCAACAATCTGGGTCCTCATTTTACTGATCTCGGAAGGATGGGAGGCTGAGTTAACCTTGAACCCCATCAGGATTGAACTCCAGGTTGTAGGCAGAATTTGCCTGCAATATTGCACTTAACCACTGCACCACATAAGTGCACAATGAGAGATAGTCATATGTGCTTGCATACATTCATAAACAATAGAGTTCTTGGCTGCATCCTAATTAAGCGTGCCATGCGCTAGAAATTCTTTTCTTTATGAGGAAAAGTTCTTTCATCAATCTGTACAAGAATGAATAGAGGAAAATACAATATATGTTCTCTATCTGCACTTAGAAAAGTATGGAGGCCCATTTCCCAGACACCATCGTAATTCAGGAAGAGCATTGGCAAAAAACCCGGTTACCTAGTCTTCCAAAGCACAGTCACTTGGAGAAAAGACCATTAAGAGGGATAGTTAGGACAACTTTCAGTTTCTTTTTCTTTTTCATTTATTCATTTACTAGCTGAATACCCATGCTCCGTTAGGGCTTGATAAATTGACATTTACAGCTTGAAAATTAATGAGTAGTTACGGATCAGTCTCTCCTCTCCCCTTCTCTCCCTCAGCCTTGCCCCATTGATCCTCTCCTATCCCCTTGTCTCCCTCAGGCTTGACCCACAGAGGCCTCTCCTATCTTATCCCCTTCTCTCCCTTTCAGGTGGGGAGTAGAATGTCTAAACTCCCAGCCCACAGGCCAGATGACTCACACACTGGCCAGGCCCATGCTCAAGTGGCAGTTGGAACAGAGTTCTTTTCAGGTGGGGAGGGGGAGTAGAACGTCTAACTCCTTAGCATCAGAGCGTCTTAATAATAATAATATAAGAAATACTTATATTTCTTATAATATTATATTATAAGAAATGATCTGATGGTCATTTTGAAAAATCCTTTCTTAGCGAGCACCTAGAAGCCAAGAGGAACATATGTGCCAAATTTCAAGTTTGTAGGCTTTACAGTTCTGGAGATTTTGTGATGATGCGTGAGTGGTATTTCGCTTTTATATATATAGATTTACTTATAAAAGTTACATAGCTGCTCATCTCATGACAAGTGACTCCGGGTGGCATACAGCAAAAAAAGTATAAAAACAATAAACATGTCAAACATGTTTATATTAAAAAAGAAAAAAACCACACACGAGAGATTTAACCAGCAATGAATATGTCCTCCTTGCTGGACTCATTCCAGAAAATTAAAAAAAAACAACAAAGTGCTGACTAAATAAGCTCTGAACCACTTATTCACGTGGGGATTTCAAGTGCCAGGCATTAGGCTCTTTGCCTACTTACCAGCTCGGTAGGCTTAATAGCTTTCCTAGACAGCAGAAGTCAGAGAAGCTGAGAGAGCAGCTGTTTTGAAGACAACCCCCCAGGAAACATTTGAGTGGAAGGATTAGGTAATTGCCTGTGCAGGCTTCAAATTGGGCCTGACAAGGCTGCATCTGGGTAGGAGGCCAGAAACACCGGGTTGCCGACCCCCCACCTGCAAAGTTTCCATGGTTGTCTTCTCTAGCATGAAGCAGGCCTGTTCTTTGTCACAAATGCATGGCCTTCTCCCCGCCCCCCTCCTGCATTTGTGCCTGAGGAGACGTGCCTCGATTGATTGATTCATTTATTTATTGAATTTGGAGGTTGCCCTGAATCTAAATGACTCGGAGAGGCTTCTATTTTAAAAAAAACACGAAGGCCAGTGAAATAATAAGAAAAGATATTGCACATCTAGAAAAAGCAAAATAATAACCAAAGAATAACGAGAACCAGCTTGGTCTAGTAGTTTTGTCTAAAGTACCAGGCAAGGAACTGGGAGACTGTGAGTTCTAGTGCCGTCTTAAGCATAAAAACTGGCTGCTCTCTCTCTCCGTAATCTACTTCACAGGGCTGTTGTTATGGGAAAAATAGGAGGAAAGAACATTAGGTATGTTTACTGCCTTGAGTTATTTATAAAAATAATAAAGGTGGGATAAACATATTATAAGATAAGCTAAAAGAAGAAAGTATGGGTTTTTTCCCCTGTCTGTGATCCCATGCGGGATCCTTTGGGGTAAGTCTATCTTATTTCTACTGCATCGTCTTGTCTCAAGTGAAATATATGCCTCTCCCTCAACCTCTCTTCACAGGATTTAGCTTTCAGTCTTTCAATCATCCTCACTGCTTTCTCTTGCGTTTGTTGCAATTTGTGAAAAAGTGAAACCTTTGTAAAGTGTGGTAACATGAACTGGACACTGTACTTATTCTGGAGTCTAACCAATGCAGAACAGAATGAGATGAAAGGTAGCCCTTGACTTAGGATCATTCTTTTAAAGTTACAGTGGTGCGGGGAAAAAATCCAGTCCTCACACTTCTGACTGGTGCTTGCATTTACAACTATCCCCTTAGTGATGTGAGTTTGGCTCACATTCACGACCGGTTGCAGTGAACCTGCATACAATCACATGACTACATTTGACAATAATTTTGCTGAAAACCGGCATTTACTTCAGGTTATCAGCAAAACTGGCCTATAGAAAACCATTGGTTCACTTAACAACCAGGGCATTTGCTTAATGATCACTGCATTTATGAGTGTTGTGACTTAACAACCATTATGGTCATAACACAAGGACTACTTGTATGCTCCCTTTAGTATGACAGAAGACAGGGCAGTAGGGCTAAGAAGCACCAGATTGGTAGCAAACTACTGAATAATCAATTTTTTAAAATGATGTAGGAAGCTTTAGAAAGGTTTTACAAACAAATGGTGGCAGTTGGAATTGGGCCTTGTTCTAAGCAAGGGAAAAAACACCCCCACAGTGGCTGCTTTTTTTGCCATGAAAATACTGCGAGAAAACCTTTCCCCTTTGTAAATGATTTTTGCCTTCCTTTCAAGGAACACACCTACAGTATACTTTAAGTCTGAGAACCCTGCGGCTCATTTTACAAGCTTTGAGTCATGGTCCCCCCCCTCTTAAAAATCTTAATTGCGGCTGTCATTTGTTAGCTATCACTTTGTGGGGAAATAAACAGTTTGCACCCATCCCAATGCAGGTGTGCTTCTTCGGGCCTGTTGAAACTGGGCCGTGTTTCACTTCTAGAAGATGAGCATTGGAAGTTAGGCTCTTATAAAATAGATGATCCTGTTATCAGTTGATGCCTGTTAGGACAGACTTTTGTTACGGTTTTTAAAACTTTTGTACTTGAGCCTCTGGAGATAGAAAGAGTAGCTCTATTCACAAATCATAAACTTGTCAGTCCCATTTTAGCCTAACGTTTTGTCTAGAAACAGTCGGTGAGATTCGTTTGTGGATCATGAATTCTGTAGATCTAGAAAACTGGAATAAAGTAAACCAGGTTTAAATTAACCAAGCCTGAATTCCCACTCAACCTGATGACCAACATAATCCATTTCCTGCATTTGCACAATTCAAGCTTGGTTTCAAAATACACTAAGCCACAAATAAGCTATCATGCTTAGCCTTAATCACATTTAGCCTGCTCTTGAATACACATTTTCTTCCAAGCCAGGTTCAGAAGGTTTTATGTGAACACAGCCTAAAAGTGCTATGGAAAACACAATTGGTGGGTGCCTCAAAGCATATCTGGCTGTCGGATTTTGGAGAGTGTTTGGCAAGTCTAGGTCCAGAATTAAACAGCAATGGCTGCGGGGCAGCTGTGTATCCCTATTTACAGAGAGTGATTCTCTGATAGAAGAGAATAATTGTAGGTTGAACTGTGGCTTTCTTGGTGCTGTCTGAACTTGGCTGTTCTCTTGCAGGCATTTCATCACCAAACTAGACAACACCATCAATGCTTGAAGAGAATGGCATTTGCTCTCTCTTTGTATGCTAGTGACTTGCCCTATAGGTGTTAGTGGAGTACTGATGGTGGTTCCTTGTTTAGTCTGTTGTTTATTGTTAGCTTGTTTGTCTGACTTGGTAGTTCCTTGATTGAGGTATTGTTTACTTCTTGATTATTTGTCTAGCACTAACCTTGGTGTTAGTGACACCAAGGATGCGGTGGCTCAGTGGCTAAGACGCTGAGCTTGTTGATCGAAAGGTCGGCAGTTCAGCGGTTTGAATCCCTAGTGCCGCGTAACGGAGTGAGCTCCCATTACTTGTCCCAGCTTCTGCCAACCTAGCAGTTCGAAAGCACGTAAAAAATGCAAGTAGAAAAATAGGGACCACCTTTGGTGGGAAGGTAACAGCGTTCCGTGCGCCTTTGCCATTTAGTCATGCCGGCCACATGACTATGGAGACGTCTTCAGACAGCACTGGCCCTTCGGCTTTGAAACAGAGATGAGCACCGCCCCTTAGAGTTGGGAACAACTAGCACATATGTGTGAGGGGAACCTTTACCTTTACCTTAACCTTGGTGTTAACCCTTGCTCACCTTGGTGTTGATTGCTGGTGAGATGTTTTGGTCTTTTTGTTTCCTTTTTGGCTTTTTGATTGTCTCTTTTGAATAGTATGTAGATGTTGTTTATCTCTATGTGCCTGTTGATGGCTGATTTGTCTAAGGGGCAATCTTCCTCTGTGATGTTTGAAGGCTTGTCAGAGTAGCCCTTTGACTGACGGCTTTAAGGGAAGTCTTACTGGAGCAAATCAAGTTCTTAAAATTAATTATAAGGAAGGAGAGTAGGAGCTTTGAAGTTGTCCATCTATGGCAGAAGTGGGGAACTATGGCCCTTTTATGAATAAATGCTGGCTCAGGAATTCTGGGAGTTGAAGTTCACAAGTCATAAAAGGATCATAGTTCCCCACCCTTGATCTATGGTAAGCATGCGAACACAGGAGGAATCTCTCTCAAATCACTCCCCTCTCAAAAGTTGAAATAACCAGGTTTTAATTGCTTTCCTCAACTAGTTGGGTAGGAATCTCTTGGGGAGAGGGGGATGCCATTCCAGTGCCTGTGTACATAATGGAGAAAGAGCCATTTCTGAGAACTCTGTAGATCAGGGGTCTCCAACTTTGGCAACTTTAAGACTTGTGGGCTTCAACTCCCACAAAGCTGGCTGAGGAATTCTGGGAGTTGAAGCCCACAAGTCTTAAAGTTGCCAAGGTTGGAGACCCCTGCCATAGATGACATTCATTAAGAGAGGGCACCCACAAGAAGTCTGCCATTCTCAATTTAATCGGGTGGAAGTATATGATCCCGAAGAGGTATTAGTTGAGCAAAACGGTTGAAGCTTGGTCTATATCTCCCATTACCCTGAATGCTGACAAGGGATAATAGGGGTTGTAGACCCAAGCCTCTAAGCAGTGTAAAATTTTGGAAGAGTGTTTTAATAGGCATACACAGGCAGACTCTTAAAACATTTGTTAATGGTTTCTTACAACCAAGCTGTGCTCTTTTTTTTTACCCCAATCAAAATTTATGCGCCAAGCCATTTTGCAGTTCATAGTGTCTTTAATCTTCTATCCAGGGCTTGTTGTGTTTGGCAGATATAGGGCTGGAAGGATGATCTATTAGAGTAATTGGAGGGAGGAAGATTGACATCTTGGCCCCCAAACGATGGTCTGTGAGGCTCCCTTGATCCCTCGGATGAGCTCACTCTTTTTCCTGTGCCCAAAGCAGGAAACAGCTCTTTGGGGAATGGAACTGTCTTTTTCTCTTAGAAAGGAAATGCTTTCAAGAATCCAATGTCTGAAAGAAGCAGTCCGTGTCCTTTCATTTACCGTGAGAAACACAACAGGCTGCCGAATGTGGAGCCCTTTCTGACCGAGACAGACTGTCAGTCTGATGTCGACTCAATCTCTCAGAGATCTAGAATCACACTAGATTCAAATTCCTGGGAACAAGCAAACTACTTCTATATTCTCACTTGCTCTAAACTGAGGAAATGTTTTTTTTTAAGGGCTAGATACACTGGCATTACTGGATGGGAGGTATGCCCAGGGGTGAAATGCTACCAGTTCGCTCCAGTTTGGGCGAATCGGTAGTGATAAAAACTACTGGTTCAGGCGAACTGGTATTAAAAATATGCAGTACAGCTGTGAACCTTTTTTTTTTTACTTTTTTAAAGCATTTTTTTTTACTACCCGGTTCGGGCAAATAGATAGTAAAAAATGCTTTTAAAAAGTTTTTTTAAAAAGTTGGCCATGCCCACCCAGTCACATGATCTCCCCACCAAGCCATGCCACCAAGCCACGCCCACAGAACTGGTAGCAACAAATTTTACATTTCACCACTGGGTATGCCCCCATTCTAGAAGGCAAGACAAGAAACAATGGATGGAAACTAATCAAGGAGAGAAGCAACCTAGAATTAAGTAGAAATTTCCTGACAGTGAGAAAATTAATCAGTGGAACTTCTGCCTCCAGAAGTTGTGAATGCTCCAACACTGGAGGCTTTTAAGAAGATACTGGACAGGCATTCATCTGGCATGGTATAGGATCTCCTACTTAAGCAGAGGGTCAGACTAGTAGACTTCCAAGGCCTATTCTGTTATATTAGCATGAGTCAGGATTGGAGGACGAAATTACCAAGCCCATTTTAGCCTGACATGTGGATTGTGTCATATGTGGTGAAAATGATGTTGTGCATCCTGCTAAAGAGAAGGAAGGGTTACTGATGTTAGGGAATGAATTTCTTCAGCTGTAGGAAATTGGGGTGGTAGGAATTTTATGAGGAAATTACAATTGGAGAGACAAAATTTGGATGTTGGTGTCCTTGACTTTTCAAATGGCACCTATGAACACCCCATTTAGTTTGAATAAGACCCTAAGCATAATTTATGCCCTTAGTCCCTTGTGACTTTATCTTCTTTGTAAATGAATGTGGGCTGTAATTAATAACGCTTTCATTTTCACTTGAATTTCATTTAGTGGTTTCCTGCAGAAAATCACAGGATTTCAGAATCAATACACACAGACACAAGATACTGTTATGGAAGAATGAATTTTAGTTGTATTTCTTAAATTTCTGCTCTCCTCTAACTCCGGGACTGTTTACATATTTCTTTAAAACATTCGCTTTGAAGATGCTGAAAACATGCTCTTATTGTTATTATTGATGTGCCTTTAACGAGGACGCTGGAATTAATCACCTTATGTCTGATTCATTTTTTCTGATCTTCCTTCCACTAATTTCTCTCCCTCCTCCATCTCAACCTTGTAGGTGGCAAATGGTATAAACGACACTTGACTTACCGGCTAATCAATTGGCCTTGGTACCTGCCAGAGCAGCAGGTCCGTCTGGCAGTGAAAGCAGCTTTTGAGCTCTGGAGCAACGTTTCTTCCTTGGTTTTTTGGGAAGTAGCAGAAGAACCTGCAGATATTCGCCTGACATTCTTCTATGGGGATCACAATGATGGAGTTGAGAATGCCTTTGATGGCCCAGGTGCTGATTTGTTATGTCTTACCTCATAAGCATCCTTTGGTTATAAAACCATATTGGTCCAGAGTTCTGATTTCATGCATCTTCTGTCATGGGGTTCATACCGGGGTGAAATCCAGCAGGTTCCGACAGGTTCTGGAGAACTGGTAGCGGAAAATTTGAGCAGTTTGGAGAACCGGTAGCGGAAATTTTGAGTAGTTCGGAGAATGGGCAAATATCACCTCTGGCTGGCCCCAGAGTGGGGTGGGAATGGAGACTTTGCAATATCCTTCCCCCTGGAGTGGGGAGGGAATGGGGATTTTGCAGTATCCTTCCCCTGCCACGCCCACCAAGCCACGCCCACCAAGCCACACCATGCCCACCAAGCCACGCCCACCAAGCCACACCCACAGAACCTGTAGTAAAAAAATTTGGATTTCACCACTGGTTCATACTATTTCTGAAGTCACTTCCAACAAGTCAGGACTTCAAAAAAAATATGTGACCAAGAGCCCTGGACTTAGAGAGGGGCAGAGAGAAAGCTGGTAGGACAGAAATTAGCTTTACCCATCCTGATGTTCTTCAAATGTGTAGAAAACACCATTTCCCTGATACTGTAATCTGGTTTTGCTCTACACTACGCTGAAGACTTGAGATTCTGATCCTAAGTTTGAGGAGCCTCATAGTTTCTGAGATTCTTCTACATTGGATTTATGCAAACTTCAAAATGAGTTTTGCACTTGTATGCAGAATTCCTCCCTCTGCTCATCTTTGTCTGGCAACTAAGCAATTTATTTCTCAGAAATTATCTTATTTTTTTTAACATTTTCAGTGCTGAGGTCCTGCAGCAAGTATTACCCTTGAAGAACAATTTTTGAAGAATCCCCTTTTCTTCCTGGCTTTCAATCATCCCAGCAGGTCTTTTAAGGGAAAAAATGGCTTGGTAGCTTTTCACTTTCCTCCCCATAGGAATCACTTAGATTTCAATTAAAAAAAGCACACAGTAAGTAAGAATATGACAGCAGGGGTGAAACCAATTTATTTTATATATCTTTGGCCTGGAATTAGGATATGGGCTTTTTGTTTCTCCACTGCAGCAACTTTGAGTCAGGCATTTATTCTTCTGCTCCTAAAATTGGGAAGTTGGCAGCAATAAAGATGATTTCAAAGAGCCTTGGTGGTGCAGCGGACTAAGTGCTGTTATGTAGCACTTAGCTGCCAGCTGCCTGCAATTAGTGTGAGTTCAAATCTCACCAGGCTCAAGGTTGACTCAGCCTTCCATCCTTCCGAGGTAGGTAAATTGAGGAGCCAGATTGTGGGGGCAATAAGCTGACTTTGTAGAAACACTGCTTATGGGGGGGCCAAAAGCCCTAATAAGCAGGTATATACAAAAGAATGAAGGCTATTGCTATAAGTGCATTGTAAGCCACCCTGAGTCTTCGGAGGAGGGCGGCATATAAATTGAACTAATAAATAAATAAATAAAATGATCATAGAAGAAGCATCAGCAATATGGAATTCTCTGATGGATGGAGTTGACTGACTTTCATAGCTAAATATAAATAGTGTTCAAATTGATCTGGGATCTGATTTCTCTTTCCTTAGGGGGTGCTCTGGCACACGCCTTCTTCCCACGCCGTGGCGAGGCCCATTTTGACAATGATGAGAGATGGTCCCTGGACAGTGGGAAAGGCCGTAACCTCTTTGTGGTGATGGCACATGAAATTGGTCATACGTTGGGCCTGGAACACTCCCCTGTGTCCAATGCTCTTATGTCCCCCTACTACAAGAAGCTGGGCAAGGGATTTGTCTTGAACTGGGATGATGTTCTTGCCATTCAGAATTTATATGGTAAATAGAACTTAATTTCTTAAGAGTAAAACTTTCTCAAGGCGCATGACCACATCTTCAAATATAGACTGCAGCTTTGGAACCAGTTGGAGTGAATGAGACTCTAGAAAGAGTGCAGACAAGAGCAAAAAGGATAATTAAGGAATTGGAAGCTAAAACAATGATGAATGGTAGCAGGAATTGGATAGACTACAGTCTAACGAAGAGAAGGACTAGGGGTGAAATAACAAAATAACAGAGTTGGAAGGGACCTTGGAGGTCTTCTAGTCCAACCCCGTGCTCAGGCAGGAAACCCTGCACCACTTTAGACAAATGATTATCCAATATTTAATATTAATATTTTAATATTTTATTAAATTTCTATACCACCCTTCTCCTGAAGGACTCAGGGCGGTGAACAGCCACAAGATAAAACACATAAATACAAAAATTTAAAATAAATTAAAAATGAATTAAATAATTTGGCTGAATTTAAAATACCCCATAATTTAAAAACAAATTAAAATTTCCATTTAAAAGGGGAGAAGATTTAGGCCAGGCCAGCTTGATGAAATAAAAAAGTCTTTAAAATATCTTCTTAAAAACGTCCAGTGTAGGAGCAGTCACAACTTCTGGAGGCAAGTTGTTCCACTGATTAATTGTTCTAACTGTGAGGAAATTTCTCCTTAGTTCTACTTTGCTTCTCTCCTTGATTAGTTTCCATCCATTACTTTGTGTTCTGCCCTCAGATGCTTTGGAGAATAGCTTGACTCCCTCTTCTTTGTGGCAGCCCCTGAGATATTGGTACACTGCTATCATGACGACACCCCTAGTCCTTCTTTTCATTAAACTAGACATACCCAGTTCCTGCAACCGTTCTTCATATGTTTTAGCCTCCAGTCCCCTAATCATCTTTGTTGCTCTTCTCTGCATTCTTTTTAGAGTCTCAACATCTTTTTTTACATCGTGGTGACCAAAACTGTATGCAGTATTCCAAGTGTGGCCTTACCAAGGAATTATAAAGTTGTATTAACACTTCACGTGATCTTGATTCTATCCCTCTGTTTATGCAGCCCAGAACTGTGTTGGCTTTTTTGGCAGCTGCTACACACTGCTGGCTCATATTTAATTGGTTGTCCACTAGGACTCTAAGATCCCCCTCACAGTTACTACTATTGAGCGAGGTACCACATATATTGTACTGTGCATTTTGTTTTTCTTGCCTAAATGTAGAACCTTACTTTTTTCAACATTGAATTTCATCTTGTTAGATAGCGCCCAATGTTCAAGTCTGTCAAGATCCTTCTATATCTTAAGCCTATCTTCCGGAGTGTTGGCTATTCCTGCTAGCTTGGTGTCGTCTGCAAATTTGATGAGTTCACCATCTATCCCCTCGTCCAAATCATTGATGAAGATGTCGAAGAGTACTGGACCTAAAACAGAGCCTTGGGGTACCCCACTGCATACCTCCCTCCATGTAGATGCAGTTCCATTGAGGACTATATGTTGATAGAGTCTTCCTATATTTGAGGGGCTGTCATAGTGAAGATGGGGTCAACCTATTCTTCAAAAAACCTGAGGACAGTACAAGAACTTACAGATGGAAGTTTATCAAAGACAGATCCAACCTAAAATTAATTTCCTTTCAGTGAGAACAATTAATCAGTGGAATGGCTTGCCTACAGAAGATATGGGTGCTCCATCACTGAAAGTTTTTAAAAAGAGATTGGACAGCCATTTGTCCAGAATGGCATAGTGTCTTCTGCTCAAGCAGGGGGTTGGACTAGAAGACCTCCAAGGTCCCTTCTAACTCCATTATTCTCTAATTTTGGAGTAGAGGAATTGCTTAGCCCTTTCAGAATGGCTGCTGTTCTAGTTGAAATTGCTGTTGCAACTTCACTTTCTGCTTTACAAATGTTATCTTTCCATCCAACTACCCAATATTCAGAGATGTGTGATTCCTATATAAGGCTGTGCTACCTGGTCATCATGTTTATGACACTGGGAATTTAGGAAATTTTTGGAATCAATTTTTTAAATTGAACCATGCAATTGAAATTAAAAGGGACGTGGCGTCTCAGTGGCTAAGACTGATCTAAAGATCAGCAGTTCAGCGGTTCAAATCCCTAGTGATGCATAACAGGGTGAGCTCCCCTTAGTTGTCCCAGCTTCTGCCAACCTAGCAGTTTGAAAACACGTAAAAAATGCAAGTAGAAAAATAGGGACCACCTTTGGTGGGAAGGTAACAGTGTTCCGTGCGCCTTTGGCATTTAGTCATGCCGGCCACATGACCACGGAGATGTCTTTGGATAACTCTGGCTCTTCGGCTTTGAAATGGAGATAAGCACTGTCCCCTAGAGTCAGGAACAACTAGCACATATGTGTGAGGGGAACCTTTACCTTATTCTTCAAAGAACCACAAAGAGCTTGTGATTTTTCCTTTTCTACCTGTGCCTCCTTTTATTTATGTAGTGAAAAAATGACTGGTCCAAAATTACTCTATTATCCTGTCTGCAGCTCTTGCTCATTCTCCTGAGATGATTCTCACATACTATACCGTATTACAGCCATTGACTGATCTTATAGTAGAACTTTTGTCTTGCAAAAATTGTAATAACCACCAGATGTCAGCAAAAAGAGAGCCTTTCTCTTACTTTCCAGTTTGGGAGCTCCACATTGAAGGATCTGGTTGCTTGTCCTTCTAAGTGGAATGGTAATGTCAAGAGCTGTTTTGAGGGCAAAGCAGCTAGTAGGGATTTTTCAAAGTTTAAATTTATTTTTGGAAAGGTCTTTAAACTAGAGAACAAACCTAAGTCAAAAAAAGAAAATCAATGTCAATATGTTTTATTTAAGGTATCCAAATAAGCCTACTTCCATAATATGTTCAATATGCTCATAATATGTTCAAAGAGCTGTGGTGGCGCAGTGGTTATAATACAGTATTGCAGCATAACTCACTACTCACTGCCAGGAGTTCGATTCAGACCCAGCTCAAGGTTGACGCAGCCTTCCATCCTTCTGAGGTCAGTAAAACAAGGATCCAGATTGTTGGAGGCAATATGCTGACTTTGTAAACTGCTTAGAGAGAGTTGTAAAGCACTATGAAGAAGTATATAAGTCTAAGTGTTATTGCTATTGCTAAACTGCTGAATTAGGGTGTTGTTTTTTATGAGAGGCAAAATTTCACTGTTTTCCTGAAAATAAGATCCAACCGGAAAATAAGCCCTAGCATCAGTGGAGGGTTCCTCCCGGTTTGGTCCGGTTTGGGAGAGCCGGTAGTGGTGACGATATGACATCACCGAACCGGTTCTCCCCCCCCGTCCTCCCACCCCCCCCACCCCCAATCTATTGGTGCCTCCGGAATCCCAGCTGATGACTAGAGGGAAAAAAACTGTTTAAACTCTTGCCGCGGGGCTTCAAAGGGCCATCCTACAGCTGATCAGTGTTAAAAGCAAACAAATGAGTCGGGTCATAAGTGCAAGGACTGGTTGTAAGTGCGAGGACCTTCCAGAAATGACTCTGACCAGCTAGCCACGCCCACCTAGTCACATGACCTCCAAGCCACACCCACGAAATAAGCCACGCCCACAGAACCGGTAGTAAAAAAATTTAGAACCCACCCCTGCCTAGCATGATTTTTTTCAGGATGCTTGTAATTTAAGCCCTACCTCCAAAGTAAGTCCCAATTAAGATAGTCAACCAGATGGATGCATTTAATATCATATTTCTCCCAAAATAAGCCCTAATGCGTCTTTTGGAGCAAAAATTAATATAAGACCTGGTCTTATTTTTTGAGGAAACATGGGTAGCTAAATTCTTCACCATATATAGTCTGTGTAACTATATAAAGATGTTGATTGAACTCTCCTGCTCAGTTAACACCAACAATACATACAGATCTTGGTTTGAGCTTCTGATTGTTGTCTTTTCTTTTGAACAGGAAAACCATCCCGAGGCCCGATTGTCCAGCTTCCAGGAAAATCATTTGCACGTTTCCAGGATGGGAAGCAGTACCTTGAAAACAGGGAGCAGAATCAAGAGACAACTTTCAGGTTCCATTACTGCATGTCCTTTTTTGATGCCTTAACTGTAGGTAAGAATGAATGGACTTGGGTATTGTAGCACAGTTTCTCTAGAGAGATCTGCTGTGAACTCCACATAGGTGTCAGGAAGGGCATCCAACCAGTAAACGCTCAGCTGTATTCAGTCACCCTGATGCAAAGGATTATAGGGTCATTAAAAGAAAAAAAAATATAGCAATAGTTAAACAAATGTCATGATCATTGTTTTGCTATGGACAGTTTTTGCAGAAAGCAGATGTATAGGCCAGATTTGGGCTAAAACTTCATCAATTGCAATTATATGACCATGGGACACTGCAAATGGCTGTAAATGCAGACTGGATGCTGAGTGCCCAAAATACAGTCATGTGACCGCTAGGGGAGACTCAGCAATTGGAACTTCGGAAGCCGGTTGTAAATACTTTTCAGTGAGTCCATTATAACTTCAATAAATTGCTAAGTGACCGGTCATAAGTCAAGGGCTACTTGGGCACAGTCACATATGCTCTCATCATCTTGCAGCTGGACTATAGTAATTAGCTCTACAAAGGCCTATCCTTGAAGGCTATTTTGATATTTCAGCTGTTACAGCGTGCAATTGCCGAAGTACTTATGGGGACATTGAAATTGTCCATGTAACATCACTGTTTCAGGTGCTGTGTTAGCTACCAGTCAGCTTCCAGGTGCCATTCAACTTGTAAGTTATCTAAAGCCAGAGTCTGTATAACTTGGGACTTATGGCTCTGCCTTTTGCAGACTGAATCTGATCATGAGATCCAGACAGAAAGCTTACGAAGGATTTCTTCCTCGAGAAATGCCACTTATAGGGACTCTGGGGAGGTAGGGGCTTTTCAGTGATAATCCCCCAGGTATGGGACTGCTTATCCCTAGTTATCTGATCCCCTCTTCCACCTTTCTGGTTTTCTAAAGGATTTTATATAAAATTTAATCCTTTAGGAAAAATTTGGAGATATGGAGGCTGAGCGATTCTGTCACAGCAAGTTGCTAGAAACATTTTACATGATTAGATGCAGTTAGCATTTTTGGTGTTTTATAAACCTCTCAGAATCCACAGGAATGGAGCAACATAGAAGCACAGGGTTTGTTTGTTTTTTTTAAAGTGATTTTTACACTTCTCCTAAGCTGTTTTATAGTTTTTCCAGGTGAAAAGGCTGCAATACTCTTAATACTGTACTATTGAACACTAACATGGTTATTATAGAACAATGGTTCTTTAATAAAGTTTTAATGGATTTTATTCATTCAAACATTTGGTTTTATCTTTTTTCTCTCAGAAGCTCACAGTTGTTCCTTACCTTTTTTTTTTATCTTCATAATGGGTGTGTGTGTGTGAGAGAGAGATTAAATTGAAAACCTCCTATTATCTAGTCAGCTGGAGGGAAATATAAACCTGAATTTCTTCAGCTATAGTTCAATGTTGATTAGGTTTTGCTATAATCTTGATTTCATTATAATTATAATTTTGTTGTGTCTTTATTATTATGTTATTGTAACTAAATAATGAAAGACTATAATTTAACATAAAAATGTGTATTATTATCAGAACTATATAAGCTTGTTAAATGTGATAAATGTGATCGATATTGTTCTATTTGTACCAACATGTATGATACTCAGGTGCCACACTGTTCACGCTTTGAAATGTTTTTAAAAAATAAAAAACTTGGGGGGTGGAATATGTTATTGTTACTTACCTTGAATGCTATTCTGGAGAGATATGGCAAGTTGTACATTTAAATAAAAAAAAAATATATATAGCAGAATTCCAATCAATGCACATTTGTATCGATCAACAGATCAGTGATTATTATGTGTTTGATTAAAATATTCAAGGCATTTACATTTTATTTTATATAGATACGGAAGATAATCTGTACATCTTTAAAGGCAAGTATTACTGGATTGTATCCAAAGGAGAGTCTGCTGCTGGTCCATACCTTCTCCAAGCCAAATGGCCAGGTCTTCCTTCCACCATTGATGCTACAGCCTTCTCAGAGAAAGACAGGAAATTCTACTTTTTTAAAGGTAGTTTCATTTGATTTGTGGATATCAAATCAGATCTTATTTCAGCTGCATCATTGTCCAGAGGCTATAGATAAAATATAATCTTTCATCCTCCACCTTTCCATTTACAATTTGGCTGTAAAAATTACAGCACACCTTTTCCAATTATTCTCAGAATTACTGAGATACAGTGCTTGGAATATTTCAAAAGCCATTCTCTATCAATAGAAGATGATGCTGATTTTTTAATCACATTGGAGAATTCCAAAGGGCAGTCTGGGTGAGCGATTGTGGGATTGCAAATCCTGCACAATTTTTTTTAAAATTAACAATGAACTCATAATCCCTTGCATCAGTGGTGAAATGTAAAATTTGTTACTACCGGTTCTGTGGACGTGGCTTGGTGGTGGGGTAATATGACTGGGTGGGCGTGGCCAACTTTTTTTTTTCCTTTTAAAAACATTTTTTCTACAACCTTAAGAGGTTGCAGAAAAAAATGCTTTTAAAAGCCTCTGACTACCAGGCAATTCAGCTGAGATCGTCAGAGGCTTTTAAAGGCATTTTTTTTTTACAACCTCTGACGATCCCAGATGAGCTGTGCGATCATCAGAGGCTTTTTTTTTTACTTTTAAAAGCATTTTTTCTATAACCTCTTCGGCCGAAAAAATGCTTTTAAAAGTAAAAAAAAAGCCTCTGATGATAGTGCGGTTCAGCTGGGCATTGGGGCAAGCAGGGATTTTTGCTACTGGTTCTCCGAACTACCCGCCGCCATCGTTCCCGGATTGGGTGATCCAATCCGAACTGGGAGGATTTCATCCCTACCTTGCATCAGGCTGGAGTTGGAGCAACTGAAAGGAGCTGAGATGCCCTTCCCAGATGCCCTTCCTGTCACTAACGCAGAGTTTGCAGCTGATATTTATTCATTGTGCCAGAGAGAGAAATATTTGCAGCTACCTAGGATCAAACTCACAGCCTCCTGATTGTGAGGCGAGAGCTTCACCTCTAGGCCACTGCACCACTCCCTGCACATTAGATTCAAATTAAAGTCCTTTTAAACTGTGAGTTGGTTTTTTTAAACTGATAAATTTAAACTGATTTCAAAGGGAGGTTCAATACAATACAGTATCCTCATATACTGATTAGATAGATCTGTTGTTATAGAAATGGCTAGTTTATACTACTACATAAAAGTAAAAAGTTGAAGTTGGATGTTAATACCTTATTATATTGTACCAAAGGTAGTTGGACGTCAATGCCTTTTCTTTCTTTTTCCCTTCTTTTCTGCACTCTTCCCTTCCCCTTCCTCTTCCCTATTTTTCCTGCTATTTGTTTTTGTATTTTTTATATTATAAATCAATTAAAAAGTGCAACAACAACAATAATACTGTAATAATAATAAACAGGCAGGGCCTTTTTTATAGGTTTTTCTCCGTGTGACCTGCTTTTATTCTCCAGTTAGAAAAAAAAAATCACCACATAAGCATTGGTGCCATCTGCTGGTTCTCTGTGAAAAAGCATGCTTGCCTATTCTACTTTAATTCTGTCTCTGATTTAAATTAGTTCTCAGCTTCGCTGTCATGACCCATTTTACAGGGTTGAAATTCTGCCAGGAATAATTATATTGTTTGAACAGTATTCCATTGTTGCATACAGAGAAAATTGCTGTATTAATATCAAGATTTCCCCACATGTAGAATATGGGCCCTGCCACAGCTATCACTCAATCATGAATAACACCCTTGCAGCCCATTTCAATAAGGGTAACGATTCCTCTGCACTTAAAAAAATGAAGTTGGAAGAGATATTATGAACCCATGAAGAGTCCAGCCAGGCCTCTCTCACTCAATCCAGCTTTCTGTGTAATCTGTTGGCTAGCCAGGTCCATTGAGGAAGGTGAGAATGCTCATGTTACAGGTAGTGCTCAGTTTATGAGCTGTCGCTTAGTGACAGCTCAAAGTTGTGATGGACCTCCCCAGAGCTACTTATGACCCAGTTTCAGAGTTCTGACAGCGGCCTCCCCTCATGGTCATTTAATCACATTTTGGGTGCTTGGCAACTGGCCCACATTTTCAGCCGTTTGCAATGACCCATATTTATTTATTTATTTATTTATTTATTTATTTATTTATTTATTTATTTATTTATTTAACTATCTATCTATCTATCTATTTATTTATTTTTCAGATTTCTATACCGCCCTTCTCCTTCTGGACTCAGGGCAGTGAACAGCCAAATATAAAACATTCATACACAAAAGTTAAAATAGATTTAAAATAATTAAATAAAATTTGGCCCATAATTTAAAACATTTCAATTAAAATCAATATCAAATTTTAAAACCAACCATAAAATCAGGACAGCCCGGCTAACTGAAAAAAGTAGGTTTTAAGGGCCCGACGAAAGGTCCGGAGGTCTGGGTTCCCTCGTATCTCTGGGGGTAGATTGTTCCAGAGGGTAGGTGCCACCACAGAGAAGGCTCTCCCCCTGGGGGTCGCCAGCCGACATTGTCTGGCCGACGGCATCCTGAGGAGGCCCTCTCTGTGGGAGCGAACTGGCCGGTGGGAGGTTATTTTCATGTGATTGTGATTTGGGGCATTTTTTTTTTCCTGAAAGCCAATTTTTACTTCTGGTTTCCTGCCAAAAAAAAAAAAAAAAAGAAGAAGCCCATTGGCTGAAACAGGTCTGTTTAATGATCGTGGCATTTGCTTTAATGACGATTGCAAGTAAGGCAATAAAGCCGGGTGCAGTTACATGGTGACCCCCTTAATGACTGCCACAACTGATGGAATTACAGTCATAATTCCAGGCTCAGTTATAGATGTAAACCAAGGACTCTCTTTAGTGGTTTTAAGCTATCTCTGGCTCACACGTCAGTGTATATCCATTAGCGCAGGTCATTGCTTTATTACTTGCAACAATTAGTACAATATCGGCATATCATCCCCAACAATCTGAGTCCTTGTTTTATTGAGCTGGGAAGGGTGGAAAGATGAGTCAACCTTGAGCTGGTAAGACTCGGAACTGCCGAAATGCTGGCCGTTGGCAGTCAGCAGGATCGAACTACAGGCTGTGGGCAGAGTTAGCCTGCAACACGGCATTCTAACCACTGCGCCACCACCACTCCTCCTTGCAATTTAATGCAAGCAATAATGAAAATTCTCTATCAAATTATACAATAAAATACTTAGGCATCTCAGTCTGTAAACAATGTACTAGGCCTTATTGCACAGTAAATGAAAAGTGGGCCAGCCTTGCTTGCTATAATTGCAGATGCCAGAGGGATGGAACTGATTTAGGGTTTTTGGAGCTGGGCTGTGGAACAGCAAAAACAATAGCTATAGAATGCCATTCAAGCATTAGCTCTTCAGAGAAGGAGAAAGCAAGGCGCAGGCAGGAGATCTTTGTTCCCGCAACAGAGTTAGTTGGCAGTGGCTCTTGGTGGAATAGAATAGAATAGAATAGAATAGAATAGAATAGAATAGAATAGAATAGAATAGAACAGAACAGAACGCAACGCAACGCAACGCAATACAATACAATACAATACAATACAATAGAACAGAATTCTTTATTGGCCAAGTGTGATTGGACACACAAGGAATTTGTCTCTGGTGCATATGCTCTCAGGGTACATAAAAAGACAAGATACATTCATCAAGAATCATAAGGTACAACACTTAATGATAGTCATAGTGGTACAAATAAGCAATCAAATCATACTAGGAAACAATCAATATCAATATAAATCATTAGTCCTTGAGAGTGAGAGAGTGACATCCAGGCAGGGCCCCCTATAAAAAAAGCATTTGTTCCTGAAATCATGAATCCTGTTTTACAGTTCTGGATATTCTGAGCCTTTCTGTGGAAACAACAAAGGAATTGGGGATCTATCTGGATACTTTGCAGCTGCTGTTCTGCTTATTCTCCTGACATATATCCCACAACAAATCTAACATACCAAGCAGGTTATATACCAGGCATGCTGTATAATGAGCTATGTCCTTTAGGATTTGGGTTTGTATTTGCTCTTGAGTCTTTTTGTGACCCAGCTGAGTCTCTTTGTGGAATTGAGTAGGAAGGAAGGGAGGGAGGGAGGGAGGGAGGGAGGGAGGAAGGAAGGAAGGAAGGAAGGAAGGAAGGAAGGAAGGAAGGAAGAAAGAAAGGATGGTTATATTTATACAACATTCTTAGCTGGTTAGTTACAGACCAAATGTGTTCATTCACACAATATGCTAAGCATAACAGGTTACAAAAATACATAAAAATCATATTAATAAGACCAATGTAAAACAGAATAAAATTAAGAAAATTCTGTATACTCACCTACCAATAGGTGTACTGACCTCCACCAATGTTCTGGCTCAATGCTGACGAAAAAGCCAGGTGTTTGTGGACTTCTGAAAAGCAAATAGGTTCAGGGCCATCTGGATCTTGAGGCTGTTCCTAAATCCAGTCCTGTGATGAGGAAATCCTGTCTTGTGAAATAATGTGGATGACATTATTTTAGAGAAGGCATCTGGCACATGCCCAACCTCCACCATGATACAAGTATGAATGTATGTTTTCTTAACTTAAGTAACTGTGGTCTTCAACTACAGGTGTGGTTTTATGATTTAGGAGCCCTGGTGGCACAGTGGTTACAATGCAGTATTGTAACTGCATTGTAACTCTGCCCACTGCCAGGAGTTTGGCTCAAGGTTGACTGGTTCAAGGTTGGCTCAAGGTTGACTGGCTCAAGGAGTTTGGCTCAAGGTTGACTCAGCTTTCCATCCTTTCAGGATTGGTAAAATGAGGATCCAGTTTGTTGGGGGCAATATGATGACATTATAAATCACTCAGAGAGTGCTGTGAAACACAATGGAGCAGTATATAAGTTTAAATTCTATTGCTATTTAATGATTGACAGGCTTTGTTTCCTTACAGCATTCTTTCCTCTGTTGCTTTCTACAGGTGGCCGATGCTGGCGTTACAAAGGATCTTCTCTAGAAGTTGGTTTTCCCCAAAAGTGCAGCCTTACTGGTGATCTCCCGCGCCACCCTGACACTGCCCTGTTCTTCCAGCCACTCCATCAGCTGGTGCTTTTCAAAGGACCTAAGTATTATGTAGTCAATGAGGAGGTCCTCCAAGTGGAACCATATTATCCCCGAAGCTTGAAAGACTGGGGAGGGGTTCCAGCTCTGGCAAATGGTGCCGTCACACATCAGGATGGTTTTATCTACTTCTTTCGAAACGACCAATTCTGGAAATTCAACCCAGAGAAGCTAGAAGTAGTAGAAACTGGAAAGTGGGCTGTTCAGCTGAGGTGGCTAGGCTGTCAGGATGTCAGTCTAAATCAAGCTGGGGCCTGATATTTCTGTTTAATCTCTGGATTTGTCACTCTTTTTTTCTAGCAAAATCTCCAGAAGGCTAGAACTTCTTAATTTACTCCGTGTTCAGTAGCGTTTCCACGTTTGCTTGGTCCTACAAAGAGATTACAGAAAAACCAAAAGCAGTACACAAAGCCTGAGCCAAAAATTGCATTTTCTGGATGAAAAATGCAAACCCTCCGGAAGCAAAACAGTTTGATATGAGGAACCATCAATCAAGATTGGCACCATCAATGTTGAGTGTTAATTTATTGTGAAGCGGATGAGACACACCGATTCTTGATTTGCAGTGATCATAAGACACTAAATGTTTTGCCTTCTAGTCTAGTCAGTCAGGCATTCTAGAAAAGAAGTGTTATTTTCCACTGGCAATTGGTTGCACCTTCATATAGAAACGGATCTTCTTCTTACAGCTATCAGCTTAACTTGGAGTCTTCTGTATTATTGTCCATCTTTATTATCCAGAAGTGACTGCCATTGAGAATGCAAAACCAGAAGATCTTTCCAGCAGTAAATTTTCCTCTACAACTGAGCCTTAAATACCGGTGCCTAATCATGTACCGTCTGCCTAGGGAGTTCATTCCATTTGTTACTTCTTGAGTATGGAGCTTTCCCCACCATCCAGCTACAGCTGAAGAAGCTTCTTGGATGAGAAGCAAAACATCTTCAAAGAAAAAATCAGAAAGTCCAGTTGCCTCTTGAAAAGCATCTTTGGGACAAGCATGACCTGGATGACTGAGAATCTCCATAGACTTATGGAGCTAAGAGTGTTCCACATTACTACCTCTGTTTCCTCTTAGATACTGTAATGTAATTTCTGTATGGTGCTTTTAGTTTCTTTCTTACACAGGTAGCCATTTTGTAGGATCATGCTGTTATATTATAGCAGTCCTTTATTCTTTTTCCATGTATATAGTTTCATTGCAACAATTGTATAAAGAAAAAATATGGGACAATGATACACTCAAGAAAGAACTCCACACCATCACAACAGATTGAGACATGAATCTGAGTCTTCCCTTTGGATACCCAGGTTCCTTTGAGTGCATTAAATTGCTACAGCATTTTTTCTTTACCTAATATCTCCTGGATCTTCTAACATATTGGTATTATTTCTGTCAGTCATGAAAAATCAGGATCAGATATAAGTTCCAGTTCAAAATATTTATTGCTCAAGCCTGTACATAAGAATCTAGTCAACTAATGGTCGACATCAGTGGTGAAATCCAAGTTTTTTACTACTGGTTCTGTGGGTGTGGCTTGGTGGGCGTGCTGTGGCTTGGTGGGCATGGCTTGGGGAAGGATACTGCAAAATCTCCATTCCCATCTCACTCCAGGGGAAGGATACTGCAAAATCTCCATTCCCACCCCACTCCAGAGGAAGGATACTGCAAAATCGCCATTCTCGCCCCACTCCAGGGGAAGGATATTGCAAAATCTCCATTCCCACCCCACTCTGGGGCCAGCCGGTGGTATTTGCCGGTTCTCCAAACTACTCAAAATTTCTGCTGCTGGTTCTCCGAATTGCTCAAAATTTCCACTACCGGTTCTCCGGAACCTGTCAGAACCTGCTGGATTTCACCCCTGGTCGACACTAAATTGGTGCTTTTGTAGAGAAGAGTTAATGGAATTCAAGAGCAGCTGGACTTGGAGAGTTTATGGACACAACATGATTCTAGGCTGAGTCCTCTCTTGATTCTGTCTCCAGACTCTGCCTGCTCTTCTCCTACAATTGGTGAAATCCATTTTTTTTTACTACCGGCTCTGTGGACGTGGCTTGGTGGGCGTGGTGTGGCTTGGTGGGTGTGGCTTGGTGGGCATGACAGGGGAAGGATACTGCAAAATCTCCATTCCCACCCCACTCCAGGGGAAGGATACTGCAAAATCCCCATTCCCTCCCCACTCCTGGGGGAAGGATATTGCAAAATCCCCATTCCCTCCCCACTCCTGGGGGAAGGATACTCCAAAATCCCCATTCCCTTCCCACTCCTGGGGGAAAGATATTGCAAAATCCCCATTCCCTCCCCACTCCTGGGGGAAGGATATTGCAAAATCCCCATTCCTTCCCAACTCCTGGGGCCAGCCAGAGGTGGTATTTGCCGGTTCTCCGAACTACTCAAAATTTCCGCTACCGGTTTCCAGAACCTGTCAGAACCTGCTGGATTTCACCCCTGAAACAAATGCTTCTAATCATGGCTTACTATGACAGCTAAGCTAGGACAAACTGCAGTTAAGGTAAGGAAAAACAAGCTGGCTTCAAACCCTTTCTTATAAAATGGATTTGCCTTCATTCACCAAATTTATAATAAACCATTCTTTAGGGGAGATTTGATTAATTCCTATGACTTTCTACACTATACCACTTGGGAAGACTGGTCTGGAAAGATTTTTAAGAAATACATTAATTAAATAAATCCAAATGAAAAGCTTTCAAGCTCTTTGTGGCTGTGAAATAGGAGAGGGGGAACTCCAAGAGATGCTGCAACTGGTTTTCGTGTCATGTGATTGAACATTATAGGTAAACCAGATACAATTTGGTATGCTTGGCAAAACATTGAACTGGAGAGTCATAGTATCTAGGATTTGCTCACCAAATTCTCTAGGTCATGGACTTTTAGGGTGCAGAACCTATTAGTTAAAAAAAATATTATTAGACTCCCCTGGTCAAGGAACAAAACTTTTATGATAGAAAATTGGCTATTAAACAAAACTTCTGCGCATTGTAATTTATTTATTCAGATTTCTATTTTAAGGTTACTTAAATTTCACAAAAACAATTGGTCCAATAACCATCCCAAAAAGCTCAACCGCTTAGCGTAACTTTAAAAAGTAAAGAGTTTATTGTAAGTGCAAGATTATCATTTCCAATGTAGAAAAATGAAAACTAGAATTTCCCAATTACTTCGGAGATTAAAACCAACAATTTATTATATATCCCATTTTAGGATTCCATGGAACAGTTTGAAAAACTCTCAACTAGAGAAATAAACAGTGTGTTGTAGTGGCTCCATTATACAACTCACAACCAAGACCAGGCAGTTATAAAACATGTTTCCGAAATAATGATTGACACATCCAAGCCACAGCTACTTCACAGCTACAAAATTAAACCTCACCAGTATTCTTCAGCTACAAAATCTTGGTATTCCGGGCAGATCTGGTTATTATGATAGTTACCAAACTGAGTGCTGTTGTGGTGGAATGTAGTCTGGATTCCCAAGAGGGAGGGGCTGCACTCCAGAAGGCAAAGATGCAGTAAAGCACAGGAGGTTTGGTAGGGAGAAAGATAGTTAAGAAGGCTCCTCCCTAGTGATTCCCAGAGTATAGTGATGCAAATAGTTGCTTTAGTTTGACAAGATTTTCTGTCTAGAAGTGAGGAAAAATAAAGGAAATTACTCAGAAGTAATTCCATATGTCTTACTTGGGGCCTGATGGGTGAGGAATTATGCCTGATGCTTTGGAGATTGACTGGTGGCATCTTATGTGAACATGGTCATAGTGTCCTTATTTTTGCAATATTTTATCATAATGGCAACATAATAATTTTCTTCTGTTGATGATCAAGACTACTGAGGAATTGTTTTCACCTTTGATTTCTTGCTGCAATGTGCCATTTGGTCTCTTTTTCCTTGACTGAAGAATGCAAAAGGGAGTTGGTCATTCTTTGTCCTCCTTCATGTTGCAACATGCCAATGTTGACTTTTGTCAATCCCATATTGACAAACTGCTTAGAGGGCAGCAGCCTGTTTCCTAGGATTAGCCATTTGTTTACCAGTGAAAAAGCATGTGTGATGCATACATATACATTGAGCAATTTTGCAATAGGTGGCAAAGCTGGAAGAGGACAGATAAGTCTTTTTTGGACAGCCAAAGTGGCAAAAGGGATACTTTGCAATGGATTCTCAATGGTAAAAATGGGCAACTAGAAGATTTAACATCTATCAATGTTGTTCCATCTGCTTCATCACTTAACATTTCTTTGCTACCTGTCGCTGAGCAAAAAGCTCTTTTGTTAGAATTGTTAGAATTAATATTTCTTCTGATTCTCAGAAACCACGCATTTCAGAGTTAAGGACTTTACAACTATGTTTTCCCAACATGGTAAACTTAACTCTTGGGTTAACAAACTACTGGAGATGGGCAAAACACTATCTGTTTCTCACTGGAAACAGCCCATCTGTGTATTCCCAGGACTGGTTCAGGTTTTTCCAGAAGTGGATTGTCCAGAACAGGAAGTAAAAGTCTTAAAATAATTTGAGTCACGAATACCACAAACCATTTCCTGCTCCTCCACTTCCAGAAATGCATGAATTAGTCCTGGAACACCTGGGTTGTCCCATTGTGAGTGAAAATGGCCAATGATTCATATACTGAAGACACAGCTGCTATGAATAGAACACATGCACTGTCTAAACACATCATATTGTTTAACATAATAATACAATTCATATTATGCTGAGATGACACACTGAACCACTGTATCAGACCAGGAAAAGGAAATCCTCTAGGCCAGGGATCCCCCCCCAGCACCAGACTGTAGCAGGTTAGAAACCAGGCCGTGCAAAAAAACAAATCCGTGGGATGTAGGCAGTATGTGAAATCACGCCTCTGGTCTATGGAAAAAACTGTCTCCATGGAACCAGACCCTGATGCTTAAAAGATTGGGGGCCACTACTCTAGGCAGTTTAGCAGACATGCAGATCTCGTGGAGGCCATTCACTACTTGTATAGGGCAGATGGAATGGCCTTGAAGAGTTGCCACCAAGGCGACAGTCAGATAAACGGGGCTTGAGCCCAGACCAATACAATAACCTGAGAAAATGTTTCTGATAGGCCGCTTCCTAGTTCACATAAAGTGAGGGAGGGGGAAGCACATTCAGGCCTGGAAGATTCTGTTACTACAGCTGTTCAATAAAATCTCTATAGCATTCATTTCTTAGTCTGGTTTACCTTCTTGGGCTAACAGAGTTTCTGCCAAAGATGTTACTGTTTTGCTTTCAGTCATTCATAAGGTGACCAGATTTTAACATTGGTAAAGAGGGACATTGTGGGCATGGCTTATTTTGTGGGCGTGGCTAGCTGGTCATGTGACTGGGTGGGCGTGGCTAGCTGGTCATGTGACCGGGTGGCCATGGCTGTGTGTATAGGGACTACTCAGAGGGCTGAAAAGTCATTTCTGACAGGTCCTCACACTTTTGACTGGTCCTCACACTTATGACCATCCTCACATTTATGCCCGTGCAGCATTCTTAACAACCATGTCACTCATTTTACAACTGCTTCTCTTCACCATGATGACAAGATAGGGCAAAAATGTAAAATGTGAGGACAGTCGTAAGTTCGAGGACTGGTCAAAAGTGCGAGGACCAGTCAAAAATAACTTTTTCAGCCCTCTGAGTAGTCCATATGCATAAAAGGATACAGTAATAGAGAGGGATGAAGGAAGGGAAGGGAAATTAGAGTAGGAGTGACGGTTAAGAGAGGGAGGAGGAGAAGGAGAAAGGAAGAGGAAGTAGGGAGGAGAAGAAGAGGGGGGGAAGAGAAAGTAAGAAGGAAAGAAAAGAGAGGTGGTAGGTTTGAGGAGAAAGATTGCTGTACAATAAAAAAGATGAAAGGGAAGAAAGCCAACCCCAAACAAATATAAAGATATTAAGATAAAGAATGAATTGTTAAACTTTAAAGAATAAAAGAGAACAAATATGAATAAATAGCAATAATTAGAAACACACATACATACAATGTATTTTCTTTGAACAGAATATTTGGCTGGTTCACAAATTTAAACAGTGTTTAGTCATTTCAATTAAATTTACAATTTCTATATTTCCTTTTTGCCATATTTATTCCTCATCTATTTTTTAAAAAAAACAATTTTACCCTTCATCCTCATCTCTAATCTTAATCAAATTCAATTTTTCCCTTCTATTCTATTTTATACCCCTTCCCATTGTCATCTATTTTTATATCCATCCTCACATTGGTTAATTATGTAATTATGTAATACAGTTGTTTAATACAAATTCAACATTTTAATATAAATCAATTAGTTATATAACTATCTTTTTTGTATATTAATCAATATGAACATGAATATTCCAATTATTTCCATGCAATCCAATTTCTTACAAATCAATTAATTATACTTACCAATAATAATAAACCAAATAATTTCCCCCATATATTCCTCCAAACCACAACTTAACCATTTCTGCTTTCAACACAGTATACAATTAATAATATCTCAATTATTACAATTCCCTAGTTAAAAAGAGCTTTTTTTTCTTTTGTGTTTTAAAATCTTGAACTCTCCTCTTTTGCCCTAAATAATTTTCCATTGTTTGCACTTACCTTTTTTGGTGAGGAAAAGGAAAATAAATCTGCTGCCTAATTTTCCAACGTTGCAAGCAAACCGCAAAGCCAACAGCCTGTTTTACTTTCAGTTTCGTTTTGAGCTTGGTTTGCACAAAGAGGAAAAAAAACTGAGCAATTTAGCAAGAGTAGAGCCATGTGCAAATCAGCTGAGAGGGGGAAGCCGAGCTAATTAACGTAGGGTGGCCCTTTGAAGCCCCGTGGCAAGAGTTTAAACAGGTTTTTTCCCTCTAGCCATCAGCGGGGATTCAGGAGGCAGCCGGGAACCAGGAGGCAGAATGAAAAATTGGGACTTTTTTAAAACGCCGCGGGACGCGGGACAAATTGCTCAAAAGCGGGACTGTCCCGCCAAAAGCGGGACGTCTGGTCACCTTAGTCATTCATTTCCTACCAATAATGGGATTTTAGGTTGACTTCCAGATGAACTTTTCATTCTAAATGACACAACTAAAATCATTGGCTAATGACAATAACTTTGGGAGAATTCCCTCACACTATAAACCACATATGATGGTCATAAGAGGTTCTGAAGATATAAAGACATATTTCTAGACCAAACATGAAACATTGGTAGGAGAAGCTACCAACATGGAGGTAACAGGTTGGAGAACATTGATCCTTTCTGGATCGGGACTCATTAAATACAGTCACTCATGCCCACGTCACTTCCCATCTGGACTACTGCAATGCTCTCTACATGGGGCTCCCCTTGAGCACCCGGAGGCTCCAGCTGGTCCAGAATGCGGCCGCGTGGGTGGTTATGGGAACGACATGGTGCTCCCATGTGACCCCCCTCCTGCGCGAGCTGCACTGGCTCCCGGTGGTCTTCTGGATGTGCTTCAAGGTTTTGGTTACCACCTTTAGAGTGCTCCATGGCTTAGAACCGGGGTATCTACGAGACCGCCTTCTGCCACCAGTAGCCTCTCACCGACCAGTACGCTCCCATAGAGAGGGGCTTCTTAGGGTGCCGTCGCTCAAACAGTGTCAACTGGCGGCCCCCAGGGGGAGAGCCTTCTCTGTGGGGGTACCCGCCATCTGGAACGAGCTCCTCCCGGAGATATGGAGGATCCTGGATCTGTGCGCTTTCCGCCATGCCCTCAAAACATTTCTATTCCAGCAGGCCAGCCTGGCCTAACCTCTCTTTTAAATTGTTTTTAAATTTTTTAAATTTTAAATTTGTCTTGTAAATGTGGGGTGTTTTAAATTTTGTTCTCTTGGCCAATTTATTTAATTGTATTTTAATGGTTTTTTAAGATTTGTATTATATGTATTTTATCTTTTGGCTGTTCACCGCCCTGAGTCCTTCGGGAGTAGGGCGGTATACAAATTCAATAAATAATAATAATAATAATAATAATAATAATAATAATAATAATAATAATAAATAAAAGTATGAAACGGACTAGGTCATAGTCGAAATCTATGAGCTGAGTAAACAGAGGTAGAAATTAAAACCATTTTAATCCTTAGGATGCTATAGTTAAGATTCTTCTGGTATCATTCCAACCTTGCTATAACTCTTATGTTTTTGGAAATCCTCAAAGCCAAATAGATTTTATTTACAACAAAACAATCCTATCTCCATACACATATAAGTAGTTATGGTGAACTTGGCCAAACTTCCATTCTTTTAGGTTAATAGATTAAGCAGACGGCTGGTGGTGTTGGTGGACCCTCAAGAAATAAATCCATTGTTCCCTCTTTATGGCCATTTTGTCTCTCTGCCTTCTGCTTCCACTGGAGCACCAACTAAATCTATGGAACCTGGAATAAAAACAGTTAAATCAGACCAAGGTTTATCCAGTCCAGCATTGTTTCCACTGGTGATAAGCTAAATACCTTTCCTCTTTAGCCTTTGCATTTGGCATGGTTACATTTATAACTAATAATGAGAGATGTTCCATTGAGACATGCTATGTGCTAAATTCTGTTTTCCTTAAATGTGTGTTTTTTTTAAAAAAAGCATAATATCACACTTGCTACCTCAGACCAAAATGTCCTTCAAGTTCAATATCTGCTGTCCAATCACTATAGCCAACTACTGGTAAATATTTCCTCCTAGAACAGTGTTTCTCAACCTGGACAACCTTAAAATGTGTGGACTTCAACTTCCAGAATTCTGAGAGTTGACGTCCACAGATCTTCAAGTTGCCAAGGTTGAGAAACACTGTTCTAGGAGGAAGTAGGTTGAGAAACACTGACCTAGAACATCCAGATAGTCCCTGAAAGGATATCTTCTCCCAGTGGGTTGTCTCCATATGTTGAATGCTGAGAGGCAGGTGGTTTTTGAATACCAAGTCCAATACAATTTCTGCAGAACTCTGGGATAAAACCGGTGCAGAATTGTAGTTAAGAAGTTATGGTAGGATTTGGAAAATCCACATTCAAACTCACATTCATCTTCAGCAGGGATGAGTTCTACTTACCTTTACTACTGGTTTGCAACGGGATCATGCACGCTTCACTCACACACGTGCCTTGCTTCACTCGCTTGCGCGCCTTGCTTCTGCACATGCGCAGATCGCCGATGATGACATCTGGGGTGGTGGGCGAGGCCTCCCGCCAGTTTTACTACCGGTTCTTGCGAACCGGTCCAAACCGGGGGCAACTCACCACTGGTCTTCAGCCATGGAAACACATTGACTGTGGGCTAAGCTGAGCCTACTCACAAATTTGAAGTGCTGTAACAAACTTTGAGTTCTCAATTGAGAGCCTGGGGAAAGGGTGAGATATGAAGCTGACAAACAGGAGACAAACATATTTATTAGATGTTTATCCCTTGTTTATTTTTAGTGAGCGCAAAGCATCCATAGAACAGGAACTCAGTGGGATGGATTGGGTTGAGAGACGGCAGCTTGTTCAAAGTCATCCAGCTGGCTTTCACGCCTAAGGCAGGACTAGAACTCTCAGTCTCCTGATTTTTAGGCCAGCACCCTTGCCATTAAGATTAAGGTAACCAAAAGTGCTTAAATTATCCCTTTTTGGGGCTATTTCAGGTTCTGTTCTCTCCAGGGAGCGAATCAGATGCTGCTGGGAATTTCATAAGCAATTTTACATTTACCATCACCAGAAAAGAAATGAAGCAGCCTCTCTTTCCATATCATTAGCACCATTCCTGGTCTCGGAAAATTTTCTCAGCTTTACCAACTTGCTAAATAAATAAACCCAGCCACCGGTGGCTGAGTCTACAAATTCTACAATGTAGAAACCCAGAAATGTGACTTGCCTGTGCTCACTGCAGGACTCAGAGGCTCTGGCAAGCTCTCTGTGCTGTGACCCAGGAGCCCATGTTCAATGAAGACCCGGCTGTAATGTAACGTCTCACATTTTTTGCAGAACATAATCTCACATGCCGGGCACATATTACTGGAGGTTTTTTTCCTCTGGATTTGGCAGCAAACGGGCTCCTGAATAGGCTTGTTTCTGGATCAAAGAAAGAATTAAGGCACTTAAAATAACCCAGACAGTGGTGGGTTTCAAATTTTTTTACTACCGGTTCTGTGGGCGTGGTTTGGTGGGCGTGGCAGTGGAAGGATACTGTAAAATCTCCATTCCCTCCCAATCCAGGGGAAGGTTATTGCAATATCCCCATTTCCTCTCGATCAGCTGGGACTCGGGAGGCAGAGAATAGATGGTGGTGGGGTCAGTCAGAATTTTTACTATCAGTTCTCCAAACTACTCAAAATTTCCACTACCGGTTCTCCAGAACTGGTCAGAACCTGCTGAAACCCACCTCTGGACCCAGAGTAAAAACCCAGAGCAGATGATGATTTTTGAACTCTGCTGCTTAAGGTTATAATTTTTTTTTTTTTTTGCTTTAATTTATATGCCGCCCTTCTCCGGAGACTCAGAGCGGCTTACAATGCGTTAAGCAATAGCCTTCATCCTTTTGTATATTTATACAAAGTCAGCTTATTGCCCCCACAATCTGGGTCCTCATTTCACCTACCTTTGAAAGGATGGAAGGCTGAGTCAACCTTGAGCCTGGTGAGATTTGAACTTGCAGTAATTGCAAGCAGCAGATGTTAATAACAGTGCTTTAGTCCACTGTTCTACAGGCTCTTCACAATTACAGGTAGTCCTCAACCATTTATTTATTTAGTGCCTGTTCAAAGTTACACATCACTGAAAAAAGTGATTTATGACCATTTTGCGCAGTTATGACTGTTGCAGCATTCCCGTGGTCGTGAGATCAAGATTCAGATGCTAGGCAATTGACTCATATTTATTTATGACAGTTTCAGTGTCCTGGGATCATTCATGTGATAATCTTGCGACCTTCTGACAAGCAAAGTCAATGGGTAAAGCAGACTTGACTTACTTAAATTAATTTAACAATTGCAATGATTCACTTAACATGTGACGACAAAAGGTTGAAAAATGGAGTAAAACTCACTAAATAAATGTCTCGCTTAGCAATATACTTTTTGGACTCAATTGTGATCGTAGGTTGAGGACTACCTTGTATTTGCAAATAATCAAACAAGCAGATAGCGCCAGATGTTCATTTTTACAAATGGTTAATGGGTTTTTTTTTCCTCCTAGGGGAAGGTGCAAAACAAAATTGTTCTTTCTAACTGTAGTGGAAACTTTCAAAGCTGATTCTTCCTCTGAAGAACTCTGAACTCAACCACAGAGCTAGGGTATCAAACTCAAGGCCCGTGTGCCAGATCTGGCCCACAGGGTGCTTAGATCTGGCCCACGGGGCCGCCCTGGAAACAGCAAAGAGCTAGCCTGTGTTGCCTCTGCCAGCGCAGCCCTCCCGAGCTCCATTTTCTCTGGCAGAGGATTGCAGGAGGCTGTTGCAGCCAGAAATGGAGCTTCGGAGCCCGTTTTCGCTGGCAAAGCACTTGGACCATTACAGACGCCCCCGACACGAGTGACGTCAGGCTGGCTTCACCCACCCTGGCCACGCCCACCCCAGCTCCTCGAGGTCAAACAGAACCCAGATGCGGCCCTCAATGAAATAGAGTTTGATACCCCTGTCCTATTGTATTCATCAATGATGATGGAAGGCGGGAGTAGCAAAAATGCTGATATGATTGCCTTTGAATATAGCCATTCAGCAATTTACGACTTTCTCTAAAACACAGATGGTATAATTCTATTCAGTTCATTGACTGTGAGCTTGATTGAACCCAGTAAGACTTAAAGTCGCAAGTAAACATTTTAAGACGGTAGGGCGAGAGGGGGAGAATCTGTTTAATAAAATGAACGGTCTAGCACCCTTTGGAAAACATGGACAAAAGAAAATTATATTTTTTCCTCAGGTGATGTGAAATTTAGGGCTGTCCTTTGAAAATAAGGAAGATTCAGGGCTTAGAAACAGAAGGATTTCTTTACGAATTATGTTTTTTGTTGCTATGAGATACAGGACTTGTTCACATGGCCACTGGTTTTGCTCCCTGCCAAAGAGGATTTTAATGTGAAAAATACTTAATTGCATGGTGTCCAGCTGGGAAAAAGAGGCAGGACTTATCATAATATGAGAGTTTCAATTGACGAGTAGAAGACTCATAGTTTAAAGACCTGGGCTCTTTCTTGAATCAAGAACCATCTTTTCAACTGTCCCTAACATGGTGCTCAACACCTTAGTTGAACTTCAGCCCCCCCCACCCCATCATGGGGAATCCAGAGATTAAAGACCCATCACGACACCACCAGGGAAGCTGCAGATCTGTAGCACTGAGTACAGAGATGGAGTAGATGGCCTCCAAGGATCTCCCCAGTGTTAGGATTCCACATTTCTACCCTCTGGATAGCCTTAAATGGAGCCTTTCAAGTCTGACCACCATGAAGGAGAAGACGCCTGGTTTAAAGCATTGGCTAGTACCTGTCTCCCAACCAGGTCAGCCCAGAGAGAAGGGGGAAGGGAAACCATCCCCAAAGCCAACTTTCAGGCTTCAGTGTTTGTTCTGCGGTTGAAGTCTGAGGACCTTCTAGCAGGCTAAAATCGGTTATGTCTGCATTGGCTTCCAACTCCTTTTCCGCTGCTTCTAACTCTTGGTGGCATTTTTCATCTGACTGGTTGTCTTCCTGTTCTTGTCTGTTTTGGGACATTGGAAATCATTTAAAACCTGCCCCGTGAGAAAGAAGAGAAGACAAATGATAACAGTATGTAGCAATAGCAATAGCACTTAGACTTATATACTGCTTCACAGTGCTTTACAGCCCTCTCTAAGCAGTTTACAGAGTCAACCTATTGCCCCCAACAATCTGGGTCCTCATTTCACTGACCTCGGAAGGATGGAAAGCTGAGTCAACCTTGAGCTGGTGGCTCAAACTGCTGAAATGCTGGCAGTTGGCAGCAGAACTAGCCTGCAATACTGCATTCTAACCACTGCGCCACCACAGCTCTTAGTAGTAAAGAATAAGTCAATGAAGACTCAACCAGGCCAAAGACGTCTAAAGGTCAAATCATGGCAACTGGACCAAATTTTGTTAATCCGAGACATTTCACTGCTCATCCAAGCAACTTCATCAGTCAGAACAAAATTAGGCAGGGAGTCAAAAAGTCGTTGGAATGTACCAACTCTTGACACGCCAACTTCAGGGTTTTCTCCACAAATGTATTGCAATATGTCAATGAAGACTCAATCATGCAGGTCAAAGGTGTTTAAAGGTGAAGAATAGTAAATAGTAAAGAACAGGAGACACAGATCCTAGCTTCTTTGAGAATATGTTTTGGGTGTTCAAGGACACTGGTTGTCATGGGGAGGGGTCTTGCCCATTTATGGTGCAAAATAGCTGCAGCAGTGGTTGCCCCTAGCTGCTCTCAAAACACCCCAGAAGATTGCTCCTTCCTGTCCTCTGTAGCCACCCTTCCCATCCAAAACATTTGTTGACAGTTCCCAATTTATTACTCTCTTGTGTCTGAGCAGCTGAGTACTTTTTACAAGCAAAGCAATGGGTTTGCCTTTATTCTTTTCTTTCTTTCTTCCTAGCAAGTGCAGGATTGGCTTTTTTGGATCAACCAAGTATTCATCCACTGATTGCAACAGGAATTGGCTAACTGACTTGTTGTCTGACATCATAGGCTGAAAGCAAGGGTGGGCTGCTGGGGGTTCGCAGGGGTTTGGGAGAACCTCTAGCTAAGATTCTGTGCAGTTCGGAGAACCCCCAAATCCCACTCCCCCACCCACCCCACCCCTCCCAGGAGTCCCCAGGCGACCCGTTTTGGATACAGTTAAGTGCAAGGTGTGTGCGGAGGCTCAGGGAGGGGGAAAAACAGGCCTACCGGAAGTTCAGAAATGCCTTTCAGAGGGCCTCCGGAGCCTTGGGAGGCCGTTTTCGCTCTCCCGGAGGTTCAAGGAAAGCCTCCAGAGCCTGGGGAGGGCAAAAACACTCCCCTGCTATGATGCAAGAGGCCGACTAGGCCATGCCCACCATGGCCACGCCCACCCAGCAACCAGGCAGAGAACCCCTTGCTAAAATTTTTGAAGCCCACCCTTGCTAAGAGAGCGCAACTGGCCCAAAGTCACCCAGTTGGCTTTCATGCCCAGGGCAGGACTAGAACTCACAGGTCCTGGTGATCATCTCAACGTCACTTAATCAGCTTTCATGCCTAGGGTAGGACTAGAACTCACAGTCTCCTGGTTTCTAGCCTGATGCCTTAACCACTAACCAAGCTGGTTACCAAATGGATTTGCCATCATTATGGTGTTTTATTTATTAAGAATGGGCCTTTATGGAATTCAAGTTTTTTTCAGAACTTGTATTGAGCTTTGCAGTAAACCAGAACCATTGTCACTCGTGTTTAAAATTAATCTTTAATTTAAAATAAATGACTCAAAGACCTTCCAATATTTACATTTCAAAAAAACAAACAGTCTCATTATGAATACCATCATAAAACATAGAAACTCCAAATCAAGCAACATATCATTCTTAAAAATCTCACAAGGAAATTTATGGAGTGTGACTACAAACATACAGGCTGCTGACAGATCTGCCAACTGGATTGTATTTTATTAGCTTTGATTAGGAAAAGAAAGCAAAGTTGTGAAGAATCATTGCTAACACAAATCAGGACCTTTCATCAAAGGAAGATTCAGCTCTTACTGGATTTTCTTTTAATTCTCCCGTTTTTCTAATTTTCCAAAACAATAATAATAGTAATTCCTGAAAGGCCCTTAAGGATTCTGATATTCCAACAGATGTTGTCATAATTTCTATGTTAATCATTGCCAGCAATTAAAAACACAATTCTGCATTTATTTTACTTTCCATTACTGTGAATGGAAAAGAAAACTATTTTTTTTCCAGGCAGCCAAAATGCCTCATTTCCCACAATTTGGAGTCTCTTGAAGTTCTACGGAGATATCACTATAAAGGTCAATGCTGGACAAACACATGCATTGAGCCTAATGAGTAGGCCCATTTCAGTGTTTATTTAAAAAACCCCAGTGCATCTGCAAATTGTAGCCCATGGGCTACAAATGGCATGTAAACCACATAGGCACTAAATCATGCACTGCAGACATCATGATTTATAATATATTTGCATTTCACATTTGCAAATATGAAAGGGCTGGGTCTACCTCTAGATGTCAGGATGTACATTTTGTTATTTTCTTAGTCACTGAAGTTAGCAATGGATGCCTATGTGGTTTACATGACATTGGGCTACAATTTCCAGGTGAGGTCTACGACTACTCGACGTGGCCAACTCGTCATGGCCAACTTGACGTAGGACAAGAGTTACACTCATTGGTGGGATTCAACTAATTTAACAACCGGTTCTCTGCCCTAATGGTTTCTTCCAACAACCAGTTCACCAAACTGCTCAGAAAATTAACAACTGGTTCTCTGCCCTAATGGTTTCTTCCAACAACCAGTTCACCAAACTGCTCAGAAAATTAACAACTGGTTCTCTGCCCTAATGGTTTCTTCCAACAACCAGTTCACCAAACTGCTCAGAAAATTAACAACTGGTTCTCTGCCCTAATGGTTTCTTCCAACAACCAGTTCACCAAACTGCTCAGAAAATTAACAACCGGTTCTCCCAAAGTGGTGCGAACTGGCTGAATTCCGACCACTGGTTACACTAATATCAAAGAAATGGTGGAGTAGAATCATTAAAGAAAGGATGCCAAAGGAAGGACAAAATGAAATACGAATGACAAACATTAAAAATATTTTAATAATTATTTTAAATAATTAAATTGAAGTGTTGAATTGTCCCGTGGCGAGTTGTCCCTCGGCAAGTTGACCAGAGCAAGTTGTCCCATTCTGATTTACTACAAGTTTAAAATCTTTTATCCTTGCAACTGGTTCTTCGTTTTATAATCCTTAGCGGGACCACAGGAGCCAAATGGAAACAAATGGAAACAAGGCAGGGGTGAAATCCAGCAGGTTCTGACAGGTTCTGCAGAACTGGTAGCGGAAATTTTGAGCAGTTTGGAAAACTGACAAATACCACCTCTGGCCACGCCCACAGAACCAGTAGTAAAAAAAAATGGATTTCACCACTGAAATGAGGTCTATGATTTCTCAGGGTTTCAAACAACCCATTCTCTTTCCAGTATTAAGGCATAACATCTCTTTTTTTCCAGCCCAAAAGAAAAAGGAAATAGTACCTTCTATCTCATCAGATGATGACCACTCCCATCAGGATGTCACACTGTACCTAACTAAACGAAAACAAAATTGGCTTCAGCCATTGTGAAGTCATGTGGAATTTCATATACAATAGTAAGTTCTGGTGAAACAGCACAGGATCAGCAAGGAACATTCTCTCTATTCAATTCCTGGTGGGCTACCCATCAAAGTGAATAAAGCTTTTTCTAACCCCAAACCAATTTCATTCCCATCTAGCTTTTTTTGGAAATCTGCATGAGCACCAGATAAGGACAGTTTGCCCAGCATTCATTGAAAGTCAGTTGGATCTTTCCCTGAGAAAAATGAATCTGGCCACAGCAATATATGATTTCATATGTCTAATCTAGACAGTTGTAACCTATGTAACTGACCTTCACATATGTTGGTAACTTCAAATAATATAAAGGAGCAAAACAGACGGTTGATATCATGTACTTTTCGACAGGGGTCTCCAACCTTGGCCATTTTAAGACTTGTGAACTCCCAGAGTCTTAAAGTCTTCAAAGTCTTAAAGTGGCCAAGGTTGGAGACCCCTGCATTACAATGTATCTCTGATCTTGAAATAGCTATCCCAGCTTTCTATCTTTGTTTCGAAACACAGTTCTAAGTGCTTGACCTCTAAAGCCTTAGACAGTTCTGGATTCTTGAGCATTCTTCTCCCTTAACCTACTCTGCTGAATTTTAGATATGTAATCAGTGTTTCTCTGAAACCCCAGCAATGTTAAGGAACAGTTTGGGGTATTCTGGAAGTTGAAGTCCACGCATCTTAAAGTTGCTGAGGTTGAGAAACCTACACCTGACCTACACCTTAAACTGACCTGGCAATCAGTTCAACTCTAGTAGAACAAGGTAACATGCAAGCATCTTCTGAGCCACAACATGATGCTCTAGCTGTGAAGTCCATACCTTCTTCGAGGACCGTCCAACAGATAATGCATTACTGTCAGACGTGCCTCCGTTCAAAACCCAAGAAAGAAAAACCCCCAACTCAATGTTTGTAGAGAAGAGGCACTTTTACTGAGCTTGAAATGATAGCAATGAAAGAAAAGCAAGATCTGAGTCAAAAGATGTGAAAGTTACATATTGAAAGTTTCCCCAAATCCTTCCCCCCAGGGACCCAGGCTGAATGTCCAATCCCCATTCCATATGTGGGGCACATCTTCAGGTGTTTTCATCCATCTGGTATTCCGGGATGGTTGACCTTGACTGGGTATAAACAAGTCCATTCAGCTGCGCAGTGGCTCATTTCCCTTTTTGTTCTTCACTCCAACTCACTTCCTCACCCAAAAACCAATCTTCTCCCCTTCCCTGTTACTATGGCAGCCGATAGCAAGCAAGCATCAAAGAAGTTGACACATTACAATAACTCAGTTGAGGGTTTAGTAGCACTACTGAGATCAGGTTATCTCCATCCAGAAATGGATGAAGATGACTCACTAGACAAAGTGATGCCTAGATCACCAAGCTTACATGCATCTCCAGCTGTAATTTTGCATCCAAGAGCACATAGGGAAGAAGGTCAATTTATTCTCCATAGCGCCTGAAGGCAGGACAAGAAGCAATAGAGGAAGCTCTTCAGAGGGAGATCCTACCTGGAACGAAGGAGAGCTTTTTTGATAGTAAGAGCAATTAATCAGTGGAAGAGCTTGCCTCCCAGAGTTGTGGTTGCTCCATCACTGGAGGTTTTCAAGAAAAGGTTGAACAACCTTCTGTGTGGGATGGAATATGGACTCCTTCCTTAGGCATGGGTTTGGACTAGAAAACCTCCAATGTCTCTTCCAGCCCTATGATTCTATGATTTCCTTAATTCTCAAATCTGAGGTTGTGAAAGAAGTGCCATCTTATTCAGCACTGAGGTTCAGGACAGTTCCTGGATTTGAAAACTGTTGAGCCAGAATTTTTGTCAGCATCACTCCCTTTCTTCAAGACGCATTTGTCTACCTTCTACTGAAGGATGAAGATCTAGCGAGAAAATACTTCAGCAAATACTTGGGCTTAAGAATAGATGCCTATGTATCTATGTCTACTTCCTCAGGTCTCAGGAGCTGAAACTGATCCTGCATTAATTAATTAGATGGTACATTGACAGCTACTGCCAAATCTGCTTCAACTTTTGGCAGCCATATGTGGAGCTGATGTCATTTGGTATGCAGTCTTTTTTAGCCTAGTAACCATGGTTCTGGGACTGCTACTTTTAGAGTGACTTGAGAATCTGAACAATGGGGAAGAGACAGGGGTGAAATGCTACCGGTTCGCACTGGTTGGGCGAATCAGTAGCGGTGGCGGTGTGTGGTTCGGCGAACTGATAGCAACAGCAGCACGAGGCTCCGCCTGCCCATCCAGACATCATTACTTCCTGGTTTTAACAGGAAGTAACTTGTTTTTGACTGTCTGTACATGCACAGAAGGCTTTGTGCATGCGCAGAGGGTCCAAAATCACATGTGATGCGCATGCATGCGTTAAGCACACTTCCAAACCGGTAGGGAAGGTAAGAGGTAAGTAGATTTCACCCCTGGGTAGAGAGTTCCTCCGTCCCTCCCTCCCTTCCTTTCCTTCTATATAAAATCAGAAGTTTCCATGCATATGAATGGCAAATGGGTTAGGAATTGGGAATTATGAAATTAGCTATCATGAACGGCTTTGTTTGAGTTCAATACTTTAAACTTGGAGCACTCATACAACTATTATTACATTAACCCATTTGCTGGATGCGCGCAATATCTTGACCCATAAGCTAATCAGATGGGCCAAGTTCATACAAAACAAATAGTGTTGTTGTTGTGTTAATGTTTAATGAACATTAACTAAGCTTAATGGTTTGTGTGAATGTAGCTTCCCTGGAAAATAGAATATACAGTAGCCATTATCTATTCTGAGTGAAATAGTATTTATTTATTTAGATTTCATATTTTTTATCCACCCATCTCCCTCTTTCTAAGGCCGAGGTGGCGCAGTGGTTAGAGTGCAGTACTGCAGCTACTTCAGCTGACTGCTAGTTCAGCAGATCAGTGGATCAAATCTCAACAGCTCAAGGTTGACTCAGCCTTCCATCCTTCCGAGGTGGGTAAAATGAGGACCCAGATTGTTGGGGGCAATATGCTATTTAGTATACTGTCTTTGGTGTAAGCCGCCCAGAGTCCTCGGAGAGTGGGCGGCATAGAAATATGAATAATAATAATAAAAAATAATAATAAAGGCTTTCAGAAGGCATGCCAGGAATTGAAGCGGGGCTTTCTACATAAAGAGCATGCACTTTCCTTGGGTCTATGACAATTGGGTTGCCAATACATGGAGAACCACTTCTTCTTCTTCTGCCATATCCGTCATTGGATATTGGCAATCATGTTAGCGATCCTATTTTTTATCAACAGCCGCATGAAAAAGTGCTGCTGAGTTTTGTCCAAACCAGTCCAGATTTTGAAAACTAGTAGATACCAGCAAAGGACTTCCTGTAGCTCTTTGCTGCCATCTGATGGTCATGCATATTTTTGCAGAATGGATATGGTAATCCTAATTGAGCTATGACCCTCCTTCTGTTCAGTGGGGGCAGATAGCAGAGACAAGCTGATTTCCTCGCTCCTTCCAAGAAGACTGCACTCTGAAAATGTTAATTTAAATTACCAAGGATTTTTCACTTGAGTGACAGCTCAGATAAAACATGCAGATTGTTCAGTTCTATTAACTGGAGGTGCCAACTTGAAGCTAGGATTTTTGTGGGCCAAGTTGAAAAACAACTCCTGAAGAATACACAAGTTCATCTAACTGATAACTCCAATTGACAGCATGGCTTTAATACCCACAATAAGCAAAGATTTCTACAGAAGATTCTTTAATTAATTAGAGTGCAACTTTGATAACTTTGCATGCAATTTATTCTTGAATTATGGTCCTTTGTTGTGAAGCAAATTTAGGAGGAAACCTCATGTAGATTTTTTTTTTTAGCTCTGCCAGTCCATAATCTTTCTTATCACCTCCTTAGGATACTGATAACTTGCATATTTTACTTCTTGAACCTGTTACACAGTGGACTAATCTGGTCTCCCAGTGATACCGTATACATAAAAATGAAGATGTAAAATAAAAAATATTAAAAGCAATTCTAAAACAATATATTGTTAAATGCTTTTTTCGAAATATACCTTTCAGGACCCTTTTTAAAGGATGAGAAAAGGATGAGAAAGAGCTACAGTAGACATTCTCAATTCAGTAGGAAGTATGTTCCAGTATCCCAGAGAAGCATCTAAAGCAAATACTCAGCTCAAGATAAACGGCCTTGAATGGGGTGTGTGTGTGAAAGGATTAAATAGCAGGAAATAAGTTGGATCCAAATCATGGAGGTCTTTACAGGAAATAAACACCTTATGTCACTGCGATACACATTTCTAACTAGGGAGATGCTTTCCACACAAAAAACTGATATTTATTTATTTGCAAGGCTTATAGAGCATACCATTCCTGCCAAGAACAATTCCCCGATATGTAATTGTAATCAAGAAAACATACAATCGGTTTAAAAAACAGCCACTAGAATATGGGAATCACCAATAAAAATATTATCAATAATGAAAAGAAAGCTAATCTCACCAGAAGACAATTACCTCAAACCAACCAAGAGGCCTGGTGTCAGGGTTCCAGGTAACACCCCCAATGAAATCAAACTCTGAGGCTTGAAGTTCCTCAAAGCTAAATTTTATTAGAGATGTCATATTGGCACATCTGGGAAAACCCGAATCTGAGAGCTTCCGGGTTTTCCACACCCAAAAGAAAGTTCAGGACCTTGCCCCTCTCCCACATATCCACCACACATCCAATCAGGTACCATCCAGAACAGAAGATACCTCCTCATGCTTCTCAACAAAGCTGCAGGGCACCATGGCCTTGACTTCCTATAAAGAATTTTATTGTGACTACGTATCTTCTTCCCTCTATGCAATCCCCCCTCCCAATTTCCCACAGTAGGATTTGTGGCAGGCCTGAAGCCTGAAGGCACAAAGGTAGAAAGATGGCTTCCAGGTCTGACACCTGGTGGAACAAGGTTTTCATCAGCTTCCTAAAACGCCATAAGGGAAAGAAGTAACCACTCTTCAAGAGGAGCTCTATTGATGACTAAAAGCATTCTTATGTGGCCCTTGAAGGTTACAATATCTAGTTGAGGGGATATCTAGTTAGTCTACCCTACTGGTCTTTATCAGCTAGGCAGACGCTGCTGGGAGAAGGTAGTATTCAAAAACGCAGGCCCTGAAACATGAAGGACTTTTAAAAAGTGGCAATCAGCATCTTGAATTGTCCCCAGAAGCCAATTCTGAGTAGAGGTGTTATGTTAGAACCTTGAGGCGTGTCCATCACCGCTTGCATTTTGTAGCTTCCAAACATTCTTCAAGGACAGCTCCATGTACGGTATATTGCAATGATCCCGTTGAGAAATGACTTAAAGCATGATTTGACAGTGAGTAATACTAGCTGTTCTGGGAAAGCTTACAATTGGAACACAAGATGGAATTGCGCAAAGGTTGTCTTAGCCACAGCTGCCCCCTGCTCTTTGAACAAAACCTGCGAGTCCAAGCAGTTCCCTAGATTGTGACTCAGTTCTATCTGGAGGAAGGTTGCCCATTCAGAATTAACAATGGAATCTCATTGGGTTGAATCTTGCTGGTTTTGCCTCAGTCTATTTGTCTGCATCCAGATCTGGAAAACATCCAAGCACCTTGATGGCACTTTGACAGCATCACTTCTTTTCCAGGGATTAAGATGTACAGTTGGGTATCCTCAGTATACCGATAAAACCTCACCCTATGCTGCTGACAATGCTATACCCAGCAGTTTCGTGTAGATATTGAATACGAACGGGGAGAGCATCAAATCCTGCACTACCTCCCTCCCATTAATGGGCCTAGGATTCAATGTTCCCCTCCAAAATTGTTCCATTGGGAAGGAGAACCAGTATACTACTGACCACACTCTTATCCTTGAAGACAACTCAGAAGGCTACCATGATCAAAGGTATTGAAAATGGCTGAAAGAACAAGGGACACCAAAACTGTCACACTATTCCTATCCTGATCTCACTAGAGCAGGGGTCTCTAACCTTGGCAACTTTAAGACTTGTGGACTTCAACTCCACAAGTCTTAAACTTGCCAAGGTTGGAGACCCCTGCAAATCACCAATAAGCATTGTAATGCTGTCTCCATAGCGTTTACCAGAAACCAAGCTTGAAACCAGTTTGAAATGACTCCAGACCATCTATTTTCTCCAGGGCCTTCTGCAACTGCAGCTCAACCAAAGGTGTTTTTTCAGCAGGCAACTGAACTTTTTTTTTTCTTTGCAGACGTTTCGCTTCTCATCCAAGAAACTTCTTCAGCTCTGACAGAATAGTGAGGAGCGGAAGGGTTTATATTCCTTGCAGACAGTTGGTCATTTGCATCCTTTGAGAGGGTTGTTGAAGCACTTGGAGGTTTATCTGTGTCCTCAGGCTTCTTCGATGAGAAGCTAAACGTCTTCAAAGAAAACAACAACAACAAGGAAGTCTAGTTGCCTCCTGAAAAAGCACCTTTGGGACAACCATGACCTGGATGACTGAGAATCTCTACAGACTTGTAGTTCAACCACTCTCTCCGCAACCTTCCCCCAGATATTACTAAGTCAAGGGATGGTTTCATTCCCTCTCTCAAGGACACATTTACTACCCCATGAACCAGCTCATCCTTCACTCCCCCTTGCAGAATGTCACCCACCAGAACAGGCAGAGGTCCAGACTGCAAGTGACTGAGCTGATACTGCAGGAGATCCTGCCCACTTCCTCAGGATTCATAGGATCATAAAACCCATGCAGCAAGATAGACCTCAACCATCTCCTGTACATCCCTCCAACTGGCTTCAGGCTTTGAGTTCACTCCAAGAAGTCTTTGAATTCTTCCAAAGAACTGACTTGGCTGCTGCATTTGGTAATAATTGATGTTTCCAGACCAGGCACATAAACAGTTTTGTGCGAGTTATTGTCACATACTGCACTCTGTTTTTAAAACCATTTTCTTCAAGGAAGGGCATGGTCATCACATCAAATACAGTTGATAAAAGGGGCTCTGTTTCAGAAGTCAAAACTTCCTCAAACTATGTATTTCCTCTTTATGGGACAGCATAAAAATTAATTACCATATTTTTCAGAGTATAAGACGCACCTTAGTTTTTGGGGAGGAAAATAAGAAAAAAGCTGATTGGCAGGTGGATCGGCCTCCTGGAATACCCCCAATCAGCTGTTTCCAGAGGTGAATTTTAGTGACAGGTTCCTTGATTGGGAGCTCTGTGTCTTGCTTTTTTTTGCTTTTTTTTCCTGCCTCTGAAACTTCTGGAACTCCGTTTCAGAAAAAACTTTTTTTCCCTCTGAAATTTTTTAAGTGTTTTTGTTTTGTTTATCGTTTTTAATTAATGGGACCAAATTTATATATATCTTTTAACTGTATTTTAATATTTGTATTTGATGTTTTTACTTGGCTGTTCACCGCCCTGAGTCCTCAGGGAGAAGGGCGGTATACAAATTCAAAAATAAAATAAAAATAAATAAAAAAATAAAAGCCTCCGAAACACAGCTTTAGAAAAAAAGCCTCTGAAGCTGTGTTTCTGGGCTTCTTTTCTGAAGCTCTGTTTGGGGCCTTTTTTTCTGAAGCTTCATTTCTGATGCTTTTTTCAACCTCTGAAACCTCCGTTTGAGAAGCTGGGTGGGGCTACATTTGGAGTATAAGACGCACCCAGATTTTCACCCTCTTTTTGTTCTGCCCCAGCTACGGACTCCCCACACAAAGTCCGTTCAAACCTTGGTTTACTAAATAAATCAGTCTTTTACAACAACGGCTGTTAATTAACTGCATTAACAGCCACCAAGAATTCAAAGAATAATAACTGAAAGCTTACCGTGGTTGGCAGAATGCCCAGAAGCAATTTGCAGGAAGCTGATAAGCAAGACAAGACACGAAGGTATGTGAATGAAGTTGTTCCCTGCAAATTGCTTCAGTCGGTATTCCTCCTTAAATAGGCTAAGGGAGTGGCCAATTAGCCCCAAGCCTTACTCTTGAGGAGACCTCCTCCTGAGGAGCCACTCCTGCCTTTTGGCAGCTCTGCGCGCCCGTGCATCAAGAAGAGGCTCCTCCTCTTCGTCCTCTTCATTTAAGGGAGCTTCTGGAGATTCTGAAGGCCCTGGCTGAATCCCCGCCTCTGGCACCACATCTTCTCCAGCCTCCTCATTGTCCAATTTGAGTGCCAGCTGCACAGGCTTCTGGCGCAGCACCACACCAGCCTCCTCACTCTCTGAATCAGCTACTAGCTGCACAGGCCACGTACGGGCCACAACACTTTTTTTGGGGGGAAAGATGCTTCTTATACTCCGAAAAATACGGTAATTACTCCTCAATCAACACTAGCTCTATTGTAAGAGACATTCCACAAGCCACATGTACAGTAGCTTCTGCATATACATAGCTAATTGTGGGAACCTTGCAAAAGCTGGCAAAAAGAATATCCAGTTCTTTTCTTTGCCTCCCTCTCCAGCTCAATTGCAGGCTAGATTGAATCTCATCCATAATTTACCTGACTCTTTTGCTCTGGCTTGCTGGCATTCACAGCTAGAAACATTTGGATACAAAACTTTCTCCATCCCTACCCTACAAATGGAATGTATGTTGGAAACCAAGCAGGTTTTAGATGTTTGCCACCCTTCCAAGTATGCCATTGCCATGCCATTGCTTGGAAAATGTCAAGAAGAAAACAATAGATGTCACCTGTACTGTTTTTTGCAAACACAATAATGCTGGGCCGGTTGAGGTGTAAACGTGTGCCTGTCTCTATGAATCAGTCAGAAAGCAAGAATGTCAATCAACTGATAACTCCTTTTACTCATGTTTCCAAGAGTCAGATTCCCCCTCCTCCCCACATTCATAGAGAGTGTTTGTTCCAGCTGAAGCAAAGCGACATTTGATCTATCAGGGTTAACAGGGAGTGTTTTGTAGAGAGCTGCTGTCACCAAGGAGAAGAGATCTTCAAAGTGGAAACACAGAAAAACACTGATCATGGCACGCTAGGAGATTCTTCCTTTTCTGGATCCTGCTTCCAAAATTCTAAAAAATCCCCTTATGTGCTTAAAATTGTAGAATAGCTGAGACGTCTGGTTTAAGAGGAAAGCAAGGGTTCAAGCAAGTAGCCTCCTTCTAAAGTCGCTGATCGCATGAAGACACCAAAATGCTGAGATGGAGATAATCTTGAGAAGATCTCTCAGAAGAGCATAAGGAGGATCTACCTACCTGGGTCTTTCTTGATTCTGTGAAATCCTGTGAAGGACAGGATAGGAGTGGGAGATGGGTATGTAAACCTCGTCTCTAAAAAGATTAATGAGGTGGGTCCTTAAATGCTATAAATGGTTGGACATACTTCTAGTGATGGGTTGAACAAGAAGAAAACAGCTAGAATTCTAAAAACAGCTCAGCGGATTACAGGCAAAGCTCCATCAGGGATTCTGCCAGGAAGATGTCAGGGATTCAGGAAGCCAGTGTGCGAAGCATCCGCCCTTACAAGACCAGCGAACAATACTTGTATGCCATGAAGGAGGACTTGGCAGAATGGCTTAAGGAACTCTATGATGTCAGCATTGATGTGCAATCTTTTCTGGATGTCCTGGAAACAGGCATCCTTCTCTGTCATCACGCTAACAACATCACCCAGGTAGCCAGAGACCTCAACCAGGAATATCCAAGTTTGGGCAAAAAACTCCAACTTCCTATATATGGTGTAACCTGTAATGATTTTGCTCAGCCGGGCACCTTCCAAGCTCGAGACAATGTGTCCAACTTTATTCAGTGGTGCCGAAAAGAGATGAATATTAAAGGTACACAGATTTGAATTGATATACTGTGCAGTGCTATAAGACAACATTGCTAAAAGCAAATTGTTTGAACGATTAAGATGTGAATACCTTTTGCTTTCCTTTCTTGACTTTGCTTTTTCATTCCTTGTGTTTTGTCTTTTCTATCGATTTGTTGATCATCCATTCAATTGTTAGCCATATCTTTCTAAAATCCAAACTCAATTTATTTAGAACATTGCTTGGCATGCACATATCTCTCATTCTGTTAGAAAAGAAACACAGAAGATGATTGAATTCCTAGTGTTCCTCTGTCCTCAGATTTGTTCTGGAAATTTGGCTACACTTACTCAAATTAATGAAAAGAGAAATAACATCCTCATAGTCTAATTCCCTTCCTTGGCCTTTCACCCTTATAATGCACTTCCATTGTTGGTTCCTTATTAAATTGGTTGTTGCCATCAGAAAGAGCAGTGTTTGCAGTTCAGGATGACACCTGTGGATGCTTTTAACCAGAAATTAACCCTCTTTAAGTTGGAGATATAATGTAAATCTTCCAGAATGGAGATTTAGAAAGTCAGTTCACACATAGTTTAAGTGCAGGTAGAAGCTAGAAGAGCTGAAAGGGTAAATTTGAAAGGAAGCAATGTTTAAATTGTGTTGAATTTTTACCTGTATTGTGTTTTAGCTGTCTCTGCTTCCTCTGTTGCATTTTTTCCCTTTGACAAAGTAGAGGGGATGAAATGTTTGGTACCTTGCTCCCCACATTTTAATAGAATGATATATTTATAATGTATATTGTTTTGGTGTCAAACTGTTGATTTCTTGTGTTTCTCACCATACTTTATATGGTGGTTTTAGTTGGTTTTTTTAAAAGACATTTTTAAAAATGTTTTTCATGCCAAGCATGTGGACAATTGTGTGAGTTGCAATCCTGAAGGAGAAAGAGTCAAGAGGTTGGCCACCATCATGTGATGGAAGCCCTGATCTCTTTTTTATTTGTGTCACATACATTTCCCATTAGAAAGAAATAATGAGAAAAAGCAGAGCATTTCTAAGGCATTTAAAGGCTGGATCCTAAGATCTTCACTTTCCATCATAAATACACCTGAATAGGAAGGCAATTTGCCTTTTTTTGCAACTGTTCTTTCATTCTGTCGTTGTTTGGCATGAATTTGGAGACGTTTTGGCTCTTCCACCATTTCCTTTTATATATATATATATATATATATATATATATATATATATATATATATTTTTTTTTTTTTTTTTCTCAGGTTTTCGCGGGTGTTTGTATGTAGGTCTTTGGTTATTCGGGTCTTCTCCCACGTAAAATTGGAAGTGTCTTGGCGACGTTTCGACGAAGTCTCATTCGTCATCTTCAGGCTGGTGTTCTCGGCTTCGTGCTGCCAGGAGCAAAGCTCCCATATATATATATATATATATATATATATATATATATATATATATATGCATGTATAAATATCAAATCATTGTGTGAACAGTATGGCACCTGGGTGTCATACATTCTAATACAAATAAAACTAATCAACTTAATCATAATCCTTATATTCAATCCGCTTATATATTTCTAATAATAATGCATACTTATATTAAGTTACAGACTATCATTGTTCAATTATTCCACATTTTCTCTTGTTATTTATGATATAAAATGTATAAACTAATATCCCCCTTTTCTTATTTCTATCACTTATTTTAGCTTTTAATCATATCACCCTTTGTTAAAAGACTTTTTCTTTCTTTCTTATCTAACTTCTAATCGTGTCACCTACTTAAAAAAAAGAAAAAAGAAAAAGGAGAAGCAAGAGAGAGAGAGAGAGAAAAGGAAAAACAACTCAGAACAACAACAGAAAAGAAAAATCATCCATCCATCATCTCTTTCCCGCTTCAATACTTTAATTGCTATGCTTTAGAAGAAAAATAGGAAAAAACCATTTCCATTGGCTCTCTCTCACTAGTCTACTGGACAGATTTGTCCAGGACTTAGAACAATTCATGGAGGACAATACAGGAGTCAAAGCTATAGCAGTCATAGTTATGTGGAGCCCCCAGATTCAAAATTTGTGAATAATACAGATAGCCCTCAACTTATGACCACAACGCGGCTCAAAATTTATGTTGCTAAGTTAGAAATTTGTTAAGGGAATTTTGCCCCATTTTATGAATTTTCTTGCCACATTGGTTAAGCGAATCACTGCCGTGGTTAAATTAGTAACATGGTTGTTAAGTGAATCTGGTTTCCCCGTTGACTTTGCTTATCAGAAGGTTGCAAAAAAGTGATCACATGACCCTGGGATAGTGCAAACATCATAAACGTGAGTCAATTGTCAAGCAGCCGAGTGTAAATCATGTGACCCTGGGGAGGCTGCAACGGTCATAAGTGTGAAAAATTGTCATAAGTCATTTTTTTCAGTGCCTCTGTAACTTTAAACAGTCACTAAGTGAACTGTTGTTAAGTCGAGGACTACCTGTACCAAATGGTTGAAAACTACCATGAGGAAAGCCTGCTGAGTTGTCAAAAACCTCTTGGCCATCAGAGGTGTCAGAGTTAATTAGGGCATTCATCAGGGCCCTGACAACAGGAGGCAAATAGAGCTCAACTAGAATCATAAACATTTTTATTTATTTATTTATTTATTTATTTGCTTGCTTGCTTGCTTGCTTACTTATTTGCTTGCTTGCTTGCTTATTTATTTATTTATTTGCTTGCTTGCTTACTTATTTGCTTGCTTGCTTGCTTATTTATTTATTTATTTGCTTGCTTGCTTGCTTACTTATTTGCTTGCTTGCTTGCTTATTTATTTATTTATTTGCTTGCTTGCTTGCTTGTTTGCTTGCTTATTTATTTATTTATTTGCTTGCTTGCTTGCTTACTTATTTGCTTGCTTGTTTGCTTATTTATTTATTTATTTGCTTGCTTGCTTGCTTACTTATTTGCTTGCTTGCTTGCTTATTTATTTATTTATTTGCTTGCTTGCTTGTTTGCGTGCTTATTTATTTATTTATTTATTTGCTTGCTTGCTTGCTTATTTATTTATTTATTTGCTTGCTTGCTTGCTTATTTACTTACTTACTTACTTATTTGCTTGCTTGCTTGCTTGCTTATTTACTTACTTACTTATTTATTTGCTTGCTTGCTTGCTTGCTTGCTTATTTATTTATTTGCTTGCTTGCTTACTTGTTTGTTTGTTTGTTTATTTGTTTATTTATTTATTTATTTTCTATGGCTGCCTATCTCAACCAGACTCAGGTCAGCTTACCACCCCAAAAGTTAAATCAATTTTTATTTTTTTAAAAACAGTAAAACAATAGAAAAAACCATCAAAAAATATATATAAATGCACACATAATCTTCCTTGGACTTTGTATCCATCGGATGATCTGGGCAGCAACATCTGTGATTCACAAAAGTGGGGAAAACATGCTGGCTGCAAAGGATGATAGCTGTTATCCAATCAATGTATTGTAGATAATAGCTGAAGGGGAAAAGCTACATTAGCAGTCAGAACACAACATTCAAAGTGGGTAAGTCATGTATGACTTTCTCTTTGGTTCAGCTCCAGAAGAGCCCTTTTTTTAATATTATGATTATGAGTTGTTTTGTTTCTCACTTAACTTTCCATCTCTGCTCTGAGAGCATCTTGTAGCAATTCTCCTTTCTTCTCCTCGCTGAGTTCGGCCTCTCTGTTGTCTTTCAGAGGTCCTGATGTTTGAGACGGAGGACCTGGTCTTGCGCAAGAACGAGAAGAACTTTGTCTTGTGTCTTCTGGAAGTAGCCCGGCGGGCTTCTCGTTTTGGCATGAGCGCTCCTGTCCTCATCCAAATGGAGGAAGCCATTGAGGACGAGATCCGTGAAGACATGAACCTGCCACCGGATGAAACGCTTCTTCCCCGGCCCAAGAGGGAACCTCCTAACTTCAAGAATCTGGATCAGATGGTACGAGCAGTTCGAAAGCACGTAAAAAATGCAAGTAGAAAAATAGGGACCACCTTTGGTGGGAAGGTAACAGCGTTCCATGGGCTTTTGCCATTTAGTCATGCCGGCCACATGACCACAAAGACAGCGCTGTCTTTGGACAGCGCTGGCTCTTCGGCTTTGAAACGGAGATGAACACCGCCCCCTAGAGTCAGGAACAACTAGCACATATGTGCGAGGGGAACCTTTAACTTTACCTTTAGACACATGTTATATGTGAAAGCCAGGATGTTTAAACTTAAAGGCAAACTCCAGAGGATCAAGGGCAGAAGGTTTATTAGTGCCACTAAACACTTTCTCCACACTGTCTCCAACGTCAGTATCCTTTGGGTTCATAGGTTTTTTTTTTTATCCCTCAAAATCCTCAACCTACGAAATTGGAATTTGTGGAGAAGTCTGGTAATAACTCCTAGGATTCTATTTTAATTGATCATTTCACTGTCTCTCATAGAAGGCATGGATCCAGCTGACATTTTCAAATGGGGGCTAGTGACGAGCTCCCTATTTAAAAGTCCATGCAACAAGGGGTAGTAAGGCTAGATGGCCTTGGCTGTTCCTTATGCAGAGTCAGGCCTCGTTGGCTGGTGAATGAGAGACCACAAGGATTTACTGGGAGTCAAGTGGCATATAATTATTATTAATCACTTAAAACATTTGGATCAACTGCAAAAGTTCCCTAATGGTTAACTGAGCAGATTTCCCCTCCAAAAACATTTCAGTATCCCCCAAAATAAGACCTCCCCTGATAATAAGCCCAATCGGGCTTTTGAGTGCATGGCAATAAGGCCAAGCGCTTATTTCAGGGTTCAAAAAAATATAACACAGGGTCTTATTTTCGGGGAAACACAAATTATTATTATTTGCTCTGCTATTATTTTAAATATTCTGCAACACCTTTGGCTTATTTTGGTTTCAGTAATACAGACATAATTGCCCTTTCTCAGTTACACTCTGGCAATCTAAACACACCAAGGCTGGATTTATATAGATAGTCATTGACTTATGACCATAATAAAGACAATTTCTTTTGTATGTCACAACACTCGTAATTGAGGATTGTCCCTCTCCAGAAGTAACTGCCCATCCAGAAAGCTCCCACAGGGTTACATGCTTAGGTGATGTTGCCTGATAAGATTCAGATTCGTTTTGTTCATTCATTCATTCATTCATTCATTCATTCATTCATTCATCACATTTCTATACTACCCATCTCAAATATGTGGCTCTTGATTCTGCTTAGTTCCCACTCTGCCTTAGAGATGCATTAAGGACTCATTTTTTCCTTTTGGCATTACATCTGAATAAGCACAAGCTGCTGGGTGAGATTATTTTTATTCCCAGTTCTTAGGCATTTACATGATGTTGTGAATAGTGTTTCAGTGCAGAGCATGCACAGAGGCTTGTGGGGGGAGGGGGGGAACGGGCATACTGGAATTTCAGGAAGGCTGGAAACGGGCCTGTTTCTGGCCTCCAGAGGGCCTCTGGAGCCTGGGGAGGCCATTTTTGCCCTCCTGGAGGCTTGAGGAAAGCCTCTGGAACCCGGGGAGGGCAAAAATGCTAGGCCACGCTCACCATGGCAACGCCCACCCAGCAACCGGGCAGAGAACCCCTTGCTAAAATTTTTGAAGCCCACCCCTGATAAGGACTACCTGTACACTCATAATTTGACTTAATTGGGTAATAGGGTTCAATGAGTAATTATGTAAACAACGCAAAGTCTTTTTTTTCCCCTTTAAAATTATAGTTCTGGTGGGGTTTTCCAACTTCAAGGCAGGTTTACCTAATGCCTTTCATTATTAAGATCTTTATGATTTTTTTCCCCCTTTCTTCTGCTTTCCCTGAAGGTCCAGCACCTTGTAAGCCGGTGCACCTGTCCAGTTCAATTCTCTATGGTCAAAGTCTCGGAGGGAAAGTATCGCATCGGTGATTCCAACACTCTCATATTTGTTAGGGTGAGTCAAGCTTAAACATTACCTTTCAGGAAGCAAGAATTTTGCAGAACATCACATGTTGAGCTCTTAGGAGTAAAGATCTGCCTGGTGCCAATAGCAACCTCCTTTCATGAACAAACAAATCTTGAGACTCCAGTCTGTCCATTTTGCTGAGAAAAAAACAACTAGCATTTCCAAAATGAAAGTAACCTAGACGTATCCTTCAATACAGGGGTGTTCCCTGTATCCTTCAATACAGGGTCAAAAAAGTCAAGATGGTGACCACGATGCTTTTTTCAAAAGGCATTTGGACTTTTTTGTTTTTTCCTTGAAGATGTTTTGCCTCTCATTCAAGAAGACTGGAACTTTCAGAAGTTTCAAGAACATTCCATACCCATTTGCACCCTGATTTAAGTGACCCTGAAATCCCAAATGGCCTCAATGATTCTCAGAGAGAGCACTTCAGTGGTGGGTTGCTCCCGGTTCAGTCCGGTTCTTGCGAACTGGTAGTAATGGTGGTGGGAGGCTCCGCCCACCCAGACGTCATCATGAACGATCTCCACAAGTGCAGAAGCTCACGTACTCCAGTTGCGAACCGGTAGTGGAGGTAAGTAGAGCCCACCCCTGGAGCACTTACAACCAGATGACTGCAAGGAACATAAATCCTTCCAATTCCACAGAACTGAAAAAGCTTCTTGGATGGAGAAAACAAACAAACAAAGAAAATCCAATTGCCTTTTGGATAAAGCACCTTCGTGACAACCATCACCTGGATGACTGAGAACCTCCATAGACATTCAAGATGGTGACATCGGTGGTCAAAGCTTTGCCTTCAATCTACGAGATACATTTTAAAAGGTGCGGCTTCAATCATGACTGCCCTCTTGACTTTTTTGACCGAGGTCTGAGGACAGCTCTGCTTCACTTGCTCTCATCCACATCCACACGCAACACATGATTTCTTTTCAAAGCATGCATCGGTTATGTAGATGCACTGAAAGGAATTAGCAAGCCAAGGAAATGAAAGGCACGAAATAAGAAAAGGAAATATAACTAAATCTAATGTATCTCTCCATTTTATTCTCACAAATGTTTTGCTTTCACCTTACACCACCATCTTAACGCACTCAGCAGTCTTCTCTGCTGCAAATGCAAAACCTCTTGGCAGCATAAAACCCCACTTGCCTTCCTAAATTTTCCTTATTGTCACTTCTCATAACCTGCCCAGTGGAATTATGCCAAGTGCTTTCCCAACATGCTTAACCAACTGTTCTTCTGTTGTTTTTACATTCATCCTTTCTACCTTTTTCCCAATGAGCCCTCTGCTTGCTGTCAACCTGCAAAACAACTTCAGCTGAAGCCATGCTTACCAGTAGTGGGTTCCACTTACTTTTGCTACCGGTTTGGAACTGTGAGTGCGCGTGTGGCACTTCTGTACATGCTCAGAACCTTCTGATATGAGAGCTGATATGATGCGTCAGAGTCCTGACTCCCTCAGTTCGTTACTTGGAACTATGACATCTGCACTCATTCAGCTGAAATCTCCTTATTTAGCCCTCTTCAGCCAAAGCAGTTTTTTAAAATCTCCATCAAAGTCATTCTGCCTTTCCTCTATCTCTTATCTGTTGGTTTCATTCCTTACAATTATCTTTTTCCCTCACTACTGCTATTATATAGTGTGTTCCTCTTATCCTTATTCTTTGCAGCATCACCGAACAACAAAGAGTAGGCTCGAAAGGTAATTATGTTTTAGACGTTCAACTCTACTACTCTTGAGTTAGTAAATGTATTAATTCATGTATAAATCACATTTCCACATCAAAGAGTTCCAGTCATATTGGTAGAGGTCAAAGGATCAACTAGCTCAGCATCCTGTTTTCATAGCACTCAATTAAACATCTTTAGGAAACAGGGCAGGATCAAGAAAATCTTCCTCTGGTTACTGGTATTCAGAGATAAATTTACTTCTGAACTTGAGAGTTCCACTACAAATGTAGCAAGCAGATGAATTTATCTCACTTTTAAGGCCACAATAGACAACCGGTGACTCCTCATTTCAGAGATATTTCTTTACCGGATTTCTCAGTGCCTTCAACAGTGAAAGAGCTTCTGATGCACTTGAAAAATAATTAAAAATGAGGGAGATATTCAGAGATGCATCTACCTTGAAAGTATCCACGTTGAGCTGTATAGGTTGTCCTTGTTTTATAACCAAAATTGGTGCCTGGAATTTCTGTCGTAAGTGGTTGCAATCATGAGTTTCACTCAATTTTTGCAGCGATTATTAAATCACCATGGTCGTTAAACAATTCATATGGTCTTTAAGCAAACCCAGTTTCTCCAATGGACATTTTTTTTGCTTTTTGGTGATTTGGCTTGTCCAAAGTTTGCATAAGGTGATCACATGACCTTGGGACACAGTAATAGTCATAAGTGTGAACCAGTTGCCAAGCATCTGAATTTTGGTCACATGATCACGGGGTTGCTACATATAACTGTGAAAAATAGTCATAAGTCACATTTTTGAACGCCATCGAAACTTTGAAGTTTCACTAAATGAACTGTTGTAAGTCAAGGACTACCTGTAGTCTCTACATTTGAAGTGTTTTGGAAATTATCTTTCTGTGGGTTCAAAGAACGTGACTGAGTAGGATATCCATTTGCATGCAAGTCTCTGAGGAGGCTATTTTGGACTCAGTGCTACATTGTGCCATGTACAATTAGATGGCAGCTAAGACTAATTTGAAATTTCTAACTCACTAATGGTGACTTGAATGTTTGCAGCTCAAATATGGACGCTCCCTTCCCAACCATGGAGGAAGAACTTCCACCAAGGGATTGTGATGTCAGCCAATCCTATCAATTAATTCATTGGGGGGGCGGGCTTGAATTCAAGTCTATTCTCACTCCCTCCAGTAATCCTGTTTAATCAATTAACGGTGTGTTATTAACCAAAGGACTCAGCTGTTTGCTTAGTCAATTATTTGGGTAATGGAAAGTAGAAAACCAGGGCTTCCAGGAAGAATGTGCAAAGGGAGGTCCCAATCCAAGGGGGGGTGAGCCTTTGTTTTAAAGAACAATAGATGGGTGTGGCACTCTTCAAAAAGCTGAGGATGGCTAAACTGGTGTCTGATATCATGGAAGAGGTGATTTTTGCTCACACATGTTTTTGGTTGGTCTAGATCCTGCGGAAACATGTGATGGTCCGAGTAGGTGGTGGCTGGGACACCTTGGAACATTACTTGGATAAGCATGACCCATGCCGGTGTACTTCACTCTGTGAGTCCATTTCTATTCTTTTTTAGTGTAAAGTATGACTTTGCTTGCCATTCTAAGATTAGACTCCAAGAATGACATCCATCCATCATATCTGAGTCTTTTTTTTAAAATCCAGAAATAGTACCTCTGCTCTGCAAAAAAGATAGGATGCCTCCTCTTATGACATTTCTCTATTTTAAAAGTGCATCTGTGTACTGCAGATATCTCCTATCGTGTTTCCCCGAAAATAAGACCCTGTCTTATATTTTTTTGAACCCTGAAATAAGTGCTTGGCCTTATTTTCGGGGAGGTCTTATTATTTTGGGGCACGTGGAGCAAGAAGGGGCTCCTCTTGTCATCTTACCTGATTTCCAGCTCTGTCTCCCTAACCCTAACCAGAGGAAATGGCGGGGACCGGCTGCCCATGTGTTTAAATATTTTCGGGGAGGGCTTATTTTCAGGAGAGGGCTTATTTTAGCACATGCACTCAAAAGCCTGATTGGGCTTATTATCAGGGAATGTCTTATTTTAGGGGAAACAGGGTAGCTGGCATGAGGCAAGACAATCTCTAGATTTAGAGATCCTACTTGCATAGAATCACGTGAGTATGCTTGGGTTATAACTCTGGTTCAGTGGTGAAATGCTACAGGTTTGCACCGGTTCGGGCAAACCAGTAGTGAACCAGGGGGGATTTCACCACTGCTCTGGTTGCACTTATGGCATCAGATAATCCTTGAGTTACTAAAAGTCTGTAGAGATTCTCAGTCATCCAGGTCATGGTTGTCCCAAAGGTGCTTTTTTAGGAGGCAAAAAAAGTTGTTTTTTCTTTTGAAGACATTTCATTTCTCATCCAAGAAGTTTCTTCAGTTCTGCCAGGATGGTGGAGAATGGAAGGATTTATATTTCTTGCAGACAGCTGGTAGACATATGGAATATAAATTATATAAATTATAAGGAATATAAATCCTCCCATTCCCCACCTGTCAGATCCTGTCAGAGCTGAAGAAGCTTCTTGGATGAGAAGCAAAACATCTTCAAAGAAAAAGGCAAGGAAGTTTAGTTGCCTCCTGAAAAAGGATCTTTGGGACATCTTGAGTTACTACTGTAATGGAGCCTGCCCATTATGGTTATAACCAGGGGTGAAATCCAGCAGGTTCTGACAGGTTCTGCGGAGCCGGTAGCAGAAATTTTGAGTAGTTTGGAGAACTGGCAAATACCACCTCTGGCTGGCCACAGAGTGGGGTGGGAATGGGGATTTTGCAGTATCCTTCCTCTGCCATGCCCACCAAGCCACGCCTACCAAGCCACACCATGCCCACCATGCCACGCCCACAGAACCGGTAGTAAAAAAAAATTGGATTTCACCACTGGTTATAACTCATGATGGTTGTAAAATATGACCGATCCAATTTCATGATTTTTTTTTTTGGTGGCATCCTGTAAGCAAATCTGTCGTCACTAAGTGAACTCCAGAGTTGTTAAAGGAACCAATGGATCACTATGGGCATGGTTTTGCCAAAAACGAGAGTGCTGGTTTTCAACAGAACTTCATAAAATATGATCATATGACAACAGGATACTACGAATAATGGCCACAGGTGTTCCTAATTGCCAAGCACCTGAAGTGCAGTCCTGTGACTGCAGGGAGCCCTAATACTGTAGTTGGAACTTGGAATCTGGGTCATAAGTACCCTCCAAGTAAAACTGTTGGAAATTGAAATGGTTGCTAAGCTACCAGTTGTAAATTGTGGTTGTTAAATATGGCCAAATTGACTAGTGTTTTCCTTAACAAAAGGTTAGTGACCTAGTTCATGCCTTTTCAATTATACTAAAAGCATGATGAGAAAGTCTCAATTGACTAATGTCATGGTGAGCTTTGGAGGTCGATATCTATGGGCCCATCTGATTTTGACATACAGTACAACTTGGCATGTAAAAGGAATAAATGGTAAAAATCCTGAATGAAATGAAAGAAGAACAAAAAGATGTGTTGTATGTCTATGAAACTGGAAGCCATTCTGGCTAATATATGATCTCACGGAGTTGATAACAGGCAGTGACTGAAAATGAGGTTTATTGAGACAGAAAAGGCTAAGTTGTATGTCAGAAAGCATACAGTCATGTTCATTTAGATTACTGTGCAATTTATGAAAATAGGATTTTTAAAAATTAATATCGTGATGAGTTTGGAGAAAAGCCGTTCTGAATGAATGTAATGTAATCCCAAGGGAAACACAATCTTGTTAGTTGATATGAGAGGAAAGACTGCAGAAAAAAAAAATAATGATTGGGCCTTTGGAAGTCCCAGGAACGAATGAGAATCGTGACCGGAGAATGCCTGCTTAGAAACAGGGGCTTTCAAATAGGGGATTGAAGCAAAGTCTCTTAATAAAGATTAAGAGAATTGGTGAAGGATATAAGGCAATGAGAAATTCTGAATTAGAGGGTCCATTATTTGATTGGTGTCAAAATTCAAGAAAAAATGAACATGGAAGAAAAGAAAAACAGTTCAAAGAAACTGGAATGAAATTAGAACGTCTGCTGGAAGAGAAAGTATGAAGATGTATTAGAAATATAGATTAATTTCCCAAGAGAATGAACGGAAAGGGAATCTACAGAAAGAGAAAGTGGAAGCTGCTTTGAACCGAGCAGAAATAACTGAAGCAGGAGGAGTTTCTCTATCAGAGGTGGTATTCAGCTGGTTCGGACTGGTTCACCCGAACCAGTAGCGAAAATCATGGGTGGGCCTGCCAACCCGCCCCGGGCTCTATGCCTTCCTATTTAGGCACATTTTTGAGGCCAGGTGCATGTGCGGTAAGCCCAGCACATGCATGGACGCAGGGGTGAAATGCTACCGGTTCAGCTCCCGTTCCTTGTCCCAGCTTCTGACAACCTAGCAGTTTGAAAGCATGTAAAAAATGCAAGTAGAAAAATAGGGACCACCTTTGGTGGGAAGGTAACAGAGTTCCGTGCATCTTTGGCATTTAGTCATGCCAGCCACATGACCATGGAGACATCTTTGGACAGCGCTGGCTCTTCGGCTTTGAAATGGAGATGAGCATCGCCCCCTAGAGTTGGGAAGGACTAGCACATATGTGCGAGAGGACCCTTTACCTTTACCTTTACTGTATTTGTACTGTAACTAATGTCGTGACCACTAGGTGGCAGCAATGATACAGAAAACTATTTTGCTATCTAGTGGTTATCCAGATTTTCACAGTCCATAGCCTTACTTTGAATACAAATAAGCCAGTTTAAACCCCTATCCCGTCCCACCCAGCAATTCTGCATTGCAAATATCTTCAACTTTCCATCCTGATCCCTTTTACTTTAAATAGGTTCCTTTGAAAACATCTACAGGCTACATTTGCACAATGCTTCATCTGTACAAATCCATTTATTTATTTATTTATTTATTTATTAGTCCAATTTATATGCCGCCCTTCTCCGTAGACTCAGGGTGGCTTACAATGCATTATAGCAATAGCCTGCATACTTTTTTGTATATACCTGCTTATTAGGGCTTTTGGCCCCCACCCCCCAAGTGGTGTTGTTCTATACAAAGTTGGCTTATTGCCCCCACAATCCTCAATTTACCTGTCTCGAAAGAATGGAAGCTGAGTCAACCTCGAGCCTGGTGAGATTCAAACTTGCACTAATTGCAGGCAGCTGGCAGCTAAATGCTAGCACTTAACAGCACTTCAGTCTGCTGCACCACTGAGGCCATTGTCTAAATCTGTATGGTACCCAACACATTAATTCAGTGGGTTGTTAAAATACAATGAGAGTGAGAATTCAAAATGGCTTCTCTCTTGCTTTCCAGCCTCCATCCTTCTACAAAAGTAAAGGTCGTTATATCCCAACAGTATAGTTTCTGACTGTTGCTTTGAAACCAAAAAATGACCAAAAATAGTCATATTTCCTACCCATTGCTTTGGTAATAGTCTTTGTGGAATTAAAATGGGATTATGTGCCACCGTGTTTATGAGTTTCCTGAAAACTGGCAACAGCAGGGAAGAGATAACTGAGTTAATTAACTCCTTGGCTTGACATAGGACCCTAGAATTCCAGAAATTGTAGTGCCAAAAGTTCTACATGGCTCCAGGCGTTGATATGCTAAAGACTTTGTTGTTACTGCTTTTTCCGCAGCTCACAAGCAGGCCTTGAAGATGGCCAGTCCTCAGAAGATGCAGGCTACTCAGGTTCAGCATGAGATCACAGCCCGTTTAACACCCAGGAAAGACAGCTGTAATAAGTCTCAGCCTGCCTTAATTGTGAGCAGATGCCAAAGTCCATTGCCCCCAGTAGAGTGGAGCTCCTATCAGCCTCACAGTTTAGGTTCTGGGTGTAAGAAGGTTCAAGCGTCCTCAAATAATGGTGGCAGCAAGAAAAATGAAGGACCACAGACATCCCAGGATCATTCAGAGCCCAGGAAAGCCCCTTCAATAAGGTAATAGAAGATATCCACAGAATTTGTTTCCAAAATGGTTTTTTAGTTCTGAGCAAAATTTTTAAAATTGACTGGAGGCATTGGAGTGTTGCAGTGGTGGGTTTCAATTTTTTTTACTACCGGTTTGTGGGTGTGGCTTGGTGGGTGTGACATGGCTTGGTGGGCGTGGCTTGGGCGTGGCAGAGGAAGGGTCCTATCAAATCTCCATTCCCTCCCCACTCCAGCGGAAGGTTACTGCAAAATCCCCATTTCCTCCTGATCAGCTGGGACTCGGGAGGCAGAGAATAGATTGGGGTGGTCAGAATTTTTATTACTGGTTCTCCAAACTACTCAAGATTTCTGCTACCAGTTCTCCAGAACTGGTCAGAACCTGCTGAAACCCAACTCTGGAGTAATGGGATGGTTGACAAGCCACCTTTTCTATATTTTCACCATAACACTCTAAATTAGCCTAAGAGCTATTGATGTGTCCAGGTGTTTGGCTGTGTAGACCTTCTGTCTCAATCATCATGACTTTTGTAATAACTTTACCCTTTGAAAAATCTTGGCAATATATGCTGCCTTTTGTTTCTTGCATATCAACGATTGATTATCTGAATCCTCCTGCAAAAATCATCTTGCAGAGAAAGGAGCTTCCACTGTTAAGGGGAGCGGGTTTTAATATTAGAAAAGTTGCAAATACAAGGATTGAAATCTGAGCAGCAAGTGATGGAGAAGTTTCCTGCGTAAGACCTGAAGTACTGCTGCCAGCTGAAACGTTAAGTGATGTCAGCCTTTGCTGATGGACTAAAAGTCTCACATTGTCAAAGAATGATGAAAACTGTGATCAAAATCTTTTCTAGGGTACACAGTTGGCATAACTGATTTGACAGACCAATGTTCTGTTGCAGTACACAGAAAGCAATGCGCTCCTTGTTGGCTGTAAATAACATGATAGCAATAGCATTTAGACTTGTATACCGCTTTACAGTGCTTTACAGCCCTCTCTAAGTGGTTTACAGAATCAGCATATTGCCCCCAACAATTTGGGTCCTCATTTTACCCACCTTGGAAGGATGGAAGGATGAGTCAACCTTGAGCCTGGTGAGCTTTGAACTGCCAAACTGCAGGCAGTCAGCAGAAGTAGCCTGCAGTACTGCACTCTAACCACTGTGCCACCCCAGGTCATATTCAAGATTCATTAGCCTGGTGTGCCTTTTTGCCCGAGTCAAAAAGGTAGATTAATACCTCTTTATTTATGCATAGGTAAGGAGAGGCCTCCATAAATACAAGGTGAGGAGCTCCTTAAGAAGGCAGAAAATCACTTTATATACAGTTCAAGATTTGGAATGTGTTCTTTCATTGGTTAGCATCATTTGACTCATCTACCATCTCATCTACCATCATTTGACTCATCTACCATCTACCATCTAGCAAGCCTGCTCAGTAGCTTTATATGTAATGTAACATTTCATAGCATCCCATAATATTCTTAGCGTGATCCTATTAATGCTCATTGTCATATTCAGGAGGTGTGTTTTCCATATTATAATGAGGCATAATGAGTTACAGATCCTAAAGTTCAAATCTTTGTGATGGCCTTGTCTCCAGCCGGTTTGAACGGTGCGCATCACCAGGGAAAAGAGTTGAAGTCAAAGCACTAAAAGGTTTATTACATGCAACCTATGCACAAGAATCTGATCTACTGGCGGTCAAGCCAAATTGGCACTAGATAAGAGAATAGACTAAACTAGAATTCTTTATTGGCCAAGTGTGATTGGACACACAAGGAATTTGTCTTTGGTGCATATGTTCTCAGTGAAAAAATAAAATATATTTGTCAAGAATCATAAGGTACAGCACTTAATGATAGTCATAGGATACTAATAAGCAATCAAATCATACTAGGAAATAATAAAAACAATGTAAGTTGTAAGGCTATAATCCAACATGGATATAGCCATAAGTGAAAAGAGATAGGTACTAGTAAGGATGAGAAGAAGAATAGTAATACAGTCTTATTAGTTAATTTGACAGTGTTGTGGGAATTAGTTGTTTAGCAGAGTGATGGCATTTGGGGGAAAACTGTCCTTGTGTTTTGTTGTTCTGGTGTGCAGAGCCCTTGTGTTGAGGGTAGAAGTTGAAACAATTTATGTCCAGGGTTAGGGTTAAGGGTAAATGGGTAAATGGAATAAGGGTAAATGGAATTCACAGGGGGCTGGACTTTTGTAGGTGTGTAGCAATTCCAAACCTATGATGCATTTGATTCTGCCCTGCTCATCTTCTACAGATCAGTTCTTATCAGAATCCACATGCCACATGGATCAGGGGTCTCCAACCTTGGCAACTTTAAGACTTAGCTAAGCTGGCTGAGGAACTCTGAGAGTTGAAGTCCACAAGTCTTAAAGTTGCCAAGGTTGGAGACCCCTGACATGGATAATGTTCTGTTACTTCAAAGAACTAGAAACATTAATCAAAGACATTCCTAGTTATTGAAAACATTCCTCAAAGAGGCCTCCCTCTCCTTCTGCTATCATCATAGCGTACAGTATGTAATATCAGTATACACATGCAATACTTATTCCCCAGTTTCATAGCTGTGGACCATTTTTCTTTTTCAGAGCGAGGGAACGATCCGCAACTCCATCCCAGAGACTTCTAGGTACAGGAGAGAGGCTTGGATCCAAGCAGACGGTTTCTACACGGAGTGGGAGAGAGACATTCCGTGTCTCCTTGTCTTCTCAGCAAAATGGGAGCGTGGAGAACATCTCACATGGTTTGAAATATTTCTCTGGTCCGAGGTCCAGAAGAGAACCTGGCAGGATTGAGACAGCAGCAGGGAATCTGAAAACAGAAATGAAGAAACCAGGACCGCTGGGAACAACGATACGAAGGGATGAGGCATTTCAGCCAGCAGGAAATAGCCAGCGAGCAGGGAATAATTGTTCACAGATATGTTCTACCAGCCCAGATAAACACTTTAAAACCTCCTACCAACAAACTGTTAAGGTCCCAATGGAAAACTTACAGAGACAGCAGAAAGGGACTCTTGTACATCATTGGAGGAAAGATTCAGTAGCTCAGCTCTCTTCATCCCCAAAGAAACACCCAGCCCAGGTTCTAAGAGAGGATGATTGTTTAAGGACCTCAGAAAATGTTGGCTCACTTTTCTGCAGGCCTCCGACTCCTAGAAGGAATGAGGCTTACCAAGGACTATTTAGGAATAGTGATCCTGATCCTGCCTTGGCCAAAAAATATCTTCAGTTGAACAGCAAAAGAATACCCAGGGATGAGATGGGTCCTAAAGAGGAACAAAATAAGATGGTCAGCATGGAAGCTTTGGGTTCATTGCCTTCTCACTTAGGGATTGGAGCCCATCCCTCGGACTCGGAAGAGAAAACAAAAGAGAGTCAGGCATTGCAGGGGCAAAAAAATATCCTGAGAACTTCTTGTCAGTTGAGCCCTGGAGATACAAAAGAAGAGCCCTCTGTGGAAAGGGAACGTGTCTACACACCGTTACCTATTAACATGGCTGAAGAACAAGCTTTGTATAGAACTTTGGAAGAGGAGATTTTGTCCAATATCAAGGAGTTGGAAGCAGATTCAGAGGACAACCATCTTCCTGGAGAGAACCAGTTGGAAGAGTTTAGAAAGGACAATGACCCAGAGACAAACTCCACAATGGTAGGTTGTAACCTTCCCAAAGTATCCGTTCCTTCTTTGTCCCTTTTGCAAAGAACCAAGAAGATCTTAACTTGTAATGGAGGCGTTCCACGTAGTGGTGTTTATGTGCCAGAAAGAGACACAAGGTTGCATCCAGCAGGCCTCCATTATGACAGTGTGATCGAAGAACTTTCCATGGCCCTCCATCTGGAGCACATGGGAACTGACCTTTCTTCTTCCTTTCCAATCAATTCATATTTGCTGAATGGAAGCCAGGCCAAACAAATATTTGGGGAAAGAGAAATTCCACATGAAACCCCTTTAGTGCCTGAAGCGAAGGAGGATAAGCCACTCCATGCAAATAATGGAGGATGGACAGAGGTTAGTGAGAACCGTGATACCCCTCAAACATTGCTGAGTGAAGAAACTCCCAAACCTTCAGAAAGTTCTGTTATTGCAGAGACTGTGCAAAATAAACCAAGGAGAACTCTGAAAAAACCAGAGCGTGTGCCGTCCTTTTACAAGCTCAAGCTACGCCCCAAGATCCGTCCACGCAGAGACCACCGGCCTGAGAAGAAGCCTTCAAAGATCCCCACACCAGTGGCATACAGATACGCCCGAAAAGCAGCTAGCACCCAAGGCCAGAGAAAAGCCCACAGGGCCAAATGTCAAACTAAGAATGGCCCAGCTACGGTGAAACAAGAGAGCACTGGAAACACAAAATGTGAGCACAGCTTGTCCTCCACACATGTGCAACTGAGTCTGACAGAACAGATAATGGGCGCTTTGGATGACAAGGAAACCTGGCTGTGATTACAACTGAATATACAGTTGTAATCTTTTGATATGCTTAAATCCCATCGTTCTTCAAAATTTGCAACCAGCAACCTCCATCTCTGTGAGAAGGGTACACTTCAAAGATATATAGGTAGTCCTCAACCTAGGACTGCAATGGAGCCTGCCCATTGCAGTCGTTAGTCATAATGGTTGTAAAACGAGTCAGATTTGATGACCCTTTTTGCCGCAAACACTGCTGTCATTAAATGAATCAATGGGTCACAATGAGCACAGTTTTGCTGAAAATTGGAAGTAAGTGCCAGTTGCCAGCAAAACCATAATAAAACATGGTCGTGGGATCATGGGATGCTGCAAATGACCATAAATGTGGCCATGTCGTCCAAGCACCTGAAGTTTAGTCACGTGACTGTGGAGAGGGTCTAACCATCAAAACTTTGAATCTGGGTTCTAAGTAGCCCAAAGGGGGTAGGTCCATTGTAACATTGAATGGTCACTAAACAACTGGTTATAAATCAAGGATTACCTGTATACCTGGACGTCAATCAAGGACTACCTGCAGAACTATATGCTATGTATATGATATGTTGAATCGCAAGGGAAGGACACCCTAGCTTCTACTTCTTTTGTTTCATGAACACTTTCTGAAACTTGATTACAAATACTTCACTTGTACTACTGGGGACTAGAAACCTTTCATATTCTTAGGGTTCCACATCACTGGATATTTGCGCAAAGAAAAAAAGACTGCTAGAGAAATCTATGCCTGTTGATCATTGCTTTTTCTGCCAGCTGAATAACTATTATTGATCAGATTCATGACGACTCTTGGGGCCATTTTGTCCCTCTTTCCACAACATATTATCAAATCTATTCCTGGTTGTCCTGCTGGGTCAGCCCTATATTCCTAGTTGTCAACCCTTTGAGGCAGACCAGTCTTGAACACCAACATTATGAAAACTAAGACTACTTTTATGATAGGGTTATAGTAATCGAATCTTGCAATTCTGATTGTGCCTCCCCCCGCATCTTTATCCTAACGAGACCTAGGGAGGGTTAAGTCTGAGACATTTTTTTCAAATTACATTTTTGCGTTGGATTCAGATTTCTCTTATCTAATTGTTACTTTGACTGTGGTTCTTCTTCCCACCCCTTCCTCAAGGTTATTCTCACAGCACATTACATTGTCCCACATTCACGCATGTGTGAATCTTCCAGATAATTTGGAAAAGGATATGTTGCTTTGGAAAACTGGAATTTGCACATCTGGAAGATATCTAGTTTTTAAAAGGGTGGCTTGAAGCAGGAATGTGTAACCTTTACTGGACCAAATGCTTTATTCGTCCTTTTAATGGCATAAGGGGAGTTGCATTCCAAAAACAGGGCAGGGCCAGCAAAATATATATTTGATTGTAATTAAAATGATATTAAATCTCATTAAGACATTTAATAGAATGCATATATTTCATGATTTATTCTTTGTGGATTCTCAGCACCTCGAGCACCCCAATGTATCCCAGTCCCTAAAGCATCCTGACAGTGTTTATTTTCAGGTACTTGTCAAGCCTACAGATGATCAGCACTAACTCATCCTAAAAACCCCCAAAACAAACTTAATTTCATTGAGGGCCGCATCAGGGTTGTGTTTAACCGCGGTGTGTGTGTGTGTGTGGCCAGAAGGGCGTGGCCAGCTCAACATCACTTGTGTCGGGACAACTGTGGTACCCAAGTGCTAAGGTAGGACTTCTACACACTTTTTGTCTGTTTTCCGTTTCTCTTCAGCACAGGATGACTGGGTGAGCAAAGTTGCAGGCTATTCATTCATGTTTCTTTCCCTTTTTACCTTTTTTGTGTGGAATGAGGGGGGGAAGCTGTTTTTGACTGATTTGTTTAACTGGGTTCCCTTTATCTGTGGAGAATTGAAAAGGGTTCACACATTTTTAAGCATGACAATATGATGGCATAAGTAGTGGGAAAGATAACATATGTATAATCTACTCTTTTCATTGATAAGCTTGACAACTGTCTGAAAGCATCCCATATCTCCCTGAAATTGAGGGGTAGTTTATACTGAAGCCAAAATGTATTGAAAAAAGACATTTGGTTGCCTTCACAGCCTGGCTAGGTGGCTCAGTGGCTAAGATGCTGAGTTTGTCAATCAGAAAGGTCGCCAGTTTGGCGGTTTGAATCCCTAGCATAGGCTCCTGCATGAGCAGGAGGTTGGACTAGATGACCTCCAAGATCCCTTCCAATTAAGAACCTTGGTGGTGCAGCAGACTAAACCACTGTTAAGTCACACCAGCTGCCTGCAATTACTGCAAGTTCAAATCTTACCAGGCTCAAGGTTGACTCAGCCTTCCATCCTTTCGAGGTAGGTAAAATGAGGACCCAGTTTGTGGGGGCAATAAACTGACTTTGTATAAAAAAGAACACTGCTTAGGGGCCCCCCGAAAGCCCTACTAAGTAGGTATATACAAAAGTATGAAGGCTATTGCTTAACCCATTGTAAGATGCCCTGAGTCTCCGGAGAAGGGCGGCATATAAATCGAATCAATCAATCAATCAATCAATCAATCAATCAATCAATCAATAAACTCTGTTACTGTTTGAATCACAGGTAACTCAGGCTTTGCCATTGATTTTTTGTAAGCCTGGGGTGTCCAACCTTGGCAACTATTAAGACTTGTGGGACTTCGACTCCCTGATTTTCTCAGCCAGCAGAGTTGAAGTCCACAGGTCTTAAAGTTGCTAAGGTTGGACACTTGTGCTATAAGCAAAGGATAGTATTTTGCATTTTGTTTGGGCACACGGTGGATAACATCAAGACAAAAGATAGATTCAAATTGATTTGATTTACATTACTGGTATGTTAAAATTAAGCCTAGTTATTGTTTACTTACTTCCCAGTCAGGAGTGGGTTCTACTTACCTTTACTACCGGTAAATCGGCCATTGGGGAGTAATGTACGGACTTCGGAGCCTCCAGAGGCTTACAGTAGAGAGGCACAGGAACAGGAAGAGCCTGTTCCTAGCGCACATATGAGAAGAGCTGCCAGAAAGCAGGAGCAGCTAAAGCAGAGAAGACAACTCAGGAGTAGGGTCAAGAGATGATTGGCCCCTCCCATAAGGCTTAAAAGACCAACAACGGCTCTTGGCCTCTTGCCCGTTGAGAGATTTGCTTCATGTTTGGATGTATTTCTTTCTTGTCAGCGTCTTCTGTTCCTGAACTGTTGCCAAGAAAAGCCTTTGGCAGTTTGCCTAATTATCCCAAGGTCAGAGATAAACTAAAGACTGGTGTTTTAAGGACTTTGCTTTCATTTCATTTAGAATACACTGAGAATGAGTTAATTCTCAGCTGTTTTAATAGAATCTGTTTGTTTTTTGGAACTGTTTTGCATTTAATATCAACTATGTGTTCCTGGGTCACAATAGGTTCTATAGAACCGGACAGAACCAGGAGCAACCCACCACTGTTTCCAGTCATGTTATCATAAGCTAAGACTGAGTTCATACAATATGTGTAAGCTAATTATTGAATCAACCCCATTGTTTGGGTTTGTACCATACCCTGAACCATTAATTAACCAAATTGGCTGGATTTTCCATATCCGATTAGCAAAAAAATAACATATAAATAAAGATTGAAACTAGTTTGCACAAACTTTGACTGACCTGGTGCCATAGGTTATTGTGTGAAACCTACCAGCCTGAATCAGGTGCCAAATAATACTGAAAACCTATGCTTTCAATCAAACAACATGTTCAGTTTAACCCTTGATTTGGTATACCCTTGGTATCAGAACCAACTCACAAATCAAATCTACATATGCAAAATCTTATTCTTAGTTCGCTTACAGTAGTTCTTCTTTTAGCTACCCTGTTTAAGAGGAGGGGACAATTTTTTGAAAATGGTTATTAGTATTAACAGAATGGAGAGCTCAAAACACTTCCTGTGTGCCGCAAATTGTGCACAGATCTATCAGGAATGTAACTTTCCATCTTCTCTAACTTTGATGTGGCATCTCCAGAGTTCCAGAAACATGAAGCAACAAAGGAGAAATGGTACTATTTTTTTTATTTGCAAGACTAAAGATTTCTGCTCCAGGCAATGGACCAGTTTGTCATTTCCACAGTCTGATCTGATTTCTATGCCGTGGTCTCTAAGCTCTGCTAAAATGCATCTCCAAAGGGGCAACTTTAAAACCAGTAATTCTCCTGGATGAGTCATCACTGATCCCTCTTCTGTCCAGCCTCCTTTCCTCTGCTCTTCCTCCTCCCTAAAGCATAGTTCAACCTCTCTCTGTGGGGTGTACACAGAAGCAATAATTTAGCGATTGCTCCCAATAGAAAAGGACGCAGCAGCGGCTTTTAATAGTGGGGATAAGAAGAAGGGAATGGCTGGAGGCAGTGAAGGATAAACCCTTGCAGTGGGGATCTGCCATTCTAAATAAGAAGCGAGAACTGACGACAGCATGTAGATTTTTGAGGCTACCGTATGGTAAAATCATAGAATGCAGAATCATAAAGGTGGAAAGCAGGGGTGCTACTCAGCAAGTTCTAACAGGTTCTGGAGAACCGGCAGCGGAAATTTTGAGTAGTTTGGAGAACTGGCAAATACCACCTCTGGCTGGTCCCAGAGTGGAGTGGGAATGGAGAGTTTGCAGTATCTTCCCCCAGGAGTGGGGAGGGAATGCGGATTTTGCAGTATCCTTCCCCCAGGACTGGGGAGGGAATGGGGATTTGCAGTATCCTTACTCCAGGAGTGGGGAGGGAATGGGGATTTTGCAGTATCCTTCCCTCAGGAGTGGAGTGGGAATGGAGATTTTGCAGTATCTTCCCCCAGAAGTGGGGAGGGAATGGGGATTTTGCAGTATCCTTCCCCCAGGACTGGGGAGGGAATGGGGATTTGCAGTATCCTTACTCCAGGAGTGGGGAGGGAATGGGGATTTTGCAGTATCCTTCCCTCAGGAGTGGAGTGGGAATGGAGATTTTGCAGTATCTTCCCCCAGAAGTGGGGAGGGAATGGGGATTTTGCAGTATCCTTCCCCCAGGACTGGGGAGGGAATGGGGATTTGCAGTATCCTTCCTCCAGGAGTGGGGAGGGAATGGGGATTTTGCAGTATCCTTCCCTCAGGAATGGGGAGGGAATGGGGATTTTGCAGTATCTTTCCCCAGGAGTGGGGAGGGAATGGGGATTTTGCAATATCCTTCCCTCAGGAGTGGGGTGGGAATGGAGATTTTGCAATATCCTTCCCCCAGGACTGGGGAGGGAATGGGGATTTGCAGTTATCCTTCTCCCAGGAGTGGAGTGGGAATGGAGATTTTGCAGTATCTTTCTCCTGCCACGCCCACCAAACCACACCAACAGAACTGGTAGTAAAAAAATGTGAATTCCACCACTGGTGGAAATACCTTGGAGGTCTTCAAATCCAGGCCACTGCCCAAGGCAGGAAAGTTTATATCATCCCGGACAAATGGTTGTCCAATCTTTTCTTGAAACCATCCAGTGACGGAGCACTCACAATTGGGGGGGGGGGGGCAAGATGTTCCATTGATTAATTGTTTCACTGTCACGAAATTTCTCCTTATTTCCAAGTAGGGTCTCTCTTTAACAAGATTCCACCCATTGCTTCTTGTCTTACACTTACTTTCTTTGGAGAATAAGTTGACTCCCTCTTCTCTGTGAGAGCAGCCCCTGAAGTGCTGGAAGACAGCTATCATATCACCACGGTCCTTCTCTTCGTTAGGCTAGGCATATCTAGTTCTCAGAGACACGGTGGCTCAGTGGCTAAGATGCTGAGTTTGTCAATTCAAACAGTTCAGCGGTTCGAATCCCTAGTGCTGCATAATGTGGTGAGCTCCCGTTACTTGTCCCAGCTTCTGCCAACCTAGCAATTCAAAAGCATGTAAAAAAATGCAAGTAGAAAAATAGGGACCACCTTTGGTGGGAAGGTAACAGCGTTCCATGCGCCTTTGGTGTTTAGTCATGCCGGCCACATGACCACGGAGACGTCTTCGGACTGGCCCTTCGGCTTTGAAAAGGAGATGAGCACCACCCCCTAGAGTCGGGAACGACTAGCATATATGTGTGAGGGGAATCTTTTTATTTAGTTCTCAAAATGAGGTCATGGCTTTAAGCAATACATAAAACTGAGGGGCAACTTCTCCTGTTGGAGGGAGGACAGAGTACAGATAGTTCTCAATTTACACCAGGTTACTTGGTGACCATTCAAAGTTAGGACCTGCTTGAAAAAAGAGACTTATGACCCAGATCTAACATTCTAAGGGTCGCCCCCATTCCAGTCCCATGACTGCACATCAAGTACTCAACAATATAGCCATATTTATAGTCATTTGCAGTATCCTCAGGTCACATGACCACATTTTATTGTGGTGTTCATTGAATGACTGCTACCAAAAAAAAAAGTCATAAAATCAGATTGATCGCTGACATTATGGGTAGAGTTTGGGACTGTTTCATTATCACCTTGGCCATTTATTTCTCCATTTCTGCATTATTGAAGTGTACATCTGTGATGAAAAAAACCCTGTCAAAAACTGTGATGTAGTGGCAGAATTTCTGCTTTGCTTGGCATTTATCCAGGAGTTAGCTCAATCAATATACCAGAATATAAGCACAAGGCATCTCAGAAAAAAGGAAGTTGGTGCAGTCGTACACATGTGCCTTGCTCACGTAGGCACGGATAATATAAAGACAAATAGAGAGTCGTAGGAAAAAGCTCATGTTTCAATTGTGGAACAAGTTTTAGTCACTCATACCTGAATTGAGGAAGAATTGAACACACAAGGCCTCCTGGCTGGAGACTTCTGGGAGTTGAAGTCCACACATCTTCAACTGCCAAGGTTGAGAAACACTATAATACTTGCACATGAGATTTTTTTTCAGTGCCTGATGCTTACAGGAACAACTGTGTGCCCAAATGTTGCTCAGTTTTCTATCATCTGTCCCAAACTGACCGTCTCTAGATCAGTTTTGTTTACAATTCCAAGAGTTGCAATCTCAGTATTTGGAAGACATCTCTAGCCTGTAATGCAGGGGTCTTCAAACTTGGCAGCTTTAAGACTTATGGACTTCAACTCCCAGAATTCTCCAGCCAGCTGGAGAATTCTGGGAGTTGAAGTCCACAAGTCTTAAAGCTGCCAAGTTTGAAGACCTCTGCTGTAATGTATCTGTGCCTATTGGCTGTGTTCACACAATGACCTTACCTAGATCAGATACAGACCAAGCAGGCACAGTCATGCAACAGGCTCAGCTTGCTTAGTCTCAATCTCATTTAGCCATTTTGCAACTCAATTATTGTGCAAACTCAGCCCTTTTGATTATTAGAATAGAATAGAGCTGGAAGGGACCTTGGAGGTCTTCTAGTCCAGCCCCCTGCTCAAGCAGGAGAACCTACACGATTTCAGATATGTGACTGTCTAGTCCACGGGTGTCAAATTCGCCACATCAAATTGCTGTCATGTGACATTTCGCGACATTTCCCCCATTTGTGGAGCTGGGATGGGTGTGGCCTACGTGTGACGCATCGGGCCCGTGGGCCACCAGTTTGACAACCCCTGGTCTAGTCTCTTCTTAAAAACCTCCAGTGATGGAGCGCCCACAATTTCTGGAGGCAAGCTGTTCCACTGGTTAATTGTCTTCACTATTAGGAAGTTTCTCCTTAATTCCAGGTTGCCTCTCTCTTTGGTTAGTTTTCAACCATTGTTTCTTGTCCTGCCCTCTGGTGCTTTGGAGAATAATTTGACCCCCCTCTTCTTTGTGGCAGCCCCTCAAATACTGGAATACTGCTAATTCTTTGTTTCTTTAGACTAGCCAGACCCAAAACCCGCAGCCGTTCTTCATATGGTTTATTCTCCAGGCCTTTGATCATCTTAGTTGCTCTTCTCTGAACTTTTTCCGGAGTCTCAACATCTTTTTTGTAGTATGATAGCCAAAATTGGTTACAGTATTCCAGGTGTGGCCTAAGTTTTATAAAGTGGCACTAATATTGGAGGGTTTAATATACTATGCGAATCCAGCAGATGAATTAGTTTAGGAACTATGTCTCACAGTCGCTGCATATTTCCATTCTTGGAATTTTCTGGAGAATTCAAACAGCTTCTGTTTGCAAGCTTCCCCTCTTTTTTTCATAGCTTTCCAGTCTATTTCTCCTCCCTCCCCCCCATTTTTTAGACAGGAAACTCTTTATTGAGTGTGAGAAGTCTTTGGAAATGCCAAGTCAGACACTTTTGAAAGCATGTTTTGTTTCTCATTCCAGAGTGTCGCAACTCTGAGGTAAAACTCGGAGTTACTTTAAAAAAATGACACTGAAATTTAAGAGGGGAAATTGTCACTGCCTGGAGATTAAAAATACCTTTTCCTTGGTAACTTCAGGCCCGAGGTCTCCAAATGTATCTTATTATAAAAAATGTAATACGGGTAGTCCGCAACTTATGACAATTGTGCCCAAAATTTCTGTTGCTAAGAGAGACAGTTGTTAAGTGAGTTTTGCCTAACCCTAACCCTAACCCTTCCTGCCACCATTGTTAGGTAAATCACTGCAGTTGTTATGTTAGTAACACGGTTGTTAAATGAATCCAGCTTCTACATTTTTTTTAAAAAAATTGATTTATATGCCACCCTTCTCCGGAGACTCAGGGCGGCTTACAATGCGCTAAGCAATAGCCTTCATCCTTTTTGTATATTTATACAAAGTCAGCTTATTGCCCCTACAAACTGGGTCCTCAATTTACCTACCTTAGAAAGGATGGAAGGCTGAATCGACCTTGAGCCTGGCGAGATTCAAACCTGCAGTAATTGCAGGCAGCTGGTCTTAATAACAGGGTGCTTTAGACCACTGTACTACCAAGGCTTTGACTTTGCTTGTCAGAAGGTTGCAAAAGGGAACCATGTGGCCCCGGGACACTCCAACCATCTTAAATAGGAACCAGTTGCCAAGTATCAGAATTTGGTCATGTGACCATGGGGATGCTGCAATGGTTGTAAGCGTGAAAAACAGTCATAAGTCAGTGCTGTTGTAGCTTTGAGCGGTCACTAAACGAATGGTTATTGTATGTCGAGAACTACCTATATTTTAAAGTTACTGTTGAAAGCTACTGTATTCCAGAGACTGAAGCAGGACCCCTGAATCAGGGGTGAAATCCAGCAGGTTCTGACAGGTTCTGGAGAACCGGTAGCAGAAATTTTGAACAGTTCAGAGAACCGGTAGTGGAAATTTTGAGTACTTGTTATTCGGAGAACTGGCAAATACCACCTGTGGCTAGCCTAAGAGTGGGGAGGGAATGGGGATTTTGCAGTATCCTTCCCTTGCCACGCCCTCCAAGCCACACCATGCCCACCAGGCCACGTCCACAGAACCGGTAGTAAAAAAAAATTGGATTTCACCACTGCCCTGAATGGTTTAGATTTTGTTCTTCTCAAGGGAGACTGTAGAAGATAACCCTGGAAGGAAGATGTTTTTAGATCAGAAAACAAAGAAACAGGGAGCCAATGGCAAAACCAGTCAGCCTCTTTATTTGTAATTATCAGAAAACAAACCATCTATAAATTAGCATGAAGACCAAACAGATCGTTCTAAAGCTGATTTCTTTAAAGAGGTATCTGCCGGGAAAAACTGTATTGGTCAAAGCCTCTGTGGGCAAACCTGTCAGCCAGGACTATGCCACGTATGGCAGAATGATTTGCTGTTTTTTGTGTGTGTGTGTGTGTGTGTGTGTGTGTGTGTGTGTTTTAATGCACGTAGAAAGTAGCATCTTGAGGAGGCTTGCCTAGGACCTTCTGTTCCATGCACGTACAAGAACTCTTCTCTCTTAGGAGAATATGTCCCCATGAAGTCTGAAGGTGTCAAGACAGCCAGCCTGAAGATGACACTTCCATACTGGCGGTTCTATAAGGAATTTTCTCCTAGGTCTGTCTCAACTAAGAGTCTCAAGTGTGTTTGGAGGGAGATCCTTCTTGGCTGTGCTCCAATGGCTGGGATTTTCTCCACTTCCCTGGTGTTTTTCTATTATTTGGAAGATATGTGGGTAAGCTACTTAGCTCTCAATGGATCATGGACAGGGAAATGTGAACAAGTTGGCATTTAAACAGAATGGGTTGGAGGATTCTACAGTTAATGGCCATTAAGCAAAATAAACCAATAAGCTAAGAGTAGGGGGAGAAGATCTTCCTCTCCCCCAAATGAGCAGCCCTTCCCCCAAGTCTCAATTTCTAAGTAACTCTTTGTGCACCGTGTCTATGGAGATTCTCAGTCATCCACGTTATGGTTATCCCAAAGGTGCTTTTTCAAAAGGCAGCTGGCTTCTTGGATGAGGAACGAAACACCTTCAAGGAAAAACAAAGTCCAGTTGCTTTTGGAAAAAGCACCTTTGGGACTTGTGCACCATGGTTGTTATCAAGTGTAATCAAAATAACAAGGCTACATCATTTATTATGACAAAGGTTGACACCTGTGACCATGTGGCTGAACCTTACTGCCCATTAGCCTCTGCTACTGTGGCCAATGATAGAAGCCTTAACAAGGGCAGGAATACATAGTTGATCTACATCTTCCGGTCAGCATGGACAATAGTGAGGCATGTGGGAGTTGTAGTTCAGCAACACCAGAGGAGCCAGAAGTGTATAGTCGGATTTTTAAGTGTACATAGATGGTTTGTGTGCACCTGGAAAAAGGTGTAAATATAAGCAAATTAGATCTCACGGACTCATGTTATCACATCATCAGAACTTCTGAAGTTTAGTGGCAAATCCAGTTTACTTTATGCCCAGGCTGAAATGCTTCTCCTATCTCTATAAACATGTACTGTAAAATACATCAAGCAGATCTACAATCTCAATGTACATATGACCTGAGAGATGCCATTCTTTCAGTTCAGTTACCCTTACTAATCCTTACCAGTCCTATCTATGCTGGCTTTTCTTGGCTCACTTGTTCAACTCTTTTTACCCACTCATTCTCTATTCCAAGGGTCCCCAATCTTGGCAACTTTAAGACTTTTGGACTTCAACTCTCAGAGTTCCTCAGCCAGCTTTGCTGGGAGTTGAAGTCCACAAGTCTTAAAGTTGCCAAGATTGGAGACCCCTGCTCTACTCCTCTTTCCTCCTGAAATATCCCATCGTGGTTCTGAGCCAGGATGCACGTGATCATGCATTACATGGTCCTGGTATAAGAATGGGTACTCTGTGGGCCTCTAGATGTTGCCGAATTAGAACATCCAGCATTATGCTCTTCTTGCATTACCACTTAAGACTGCTAAGTTGCAGTTTAGCAACATCTGGAGGGCCAAAGATTGCCCATCCCCATTGGGCTGGCTGCCTAGTTCTGTATCAAGGGGCCATTTGCTCCTCTTAATTTGCATTGCATTATTCACACAATATTCACTGATCCCACATTTGGTAGATTAATATACTGGCTGCAAGAGAGTGAACTAGATGCATTCCCCTTCTTCAGGTTGATCTTCTGCATTTTTGCTCCATCTGTAGACTTCAGCACCTCCTGGCCTATGATCCAAACCAGAAGGACTCCTCTATATATCAAGAAGCAAACCTCCTCAACACATCCATTGCTTCAAGGATCAGCAAGAAAAAAAAATAAAATCAAAAACCAGCTGGCCTCAATGAGGCTAAGGGCTGTGGCTTCCTTTGAGGATAGAGCTGCTTGTTAAGAACTTCTACCCCAGCTGAATCCGGATTAAAAAAAAGAAGAAGAAGGGTTCCCATGCACATGGCAGGCGAGTGGGGGAGAAGCTGCCCTCAGAGATGGTGGTGGGGTTAGCAGGTCCTTAAGGTTTCACATAATGGTGCATCGGTTCCTCCGTAGGGCCCCCTGGAAGCGGATGGCAGTGTGAACGTGCTTACATCGTGCGCAGCCCACACTCTTCAGAAGTTCGCTGAAGAGCAAGAGGATATGCCAGTTGTATTTGGCTGAGCACTCAATGTAACCGCACTTCCATGTCTTCTTCACAAGGTTGGAGACATTCCAGCGGGGGATGACCCGGCCTTTCTGGAGGTCCCGCTTGTTCCCAACAATGATGATGGGAGTATCTGAGGTTCCAATGACTCTGGCAACAAAGAAAGGAAAAAGGTCTTGTGAAGAGTTTGACAACCCAAGCCAAGGTGGTAGAATAAAGGGAACAATTAGGAAGGCTAGGTGTCCCTCTGTACGGGAATTATGAAAACTGTAATTCCCAACCAACTCCTTCCTAAATTTCTGAAAGACTCAGGTAGAAAATATCACAACCCAAGAAACCAACCTTTGTTTCCATAGTATCGGCCAACGTTTTTCAACTATTTCATCCACGAAACTATTTTTTCAACTATTTCATCCACGAAAGTCAATAAACTGGGAATGTGTTGGGAAAAATAACATGAAGTCTCTTTTGAAATGATCATTGCAGGGAGGTCTCCCTAAAACAGGGGTCTCCAAACTTGTTTGTTTCCCCAGGTGGCTGGGGAATTCTGGGAGTTGGAGTCCACAAGTCTTAAAGGTCCCAAGTTTGGAGACCCCTGCCCTAAAAGATGGCCATCTATAGGTTAAGTGGGCTGCATGGCATGTGGGTCAGTCATATGCCTTGGGGACAGTGAAATGGCTGCAGTTCGGGAGGCAGAAGGTATTGACTTGACCCAATTTACATTCCCACCAGTCCCACAGGTCTTGGTATAAGCAAGGCAAGGGCTCTGTTATTGGAAAAAAAAGTTAATAACAGAATAATAATGGAATAACAGAGTTGGAAGTGACCTTGGAGGTCTTCTAGTCCAATCCACTAATCAGGCAGGAAACCCTATATCATTTCAGATAAATGGTTGTCCAGTCTGTTCTTTAAATCTTCTAGTGTTGGAGCATTCACAACTTCTGGGGGCAAGTTGTTCCATCGATTAATTGTTTAACTGTCAGAGGAAATTTCTCCTTAGTTCTAAGTTGCTTCTTTCCTTGATTAGTTTCCACCCATTGCTTCTTGTCCTGCCCTCAGGTGCTTTGGAGAATAGCTTGACTCCCTCCTCTTTGTGGCAGCCCCTGAGATATTGGAATACTACTATCATGTCAGCCCTGGTTCTTCTTCTCATTAAACTAGACATATCCACTTCCAGTCACCGTTCTTTATATGTTTTAGCCTCCAGTCCCCTAATCCACTTGGACTTCAGTAAGGCATTTGACAAAGTAGACCATAACCTACTACTTGATAAAATAGAAAAATGTGGGTTAGACAGCATCACCATCAGATGGATTTGTAACTGGCTGACCAACCGCACTCAGCGTGTAGTCCTCAATGGAACTGCATCTACATGGAGGGAAGTATGCAGTGGGGTACCACAAGGCTCTGTTTGAGGCCCAGTACTCTTCAACATCTTCATAAATTATTTGGATGAGGGGATAGATAGGGAACTCATTAAATTTGCAGATGACACCAAGCTAGCAGGAATAGCCATCACTCCAGAAGATAGGCTTAAGATACAGAAGGATCTTGTCAGACTTGAACATTGGGCGCTATCTAACAAAACGAAATTCAATGGTGAAAAATGCACAGGTACAGTATATGTGCTACCTTGCTCAATAGTAGCAACTGTGAGAGGAATCTTGGAGTCCTAGTGGACAATTATTTAAATATGAGCCAGCCATGTACTGCAGCTGCCAAAATAGCCAACACAGTTCTAGGCTGCATAAACAGAGGGATAGAATCAAGATCATGTGAAGTGTTAATACCACTTTATAATGCCTTGGTAAGGCCACACTTGCCGAGTACTGCATCCAGTTTTGGTCGCCACAATGTAAAAAGATGTTAAGACTCTAGAAAGAGTGCAGAGAAGAGCAACAAAAATAATTAAGGAACTGGAGGCTAAAACATAGAGAATGGTTGCTGGAACTGGGTATGTCTAGTCTGATGAAAATAAGGACTAGGGGTGACATGATAGTGGTCTTCCAACATCTCAGGGGCTGCCACAAAGAAGAGGGAGTCAAGCTATTCTCCAAAGCACCTGAGAGTAGGACAAGAAGCAATGGGTGGAAACTAATCAAGGAGAGAAGCAACTAAGAACTAAGGAGAAATTTCCTGACAGTTAGAACAATTAATCAGTGGAACAACTTGCCTGCAGAAGTTGTGAATGCTCCAACACTGGAAGTTTTTAAGAAGATGTTGCATAGCCATTTGTCTGAAGTGGTGTAGGGTTTCCTGCCTAAGCAGGGGGTTGGACTAGAAGACCTCCAAGGTCCCTTCCAACTCTGTTATTCTATTCTATTCTATTCTATTCTATTCTATTCTAGTCTAGTCTAGTCTAGTCTAGTCTAGTCTAGTCTAGTCTAAATTGTCTTTGTTGCTCTTGACTGCACTCTTTCTAGAGTCTCATCTTTTTTACATTGTGATGACCAAAATTGGATGCAGTATTCCAAATGTGGTCTTACCAAGGCATTATAAAGTAGTATTAACACTTCACGTGATCTTGATTCTATCCCTATGTTAAGGCAGCCTAGGACTCTGTTGGCTTTTTGGGCAGCTGCAGCACACGGCTGGCTCATATTTAAGTGATTGTCCACTAGGACTCCAAGAGCCGCCCTGAGTCTTCGGAGAGGGGCGGCATATAAATTTAATTAATAAATTAAATTAAATTAAATTAAATCCTGCTCGCAGTTACTACTATTGAGCCAGGTATCACCTATACTATATCTGTGCATTTGATTTTTCTTGCCTAAATGTAGAACCTTACTTTTTTAACTGCTGAATTTCATTTTGTTAAATAGGGCCCAATGTTCAAGTTGTACAATCCTTCTCTCTGTCCTTGCCCATCCAACAAACAAAATTGAGCCTAAAGAGCTCCTTGGAAGCAGTGGACAACCAACTATTTACAGCACCTGGGGGGATATCCGTGACTTTTTAAAGAGCCCTTGTATCATATGCTACTTGCTTCCATTCACTTTCTTAAATGAGGATTCCTGCTTTTTATAGGATCCATATCCTAATCCTGTTAACTACCAGCCCTGAAGTTACTCCAAGCAGAAGGAGGTTGACAAGGACTGCATATTTGCTATCTGGGAATTTGTGCTGGTTTCTAAAATTCCTGGCATTAACATCTGGGTCCCCTCCCTTTTCTGATCTCAAGTCCAGGGTGGGATGAAGCAGAGGCATATTTTTACCTTGTTTCTAGGATCTGCTGCCTAATGGTTTTGACATACTCAAAGCTGTCAAAACAACAGATGTCATAGACCAAGATGTAGGCATGAACACTCCGGAGGCCTCGGCAGCACACGTCCGCCCACTCCTGCAACACAGACACAGAGAGGGACAGATCAGGGAACACACAGCACACAGCTCCCCAATGGTACCACCCAGCCCACCCACATACCCACAGCTTGCATCAAGGGTGGGGAAAGTTTGCTGCCGTTGGGTATCCAAATGCTCTGATCAATTCTTAACTAGCAAGAAATACTGGGGGTGGGACAGCAAGAAAGAATCAGAAAAGGAAGCCCACCAAATTCAGTTCAAAAATGGAACTAAAATTAAATAGAAAGAAGACCAAAAAAAAAATAAAAATAGAGCAACTAGTCTTAGAACTGTCAACGGTGATATTGAAGCGATAGGTAGTGTCTGATTTTTAGAACGGACAGTCAAGAATAAATAATCAAGAAATACATCACTGACTAGCACTTGGTAGGATACCTGTGAAGGACATGGAAAAGATATTCAGATGATGGGATGTTTCTATACCTACAAAGATCGGAATTATCTAAGCAATGTTTTTTGGGTGACACTTCATAAAAGCAAAAAAAAAAGTTAGAGTTTTGGATTGCAAGAGTTTTCATGTATTTTGAAATTTGACAGAATGTTGAAGATGATTAAGAATACCATAGATAGTCAAGAAAAAGAAATACATCCTAGAACAAATTAATTCAAAGTTCTAACTTGAGGCAAAATGTCCAAGTTTAAATTATCATGAATGAAGGTGAATATATATGTCCCAGGATAACGTTGCAAGATCCACTCTCAGTCGGTCACCAGGATCAGAGATTTTGTCTTCTGAGCTTCCAGACTCGTGCTGGAGCCCATCCTCAAGGAACTTCTCTCTAGCAGAGCTTTAGATTATCATATTTTGGGCACACAATGTGAAGTCATATCAGTATAGAGAAGTTCATAATGCTGGGAAAAGTAGAAGAAAAGGACAACCAGCAGGAAGGTGGCTGGATTTAATCACAGTAGTGATGGGTGCACCATTGGAAGAACTGAAAAGCCAGGTTGGGAACAGATCTTCCTGGAGAAGACCTCAGTATGTCACAGAAGTGAGTACACCCCCTCACATATTGTAAATAAGTGTATCTTTTCATGTGACAACACTGAAGAAATGACACTTGGCAATGAGAGCGATAACACCAAATTTAACATACCTGCTCCCCCTTCACACCTGAGACCTTGTACCACTAATGCGTCACATGACACCAGGGAAGGAAAATGGCTACTTGGGTCCCATTTATACATTATCACCTAGGGGTGTACTCACTTTTGTTGCCAGCAGTTTAGGCATTAATGGTTGTGTGTTGCGTTATTTTGAGGGGACAGCACATTTACACTGTTATACAAGCTGTATGCTCACTACTTTACATTGTAGCCAAGTGTCATTTCTTCAGTGTTGTCACATGAAAAGATATACTTAAATATTTACATAATGTGAGGGGGTATACTCACTTCTGTGACATACTGTATCTACCCTAACCCTAAGAATCAATACTGACCTGATGGCAAATAATCAGTCAATCATTTAATGGTAGGACTGGTGTTGCCTTCAAGTATACAGTGACCTCTCTCAAAAGTCCTCAGTCCCACATAATAAAAACAACAGTACAACGGAGACCTCAGTATTAAGTTTAAGACTATGACTAATCCCTTGATGTGAATTGCAGTATTTCTCTTTAATGCTGTACTTAACTTTGGAAGAAAAGTCAAGTAATCTTATGTTCGTAATACTGACATCATGAATTACAATTCATACTGATAGTATTTTTACTCTTCTCTTTTTATTTTCCCCACTTTAAGCTTTCTAAATAATAGAATGTTCATAATTTTAATCATATTACATAAGCAGTACTGCATTGGAATCTGCATTGGAATGATACAATGTCTCAAGATTTATAACATTATAATAAAAGAGAGAAAAAACTAAAAGAAGGCTATAGAATATAGGATTAACATTAATTGACATTATAATTTTAAAACACCCTAGCGTATGTCAGCCTGTTAGTATTCAGGTTTGAGTTTGATTCTTGTATTCAATTCACAAGCGTGAACCATGTTGCTTTCGTTTTATGGTAGAGAATATGTTACCTGTTGTTCAAAAATCCAATAGACACACCACTTGTTAGTTTTGAGATTATTCAGTTTAATGAATCTAAGGTTAAAAAAAAATATTCTTCCATTTTTTAAGAATTAGTTTGCATTTATTTCCTGGGTAAGATTTCTATTCATGTACTACAGAGCTCATTTGTACTAATAACTGGTGAAAATCTTTTCAACTCTCAATTTTTTTCTCCATTATTTTCAACGGTTAAAAAAAAAACACACCAGGATTATTATATTGGGTAGGATGAGTTGGATACTTTTAGAAGATTTTTTTCCTCCATGCAGGAATGAGTACATTATATATCCATTAAGATTTTATAGCTTACTATTCAACCAGGAATGACCAAGGATAGACAAAAGAAGCAGTGGGAATAGGAGCAAATTTCAATTTCCTCATTGTTTCCCTGTTGAGTTTCCTTATGGAAATCTGGCAGGGAACATGGGAAATCTTTCCTTCCTTCCTTCCTTCCTTCCTTCCTTCCTTCCTTCCTTCCTTCCTTCCTCCCTTCCCCTCCCCTCCCCTCCCCCATTGAAAATACAGTTGACATAGTCACAACAGCAGTCTAGCAACATCCAGGAGCATCTAAACTTCCCCAAATATCATTCCCTTGGGAATCATAGGTCCCAGTTTTGGACACATTCTTTAAATTAGCCCATTTGAGATACCTTAGTTCATAAATTCTTGCCCTATGATGCACCATTTTGCCCAATTAAAGGCCATGACAACTTTTAGTTATTTTAGTAGTATGTGTGTGTGTATCTCTGTCTCTCTCTATCTCTAGATCTGTAGCTCTTAAACCAAAAATAGAGGGAAATCGAAGAACTTTTTACCAAAGGAAAAACCATTTAAAAAAAAAATGATAACAAAGAAAAACAGTAAATAGTGAAAAGATAAATAGAAAAGGAAAAGGAAAATATAAAGAAGCAGCTTTCAATCTTCTTGAGATAGATTATACATACATTTATGTTTTCACCTCTCTCTCTTAAGTTACATCATAATTTCTTTCTTTCCATAAACTACCCTTTCTAATCATCAAACCCATAACTCATAAGTTCATCAATTCCTTTTTTCAGCAAAGGAGTTTCCAGTCACTCATAAATGTAATGGTTGATCTTTCTTTAATCAAATTTTGCCATCTTATGTTTGTAATACTGATATCCTTGTTATTCTTTCATTTTCACTAACCAATTTTCTCAACCTTAGTCACTTTAAGATGTGTGGACTTCAATTCCCAGAATTCCATAGATTTGCCATCTATGGTTGCCAAGGAATTCTGGATGTTGAAGTCCACACATCTTAAAACTGCTGAGGTTGAGAAACACTGCTCTAGACAATTTTTCTGGAGTCTATGCCAATGGTACAGCATGTTATAAAAGTTATCTTTTAGGTTGCAGGTAGTTCTTCAGTTTATGAACAGTCACTTAACAGTTTGAAGTTATAATGGACCTCCCAAGAGCTACTTATGACCTCTTTTTGAAGTTGTGACAACTGCACCCCACCTCTACCATCACAGGATCACATTTTGGGTGCTTGGCAATTGGCTCACCTTTAGGGCTGTTGTTTCATCCCACAGACACAGGACAAAAATTTGTTATGGGTTTTTGCTGATTTCCAGGGCTTGCTTCTGGTTTCCAGCAAAAACAATGCCCATTAGGAAAATGGATTTTCTTAATGACTATGGTGTTCATTTAACAACTCCTGTAAAATTGACAAAAGAATTGGGTCCAGTCGCATGATGCCTCATTGCCTCAACTTATGATTGCAATGGCTTATAAGCATAATTTTGGACTCGGTTTCCTGTTTCCTAGGCAGCATGTCTTCCCCTCGTCCCTCAAAGTCATCCATCCATTGTATTACAGTTCCATCATTATATTGTGTCCAAAGTTCTTATAGCATTTTATCATACAATCTTTCACTTATTCTTCTTCCAACTAAAAATATATCGTTTTTGATCCGCAAAAATTGTACAGTATAGCCACTTGCCTAGTAGCACTCGGCAGCCTGTTCACAAACCCTCCAAGTTTTTAATTATCATTTTACTGTGGCTATTGTTTCTATTACAATATGATTCATCAACCTCTCATACATTTTATCACTGGGTTGACTGCGTTACAGCAAGCAGCTGATAATGTTTTGCATTGCCCTATTGCAGTGATGGCTAACCTTTTTCCCCTCGCGTGCACCCATGACAGCGCGAGCGTGCGTGCCCACACCATAATGCAATGTCTCTCCCGCACATGTGTGTGCAACCCCGCACATGTGACCCCCCCGCTTCCCCCCCACACACACATGCACACGTGACCCCCCTTTTGGCCTTACATCCCAAAACTGCACTGGGGAGGAAGCCTTGCCTCCCAAAATGGCTGGGAGAGGAAAAAAAAGCCTCACCTCTCAAAACAGTGCTCGGAGGGGAATCTATGGAGCTCTGGGAAGGCTGGGCAGCAGAAAGTGAGGAGAAAGGTAGACCCCCTCCCCACATGCACACTTGTCTCCTGCTTACAGGGCAGAGACCTGAAAATCAGCTGGATGGGAAGCACTGGAGCATGCACAATGGAGCTGAGCTGGGTAACAGCTCGTATGTCCGCAGGGAGGGGTCCGCGTGCCATCTGTGGCACGCGTGCCAAAGGTTCACCATCACGGCCCTATTGTTTTACAATGTATTTTTTCTCCTAACAAGGCTCCCAATACATTGTAAAGCTGTACATTGTCCTGAGCCTAATATTACCTTTTTGTGGGCTTGTCTTTTTACAAGCTCCATTTCATTTTTTTTTAATTTGCTAAAACATTTGGTAAACAGCTGGCCATTCCTCTCAATTCCATATGTGACATACAGAAGGATAATAGATGGCATTATTCACCTGCAAGATTAGCAAACATGTACAAAAGCAGGTCTGTTAAATGTTGGAAATGCAATTAGACACTAGACTCATATAGCCATATGTGGTGGACCTGTCCCAAAGTAGAAAAATACTGGAAGAAAATACGCACATGGCTGGAAAATATCACAAGACAACACATAGATTTGAAACCTGAGACGTTTTTGTTGGGCATGCTTCCAGGAAACTATAATAAGGGTAACACATATTTGGTTTTACATATCCTAACAGCAGCTAGGATTGTACATGCACAATGTTGGAAAAACCCAGAAACCCCTGCAGTTGATATTATCAAAATAAATAAATAAAATAAATCTGGAGTGTGCAGAGATGGACAGGTTAACCCTAAAAATTAAAGGAAGAGAAGATTTGGATTATTTTATAACATGGGAATCAGTGGTGGGTTGCTACCGGTTCTCTCCGTTTCTTGCGAACCGGTAGTGGAAATTTTGAGTAGTTCGGAGAACCGGTAAATACCACCTCTGTCTGGTCCCACCCCAATATATTTGCTGCCTCCCGAGTCCCAGCTGATCGGCTAGAAGGAAAAAAATCAGGGCTCACTTTACAAAGAAGAGGAAAAATAGAACAAGACACCCTCGTTTTAAATTGAGAAGCCAAGAAGCCTCCCAACTGATCGGCTAGAACTGACCTGCTCCTTGTAAACCGCTTGGTGGTAGATTGGTAATTGAGGCCAAGCTGCCTGAAAGCCGTTTCTGATGCACTCAGTGGTGGCAGAGCAGCAAAAAACTGTTTAAACTCTTGCCACAGCACTTCAAAGGGCCGCCCTACAGCTGATCAGTGGTAAAAGGCAGTGTGGTGGTAGATCAGTGCGCTCCAAAAACAAATGGGTAGACCGGAACAGCTCTGCAAGCAGTTAAAAGCCTGGTAGATCAGTACCTCTGCTAAATCCTAAAGAATTGTTTGTCACATGACCATCAAACCACGCCCACAAAATAAGCCACACCCAGAGAACTGGTAGCAAAAAAATTTAGAACCCCCCCCCACCGATGGGAATCATTTTACAAATGGTTAAATGTCAGATATTGAGGTTAGAGGAGTGGAATTGGGTGAAATATGGTCTACATGAGAAAGAAAAACAGACCAGCTATTATTTTGATGGTTGTGTAATCGATACCTTGATGGAAGATAGTATATGTTGTAAAGATGATTGATATTATTGCATATTTGTTTATACATTACTGTATATTGGGACTCCTGCAAGTCCCTTGGACTGCAAGGTAATCAAATCGGTCAGTCCTAGAGATCAACCCTGACTGCTCTTTAGAAAGCCAGATCCTGAAGATGAAACTCAAATACTTTGGCCGCCTAATGAGAAGGAAAAACTCACTGGAGAAGAGCCTAATGTTGGGAAAAATTGAGGGCAAAAGAAGAAGGGATAACAGAGAATGAGGTGGCTGGATGGAGTCACTGAAGCAGTAGGTGTGAGTTTAAATGGACTCCAGAGGATGGTAGAGGACAGGAAAGCCTGGAGGAACGTTGTCCATGGGATCGCAATGGGTCGGACATGACTTCGCAACTAACAACAACATATTGGTTTTTATATATATATGATTATAGTGATGATGATGTTGTTTGTATGTTAACACCATGGACACTTGGAGAAGGTACTGCTCAACATAGAAAAGGAATGTATGATATAAAACAATAAAAAATATTTTAAAAAACATACAGAAGGATGGCCTTTCTTTCTTCCCCAATAGTTTGGCTCATCAGTTTCACAGGATGTTTATTGTTAGAATTCCTTACACTCAGTCTCATTGGTTGTTAAAGTTATCTATAATCTCCCTAGCTGCTCCCTTGCCCATCTTTAACACCAAAGAAGCAAACTTCCCCTGCAAACATAAGAGTTTGCAAGAAAACAGCACTCCCCACAGGGATTTTGAAGAAGGATTTTAGGATTGTATTGGCAGCAATTGCTAAAGAAGAATAGTAGTCACCAAAATGATTCACTGAAACATTCGTAAAAATCACCCTGTGCCAGTAGTAAAAAATTGGTGGAAACACAGAGGTGAAAGAAATAGTTCAAACTGAGCAGGTTAAAATATTATGGGATTTTACTCAGGTAGTCTTAGCTCATAACCCAATAGATTTAACTGTGGTTGAAAAGAAGAAAGTGGGTATAATTTATGTAGCAATACCAGGAGATAGTGGAATAGAAGACAAAAAAGTGGACAAGATCACATGATATCAAGATTTGGAAGTCACAACTGAAAGATTATGGCATAAATAAGCTTTGGGTGGCCCGGTAGTTATTGACTCACTGGGTGCCATATAAAAAGCTGAATAGCATTTGGAACATCTGTGTAGTGACAAATTTCCATCTGGCAATTATAAGAGGTTACAAAGTCCATACAGTATATTATACCAATAAATTATGATATCCTAGATTCTTGGGAAGGATTTGATGTGAATGAAGGCCAACACCAGCTAAGGAACTGGCAGCTGGAATTTTTGTGCTTATCATCATCATCATCATCATCACAACAACAACAACAACATATTACCAAGGAGAAAAATGCACACGTTTTTTGTAACCCAGATTCTGAAATTAAACAAATTGGTCTTGAGAATTATGATGATATGTGTTGGCTTGATAAAGGGTTACTCTGCCTCAAGTGATAAAATATGTTTTGGGACTTGCTCCATCACCTACTAGGTTTAGTATAATATAGTTTAAGCCATGATAGTTTAGTTTATTTTTTAAAATAAATTATTTGTAATGTTTATTATTTTTGCCCAATTCATGTATTACAATGTTTTTTGTAAATCATCCTGACTAACTACCTCATATGAGCTTTGTTTAATCATCTTTTAGCTTAGAATAACAGAGTTGAAAGGGACTCTGGAGATCATCTACTCCAACCCCCTGCTCAAGCAGGAGATCCTATACAATTTCTGACAAGTCTCTTCTTGAAAGCCTCCAGTGATGAACCATCCACAACTTCTGAAGGCAAGTTGTTTCATTGGTTGATTGTTCTGTCAGAAAATTTCTCTTATTTCTAGGTTAAACCTCTCCTTGATCAGTTTCCATCTATTGTTCTTTGTCTGGCCTTCAGGTGCTTTGGAAATAGGTTGACCTCCTCCTCTCTGTGATAGCCCCTCAAATATTGGAACACTGCTATTATGTCACCCCTGGTCCTTCTCTTCACTAGACTAGCTATGCCCAGTTCTTTTAACCATTCTTCATGTTTTAGCCTCCAGGCCCCTAATCATCTTTGTTGCTCTTCTCTGCACTCTTTCTAGCATCTCAACATCTTTTTTATAGTATGGTGACCAAAATGGATATAGTAATCTAGGTGTGGCCTTATTAAGGCTTTAGAGCAGTACTAGTACCTCACATGATCTTGATTCAGTCCCTCTGTTAGTGCAATTTAGGGTTGCATTGGCTTTTTTGGGTGCCACCGCACACTGCTGGCTCATATTTAATGGATTGTCCACTAGGACTCCAAGATCCCTCTTATAGTTACCACTATTAAACCAAGTTTCACCTAATCTGTACGTGTAGTTTCAGTTTTTCTTGTCTAACTGTAAGATTTTACTTTTCTCTACATTCAATTTCATTTTGTTAGATAGGGCCCAATATTCAAGTCTGTCGAGATCCATCCTTGAGTCTATCATCTAGGGTATTGGCTATTCCTGCCAGTCTCATCTGAAAATTTGATGAGTTCCTCTTCTATTCCCTCATCTAAATCATTTATTAAGATATTGAAGAGTATTGGGCCTAAGACAGAACCTCTAAAGCCTGTAACCATTATTAGAATAGAATAGAATTTTTTATTGGCCAAGTGTGATTGGACACACAAGGAATTTGTCTTGGTGCATATGCTCTCAGTGTACATAAAAGAATAGATACATTCATCAAGAATCATAAGGTACAACTTAATGATAGTCATAGAGAACAAATAAGTTAATTATTCTTTTTCTTGCATATGCATCACTTCGAGAAAGGCCTGGAAACCAAGTCCTTCAAATTATGGGAGTTGAAGTTCATACATGTTAAAGTTTCTAAAGTTATATAGCATGTCATTCAAAGGCCAAGGTGACTGAGACATCCTGGTTTTATCAGCTTTTGAGATTCTAAACAGAGCCCTCCTCTGAATTCATTTTCCTAGCCCCAGCCAGAGCAGGTAGGTATTCTTCCTATCTGCTAAAGGCATGGCCAGCCTTTGATGGAATGCAAAGACTTTAAGCCACATCATCAAAAAGAATGAAATACAATGCAGCGAATATGAATTGTATCATTTTTATCCATTTATATAATAACTTTACTGTTCCAATTTCAAACACATAAGCTTATAGTGATCCACCTCCCTTCAGCTCAGATGAGCCCTTGGTTTAAAACAGGAGGAGGGAGGGAGAGAGAGAGGTGGCCTCTTGAAAGGAAAAGAAGATGGAAAGAAGTGGCATCATGGTGACCAGAGAAGATGGAAGAAGGATGAAGGGTGGTTACAATGACAAAGTAGATGTGAGTTTTAACCTAAATAACTTTACAAAAAAGATGTTGAGATTTTGGAAAAAGTGCAAAGAAGAGCAACTGAGATGATTAAAGGCCTGGAGACTAAAAATTATGAAGGAAGGTTGCAGGAATTGGGTATGGCTAGTCTAGAGAAAAGAAGGAGTGACATGATAGCGGTATTCCAATATTTGAAGGGCTGCCATAAAGATTATTTTCTAAAGCACCAGAAGGCAAGACAAGAAACAATGGATGGAAACTAATCAAGGAGAAAAGCAACCTGTAATTAAGGAGAAACTTCCTAACAGTGAGAACAATTAACCAGTGGAGCAGCTTGCCTTCAGAAGTTGTGGGCGCTTCATCACTGGAGATTATTAAGAAAAGACTGGACAGCCACTAGTCTGAAATGAAATAGGGTCTCCTGCTTGAGCAGGGTGTTGGACTAGAAGACCTCCAAGGTCCCTTCCAACTCTATTCTGATTGATTGACTTCTGGTGTTGCACCTAAATGTTGGACTAGAATACAAAGAACATAAGCTCTTCCCTGTTGGATCACACTTAGGGACCGTCTAATCCAGCAGTCTGTTCTCAGAGTGCTAACCAACTGCACAAGGAAGCTGATTAGTCACCCAGATGACAATTAAGACTAATAACAAAGGTTAACCAACGCTAATAGCCATCGATCCCCAGAAACATGAGTTGGGTCTGTACAACTTCCTAGACTTTGTTACAATAGGATTTGTAGTCCAACCAATCACTGTCTCTTCTTAAACCATATTATGATTTAGGGCAGGGGTGAAATCTATTTACCTTCCCTATTGGTTTGGAAGAGCATGTGCGCGCCATCGTCACATCCAATTTTTGACCTTCTGCGCATGCGCAGAGGGTCAAAAAAGGGCTACTTCCTGGTTAAACCAGGAAGTAATGATGTCCGGGCAGGCGGGCAGAGCCTCGTGCTGCCGCCGCTTCGTCGAATCACGCACCACCGCCACTACCGGTTTGCATGAGCCGGACAGAACCAGCAGGATTTCACCACTGATTTGAGGAGGGCATATCGATGCTATTTGAACAAACTATTGTACTTCCTTGAGTCAGAATTGGGTTTTATTGCACTATGGAAATCCAGCCAGGAATTGACATTTATGCCTACATAGATGGCAGGGAATTAGGTTTGCTGAATTCCACTATTCTCAGGCCCCTGTTGGTTTTCTGTACTTTTCGAAGCCTTGTTAAAGCACATTTGGGTTGGAGCCCCTGGAACTCTGTGATTCAATATTCCTGTTTCATATCTGATCTGCTGTCATTTTTCTACTTCTAATTCAGTTCTGAAACTGTGGGATTAAAATACTTTTTTAAAAAAATGTTGGGGTAGGTGTTCAATATTGTTCAGCTACAATTTTGTGTTTTAGCGTGTGAGGGGGTTGATGTTGAAATGTCAACTGCATTGGATTATATTTTTTAAAAATGGGGTCCGTGTTTTTAAATTATAGACAAACATAGAGATGGTATGATTTCTGCACTACATCGTTTCCCAGCCTCTCACTGAAAGCACGGAATTTGGGTCTGGTGTCGAACCCATGATAGTGGAAAATCACACAAGTTTTCTGTACCTAAATTCCTAAAAGGTAGTACAGGATAGTTTGTATTGATTCTTGCTAAACAGGGATATCCTGATCTATTCTGATCATCAATTAGTGGTTGATTGCACCTATGTGAGCACATTAACAAGCTCTTCTTAGATTGATTTTGGCCTCAGTGGGCCAGGCAGAATTGTGCTAGAATATCTGCCAAACAGCTCTAAATTACCATTGACAAAAAATGATTTAAAAAGGCAATTTTCAATCAGAACTCTAGAGTGTTAAATTTATGTTCATTTAAGCTCATTTAACCAAGACAAATTCCTGGTGTGTCCAATCATACTTGGCCAATAAAGAATTTTATTCTATCTATTCTATTCTCTTGCTGACTGCAGCAATCATCTTCTTAAACTGAAAAGTCCTGGATCAAAATCTGTAAACATCAGCTCAAAGTACTGAGTAGATTTAATTATTATTTCTTGAAATATGGTGACATTGTTTCATAAACTTTTTGTTCTTGGTATCCCGTCCCATTTTCAAAAATTATAGAAGATTCTTTTGTTTGTATGGGTTACATTTGTCAACAATTACTGTATTAAAATTTAAACTAATGCATTCATTTTTTTATTTTTGAATCATGTAAAAGGAACAATATTAAGCCCATTAGGTATTAACATAAATTGTTTTTCATGCAAACAATATCTTTTAACAAATAAAAGATAGTAATAAGAAGAGTGACCGTGTTTAAATTGTTAGAAACATTTTCAATATTTGGCAAATAATTTTGATTTTGCAGACCTATGAGAAGGTGTAAAAGGAACCTCCGGGGACCTTGGATACTAGCACAGGCAGTACCAGGAAGAGATGGGATATATTGTCCACCTCTCTTACTATGTAATATCTTCATTCCTTCCTGAATAAAATTAATTTTTCATATTAAAATGTAACATGGTAATATTTGCTCTATGGCACTGCAGAGAATTTACAGACGGATGGCTTTTGAAAATATTTCCAGGAAAAGTCTAAATTCTTAAATAGTTTCTCAAGGACAGATCTCTTCCTTAATATTGAAAGTGGACCTTTGATTAGAAAGCACACGTGAATTTACACCAGGGGTGGGTTCTAAATTTTTTTACTACCGGTTCTGTGGGCGTGGCTTATTTTGTGGGTGTGGCTTGGAGGTCATGTGACTAGGTGGGCATGGCTAGCTGGTCAAAGTCATTTCTGGAAGGTCCTCGCACTTACGACCAGTCCTCACACTTACGACCCGACTCATTTGTTTGCTTTTAACACTGATCAGCTGTAGGACGGCCCTTTGAAGCCCCGCGGCAAGAGTTTAAACAGCTTTTTTCCCTCTAGTCATCAGCTGGGACTCAGGAGCAGCAATAGATTGGGGGTGGGATCAAATAAAAGGTAAGAAAAACGTGGGGGGGGGGTAGGAGGGGGGGAGAACCGGTTCGGTAATGTCATATCGTCACCGCTACCGGCTTGGCCGAACCGGACCGAACCGGGAGGAACCCACCACTGATTTACATGCTAGAAATTCCTTTGAAATGTCTTCCTCTGAGATTTAACCATGAAACCACGAAGGATGCAGATAGCTGATAAGTCAGAAAATTCACATATAGACATAGGAAATGGCTGCCTTTCAGTTCTTTAAATAAAACCATAAAATTCTACAGCCAACTAATTGGAACATGAGACAAAAAGCAAGGAATTCTGCAGCCTGTGAAATGAGAGCAGTTGGTGTGAGAATGCTTAAGCATTCACACCGTCTAATTTTGCATCATTTCTTCCTGTTCTGGTGAGGCTTTCTGCAGATAAGTGGGAGAGCATTTGCACATTAAAGTTTAAAACAGGAGTAGGTGGGTTTTTTTCCTTCTGTGGCCAATGACTGTAAGTATTTTAAAATTATCATTATTATTAATAATAATTGATCATCGCAGAGTCAACCAGATGTTCAGACTGGGTTTTACATTTTTGTCTACCTATCGAGTCCTTTCCAAGGCCCTGGGATGATGATGATGGTATTATATATTATTATCTCTTTTATTCATTAAACATGAAACTCAGTCAACTGATCATTTAAAAACGTATCATTAGATACCACTGACTGGGGCCAATGGTTGATACAGGTTGCTGCCAGCGTCCTAGGTATCAACCAAGTATCTTCTTAAAATATACAATGTTCCGAGTAGCACAATTTTTTGCAGTTCCGCTGGTGTTATTGCAGGAAGCTGCAATTTCTTGATGTGTTTTGTAAAATTCTTGGACATGGTACCAACTGCCCCAATGGCAATGGGTATCACTGTTACATGTTTCATCCATAACAGTGTAGTTTCGATGGCCATGTCGCGATATTTCATGATTTTTTCCAGATTTTTTCTTCAACTCTGGCATCTCCTGGGACCGCGATGTCAATAAATTGTATGTTTCGATTTTCGACAACTGTGATATCTGGCGTGTTGTGTTCCAAGTGACGATCTGTCTGTATTCGAAAGTCCCACAAGATCTTCACCTTCTCATTTTCTATAATTTTTTCCATTTTATGTTCCCATGACTTTTTGGATACAGGTAAGTCGTATTTTTTACATAATGACCAGTGAATTAATTTAGCAATTCAGTTGTGTCTAGTTTTGTAATCAGTTTGTGCAATTTTGCTGCATTCACATATTAAATGTGAAACAGTTTCGACTTTGTTGCTGTAAAGTCGGCAGTTTGGATTGTCGGTGGATTTTTGTATCTTTGCTTTCATAGCATTAGTTTGTAGTGCTTGTTCTTGAGCAGCGAGTATTAAACCTTCTTCTTCTTCTTCTTCTTCTTCTTATTATTATTATTATTATTATTATTCAGCAAGGGTTGTAGTGGATGGAAAATAACATCTGGGATTCACTGAAGGGGCAACATCAGGATTTGAGACCTATGTTTTTAGAGTGTGTGTGGATTTTTACAGTTTATTATAAATTTTTTAGAGTCAACGCAGTCTAATAGTTAAGGCAATGGATAGGAGTAGGGAGACTTGAGTTCTAGTCCTGCTTTAGGGATGGCTTTGGGCGAGTCCCTCTCTTTCAATCCTAGGAAGAAAAGATAAACCACTTCCAAAAATGTTGCCTAGAAAATTGCAAGGATTTGGTGGCAGCGGGGGTGGGTGGGTTACCAGGAATGAAGGCAAATGACTTGAAGGCAAGTGAAAAAAAATAGTAGTTTCAGATTTAGATTTTGTTTCATTTTCTACAAAAATGGCATCTTTGTTCAATGGATTCAAACTGGATGTCATTGACTTAATCTTTGAGAAATCAGGATGAAAATGGTCTGGCTGCAGACCGTCGTTCACCTATGAAAGAAGATTACATTTCATCTGTTTTGTTTTGCTTTTTGAAAATCAGGATATGGAACTATCTTTGCCTAAAGCTCCAAATTAATCAGATGAGGACAGGCCAGATCAATAGATTGACCAGATTTAGGCAGTTCCTATAACTCTTCACAGCCCCCCTTCCATACCAACAAAGATATAGGCTGAACAACCCAACCCACAATATGGTTACTGAATTAATCTTGTTTCCAGGTATTCATAATATACTGAAATGTAAGCTAAGGGATCTGGGTTTGCCCAACATTGAGTTAGATTTAGTTTTCCAAGGTTTTGGACTTATGCTGGAGCCCATCCTCAGGGGATTTCTCTCTCTCCAGAATGTGTGCACTGGGTTGTTTTATGTGTTGTGTTTATATGGTGCCTTATTGTGTGTGACTTTTTAGTTGTTGATTGGGGTGTTGATGGCCAGCTATTAAATCGTTGGCTGTTATTTCCTTGTCCCGCCAAATCCTTGGCTCTACCGGATAAGCTGATGGTAAATCAGCACTCCTGTTGACTGACATGGGGCTACTTCCCAGGCTTCAATCATTGATTGATTCATTCAATTATTGATTGAGTGCTGATTTACCAGGCATCACATAAATACTACACATAGAATAGCCCAAAGCAAACATTCTGGTGAGAGAGTAGTTCCCTGAGGATGGGCTCCAGCATGAGTCTGAAAACTCAGAAGACTAAACCTCTGGTCCTGGTGACTGACCGCATTGGATCCTGCAACATTATCCAGTGGTGGGATTCAGTCAGTTTTGTCCGGTTCGGGCGAATCGGTAGCGCTGACTGCAGTAGGCTCTGCCCACCCGCCCGGATATAATATGGTCCTATTTAGCCACATTTTGGAGGATGTGTGCATGTGCAGGTGTGCGCGCAAGCAAAAAGCATGTGTGGAAGACCAAGTATACACAGAAGGTAGCACATTTGAACTAACTGGTAGGGAAGGTAAGTGAATCCCACCTCTGACTAGGACATATATATTTGCCTTCATTTGTACAAAAATGCTAACCAAGGTTAATGCTCATTAACTTTAGTATACTGTGCAAATGAAGTCACTAGATCTTTCACCAATTCATTGAAGTATGTTGTGCAAATAGCCTTTTCCTACCTGTAGAATTTGCTTCCAGAAAATGCTAAGATAGCCGTTTATATTGAGGGATACATCTAAAAAACAGTTCCCTCTCCTATTAGGTACACATATGAAATACACTATCGGTAGGGTTTTTTCAGTATTATTCCCTACAGACATGAGAGTAAAGAGATTTAATTCTTCTGGTTTTCTTCAGGGCATCTGGGTTCACCACTGTGGAAGCAAAATGTTAAATTAAATAGTGTTTGATCTAATTCAGCACAGGAATACTCAGAAAAAAAATTACAAAGAGCCTAAGCAATGTCAAGATATAAACATATTATTTAGCTGTTGTGTTTGGTTAGCTGATCTTCAGGATGTCTTGGAAGACAATAGAACCATCTCTTCTTTTCATAGTACTGGAGATGAGAAGAGTCAAAGAGTTTCCCCAACTTTCAAGCTTGAATTAATTAGGGGTAAGCAGGTCATGAGAAAACAGTCTGAGTTTCAAATGAAGAATAAAAAAAGCACTTTTTTTTTTGCTCATCTCAGTGTCTCTGATTATGAAGATCCTTCCCAATTATCTCAGCATCTCTGGGGAAGCTCCTGCCTTTCTCAAGAGCTTCCCATCTGCTCTATCCTACTTGCATTTTAAAGCAGAAGACCAACTAAAGCTGTCATTCAAATCTGCCCTTGTTGATAAGTTATACTCTCATCTACTTCGTTCAGTGATCTTCCTTTTGCACATATAAAGCTTCCCTCTTATCCTCTTCCAAAGTGAGAGACTATACAGCAATCTTTTCTTTCCCATGCTCTACATGAGTAGCACAAAATATCCTCCTCTCTGCCTTTTTACCCCTTGAACCACAAAGGGCTAAATTACAAAGATATGAGCCAGCCGTGTGCTGCAGCTACCAAAACAGCCAACACAGTTCTAGGCTGCATAAACAGAGGGATAGAATCAAGACCACGTGAAGTGTTAATACCACTTAATAATGCCTTGGTAAGGCCACACTTGGAATACTGCATCCAGTTTTGGTCGCCATGATGTAAAAAAGATGTGGTCACCACTTCTCACCGGCCAGTACGCGCACATAGAGAGGGGCTCCTCAGGGTGCTGTGGGCCAGGCAGTGTCGACTGGCGGCCCCCAGGGGGAGAGCCTTCTCTGTGGGGGCACCTGCTATCTGGAATGAGCTCCCCCTGGAGATACGGAGGATCACGGATTTACGCACCTTCCGCCGTGCCCTTAAGACCTATTTATTTCAACAGGCTGGCCTGGCCTAACTTCCCTTTTAACTGTAACTTTTAAAATTGGTTTTAAAACATTAGGGGTGTTTTAAATTGTTTTGGGCCAAATTATTTAATGGGTTTTTATATTGTCTTTTAAATTTTGTAGTTTGTGTGTTTTATCTTTCTGGCTGTTCACCGCCCTGAGTCCTTCGGGACTAGGGCGGTATATAAATCTAATAAAATGAAATGAAATGAAAAAATTAAATTTACCCTCCTATCATTGGGAAGGAGATATAGAAGTATAGCCAGCTGCACAAACAGGCAGAAGTTTTTATCCGTGGGCTGTCAGATTCCTGAATGAGAAATAACATCATAAGTATGTAGTATGATGGACTGCAGGGCCGGTGCAATGTGTAACATGTTCACACTGGTGCAATAGGACTGGGTGTTTTGTTAATATGATTTATTGGGTTAGGGATTTTCTGTCTTCACTGTGAGTTGTATTGTGCTGGGGGGGGTGCACTGAGGGAGCTCAACCAATCTCATTGTACATATGTTTTGCACTGACAATAAAGATTTGAATTGAACTGGCGACTCTAGAAAGAGTGCAGAGAAGAGCAACAAAGATGATTAGGGGACTGGAGGCTGAAACATATGAAGAACGGTTACTGGAACTGGGTATGTCTAGTTTGATGAGAAGAAGGACTAGGGGAGACATGATAGCAGTGTTCCAATATCTCAGGAGCTGCCACAAAGAAGAGGGAGTCAAGCTATTCTCCAAAGCACCTGAGGGTAGAACAAGAAGCAATGGGTGGAAACTAATCAAGGAGAGAAGCAATTTAGAACTAAGGGGAAATTTCCTGACAGAACAATTAATCAGTGGAACAACTTGCCTCCAGAGGTTGTGAATGCTCCAGCACTGGAAGTTTTTAAGAAGAGATTGGATAATCATTTGTCTGAAGTGGTGTAGGGTTTCCTGCCTAAGCAGGGGGTTGGACTAGAAGACCTCCAAGGTTCCTTCCAACTCTGTTATTCTATCTATATCTGCTACCCTACCACTTGAATTTAATCATCATGCCTGGACAGTCATGGCTATTCACTTTATTTGTTACTGCTGAATATTTCAGTAATAATATATCCCGGGTTTCAGGCCGGGATACAGCACGGAGATGGCATTAGTCGTGCTGGTGGATGATCTTTGGAGGGCTCGGGACAGTGGATACTCCTCTTTTCTGGTCCTCTTGGATCTGTCAGCGGCTTTTGATACCATCGACCATGGTATTTTGCTGCGACAGCTCGAGGGGTTGGGAGTGGGAGGCACTGTTTTACGGTGGTTCTTCTCCCATCTCTCGGGCCGTATGCAAGCGGTGTTGGCAGAGGGACAGAGGCTATGAGGCCCCTCACTTGTGGGGTGCCCCAGGGGTCGGTCCTCTCGCCTCTCCTGTTCAACATCTATATGAAGCCGCTTGGGAAGATCATCTATGGTTTTGGGGTGCGGTATCATCAGTACGCTGATGATACCCAGCTTTTTATATCCACCCCAAACCAGCCCAGTGATGCCCTCGATGTGATGTCCCGTTGCCTGGAAGCGGTACGGACCTGGATGGGGAGGAACAGGCTCTGACTCAACCCCGCCAAGACCGAGTGGCTGTGGGTATTGGCATCTTGGTCCGATCGAGATCTTCCATCGTTGACCATCGGGGGTGAGATGTTACCCCCTGTGGATAGGGCTCGCAACTTGGGTGTCCTCCTGGATACACGGTTGTCTCTGGAAGATCATGTAACGACCGTGGCCAGGGGGACATTTGCCCAGGTTTGCCTTGTACGCCAGTTGCGCCCTTACTTGGACCAAGATGCCTTACGCACTGTTACTCATGTGCTGGTCACCTCACGTCTTGACTACTGCAACGCTCTCTACCTAGGGCTGCCCTTGAAAACCACTTGAAGGCTTCAGCTGGTGCAGAATGCGGCCGCGCGGGTTGTGATGGGAGCGTCCCGACACTCCCATTTTACACCCCTCCTACGCGACTTGCATTGGTTACCGGTTGCCCTTCGGGTGAGGTTCAAGGTGCTGATTATTACCTACAAAGCCCTTCATGGCCTAGGCCCGGGATATTTGTTGGACCCCCTGCAGCCAGTGACAATCCCCAATCGCCCAGTGCGTTCCCACAGACAGGGCCTCCTCAGGGTGCTGTCGGTCAGACAGTGTCGGCTGACGACCCCCGGGGGGAGAGCTTTCTCTGTGGGTGCACCCACCCTCTGGAACCAGCTTCCTTTGGAGCTCCGGATGGCCCCTGACCTTCGCTCATTCCGCCGCGATTTGAAGACCTGGTTGTTCCGCAGCCTGGACTGATGGGGGGGGGGTGTTAATGATTTTTTAAATTGTTTTAAATTGGGATTTTAATTTTATATTGGCAGGAATTATGTATTTTACCATTGTGAGCCGCCCTGAGTCCTCGGAGATAGGGCGGCATACAAATTGCATAAAATAAAATAAAAAATAAATAAATAAATAAATAATACCAATAGCAAGAGCCTGGTGGCGCAGTGGACTAAGTGCTGTTAAAGTAACACTTACTTGCCAGCTGCCTGCAATTACTGCAAGTTCAAATCTCACCAGGCTCAAGGTTGACTCAGCCTTCCACCCTTTCGAGGTAGGTAAAATGAGGACCCGGATTGTGGGGGCAATAAACTGACTTTGTATAAAAAAGAACACCACTTGGGGCGGGGGCGAAAGCCCTACTAAGCAGGTATATACAAAAGTATGAAGGCTATTGCTTAATGCATTGTAAGCCGCCCTGAGTCTCTGGAGAAGGGCGGCATATAAATTGAACTAATAAATAAATAATAATATAGGTAGTCCTCGACTTACTACAGTTCATTTAGTGACCGTTCAAAGTTACAACGGCAGTGAAAAAAGTGACTTATGACTGTTTTTCATACTTATGACTGTTGCAGCATCCAAAAAGGGTCACATGATCAAAATTCAGAGGCTTGGCAACTGCCTCATATTTATGCCGGTTGCAGTGTCCTGGAGTTATGTGATCAGCTTCTGCAACCTTCTGATGAGCAAAGTCAATGGGGAAGCCAGATTCACTTAACAACCATGTTACTAACTTAACAAATGCAATGATTCACTTAACAACTTAGCAAAAAAGGTCATAAAATGGGGCAAAACTCACTTAACAACTATTTCACCTAGTAACATAAAGTTTGGGCTCAATTGTGGTCGTATCCCGAGGACTATCTGTAGGTGCCTAGGATGTAATCCTAAAACAACTGGAACACTTCTTGAACTTCATTACAACTGACAAAATCACCATCAGTCAATTGCAAAAGGCAGCTTTACTTCAAACAGCTTACTGTACATCTTGCAATGACACCATCAAAGAATTTTATTTATCCTAGAAAAGGATGCTAAATCCAGGCTAAATATCTGGAAGACAATGCAACCAATAATAAAAACCAACCATAATAACTGGCAGTGGTGGACTCAGTGGTTATTGGCATACTGAGTGCCATACCAAAAGACCTTGAATAGCACTTAGAACATCTATGCATTGACAAAATTTCCATCTGTCAATTATAAAAGACCACATTGCTTGGATCCATATATATACTACGCTGATAGATTAAGATTTCCTAGGTTTTTGAGAATCATTTGATGCACATGAAGGCCAACACCAGCTAAAAAATTGGCAGCTGGAATTTCCCATTTTTGTGATTTCACATTATTATTATGATAATAATAACATATAGCCAAGGAGAAAAATCCACACGTATGATTTTTGTATCCTAGGTTCTGAAATAAACATAACTGTTTTTGACAATTATGATTACTGTATATGTGTTGGCTTGAGAAAGGACTATTTTTGCCTCAAGGGATAATGTACCTTAGGATTTTGCTCCCTCACTTAGTCAGGTCATTCGTTAAGCCATGATGGTTTTGTAATTTATTTATTTTTTAACAAATTAATTGTAATGCTTATTAACCTTGCCAATTTATACAGCACAATGTTTTCTTATAGGTCATCCTGACTGCATGGAAACTCCTAAGGGCAGACTAACCACCTCACAGTGAATTTTATCTAATCAACTTTTAAAGCCACCTAACAAGTTGTTATCTAACCATTATCACTCCTGTTAGTAGAAGACATCATAGTTCATTATTTTTTCCTCCCCTGTGCACTGAATCTTCAGAAGGCCTTCAGACTCAGCAATCTTCAAATATCAGAAGGGTTGCCATCCAGAAAAGGGACAAGATTTACTTCTCTTTCCCTCAGAGGGGAGGGCCAGAAGCAGGGACTTAGGGTTACAAGCAAAGACATTCAAAAAGGACATCAGAAGGGACTTTCTGACTGTATAAGGCTAGTAGAACAGTCTGCCACCTGAAATGGTGGGTTCTTCTTCACTAGATGTCTTCAAACAGGGGCTATCAGAGGTGCCCCAATGGATCCTACACTGAGCAAGAGGTTGGTCTAGATCAGGGGTCTCCAACCTTGGCAACTTTAAGACTTGTGGACTTCAAGTCCCAGAATTCCTCAGCCAGCAAAGAATTCTGGGAGTTGAAGTCCACAAGTCTTAACATTGTCACGGTTGGAGACCTCTGGTCTAGATTACCTTCGTGGTGTCTTCCAACTCTTATTTGGTTTTCAATTCATATGAATTATGATTCAGCAAATTGAAATAAATAAAATGTCTTAAGCAAAGCAGTATTCTCTGCCCTGTGTGCACTTCTGTGTGTCGCTTTAGTGCCAGGGCAGATTGGCACCGTCCCCCAATTATTTCATGCTGTTCCTGCTAATACGCACCTGTACCAATTCATTTCTGTGGATCAGAACATATGACAAAATGTCTCTTTTGAAAGTGATGAAGTTGGATATGAAAAAAAAAAACCTGCATATGTTTCTATTGGTAGCAATTCTTGTTTTCCAGCTCCATGCCCTAGTACCCTGGAGTTATTAGGAGTCAGACAGAGCCAAATTCAATTAAATAATAATCTCATAATGGGATTCATAATGACCAGGTTTGTGTTGCTAAAACAAATGCAGTGAGACGTGAGTAATACTATCCCATGGGATAGTTATGGGAGGAAAATGCTCTTGGCTCATCCAGTTCTCTACCACGGAGTGAGAACACTTATGGACACTAGAAAAATGATTAATAACACTGTTGGTGCAATAGCCAAATTATGATTGAGCTCATATATCTGATTGAGCATTATGATGGTGTTCTTCTGTTGCTTAGTTATTTGTTTGATTTATAGGCTCCCCTAATGTGTTGCACATCTGTGAGAGGGGAAATCTAACAAAGACAATACTTAAATCAACTTCTTCCAACTCCATCTTCCTGGAAAAAACAAGAGTTAGGATGTTTGTGATTCATTTTTGGTGGGATGGGACTCAAACTTCGTGGAATACTTGGGGGTGGAGGAAAAGTGGAAGAAACCCAAGGAAAGCTTAAGGAAAGAGGAAAAAAACCTAAGGCTCTTCGATATAATTGGGGTTCTTTCCTCCAGGAAACGGGGGTCAAAAGTATCCCCCGCATACTTTGCATGGCCTTTATTCAGCCCACTCATAAGGCTAAGGAATAGTACCATCCTTACCCCTTTAAACTAGAATAATTTAAGGAAGAAGCACAGTGGGTCACATGGTTAAGGATGCTGGGTTGGAGGTTAATAATAATAATAATAATAATAATAATAATAATAATAATAATAATAATAATAATTTTATTTCTATACCGCCCCTCTCCCGAAGGACTCGGGGCGGTGTACAGCCTATTGAAACAAAAAATATACAAATATCAAAATTTAAAATTATTAAAAATATTACACAATTTCGGCCCGGATTAAAACCCCCAATTTAAAAATCCCAATTTAAAATAATTACATAGTTAGCCCTGCCTGGCGAAACAGTAGGGTCTTAAGGGCACAGCGAAACACACGGAGGTCGGAGATCTTGCGTATTTCCGGGGGCAGTTCGTTCCAAAGGGCAGGAGCTCCCACAGAGAAGGCTCTCCCCCTGGGTGTCGCCAGCCGAAATTGCTTGGCCGATGGCACCCTGAGGAGTCCCTCTCTGTGTGAGTGGACTGGCCGGTGGGAGACTATTGGTGGCAGAAGTCAGTCTCGCAAGTACCTGGGTCCTAAGCCATGGAGCGCTTTAAAGGTGGTAACCAACACCTTGAATTGCACCCGGAAAACCACTGGGAGCTAGTGCAGCTCGCGCAGGAGAGGTGTCACATGGGCGCAACGAGTCGCGCCCATAACCACCTGCGCAGCTGCATTCTGGACCAGTTGGAGCCTCCGAGTGCTCTTCAAGGGGAGCCCCATGTAGAGAGTGTTGCAGTAGTCCAGACGGGACGTGACAAGGGCATGAGTGACCGTGTGCAAGGCGTCCTGATCCAGAAAGGGCCACAACTGGCGTACCAGGCGAACCTGATAAAAAGACCCCCTGGCCACGGCCGTCATATGCTCTTCTAAAGACAGCGATGCATCCAGGAGGATACCCAGATTGCGAGCCCTCTCTGTGGGGGGCAAAGATTCACCCCCAATAGTCAGCGATGGCACCAGCTGACTATACCGGGACGCCGGGAGCCACAGCCACTCGGTCTTGGAAGGGTTGAGCCTGAACCTATTTCTCCCCATCCAGACCCGCACAGCCTCCAGGCAGCGGGACATCACATCAAGGGCATCATTGGGGTGGTCTGGGGTGGAGATGTACAGCTGGGTGTCATCAGCGTACTGATGGACTCTCACCCCAAAACCACGGATGATCTCACCCAGCGGCTTCACATAAATGTTGAACAGAAGGGGCGAGAGGACCCACTCTTGCGGCACTCCCCAAACGAGGTGCCTCCAGGTCAACCTTTGCCCCCCTGCCAACACAAACTGCGAACGGTCAGAGAGGAAGGAGGAGAATCACCACAGCATGGTGCCTCCTATTCCTAACCCCCTCAACCGCTGCAGCATGATAGCATGGTCGATGGTATCAAAAGCCACTGAGAGATCTAATAGGACTAGGACAGAGGAGCAACCTCTGTCCCGAGCCCTCCAGAGATCATCCACCAATGCGACCAATGTCGTTTCTGTGCTGTACCTCTGCCTGAAGCCCGACTGGTATGGATCTAGATAGACAGCTTCATCCAGGTGCTGGGAAAGCTGTCGTGCCACCGCACTCTCAACAACCTTTGCCACAAAACGAAGGTTGGAGACCGGACGGTAGTTTGCTAGTACAGCCGGGTCCAGGGAGGGCTTCTTGAGGAGGGGCCTCACCACCGCCTCTTTCGAGGCGGCAGGAAACTCAAAGAAGCATTTATAATCCCCTGGAGCCAGCCTCGTGTAACCTCCCGGGAGGCCAGTACCAACCAGGAGGGACACAGGTCCAATAAACATGTGGCAGCACTAAGCCTAGCCAGAATCCTGTCCACGTCCTCGGGAGCCACAGGGTCAAACTCTTCCCAGGTAATATTCTCAAGACCTACCCCCGTCTCCCCCCCTGGACTCACCCAGTCGGAGTCCAAGCCTTCCCGAATCTGAGCGACTTTATCATGCAGGAATTGCACAAAATCCTCAGCTCGACCCTGCAAGGGATCTTCCCGCACTCCCCCCCCGAAGAAGGGAGTGGGTCACCCTAAACAGAGTGGCTGGGTGGTTCTCTGCCGATGCGATCAGAGCGGAAAAATGGTTAGATTTCACTGCTTTTATCACCACTAGGTAGGTCTTGATATAAGTCCTCACCAGTGTCCAGTCAGAATCGGATTGACTAGTCCTCCAAATGCTCTCTAGGCGTCTTTTCCGACACTTCATCTCTCTCAGCTCCTCGGAGAACCGAGGAGCCAATTGAGATTGGCATCGGGTCAGAGGCCGCAAAGGCACAACGCGGTCCAAAGCTCCGGCGGCCGCACTCTCCCAGGTGACCACCAGGTCTTCAGTCGAGTCATGTGCCAGGGTCTCAGGAAACGGCCCAAGCTCCATCAGGAACCTTTCGGGGTCCATCAGGCGCCTGGGACGGAACCATCTGGTCGGTTCCGTCTCCCTGCGGCGGGGGGAAGCGGCTTAGAAGTCTAAGTGAAGGAGAAAATGATTTGTCCATGACAAGGGTTTGATGACTAAACCCCCTCTGCCAAGATCATTCAACCACTGACCAGAGATGAAAATCAAGTCCAGAGTGTGTCCCCCGGTGTGAGTGGGGCCTTGAACTAATTGGGTTAGGTCCATGGCGGTCATGGAAGCCATGAACTCCCGAGCCACCTCTGACGCCTCAACGATGGATGGCAAGTTGAAATCCCCCATAACAATAAGTCTGGGGGTATCCACCGCCACCCCGGTGATAATGTCGAGTAGCTCGGGCAGGGTTGCCACCATGTGGCAGGGAGCCAGGTACGTGGTCAGCAAACCCATCTGTACCCCACGACCCCACTTCACAAAAAGGGACTCACATCTGGCTATCTGAGGAACAGTGGCCTCCCTCAGACAAAGACTTAGGTTAACAAGCTTGTGTTCGAGACCCATGGTGTGCTGCCATGGGGCAGGGGGGAGGTGGGTTTTTTTTGCCATACAGTGAAAGTAAACGTCATTTTCCAGCAAAAACATTGTAAATTTTGGTCACATGACTGAAGGACACTGTCAGGGTTCCATGATATGCCAATATGACATTTTCAATAAAATGGAACTTTGAAGAAATTCAAGCCTCGGAGTTTTCTTTCATTGGGGGTGTTACTTGGAACCCTGACATTAACCCGAATCTCTACTCAATCCCCCCTCCCATTTTCCCACAGAAGAATATGTGGCAGGCCTGAAGGCCCAAATGTAAAAGATGGTTTCCAGGTCTGACAGACACCACAAACAGCCATAAATGCAGAACAAATGCCAAACCCACAAAATGCCACATGACTGGGAAAGGCTGCAGACTTTGGAACATCGAATCCAGGTTGTAAGCCCCTTTTATGGACTTTTGAAGTCTGTGGTAACTTCCTAAGTCAAGGACTACCTGCATTTATAAAGCAGCAGATGAGAGATGTAATTTGGAGTGCAGGTATAATCTTGAAAGAAAGGAAGCAGTTATTCAAGATCACTTTTTGTGTAAGTGAATTTGGATTTAATTGAATTAAGTTCCATTAAGTATCTGATAACTGACAGTCCTCATGATTACTGATTGCATTAATAAAGGATGACAAAGATTTGGAGACAGAGAGCAATGACAGCTAAAAAGCCAGGGGTGTGGTGGGGAGGGAAATTTCTAAAATTTGCATTTTACATTGAATCAACCAGTTAATAATTTCATGCAACTTGGCAAACATTTGTGTTAGTCAGCTAAATCGAGACGCAAGGAGCTATATATATAGAAAGCTTCTCTCCCAAAGTCTGAGAGATTCTCAGTCATCCAGGTCATGGTTGTCCCAAAGGTGCTTTTTCAGGAGGCAATTGAACTTTGTTTTTTCTTTTGAAAACATTTTGCTTCTCATCCAAGAAGCTTCTTCAACTCTGACAGGACAGTGGGGAATGAAAGGATTTATATTTATAATGAGCTGAAGAAGCTTCTTGGATGAGAAGCGAAACGTCTTCAAAAGAAAAAACGAAGTCCAGTTGCCTCATGAAAAAGCACCTTTGGGGCAACCTGGATGACTGAGAATCTCTACATGCATTTAGCTATACAATTTGGGATGGACCCCATTTGAATGGTGTGGGAGTAGGAATGGATTTCCAGAGGAAAAATTGCAGACAGGACCAGGAGCACTACTCAGGTGACCCTGAAGACACAGATAAACCTCCAAGGGCTTCAATGACCCTCTAAAACAGTGTTTCTCAACCTTGGCAACTTGAAGATGAGTGGACTTCAACTCCCAGAATTCCCCAGCCAGCTATGCTGGCTGGGAAATCTAGGAGTTGAAGTCCACTCATCTTCAAGTTGCCAAGATTGAGAAACACTGCTCTAAAAGGATGCAGATTACCAGCTGTCTGCAAGGAATATAAATCCTTCCATTCCCCACTATCCTGTCAGAGCTGAAGAAGCTTCTTGGATGAGAAGCGAAACGTCTTCAAAAGAAAAAACAAGAAAGTCCAGTTGCCTCCTGAAAAAGGCATCTTTAGGACTTCTCTACCAAAAAAACCCAGTCGTTCTTCCTCTTTGCATGTCATAGCACAAGCTTCTGAGATTTTTGAAACATGCCCACAAGCTTCCCTCTGAAAATGTGTTCATATATATACCATATAAGAACTATACATTTGTTTTTCATTTTAATAAGGAAGACAAAATAAACTAATGTCAAGGCAAACTCTGTCCCTGTTTCTTCTGAGATTGCTTTTCCCACCCTTTTAAAATTGCACAAGACAAAACTTTTCACATCTGCATTTTCACCTATTGCTGTACTGTCATGCTGAGATATCTAATATCTCCATCTGTTGCATTTCTAATTATTGTGGCTTGATAAATGGCAAGCACAAAGGGAACAAGATTGTCCTTAAAAAAGTGGGACAGCATTTAATGAGGGGTGATGGTAGAGCTAGAAACAGGTGCATCTTCTTAAAATTATAAAGGCAGGCAACTGCTAGAAGACCATGAGACTAAAACTTAAAACACTTGCCATTAAATAACCACGACCGTAATAATAATAACAGCAATAACAACAACAGCAATAATAATAATAATAATAATAATAATAATAATAATAATAATAATAATAATAATAATTTGTATTGTACTGTGGACCTTTCAAGAGCGTTCCACATCTCTGAGCAGGTAGAGTAAATGTTAAAATGCAATGGGAAATATCTTCCCACTTATTACTATAACCATGTGCTTGAATCTTCCAATTCATATTGTTTTTACTTGTTTCCTAGTACGATTTGATAGCTTTTTAGTAACCTTATCACTAAGGGTTGTATCTTTTTATTCTTAATGAATGTATTTTATTCTCCTTATGTACACTGAGAGCATATACACCAAAGACAAATTCCTTATATGTCCAATCACACTTAACCAATAAAGAATTCTATTCTATTCTATATTGTTCCTTGTGGCTTCATGAGCTTGGCTTCATGTAAAATGCTCAGCCTGTTTAATGTGCATAATACAATGAATAATCCAGTTCCCTTATCATGCAAAGCCACAATAAAACAATAAAAAGTTAGGCTATCAAACTTAGTGTTTTATGATAATGAAGCTGCCGCTAGACTTGTTAAGCTTGCTGCACACAACATTATAGATTAAACTATGAATGTACGAAAAGAGCCTTATTATAACCTACAGCGCTGCATCCACTTTTTCGAAGAGCAGGAATCACTGAAACTACTGAATAAGTATGCAAAGGATTCTGCTAAGGCGACTCAACTATAACTCACAAAGATACTAAATGAATCACTGTATATCCTGCAAAGTTTATATCCTGTAAAGGATTGAACGAAAATGATCAATGTTGATTTTATTGGTTAAATTATTATTTGAGTATGTGCCATCAAATCGCTTTTGACTCCAAGCAACCACATAGATTTTCTCCATGACGATCTGTCCCTAACCTGGTTTTGCAGATTTTCCAACTGTGCATTCATAGACATTGTGACTTAGTCCATCTACCTTGCTGCTGCTTGTCCATCAGCCATATAAAAGACTATAGGCAGTTTTTTCTTGAGAGATGATTAACCTAATATTTCCTATCAAATTAATTAAAAGTCCTTCAAGTTTGTCTATAACCAATAGAAAACCAAGTAGCCATACAAAGTATGGCTGATAGAAGATAAAATTTATAGGGCAAGGTTGAACTGTGAGGTCCTTTGTGCTCTATGAGCTTGGTGGTTTTCTTTCAGATATTTCATTACCCAACTAGGTAACATCATCAGTACAAGGTAACTAGGTATCAGTGCAAGATAATTAGGCTAATCAATGATGTTACCTAGCATGGTAATGAAACGACTGCAAGAAAACTATCAATCTCAGACAGGGGTGGGTTCTAAATTTTTTTCCTACTGGTTCTGTGGGCGTGGGTGTGGCTTGATGGTCATGTGACAATTCTTTAGGATTTTGCAGAGGTACTGGTCTACCAAACTTTTAACTGCTTGCAGAGCTGTATCGGTCTACCCATTTATTTTTGCAGACACTGGTCTACCCATTTATTTTTGCAGGCACCGGTCTACTCAAGTATTTTTGCAGGCACTGGTCTACCCATTTATTTTTGCAGGCACTGGTTTACTCATTTGTTTTTGGAGGCACCGGTCTACCACCACACTGCCTTTTACCACTGATCAGCTGTAGGGCGGCCCTTTGAAGCCCCGTGGCAAGTTTTTAAACAGTTTTTTTCCTTATAGCCCATCATCTGGGACTCAGGAGGCAGCAATAGATTGGGGGTGGGGCCAAATAAAAGGTAAGAATAACGCGGGGGGGCAGAACCAGTTCGGTGACGTCATATCGTCACCGCTACTGGCTCAGCGGAACTGGGCCAAACCGGGAGGAACCCACCACTGAGCTCAGAGAGCATCAAGGTCCCCACAAAGTATGGCTGATTGAAAGAATGTTGCTCAGATACAATTCCCAGGACCTTTAGCCAGCTTGATCGATGGTAAATGCTGTGAATATAGGTCAGGATCATGTGATCCATCATTTGCTTTGATGTAAAGCAAAATATGCCAGCTTAAAAACAATACACTGGATACTCTGTTACCAAACCCAGATAAATGACCCATGCTGGACAGTGGTAGCTAAGAACATTGATCTGGATGACCCTCACTGAAATCCATGCTTAATTGTGAACTCACTGCTTCTCTCCACCCTTTCCTACCTCTCCTGGATTTAGAGAATGACCATAATGGCCTTTATTATGCAGCTATCAACTGATGGATTATGTGCTATCAAGTTGATGTCAACTTTTAGCAACAAACCTAGACAGATCCTCTCAGAGAGAAGTACATTTTTATAAGGATGTACTAAATGGCTATGTTCAGATAACATGCTTAACCATGTCACCAGTATTCACACAATTTGCTAAATTTGGATAGTTTTAATATTGGATCAACCAAGATTGCTATTGAAATTGCAGGTATGATGTCTTCTGGAGGTCACTAGGCAGACAAACAGATGACAGCTGAGTGGTCAAACATCTGTTTAGAATATCCTGAGTTATTCCCCAGTTTTAACAGTTTTTTGCTGAAGTTTTTCTTGATCTCATGAAAAGAGACAATGGAATTATTTGCACCAATGGGTATTACTCAGTGGCCTGGTCTTCACAAAATAGTAAACTGGATCATTAGAGGGATTTTATAATTTGTGAAAAATTATAAAAGAGTCTATGATCCAGATGTTAGATTTAGATATTAGAATTAACCCAGATCTGGCACAGCACAGATCATGTACAGGGTTAAAGTAACTGCACTCAATCAGTTGTGAAAACCTAACTGATTATCCACTTCAGCTTGAGTTTATCAGCCTTAATTTTCCGATTAAACAAGCCCAAAGAAAAGCCAAAGAATTAATGCAAAGATAAAAAACTTAGAACTCAATCTGCTAAACACGTTTTTGTGCAGCCCTATTTATTTTCCTAGCATACATAGCCAAGGATATGTTCCAAGAGGAAGTGTAAGAGTAGATGGAGAATTTTCCTCCCCCCAGCAGCATGTATACCTCATGAGCTACTCACTCTAATCTTTTCTCCATGGAAATGCAGAGTATCGCCATGGATCTTTCAATCTACTTCTGGAAGACTGGGCATAGTCTTCTTCTGAACTCTCCACTTACAGGAGCAGCCACCTGGAAGACCTCGGATGCTGACACTGCCCACCTCATTCAGAGCAACCTATAGCTGGCAGTGAGAGTATCCTTTTTGAAGTCTGACAGGTGGGATGTACACCTACCTGCAGGGTATTTACAGGGAAAGAGGCGATAGGCGGGAAGTCCATGATCTGAAGGTCGTGAACATGGCCATTCATGACCACGGCAGGTAGGTAGACACGGCGGGCCTTGGTGGGGACACAGACCTCGCTGAACTCGTTGTACAGGAACTGGTGGACAATGGCACTCTTCCCGACCCCTTGAGCACCCAGCACGGCAATCTTGAAAGTTGTCACCATGCCTCCCGGCCACAACCCCCGTGCACAACGTGGTGATCAGCTCCTTGGCGCAGTCCGCTGCCTTTGCACTGCCAGGAAGGCCCCTGGGCTGCATATTCTGGCAGCTGTGGATTCAGCCACAGTCAGCAACCATTTCCTCACTGGCTTGGCCTGTCACTGGAAGAGCAAAAGAAATCTCGTCAACCTAGAGAAACTGAGAGAAGTCCTGCTAGAGCAGAGCAAGGGTCCCTCAAGTCCAGTTTCACAACAGTCAATCAGATACCTACATAGAAAATATGAAGGCAGCATCTCTTCCCTATCATTTCCCCCAGCAACTGCAATCTAGTGGTTGATTGCTCCTAGTTATGGAGGCTTCAAATTCCTTTGGAACTAGTAGATAATAATGGATCTCTTTTTCTCCTTAAATTTGTTAATCCCTTTAATACTAATACTTCAGTGCCAGAAGCACCAAAGTGCTTCTGTGAGGAAAGGATTTGCTGATGACAGCATTGTTGCCCAGGGGGACACCCAGCTGGGGGCTCCTTTCATGTCTCCGTGAAGTTGCCCATTGAAGTGGTACCCATTTATCTACTCATGGTCACTGCTTTTGAACCACTGGGTTGGCAGGAGCTGGAGCGTGTGACAGGAGCTCATCCCACCCCATAGCAGCAATAGGTCTCGAACACAAGCCTGCCAATCGCCAACCCAGTGTTCTAACCTTGTGAACACCACGCTCCTGCATTAAACTTTTAAGCTGAAAACTCACACCACACGGTGGCGTAAACTTACATGAATATTTTCAAGCTGCTGACAAATAGCAGCCTATCGGGTGTTGAAAGAAATAAACAGAACATGACTCTGTATTCCTCTTTCCTGATAAACTCAAAAGTCCTTAGCCATTTCAGATGTCTATATGGTTCTTCTAGGATTCCCACCAGCTTCACATATTGCATGACACTTTGGATGGCTAACTATGGTTTATGGAATAAAATTCCATTTGGTTAGATTTGCGCAACATCCCAATCCTTATCTATGCCTGACAGATCCTTGTGGCTGCACTCACACAACATGCTAATCCATATACTGTACAGATAGATCATGAGGGTTAGCACAAGAGTGGGCAACTGGAGCCTCTGTCCAAAACAGTCCTTGATTTCTGCTTTTGTATTGTCAGAAACCTGATTATAATTAATGAAAAGTGGCAGATTTCCTGGCTAGTTTGAATTGAGGACCACAAGGAAACTGTAGTGTATGCCCTGAAATAGCTGTAACACAGTTAGGAAACAACCCCACCCCCAAGACCGTACTGCCCATCTGTAAGATTTAAACTTTTTGCCTTTTGTAGCCTTCATTCCCCCACAAAGTTACAAGCAGCCTTTGGTTACTACTAAAATATTGACTATTCCTGCTTCCTTCATAATATTTGAACATTGTGTGTTGATTCTGATTGTTATTTTTAATTGATATTTTAATCCAGTTGTGTAAGCCACCTACAGTTAGTTCCCAAGTTATGACCATAATGGAGCCTGTCCATCATGGTCATAACATGTGATGGTCGTAACTCAGGTCATCCATATGATGACCTGATTTTATGACCTTTTTTTGTGGCAGCCATTAAGCAAATGCCTTGGTCGTTAAACAGACCCATGGTTCGCTATGATGCAGTTTTGCCAAAAAAGAGAAATGAATGCCAGTTTTCAGCAAAAACTTGGTAAAGCTCGGTCATGTGATGGCAGGACATTGTAAACGGTTTTAACTGTGGCCTAGCAGTCACATGACTACAAGGGAAAGTGACCATCAGCACTTCAAATCTGGATCATAACTACCCTCAGGGAGGTCTGTTGTAACTTAGAACAGTCACTAAGTGACTTGCCGTAAGTCAAGGACTACCTGTACCTCTATGGTGGTGCAGTGGTTAGAGTGCAGTACTGCAGGCTACTTCTGCTGACTGCTGGCTGACTGCAATTTGGCAGTTCAAATCTCACCAGGCTCAAGGTTGACTTATTCTTCCATTCTTCTGAGGTGGGTAAAATGAAGACTCAAATTGTTGGGGGCAATATGCTGACTCTGTAAACCTCTTAGAGAGGGCTGTAAAGCGGTATACAAGTCTAAGTGCTACTGCTATTGTTAAAGTCATTTTGTGATTGAAATGGCTACCAGCCCTGGACGACATCTTCGAATCTCGCTGTTTGAGAAAGTTGCATAACATTCTCAGAGACTCTTCCCATCCTGCTTACAATCTTTTTGGACTGTTGCCTTCTGGCAGAAGATACAGAACAATTAAACTCGGACCACACGTTTTCTGAATAATTTTTATCCCAGAGCTATAATTGCACTCAACAATGAACTAAAGGGCCAACATCAGTGAGCTGTTGGACAGCATTACTTGGTCTATTTTATGGATGTTTGGGTGGTTTAGGAGTGGGTAATTTGTGGTGGGTGGGAGTGTGTTTGGGGATTGTTATGTGTGTAGGACCTGGTTTTGGGTATTAAGTGAATTTCGTTGTATGGGTATACTGTGTATACATGTACAATGACAATAAAGTTATTATTATTATTTACTTTATTCATTAAACATGAAACTCAGTCAACTGAACATTCAAAAATGCATCACAAAATAATAATAATAATAATAATAATAATAATAATAATAATAATAATAATAATAATTTTGATAAATAAGCAAATATATTCGAGAAAGGAAACATGCTCTATTGCATTCAGCCTGAGCAATTGTTAGGTAGTTTATCTTAGGAAAAAAAACCATTGGAGTTAGCCCCTCCCCATTTTTTCCTCAGAAAAATTCCACACCTTTAAAAAGCAAAAACCAGGTAGAAATCACACCATTGATACTTTCTCTTCCTGTATTTTGAAGATAAATTTTATCAGGAGAAGATACGTTTCCCTTGCTCTTCCTCCTTTATATCTAGCGCTGGTTGATATTTTGTCAATAAATACAAGTCAAGATGAAGTTAATTAAACTGTTATGTCACTGCTGTGTGTGTCTAATGTAATCACCTAATGTAATGTACTAATCATTTCAACATAATTAAGCCATGTGGTGTGTTATTTGAGGAAGCCTCTAGAACAATGCCTCTCAATCTTGGCAGCTTGAAGTCATGCGGACTTCAACTCCCAGAATTCCCCAGACAGCATAATTATATGAGAAATTATAACATAATTTCTTCCTTCTCCCCATCATTCCAGTATAAATTCAGCATTCTTAATTCCTCAGCAGTCAAGCAGTCCTCGATTTACAACAGTAAAGCAACTCATTGCCATTTTTCACATTTATGAAATCAGTTGCACAGATTAAATATGTCCTTTTGCATCCTGAATGGCCAGTGCCTTATTTGATTTTTCTTTTTCTGAACTCAGCAACCCCAATATTGTCTCACAAATCTTATCCTTTTCTTTTGTTTTTACAGAAAAGGGAAGACTAATAAATAGCACTTTTTAAAAGAATTCGAATAAACTGCATCGTAGAGCAGGATTTCGGTACTTGATGTTTTCCAGGTATTTTAGCCTATGTCCCATAATTCCCTGTATTTGAGTTGTGCTGGCTGGATCTGTCTTTATATTTCGTTTTGGTTCACAAGAAGGTTAAAAAAAAATCAAGATTGGTAAAACCCAGGCCCCTTTTTATACAAGCATTGCATGCATCACACACATAAAAGGGGGACAGGATTTCAATTACACTATCATGGCTGCCATCTTGATATTTTAAACACACATGCACATACCAGTTTCGTCTAGTAGTTAAGGTACCAGTATTTAAACTACGAGGTTGTAAGTTCTAGTCTTGCCTTAGGCATGAAAGCCAGCTGGATGATCTTGGGCCAGCCACTCTCTCTTAGCCCAACCCACCTCACAAGATTGTTGTGGGGAAAATAGGAGGAGGAAGGTATCTTTGCTGCCTTGAGTTATTGATAAAAATAGTAAAGGCAGGATATAGACAGATAGACGGATGGATGGATGGATGGATAATAAAGTTCTTGCTTTCAGCCATTTTTTCTCAAGGCCAAAAGCTCTGTTCTTTCCATTTGTCCTCTCAGGCAATTTTCAGTGGTTTACCATTCTTCATATCAGAGGTGGGTTTTAGCAGGTTCTGACCAGTTCTGGAGAACCGATAGCAGAAATTTTGAGTAGTTCGGAGAACTGGTAAATACCACCTCTGACTGGCCCCGCCCCCATCTATTTGCTGCCTCCCGAGTCCCAGCTGATTGGGAGGAAATGGGGATTTTGCAGTAACCTTCCCCTGGAGTGGGGTGGGAATGGAGATTTAACAGTATCCTTCCCCTGCCACGCCCACCAAGCCATGCCATGCCATGCCACGCCCACCAAATCACGCCCATAGAACCAGTAGTAAAAAAATATGAAACCCACCACTGCTTCATATGTGTCCTACCTTAACTCAGTCTTTCATAAACAGCGGCACAAAGAATTGGACCAATACTTAAAATGGGGTTTGATGAAAAAATCATATTTCCAACTGTTATCATTCTTAATTTTCTAAAAGAGAACATACTGGCCTTCAAAACTTCTGAGTTGTATTGGAGGGGCTGGAATCAAAATAGAACGTATACAGAATTACCATATTTAATAGTCTACTTGGTTATCCATTTTTGCTGAATTGTTTTAAGATATTCTGCCACAACTCTTAGTAATTAATTCTAGCGTGGCTTTCTTTGAAATATTCCCCAAGATCTGTCTTAACTTTGCAACATAATAAATTAATTCACTTGTTTTTATTAGGTGCCAGTTTTACAAATAGCAAAATAAAAAGGACACTTTTACTTAGTGTGGTTTAGCAAATCCTGCATCGAGCAGATTTGAAAAATTCTGTGGTTCCTTTTAATCTTGTTATTTTATTTACACTCCTTGAACCGATGGCATTAAGAAGTAGAGTTAATAGCATTGTGCTAATTGTGAAAAATTAACACAACAGCACAGAGTCTTGACGAATGAGACTGAGGGAACATTTTTTTTCATCTTTAGTGGAGATGTGAAAAAGTTAGAATATTGGGATCAAGTATGTACTTTGATGCAGTAGATTTTAAAAATATATGTACAATTGAAATCAGTGGTGTTTCATTTTGGCTTAATGGACAAGCAAACGGAGACATTTTATGGAACTTTGCTATTATATATGATAACTGCAGCAAATGGAAAGATTTACAAATATGTACAATAGGAAGAATGGAGAGTGAAGTTGGTGGAATTGACGGAAATGGTGAAATTGACAGACTTGATGAAAGAAAATACTTTGACAAATTTTATTTCTACTTGGAAACTGTTTTCGGATTTTTTGCAAGAAACTGAATGAAATGAAAAGTTGTTTTGGAGATTTGATGATTAGAACTATATGGCATTATGGAAACAATGTAGACAAATGTTAATCTTAGAGTAAAAGTCTAGCACATTTTTTTATTTATATGGGTACCAAAGAAAATAAGAAGTCATTGTTTTTCTATTTTGCTTTCTTTCTTGCACTTTTTCTGAGCTTTTTTTGTTTCAAATCTTTTTTATGTTTATCTTTAAAACTTTGTTTTTAAAAAATCAATAAAGGGGGAGAGCCTTCTCTGTGGGGGCATCTGCCCTCTGGAATGAATTGCCCCCGGAGAGTCGTATGATCCCTGACCTACGTACCTTTCGCCATGCCCTTAAGACTTTACTGTTTCAACAGGCTGGGCTGGCTTAATAACGAATTTTAATGGGTGCTTTAGTTTTTAATCTGGGCCAAATTATTTAATATGTTTTAAATTGTTTTTAAATTTTATGGATGTATGTATTTTATTGTGGCTGTGCACTGCCCTGAGTCCCTCGGGAGAAGGGCAGTATAAAAATTTAAATAATAAATAATAAATAAAATAAATATAAGAAGAAAAGATTTTTTTAACTGAGGATTGTTTTGTTCAAATCTGATCTCAGTTTTTAAACCAAACCAGTAAAATAGTTTGTAATAGATTGGGTCATCTTTTTGAGCAGAAATAAGTGAACACAGATATTTACAACTTCACACCCATCTAAAGATTTCAAACACATTTTCTCATGCTAAATTGTATTTCTTTCCCCCACCACACCTTTCAAACTTCATTATTATACTGTTTTGAACACTGTCACTGGTTGATATACTGTGAGTCTTTTTTAAAATAAAAACAGCAGACAAAGCAGAAGAGCCTTCAAATAGGATATTAATATCGCTGCTAGTAAAATGAGAGATCCTATGGATTTGCAGGTAGAAACCACCTTCTCTCTTCCCAGCTAGAGGGACCAAGTATGGAAAGACTATACTAGAAGGGATATTAATCAACTCAGCAAAATGCTGAGACTAAAAAACAAAGCCTTGTTAAAGAAATAAAATGAGGTCCATGAGGGCAGGTGATGGAATTGTCATATGAAAAGCCTTTTCCATCAGCAGCTAATCAGGAAGCCTACAAGTAGAGTGATCAACATCAACCCTTCCTAGATGTTTTCCCTTAGCAACTGATATTCAGGAATGACCTGCCCCTGTAAATGCGATTTCTACACTAAAAAGTATCAGACTTAGATTTCTCTCAGCCTCTATTAAAGCCACTTTTCTATTTAGCTCAATACAGGTAGTCCTCGACTTACAACAGTTCATTTAGCAGCCATTCAAAGTTACAACAGCACCGAAAAAAGTGACTTATGACTGTTATCATAGTTACAAGCTTTGCAGCATTCTCATGATGATATGATCATAATTCAGATGCTTAGCAACTGGTTCATATTTATGATGGCTGCAGTGTCCCAAGGTCATATGATTACCTTTTATGACCTTCTGACAAACAAAATCAATGCCAGATTCACTGAACAACCAGATTACTAACTTACCAACTGCATGATTCACTTAACAACTGAAAGAAAGGTTGTGAAACAGGGCAAAACTCACTTTATAAATGTCTCACTTAACAACAGAAAACTTACGTTCAGTTGTGGTCATAAGTTGACCATAACGTATATAGGTATTTTTGTTACTTTGTTTCATTTTCATACTGCCCTCCCTAAATAGTTCAGGTTAGTTTACATTAATTTTTAAACCATTTAAAAATAAAACCAAATAGAATAAAATTAGTGTAAACACCATATTAAAAGGACTGAAGGTGACAAAATCCAGAAAAAATGATGTGTGTCTGCAGGTCTCTTGAAGGCATCTAAAGAAGACAGACATTTGCTATCTGTCAGGCATGCCTTCTGCAAACCAGGGTCTGAGAAGTCCTCATCCCAAGGGAGGGATGGGAAGACTTGGTCACACTTGAAGAATTTCTTTTGGCAATGTTCATGTGCATGGGGATCATGTAAACTAAAGCATTTTCTTAGGTAAGTTACGCCTAACTACCTCGGGTTTTAAAAGTAATAACTAGCAATTAGCCGAAGAACCGGAATTATAATATAGCTTCCCCAAGTTTCTCTAAAAATCAATCATGTTTTCAATTGAATTTTCTATACTACATGGAAAGACTTCTATAGGATATGTGGTGGCAATACATGCTGCTGCAGCATACAATAAAACATATCTGAACATATGTGTTATACCTCGCCCAAGGTAATTCTCTTCATGGAATTGACACAACTGAGGTTGTGACAGAGTCATGATTGGTGATAAAGTCTTAGTCTCATCTCAACTTGAAAAGCAGGATGAGACCAGTATCCAAAAGCATTCTCAAACTGCATACCTATTTTTTTCTGGGGAATATAACCTATCCAGAAAAAGAGAACCTGTCCCAGCCACCAGATCATGATCCTTCATAATGACCATCTTTATCTTTCTTGGATTCAGTTTCAACTATTATCTTTCATTAATCCTATTATTGTTAGAAGATGGACATTTACTAATACCTAAGCTAATACCTAAGACAGGCGACATAGGGAAATAAAGAAGGTCATTCAGATAAAAATTATTGATGATCTCTCCCAATGTCAAAAAGCATTGGAAATGCAATGGAGCCTTGAGATATTCCATATAAGTGCCACCATTTTGAGGAGCAACTGGCACCAAGAGGTACCACATGAGATCTCTATGAAAGAAGAAAATGGAACCATTGCAACGTACTGTATTCCCACTTCTCTCAAGTAATCCAGAAAACTATTATGGCTAAGCTTATTGAAAGTTACTAAGGAATCCAAGACAAGTCACACTGTTTCTATCAATCATTTGTTGAAGGTCATCTATAAGGTCAGAGAATGTCTTCTCAGTCTCCTAACCCTACTGTAAAACTGGTCTGAAGTAAATCCTAGCGTTTCTCAACCATGGCAAGTTTAAGATGTGTGGACTTCTACTTCCAGAATTCCGCAGTCAGGGGAATTCTGGGAGTCAAAGTCTAGACATTTTAAAGTCACCAAGATTGAGAAACACCGGTCTAGATATTTCCTGCAAGAACTCTTGAAGTTGATTAGCCATTATCGTCCCTAACCCCTTTCCCTCTTCAAATATGTATAACCGTTATTTCCTTTAAACAAGGAAATACTCTCCTCTCTGTGATGCATTATTGTTGTCTCCTAAGTCAATTCTCACTACTCATTACATAACAAGGTCACCCTTATCAGGCATGGATCTATAGAATGGTTGGCAAGCTAGTCCACCCCAAGCAATGCCATATCCTCAGGTACAACATACTGAAAATAATCCAATTTATGAGAATCATTGGAGCCTCTCTTAGCTGACTCCTGCAAAAATACTTGTCAACTCATGTGCAAAAGATTTTATCAGATAACAGCTTATTTGAAAATCACATTAAGACTGATGGATAAGAGACTGTACACTTAAATTTGTTTATGGGAAATAAAAATAAAAAAATATGCAAAAAAAAAAAGAAAGAAAAGAAAGAAAATCACATTAAGACATTGTTTCTGGGAGCCAAGGAGCTTGAATGAAACTGCTAATTTCCTAGCAAGGCTCTGCTAGAAGCAAATCTGCGTATCGATAGGTGCATAATAAACCTGAAGTCCCAGGGTAGCCTCCTCCAACAACTGACGTTTGTCCCTCAAGTCACCTCTAATCATAACTGCTGACAATTGGAGCAGCTCTCACCCCTTCCAAATTGCTAAACAAAGGGTCATCTATCCTTGCAATATGGCTTCCAAATTCATAGAAAGAGTTTGGAGACATTATACGATCTAGAGAAATAGGAATTAAGAAATAAGAATTTCTTGTAGAGAAATTCTTCCCTTCCATCAGGCCAACCAGTGATGTGTTGCTGAAATTGCACTTTGTTTAAACACTACTGTTCATTGTTTTCTTTTCTTTCCCCCCTTTTTTTTTGTGGTGGGATCTTGAAGTTTCAGTCTGCACATCATGATAAATCTTTTATTGCAGGGATGCACAGTTTTTCCCAATTCCTCCAAAAATCATGGTTCAAGAGAACATAAATATTTTTTTTGTTTCATTCACTTTTAGGTTTAATTTTAATTTCGCAGAGTTATAATCACCTTAGAGTTATGTTTTACATGCTCCTACATATTAAAGGTATCTTAGGAGCCACATCCGAAGAATTTGGAGGCTGCATACAGCTTTAAGACTTCAGATCTTACAAATCTGTTTCATGCTACAAATAAGATGTAAATGCTCTTGCTTTATCATATATATTTGGGGGAGGATTTTGGTGTTTTTTTTACATGGGGAAAATGCTCTAATAAAAAAAATCTCTCTTCCTTTCCAAGCTCTGGGAAAGTTTATCTGGTTGGACAGGAGGGGGAGGGGTGTTAAAATAAAAACTAAACAGAGTTAGACCTCATTAGCAATTGACATGGCACCACCAGGAAAGGCTGTAGGCCAGACCTGGAACTTGACAAAAATACCCTGAAGGAAGGCAAGGGCAACCAATTTTTAAACAGCTGCCAGGAAAACTTCATGGACATATCCATCAAATTGCTAAGAGTTGAGTTTGACTAGAAGGATCCATAATTCTTTTCTACTAAGTTAAAATTGTAACTGGGTAACAAGTAAAGATACCTAAAAGCCATCCCCAAACTTCAGGTGAGTGGGGGGGGGGGCTACCCAGGGCTTCCAAAACTTTAGATTGCACACTTCTGCTCTAAAGCACACTCTTTCCTCTTGCCAGGTGCATCTTGAGTATTTTTTCTTAGGGAAACGGTGTTCCAGTGCCGTTTCTATGCCCTGCAAAAGGCCACATGTCTCAAATGCCAGAAGCATGTTTAATATTGGGAGAAAGTGTATCCCCCCTGCTTTATGTCCTGCCTTTGATGCTCAGAGGCACTCTGCTTTGCAGCACAGTTCTAGCTGAAACAGACTGATCTCCTGACCTTACCGTGGGATGTGTGAAATAGCCAAAGTTTTTCACAGTTTGTCTTAGCATGGCAGGAATGTGACATCTGTGGGAAGCGTATGCCAGGATCACAAGGCAAGCACATGCTGAGCAGCTGAGAGCAATGACACATCCATGCACCCAAGAAGCAGATGTGCTCCCACAAAGGGAGACAGCAACATCCATCAGCTGTACTGGAGCACCGGTATTATGTGCTAGTAGCATGCAGAGACTGTAAATGCGGATGTTAAACTGGAGCACATGGTCATTATGGATTCATGAAGTTGGGCTGTTGCACAGTGGAATTTTGCTTCAAAATGTGCATTTCCACTTTGCCTTATTTTTTACCCCTCCCAAAAGGCCTGGGGAACTGCAATCAAAAGGTTTTGGGATCCAACACTGTGCCCAAAGCAACCATGTTAACAGAGGTCTGGAAATGGGTTCATATAGAAGAATAATTCATCCATCTGACCCAGGTCATGAACAAGAGAGCAAGTGCCTCCTAATAACTCCAGTAACTGAGTTAAGCTGCATGCAGTTGAAAGTCTTCCCAATGTTCATATCCCAAGATGTTACAATGGTGCTAAATTGACACTCCCACTGCCTGATCTTTGCCACAGAGCCAAATGTTCAGCCATTCTCAAAAAGGTGCACAAGAAAATGAGGAGGGGAAGGGATTAGGAAGAAATTTATATGAACACACAAGAGACACTTGAGGGATGCACTGCCCAGAAGGAAGGACATACTGGGTCTAACTGGAAGAGCCCACTAGTATTTTAGTAATTTAACCATAGCACCTGTGGTGTGAAAAATCAGGGGGAAGCAAGTAGACACCCAGTGCAGTGTTTCTTAACTTCAGAAACTTTTAAGATGTGTGGACTGCAACCTGTCTGGCTGGGGAATTCTGGGGATTGAAGTCCACACAAGTTCCTGAGGTTGAAAAACATTGGCCTAGTACAAGAACCTGCTCCCTTCCCACCAGCAGTCCTGACTCTGCAGCCAAGCATTTTTCTAAAGGTCCTTAAGGATCTTACGTTTCCTCCCCTTGCTTGATTTAATGTACCCTCTTCCTAAAGTGATCTGCTGAAGGCTGAATTCCTCCTTGGTTAGCCCAAGCTCTCCCTCCCCTCGCCCCCCCCCCCAGTCTCTCTGATTTCAGCATCTCCTTGATGGCAAAGTATGCTTTTTTTCTAACACTACAGCAGAACCCACAATTTTGCCCACAATCCATTTTGGGAGATTTGGGAGGGGAGAAACAGCAGCAGAAGAAGAAAATGACAGCGAGAGTTTTCTTGTGGTGGCATTTCAGAGTCACTGTCACGGGATCGTCCACTGCCTGCCTTCCTTCCTTCCTTCCTTCCTTCCTTCCTTCCTTCCTTCCTTCCTTCCCCTCTCCCGCCACCAGGCGACTCAATCAGCAATTGCTGAGCCTCATCCCTGGCTTCTCTAGGGCTCTTCCCCACAAACCCCCATGGAGGCTGGGAGAATGTTGGGAGGGAGACAAGGAAGAGCCCACGGGACCCTTGCCTGCCACCCACCCCCCAAAACCTCATCCTACCAGGTGTGCAATTGTAACTTGGCCCTTTCCACTGGCATTTCAACATCCCCTTCACCTACAGCGGGTACCTGGTTCACCTGGGCTGCTCCTTTCTCTCCTTGCACACCCATTGTTGTAAGGTGAAAGGGTCCCTTTTCTTTCTCAACACCTTTTTTCTCTCCTCTCTCCTCCCCCCCCACCCCCACCCCCCCAAAAAAACCCCGGACATCCCTTACCTTGCAGTGATGATCACGCCAAGGACACTCTTCCCCCACTGTGCAATGTCTCTGGTGACGGATCCTAAATCCTTGAAATCCGTGGGGGGGCCGGCTGGCTGTAGAGAAGGGGAAATATTCCATTCAGTAGTCCCACCCTGATCTTGGAAGATATGGGGTGGGGGGTGGGGTGGGGGGGCTGGAGGAGACAACTGCGATCGCGATCGCGGACGCGGGTGGGGAGGAGGGTGGGTGGGGGGAAGAAAGAGAGAGAAGCCTACGGCTACTTGTAGGCAAGAGACCAGAAGGGACTCTGGGTGGAGGCAGATCGGCTGCTTCTGCGATTCAAGGGACGGCGCTTCCTCCCGTCGGTTTCGGGCTGTAAAAACATAAACGGAATGCGCTCTTCTTCTCGCTTCATTGGGTAATGCAGGGAAGTGTGTTCGGGAAGAGCGCCCTGTGTGTGTGTGTGTGTGTGTGTGTGTGCGTGTAAGGAAGGAAAGGTGGGGGGGTGGGGAGAGAGAGTAGGAAATCTCCTGCTACTGCCTGCTGGAGATCCACTGGGTCACAAAGCCTGACGTGTTCCGGCTAACTTTGAAAGCGAGGAAGCAACGGAACCGCGTCGGGAGTTTGGAGAAATCCTCAGCGGCAGAGAAGAACGTGTCACGCGGATTGGGATGGGCAGGGCCTCTCTTGACCCAATTGCCGGAGGACTTCATCGTGTCCTCCTTAAATTTAAATCCTGCTTTTTCTCAAGGGGTTTTCCAGGTAGTTTCCATAACGACCTTATTTTTTTTTTTAAAAAAAAAAACCTTATCAGCACAACAACCTTGAGAGGTAGGTTGTTACCAAGAGAAGTTTGGGACTCTTGTGCCATCCTTTAACTGCTACCTCAGTTAGCAGTTGTAACTGCGTCCTCACTTAGTCTCACTGCTGGGTCGTGAGAAAGTTGATGGCAGGAATGGTGAGAAAGGATAAGGGCGTCACAGAAAGGATAGAATAGAATAGAATAGAATAGAACAGAATAGTTACTCCTGGGATTTCTGCTACACCAGGGAATTGAAAATTGTGCTGATTTTAGGGGTTTAAAAATTGCCTCTCTTTTTTAAAGGCAACTGGCTGCATAAGGAATGAAAGTGTGGTGGCATCTATGCAAATAATAAAACATGGCACGCTTACTTACCTGTAGTTGGCTAATTAAATCACAACTGATGTAGTGAATCTTAGAATCATGGAATTGGAAGGGAGACGGCCGTTACACCTTTCGGCTCTGTCCAAGAAAACCAATTAAACAATCTATGAGAGAGGACTGAAGAGCCTCTACTTAAAAATCCCCAGAGATGAAGATTTCAGCTGATATCATTTCAGTTGATAAAACACTTTGCTGTTGTGTAGATCTGACAATAAGGAAGTTTCCCTTTAGATTAAGTGAACTACAGATAACTGTAGCTTGTGCACATTATTTCTGGTCCTATTTATTTTCCTGTTTCCAACCACCTTTCCCAGGCATTTTATTTACTTGAATAGATCATCCTAAATTCCTTCTACCATGAACATGTCCCAGGATAATGTTGCAGGAGCCATAATCATATAATCATAAGTTTGTTTGTGATGGATATATAAGATAAGAGGTAAAAGTATAAACATAATTTGAATACATGAAAAGAGTAAGTAAAAAGGAATATTAGGACAGGGACGGTAGGCACGCTGGTGCGCTTATGCACGCCCCTTACAGACCTCCTAGGAATGGGGTGAGGTCAACAGTAGACAGTTTAAGGTTAAAGTTTTGGGGGTTTGGAGAAGAAACCACAGAGTCAGGTAGTGCATTCCAGCCATTGACCACTCTGTTACTGAAGTCATATTTTCTGCAATTGAGTTTGGAGCGGTTTACCTTGAGTTTGTATCTATTATTTGTTCGTGTATTGTTGTGGTTGAAGCTGAAGTAGTCATTGACAGGAAGGACATTGTGGCAGACTGGGACCAGAAGTTTTAGTCTTTTGAGCTTTGGGACTTGTGCTGAAGCCCATCCTCAGGGAACTTCTCTCTAGCAGAGTGTGGACTTTTGGCTATTCTGTGTGTGGTGGTAGACCTTGATTTACAACCATAACTGGGACCAGAATTTCCGTTGCTAAGCGAGACAGTTATGTGAGTTAAACCCGATTCTATGGCCTTTTATGCCATGGTTGTTAAGTGAGTCACTGCAGTTAAGTAAATCCAGATCCCTCCCCCCCTTGACTTTGCTTGTCAGAAGCCAGCTGGGAAGGTTGCAAAGGCTAGTCATGAGACTCTGGGATGCTGCAACCATAGTAAATTCATGCTGGTTGCCAAGCGCCCAAATTTTGATCATGTGCTAGTAGGGATGCTGTAATGATGGTAAGTACAAGGATCTGTTATAAGCCACTTTTTTCAGTGTCATAATGTTGAATGGTCGCTAAATGAATGTCAGTTGAGGATTACCTGTAGTTATAGTCTCATCAAAGTGCAATAGGAATAAGGAATGTGTGTATCTTTGATCAAGTACTTCTGATGCAACTTTTCTTAACCTTGGCAACTTTAAGATGTGTGGTCTTCAATTTGCTGGCTGGGGAATTCTGGAAGTTGAAGTCCACACATCTTCAACTTGTCAAGTTTGAAAAACATTGCACTAAAGCTAGCATGGATATCCAAAAATGCTGCCCCTGGTCCTGCGGGAAGATCTCTTCTGGCTTCCTAAAAATCTTCAATGATGAGGCAGAAGCAAGAAACGAAGTTCAAATCCAACCTGACCCTATTTCCACCTAGCAACTATTTTGCTTTGAGTCCCCACCCCGGCATCTTTCCCTTCAAATTATGACATCCAATAGGAAACTGCTCAGTGTTGCTTTGTAATCAGAAATGTAAGAAACTCTGCCCTCCTTAGGGATGAGAAACTTGTAATCTTCCAGTTATGGCAGAACTACAGTTTACATCATTGTTGGTGAAGAATGCTGGGAATTGCAGATCAGCTGAACTGGAGGATCATGATTTCCTAGTCCTTAAGATTTTTCATCCCTCAGTCCAAATTTGTCTTCTTTTTATGTATTTATCAGAACAGTAGCAAATGTTTGGAATAGCCTCAACTGATTAAACAATTGCAAACCATACCTTAAGTGGGCCTCAGTGCATCCATTTTTAATCAAAGACTGCACTATCAATTTCACATGCCGATTCTGAATTCAAACAATATTTTGTAAAATAAGGCATTTTTTTCTTCGTTGTTCATTTTTATCTCCCCAGATGTCCAAGAAATTTTAGATTGGTGTATTGGCACGTTACATTTAACCATTTTCTGGATCATCCAATACTTATGTATGGCCATAAATAATCAAATGGACTGGGATTACTTTATAAATCAAGCATGTATAAAAATAAACAAGGTTAACAAGAACCACAGTTAATGTGTTTAAATGTATTCTCTTTCATTAATCTGGGTAAATGCACGTGGTGTACATATATGTAGTCCAGTATTGGGCTTCAATTTAGTTTGCTACTGGTTTGCTCGTGCACGCATGCTTGCGCATACACAGAAGCATCCGGGTGGGTGGGCGGAGCCTCCTGCCGCTGCCGCTACTGGTTCGCCTGAACCGGGGCGAACCGGTAGCAACCCACCACTGATGTAGACCTTGTCTTATAACCACAATTGGGACCAGAATTTCCATTGCTAAACAAGACAATTGTTAAGTGATTTGCATCCATTTTATGATCCTTTTTGCCAGAGTTACTAAGCAAACCACTGCAGTGGTTAAATGAATCATACAGGGGTTAAATGTAGATTTCCCATTGACTTTGCTTGTCAGAAGCTGTCTGGGAAGGTCGCATACAGTGATCATATGACTCCAGAACACTGCAACTGCATAAATACACACCAGTTGCCAAGTGCCCAAATTTTGGATCACATAAGCGTGGAGATGCTGCAACCGTTGTTAAGTGCACAGATTGGTGTAAGTCATTTTTTTTCCAGTGCCATTGTGATGGTTAAATGAGTAGTTGTAAGGACTATCTATAGCCCTAGTAAGTTTTCTTGAACTGGCAAGGAATGTCTCCCTGTTATTATACGTACATTAATTATTTATTATGTAAATAATGAGGCTGGGGGGCCTCCCGGGAGGGGGGTGGGTTGTATGAGTTCAGGGATTAACACGCGAGGGACGGGATCTAGTCCATCTGAAGAGCACGGCGGAGGAGATGCAGAATCCGGGGCCAAGGAGAGGGTTAGAGCTTGTGCTGTTGATAGACATTACATCAGTACTGTAGGTGGGAGGGGCAGATATGGTGGGAGTAGGGGGCCACATCAAGTTACGGGAGTGCGCGCTCGCTGTCTTCAAGCGGTGGCACGCTCCGGCCCCCAATGCTCTTCTCGTTCCCCAGGTGGCACAGACCCTCAGGCCCTGGGCCTTCGGCTGATACTATACAATGCCAGGTCCGTGGTAAATAAAGCCCCCCTCATTTGTGATCTTGTTCAGGAGGGGGGAGCGGACCTGATGGGTTTTACGGAGACCTGGTTGGGCCAGGAGGGGGGAGTCCCTCTCGTAGAGATGTGCCCACCCAGTTTCTGGGCATTTCATCAGCCAAGGTCACAGGGAAGGGGCGGGGGGTGGCAGTTATCATTAAAGAGGGTCTTGGTCCGAGGGAGGCCACTGTTCCTCAGACGGCCGGATGTGAGTCCCTCCTTGTGAAGTGGGGTCATGGGGTGCAGATGGGCCTGCTGGTTTCGTACCTGGCTCCCTGCCACGTGGCAGCGGCCTTGCCTGAACTACTCAACGTTATAGCCGCGGTGGCGATTGATACCCCTAGACTTATGGTCATGGGGGACTTCAACCTGCCATCCGTCAGTGAGGCGTCTGAGGTGGCTCAGGAGTTCATGGCTTCCTTGACGGCCATGGACCTGACCCAATTAGTTCATGGCCCTACTCACACGGGGGGAAACACACTGGACCTGGTTTTTGTCTCTGGTCAGTGGCTGAGTGGTCTCGAGATAGGGGATATAGCGATTGAGCCCTTGTCATGGTCAGATCACTCCCTCCTTCGCTTTGACCTTCGAACCGCCACACCCCGCCGCAGGGAGGCGGAACCGATGAGGTGGTTCTGCCCCAGGCGCCTGATGGACCCGGATAGGTTCCAGATGGAGCTTGGGCCATTTCCTGAGGCTCTGGCACACGGCTCGACTGAAGACCTAGTGGCTGCCTGGGATAGGGCAGCCACTGGAGTTTGGACCGGGTCGTGCCTTTGCGGCCTCTGACCCGGCGTCGATCTCACCTGGCTCCCTGGTTCACCGAGGAGCTGAGGGAGATGAAACACCGGAAAAGACGCTTGGAGAGCAGTTGGAGGACCAGCCGTTCTGAATCTGACCGAACACTGGTAAGGTCTCATATTAAGACCTACCTGATGGCAATAAAAGCGGCAAAGTGTAACTATTTTTCCGCTCTTATTGCATCATCAGATAATCGCCCGGCCGCCCTGTTTAGGGTGACCCGCTCCCTGCTCCACCAGGAAGCGCGGGAGGACCCCTTGGAGGGTAGAGCCGAGGACTTTGTACAATATCTGTATGACAAAATTGCTCAGATTCGGGAAAATTTGGACTCTGACTGGGTAGATTCGGGAGGGAGGATGGAGGCAAGTCTTGAGAATATTACCTGGGAAGAGTTTGATTCTGTGACTCCGGAAAACGTGGACAAGATACTGGGCAGACTGAGCGCGGCCACATGTTTATTGGACCCGTGTCCCTCCTGGCTGGTGCTGGCCTCTCGGGAGGTTACACGAGGTTGGCTCCAGGGGATTATAAATGCTTCCTTGAGAGAGGGTGTCTTCCCTGCCGCCTTGAAGGAGGCGGCGGTGAGGCCTCTCCTCAAGAAGCCTTCCCTGGACCCGGCAGTGTTGCCTAATTACCGCCCAGTCTCCAACCTTCGCTTCGTTGCGAAGGTTGTTAAGAGTGTGGTAGCGCGACAGCTTCCTCAGTACTTGGATGAATCGGCTTATCTAGATCCATTCCAGTTGGGCTTCAGGCCTGGATACAGAACGGAAACGGCATTGGTCGCATTGGTAGATGATCTCTGGAGGACCCGGGACAGGGGTTGCTCCTCTGTAGGGCCCAGGACAGGGGTTGCTCCTCTGTCCTGGTCCTATTAGACCTCTCAGCAGCTTTTGATACCATCGACCATGGTATCATGCTGCATCGGTTGGAAGAGTTAGGGGTGGGGGGCACCGTGTTGTGGTGGTTCTCCTCCTTTCTCTCTGATCGGTCGCAGTCTGTGTTGACAGGGGGGCAGAGGTCGACCCCGAGGCCCCTTGTATGTGGGGTGCCACAGGGGTCGGTTCTCTCACCCCTTCTGTTCAACATTTATGTGAAGCCGCTGGGTGAGATCATCCGTGGTTTTGGGGTGAAGTATCATCAGTATGCTGATGATACTCAGCTATACATCTCCACCCCGGACCACCCCAATGATGCCCTTAAAGTGATGTCCCAGTGCCTGGAGGCTGTACGGATCTGGATGGGGAGGAACAGACTCAGGCTCAATCCATCCAAGACTGAGTGGCTGTGGTTCCCGACGTCCTGATATAGTCAATTGGTGCCATCACTGACTCTTGGGGATGAGTCATTGCCCCCCTCGGAGAAGGTTCGCAACTTAGGCGTCCTCTTGGATTCACGGCTGTCTTTAGAAGAACACTTGACGGCTGTGGCTGGGAGGTCTTTTTATCAGGTTCGCCTGATTCGCCAGTTGCGTCCCTTTCTGGATCGGGACTCGTTAAATACAGTCACTCATGCCCTCGTCACTTCACGCCTGGACTACTGTAATGCTCTCTACATGGGGCTCCCCTTGAGGAGCACCCGGAGGCTCCAGCTGGTCCAGAATGCGGCTGCGCGGGTAGTTATGGGAGCAGCATGGCGCTCCCATGTGGCTCCCCTCCTGCGCGAGCTGCACTGGCTCCCTGTGGTCTTCCGGGTGCGCTTCAAGGTCTTAGTTACCACCTTTAGAGCGCTCCATGGCTTAGGACCGGGGTACTTACGAGACCGCCTTCTGCCACCAATAGCCTCTCACCGCCCAGTACGCTCCCATAGAGAGGGGCTTCTCAGGGTGCCATCAGTCAAACAGTGTCGACTGACGGCCCCCAGGGGGAGAGCCTTTTGTGTGAGGGCACCCACCATCTGGAACGAGCTCCCCCCAGAGATACAGAAGATTCCGGATCTGCGCACTTTCCACCGTGCCCTCAAAACATTCCTGTTTCAGCAGGCCGGCCTGGTCTAACTTTCCCTTTATATTGCTTTTGATTTTATTTTAAACTGGGATGTCTTGAATTATCTAGGACCAGAGTGTTTAGTATATTTTAATTGGTTTTTTATTAACGTTTGTATTACATGTATTTTTATCGTTCGCTGTTCACCGCCCTGAGTCCCTCAGGAATAGGGCGGTATATAAATTTAATAAATAAAATAAATAATAAATAATAAATAATCACACAATATACTGTAAACAAACAATAGATTGTAGCATTCATGGCCCTGGAACCTACATGTGTGTCTGAGCAGTTTTTTATTTAATTCAATTCTACTTTGTCTATTGAAGAGCACCCCAATACATCATTCTGAAGCCCATGAGGTTGGAAATTGACAATAATTGTCTCTGGCTTTTGTGATTCCTGCAGACTTTGTTCCTTTCCCAAAACCAATATGTCTCTGCTGACCTCCAGGATTTGTTTCCAACACCATAAACTTACTGCAAGTTGCTGCCTTCATTTCAAGAGCTGCCCATGCTTTCTTCCATGTTAGCATCACTGTTATCTCTTGGGATGGCCAAAGATTATCCAAAGAGATATCGCTTCTCAGTGTCGTCCAAAGTATGACCCTCAAGAGACAGTTTCAGACAAATTTTCATCTAAGGGAGAGCACTTGGATCTCAGCACTTTTTGCAGATGCATGCCTATCCACCCAAACTGCACCATTAAAATTCGACATAAAAATGCCAGAAATTGGTGCTTTGTGCTGGTCCTCCCCCAAATGCTCTGATATTCTTAAAAAGGCATTTAAGTCAAGCTCAACACCTGTGACATGAGAGCATGCAGTTTTCCAGGCCACAATATGGACGTTTTGTTATTTTTGCTTGTATGCTGCCCTTCTCGCCTAGGTATCTTGCTTGCCATTGCTTTCTCTCAGGATATTTTAGTCTCCAGCCACATACTTATTCGTCCTGAGCCTCCTTAGCTGAATCCTAAGTCAGCCAAGTGCAACTGCACCAACGAGAAAAACTCTTTAGCATTCCCCTCTCTCACCATGAACGTCTTTATAATATGCCACTGTATATATAATAGTACTGCATATACTGTAGAACCACTGTATATAACAGTAGGAGGATTATAACAAATAAAGAATGCAGAGAAGAGCAACCAGGATGATTAGGAGACTGGAAACTAAAACATGAAGAATGGTTACAGGAACTGGGCATGGTGAAGAGAAGGACCAGAGGAGACAGGATAGCAGTGTTCCAATATTTGAGGGACTGCCACAGAGAGGAAGGGCTCAAGCTATTTTCCAAAGCACTGAAGGCCAGACAAGGAATAATGGGTGGAAACTGATCAGAGAGATTCAACCTAGAAATTAGGAGAAATTTTCTGACAGAACAATCAACCAATGCAAAAGCTTACCTTCAGAAGTTGTGGGAGCTTCATTACTGGAGGCTTTTAAGAAGAGATTGGACTGCCATTTGTCAGAAATGGTGTAGGGTCTCCTACTTGGGTGGGTGGTTGGACTAGATGACCTACAAGGTCCCTTCCAACTCTGTTAATCTGTAATCTGTAAAATCCACAGAGTTCTCAAAAATGGAAAAATAGTGTATGTGTGTGATTGAAAATTCCTACCTATCATGGCAGAATAGTCAAAAAGACAAGATCTTGATGGAAGGACCCTTTGATTCTCATGATGGATGAATGATTGCAAAAATTGATGGAGTTAGCAGAGATAGTTAAATTGACTGCTTTGATTACAGAAAAAGAAACACTTTTCTTTCTCCTTGGAATTTACTTCTGGACTTTGTGCTTGAGGTGGAAAAAAAATGAAATGTTTGGGTTTTGCCAATTAGATAAATTGTTATAGAAATGTTTAGGTTGTATTACTAGGTAAAAATAAAAGTTGAGGTTTGATACTATTATCTTTTTCTACTGCACTAAATGGAAGTCAATGCCTTTTTTTTCTTCCTTCCTTTTGCTGTACACTTTTCCCTTCCCTTTCCCCTCCTTTAGTTTCCCACTATTTTCCTTTGTATTTTATATTATAAACTAATCAAAAACAAATTATAAAAAAGACAAGATATTGAATAAAATGTCAATCATTTGTCTAGAAACATGATGTTTTTAAAAACAAACAAACAGGGGAGCTGTGTTGTTTTAGAAAAAAGCAAGTCATTTGTAGACGATCATACTGTATATATGCCTTTATGTGGATGCCTCTGTGAGTGGGAGAGAGAGAGAGATTCCTTCCCGCCCCATACAGTTTTCCCTCTGGAACCATAAAGGGGAAAATGTCTACTTTTTCAACAACCTTCAGTGACTGCATAGATACAGCTGCTGATTTGAAGTCAACGGCACAAGACGGTAAGCCAGAAGGCTGCGATCACAAGATGATCTGAGACAAGGAAGGGAGAAATGTCAGGTTCTTGAATGAAAGCCTTTAGGGGAGCCAGATAAGGGGGGGGGAGTCACAAAGCGACTGTTGGAAGCCAGGCACTTCAACTGTATTGCACAAAGCTGGAAAGCAGAGACAGTGCCACAGGGGAATCCTTTGTAGCAACAGCTGCTGCCTGCATTTTTCTTTCTTCTGGCAAGATCTTCCACCTACCAGGGCAGGAGGTGACAGAAGCCTGGGGCATCCGACAGGCCATTTCCAAAACATGTTGTGTCACATAAAATCAGTCGTGATTACTTCGTGTCAATAGGACCTAGTCACAGAGACAGCACCCTGTCTGGCCTTGACTTTCTTTAAATGGTTTGTTGGTTGTTGAACAACCCAAAAATCAAAACAAAAACTAAAAATACAGAATTAGAAACAAGAAAATGAACTGAAAACAAGGCCAGCAACATTGGGAATGAATTTATGCACACATATGTAATCTTCAGCAAAAAGTTTTAAATCTTCAGTGTCTATATAGCTTTACCACAAATGTTTATACAGAAAAAAGCTAAACTATTAGGAAAGATTTGGTTAATATAGCCAAGAAATGGTGGATCTGAATAAATGTCTGTTTAATTTTAGGTTTCAAAGACATAATCCAGAGGTTCCAGAATATAGGGATTTATCACGATGACTTTTGTCGTGGGCACGATTTAAGTGTGTTAAGCCTATCCAAAGCACTTTTTGTTCAAGTTTGGCAGGAAATTGTATTGGGTAATGAGTTAGAATAACAGAGTTGGAAGGGACCTTGGAGGTCTTCTAGTCCAACCCCCTGCTTAGGCAGGAAACCCTACACCACTTCAGACAAATAGTTATCCAACATCTTCTTAAAAACTTCCAGTGTTGGAGCATTCACAACTTCTGGAGGCAAGTTGTTCCACTGATTAATTGTTCTGTCAAGAAATTTCTCCTTAATTCTAGGTTGCTTCCCTCCTTGATTAGTTTGCACCCATTGCTTCTTGTCCTGCCTTCAGGTGGTTTGGAGAATAGCTTGACTCCTTCTTCTTTGTGGTAGCCTCTGAGATATTGGGAACACTGCTATCATGTCTCCCCATATCCTTCTTTTCATTAAACTAGACATACCCAGTTCCTGCAACTGTTCTTCATATGTTTTAGCCTCCAGTCCCCTAATCATCTTTGTCGTTCTTCTCTGCACTCTTTCTAGAGTCTCAACATCTTTTTTACATTGTGGCGACCAAAACGGAATGCAGTATTCCAAGTGTGGCCTTACCACACTTTAAGAGCTGACCAACTGCTACGATGATGTAATACTGAGAATGAGCCAGCAAAATTTCTGTTGTTAAGTGAGACATTTGTTAAATGAGGTATGCCCCATTTTACGACTTTTCTTGCCATAGTTGTTAAGTGAATAACTGCAGTATACAAGTTAATAAGACGGTTGTTAAGAGAATCTGGCCTCCCCACTGACTTTGTCAGGAGGTCGCAAAAGGGATCACATGACCTTGGGAAAACAGCAACCAGTTGCCAAGCATCTGAATTTTGATTACGTGATCATGGGATGCTGCAAAGGTCATAAGTGTGAAAAATGCTCATAAGTCACTTTTTTCATTGCCATTAATTTTGAACGGTTACTGCCGTTCGAGGCAGTAATCGAGGACTACCTGTATCAAGGAGCTCCAATTTAATTGGAATTTAAATTCCAGCAAAAAATAAATAAAAATGTTGCTGTTTGTAATTGGCTGATTTGACTCATTCTTAATTCCAATTCCGGTTGTCTCTAGATATGATGGCATTTCCCCTGAAAGAACAAATTCCAGGTTTTGGAGGAGATGAGTTGGAGCTCCTCCTGGTGCAATCATCACTCAAACAGGTCAAAACCGTGGTCGGACATGCTGAATTTTGGCTAGCATGCCAGTTGTGGAACTTTGGGAAATCAGTATGCCCTTTCAACACGCGAGTCCCGCCCTTGCCATCTCATGGTTAGACGACTGCAGTGGGCTTTTCGTAGGGCTGCCCTTGGAGATGATTTGGAAGCTGTAGTTGGTTCAAAATGCAAAGGCCCAACTGCTGGCAGAAAGAATCGGGTTAGTAGCACGATACCTGTGCTGTGAGGTTACTTCATGATTACCTATAGATTTCTGAGTCCAATTCAAGGGTGGTTCAACCTTTAAAAATCCTACATGGTTCAGCATCCATGAATTGTTTAGCTGTCTCTCCCAACAAGAATAAACCTTGATTTGTCTTTGGTATGTGTCTCTGGTATCACCCCTCAGCATTTCTGGTTATTGTGTTCTACAATTGCCTTCCCTAATCTGATGCTTATCAGCTATGTTGGGCTCAGCTCCCAGAATTCCCAGTTGGCTTTCAAACACAAAGCAGTTTTGCTCGCTCTGAACTACCCTTTTGGATGCAGGAAACTCATTCATATTTCAGCAGGGGTGTCAAACTTGATTTCATTGACGGCTGCATCAGGATTGTGTTTGACCTCGGGGGCCCAGGGTGGACGTGGCCAACTTGACATCACTCGTGTTGGGGGCACCTGTGGTGGCCTGAGCGCTCTGCCAGAGAAAATGGGCTCCCAATCTTTGTTTTCAGTTGGGATGGCCTCCTGCAACCCTCTTCCAGCAAAAACTGAGATTGGGAAGGCTGCTGACAGAGGCACCATGGGTTGATCCTTCGCTGTCTCCAGGCTAGTGGTGGGTTGCCCCTGGTTCAGACTGGTTCGCAAGAACCGGTAGTAAAACCAGCGGGAGGCTCTGCCCACTGACCTGGACGTCATCATAGGTGATCTGCGCATGTGCGGGCATGATGCAAACTGGTAGTAAAGATAAATAGAACCCACCCCTGCTCCAGGCCAGCCCCGTGGGCCAGATCTAAGCATCCTGCAGGCCGAATCTGGCCCGTGGGCCTTGAGTTTGACACCCCTGCATTACAGGCTTAAGACATTTTGGTTATTCCATGTCTGCAAGGGAGAAAACAAACAAACAAACAGAAATCTCATTCATCAAACTACAATACCAGGATTTATTGGGAGTAGCCATGACCAGTAGGTACAAAACCAATCGTATATTTGTTGTGTGGAGATACTTAAGATTTTGTAGAGAACATACACCATCTATTTGTAATAGACTGTACCCAATTTATCCTATTTGTCCTACCTTTATACAGTGTATTTAATAAATTGGCTACATCATCACCTGCCTCCCTTAGACCTTACATAATTAGTTAACTAGGGCAGCACGTTAATCACACATGTAATTTTCCCAATGTTCTGTCTCCTGAGATCCAATATTTTGCATAAAATGTTTCTATTGCAGTAATCATATATTAAAGAACTATGCAATATTTTCTCAAGTTACAGTACTACAAACATCGTAACATCTTAACATCTAAACTCACTGTAACATCTATTTCTGCATAACCAAAGCAAGCCAACATAACAAAGCAAAGCCACCAGAAAGCAGAATCCCTACACCATTCTAATGACAAAAATCAAGTACTGAACTTTACTTTGCCTCACCCCCTGCCCCTGTCACCAGCCAGTTTGGGGGGAATGAGCATCCCATTGAAACTTTACAGTACAGATATATACTGTATGATGAGCACAACATTGGATCACACGTTGAAGAGATAAGCTGTAGAAAGAAGGCCTCTGTGTTAGATGGAACATCCATGGTGCCAGTAAAATATTATATCCCTTCGTTAACCATGGGTTATTATAGATGGAGAGCAAGCACACCACATAGGTAAGACACATGAACGGGAAAGCTGATCAGAAAAAAAAAGTATTACTGATTTAAACTTTCCCCTAAAGAAGTACTGCATTGCTCAAGGATTTGTTCAGAAGAGAGGTCATTGCCTTTGAATGGGTTTAAACTTCAGTATTTAACTTTTATAGTCTTTGGTTTTCATCTCACTCTTTATTGTTTTGTGTTATATGCAAACCTGTCTCCAGGAGGGTTTCTCAGGTTCCTACCCTGAAGGATGGATTGGAAATAAACAAAATAAGAATCTGATCTCTCCCAGTAACTAAGAAGCTCCAGCTGTACTGGAAGACTTAACAGCAGTTTGGCTTGTATTACAGCCTAAAAGTAGGAATCCCACTAAATGTCTTGCCTCCCACTTCCTTAGTTCTTTCCCGTTGCCGTTCCTGACAGAACACGGCCAATTGTGTAAATTACATTTATTGCTGATACAAAGCAAAGCTCAGATCCATCATCCAATTCCCCCCTCCTCCCAGGGGTCGAATGGTTCTGAATAGATGGGGGGGGGAATCGTCTTCTACTCCCCTCTGGACACATCTCATGGCATCCTGTCAATAGAATAACAGCACCAGGTCCACCAGGAAAAAAAAAAATATGGATGCAGTAGCAGTTTCAAACAGGTCTGGGCCTTGCCTGCTACTTTTATTTCATTTTGGTCTTTGGCCACCAGCTCTATTGATGTTGGGCATGTGGCTTCACCTCACTGATCTGGAGGTGGAAGAGCTCCAAAGAATTTATTCTTGTAAAACAGCTTCCACTTGTCTCATTGCAAGAGACACATCTTGAAAATGCTATGGTTCTAAGTTTCTAGGTCATCCTTTTTACTATCTAAATGTTGACAAAAAGATAACTACTGTATGTGCCTTCCTCCATCCCACCCTGCCGATGGGAATTGGCATTGAGCTCTGGCAGGAAGTCCTTTAAAACTAGGAGAAGCAGGAGTCTTCTATGACTTCACTTAGTCTTAGTACATCCAGAAGTAATTGGTAAGTCAGAGTAAATGGAGCTCTGCATGGAAGAGTCAGAGGATCTCTGCCTGGAACAACTTCCTTGAGGGCCAGGCACAAATCTTCATGACTTGGGATCCTGCAAGCTTCAGAGTGTCACTGGCCTCTTTGCTATGAAACCAACAATCTTGAGCTAGCACTGCAACTTCGAATCCCTGAGTTACACAATGCCATCATGCCTTCTGGATCGTCTAATAGCAATAGCCCTTAAGACTTATATACTGCTTCACAGTGCTTTACAGCCCTCTCTAAGCAGTTTACAGAGTCAGCCTATTGCCCCCAACAATCTGGGTCCTCATTTTACCCACCTCGGAGGAAGGATGGAAGGCTGAGTCAACCTTGAGCCGCTCAGAATCGAACTCCTGGAGTGAGCAGTGAGTTAGCCCTGCAGTACTACATTCCAACCGCTGTGCCATCACGGCTCTTGTGCAGCATATGGCAGTTGTACAATGACAACACAAACATATCTGTGGTTATTTTATTACAGGAATCAGACTAAGCCGAAAGCAGGATGCTCAAGAACTCCCAATTATTAAGAGGCAGATGACAAAGTGGTTATTGAGGTTCTACTGATCTGTCAGCTAGGGGTATTGAATTTGGTTTGCCTCTGCAGGTCACTGAAATCACAGCCTTTAGACTTTCCAAAGGAGATTCAAGATGCAGGCAAAGAGCCAATGAAGACACTTACCCAGTGGGACTTCTTGATTAAGCCATGAACCCCAAGATGTTCATGAAGGAACTAAGACTTTGGAAATGCAGTTTGAGATACCTGACTGAAAAGAGCCAAGGTCTCGTGTGGTTATGAAGCAAGCATGATGGAATTGCAAGTAGTCCTTGATATACAACTGTAATTAAGCCCAGTAAGTCATTACACCGTAAGTCGAGGCAATGGCACTTATGTGACTGGAAGTTATTTTCTGGCCTTTTTTTACAGTAGCCATTAAGTAAATGTGGTTGTTAATTTGAATGGGACTTTTGCTAGAAACTGGCAAAAAGCATCATGAATCATGGTCATTAAGCAAGGACTCCCTATAGGATCATAAGGACTTGCCCAGTGAAATATATATTTCTGATTTTGACAGGCATAATTTGACCAGAATTTAAGAGTAAATTCTACTGAGTTGCCTATTATGTTCACAGAGGAGTGATTCTTTAAATTCCAAATAAGAAAAGGACCAAAAGGTGCTTTTTCAACAGGCAACTGGACTTTCTGGTTTTTCTTTGAAGATGTTTTACTTCTCATCCAAGAAGCTTCTTCAGCTCTGACTGGATGGTGGGGAATGGAAGATTTATACTCATTGCAGATGGCTGGTCATTGTACATTGGGGAAACAAAACAACCACTTCATAAAAACATGGCACAACATAGGAGAATAAACCCATCAGGACAAGATTCAGCAGTCCACCTGCATTTAAAAGACAAAGGCCACTCTTTTGAAGACAGCAAAGTCCACATTTTGGACAGAGAGGACCGCTGGTTTGAAAGAGGGGTCAAAGAGGCCATCTGTGTCAAAACAGCCCTCTCTCAACAGAGGGGGAGGGATAAGGCATCATCTCTTTCCAGTCTACAGTCCTTTCAACAGTTCCAAGAAGGCTCCACATCCATTTGCACTACACAGGTGACTCTGACAACACAGATAAACCTCCAGGTGGCCTCAAAGACTCTCTAAAAGAATGCAAATGACTAGCTGGCTGCAAGGAATATAAATCCTTCCATTCCCCATCATCCAGTCAGAGCTGAAGAAGTTTCTTGGATGAGAAGTGAAATGTCTTCAAAGAAAAACAAGAAAGTCCAGTTGCCTCTTGAAAAAGCATCTTTGGGACAACCATGACCTGGATGATTTAGATTCTCCATCGACAAATAAGAAGAAGCTTTTCCACCAAACTCACAATGTTATCTTGGCCTAGTTCTATATACAAGTTTCAAAGGCAATGCAGCAGCCCACTGGAAAGTTTATGCATGCTCCTTGTGCGGGGGTAGGTGGGTGGAGGAAACCGAAGTCTCCCGGGAATAGCCTGCAGCATTGCAATGCAGGATTTGCTCAGAGGATCTCCTAGACACCACATCTCCCAGATTGGGTGGGAAATAAAACAGCTACCAGAAAGAGGACAATGGAGATGGGGGCATAGGAGAAAAAAGGCAGACAAGCCAGGAGGCAGCTGACATGAAGGGAAGACCATCTTATCTTTCCTTAGACAGAACATGTTAGGGGGCTAACGGTGAGACCTGAATTCCACATAAAGAACGTGTTTCACAAACTTTAAGTTTGAAGGGCATAGATCCTTGCTAAAGGTTATACTGTGGTGAAATGAAGATGGTTGGAGTGGAGAGCCCATTTCAGCCACATTGGGGTATGGCTTGAATCTGGCACATTTATGTGGTGGCAGAAAAATATCACTGTTTTAAGTTTCCAGAGAGATTCCATTACAGAGATGGCAAAGAAGGGCACTGTAGGAGTTTGCCCAGTGAGATTGACACCCAGGCCAAGAGGAAACTGTAACTGGATTAAACTGCCAGGATAACCAAACTGCCTTTTCTGCTGCCTTTTTTCTTTTCCCAGTCTTGCTACCTACTATTCTTCTTTACTTCTAAAGCCACTGTCTTGGCTGCCATGTTTTCTTTTCAAAGAGACCACATATGCACAAAGCTATCAGAACCTGCTGTTTAATTGGCAGCACAGGAAAAGAGAATATGGAGCTGTGGTGCTGACTGATGCATGCAGGGGCAGCAATGCCTCTCAATTTTCATCCCTGGGAGCTCGAAGAGCAATAGATTGTCTCTTCAGCTACAAACCCTCAGGTGTCCACAGTATTAGGTTTAGTGAATGGGGGATTTTCAGTCTATAAGGGAGGGCAGGCAAGGAGAGGCCTTAAATAATAATAATAAACTACAATTCGTACCAGGTAATCGAATTTCCCAAGGTTAAATCAATAAGCCAGCATTGGTTTCCTCGCAAAAGTTGTACAACTAGTCTTGTTTCAATGCCCCTCCTTTATTCCTGCTTATTGTAGACAGCTGGTTCATTACAAAAATTAATCAGCAGTACGCAAATACAAAAGAATAATAAAGTGCAGTGTGTGTGTTTTCTCTCAGATGCCTCTGGCTAGGCAGAGTGTATGTGTGTGTGTGTGTGCATGTGCATTTATTAAAACGAAGAAGCATATTACAAAATATTAACCAGAGGCCGACAGTGGTTTAAAAAATGCAAAGCATTGGCACGAGATGAAGAAGCCACAGGAACAAACGAGACAGACATGGCACACAGGACTGCAAAAACAGCTGATGCGGAGTGGTTACAAAATTCTCACAGATGCTAAAAGTATCAAATGCAACATCCCCTACTGTTACCGGCACGTGGACACTACTTGCTACCTTGGTTTAGCCTCAGCATCTGGAGCTGAGATCTCGGACACAACACAGAGCTGCTTTTCCCAGCTCGAGGGAAGGAATGTTCTTGGCCTACACCAACACACGGGCGATGGCAGTAGATGTGGAGTTCGCCCCTGCTCCGTTTCCCATGTGGTGAGGTGCTGGCAGTGGTGGTGGTTTGACAGATCAGTTTTTCAAAATGGCATCGTAGACTTGGTAGACGTACTGGGAGACTTCAGGGGCTCGGCACTTCAGAGACAGCTGTTGGAGAAAAGAGGGAAGGGGAATTATTTCAGGAGCCCCTGAGCAATACACCAATGGTAGACTGTTGTGGGGCAGAGCTAAAAACTTCATGAAGATAGCAAAAGTCCCTTCAATTCAACATCATGTCTGGCATTACTAACCAGAATTTAGTTTTTCTTTGTGTAAAAAAAAAACAAAACTGGCCAGGAAAGCTTGCCCAACATGCTAAACCTCTGTGTGCTGCGTGGTTGATGTACTCTAATCAGACCATCACATTCAACAATAAAATGGCATATTTATCTGATTGCAGCATGTTCTGCCAGCACAACTGCCCTTCATTAACCTGGCTTGAGGGTTGAGGGTGAAACCAGCCAATTTTCCTCTTATGTATAAGGGTTCAATCATTTCATGGAATAAATGAGAGGAAAGGGACTTGGTGCCTACCAGATGGAGTGAATTCCAAGCCTAATCAATTATTGCCAACCTGACCATGATAACAAAGATGAGTGTTGGAGATGTGCTCACTGGACAGGCCCAAAATTTGTCAGTCAGTGGATTCATTAAAGATGATTTTCTTTAATCAGGCAACAGCTTTAGTATTTTCATCTGTCCTCCAAATTTTCCAAAGTGATCATTTGAAATGCGGTTATGATATTTAACTGAACTTCTTGAAAACCTGGAGTACAGGTAGTCCTCAACTTACGGCAGTTTGTTTAGCGACCGTTCAAAGTTAACCATGGCATTGAAAAAAAGTGACTGGTGACCATGTTTCAGACTTATGACCATTGCAGCCTCCCCATGGTTAGGTGATCAGGATTCAGATGCTGGGCAACTGGCTTGTGCTTATGACAGCTTCAGTGTCCCAGGGCCATGTGATCATCTTCTGCGACCGTCTGATGAGCAACATCAATGGGGAAGCCAGATTCACTTAAGATCCGTGTTACTAACCTAACAACTGCAGTGATTCACTTAAAAGAACTGTGACAAGAAAGATTGTAAAATGGGACAAAACTCACGTAACAAATTTCATTTTCATTTTATTAAATTTGTATACCACCCTACTCCCGAAGGACTCAGGGCGGTGAACAGCCATAAAATAAAACATATAGATACAAAATTTAAAATAGAGATAAAACTAATTAAATAAATTTGGCTGAAACATTTTAAAACCCCAATAAATTTAAAACCAAATTTAAAATTTAAAATTCCATTTTAAAAGAGGAAAAGTTTAGGTCAGGCCAGCTTGATGGAATAAGAACATCTTAAGCGCGCGACGGAAGGTACGCAGATCCGGAATTCTCCGTATCTCCGGGGGGAGCTCGTTCCAGATCGTAGGTGCCCCCACAGAGAAGGCTCTCCCCCTGGGGGCCGCCAGTCGACATTGTTTGGCCGACGGCACCCGGAGGAGCCCCTCTCTATGGGAGCGCACTGGTCGGTGGGAGGCTATTGATGGCAGCAGGCGGTCCCGTAAATAGCCAGGTCCTAAGCCATGGAGCGCTCTGAAGGTGATAACCAGAACCTTGAAGCGCACTCGGAAGACCACCGGGAGCCAGTGCAGCTCGCGCAGGAGAGGTGTTACATGGGAGCGCCACGTCGCTCCCATCACCACCCGCGCGGCCGCACTCTGCGCCAGTTGGAGCCTTCGAGTGCTCCTCAAGGGGAGCCCCATGTAGAGAGCATTACAATAGTCCAGACGGGAGGTGACGAGGGCATGAGTGACCGTGCGTAACGAGTCCCGATCCAGAAAGGGACGCAACTGGCGAATCAGGCGGACCTGATGAAAAATCCTCCCGGTCACGGCCGTCAAGTGCTCTTCTAAAGACAGCCGTGAATCCAGGAGGACACCCAAGTTGCGAACCCTCTCTGTGGGGGCCAGTGCTTCGCCCCCAATAGTCAGCGATGGCACCAGCTGACTATATCGGGACGTCGGAAACCACAGCCACTCAGTCTTGGATGGGTTGAGCCTGAGCCTGTTTCTCCCCATCCAGATCCGTACGGCCTCCAGGCACCGGGACATCACTTCAAGGGCATCGTTGGGGTGGTCTGGGGTGGAGATGTACAGCTGGGTGTCGTCAGCGTACTGATGGTACTCCACCCTGAAACCACGGATGATCTCGCCCAGCGGCTTCACATAAATGTTGAACAGAAGTTGAACGTAACAAATGCTTCACTTAGCAACCAACATTTTGTGCTCAACTGTGATCATAAATTGAGGACTACCTGTACTTCCTTTTAAGTTGTGAGCACCAGCTCAGTCATAGTTTCCCCAAGGAAATAGCAAGTTAAGACAGAAAGAAGAAAGGTGAGATTGAAACAAGAGCCTAGAGGTTCAGGGCATTGTTGCCTCAGCAACAGGACCTTACCGTATAGTTGGGATTGCCAGGCTGAATGCGTAGTTCGGCCAGTATCCAGATGCCATTGGTAAGCTTCAGTGACTGGTACAGCATGTCCTGGCCTTCCACATTTCTCTTGGCAATGGTATATATGTTGTTGTTCTGGAGCTTACTGGAAACAGTATCTAACAGAAGAAAGCAAGCCCCGTTAGATTTTGGAAACCTTCCAAGCATATCACCTGTCTTGAGTTCATACCAAGCATATCACCTGTTTTGAGATCATACCAAGCATATCACCTGTCTTGAGATCATACCAAGAGACAATCTAGAAAATTGTAACAGTACAAATTGCTATCACTGGAACATGCTTCCTTGCTTGCTGTGCCAGCGTTCTCTTCGTGCCAACTATTCGGACCCACAATTCAACATTGGGGATAAGAATCCACTTGACAATCTACTTCCATTCTGTTTCTGACCCTTTGTCTCCCTCTGCCTGATAGATGAGCTGAACATGCAGTACCATGCAAGATGGCAGGGCTCTGGGGCTGGAACAATCTCCTAAGAAGAGACCCATTCGGGTTACAAAAGGCCCAGTTCTAAAGAGACTATCCCAGATTTGGGGCAAAAGATGAGCGGCCATTTTAATACTCATTCCTTCTCTCTTTGTACGTGTGTTCATGGATAATTTAGCAATTGCATATTTATTAGCTGTTAGGGGCCAACAGCAGAAGAGAAGGTTGCCAGTGCCTGCTCTTTCAAAGCCTCTGTGGGAATCAGAGTATTGAGTAGGTGGGTCTCTGGTTTGCCTTCCTACCTTCTAAATTGTTCTGCTTTTGACCGGGTAACTAAGAAAAGGTGGGGGAGAGAGAGACATAAGTCCCTACTTATGAGGAGCTTAAGAGTCAAGATCTTCAGGAGTTAACGCTTGTCATCCTCACTTTCCAGGGCTTCCTTTCCATTCATATTTCTTCCTTAATTGCCAGAAGATTCCATACTGCGCAGTATCCTCCCCAAATGCTGTATCATTAATGTAGAGCAAAGCTGGGAAATGCAGCAAATATATCCATAAGCCAACAGATGCCTTTGAACGAACGCTTTCATTTTCTGTGTTCTCCTAATGTAAAAAATTCAGAAGAAGTCTTCAAGTGGATCAGGTTAGTGCTGGATCCACTTGAGATCCTAGAATGGTTGACTTAAGGGGTTGTGCTGAAGGGGTCATTACTCGCCCCCTCCCCCCCTCAGACATATGGAAACATAAACATTCGATCTCTCTTTAACTGCATTCACAATTCAATGGGCTTGCTTTGCCTTTTTCTTGGTTGCTGTGGAAACTGAGACACCCAGGCAACTCATCTTTTCCAGGGATTGTGTCCTCTCTACCCCAATTTTTTTCTCTGAGAAATTCACCGTACAGAACAATCATCCCCTTTCCATGTAGCATTAACAGCTGCTCGCCACTATGGATGTTTGAAAGCATGACTTCCCCTTGAGAATCCTGGGACAAAAACAGCCTATTTTATTCTATAAGTTTTTGGGGTGTGTTCATGTATCTTAAGCCACTCTGGATTCTTAGCAATTGCCTGACGAGTCCCTGCTGAGCCTATCTGGTGGAGCAGTTAAGGTAGCAAGCTGCAACATGGGAGACCAAAGATTCTAGTCCCCCGAGCCTCATAGCCAGTTGGGTGACCTTGGGCCAGTCACTCTCTCAGCCCGAGAAAAAAGGCAATGGCAAACCACTTCTGAAATCTTGCCAAGAAAACTGCAAGGACAGTCCAGCAAGACAAAAAGCTGACTTGAAGACACCAAAATAAATACATAAATATTTTTTTTAAAAAAAACAACTCTGTAATCACTTACATACTGTCCTTACAAAAATTAATTCTCCAAACTTATTTTAAAAAATCATATATTTTATAAACTAAGATCTGGTTTGCATTCTGAAGGATTCCAAAACAGCACAATACAATTGGGTTAATTTCCATGGTCACAAACAACTTGGAGCCCAAATACAAATTTTGATTCAGAATCCAAATGTCCATGTAATCCTTCTGACTGTCCCTGGAAATTAACTACAGTCTAGATTCTCTTTGACAGAACTGGGTGAAAAGTGCAGGAAAAGTAGTCCCATCCGAGGGGATGAGGAATGCCAAATTTCAAATAAATAGGTTCAGGGACTTTAAGACACACACACAAAAAATACCTTCAACTTTTATGTTTATTTTCAGACTTTTTCTTCAGACTCAGGAATTTCCAGCAAAATAGCTGCCTCTGCAATGATCAAACCTGCTGTCTCAGAGGAGGATATACATGAGGGCTGTCCAAGAGAGGCTTTGATAATTTGAGCATGTTACCTTTTTTGTGGCAATTAATATTAAAATGACATGGAGATTAGAAGTGGCTCTAGTTAAGAAGCCGGCAAGATTTCAGGAGAGTTAATGAGCTGGGTTTGGGGGAACAACGGATATAGATATGGGAAGAGAGGAGAGTAAATCTTTTTAACAGGAGAATCATGACTGAAGCCAGTCAAGTTGGATGCACATTGACCTAAGAGTAATTGTAAGCTCTTTGGTGCAGGGGATGCATTCTCTTTACCCCCACATTGTGCATTTAATACATTAATTAGTTTCTTTTTTTAAAAAAAAACTGGTAAGGGTCTCCTTTGGGGAACATGATCATTCCCTTTCCTTCAAAGGTGTCAATGTCAGGCAGCCAGCCTTTCCTCCCTTTCCCTCCCAGTCCTCCCATGCCAAGGCTGATGTCAGCTTCTCAGGGAATGAGCCAGGTTGCTAGGCAACATTGCCTGGCAGTGCCTGACACGTGAGGTAGACCGGCATGGGCATGTGACGGGCTTGCCTTTATAAATGGACCCTGTGCAGAGTGGCAGCACAACCTTAGCACCAAATGGGGCAAATCATTTGGCAAAGCTTCCTGGAGAGGCACGGAACTTGAAAGGAACACCCCTCCCTATTTGCTATTGGTTTATCCCAAGAAAGCTTGGTTTGCTGTTAAAAATACTCTGGATTCCATCAGAGCATCCCTTTATGATGATCTTTTGGAGGAGGAAACAAAAACCTGCAGTCAAAAGTTAGCCCAGGCAGTGGCAGTCCCTCCAGAAGTAACACTCTCCAAAACTTTTTTTCCTTTTTAAAGAAGTGTTAAGCATCTGAATTGATGCACCTCCATTTCAGGAGATGGTTCAGTTGATGCCAGAAGACAGAAACTTATCTTGTGTTGAATATATTGAGCATACATTTCAGGGGATTATACCGAACCTAAGTAAAACTGCCGTTAGAGCCAAAGACTTGGATAGATGGTTCTAATCTAGGCTGACTAATAGGGACAACTCATTTGACCTCAAAAAACCATGGTACTGCTACAGGTAATACCAGCCTTGGCAAGACCACAAAAGATGATTGGGGAGGAGACAGCATGAGGGGCCCCAACATTTTCCTTAAATTTGATCACGGAACATGAACTGCTGCCGTACAAGCCTATCCATTATTCCACACTGGCTTTGTGGTGGGATGTAGTCTGGATTCCCATGAGGGAGGGGCTGAATCCCAGAGGACAAAGAGATTGCTGACTTCAGATGGTTTGATTGGTGGGAAGAGAGTTAAGATGGCTCCTCTCTAGCAATTCTCAGGGTTTATCTTTAGCGATGCAAGTTGTTGCCTTAGTCTGGCAAGAATTCTGTCCAGAGGGGAGGAACAATAAAGGAAACTGTTCAAAAGTAATTCTACGTGTTTTTCTTGGTTCTTGGGGCCTGACAGGCATTAATCATATACAGTTTACGACATTATACCTAGGAGGCCTAGGTACATTGCGACTGTTTGTGTTTGTTCCACTCGCAAGGGGGGCTGCCAACCTTTTTCAGGCTCTTCCACACAACATAATAAGAACAGCCCTAACAAAGCTTTCTCTAAACCCATCCCTTCCCCCTTGCAGCTCTCATTATGATGGCATTTAAATACAGCCTTGACTACCCTAATTCCTGCTCAGCAGAATTATTCTGACATGTGTGAGAGAACACCCCCAGCCTGCTATCATCGGAAAGGCACTGGCTTTGTGATCAGAGACTTAATTGCTACGCTTATGCCTTTCTGACACTCTGAACTTAAGTTACTGCAGGAGGGTGACCTTGCAACTAAGGATGGGGATGGGGGTGGCAGCAGATTAGGAGAGAAGGCAAGCCCCAAGCACACAAGGAATCTGACATCGAGAGTGTACCTTGGCTTAGTTGGACACAAGCCTGTGATTGTGCGAAACACCTACTTTAGAAACGGCATGCCTGCTTTTCTTTTGTAGTGATAATTGGGCGTTGGAACATTTTAGAAAGGGGGCAAGGAAAGTGGTTGGTGATGTGTATTTGTGGGGGGGGAGAAGGGGCAATGGCTGTTAGAAATAGCAACACCGCAACAGCAAGCGGAGAAACAAATGGAATTTTATTCCACAGAAACCAGATTCCATCCTTGTAACTCGTTGCCTGAAGGAAACCTCAATGCGCCAACTTACTTTGATTTGAAGACATTTTGAGCACAAGGCAAACTTTCTGCCATCCTGAAAAGCTTACCGTATATAAATTTTATTTTCTTCCTCTAAAATATTTTTGATTATAAAAGATTGCACAACTTAGTTGAAGTCATAGTAGACATTTTGTGGAAACATTGCAATGTAGTAACTAAACATAGACTCTGAGCTACTGAGCCTTATGGATAAAATTAGTATTGTTGCTAATTAAATCCTTGTCTTCTGCTGAAAATAAGCTCAGCTAACTGAATCATCAACTGAACTAGTATCTTTCTCCTACTTTCCTCATCATCCTAATAGTGGTTTCCCAATTTTAAGATTTAGATTACAGCAGCCAACCTATTTCTATGGACTTTGTCAAATAGGTCAGGCCAATTTCTAGCAATATTGCACAAGGAACATGACCAATGCTAAGGAATGAAGGAATGTTTAGTTCAATAGCTGGATAGATACAATATTATCACACTAGATGTAAAGTACCACCCACATGGTTTAAGATAGCAATCCCCTAGCAGGAAATAAATCTATAGCATAGAGATTTATTTCATACCAGCGGATTGCTACCTTAATGCTACAGGCGGATTTAGTAGCTTTGGTGACTCTTGATGCAAGAGACTGATGTAAATTGGAATATAAGCTCCAGCTAAAGTCATCCTTGCCAACAAAATCAAAAGGGGAGAGGTGACTTTAAGAGTAATATACAGCAGAGGTTGAGGCAGATGTGCTCTGCAGGTATGAGTGTAAGGAATTAAGAAAATGCATGGGCATGGTTGCAGCAAATAAACACGTGTAGGCACAATACCAGATAATGAGCATCCTATATTGGAAGGCATTCCTCTAGTTACTAGGAAAGAAATGCAGGTTTGTAAAATAGTGAAGCCTGAGTGCATTAATACTTTATTACATAGTATTACTTTTTACACTCAGCTGCCAGTTTGTTTTGAATTTTATCTTTAGGGTTGTGTACTTTAAGGTTTGATATTGTGGTTTAAATTGTTTTCACCATCCATATAAAACAAAATAATAAGACTTCCAAGGAAGGTATGGTGAATTGAAGATGACTCTGCGAAAGCAGAACTAACAACTGTGGCAAAAACCAAGGAACCAGTGAATACACCGGCTCTTGGAACCTCTCTGGGTAAGAAGATGACGGGAGATTGCACACATGCACTCCAGGTGGCTCTTCCTCATGAGGAGATAGCAGGATTGATGGTTTTCTGTGGGTTTGAACACCTGGAGGCAATGGGATTAGGCATATTGCTCACTGAAGGACACTAAGTTTGCAAACTTCACATTTTAATCACTTGGAAATTACCCTTTAATTACTTCTAAACTATTATAGACCTTTGAAACAACTACTCTGAAAACACTGGGTAAGCCTGCCAATTCTGAATGAAAGAAAACATTAATTGTAAGAATTTAAAGAATCTGAATTAAACAGCAACAAGCTAAATACAATGTTGATCTTAGAAACAAACTGGAAGATTTCAATTTGTTTTTCAATTGAATTGTACAGATTATATGTTATACTAAAGGTGGGGGAAAATCTGAAGTGATTTATTTTGGTCTGATTCTTTTTTTTTTTACATCTCAAAAAACTGGCATTTTAACAGGGGTGTGTAGATTTTTTAATATTCACTGTACATTATCTCTGGTAACCCTTTAAGGACTTTCTGCTGATACCAAGACTGAAAAGATGTTTTATGGATTTGTTTAAAGATAACTGATGCTAAATGTGATTAGGAGATAAATGGCTGTAAATTTAGAGGGGGTGAAGAGTCACCAAAATTGTTTATACAGTTGGAAAGTTGGAAGTCACCTGTTTATATATTTATTCTTTTATTATATTCCTACTTTTCTCCTTCTCTTTTATCTGGCACTTTTTATTCCTTCTTTCTATTTTCTTGTCTTTAAGTTTAGTTTGCATTAGATTTTACTATTATAATAAAAATTCTTAAACATTCACCCACAAATAAATGTGGCCAGTCTCTCTTTCTCTTGATTTCATAGAAACAGTCATGAGGATGATAAGTAGGGCATAGTTTATTGCCAACATTTGCAGGCAACATAAACTGAAAGTCAACACTAGAGCACCACTGAATGCATAACTTTGGAATCAAATTGACTACATAGTAGGAAACAGAATATGAATAAATGTAATTCAGTCAGTCAGGATTTTTCAGATGCAGGCTGTGCAACAGACCATGAATTGATGATGTCAAGTACATAGATTAAACTTCAAAAATTAGTCAAGTGAATATGTTAGCCATATTTTACCTTGAAGTCATACAATTAGATACAAAGATTAATGTAAGGAACGTATTCAATTACACTTTCATGTGGGGAAAAAAACTTGAGAAGTTAGATAAGAAAACAAAAATGATACACAAATAGATGGTGTATCCCTAGTTGGCTGGGGAATTCAGAGCTGAAGTCCACACATCTTGAAAGTTGCCACGTTTGAAAAGACATGATCTTGATCTAGAACAGGGCTGTCAAACTCGCATCGTCACGGCAGCGTCACGTGACATATCGGGACTTTCCCCCCCTTTGCTAAACTAGGTGTGGGCAGGACCAGCGCATGACGCATCTGGCCTGTGGGCCGCGAGTTTGACAGCCCTGATCTAGAACCTGCATTTGCACAGTTCCTCATCTGAATCTTGATTTGACTAGATCAGTTTGGGTAATTCCAATCTTGTTGTAGGACAACTTTTGGATCCTGTGATTGGAAACTTTCCAGTGTTTCAAAGGCTGTACACAGCCACGTTCCCCAATAATGAGCTTCCTCGCCCATAACAAAAAAAGTGGTGGGAAGTGAAGCCATTCAAAAGTGAGCTATCATTGGGGAAGTGACAGCGTGTGTGGGAATCTGCCAGTCTCACTCGGTTTGTGACGAACCTGAAAAATGGGTCATGTGTAATAAGCAAGATTTTATTTCATTAGATTGGCTTCCCCCATCTCCCGAGCTGATGTTTTGCTCTCACAGCAATTAGAGAGGTTTTCTGGGCTGCCTTTCCCTCCTGTGCCCCCCCCCCCCAAAACTTGCTGGAGTCTGAAGATTGGGGCTGCCAAGATTTGCAGGAGAAAGACAGAGGCAGCAATATTGCCAGCTAGATGTGTACTACTCTGCTGGGAGCAATGAGGTTGGCAAGAAAATCTACAGAAGCTCAGCTGATGATTTCCTAAGAAAAGGAACTTGTAATGAAGAGGTGGGCAACAGGAGGTTCCTCGGAGGTGTGCAGATTCTGAATCCCCTAACATCCTTCCCCTCCCCTCCCAATTGGTATTGTAGATAAATGCCATTTTAAAGCAGAAAATATTTGAAAACTACCACAAAAGAGTATTTTTTTATAATTAAAAGAATCCACCAAAACATTGCACAAAAACCCAGGAAGAAAAAATAGAACTCAAGACCTGTTCAGTATGGGACATACTCTCACCTGTTATGCATTATTGGCACCAAATGGCTGCTCGCATCTGTTATAACAATGGGAAACATTCTCTCTCTCTTTTCCTGTATGGTTTCAAGCATGCATTGCCTGGAGTGGAATCTCTTTGGCATTCTAATTCTCTGAGTTCCAATAATAATGTAGCCTCATGCAAGCAGAGGAAGATGCTTGGAGGAGGCCTCAAGGCTGCCGATACATGATTGTTTTAAAGATTAAAAATGTCTTGACAATACCACCTATTTCCACATAAAACATAGGTTTGCTTTGTGAGGGCCAAACCCACTCATTGCCCCAGATTACACAGAATTTCAGGCAAACTTTCCTATCAGCAATATAACATAATTTAAATACATTTGTGTTACCCCAAAGTCTGACAGATAAAATAACCTCATTCCTTTATTAATATGCACTTTATATTAGTGGCTTTTGGTCAAGCACATTTGATGTTTTGAAAATATGATGGAGGACCTCTAGCAAAGAGGTCCCTCATTCACAATTTTTTTTACTACAGGGACATAACTGGTTGCAAAGCCCAATTTATGGAAATAGCACTTGTCTCCCCATAAAACCTTCTATTTCCAGAAAATATTGCGTATTCTGCTTATTCTTCCTCTGTCTAGTCAGATGGATGTACTTACAAATAAACTGCTATGCTATAGCTCCATTTTTTATTTTCTGAAAAAGTGTTCGTATCTTATTCTCTCATAAATTTCATCTCCACTGCATGCCTTTCTCTGCCCTTCCACTCCCACTCAAACCCAGGGTGGCTTAGCGGTAGAGAATAGATAACAGAGGCTCAGTGTGAACAGAAATCATTCCACAGGGCTGGTGCTGCAATGGTACAACAGCCATTCCTGCCATCAGCTCCCCTCATTTCATTGGAGTAGGGAACAATTAACAGCTTTTTCTGAAAACAGCAGATCAGTTGAGCTAATTTTGGTTGAAAGAGATGGACCAATAAGCCGCTACATGCCAGGAGATATAGATCAAAATCAACAGATTGAATTGCATATCAAAACCTACATAAATCCAATGGAGGACATGCAACACTGATGTTATACGTTCTGACAGCTACAATGTGTCAGTCAATGATCAGTTGCATTTTGTATTAATTGCACGTTTCACAGCTATTTTAGAATGCATTGCGATTTAGGCAGGTAGCAATGGGGACATGTATTACTGAATGTAGTAAGATTGTTATGGTCCAAATAAAAGTGCAATTGATGAAGAAACTAGGTGAAGATTCTCTTGGCCACTGCCTTCAATTACTCATTCTACTTCTACAGTGCCTAGGATGTTATCCAAGTCACATACCTGCTCTCTCAGGGGTGGTGCCTTCCTTTTGAGAGACAAGAGGAATCATGATGGATCAAGAGTGACTCCATCTTGTTAATATTTAACTTCAGTTTATTACTCCCCATCCAGACCCTCTCATTCTCCTGACACCAAGACAAGACCAACACTGCATCACTGAATCAGCATGGGGTGGTTAATGTATAATTGGGCACATTAATGTTACTGCATCCTGAACAGAAGGATGATCTCTCCCAGTGGCTTCATTTAAGATCAGGGGTGTCAAACTTGCGTCGTCACATTGTCGTCACGTGACATATTGTGACTTTCCTCCCCTTCGCTAAAATGGGGGTGGGGTGGCCATCGCCTGATGCATCTGGCTCGTGGGCCATGAGTTTGACACTCCTGATTTAGATCATAAATAATAGGGAAGTAAACTTGAACGCTGTGACACACATTAGGTGTGTGGCCACTGAACTGAACCACAACTGCCACAGACTGGAACCATTCACTCAGGAAGGAATTGAGCCATTGAAAAACTACCTTCATCTCTAACCTAAGCAAGTGGTCCAGTAGGATACCATAATACTGAAAGCCACTGAGAAGTTTATAAAGCCACAGAGATGCTTTCCCCCTCCCAGGTGTTGTGGCCCGCCAGCTGCCAGCAGAGCTGGTGGCAGACTCGGACGATGAGGAGGTTGGGGAGGAACTTGGGCCAGTCTTGGAATCTGGGGAAGGCTCTGATGGATGCTGTGTGTTGGAAGCAGAGATAGAGCCAGGGCCCTCGGACATTTCCCAGCTGCCTTTGGAGTCGGAGATAAGTGGGGAAGAAGAACAGCTGGGGCCTGTTCCAGATGCACGTATGTGCAGAGCTGTCAGGAGAGGAGAGGAGAACAACTGAGGAATAGGGGCCGACTTGGAAAGAAAGGCACACGTGGACACTGAATGGCCCCTCCCTGGATGGGGAATAAATAGAAGCAAAAGGGGAACATTTGTCGCAGGAGACAACAGTTCATATTTTTTTGCTTATAGTGGTGATTCGTGCCTCAGAGACTTATTGCCAGGAATTAATTTTCAGCTTTGTGACTGGAAGCTCTCAGCCTGGCAATTATCCAAGGACTGATAAGGTCTGTTATTGCAATTAACCCTTGGAAGGATTATTGCCTGGACTTTTCTGTGTGTGAATGCCATGAATTCACAGTAGTTAAATAAAGAGGGTTTTTTTCGCAAGTTTGTTTCTTGGTTCTGCTAAGTCTGGGTCAGAACACCAGGTTTCAACAAGTCATTTACCAGTGTAACCAATGCCATTTCAATCACATGCCCCATGGCTGAAACTGGACTGAAATGATTCAGATAATCCACTTTCTCTAGAGTCCTTTGCAGCTGACTTTCCAGGGAAAGGCTAACAGGTTTACAGTTGTCCAATATGGCTGAATCCACGGAAGGCCTCTTGAGGAGCAGGAGTATCACAGCCTCTTTCAAGGATGCAACCGTGACACCTTCCCTTGCCCACTAAACAACCAGGAAAGACATGGACTTACAGCACAGGTGGCAGGAGTTATATTAACTCTGTCCACCGATTGGAACACGCAGGCCAAAAAGAAACTCAGTTAATGACGAAGATAATGTTCTAGTCACTACATTAGACTCCAAGGCTCTGGCAAATCTGAGTGACTTTATTAAAGTGTTGCGCACAATAATCACAACAGCCCAGCAGGAGACCTTCCTGCTCAACTATCTCCAACAGGAAGTTTTCAATCCTAAATAGGCTGCTGAATTGCACCCCAATGAAGCAATTAAGGGAGAAGAAATATGTATACCTCATTTCCCTTACTGATCTGATATAGGTTCAAACTTGAGTTTGTACCATTTTTAAAATCATTTTTCTCTACCTGCTCTTTGGGTATAACTTCTGGTGCTGTACCTCTTGAAGCTCCTTGATAAACTGAGGAGCTACCCATGATTGAGGAACAAAAAAAGTCTGGCTGAGCATGATCTTGTCAGGAACCTGGATCAACTCTTGTTGCCAGTGGCCAACTAGAGAATTAAAGAATGCCCCCCACCCCCATCCCGATCACTAGGAAACTCCTTAAGCTCCCACTGGAGTCCATCCATATCCATGGGACACGTGTCATAAAAGTCATATTGAATACGAGACACAGGAAGTGTTACACCAAACCCAAAGAGCAGCTATTTTCAAGCCAAATCATGAGTCACAAATCAAAACTGGCAGTTTTAGGCAAAGCTAGAGAGATGATATTTTTTTGGGGGGGGGGGAAATTCAACTTACCGGCATTCAGATGACATTCTTTAATTTGGAATTGAAGTTCATTTTCATTTGGGATGTCTTTCCACGTGGCGAGGAAAACTTGGCGTTCTACAGGATCAGAAAGCGTAAAACTGAGTTTTCCATATTTCTATATGGCTTTCCATATTTCTATAGAGAGATGTTTGAGACTCCCCTCCCTCCCCCACACTTTAAGGGCTAAGTGATGTAGCATCCCAAATATTAACAACAGCACTCTCTTCCAGCATATTTTTTGTAGAGCTTCAGAGATTGCATTGGGGAAGGGGAGCAGACTGTTCCACCCCTCAGTATCCCCTCAGGGGGCCATTTTTGAAGCAGCCACAATTTATCAGATGACACCATGCAACCTAGGGATGTTGAGGGGTAGAGCAGCTTGCTTCCTTTCTCCAACACAAGATCTGGAGCTCCAGAGTTCTACAAAAGGAAAGTGAGTGATTGATGACAGGGATGGGGGGTTGAGGAGGAAAATATAGATTGGGAAAGGCCTGTGGGGACGTGGCAGGATGAGAAATGGCCAGTCATAGGGTGAATCTACCCATATGTTGTACTTGTGATCATGGGGATGCTGCAGCACCTGTAATTCTGAAACTGGGCCATAATTAGCTTTGCTGGGGGGGGGGCAATCTATAGTAACTTTGAATAATTGCTAAGTTGAGCACTTTGTGTAAGTGATTGTTATTTGGCTTTCCTCCAGAGACACATTGTTCTTTTAGTTTAATGAGAGCCTTTTTGGTCTAGTAGTTAAGGTAGGAAACTTGTGAGTTCTAATTCCACTTTAGGCATGAAAGCCAGCTGGGTAATCTTGGGCCGGACACCCTTTCTCAGCCCAACTCATCTCCCAGGGTTGTTGTGGGGAAGGAAGAAGGTGTGTTGAATATATGCTTGCCATCTTATTTATAAGAATAATAAAGGCAGGAAACAAAACAATTTGTTTTTAACATTTGTTATGTTTCTTATGGATTCCTACCATCAGAACTCACAGATCAATTGAGCACCATGTAAATTTATATAACATAAATAAAGTCCTCCGTGTTTTCCTTTGCTGAATTATAATTTGAAGATGGAATCTGGGATTACAGATTCCTCTCATCCTAACCCTGATCCTCGAACATTGGGCAGGAGTGAAAATAAAGTTTTTCAGATCCAAAACTTCTACCTCCACTTGGCCCAATTATTGTAGGAGTAAAAGGGCAGACTGATTTGCAGTATGTAGTAGAACAACTTTAAAGAGTAATTTAAAAGGTATATGGTGAAATAGCTGTCAGAAATCAGCATCCTCACTGTGGACAAGCAGTGTAGGACTTCAATGGCCAATGGCCATATTGATGGGGGAATTTTGGGAGATGAAGGCCATATTTCCTTAACTGGAGAAAACCAGTTTGGACTCTGTAGGTCCACATAGCAAATGCTGCAGTACTTCATTTATTGTTTGTCCTTTACCTAAGAGAGTGACCGTCCTTCCATGGTACACATCCCATCCCTCCCTTTAATTTCTTCAGGGCCTATTAATAACCAGATGTACCACACTCACCCATTTTGCCATCTTCTACGAAAAGCACATTGAGGGGAATAAGACAGCTGAAGTAAAAAACATCAATGTTGTTCTTTACAGCCACCTGCCCCAAAAGAGAAAAATTAATTTGCTATTTTTAAAAGAAAAAAAAGGCAATTTTCCACCCTGATTCCTAAAAGGTTTTTAAAAAACGTCAGTATGGCATGCATAAATAAATAAATAAATAAATAAATAAATAAATAAATAAATCCCTTCCTGGTGGGGAAGGCAAGACCCTCAAACCATAGCACTGCTATTATCTCGTCCAAATAATTCAGAGCCATTAAACTGCAAGCTTGCTTGCTTGCTTGCTGCAGAAACCCTTCTATACATATAGGTCTTGTGTGAGGATCCATTTCCTGAGATACTCTTTAAGTATATTTATATTTGTATGGATATACACAAGCATACATTCTTTAAAATGCCAAAGTGAGGAAAAAATGTCTGGAATCTGGGCAAGCATTTTGGAGCTAAAGAATTTTAAACTAACTTAAAAAAAACAACAGACTTAGCTTTCCCACTTCTCAGTTGTAAATCAAGGAATGTGGCCAAATCACATTTAGGTGACTTGTTGACATTTACTATATAACCTGTATCAGAATTAACTTAAAGTAATTCTGACCTGAGGAAAGCACATTTGCACATGGGCGCATTTTAGAAGATCATCCTGAACTGGGCAGAGGTTCTGAGGAACATTAGCATACTCAGCATTATCATACACGTACAGCAATGGCTGCATAATTAAATCTAAGATCCCCAGCTTGGAAGAGGATTGGGAACAAACATTCAGAATGCCAACCCGGATTTTGTAAGGACTGAATCTGGAAGTGCTGAGAGAAAGCCCATCTATATCTTTTCCAACCTCTTTGACAGGGAATGTCTAAATGGGCATCGGAAGTTTTCTGTCCCTTGCCACTGATGAGTGTTCTGGGCACCCAGCAGGAATAGAAAGAGTAGAAGCTGGCATTCAGATATGATTGGAAGACAAGCAGAAGAAAAACAGCGTTTATTTTTCAAATAATCCTAAATCAGTATGTGAGGATTTATTTGGAATCAATTAGCACAGCCTGCTAATTAATTCCTTCATGGAGACTGCAAGTTGGCTCATTTCTGGCTGCTTCTCGTTTTCTCCGAGTCTTGGCTAAGAGACAGGGCAAAAATGTTCTCCTGCAGACCAAAAGGAAGCTGGTAAACCTGAACCATAAAGTAGCGCCACTGTTCTCTTTAAGGTAGGGCCATGCAGGTTTTCCCTTCAAGATGTGTTTTAATTAATTATTTAGGCTTCCGGCAGCAATAGAAAAAATGATATGATGACAACATTGGAATAGGGAGATCAAGATTTTCAGCTCAACCAAATTTGGTAATTGTGGTGCACAAAATATACATTTATGCTCATTTTGAGCTTTACATCTAGAAACCTGAAAAATTATACTGCCAAAAAAAAGCCATTATACCATCATTAAGCCATCAACTTGGTATATACTAGGGATTTAATAGCTCTGCCAATATCAGTACTGACAATGATTTCACCATGACTTTAGGGAACCTGCCTCAAATCAGGTTTATGCTGTTCTACTTTTGATTGCAACTGCTATGTCATTCTCAATGGGAAGCCAGGCAGTAAGGGAGCTTGAAAATATCTGTAAGTAGTCTAGAACAGCGTTTCTCAATCTCAGCAACTTTAACACGTGGCCGTGGTGGTGCGGTGGTTAGAATGCAGTATTGCAGGCTAACTCTGCCGACTGCCAGTAGTTCGATCCTGACCAGCTCAAGGTCAACTCAGCCTTCCATCCTTGGGAGGTCAGTAAAATGTGGACCCAGATTATTGGGGGCAATATGCTGACGCTGGTAAACTGCTTAAAGAGGGCAGTAAAGCACTATGAAATGGTGCATAAGTCTAAGTGTTCTTGCTATGTGTGGACTTCATCTCCCTGTCAACCCTGAAGCTGACTGGCGGTGGCCGTTTTCCTTTCTGTAGTTTTTTTTTCTATCGGGATTTCTTTTCACATGGCTTTAGGCTTGACACAGCCTGGAGCTGAGGGGGGAGTAGTGATAGCTGGGGCTTGTAGCCAAAACAAAATAGTTCTCTTATTTTGGACATTGCAACTGTTGGCTGGCCAGAGGAGGAAGAGAGAAGTAACCAGGCAACCAGCCAGCACCCAGATTGGACAATGTGACTTATTGTTTGGGAGAACAGGAAACTTTTTCACTTTTTAATGAGGTGGAAAGCACGGGAACTCTCAGAGTTGGCTTTCCACCAGTTTGTATCAAGATGGTATCTCCTAATAAAACTGTTCTCTGCCTTGGAGTTCTGTTTGCAATGGGTGTATTACTTGGAACCTCGACACTCCCAGAATTCCCAAGCCATCCATGGTATTGAGGGAATTCTGGGAGTTGAAGTCTACACATCTTCAAGCTGCTGAAATTGAGAAACACTAGTCTAGAAAAAGCATTGTGGAATAGGCAGAATTATGCATGAAAATCAATGCAGAAGACATACTGAGTCAAGAGGTTTAAAACCCAAGATAGAGAGTTTCATTCCCCATGCAACTCTTTGTTAAGTAAATGTAACTAAGTGACAAGGTAGATTTGCACATCCAGCCTTACATGCTACAATCAGCTCTGAGCCACTCTCCCTAAGAGACCATTTGCTGCCCCATGAGCTCACGTTCAAATTGCCAAGTGCTCCACAAGAGTTTTCAAGAACATATTTTTATCCCCTTTGACTGCTTTAATCAAACATGTTTCAGTAGTTTTCAAAGTGTCTGCCATCCAAAAGCTTTTCCTGCCTAAAGGCAATTGCCAAGGAAATCCTGAACTACCCTGCCACAAAGTCTAGGCATGCTCCAATGTTTTATTAAGGCAAGATCTTCAGGATCTTATTATTTTTGGGACTCAATCCTAGTATCCTTAGACAACAGATTTGCAAGATGAATTCTAAAATACGAAGGGTAAAGCATTAGAAAGCAACAGTGCTACATCTTTAAAATCAGAGTAAGATTAGTATAGATATTTTTAATATTGATCTTAAAATGTCACTATTAAATGTTTTTACAACTTTAAATGTTTGGGATCAATATATATGTTTTATTTAAAATTGCCAAATGCATTTTTTAATGTCAGACTTCTGATTACATTACTTTTCTGGATTTTAGTTTCACTTAATTTTGAGTAAAGAGATAATGCACTCATTCATTATGAGTAAAAAACAACAACTGTCCTTTCTTTGCTACTGAATTTGGGATGGCGTTATTTTCTACTTTCCAATTATGACTTTGCTTTCTTCAACTTTATTAACAAGTCACTAAGGCAACTTACTACTATACTTTGAAAAATAGAAAGCAAGGAGCCAGGAAATTTCCACAGGGAAGGAATTCAACTATCATGCCGTCATCAACAAGAATAACTTGTAAGTATTGGATATTTTATTTTATTTATTTATTTTATTTATTTATTTGTCGAGTACGTATTAGATAATATATATAAGTATAAGCATGAATTGAATACATAAAATGAATACAATTAAAGGGAACATTAGGACAGGGACGGTAGGCACGTTGGTGCTCTTATGCACGCCCCTTACAGATCTCTTAGGAATGGGGTGAGGTCAACAGTAGACAGTCTTAGGTTAAAATTTTGGGGGTTTGGAGATGAAACTACAGAGTCAGGTAGTGCATTCCAGGCATTGACCACTCTGTTGCTGGAATCATATTTCCTGCAATCGAGTTTGGAGGGGTTCACTTTAAGTTTGCATCCATTGTGTGCTCGTGTATTGTTGTGGTTGAAGCTGAAGTAGTCATTGACAGGTAGGACATTGTAGCAGATGATTTTATGTACTATGCTTAGGTCATACCAAAGGCGTCGTAGTTCTAAATTTTCTAAGCCCAAAATTTCAAGCCTGGTGGCATAAGGTATTTTGTTGCAAGCAGAGGAGCGGAGGACTCTTCTTGTGAAATATTTTTAGACACGATCAATTGTATTAATGTCCGATATGCAGTGCGGATTCCAGACAGATGAGCTGTATTCGAGAATTGGTCTAGCAAATGTTTTGTATGCGCTGGTTAGTAGTACAATATTACCGGAGAAAAAGCTACGCAAGATTAGGTTTACCACCCTTAATGCCTTTTTGACGATGTTGTTACGGTGGGCAGTTTGCGTTTTGAGTAGTCCACAGCCATAATAATGCTAAAAAAAGTAAAATAGACTAGTTTCCAAGGAATTCTTATATGTTCTGAGAATAGTATGAAAATCCCTTATCTATCTAGTACTTTTTTTTTCCAGAGAAAGAAACTACGACAATACTGAACTAACCCTTGTTATCTTCCAATGGGATGACACAGCAATCTACGCGCATCTCTCTGTGATGACAACTGCATGAAAACATTGCATTTTCTGCTCCTCTCTTTTAAGCACCAACTGGAAGGATTCAGTTACACTTGTGATGGGAACATCATTGGAAGATCCGAAAGACTATTACGAAGAATATCTATCCACATTATTGCCAGAATTTAAAATGACTTCGCAGCACATTATTAAAAAAAAAAATCAAATCAAATCAAAACACCAAACCTCTGTCTCTGGAGAGCAAATGAATGAGCCTTGAACAAGATTGGAACAAAGATTCTGTCTCCTGCCCCTGCCTGAAAGTGGGGGATGGATGGACATAGAAGTAATAACATGTCACATTAATTCAATCTGGCTCTAATGCAGAACATGTGAACAATGGCAAGGAAATCATGAAGGGCAATACAAATTTTGTGGTGTCGCTTTCCTATCCCAGTTCTGCAGGGGTGAAATCCAGCAGGTTTTGACAGGTTCTGGAGAACCGATAGCGGAAATTTTGAACAGTTTGGAGAACCGGCAAATATCACCTCTGGCTGGCCCCAGAGTGGGGTGGGAATGGAGATTTTGCAATATCCTTCCCCCAGGAGTGGGGAGGGAATGGGGATTTTGCAATATCCTTTCCCTGCCACGCCCACCAAGCCACACCATGCCCACCAAGCCATGCCCACAGAACTGGTAGTAAAAAAATTTGGATTTCACCACTGCCAGATCTGCCCAGTGATAATAAAGAAGGGCAAGAAAACAAGTAGAAAGGAAGAGAGTAGAAAAAAGGGCAAAAGGGACAAAATATTTAAATAACTACATTCCTTTCTCCAGAATTGCTTCCGCACACATTAATTCCCTTGAAGCTGAATCAGCTACATGCACAAGCTGCTTTTTCAGAGGGGATTAAAAAAAAAAGAAAGAAAGATAAATGGGAACAGAAAATTCTTCTATCATTAACAGATTCTTGGGTAACAATGACATTTCTAAGTCCTTCTGCTTGAGAGCAACTAATTCCATCCAAAACACAGGATTCCTGAACAAGGACCTCCTGGAGTGACACAGTCAGCTAAGCCAGCGTGTGGCTTGGTTTTAACTTCTGTATCTGATTGTGGGGTTGCCCGTTGCAACATCTTCAGATAAACAGTGTAACACCTAAGAAAACAAATCACCATAATGGATATATTTGGGGTCTTTACTCCATCCAAATTCATACTAAAAACGTCCCCTGCTTTCATATCACTCCAGTAAGGAAGATGGCTCTGTCACATTTATTTCTAATTCATTTACTTATATCCTGGGATAGAATGGAGGGGGAAACAAGGTTGGAATAAAACCTACCAAGAAGAGTTGCTGTTTCGGCATAAGCAGCTGATCTATCGCTTTTTAAGAAGAGAATGGACAACCATTTGTCTGAAACGGTATAGGCTTTGCTGCTTGAGCAGGGGGCTGGACTAGAAGACCTCCAAGGTCCTTTCCAACTGATTCCTATTCCTATCCAGTGGTGGGTTGCTACCAGTTCTCCCCAGTTCAGGCAATTGCGCGCAAAGCAACCCACCACTGTCCCTATCCCTATCCCTATCCCTATCCTTATCCCTATCCCTATCCCTATCCCATAAGCCACGGTGGCACAGTGATTAGAGTGCAGTATTGCAGGTTACTTCTGCTGACTGCCAGCTGATTGCAATTTGGCAGTTCAAATCTCACCAGATTTAAGGTTGACTCAGCCTTCCATCCTTCCGAGGTGGGTAAAATGAGGACTCAGATTGTTGGGGAAAATATGCTGACTCTGTAAACCACTTAGAGAGGAGGCTGTAAAGCACTGTGAAGTGGTATATAAGTCTAAGTGCTATTGCTATTGCTATTGCTATTGCTATTGCTATTGCTATTGCTATTGCTATTGCTATTGCTATTGCTATTCTATTCTATTCTATTCTATTCTATTCTATTCTATTCTATTCTATTCTATTCTATTCTATTCTATTCTATTCTATTCTATTCTATTCTCTGGGAACATCTCCCATGTGGGCAATCTTGATGGAGTCATGGTTCCCCTGAAAGCACTGATTTATGAATGGGCAATGGAAGCTGTAGCCAGGGAAATATTTGTGTGTAGCTGTGGCTGATAAGCCAGTTATGGTCATCCCTAGATCAAGAAGCCCTGATTGCTCTATTTAAATTAGACTGCTTGTGCAGGGCCGTCTTTGAAAATGAACTGGAAGCTGCAGCTTGTAGGACATACAGTGGCCAGATTTTCAGTTGGAGAAACTGGATACTGTAGAATTACTCCCAATAGATAGTCCTTGATTTGTGGCCATTTGTTTAGTGACCTTTCAATGTCACAGTGACAATGAAAAAAGTGACTTACAACAGGCCCTGATACTTACGACCATTCTAGCATCTCTGCAGGTCACATGATTCCAAGTTGAGTGCTTGGTGCATTTATGACGGTTGCAGCACCTAAAGCCACATGATTGCCATTTATTTTTTATTTATTTTATTTTATTTTGAATTTGTATACCGCCCTTCTCCCTGAGGACTCAGGGCGGTGAACAGCCAAGTAAAAACATCAAATACAAATATTAAAATACAGTTAAAAGATATATATAAATTTGGCCCCATTAATTAAAAACGATAAACAAAACAATTAAAAACATTTAAAAAATTAGGCCAGCCCAACTTGCTGGAAAAAAGTTTGCAACCTTCCCAACTGGCTTCCGATAAGCAAATGGGGAAAGCCGGATTCGCTTAACGGATGTGATAAAAAGGGTTGTAAAATTGGATATTTTACATATGTGATTACTCACTTTAACAACCATATTGCTTAGGGATGGAAAGTTCCAGCCGCAGTTGCGGTTGTAAGTCAAGGATTTCCTGAATTTGACGTCGCTGCACTGACAGTAAGATCCAGCCTCAATTCAACCTACAGTTGATCATCTCTTAAGCCCAATATTGCATAGTAGGGATACATCATAAGCTGTCTTGCCAAGCATGAATCCTAATATAGTCTCAAAAGCTGTGAAGTGCAGGGGGTATCCACTAAAGTTGGGGTGGGAAACTCAAGGCCCGTGGGGTGCTTAAATCCAGCCCGTGGGGCCGGCTTGGAAATATCAAAGGATCTCCCCCCCCATGCCTCGTTTTCACCCTCCATGGCCTTCTGCAGCACTCTGCCTACCAAAAACGGGCCAAAAAAGGCTGGCAGAGTGCTGCAGGAGGCAATGGACTGCAGGGTGAAAACGAGGCGGGGGGGCGTGGACTCCCATGCCACGTTTTGGCTGGCAGGGTGCTGCAGGAGGCATCCATCCCACCCACCGCCTGCGGAGAACTACAATGCTGATCCAGCCCTCAAAAAAATCCAGTTTGATAGCCCTGCACTAAAGAGTCGGTATTTTTCAGTGATAGCCCCACACTTTGGAATATGCTCTGCCTGGAAGTCTTCCTGGCTTTGACCAAAAGCCCCAAATATTATTTTATTACAAGGAGTTTTCACCCCTTAGCATCTCTGAGGCAACACACTATGTTAAGTGTTTAGTTATATTTATAAATATTCAGATTTTATGTGGCAAAATAAAACACAAATCTAAGCGTTCATTTACGGGCTCAGACTGGAGGCTCTGCAGCCCACCATCCAGTTCCTTCCTTGTTAGAAACTTTTATTAAATCTACACAGCCTTTAAAAAAACACCCACCCACCCCGCTATCTTCTCCTCCAACAACAACTGCAGATAGACTGCTTCTGAATATGGAGGATATGTAGATAATATTTAATCTGTTGGCTTTCTAAAAATAAACCCAGAAGAGCACTGGTGTTAAATGAGTAAAAAATATTCACTCAGTCTGAATATACAGAGGTAAACAGGCTGAAACTGGAGCCTGTTTTATGTTTTTTACTTTCCCAGTTAAGAAGGTTTTTTTTGGGGGGGGGGGGGTTGGCTCACAAACTCCCTGCCTCTGTAAAAGCAGCTACACAGCTGCATCTCCTCTTGTTCTCAATCCCAACCAGGAGCTTCCACATTAAGGCAACACTATTTCTAGCTGCCTGTCAGTAGGCTCATTCATAACACATAGGACAGAAGTGCTGAAGAAAACGGTCCTTTTTATGGTTAATAAGCTTCCCTGTGGGAGATGCCATAGAAAGATTATTAGAGGAGGGCTGGGAGGGGGAAGAGAAGTGAAGGAGTCACAGCTTGCCTGTATACTGGAATAGAAACCATTGTGTAGAAGGGTATTATTTATTACAGTACCAGAATCAACTCAGGAGCCTGATGCTTAGTTAAGGCACAGATGTGGAATGGGCAGAGCAAATTGGAATGTTTATTTTTTAATTTCTTGTAAGATCATTTGCTGCCGAGAGTCACTGAGACAGGCAGCCATACAAACTGAATACATACATACATACATACATACATACATACATACATACATACATACATAAAAATTAGTTTTCAGAAACGTTGCACAGGAGGATATGCAATCCTTATCTGCCCATAAAATTCAGTCATCTCAGAAGCTCAGTCACAACACAATCTGTTTTTGGTTTAGATGATATGTAGACCCAATCATTGTATCATAGCATCAGGCATGGAACGGGCCCAGTAACAAATTACATATGTTAAGAAAATTCTAACTTCAACTTAGGTAAATTAGCCAGAATATCTCATTTTTAAAAGCCTTTTCATATACAGATCATTGCTACAATGAAGTCCAGAAAGTGTTTATATGTGATACACCAAATTCTGTTATTTTTATTTGCCTGAACTGAATAGTTTGCCTGAAGCTAAATTGTTTTGTTCCAAGAACAGCTTCTTGTTTTATAAGAAAAAAAAAAAGCAACTCTCCACCACCACATTACTTGAAAAGGATCTGATGGTTTCTTGACTATTCAGCCACTTTTCCTTCCATGCCCAACTCTTAATTTTAATTTGTATTAAAATGCAAATCTACTTTCTCCTCCATCTCCCCAAACTCAAGTGTTCCTACCTGAAGATTGTTCAGAGGTTCCATTTTCATGACTGGCCCCAAAGTGTTGAGCGGAAGAGAAACGTCAATGCTTTGATTTGGCATCAGAGGAGTGTGAATGGCCAGTGGGGTGCTGGGGATGACTCCGAAGCTGGATGGTTGGGGAGGAGAGAGAGAGAGAGAGAGCGAGAGGAAAGAAAGTGTAATATTCAACAGAGAAGCCAAGAAAGAGAAAGTGTGCAACAAAAAGGGCATTTAGTTGACTCCAAGGCCTAACCTGTTCTTGTTGAACTGAATGGCAAAGTCACTCATGTGTTGAAGAGCCTTGTTGGTGAAACTCATATCCATGTAGATATGTCCTTGCCGATGGCCAAAAGTTCCAGAAATTTCCAGGCCTTTGGCTTTCACAGCCGGCAACCAGACCTATAAAGACATGAGGACAAGCAGTTAGAGCTAGCAAAACTGGGGTCATAAAGCATCAGAATAATTCCAGTGAGATTTCTTTATCATGATAGACAGTAATGTTGAGTGGGTGTGTTCAGCCTACCACTTCAAGCCCATTTTACGTATTGGTATATAATGATGATTGAATCTCAAATGGTAGCATAGATTCTTTCCAGCTGATTTAGAAAAACTGGAGAGGAAATGTCTCAAAATCCATTTACAGCACTCTGAACAGAGTTCACAATAGTTTGGCAGTAAAATAAGGGGATTTAAAAGAAGAAATAGCATGCTCTAATTGGCAACTTGAAGACGTGTGGACTTCAGCTTCCAGAATTCCCTAACCAGCATGCTGCATGCCATAACAAAACAAAACAGAACAAACAAACAAACAAACCCAGAACCACCATCCTGGTTTCACTTAAATCTTTTCACTGTAGTACTAAATGAATTTGTAATGGATGCAGAAGCTCATTGGGCAAACAGAGCAAAAAGCAGAGTTATTTACTCAGAAACAATATCATTGTGAAACAAAAGAGAGGGATGCCTCCCCCCCAAAAAATAACAACAAGTGATGAAGAGACAACCTTGGCAAAAAAAGACAGCTCTCTGTCCATGTTTCCTCACACATACCGATTTGGGAGCCACATATCCACCAGGTGCCATGCCGATGCCAGAAGAGAGTTCAAACAGGTCATTCAGTCCACTGCTGACTGCAGCTGGGGTAGGGGAAGGAGCAAATGTTGCGGGGACTGACGATGGGATGAAGGTCTGTCCCACCTGCAAGCAATCAAGGAAGATATTTAAACATCTGGTACATAATAGACACCTCTATTAAATAAACCATAAAGTTGGACACTATTCTGAATATTTTAGAACTTGTTCCTGGCATTTTGCTGAATGATCAAGGGTACTAAATTGGCATGTTGGTGTGCTCTCTGCTTTAAATCCCATCTCTACTACCCATCACTATGTGATTGAAGCAGCCATTAATAGCTAGCCTACCTTCTCCAAAAGACTGTGAAGAGTGGAGAGCAAGGACATTCAACTTCCAACAGTTAAAAGATGAGGAATTGTATCAGACGAAGGTGAATGAACTCTCCATAAGGAATTCTCAGTCATAACCAAGCATTCAACAACCATGTAGTGAAATGGACTCAAAGCTAGTGCTTTCAAAATAGACCTGTTGATCATCCAGGAAGTCCCATGGCCCTCAAATCCATTTTAATAGAATTGGAAGAGGAATGCTTTGCTCCACGGACAACAGCAATCCACAGTTATTGATGACCCTTGGAAATTAGGAATATGAGTCAACCAGTTCTAGTTCATTCAATGACTTTTAAATTGTTTGGAATTTCTCATAAATGGTACCAAGAGCTCTGGATGCCTTATGTTTCCCATTTATAGATTTATGGAACTCTGGGACCAAGCCAAACCTGAAAGTAGGTTTTTTACAATGACTCTGGTGTCTTGCACAAACCCTGGGAATCCTTCAGCTTGTTTTCTTTGGTTCTCCATTTTTTTCTTCTTGACCAAGCAGTGATACATCTACTTCACATGGAAAAATATACTGTGATCTCAGATCTCCCCAGTAACAGAACTCCAAATTTCTTGACTATTCTACAAGTCAAGCTTGCTACCAAATTCTCTTTTCTTTTCCTTCCAGTATTTCAGTGTTTTAGATGGTTCTCTGCTTTAATCCAGAGAACATGTTGAGAATGTCTAACATAGGGCTATCTCTGCTGCACAGATTTTAGAAGAATGGATGGGAAAAGAAGACCACAGAATGAACGCCTGCACATTTTAGTAGTTGAGGTTGGGAGGATGGGAGATCCTGTTTTCAAATCCCCAGTTGATTCTGAAATATATTGGCCAACTTAAAGCCTGGTTACAAAATCTCAGCTCAGCCTATTGTAAGGTCTGTTGTAAGAATAAAATTGGAGGAGAAAATACTATGTGTGCCAATATGAACTCTTTCTGAAGGAAAGATGGAGTGTAAATTCAACAAATAATAATTTTTCAATTAGAACTGAAAAGGAAAAAAAAATGAATGGAGGGCACTTACTGCTGGGCTGCCTCCAATTCCCCCGCCAAGGTCACTGCCAAGCTGCAAGGAAGAAAAGAATAGAAAAAGGAAGAGAGAGAGAGAGAGAGAGAGAGGCAAAAAAGGAAGAGAAAAGGCAGGGGAAAGAGAAAGAGTTCATTACAGCCAAGTTATCAGGTGCCAAGAAATAAAGATCATGTGGTTCCCAAAAAGGCCTGGCACACCACCTGTCCCCCATCTGTTTGCCCAGAGAGAATATTGACCCAGCAAGGACAGAGAAATCCACAGATTTGAAACCCCCAAATTCCACAGGAAGGGAAGTGAGATTTGGTTGAAAGCACAAGAATATGCATCAAGGTCTTGTGGGCAGCAGCAGAAGGTGGCAGTTAAGACCTAGATAGACGTGAACTTGGATTCATCTCCAAGCTGCAATTTTCAAAAGCCAAACGGCCCTCAGCCTTGTCCCCACTGTTCCTAGAGAAGGGCACCTCACAAACAGTCATGGTGACTTCTCTCAGACCTAGCATGAACCAGCACTCACAGCACTCCAGAAGCAGTTGATCTTTTTTGCTTTGCCTTTGTAGACCTATTCATGCTATTCATTCAGGCAATATGGCGGTGAGGGAATGTGGTGGGTAAGGGCAGCTCTTCTGAACATGCCATTCTTGCTAACTACCATTCCTGTGTGGGTCAGTTTCAGCAGCAGCCTCTTGCCATTCCCTGCCTGCTCACCCAATGTTCCTGGGCTCCAACGTCAGCAGCCCATTGATGTTCTGAGAGCAAAGAATCCACAAAAAGCAAAAAGCTGGGCCAAAAATAAACTGACATATATGCGCAGCATTGTCACCCTAAAGTGGAGGTTGCTTGAATGGGTATCATGTGATTTTTCTATTTCTGGCAGCTCTCTGAACAATTACCCAACAGAACAAATCCAAGCACTCAGATATGGAACATGCATTTAGCTTCGCTCATAGATGCTTGGCTGAAAGTTACACCCACCCACCCACCCTAATACACTTTATATCTCTCCCCTCCCCCACAAAGGGTGAAACATTAACATCTTTTTCCTTCTAAAGGAGGTGGGTGACGAAAATGTAACCAAGTAGAAATGAGAACTGCTGGGATGTGAAAAGGAATCTTACAACTCACAATGTATCGGTTTGATGCTAAACAGTAAAAAAAAGATGATAGTGGCATCAGATTGTTCCATTTTGAGTTTGTAATTTTTGTAACAAAATCAAGGAGGCAGCATTTTCACATCTGAAGGAATAAGCAACTTCTGCATTGCCTTTAAATAAACAACTGGTGATTTCTTTAAGATGTCAGTGGCCATGGTTAAAAAACATTGATTTAGAATATTATTAAAAGTCCCAAAGATTGATTAAATTTGTTATTTGGCATATGAGTTTGGCAAACTTCCCTGCAGTGTTATGATAGAGCCATTTTCTAGCCTAACATCAGCTATTTGTGATTTTTAAGCTTAAAGCTACAAAATGGAAAATAGGTCGAAGGCAGAAAAATGTGACAATTTACTGTAGTTGGCTGTTCTTTTTCGAAGATGGTGGCCTCAGAAAACAAAAAGATAAAAGAATCAAAAGACTGCATATACTTTCATCAAGCCTCGGCTGTCCTCTGAAATACTAGCAAACAAGGACCACTCTGATATGTCATGGTGGCACAATATATTTCCTTTGAACAGGACTTGATTTGCCACAGACATGGGCAGGAAGTGGTAATGTGGCATCTGTGAATGCCATAGCACCTGCAGAACAGTAGACTGTATACATCCACCTGCAAAAACTTTATACAGAAAATTTCTTTTTAAGTGAACTGACTAAAGTATTAAAACACTGTCATTAGAGATTCTCAGTCATCCAGATCATGGTTGTCTCAAAGGTGCTTTTTCAAGAGGCAACTGAACTTTCTTGTTTTTCTTTGAATACGTTTTGTTTCTCATCCAAGAAGTTTCTTCAGCTCTGACTGGATGGTGGAGAATGGAAGGATTTATATTCCATTTATATTTATATTCCATTCTCCACCATCCAGTCAGAGCTGATGAAGCTTCTTGGATGAGAAGCAAAACGTCTTCAAAGAAAAACCAGAAAGTCCAGTTGCCTCTTGAAAAAGCACCTTTGGCAAATATTTCAAGGTAAGTGTTTCTTCCAAATAAGACCTAATAAAACTTGGAGCATCTTACATTTTTAAATTGATTTTCTAAAAGTTTTTAAAAATGTTTTACGATTAACTTCTGGCACCTACACCACCATATAAGATTACGTAACAGTGCCCACTAACAGGAAAAGGCTATTGCCTCCTGGTAAAAACAGCTGCAATGGGGAAGAAAAGGACACTGTCTTAGAAACAGATTTGTGCTCTTAGACCCCATTTCAAAAAATGACAGCAATCTGTACCAGTATCAGACTCATGCAATGACAGTTATGGCTTGATGGAAAACAGATGATCTCTCACTCTTTCAATTTGAGTGCGACAGTTTATGGAGTGGGATAATAGCCGGAATACTCATCCATTATGACTTCCTCTTGCAAAAGTGATCATGGGTGATTATTATCCTCTTTCGAGTTACAGCTATGTTATAGCCAGGAAAAGCATGGCTTGTATAGCAAAGGTAAGGAAAGCAAAAAAAGGCCCTGTCAGATTCACTTTGAAGAAGGTGAGGCAAAAAGGTTCTGGTACTCTGGGAAATGTTTCCCTGTCAAGTGGGAAGGGGGAGAAGCAGTCTCCCCATCAGCTGGCAAGTGAGCTTCTTACATAAAGCAGCATCAAAACAACTTGTGAATAATTCTACATAATAGAGCCAGATGTTTTTATCTGCTTTCATCAGCTTCTGTGCCAAGTTTATCTCATTAAAAGAGCCACAGGCTGGGAAGCCAACCTTGAAAGATACAAATCAAGGTTTCTTGGCTCTTACAATCCTATACTTCCTTGCTCCTTCTCTTTTAAACACAGACACACAGACACACAGACTCACACACTGCTCCCCCAGGAATTACACAATGATGTAATGGGGAGGAGAGAAATTCAATGTCTCCTGTTAGCAAGTTTGTGATCTAGAACAGGGGTCTGCAACCTTAAATACTCAAACAGCCATTTGGACTCGTTTCCCACAGAAAAGAAAACATTGGGAGCCACAAAACCTGGGTGGGTGTGGCCAACTCAATGTAACTCACTTCCACTAGTCACATGATCCCCTGGCCAGGCCTACCCAGTCATTAAGGCAGAGAACCAGTTGTTAAAAAACACTGGGTACCACAAAATCCTTTTGACATATCTCTCTCTCCCCCTCCCTCCCTCTCTCCTTCCCTCCCCCCTCCCTCTCTCTATGTCTCTCTGTCTCCCCTTCTCTCTGTATCTCTCTGTCTCTGCCCTGGCCGCTTCTCCATCCCCCACCATCGCCCTTACCTTCTCGGGCCAGGTGCGGACTGACTGGGAGGGGAGGGCAAGGGACGGGGCCAGCCAATGGTGGGATCACCTGACAGGGAGCCACAGCAGAGGGCCCAAAGAGCCACATGCGGCTCTGGAGCCACAGGTTGCTGACCCCTGGTCTATAACCTAAACCGGGACTTTTGCAACTAGAAACCAGGACTTAATCAAGTAAGAATCTGTGGCTATTTATGATTTATAGGTAGTCCTCGACTTACAACGGTTCACTTAGTGACCATTCAAAGTTACGCACTGAAAAAAGTTACTTATGACTATTGCAGCATTCCCATGGTCATGTGATTTACATTCGGATGCTTGGCAACTGACTCACATTTATGACGGTTGCAGTGTTCCGGGGTCATTGGATTCCCTTTTATGACCTACTGACAAACAAAGTCGATGGGGACACCAGATTCACTTAACAACCGTGTTACTAATTTAACAACAGCAGTGATTCACTTAACAAATGTGGCAAGACAAGTCGTAAAACAGGGCAAAACTCACTTAACAAATTTCTTACTTAGTAACATAAATTTTGGGCTCAATTGTGGTTGTAAGTCAAGGACTACCTGTACATATTTTTTAGATCAATAAAATAAAAAATAGATATGTGTGTATGTGTATGTGTATGTATATGTATATGTGTGTGTGTGTGTGTGTATATATATATATATATAAATAAATTTTGGTGTCATTTTTGTATAACTTGGTATTTTTGGATGCTGCTGCTGTTGCCCTTGGGACTTATAACACTGTTTGGTGGGTGGCATTCCTTCTTTCAAGAGTAGTACATCGGAATTTCATCTTAATGTGTGCCATTGTGTATGTATACAGGAAAAAGACAATAAAAGTTATCTTAATCTTAACTGAAGATGCTGACTGGCTATATGATTCTAATACTTACAGCTGGCCTTAGAGGACAATCTTAATTCATTATACAATTCTGGTTTCCAAATTTGCTTCTTATAACTGGTCTCCTTGGTGAGGACTGACAGCATTAATTCCTGACGTCCTAGGGCAGGGGTGTCAAACTCAAGACCTGCGGGCTGCTTCCGGCCATGGGGTGCTTACATCTGCCCTGAGTGGCCGACCTGGAAAGCGCAAAGGATTGGCCTGTACTGCCTCTGCCAGCGAAAACGAAGCTCAGGAGGGCCACTTGTGGCCATCCCGAGTTCCGTTTTCGCTGGCAGAGGGTTGCAGGAAACTGTCACAGCCAAAAATAGGCCACCCCAGCGATGCCTTTGAAGTGATGGCCCAGTGCCTGGAGGCTGTACGGATCTGGATGGGGAGGAACAGGCTCAAGCTCAACCCTTCCAAGACCGAGTGGCTGTGGTTCCCGGCATCCCAATATAGTCAGCTGACTCCATCGCTGACTATCGGGGGCGAGTCTTTGGCCCCCGTGGAGAGGGCGCGCAATCTGGGTGTCCTCCTGGATACACATCTGTCCTTGGAGGAACATCTGACGGCTGTTGCCAGGGGGACCTTTTGTCAGGTTCGCCTGATTCGCCAGTTGCGCCCCTTTCTTGATCGGGATTCCGTGTGCACAGCCACTCATGCCCTCGTCACCTCTCGCCTGGACTACTGCAACGCTCTCTACATGGGGCTCCCCTTGAGGAGCACCCGGAGGCTCCAACTGGTCCAGAATGCAGCCGCGCGGGTAATTACGGGAGCTGCATGGCGCTCCTGCATAACACCACTCCTGCGCGAGCTGCACTGGCTCCCAGTGGTCTTCTGGGTGCGCATCAAGGTGTTGGTTACCACCTTTAAAGCGCTCCATGGCATAGGACCTAGTTATCTTCGAGACCGCCTTCTGCCACCAAAAGTAAAATAAAATAAAAAAACGGAGCTCTGGAGCCGGTTTTCACTGGCAGATCGCTCGGGCCACCACAGGCGCCCCCTACACGAGTGATGTCGAGCTGCCCCCCCATCCCACCCGAGGTCAAACACAATCCCAATGCAGCCCTCAATGAAATCGAGTTTGACACCCCTGTCCTAGGGCCTCACAGACTCCTGACTCTCCACTGCTGCTTAGGATCTTGGCTCCTGGCTTAGATTATGCTTCTGGTTTAACTAGCTCGAAAACCGCTCTTCTCACAGACTTCTTTCTCAATCCCATCGACAAGTTTCTTCATCTGATCAATACAGCAGCACCGGTTTTTGGCTCCCACTAACCTTAGAGGCCTTGTGATGCTCACCATATACTCAAAGTCAAATAACTCTCACTCCCCCCATATTTTAAAATATGATTGTTCACTATCCAGTCCATATCCAGTCTTGATTTCCGAAAGAACCGTATTTTTCTTAGCCTCCACAGTGTATGATTTTGTTGCCCCTCAATCTATAACATTTATAAAATACTTCAATTGTGCATGGCATCTTAATTAGTACTCCCACTGATTAAAAGGTACATGTACCCGTGGAGGCTTCTATAACTCATGGGTACCCAGTGTGTGGGGGATGAGAAGCCTTAAGTAAGGCTCCAAAGTTTTCAGAAAGCTAGAGGAAATGATGTGGTATCATCATCAGAAGGAGCTGGGTTGAATTTTCAGCCCTTTATATATGTTTTGTGGGATGATAGGATGAGAATGGGAGTTCTTCCTCAAAAAGACCTTGAAAACAGGCCTGAAATCACCATTTTAGGCCCGATTTCAAGAGTGGAAGTTAAAGTTCTTTGAATCTCCAAAGTCTTATGCTCCCAATTTCAACCTTAAAGCTCATCTCTTCCCCACAAAAAACAAAAACAAAACCAGGCTGAAATCAACCCCCCACCCTTCCCCAATGATGATTAGTGGTGGCAGGAGAGATAAGAGATACAAGAAGAAATGTCTTCCTGCTTAATTCCAAAAAGCAGAATTAAAAAAATGCCCAAATGTTCAAATTCTGAGGCCGGGGGCCAGAAATGTGTTACAGGGGCTGCTGCTACTGTTTTAGTTGAATAGAAAATGGAAGCAAATCTCAACCTGCCCTTCACATCCAGGTCATCCTCAGTCCTTTGGATCTGAATTCCTGGTTTTAGATTTTAATTATTTCAGAAGAATTATTTCTATTTTACTAGGCAAAGAGAAGAGGCAAAATGCCAATATTTTCTTTTTAGTGATCTAAGTCAACAGCTTTCTTTTTAGCATGGAGATTTCACCAGCAGCTTTCCAAACAATTTCACTGCAGCTGCTTCATACTAAAAACTGACATTTTGACATCTTTAATATTATTTTCAGCAGTGCATCTCCACAGAACCACAGTATTGTCCCTGTGGTTATACAAATGACCTTCTACTCCTTGCAGTTTGGAATGGCTCCGGACTAAATTAAATTGAGGTTATCTAAAACTCCAGTACCCAAATAAGGTAAACATAGAAAAAAATCCTGAGACAAAATGAAAGGTGACAAGAAGTAGTTTTATTTGAAGTCTGCCAAATATATTGGGAATCCCAGATTTCTGGTCCTTTTAGTGTATTGTTCTTTGGATGGGAATGATTGGCAGAGAAGGCTGAATCTTTTATGAGCAAGGTTTTGCTTTGCTCCACTCCACAAGTATCAGGGCGAACTGGACTGCGATCAAAATGGTACATAGACGGCTGGTTAGATAAATTAGAAGTGATGAAATATTCAGTCCCTCCAGAAAGTGCTGAACAACGACTCCTACAACCCCTATTAACTGTGCTGACTGAAGCTGCTAGGGGCTTTGAATCTGTCACATCTAGTGGGCTGCAAATTCTACTTTTGACTCTAAGACTAAGCTCCTTCTTTTGTAGAGTATTCAGATTCTTTTCAGCTTAAACTGCTCTTAAGCTACTTCCAGTTGCTGAGACACCTCCTTCTCACAAAAGCCAGACACGCTGGCCAGCTTTGATTAGAATTTTATCCACTTCAAACTGCAAGTAGAAACCCGTCTGACTGGATCTTTCTCCTGAAGAAAACCAATTATAGCCTAAATATGAAAGCTACCACCTCAAGAATTCAGGCTGGAATAGAAATGCTTGTCCTGGTACATACTGTATAGGCAAATTATAGAACTTTAAATCTGCTATCTGAGGCATTCGAGACCGCATGCAAAATTTAGTTTTTGTCAGCAATGACACAGGCCTCAAAAATCCACACGGTGGATGTGGTGGCAGCTTCTAGATAGGACATCAGGAAGACTGAAGATACCTTGACAAATAACGAAGTTACAAACTCTGCCTAGCTTTCCTCTTCCTTTGTTCTTTCGCTTGACATTTTTTGATTTGGCTGCCACCTAAAGAACTGCTGAGGTAGAGGATCTGCTACTCTGAGAGTTCACTTGACAAGAAGAGATTCTTTCCATATTTTAAGGCTTAATTCCAGAAATCTGCTAAAACCTTATGGGCCTGGTTTCCACTGAAAACCCACATCAAAGTGAGCCAATCATTGCCATGATGTTGCCAACATCTTGCAATAATACGTGAAACATGTAAGTCCTGCAGGGGTGGGTTCTACTTACCTTTACTACCAGTTCACAACGGGATCTTCATGCGCAGATCGCCGATGACAACATCCAGGGCGGTGGGTGGGGCCTCCCACCGGTTTTACTACTGTCCGAACCGGGGGCAACCCACCACTGAAGTCCTATCATTGAGGAGCCAAATCTCAGGTACCCCTGAGGTTGTGTTCAAAGTCTTAAGCATCTCAGGAGCACGGGGCCTCCAAGCAGTTGAAAGCTGTTTGAGAAGCCTTAATATACTTTCTAAGAAACAGTTGGATTTTATCAGAGAGCTAAAGGTTACCCAGAAATGCCTTGCTGCAGAGTGCAATACAAGCGTCTGGACAGCACACAGGCAATTCTATACATATGCACTGGACCCGAGACTGAAGCTTGCTTGCTAAATATGGGGATCCAAGCATCAACGTGAACTACTACACGTCTGCAGGAAGGTCCAGATCATAAAACTAGGTAATAAATATCAGCTTGCTGGAAATATCATATTGTTAAACATGCAAATAAATTCCCAGGGTGTTGCAAAAAAAAAAAAAAAAAAAAAAAAGTTTGGAGATGCAATAAACTAGCTGTGGTTGCCTAGTGGTGGTGGAAGGGGGTTCCTCATCATTTGTTGCAATGAGGAGGAGGGTTGGAAATTGAAAGTCATTAGGTTGTTTGTCCAATTCTGTGAAACACAAATCATCCATCCTGTATCCAGGCCACAGCTAACTGATGGGATAGTAGGTTTAACTATAGAGGTAGTCCTCGACTTACAACAGTTCATTTAGTGACCTTTCAAAGTTACAACGGCACTGAAAATAGTGACTTAAAACCATTTTTCACACTTATGACCGTTGCAGCATTCCTATGGTCACATGATTTACATTCTGATGCTTGACAACTGACTCACATTTATTATCTATCCATCCATCCATCCATCCATCCATCCATCCATCCATCCATCTATCTATAGCAGGGGTGTCAAACTCAAGGCCTGAGGCCTGGATCCAGCCCACGGGGTGCTTAGATCTGGCCTGCAGGACTGCCCTGAAACAGTGAAGGCCCTCCCGAGCTCCATTTTTGCTGGCAGAAGGTTGCAGAAGGCAGTTGTGGCCAAAAACAGAGCTTGGGAGCCCATTTCCGCTGGCAGAGCGCTCGGGCTGCCACAGGCGGCTCCGACACGAGTGATGTCGAATTGGCCACTCCCACCCTGGCCATGCCCACCCGGACTCCCGAGGTCAAATACAACCCTGATGCGGCCCTCAATGAAATCGAGATTGACACCCCTGATCTACAGTATCTGTCTGTCTGTCCATCTGCCGTCCATCCAGCCACACTGTCAAATTGTCACTTTTTAGAATTAGCATGGTAACTCCATTTACTTACCACAGTTATTATAGTTAAAGCATTTTATAGAAGATTCTAATATATGCAAAAGCTAATGGAGGGTCAAAAATTACAAAAATATATATATTATATGTCACATCCAGAGTCTGTCCCCACAGTAATGGTTTCTAGTGTCATCCAACCATCACTGTTGAATATACCAGTAGCAAGGACAAACCATATATTGCTAAAAGCAAGGCTGAGCAATGTTACAAAAAGAAAAGGCGGTTATGGTAGGACTGTGAAATTTTTGTTCCAAACTTAGCATTACGGGCTAATTGATCAACTTTGGTTCATAAACTATGGTCTCTTCCTTACAACTGGTTCACCCACAAACTAATGCACAATAAACAGCTCATGATATGGTTTCACGTAATGGGTCTACACAGTGTCCTAGTTTTGTTCTTATGAATCCCATGCCTGCTCTTCCCTGCTGTTACGCAAAATAACAGCCTCTGTTACAATACATTATTATAAGGCACTGACACAACGAACCAAAGTTGCCAGGGGTGATGCTAATATTGTATGAAACATGTACCTAATGCTAAAAACGAGGAGCTTTTTTTCCTCTCTTCTCTGCTAGCATCTGGCCAGGAACACAAACACGACACAGCCATGCTCCTTGTTTCTGCTGGGATCAGACCACGAATCTCTTAAAAATGCACTACCAACATTTTCCACAACGTCACTTAATTTTTCCTTACCTTCTCTGTGTATTTGGGAAGATAGTAAAGGCAGGATATAAACAAACAAACAAACAAACAAATCAACAAAGCCACCCAGCAGTACCCCAAATAAGCAAGTAAAGGAAGCAGTAAACTTGATAATTTGTAATCTGCAAAGCTGAAAAGGAGCAGAAAGAAGGCAAACATCTTCACCTCCTCCAAGTGGTACTTGGATCCAAGATCCCAGCAATTCTTTAACATAGAGGAAAAGAAGATTGCCAGCAGTCTAGGTTTTTGGTACTATAGAGCTAAACCGTTCATTCGTTCATTCATTCATTCATTCATTCACTCACTCACTCATTCACACTCACACTCACACATATCACTAAGAATGATAGCCCATGTTCAGCAAAAACCATGCTTACTCACCAGGCTATCAAGTCCACCTCCTAGAAGGTCCACAGCACCCATCTGCATGGAAGACACTTGGGGAACATTCACTGGAGGCCCCAGGTCAAGGTTCAAGAGGTCACCCAAGAGATCTCCTTGGGATGGAATCACCTGAGGTTGCTCTAGGTTTGTAGCACTCATGGTTCCCACAGGGCTGTCGCCTGCATCAGTACTAAAGGCGTTTTTTTGGGGAGGGGGGGAAGAAAAAAGAGTTACTTGGTTTCACTGTCAAAGAAGAGAGCAACACAAAAGACTTTCTCATGCAAGCTGCTCTAGACAGACTTTGCAGTTCAAGTATTCTTGTAAAAATAACCCTTGCAAGAGGGTTGTGAACTGTAAAATAATTTGACGGCAAACAACTGCCATTTCTTTAAAAGAAATATTGAATTCCATAAATATCTACCCAATATACAAAGCCATTGAAACACAGAGTAAAAGACTGGGCAAATAAACTCCAATATTAAAATAACGGACTGAAAATCTTAAACAGGGCCATTTGGTCATTGTGAAAGAACAGGAGCAGCTGTGGAATTAATAACCTGCCAAATAGCTTGGGAAGAACATTCACCCAAAGCAAGCAAGGGAAACTTGTGGGCTTCCAGGTGTTGCTAAACAACAACTCCCAGGTTTCCTCACCATTACTTAGGCCATTAGGAATTGGAGGGCAACATTATCTTCTGCATCACAAGTTCCTCAGCACTGATTCAGCCAACATGTCCAGGCACATTCTCACATTTTTTTGGCAAACTGCCCAGATCTGCTTTGTAGAGTGAGATGGGCAGCATACCGATTCAAGGAATAAATTACAGATACTCCTCAACTTAGGACCAGTCGCTTAGTAATTGTTTGAAGTTCTGATAGCCCTACCCGGGGGTACTTACAACCTGGATTCAAAATTCTGACAGTCGCTTTCCCTCCGCTCCCCACCGCTGGGTCATGTGACTGCATTTCGGATGCTCTGCATTTACTACTGTTTGAGGCATCCTGCAGTCGCAGGACCACGTTTTATGACAGTTTTGCCAAAAGTCAACATTAACGTTTGCTTTTTGGCAAAACTGCACCCACAGTAAACCAACAGTTTGCTTAACAACCGACTGACAACCCTGAAGCTGACCTGGCCGAAGCCATCTTGGAGCTTCAGTGCTGCCACACTGGAGCAAGGGATAGGGTGGTATTCAGCCGGTTCACGCGAACCGGTAGCGGAAATTGCCCGCCCCGGCTCTATGCCACCCTATTTAGGCACGTTTTTTAGGATGGGCGCATGCACAGAAGGCTAGGCGCATGTGCGGAAAGCATGCACATGTGCAAACTGGGTGCATGTGTGCAGAGCAAACCAGTAGTAACATAATCTGAAATGCACCGCTGGATAGGGAGGAGGGATTAGAGATAGCTGGGCTTGTGTAGTCAAAATACTTTCTCTTGGGAACCAAGGATGTTCTCACACCTGGCCGGAGGAAGGAGGAATGATGTCATGCTGCAGTGGATGCTGCTTTGATTGGGTCATGTGACTGATTGTTCGGATGGGGAGGGAAAACTTTTCCTTTTAATTAGGTGAAAACCAAGGGGCCCCTCAGAGTTAGTTTTCACCAGATATGTGTCAACATGATATTTCCAACAAAGCTATTCTTTGAGGAATCCACCTGCCTTGGAATTTTTGCTTGCAATAGATCTATTACTTGGAACCCTGACATTGGCTCCATTATGGTCTTAAAACAAGGACTACTTGGATGTGACTGCTTATGACTTATTCTGATTAAGGCAATGTTTCCTGTATGTCTCACATTTTCTGGCAATTATATTAATTATATATTAATATATTAATATTATAACATAATATTAATTATGTGACTGCTTATGAACTTTCTTCCCATGTGTAATACGGATAGTCCTTGACTTACAACCATTCATTTAGTGACTGTTCGAAGTTAACAATGACACTGGAAAAAAAGTGACTTTGGACTGTTTTTGACACTTACAAATGCTGCAGCATCCCCCTGGTCATGTGGATCAAACTTCAGAGGCTCGGCAACTGGCATGTATTTTATGACAGCTGCAGTGTCCCAAAGTCACTTTTCCAACCTTCTGATGAGCAAAGTCAATGGGGAAGCCAGATTCACTTAACAGCCATGCTACTAAGTTAACAACTGTAGTGTTTGCTAAAAGTCTGTAGAGATTCTCAGTCAAGCAGATTATAGTTGTCCCAAAGGTGCTTTTTTAGGAGGCAATGGGACTTTCTCGTTTTTTTCTCTTGAAGACGTTTCCTTTGGGGCAGCCATAACCTGGATGACTGAGAATCTCTACACACTTCTAGTTATACAATTTGGGATGAACACCCTTTGAATGGTGTGGGAGTAGGAATGGATTTCCAGAGGCAAAAAAATTGCAGACTACAGGAACCAGGAGCACTACTCAGGTGACCCTGAAGACACCAATAAACCTCAAAGTGCTTCAACGACCCACCAAAAGGATGCAAATTACCAGCTGTCTGCAAGGAATATAAATCCTTCCATTCCCCACTATCCTGTTAGAGCTGAAAAAGCTTCTTGGATGAGAAGGGAAATGTCTTCAAAAGAAAAAACAAGAACGTCCAGTTGCCTCCTGAAAAAGCACATTTGGGACAACTGCAGTGATTCATTTAACAACTGTGACAAGAAAGTCGAAAAATGGGGCAAAATTCACATCAACTGATTTACTTAGGAACAGACATTTTGGGCTCAATTTTTTATTTTATTTTATTTTATTTCGAATTTATATACCGCACCTTCTCCCAAGGGACTCAGGGTGGTGTACAGCCAGATAAAAACATACAATACAAATTGTGGTCATAAGTAGAGGACTACCTGTATTGTTTCCATGTTCATGTGAATGGTGAATCTGTTTTTAAATTTTGTTATTACAAACCGGCCACATAAAATTGTAAGGGCATCAGGACAGGGTAATTATATATGGACTTTTAAAAAGTAAATAACCCACAAAGTCATTCTGTCTCTCTCTTACCTTCCGTGATGGATAGGCAGGTGTTTGCGGTGGATTCCGTGGCTGCCTTCCACAAAGGCATTGGGTGGTTTGTGATATACTGATGCCAACGATCCAATGTGGCAAATGAGCTCATCCAGCAAAGTGGGCTCGATCAAATCGGTCTCTTCAGAGATCAGGGGCTTCTCTGACAAAACCACCTCCTTGGCAGTGACAGGGTCTGTGGAGAGGAGTCGCCAGTAAATGTAGCCACGGTCACGTAGATCTGGGTTATCAGAATCCTGAGGCAGAAAAAGGTTGTCTGTTAATGGATACCGATTTGGAACAACCTTTGACAGAGGACTACCGAGGGTGAAGGGGAAAAGAATGCACAGGAATCTAAGGTCAAAAGTAAGTCTTTGGAATATTTAATATTCTCTACAGAAAAATCACAAACATTCCTCACATACCCGAGGCTTAATAAGATTACACAAGACTGGGCACCCCAGAATGGGACATTTTAGTGATAAAAAGTTCTGTCTGTAAAAGTTTATATCTGTGTTCCATGGGACACAGGCTCCATGAGAAACTAAAGGGAAAAAAGTTTACTCAGAGGCAGCCGTTGTTTTTAATCACTAAAGCTTGATCAAAGATTCTGGCATTTTTTTTAAAAAAAACTTCGCAAGTTCTTTAACCTGAAACTGTTTGAAACCCTTGGCTTAAAAAAGAACAGTTTGTAAGCCTCTTTTCACTTCTAAATAAACTTTTAAAAGTTACTTTTTATCAGGCTTAGAGTTCTTTAAAAAAAAAGTACCCTGTTTCCCCGAAAATAAGACATCCCCTGATAATAAGCCCAATCGGGCTTTTGAGCACATGTGCTAAAATAAGCCCATCTGAAAATAAGCCCTCCCCAAAAATATTTAAATGCATGTGCATCCGGTCCCTGCCATTTCCTCTGGTTAGGGTTAGGGAGAAAGAGCTGAAAATCAGGTAAGACGGCTAGAGGAGCCCCGTCTTGCCCCACGCACCCCAAAATAATAAGACCTCCTCGAAAATAAGGCCAAGCACTTATTTCAGGGTTTAAAAAAATATAAGACAGGGTCTTATTTTTGGGGAAACACAGTAGTGTTTTACAAATTTCAACAATGTTGTCCAAAGTGAGACCCTTTAGTACCCTTTATGGTTTTGTTTGCACAATTGTGTTTAAATGGATTAAGTGCAGAGGGCATGGTTAGTTGCGATGTTAACAGTTGGCACAAGAATGGAGGTGTAGAAGTGGTGTAAAGGGAGCTGGTTCCAGCTCCTTCCCTGTCCCTCTGTTGTATGATTTAAATAGGGATGAGAAGTTGACAGATTCCTGCTCCAGACTGTGGGAGCACTGGACCTGTAGATTTTATTTAATGTTCTGGGAAGGAAAAAACAAGAAAGATGATAGGCTCAAGATCCAGATGGATCTTGACAGACTTGAACACTGGACTCTATCTAACAAAATGAAACTCAATGTAGAGAAAAGTAAAGTCTTACAGTTAGGTAAGAAAAATCAAAAGTACACATACAGACTGGGTGAAACCAGGCTTAATAGCAGTAACTGTGAGAGGGATCGTGGAGTCTTAGTGGGCAACCAATTAAATATGAGCCAACAGTGTGCAAAGGCAGCCAAAAAAGCCAATGCAATCCTAAATTGCAGTAACAGAGGGATACAATCAAGATCAAGGAAGGTACTAATGTTACTCTATAAAGCCTTAGTACACATCTAGAATACTGCATCCAGTTTTGGTCACACTATAAAAAAGATGTTGAGACTCTAGAAAGAGTGCAGAGAAGAGCAACCAAGATGATGAGGGGACTGAAGGCTAAAACATACAATGAACGGTTGCACGAACTGGGCATGGCTAGTCTAGTGAAGAGAAGGACCAGGGGAGACATGATAGCAGTGTTCCAATATTTGAGGAGGAGGTCAAGCTATTTTCCAAAGCACCCGAAGGCCAGACAAGGAATAATGGATGGAAACTGAACAAGAGATTCAACCTGGAAATAAGGAGAAATTTTCTGACAGTGAGAACAATCTACGAGAACAGCTTGCCTTCAGAAGTTGTGAGAGCTTCATCACTGGAAGTTTTCAAGAAGAGATTGGACTGCCATCTGTCAGAAATGGTGTAGGGTCTCCTGCTTGGGCGGGGGGGGGGGGTTGGACTAGATGACCTACAAGGCCCCTTCCAACTCTGTTAATCTGTTAATCTTTACAGACTCTTTGGGAGCAGCTATAAGGACAGTGAAAATGGCTACTCCCTATTAGATAAGGCACTGGCACAGAGTCTTCTTGGACTGAAGTGGTACAGTTATTAAAGAAACAAAGAAAGAAAGCTGCTGGAACACAAAGTTAAGTTTTGTTCGCTGAGTATACACTGACTCATCAGTCAAGCTATGCCAACTCATGTAAACTTAATTGCAAAATGTTGGTTTTGGTCACCATGTTCTGTTCTGGTCCTTCTTTATTTCTGGAAATTTGTGCTCTTTAATGGAGTTTTAAAAACCATACCATTCATCATATGAATGCCCAATAACAGGAAAGTACAGATGCCCCCTTGGGGTTGTGATTTTAGGAGCTATCAGTGAGAAGCTATTACAATGTCAATATTTAGAAGTATATTTTATACTATCAAGTATAAAATACTATAGTATAAACTATACTATTTAGTTGGTTCCTGAAACTTGTGGAGGTATATTCTATTTTCTATTTTGGATTCTTCACATAAAAATTAGGGTCTCCCTAATAGGTTCTGGAGCAGTGTAACTTTTAAACTCATGGTTTCTATAATATGGTTTAACAGTCATAGAAGGTTTCTGTTCCCTTGGATGTCATTAAATTATGACTCACAGCACTTCTTACCATTAGCTGGACTACTGGAGACTAATGTACAGCAGCATATGAAGGGCCGCAGGTTCTCTCTTCCACAAACTTATCACCATAACCATCTCATGGCTTTGCCTCATATTCCAACCCTCGTGCCCAGTGCCCACAGGAACATTTTCAAGGCCAATTGGGTCAGGCTACTTTAATCTATGGAGAGATGATGTTCCAAAGAACAGATGCCATAACAAAAAAAGGCTCTCCTCCTAAATCCTGCCAGATGGCACCTTTTAATGGGTCATGTAGCATGCCTCTCCTGCTGGATTTAATAGAATTAGGAGAGGCAGTCTCTCAAATAACCTTGCCTCATGCCACTAAGGGCTTTATAGGAAACTACCAACACTCACAGGTGCCTTTTTCAAGGGGCAACTGTCCTTTCTGGTTTTTCTTTGAAGATGTTTCACTTCTCATCTAAGAAGCTTGCTCAGGTCTGACTGGATGGTGGGGAATGGAAGGATTTATGTTCCTTGCAGACAGCTGGTCATTTGCATTCTTTTAGTGAGTCCTTGAGGCTACTTGGAGGTTTATCTGTGTCCTCAGGGTCACCTGAGTAGTGCAAATGGGTGTGGAGCCTTCTTGGAACTGCTGAAAGGACTGTGTTGTACAGATACTGGCATGGAAATGAGCCACACATTCCATGTTGATATTATTCAAATGTTACCAGCAACCTAATGGAAAGGGAAGATGCTACATGGTTCCAATGTTACTGCAGACAATATAAGTAACCAAGCATTGGGAGGACATTTTGATGGTATAACAATGATGCTAACACTTTTCAGCATAGGAAGTGTAGGTGAACAGGGTCTGTGCCTTACCTGGGTAGCAAGACTCAGCACTTGCTGGACCAGTTCCTGTGTTTCGGACGGCTTCTTCAAAAATAGCTTTACAATGGCAGTCAACAAAGTGAGCTGCACCTGGAGGAAAAGCAAGAACAAAGAAATGGGGAAGGTTTCTGACGGACAAATTACATTTCCAGTATCAGCTGATCTCGGGGAATATTGCCTTCAATGGGATATAAGGTTTAAAGAAAGACAGAAAGGTTAAGCATCTGTGTGATGCAGCTCTTCCTGCAATTAACAAAGAAAAGAAGCCTTATAGGATCAGCTCTAAATTTAACCTAGCATCCTGCTTGCCCCAATTGCCAACCAATCTAATGTCTCCAGGTAGCAGTAAGCAAGTCTGGGAGGAAAAAAAAAACAGATCTTCCATATTTACCCCTGGGCAGCTGGTACTTAGGCCATATTGTTCTAAACCAGGATGTCCCATTATACACTACTGAGGCTTCTGCATAAGCTACACAACCACACAAAAGTAAGAGAGATGGGCAGACTCAAAGGAACCTGAGTTATAGATTAATGCAAAGAACTTTGCAGGGGGAAAGTAATGCTGAGGCATGAAAAAAAAATGGGGGGGGGGAGATGTTCTGATCAGTTGCTGAGAAGCAAGAACAAAGCTGAGTCAGTAAATACAATTAACCAAGGCAGACCGTTCTCTGTCGAGATAATATCCTGATTACATTGCAAAGCTATTTTTAAATACCTTGAGGGATGACGTGACAGCTGTCTGCTGAAGTCAAAGATATGAACGCACTTGGAATTTGGCAGATATGTCGCCACAAAGATGAAATCCCAGTTCTGTCTTTTCATTAAAACAGTTAATGAAAAGCAAACTCTTCCCCGGATGCTGAGAATTAGGGACAGTTGGACATGTCCAGAAGGCAAATAGGAAAAAGTTACACCAGCAGAGGTTTAGGAGCACATACCGTGTTTCCCCGAAAATAAGACCCTGTCTTATATTTTTTGAACCCCGAATAAGCGCTTGGCCTTATTTTCGGGGAGGTCTTATTATTTTGAGCCACGTGGAGCAAGATAGGGCTCCTCTTGCCGTCTTACCTGATTTCCAGCTCTGCGTTTAAATATTTTCAGGGAGGGCTTATTTTCGGGGGGGGGGAGGCTTATTTTAGTGCATACGCTCAAGAGCCCGATTGGGCTTATTATCAGGGGATGTATTATTTTCGGGGAAACAGGATAGTAGAGAAGCAGCACAGTGGAGAAATAACAGCTTGGGGAAAGAGAAACATGGGCAAGCTTTTAGCCAGAATCAAGCTGCTGAAATCAAGGGCCCAGATTCTTCCTTCAAAAGAACTGAGACAGGAATAAGGAGAGATCAGTATTACCTGGGTGCTTTCGTCATGGAAGCCCTCCAGAAAGCTCTCCAAGAGCTCGTCTGCATTGTCAATTCTCTCTGCATATTCGCCCACAATCCAGATCATAGCTGCTCGGGCATCTGGCTCATCCAGAGAATCAAGGTTTTCACAAAGTGTGGCAATGATACTCTCGTACCTAATTTAACCAAGGCAGAATTGGATAGGGTTATTATTATCAAACCTTCTTATGCTCTCCATTTTTTTTCTCCCAAAACAAACCTTGCACTCACCCTCCTTTTGCTCCAAGGTCTTCAGATCCTGGTTTTAACAATTGTTACATCCGCTTTAATAATCCCCTACCCTCTGTTTATCAAGTAGCTTCCTTTATCTGCTTCAAGCCTCTGCAAAGCACCCCATCCCAGTGTGTCCCATGCTTGCTTTCCAGTTCTCAACTAATTATTAGTATTTCAGGTCATCAATTACTAGTGTAGATGAGGCATGTAGATGAGTTGAGCAAATACAGATTAGGTTTTAACAGTGGTGCATGTCAGAGGAAACTAGTTATCTTTGTTGACCAGCTCTGTGATTCAGATGCTAAAAAGGCAAATGAAAAATAATTTTTCCAATCTATTTTGCCCTGGCCAGACATAACCTGTAGTATTGTGTCCAATTCTGGATACTCTAGTCCCGTGATGGCAACCTATGGCATGCATGCCACAGATGGCACGCATAGCCATATCAGTGGGCATGCCAGCTCAGCTCTGGGGTGCATGCACGCGCCGGCCAGCTGATTTTCGGGCCTTCTGGGCCCACCAGGAGTGGGGAAACAGGCTGTTTCCTGCCTCTGGAGGGGCGGGGGGGGGGGGGAAGGTCCATTTTTCTTTCTTACCTGGCTCCAGATCCTCTCTATTCATCTGCGGAGAGCAAAAACAGCCTTTCCCACTCCCTCGGAGGCCCTCCAAAGGCCTGAAACAGCCCATTTCCCAACTCCCGGTGGGACAGGAATTGACTTTTTTTCCTGTCCCAAGCCTCCAGAGACTCCTAGAGAGGCTCTGGAGGCTGGGGACAGTAAAAAACATCACTTCCTGTCCCACCGGGAGTTGGGAAATGGGCCGTTTCGGGCCTCTGAGGGAGTGGGAAAGGCTCTTTTCACCCTTCCCAGTTGCATAGAGAGGATCTGGAGCCAGGTAAGAAAAAAAAATGGGCCTACTTGGCCATCATGTCCCAGGAGCGGGAGGGGAGGCTGCACACGCATGCGCAGGGCAGAGCGCGTAGAATTATGGGTGTGGGCACCCGCACACGCGAACCTCCACCGCCCCCCCCCTCCTGGCACACGATGGCAAAAAGGTTAGCCATCACTGCTCTAGTCTAAAAAGGATATTGACCAATTGGAACAAGTTCAAAAGAGAGCTACCGAAATGATAAGAGGTCTGGGTATACCAAGCTCTTTGAAGAACATTTAATGTACCTAAGTACATTTTGTATACAGAAGAAATGACTGAGGGCAAATATGATGTAGACTCTAAAAAGCTATTAAATGCAAGTGAGATTATTGTCTACTGCCCCAGAGGGAAGGACCAGAACCAATGGGTTAAAACCATAAAGTTCAGCCTAGACATCATGACAAACTTCCTGATTGTATAAGCTGTTGATTTGTAGTACAGGTTGCCACATGAAGCATTGAGTTCTTTTGCACAGGATGTCTGACTGGTCATCTGTCAGAAATGCTCCAATGCAGGGGTTCCCAACCTTTTCTATACCCCACACCCCTACAATGCTTCTGAAATATTCTTGCACCCCTTACAAAAGTAAATAATTACATGCATATAATTATACATATACGCTATCATTTAGAAACTTCTAAACCCAAGTTTTCACACCCCTTGGAATATTGTCTTACACCCCCAGGGGATGCGAGCACCCCTGGTTGGGAACCCCTGCTCTAATGGAACTGGTGTTGGACTAAACAAATTCTGCTCCCCACTTTGTGATTCTGAATATTTAATCAATGCCACCTGATTTTTCTCAAATTAAGTTGTCCTGTCCCTATTTATTCAGGTGTTCCTCCACTAGGTTGCCTGAAGGCCATACAAATTGGCACCCCTTAGGCCAGCCACAATTAGTATCGGCAAGGTTGCTGCTGCACACTTCATTCGGTAGCTGTACTTACTTGTTGGGATACTTGCGGAAGATGTCTCGGATGACCACGATGGCTTCCTGCACCACATAGTTGACCTTGGTCTGGATGAGATCCAGAAGGGTGCTCACGCAGCGCTCAGCAGATTGCTGTCAAAAAGGACAGAAGCAGAACAGATCTTCAAGTAGAAAGTCAGCTTGAGTACAAAGGCTAGCCTGGATATGCCTTACAATTCTATAACTTCACCTACATGTATCGCATCCATTCCCTGTTTAAATTTATTTATTTATTTAGTGCAGGGGTGCCAAACTCAAGGCCCGGGGACTGGATCCGGCCCACAGGATGCTTAGATCTGGCCCACAGGGCCGCTCTGGTAACAGCAAAGGACCGGTCCGTGGTGCCTCTGCCAGTGAAAATGGGTTCCCAAGCTCCGTTTTTGGCTGCGACGGCTGCCTGCAACCCTCTGCCAGCGAAAACAGAGCTCGATACAAATGATGTTGAGCTGGCCATGCCCACCCCAGCCACGCTCACCTCAGCCCCCTGAGGTCAAACACAACCCTGATGTGGCCCTCAATGAAATCGAGTTTGGCACCCTTGATTTAGTACATGGCAAAAATGTTAAAAAGCACATCACGATTACGTTCTCAAGGAGCAAATATGAAACTATTTACTGTATTCATAAATTCAAAAGTAAGACTGTACTATATAGTCAATACATGACGGAGCTGCATACAGAAAATCTCTAGGGTTTCCCCGATAAGCGCTCAGAGGGCACTGTTCCACAATATGTCACCCTGTCTGCTTTGGAAGAGTGTAGGAATCCTAAACTCGGGCGTCCCCTGGGCAACGACACAGAGTTGGCTGATTCTTCCACAACGGCGGCAGCAGCCAGGCAATCCTTGTGATTTCCTGGCTTAAAAACACATCACTATGAGAAAAACCTCCCTTTTTAGAAATCAGAAAGCAGAGGTCATGGTCCAGCCATTCACAAGAAATTATCCTTGCATGGCAAATTGTGGCATGAAATGAGACATTTCGGTCTATATTTGATTAATGGACATTGCATACTATACTCGAAATACTTTTGCTGCTAATACCATTCATATTCTTTTAAAGTTATAGAAATTGTCTTTGGCACATTATCCGTCTATGAATGAATGACTGTGCATCTTTGTGTCGTGCCTCTTTCCAATCATATGGACAGAGAGGACTACCTTTCCTCACCTGTCACTATACATATACACTATACACTATACACATACATTATACATATGGATAACTAACTGAACATATGAAGAACGGTTGCAGGAACTGGGTATGTCTAGTTTAATGAAAAGAAGGACTAGGGGAGACATGATAGCAGTGTTCCAAAATCTCAGGGGCTGCCACAAAGAAGAGGGAATCAAGCTATTCTCCAAAGCATCTGAGAATAGAACAAGAAACTATGGGTGGAAAATAATCAAGGAGAGAAGCAACTTAAAACTAAGGAGAAATTTCCTGACAGCTAGAATAATTAAACAGTAGAACAACTTGCCTCCAGAGGTTGTGAATGCTCCAACACTGGAAGTTTTTAAGAAGATGTTGGATAACCATCTGTCTGAAGTGGTGTAGGGTTTCCGCCTAAGCAGGGAGTTGGACTAGAAGATCTCCAAGGTCCCTTCCAACTCTGTTATTCTATTCTATTCTATTCTATTCTATTCTATTCTATTCTATTCTATTCTATTCTATTCTATTCTATTCTATTCCAGCTTTTCCTGACAAGCATTTTTCCCATGGTTGTCATACATTTCAATATTCCAGTTTAGTATAAACTATTGTTGATACAAGAGTCTGTCCAACACGAATCACTGCCCTAGGAAATGCAGTGAGGACTAGTCATCAGCCTCTCTGATAAGGAGACCCCCAAAGAAGCCGTGCCTGTCTCAACCAATTATCTAACCCTAAATTGCAGCCTGCTGGCAAATAAAGTATTTCCTTTATTTCGAATGCTACAATGTTTAGGTGGGTTTCCATGTCTAAGAAGAAAAAAAAAAACCTACAGCTTAGCCCTACCACTGGGCAACTGGCATGTATTTCTGGCTAGCTCTCAGCAAGCAAAGTCAATGGAGGAAGCCAGATTTGCTCAATGACTGTATGATTCACTGAACAACTGCAGTGATTCACTTAATAACTGTGGCAAAAAGGTCGTAACATGGGACAAAACTCACTTAAGAACTATCTCGTTTAGCAACAGCCAAATTGGGCTCAACTCTGGTCGTAAGTCAGGAACTACCTGCATAGCCTAATAGCAGAGTACCCATTTCCCACAGAAAAGCCAGGCATTCCCTTATTTGTCTTAGAAACTACTGTGTTTCCCCGAAAATAAGACCCTGTCTTATATTTTTTTGAACCCTGAAATAACCGCTTATTGCCTTATTGCCATGCACTCAAAAGCCCGATTGGGCTTATTATCAGGGGATGTCTTATTATGGGGGAACAGGGTAGAAATTCGTCATCCAAGTAGTAATCCTTTTGAAATTGCTATCTGCTGAGTTAACCGAAGATGATATCTTCCTGATTCACCCCCAAATATTTGCCCTTTTTCTAAGAAAAAGCATTTCCCAGTATTGGCTCCTATGCCGGTTAAGCTTAATAAACATCAAATAATGTTTACTGTTAGAAAAACAGCTAGAGAGTTGGGGGAGGGGGTTTGGTAATGGTAGAAGAGGTCAGTCTGTTCCAGAGATAAATGCATTTTAAATTATAACAGTTCCCCGCTGACTGAACGGTGTTGTCTAAATCAAGGGCCCTGAAAGCAAAGAGAACAATAAAAGACAGGATTTCCCAAAGGACTGAAAGCTGACGTGTATGTTTTTTAGTGTGAAGCGAAGATCAAAATGCTGAAAATGTTCTCTTTTAGGATGAGTAAGAAAAAGAATTTACTACACTCAGATACTCTATTTCCCAACCATATTTTTAGTGCAGGGGTGCCCCACAAGGAGGTGTGACGAAGGAAAAAAAACAACAACAACCTCAGAGTATGTGAAAAAGGGGCAGAGATTTGATCCCACAATGGCAGCTACCTCATTTCCTGTTTTTGACCTTATCTTCCGACACCTGACATCATCAATCCTCCAGAATTGACTGTGGTGCTTGTGTGTCACACCAAGTGATCTACATCTGGGCCTCATAGAAGATGTCAGCTTTGTTTTTAACATTTTTGGTTTTCAAAGAATAACCCTTACAGTTCATCTCCTGAACTGAAGTTCAGCCAGCTGTAGCAATTAAAACACAAAAGCAAAACGAGGGAAGAAAAAAAGCTTCTCACTTCAACTTTGATGGCACATCGTCCAATGGCACGGACAGCTTTCCGTACAAAGTCCACATCTACTTCTGTGGCATACTCCTTCAGTTCTGCTAAAACCTGTTGGAAATACATTAAAAAAAAAAATAACTCAGATCAAATCTGAGTGTGGTACTATTTCTTGTTGCCCTTGTCCCCTGTTGGCTTGCTGCCATGGATATGATCCAATGAAAGGGAAACATCTTGCTTACATCTTTCTAAACCTCCTGTTACAAAGAAATAGAAACACACTGCAAATGTATTACAGCAGGAGATTGTAATCATTTTAAGATGGTGGGAAGATTTGGAATACTGGGACCAAATAGTGGGCATTCTCATCAAAGAATTCCCAGAATAGGAATGGCCATAGCCCAAGCAGTAGACTGTAACCATACCCTTATTATTGTCTAAGAATGTTTAGGTTGGGTTCAAGTCATTCCCCCCCTTGTCAGAGGGAAGAATTAAGGAAGGCAGGGAGCTGGACACAGTCAAGAAACCTGTTATTTGTCACAATATCACCCCAAGGCACCAAAATGGGGGCTCAGGGATTACAAGTAACTGCAAAGCTACTAGCAAAGCAATAGAAAAGACATTTTTCTAGATAAAAGTGAAATGAGACCCAGTGGGTCCCAGACTGACCTGAGCAATGTTGGCCTGGGATGCTAAGCGAATCATGATATCGAGTTTCTCCAGTTTCACGTAGATGGGGTCATTGTATTTCACAAAAAACACCTTGATCTCCTGCTTCAGGATTTCAGGCCTGGAAAAGGAATGAGCACGCATGCTAAAATGATCGCCAAGCTGCACTTTTGTTCATTCCTGACAAAAGGCAGATTTGCATTTGTTTTCCAGTTAAAGGACTGCCATGCCGCCTGACAGGAGATTTAAAAGCAAGTCAAGTTAGCTTCCCATCAGCTACTTCCACCTCTGAATATGTTGCATTATATTATCCTAATTAGCACAGACACTGTACTGGCTGGGAATGATGGGAGATATAATCCAACCTACCAGGAAATCTGGTAGGTGAGAAAAGCTGTATTAAGTCATCTGCAAATAGAATAATACTAGTGCTCCAAATTTGTCTGATTCCCCCTTTAACGGCATTTCAAGCTATTTATCAGGAATGCACTCTTTGTTAGCCAATTTATGCCATTAAATAATGCTGTATTAACATATCCCTGAAGTTGCAGAATACCAGGATCCGTCCAGGTTGGACAAACAAAACTGTCTTATATGCAGTTATTCAATCAGAATCTTTGAAACAACATCCATCCTTCCTTGCACCTGACCTTTTCTGCACAATCAAGTTGATGTTCCTCAAAGCAACGTATTGGACTTCAGGCTCGCCAGACAGCAAGGTGACCAGTGGAGGGGCCAGTTTCTTCAGCAACATGTTGTAATAGTCGGAATCCTTGGGAAGGAGCTCTAGGAACTTCATCAGCACTTTGACAGCCGAAAGCACAACCGCGGAGTTGGCATGAGAGAGGCGAGGCGTCACCCGTTCGCATATGCTGCCAAAGAAGAGAAACAAGAATAAGAGAACAGCTACAGCTGTTCTTTCCTCCTGGAAAACCCTGGCTAGGCTGGAGAGACACATTTCGATAACTTCAAATTAGCGAGCAACAGAGTGGGGTTTTTTTGAAAGGCTTTTGCTGTGTGGAATCAAATATCCCATTAAGTACCGTATTTTTTGGACTGTAAGACGCACCGGTGAATAAGACAAACAAAGATTTTGAAGAGGTAAGTAAGAAAAAAAAAAGGGTTTTGCCCTCCGTGGCTCCCAGGAGCACTCTGCAGACCTCCCAAACCCTCTGCGCACCCTGTTTTTGCGAAAAACAGGCCCATTTTTTGCAAAAATGGGACGAGTGGGGAGGGGCTTCGGGAGACCAAAAATGGCTGTATTCGGTTTGTAAGGCTCACCAACATTTCCACCCTCTTTTAGGGGGGGGAAAGTGCATCTTATACTCCGAAAAATACGGTAGATCCTTGAGAGTCTTGACTACAATATTTTCTGTTGATAGTCATAGTTGCTAATAGAGAAGCAGACAAGTGACACATATTGGGAGATAGCTAAATTACTGCTGATAGTTCCCAACATCTGGAAACAAAACTGGTTCAGATGTAATCTGAAATACCTGGATTAATCAATTGCAGATTGATTTCCTATGTTCGCTTATTCTCAGCCATTAAACAATAGCTCAAAAAGAGATATTTTACCGTTCTCCTTAAAGTGCACTGAGAATCAGCACTAAAGGGGGAAGGAAGTTTCACTAGACAACCAACAAAAATGTCCCAATAGCTGTCATTTATCTGGCCCTTGGAAAACAAGCTCAGAGGCCAAAATTAAGTCTCCTTCAAGTCAAGCTTGACTCCTCATGATATGGAGATGCCTGAACCATTTTCTTTTTGCCGACAGTACAGAAGTAACCCTCTGTTATTTCCAAGACAGTTTCTCAACTTCACAATCTCTGTTGCTATGCTCCTGGGATTCCCTGGTAGCCTCAGATCAAGGTACTAATTGGGCCTGATACTGCTTAGCTTTGAATGCTAGATAAGAGGGCCCAGGTATTGCCACCTATTGGGATAATACGGCTGGCAGTTCTCAGTTCATGGGAGGGCAGAAAGAAGACTGTATCATCTGACTTCTGCTTCACATCGCAGTCTTCCTACACCCCTTCAAAATCTGCTCTGTAAGATCTGAGAAGTCTGCAGAGCAGATTTTAAGAGTGGGAAGTGGAAAGGGGAAATCACACCCCTCCTGCTCCAGTTAAAGAAACCTACCTTTGGATAATACCCAAAGAAAGTTTTGAAGGTCTGCATGACAACTCTGTTAGTGGTTTAATATCAACACTGGGTTTTCTCTGGTTTTAATGAGAATGTAGCCCTAGTCACAGAAGCTTCCTAGACAACTTGAAGCCAGTTGCTTTGCCCCAACACAACCTATTTCACAGAGTTGATGTTCTGGGTGGAAAATAGAGAGCGTTCCACAATGCTATAATGTATACAGTACAAAAAAATAATACAAGTCTTCTTGAACATGCCACTATTCTCAAATTGTATATAACTCAAAGAGTTATTGAAGAATAACCAAAGTTAACAACTGTCTATCTAGGATTTAATTCTACTCAAAGCAATTTTTATACTGACAGAGGTAAAAAAGATCTGAGCAGATGAAAATCAGCAATTATCCTGATCTGAGAATTCACGGTCAAAAAGAGCTAATAATAAGCCACTTTCTAACTCCCAAAGTTGGGTAAGGTGACTGACAATATGGTAGCTTCTCAACTGCAGGCAATTTTGGAGTGGGGAATAGAGTTGTTGGGATTTGTAATCAAAACAAAATACTTTCTCGTGGGAACCAAGGACATTCCTGCAAGTGCTTGGAAGGAAGGGATTGGAGTCACCTAGCAACTGGATAATATTCTGATTGGACCATGTGACTGATTATTTTGAGAAAGTGAAAAACGTTTACTTTTAATTAGATGAAAACCGCAGGAATAGTCAGAGTCGGTTTCCACCAGCCCATGCCAATATGACATACAGTATCCAATCAACTTATTCTTTGAGGAATCTACCTGCCTCAGAGTTTTGTTTGCTATGGGTATGTTACTTGGAACCCTAACAGGGTGACTCATTCTTTTTTTTTTTTATTGCAAAAGTTTTACAATTACATTTTCACCCCTTTTTTCCCCCCTCAACCCACCCCAAACTTCCCAACCTCCCTAACCCACCCTAACCCTCCCCTCTCCCCCAGACTTCCACACAATATACTCATATCAGGTAAAAGGAAAAACCCTCCTTTGTATATAAAACTTGAACCCCTCCCTCCCCCTTCATTACATTAAAATATTTCTATCTTAATATAACATTTTCTAACAAATTTTCATCTTCATTACCTTATAATATTTCTATCTTAATATAACATTTTCAAATAAAAGCTATTTGATACTTCCTAGTTTGATATTTGTTCTGAACATAATCTATCCACTTTTTCCATTCCCATTCATAAGTCTCTTGTGAACAATCTTTTAAATATGCTGAAATCTTCGCGATCTCTGCAAAACTGGCCATCTTCAAAGTCCATTCCTCGATCGTGGGCAATGCTTCATTTTTCCAGTATTTACCTATCAACAATCTTGCTGCTGTTATCATGTACAATATCAATTTTGTTTCACCCAATGTAAAACCCTTAACTATACCCAATAAAAACAATTGTGGAAAAAATTGAATTTTTTTCTTCAAAACATTCTGCATGACCCACCAGATTTTTATCCAAAAAGCCTTGACTTTCTTACAGGTCCACCAAACATGATAATATGTAGCATCTAAACAATCACATCTCCAACATTTAGGCTGAACATTAGGGTACATACACGACAATTTTTTGGGGTCTAAATGCCATCTGTAAAACATTTTATAGAAATTTTCCCTCAGATTCTGCGACTGTGTAAATTTAACGTTCTGAACCCAAATTTTTTCCCATGTTTCCAACATCACTGGTTCCTCAAAATTTTGTGCCCATTTAATCATACAATCTTTAACTAATTCAGTTTCTGAATCCCTTTCTAACAAAACATTATAAAATCTTTTAATATGCATTGGACCTTTCTCTTTTATGTGTCTAACCAATTCTTCCTCATGCATCATAATACCAGTTTTTTGGTCCTCTTTCCATCTCAATTGCAATTGATTATATTGTAACCAAGTTAAATTAATCCCTTCAGCCAACAATGTCTGTAATGTCTTCAGCTGCCATCTGCACGCATCTGTAAAAAGAACCTCTTTATATAAAAACCCCCCGAGTGACATTATATTTGTATTCCACAAAGTATGACCAAGATCCAGCCATAGCGGTATTTTATAATCCCATTTGAGTCGGTGCTTCTTCCAAACTCTCAACAAAGAATCTCTAAGTATATGGCTTTTAAATACTTTATCCACTTTGTTGTCATAAAATAAGTAGGCATGCCATCCAAATTCCAAATCAAAACTTTCTGCGTTCAATATTCCAGTCTTTTTTCCTCCAAACCAATCACTTGTTAAAGTCAAAGCTGCTGCATCATAATATAACTGTAGGTTTGGAAGTTTAAGACCTCCCCTTTCTGGAACATCTTGCATAATTTTCATTTTCACTCTCGGCTTTTTCTCGTTCCAGACAAACTTATTCACTCCAGTTTGCCACAATTTCAGTTGTTTATCACTATTAAGCACCGGAATCATTTGAAACAAAAAAAGAAATCTTGGCAAAATATTCATCTTAATTGCTGCTATTCTTCCAAGTAGAGACAGCTGCAGTTTTTTCCAAGTCTCCATATCTTTCTGCACCTCTCGCCACAACACCTCATAGTTATTTTGAAACAATTTTGTGTTTGATTCTGCAACCTGAACTCCTAGATATTTTACCTTTGGTACAATCTCAAAACCTGCCCTTCTTTCAAGCTCGTGTTTACGATCTTGAGTCATATTTTTGACTATCATCTTTGTTTTTTTCTGGTTCAATCTAAAACCTGAAACTTTACCATAGTCTTGTATAATGTCCTTCATCTGGATTATTGATTCCATTGGATGTGTTAGGGTAACAACCAGATCATCTGGAAATGCCTTTATTCTGTAGTCCTCTTGCCTTATCGTTATACCTTTCAAGATATTAGAGTCCCGTATTGTATTTAACAAGACTTCTAATGTTAAAATGAATAGAAGTGGGGACAACGGACATCCCTGTCTTGTTCCTTTTTCGATTTTAAACTCTGTTGTCAAACTTCCATTGATAATAATCTGTGCCTTTTGCTCTTGATAAATTGCTGAAACCGCCTGTATAAATTGGTCCCCAAAGTCCATCTTTTTTAAAGTCTTTAATAGAAAATTCCAATCCACTCTATCAAAGGCCTTCTCTGCATCCAAGAAAACCAGCACTGCAGGGATCTGTTTATTCTTCTCAAGATATTCCAATAAATCTATTACTTGCCTTACATTGTCCTTCATATATCTACCCTCAATAAATCCCGCTTGATCATCATGAATCACCTTTTGAATTACTGGCATCAATCTGTTGGCTAATACTTTTGCATAAATTTTATAATCCGTATTCAAAAGAGATATTGGTCTGTAATTCTCCGGTTTTTTAGGACCTGCTTGCTCTTTTGGTATCAAAGAAATATAAGCTGTTGTCCATGATGGGGGTATTTTTCCCCCTTGTTGTATATTACAAAATAAATCTCTGAGTTGTTCCACCATTTCTGCCTGCAAAGTTTTATAGTACACTGCAGTCAGACCATCCGTTCCAGGAGCTTTGGCTGTTTTTAGTTGTTTAATTGCTGCTATTACCTCCTCCTCTGTTATAGGATAATTCATTCTTTCCTTTTGTTGGTCAGTAATTTTTATAACTCTTTTATTATCTAAATATTTTTCTATAAGTCCATTCTGCACCTCCTCTTTAGCATACAATTTAGTGTAATAGTTGAGAAAAGCTTCTTTAATTAATTTCTGTTGAAAAATTTCTTTCCCTCCAATATCGATACTATCAATAGTCCGTATACTCTGTTTTTTTGATATGAAAGAAGACCTGGAAATAAAAGATATTTGGAGAATACATAATCCAAAAGAGCTGGATTATACTTTCTTTTCTGATAGACATAGATCCTTCTCTAGGATTGATTTCATTTTGTTCTCAGATGATTTACTTGTCAGGACAAAAAGAACAAAGATTTTGCCAAGAACTTTGACTGACCATAGCCCAGTATGGATAGAAATTGAGATAAGTAAGACTGAGAGACGCTCTTGGAGGTTAAATGAAAACTTGTTCAGATATGAAAAAAATATAATAGAACTTAAAAAGTACTTGAAAGAGTTTTTTGAAATGAATCTGAATAAAGGCACTCCAATGGAAATTGTGTGGGACGCAAGCAAAGCCTATATGAGAGGGGTGCTTATTTATATGAACTCTAAACACAGATTGATCCGACAAAAGAAAAGACTTGAATTGGAAGCAGAAATAAAGAATAAAGAACAGTTACTTATTAAAAACCCAACAGATGAAAGAATACGTGGTGTTATAAAACTTTTGAAAGATCAATTCCAAATGCTTATGGCGGAACAAGTTGCAACAAATTTACAATATGCGAAGCACAATACATTCTGCAATGCCAATAAACCGGGCAGGTGGTTGGCCTACACACTGAGGGTGACTCATTCTTGATTTCTCAGTGACTTTAGATGCCATTCAACATAATATCCCTCTGGATCATCAAATAGATTTAGGAATAGGACACATGGCTTTGCAATGGTTCTCCAGAAGAGTCCTTGCATCATGATCACAATGGAGCATGGCATTTTGGTTGTAAGTTGTTGCAGTCATAAACTGAGACATCACATGGCTGAACTTAATTTTATGACCATTTTTACAATAATTGTAAAGTAAGTCAATGCAGTTCTAAAGCGAATCATGAGGCCATTAAGCCAGGGGTGGGCAACTATGGCTCTTTTATGACTTGTGGACTTCAACTCCCAGAATTCCTGAGCCAGCCATGTTAGCTCAGGAATTCTGGGAACTGAAGTCCACAAGTCATAAAAGGGCCAGAGTTGCCCACCTCTGCATTAAGCGAATCCAGCATATCCAATGAGTGTTGTTGGTTTTTTTTCTGGAAAATGGCAAAAATGGCACAAATTATGATCCCATGGCTGTGGCATGCTACAATCAGTCATAAACCGGTTTTAACTGCCAATCTAATCTTTCATTATACTTGCTCATTTTATTTGCTTTTTTACTTGCTGTTTAATTACTTTGAATGTCTCCATTTTACATTTTCACTTTATAACTGGTGACCAAGAGACTTTGGCAGTTGGTTGTATAACCAAGTTAAACAAATGTAAGTAAGCTGGGGTTAACTTAGTACGATCTGGGAACCCAGCCAGGAACTGGGTATGAGAAAACCTACGGGGAGGGTCTTCCATAGGTCAGAAGGCATTATACATCCTGCCACAGTGAAGCAGTCACAGAACTTTATCAAGGTCTCAGTAAAAGGAACGGAGAATTCCCATTCAAGTAGGGCAGTCACAGATCAGCCTACCTTTGAGCTTCACGGTCATCCTTTGGGTTGTAGTTGGAAAGGCAGTCTAGGATGAATATCTGCCCCCACTCCGTGCATTCATTTAAAGCAGTGAGTAGCTTGTTGATGTTCTGAGGGTTCAGATCTAGCAGATTGCTATTGGGGTGAGATTCGCTGATTTCAGACAAGGCAGCAACAGCATTGGCCACAACCTGGCAGAAAGAGAGAAAGGGGGGAAAAAGCTGGATACTCAGCAGCAGAGCAGAAATTTCGAAATGCTGCTTCTTACCTTCCACAAACTTCTGGAGTCAGTCTGCAGGGCGGATTGAGAATTTTTTTTTGAAATGATTAAATTGGGCTACAGCCCACTTCCTTTTTAAAAAAATCAGATTAACTGATTAGTTAGTTAGTTAGCTTTATTGATTAGCCTATAGGCCCGTGATGGCGAACCTATGGCACGCATACAACAAGTGGCATGTGGAGCCATCTCTGCGGGCACACGAGCTGACGCCCAGGTCAGCTCCACTGTGCATGCCCGTGCGCCTGCCAGCCAGCATGCCAAAGACGCGCATGCATGCATAGGGGGTGGGATGGGGGTCATATGTACATGTGTGGGAGTGGGGATCACATGTGCATGTGTCGGGGGGGTGGGGTGCAGTGTCCCCCCATGCCCTGTTTTTGGTTCCCGGAGGCTTCAGGGAGGCCTGCTAGCACAAAAATAGGGTGTGGGGGGTGTGGTGCCCCCCCCGTTTTTGGTCCCAGGAGGCTTCAGGGAGGCCTGCTAGCACCAAAATGGGGGTCGTGCGCACATGCGTGGGGGGCGGGGGAAGGTCACACATGCATGCGCTGGGGCTGAGGGGGGGCATTGCATTATGGGTGTCAGCACGCGCACATGCGCTATCGTGTGCACATGCTTTCGGCACCTGAGCGAAAAAAGGTTCGCCATCACTGCTATAGGCCATATCAAAGCACAAGGTGCAAACACATATCACTATTAAAATCTTATACAGTTTAAAATGAATAAATAAATAAATAAATAAATAAATTAAATAAATAAATAAATAAATAAATAAATAAATAAATAAATAAGTAACATTTAACTGATTGAAATAGAATTTCTGATCAATGGATTAATTCAGCCACATTTTTTAATATTCATATATTACTTTTCCATATAGACTGACAGGAGTTACAAAATCCCTGTTTTGTATTCAACCAATAAAAAAAAACCATAATACTGTACACATATTTATATACTACTTCTCCGCATGGGCTGATGTTTACAAAATCCCTTCAATCAATAAAAATAAATACATAAAATAATCTGTAATATAAAATTGATATTTATCCATAACACACGGGTATATATATATATATATATAAAATTAAGCCAGAAGGATCTTCCTGGGAGATATCACCCTTTTTTTTTCTTACATGCACAGAGACAATGGTTCCTCTGAGATTACACATGCCACTGTGTCTACATTTGGCATTTTGAATCATGATTAAAGAAGATATAATTAGTGGGATTCACATACTGCACTGTCATAAGTCATGGCCTATAAACTACAATACGGTAGCCAGATTCACATCATTATTTCTTATTATTTATTGGATTTCACTGCCGCCCATCTCACTCATACAGTGACTCTGGGCATCTTACAATATAATAAAAGTTTAAAAGTGCAAAAAATCAATTAAAATAAAATAAAAAGATAATTAAACTTAAAGTTATACAGCTAAAGTGGATCATTTATGTATACGAGAAACTGTCAGTTGCTTAAGATATTCAAGGACTAGACTCTGGATGCATGGAAAGTCTCCAGAGTTAAGTTTCTGGTTCAATGTTTTTCTCCAACCCAAGAAGCCTCTTTTTCTGGGTGGCTGGGGAATTCTGGGAGTTGAAGTCCACACAGCTTCAAGTGATTAAGGTTGAGAAACACTGCTCTGTTAAGTTCGACCTATCTGATCACAGCAGATTCTTATCTACCATACTATTTGAATGTACCAACAATGAGAATTCTCCTACGCTGGCTCAAAATTCACAGCAATACAATTTTAAAAGAGGAAAGTAAAATGAGGGATGTCCTTCCAGAAAAAGGGCATCAAATGTGAATCAATGAAAGAGAGATGATCAAGTATTTAAATACATTGGGGTGCAGTGATTTTATTATTAGGACTCAAAAGTAGGGCACTATACTTAATGTAATTAATTCCTGTCCCTATGCTATACAGTATTATATAAAAGAATTTTTAAAATTCAGGTTTTTTTTTTTTAAAAAAAGCCTGTTTTTCTTTTACAGCAGAAGAAAAGAGGGAGAAAAATGGATTTCAACACTTTATATCCAGCAACCTATGAAGAATGCCAGTTATTGGAGAAAAAAACTTCTGAGAATGGAAAATCACAGCTGGCTTTCACAGTGGCTGAGAAGATGAAAGAGGCAGAACCACAGGGGTCTTTCCAAAGCTGCCCCCTTCCCACGTTCAGAATAAAAGCATATGGGGAGGAGTGGAACATTAGGGATGTGCTGCTTGAGTGAAAAGGAATATACCATTATGTGCAAATCTGCCTGCTGGGAAAGACTCGGGGCAGTTTCAACTCTTTGGGTCTTGCCTAAACCCTCCCTCTATGCCATTTAGAGGTGTGAAAAGATGGTGATCTACAATCTTTGGGCATGCAGTGAACGGATACGTTCCCCTTTTCTAGATTTCTGACACTGTGTAGGCAAAGATCAACAAAGCAAGAACTGCATGCCAACAAAGAACTTATGTAAACAGGGACTTAGAAAGTAGGCAAGATTATATCCCATTGATATCCCCCTTAACCCCAAACAAACATCCCAGATCCCTGTCACCAGCTAAGACTGTCTGGGCACAGTATTATGCTACATGGACACTAGTCCCTGCAGTTTTCTCAACAACATTTTGGCTTAGCAAGTTAAAGTACCACCTATTGGCTAGAAACCAGAAGACTGAATTCTACTCCTGCCTTGGGCATGAAAACTGGCTGGTGGCCTTGGGCCAGTCTCTCTCAACCCAATTTATGCCACAGGGTGGTTGTTGTTGTGGGGAAAATAGGAGGAGAAAAGTGTTTTCAACCTTGAATTATTTATGCAAATAATAATGGTGAGGGTAAAAAATTACCATATATTTTGGAGTATAAGACGCACCTTTCCCCCCCCCAAAAAGAGGGTGAAAATCTGGGTGCATCTTATACTCCGAATGTAGCCCTGCCCAGCTTCTAAAACGGAGGTTTCAGAGGCTGAAAAAAGCATCAGAAATGAAGCTTCAGAAAAAAAGCCCCGAAACAGAGCTTCAGAGGCTTTTTTTCTGAAGCTCTGTTTCGGAGGCTTTCAGAGGAAAACAACTTTTTTCTGAAACAGTTTCAGAAGTTTCAGAGGCAGAAAAAAAAAGCAAAAAAAAAGCAAGGCGCAGAGCTCACAACCAAGGAACCTGTTGCTAAAATTCACCTCTGGGAACAGCTGATTGGGGGTATTCTGGGAGGCCAATCCACCTGCCAATCAGCTTTTTTCTTATTTTCCTCCCCAAAAACTAAGGTGCGTCTTATACTCCGAAAAATACAGTAGTTTGCCATTGTCTCTTCCTAAGGCTGAGTGTGAGAGGCTCACCCTAGTGATTTTGCACTTAAAGCAGAATTAGAATTCATGATCTCTCGAATTCCAGCCAAATTCCTTAACCACTACAGCAAAGTGTAGTGATTAAGGCTCTTATATAAACATCGCCAAATGTATTTTGTTATCTTGGATTTAGGGCTTGTCACTGGGTATAACCTGGACTGTGACGGAAGCACAAGAAGACACAACCTCAGTTTTCTACCAGAAAGTTTTAAAGCAGTGTTTCCCAAATTTGGCACTTATCAGAAAATCTTTTTACCCATAAGTAAAATACTTTACGTCCATTTAAATGTCCTTGCTGTGATTGGGTAGTTATCCAAAGAAGCTGAGTCAACTTTGAGCCAGTCAGATCGAACTCCTGACCGTGGAAGAGTTAGTCTGCAATACTGCAGTCTAATCACTGTGCCACCATGGCTCCTTAAACATTTAGTCTAAATGTATTTATCAAAACTTGTATGCCACCCATCTCGCCAAGGCGACCCTAGGCAGCTTACAGGCATTGCATAAAATGCCATGTAAAATAATTAAAACAGTAAATACAGATCTTAAATTTGAATAAAGCTGAGCAGGGAGGGAGGTGTGGTGCTTTCTAGTTCATCAGCCACCTCCAACAGGTAGAACCCCATTAGGGCCCCAGACTAGTTGGGGTAGCCATGTCTTCAAGGCAGGGGTGAAATCCAGCAGGTTCTGACAGATTCTGGAGAACCGGTAGCGGAAATTTTGAGTAGTTCGGAGAACCGGCAAATACCACCTTTTGCCGGGCCCCAGAGTGGAGTGGGAATGGAGATTTTGCAATATCCTTCCCCCAGGAGTGGGGAGGGAATGGGGATTTTGCAGTATCCTTCCCCTGCCACGCCCACCAAGCCACACCCACCAAGCCACACCATGCCCACAGAACCAGCAGTAAAAAAATTTGGATTTCACCACTGCTTCAAGGCCTTTAGGGTATAACCTAGACACTGACTGAAGCACAATAAGACACTACCTCAGTTTTCTACCTGACAGCTTTAAAGCAGTGTTTCTCAAACTCGGTCCTTCGTTATCAGAAAATCCTTTCTACCCAATGTAAGTAAAATACTTTACTTCAATTCAAATGTCCTTGTAGTGATTGGGTAATGGGTTCATGCGTAGTTATCCAAAGAAACCTCACTTTTACCCAACTTACCCAGATTTGGGAAGCACGGCTTTAAAGCAGACTATACTGCCTTCAATATCCACACCAACTCAACTATTTGGCCTAGAGCGTCCATAGTCCTTAACCACTAACCATGCTAACTGGACTGATGGGAGCTGTAGTTGAAAACATCCAGGTTGTTTAAAGGAGAAATTACTGGAGGATGGGAAGAGAGATGCTTTTCCCCAGGTCAGTCTCTGAGATAAAAAAGCTTTATTTATTATTCTTTTAAGCCAAACAAAGACAAAGGTTGCATTGGGATGGATTACAATGTTAAAACAAAATTCCTGAAAACACTTAAAAGCAAGGTAATACATAGAGCAAGGCACTGTAAAATAAAAACATGACACAAGGAAACAAATTAAAAAGAAATCCCTACATTATAGATCAACCTCTAACGTTCCTTCAAGCTGAGTATAATATTTTCCTTATAACTTGGGGAATCACTGACCATAAAAGAATTTCATGCTGCCCTCTAATGGCTCGTTGTTAATTACAACAGAATTGGTCTAAAGTGCTTCAGATTTCCTAAAATATGGAAGGCTTAGGTCAAATTCTGATCCAACCCTGTCCTGCAGCCAGCTGCTCTGTCAGGTCCAGCACTGCAGGTCAGGGTACAGCATCACTGGACATTTACAGAGGGCCAAAGCTATAGCAGAAGGCTAATGTCTATTGGTCTCTTTTTGCTTTTGTTGCTTATTCACTTGTCTCTCGGAGTGTCTGATGCAGAACAGCAATCTAAACGTTCAGGCTTCAAGAACCAAGGAAGATGTATGTGATTCCTCCAAGCAGACTTCTTTATGGTTCCTCACCCATAGAAAGAATCTTGCCAAACTAAAGTATGCTGTCACCTGCCATAAAGCATATACTCTGGGAACTACCATGTTTCCCCGAAAAAAAGACCCTGTCTTATATTTTTTGAACCCCGAAATAAGCGCTTGGCCTTATTTTCAAGGAGGTCCATTTCTGGATCAGGACTCGTTATGCACGGTCACTCACGCCCTTGTCACCTCACGCCTGGATTATTGCAATGCTCTCTACATGGGGCTCCCCTTGAGGAGCACCCGGAGGCTCCAACTGGTCCAGAATGCGGCCGCGCGGGTGGTGACGGAAGCGATGTGGCGCTCCCATGTGACCCCCCTCCTGCGCGAGCTGCACTGGCTCCCAGTGGTCTTCCGGGTGCGCTTCAAGGTTCTGGTTACCACCTTTAGAGCGCTCCATGGCTTAGGACCAGGGTACTTACGAGACCGCCTTCTGCCACCAGTGGCCTCTCACCGACCAGTTCGCTCCCATAGAGAGGGGCTTCTCAGAGTGCCGTCGGACAAACAATGTCGACTGGCAGCCCCCGGGGGAGAGCCTTCTCTGTGGGGGTACCTGCCATCTGGAACGAGCTCCCCCCGGAGATATGGAGGATCCAAGATTTACGCATCTTCCGCCGCGCCCTAAAAACGTTTTTATTCCAACAGGCTGGTCTGGCCTAACTCTCCCTTTTAAATTGGCTTTTAAATTGGCTTTTAAATGTTTTTTAGATAAATTGATGTCTTAATTTGTTCTTTGAGCCTAAATTATTTAATCTGTTTTTAATAGTTTTTTAACTTTCGTATGTCTTTGTATTTTATTTTGGCTGTTCACTGCCCTGAGTCCTTCGGGAGTAGGGCGGTATACAAATATGATAAATAAATAAATAAATAAATAAATAATTTTGGGGCGCGTGGAGCAAGATGGGGTTCCTCTTGCCGTCTTACCTGATTTCCAGCTCTATCTCCCTAACCCTAATCAGAGGAAATGGAGGGGACCGGCTGTGCATGCATTTAAATATTTTTGGTGAGAGCTTATTTTTGGGGAGGACTTATTTTCGGGGTGGGGCTTATTTTAGCACATGCACTCAAAAGCCTGATTGGGCTTATTATCCGGGGAGGTCTTATTTTCGGGGAAACAGGATATTAGGAAAGTCTGAAAGACTAAAAATCCAACAACCATTCAAAATGGTTTCTCTACAAAAATAATAATCTAACTGTTCTTGAAAAAGAGTTCTAAATTAGCATCCTGGGCAGATGCTCTCCAGCTATTCCGTCCACATTATTTTTTCCTACCAGCAGCATGTCGCCTTTCTTCTCTCAGCATTTTGTCTCCACCTTGTGTCCCTTCCCTTGGGATGCTGCTTCCTCAGATTCTCTTCTGTTCTTACATCCATTACTGTTACAATCTCCTCCTAGCAATCTCCCTGTCTTTCTCAATCATCCACAATATCTAGGATAGCACAGTAGTACAACAATGGGCATAACTAGCTCAGCAATTCATGAGTTTAACAGTCCATCTGCACTTTAATCTATTTGTGGGTTGTTTCATTGGGCAAAATCATTCATTTCTTTTAAAAGGAACGTATCCCTTTGTTCCTTCGCTCCTCTGTTCCTTTCCACCTGCAGTCTGGATGATGGGCAAAAATTTTTTTAAAAAAGAAGTCAAGTTGGCTTTTGGCCAACACTCACAAAGCTTATTGCGGTGGCGAGAAGATAACGTTGCTGAGAAGTCATCAATATTCATTCAGGCAAAGAATGGAAGCATCTTAGACAGATGCCTTCTGAAAGCCAGAAGGGTGTATGGTTTTCTATAAGGGGGGGAACAGTCAGGGAAGAACCAGGAAAAAGCAGACTTCAGTGCTACCATCTCAGGAAAACCACAAGGCAATCAATAACTACTCTTTTCCCTCCCTGCAAATCATAGTCTGGGAAATTTTGTGGCATCTTGCCAACACTTACATCACTATTAAGAAGGTTTGGGCTACAGAGACAGAATTCTGGTCAGCTTCATCTGCTCCAGAATTGAAAGGAAAAGGCAGCGAGAGCATCAAATTTAACACTGAGCAACCCATGGCTTAAAAGCTGCATGATGCTCCAGAACCCTTTGGAGGCTCTTAGTATTGTAAGAAATAAGGGAATTCAAAAATAACATAGTAATGAAGGGAATAGTAATAAATGAATAGAAACTGGTTATTCTATTGTACAATATATGTTATGCTGCTACAAAAGCATTTTCCATTTAAGCATTAATTTGTTAAGCATTTATAATACATGGAGCTCTGTAAAAACATATGTATGAAATGAATTGTATCCTTCCTGCATTAAGATCTAAATATGACTGAATTTTGCAATATAGTTAGATTATATGCTTTGTGGAACTTTTCTCCCATGTCTATGGTGCATATGCTTGGAGAAGGACACGTGGGCATTATCTTGTTCTTTGGCATAAGAGAGGGGCCCTGCTGAGGGTGCACGGAGACATTCCTTAACGCTAGAGAGCTGAGAGAAGTTATGTAATAATGTATTAACAGAGAGGTACGGATAGGTACCGGAGATACTGAAGAAAAAGTAATCTGAGAGAACAAAGAGAGAAATAATATATTCCTTTGAGGCATCTTGGATTAGCTAAAACCCCAAGAGGGCCTGTCCAATAAGTCCAAAGGGGGAGGGAAATGGGCTCCCTGCTTTGACATGATAGAACTGTATATAATTAATGTTTTTTAAATCTAAGGGTGTGGCTTCCTGGCTCAAATTCCTTGTTGAGGTCTATGCTGGGATACCCCACCACATTTTGCAAAATTGCTTTCTTGCTTATTTTGAAATAAAATCTCTCTGCTTTCACCGACCCAAGTTTGTTTGTTGAAGTCATTTCCAACAGTATCTGCCTCTGCCCTGAGAATGGATGGGGTGAAATGGGTGCTACAAGCCTTATGGAGATTGAAGGTACACTCCACTGCCAAATTCCTCCAACCCCCCTGCAAATACTCATTTGTGGAGGTATCAGGATCATAACAGATGTCCCAAGTCTCTGCAACACCTAAGGCAAGGGTGTCAAACTCAGGGCCCGGGGGCCAGATCTGGCCCACGGAGTGCTTAGATCTAGCCTGCAGGGCTGCCCTGGAAACAGCGAAGGGCCGGCCCACAGTGCTTCTGCCAGCGAAAACAGGTTCCCAAACTCCGTTTTGGGCTGCGACAGCCTCCTGTAACCCTCTGCCAGTGAAAAGAAAACCTCGGGAGGGCTGTCACAGCCCAAAACGGAGCTTGGGAGCCCATTTTCACTGGCAGAGTACTCGGGCCACCACAGCACACACACACCCCCACACCCCGATACAAGTGACATCGAGCTGGCCATGCCCACCCGTCACACTCACCCCGGCCCCCCCGAGGTCAAACATAACCCTGATGCGGATCTCAATGAAATCAAGTTTGAAACCCCTGACCTAAGGGATCGATTTTTAAACCTTCTCAAAATGGAAAAACAGGAAAGCTTGAAGGTCTCCAATACGACCCTAAGCGAATCACAGTGAAAGTGCTGTTACAGAGTACAAGTTTGTCAATTCATCCTCAATCTCCACAGACCCCTCTCTTTTCCATCAGCTACTTTTCTTCCATAAACCTTTTGACCAACAAATCCTATTCTTGCTACTCCCAAACACCTTTGAACGGCAATGACCAAAAATCCTGGAAACTGGAAATGTGTGAAATTGTGATAGTCCTTAAATTGGCATAACCCATTATTTAAAAAAAACAAAAACTAAAGATCCCAAATCCAGAAAAAGAGAACATTCTATCCCTACTCACACATGCCATGATTCTGACAAATCATCTCTTGCCCAATGCAAATGTTACCTGCAGCCCAGTCACAAAAGTTTCTGGGCATAGCATGGACACATATGAATAATGTACCTTAATGTTTCAAGTTGTCTTAAATATGAAGCTTTTGGGGAGGGGGGGACGGGGACAGACAAAATGCCTACTCAGAAAGCAGCAGATGACACAAAGCGACCATGGGTGAGAGTTTAATAAAACAAAAACATAATCATTTTTCAGAAAGCTGAATTTTTGTTTAGTGCCACATTCCATTCAGAACACCCAACTAATAGCTCATGACAGCCCATTTTTTCCAAAGTGTCTTGTCCAAGATGAATTAAAAGCTTCTTTTATATTAATCCTTAATCAGTTACCATCTTTCAGTTCTAATAAACAGATCAGTGTAAGTGGGCTCACCTTTGCCATAATAGCAACGGCAATAGCACTTAAGATTTATATACTGCATTCTCTGTGCAGTCGGCATACTGTCCTCAACAATCATTTTACCAACCTCGGAAGAATGGAAGGCTGAGTCAACCTCGAGCCGCTCAGGATTGAACTCCAGGCTGTGGCAGAGTAAGCCTGCAATACTGCATTCTAAACACTGTACCACCACAGCTCCTTAAACGTTTAGTTCAAATTTATTTTTCAAAACTTGTATGCCACCCATCTCACAAAGGTGACTCTAGGCGGCTTATAGACATCAAATGAAATGTCGTATAAAATAATTAAAATAATAAATACAGATCTTATATTTAAATTACAATAAAACTGAGCAGGATGAAGAAGGAGGCAGCAAAGTGCAGACACTCCCATCAGCCACCTCCAACATGTCACATCCCCATTAGGGCCCCAGACTAGTTGACATAGCCATGTCTTCAAGGCCTTTTGGAAGCCCAGAAAGTTGGAGGCAGCTCTGACCTCTGGGGGCAAGAGCTTCCTTGGCTGATGGGGAATACAGCTTGGCCCTTCTTCCAGCATGGATGAAGCAGACTAATCCCATTGGAATGAGCCAGTTTCTCAGATAGTCTGGACCCATGCCATGCTGCATTTGAAACTGGAAGATCAACAAGTCAGAGGCAAGTACCAAGTGAAGGTAAAAAACAAAATGCATGTAATTTCCTTTTTAGTATAAGAAAGGGATTAAAACTGTTTGCTCAGATTGGAAGGTTCTAAGCCTGTGATGGCAAAACTGTGGCATGCGTGCCACAGGTGGCACGCGGAGCCATATCTTCTGTGGGCACGTGAGCATTGCCTTAGCTCAGCTCCAGTGTGCATGTGCATGCCAACCAGCTGATTTTTGGGTCTTCTGGGGCCACTGGAAGTCAGGAAATGGGCTGTTTCCGGCCTCTGGAGGGCCTCCGGAGACTGGAAATGGCCCGTTTCCCGACTTCCAATGGGCCCAGAAGGCCCGTTTTTCTAGAGGCTTTCTAGGAGCCTGGGGAGGGTGAAAAACAGGCCTTCTGGGCCCAATGGAAGTCAGGAAATGGGCTGTTTCAGGCCTCTGGAGGGGCTCCGGGGTGGTGGGGAAGGCCGTTTTCTCCTTCCCCAGGCTCCTAGAAAGCCTCTGGAGCCTGGGAAGGGAGAAAAGCGGGCCTATCGGGCCATCACATGCCAAAAGTGGGGAAGCACAGGGGGAGTTGCACGTGCATGCATGGGACGCACTGAATTATGGGTGTGGGCACACGCATGCACGACCCTCCCCCATGCTCCCCATGTTTTTGGCACATGATGGCAAAAAGGTTAGCCATCACTGTCCTAAAATAAACATTAGCAATTCAATGTTCCTTTTTTTGCAAAAACTGGAAAAGAACTACATCCAATCTAGGGTCTCCTATCTGCAAAGCATGAGATCTACCACTAAGTTCCTGTTTCTCCCAGAACCAAGCAGTATATCACCTGTTATTTGAAGGAAGCCAATTTCAGTGGGATTAATACCTTACCATGGGATTGGAGTCTGCAATAAGATCACGCAACGAATCCAGAAAGCCCTGATCTTCCACCATTTGGGCATTGATGTCATGCAGTTTGGCCACACAGACAGCAGCGGTCTTGCGCACATACGGGTCTTCATCCTTCAGACACTTCCGGAGAGGTTCACACAAGTATTCAGTGATCTTGTCCACGCGGATGCATCCCATAGTACGCACTGCTAGAGCACGGATGAGAGGGTTGGGATCTTCACAGTCCTGGGATAAGGAAATTAATAAATATAGAGATGGGCTCTATGCAACAAACATTAGGAATTTTATCCAGCTTTTCCTATTCTGGGTCAAACTAAATCTGGAACATCACAAACCACTCCCATGTTCTGGAGGATTTATATTTGGAAAACTGCAGATCTCTCTTAGAACAGGTGGATTGTCAGGATCCTGAGAAACCATCTAACAAACAATGTAACAGGAGATTTCTGGAACATTTTGCACATACCTAATAGCAGCAGTGCTAAGAAAATGCTTGTCCTATCTGCCTCTAAAAGGACAAAAAAAAATTGCCCCTTTAAAGTGTCAATGAGTTCCTACTTACCCAACTTACCGTGACATTACAAAAGGATCAGAGAAGTGTTACTACTATGCAGGAAAAGGATAACCATTAATGCAGATAAGTGGAAAGTTGATTTAAGGAGAACCTCCCCCTCCCCTACAAACCTTTGTCCTGGGGTACATTGGGGAGAGAAGAAAAATGATCTTGATCAGGAGCAAGGACTGAATTAGATATATTCTGTAAGGCCCTGAAGACGTTTTTATTTCAGCAAGCCGGCCTGGCCTGAATAGGTTTTATGGATTAGTTTTTAATTGTATAGCTTGGGGTTTTAAATTGGGAGGTCAATTAATTTAATTTATTTTTAGTTATCTTAACTTCTATATTGTATGTTATTTTAATTTTCGGCTGTTCACCGCCCTGAGTCCCTTCGGGGAGAAGGGCGGTATATAAATTCAATTATTATTATTAATAATAATAATAATAATAATAATAATAATAATAATAATAATAATAATAAATGCATTCAGCCTTTAAACAGAATCCTTACATTCTGTTTTCTAGTTCCTGAAAAAAATTATAACAGATTTCCAGATGGAACGAATGCTCAAAAGTGGTTTTTTTCCATCTATGTCTAACAGTAAAGAAAGGAATCTCTCAATTTAATTTCTGCTGTCAAGTAAAATTACATCAGCAGCTGGGAAATCAATGGCTTGGCAATTAACTATCCCGGACTCACTTAGTATCAAATAGGACATAGCAGCTCCATTGCAGTTTGGAAATGTCTTCAAAGTAGGCAGAGATGAAAATGAGGTGTTATTTTGGGTAAAAAATATTGTATAACTATATAAAAAAGAGCCCTTACTGAGATTCATGCATATCTCTGTCATCACACTGTCCATATACTTATATACTACCCAGGTCATATGGCTCTGGGTGATTTACAGTTTTAACATATGCAGAAATTTCACACCAAATTATTATTTTGCTATTGAAGTACAGCAAAGACACATAAATATTGCAACTTACTTTCACAAAACTGTTCACAGCCATGATGGCCATATCTGGCTGACTTTTGGCATAGTTCATCAAGTAGAGATACACTAACTTCTTTAGCTCCAAGTTATCAGTCTGCATGCAATTCACTACATCAGGGAAAAGGGAACTGGACAAGAAGGACAGGCAGGTTAAAGCAGTAATTCCTAGACCGATGGCAGTGGTTAATACGCTGAAGTTAGCTAGAGAAATAGGGTCAAATTTAAGACCCCATTTCCTTAAAGAACTCCTGGTGACTTTGGGTCTAAGACTCTCTCAGCCCAACCTAATGCATAGTATTACTGTAGAGCAGTGTTCCTCAATCTCAGCAATTTTAAATTATGTGGACTTCACTTCCCAGAATTCCCCAGCCAGCATTGCTGTCTGGGGAATTCTGGCAATTGAAGTCCACATAGCTTAAAATTTCTGAGGTTGAGAAAACACTGCTATAGAGATAAAATAAAGGGAAATCTATGCTGCCTTAATCTCCCTAAGAAAACTCATCATCATCTGACAGCATCTCTTAAGTTTTCGGATAAAGTCATGTTTCATTTGCAGAACACATACTGTATCATAGGCCATTTAAACACTGGGCAAAGCAAACACGGAGAGCAATAGCACTTATACTTATATACCTCTTCATAATGTTTTTATAGCCCTTTCTAAGTGGTTTACAGAGTCAGCATATTGCCCCCAACAATCTGGGTCCTCATTTTACCCGCCTCGGAAGGATGGAAGGCTGAGTCAACCTTGAGCCAGTGAGATTCGATCTGCTGAACTGCAGCTAGCAGTCAGCTGAAGTAGCCTGCAGTTCTGCACTCTAACCACTGCGCCACCTCCGCTCTATTTCCTAAGCATTTAATCATTTCCCCCTTCTGCCTCATTAAATCTTATACTTGGGTGAAGAAGTGGGAAAAATGGCACAGGAAAGCCATTAGAGAGATGTTACCTGACATCCTTCCCCACTGTCATGGCAGCAATGACTTTCTTCACTGCTTCCTTCCTCTTCTCTTTTTTTTCATTGTTGAGTTCAGCTTTCAGTTCAAAAATTTCCCCTGCAGGCAAACATACAAGGACCACAGTCAAAGATGTTCGGCAAGAGCAAACTAATCCACCCCCTCCAACTACGAATATTGCTTTCAGCAGTGGACAACAGAGGCATCCAGGAAATCCTCGCCCTTAGAATCGGGAACTCTGTCTAAAGTGATCCTCAGAATCTACCAAGATCCAAACATTTAATTATTATGACAGATACAGGCACTTCTTATTCAGCAACCACAATTTGGACGGACCACTTGGTGGTTGCCGCTAAACGGAAACATCAAGATTTTTACGCTTTTCCTTCAGCTTGCCTTTGCTTTACAGATTTGCAAGGATTGTAAATGGAAGGAATAGCAATAGCACTTAGACTTATATACCGCTTCCCAGTGCTTTTACAGCCCTCTCTAAGCGGTTTACAGAGTCAGCCTATGGCCCCCAATAATCTGGGTCCTCATTTTATCCACCTTGGAAGGATGGAAGGTTGAGTCAACATTGAGCCTGGTGAGATTCGATCTGCCAAGTTGCAGGCAGCTGGCAGTCAGCAGAAGGAGCCTGCAGTACTGCATTTTAACCACTGCGCCACTACGGCTCTAGTCATAAAGGTTTTGGGTTTTTTTCCATAAAGTTTTATAGTCATAAAGTTACTTTTTCACCACCATTGTAACTGCGAAGTCATTAAAGGAATCATTCACTAAACGACTACTTCTATAGCAAATCCATTGCTTTTAAAGTGAACTAGGTTACTTTAACCATAGGCTACAAGAATGACCTTCACACGTTAATTGCATAGTGTGAAGGAAGCCTTCCTCTTCAGCCTTATGCAGTGGATAACTGCTGTTAAAAGAATGAATTTTCCTCTTGGAGGGGAAAAAAGCCCAGGAAGCCCAGGGCTCAGTTTCTTTCAGAGGCTATTTGGTGCAATCATTCCAGCTCCTCTTTGGATAAATGGCTCTGGAATTAGGCACATTCACCAGACTGTCATTTTGTGAACATACAGGTCCAGCACGGTAGCAATTTTTTTTGTGAGAGTTCTCACTAAATGCTTTCACAAGTTAAGTATATAGAACAAGACTATGCTCAAAAATGTCACAACCTGAAATATTAGAAACAGGGCTAAAGGCATTAAGGATTTTTAAGTGTCACTGCTTTGGCAACCTGGAGACAGCACTTACGGTTTGGCACGAAAGTATTCGCTCGTGTTTTAAAAATATCTTTGCTACTGCATGCTATCAGAGGTTAGTGGGAGCTATGCAGACTTCTGATACTGTTTGGGAGCAAAGATATGCCAAAATTGAGAATATCTGAAAGGGGAACAAATACTTTTTCATAGAACAGGCTGTTCCAAAAGCGGTTGGGAAGCCATCTGTGGTGTTTTGATTGTCTAAAATAGTTTGATTTGGGAACACTGCATTTAATTTTGGCTTTGATTAATTTCACACATCCCTGCTGCAAACCTGTATCCAGTTTGAACCAGAGAGAACGGGAGAACACAATTGTCAAAGGAGCTTCTGGCACATTGGTAACCTACACGAATATCTCATGTTATCTGGCTTCTCAAAAACCCAAGAGACCAGCTGATTTGAGTGTAAACAAAACACACAAACTGGATTGAAGCATGCAGTGTTTCTCAACCTCAGTGACTTAAGGTGTGTGGATTTCAATTTCTGAATTCTGGGAGCTGATACCCATGTATCTTAAAGTCACTGAAGTTGAGAAACCCTGGAAACGGGGATGATTTCTGATATTTTACTACTACGGGCACTGTCGAATCATTCTAGCATTTATAAATTATGATACTGAAGAGAGGGGAAATTAAACGCCCTTTTAAGCAAAAAGGCAGAATTAGGAAAGGCCCTACGAATCACGAGAGCAGAAGAGGGTGGTGGGGGGAGGGAGGAATCATCAACTTGTTTAATGACTGCGTGACTCCCGGGAGTTGTCAGCTATGAAGATCAATAGCTTAGCTGGAAGCCAGGAATCTCTATTACCTAAGAGGGGGAAGAAAGAGAAGTGGCAATGCAAGAATAGGCAGGCTCTGTGAACCTCTGATAGTCAGGGATGATCAGAACAGCAGGTGAATATATGGTTTTATCCAATCTCACCACCTCAGCAGGAGATCTACTAGCTGAGGCGCAAGATGTAATCCCAACCTCAGCAATGAAGTGCTAAGTCAAAAAGTCCCTTAGAGGTAAAACACAGCCTACCTTATTAATTGCCTGAAGGGCTCCATATGGAGCAGGAATCAAAAATCTGCCCTCCTTTTTTTTGTAACAAGGAAATCCAGCAGAGCCTTTTCCCATTACTTTGAAATTGAAAAACTGAAATTCAGACTTATTATTTTTTTTAAAGAAACACTCACCCAGCCTGCAAAAATAAAAAGTGAAAAAAGAAAAATTCCAACCCAACCATATGAGATAGGATTAAACCTATTTTGTGTCTCCATTCAAACTTTACCGTGTTTCCCCAAATATAAGACCCTGTCTTATATTTTTTTGAACCCCGAAATAAGCACTTGGCCTTATTTTCAGGGAGGTCTTATTATTTTGGGAGCAAGATGGGGCTCCTCTTGCTGTCTTACCTGATTTCCAGCTCTGCGTTTAAATATTTTCGGGGAGGACTTATTTTCAGAGGGAGGCTTATTTTAGCGCATGCGCTCAAAAAGCCTGATTGGGCTTATTATCAGGGAAGATCTTATTTTCGGAGAAACAGGGTAGATGGGGTTTGGTTCTATGGTTTTATGTTTCTGGGATTTTATTGTTATTGTGAGCAGCCCAATGTTATGCTTTAAGATGAGCAGCCATATAAATCTCATAAATAAATGGCTTTGGTTTTGAAATATGCAAAATAGTTTTGCATATTTTAAGAATCCAATTGCTATGATTTGTAGATTACATGTCAACATGTTGTATAAACCCAACCAGTTCTTATTTATTCCAAAACATTTGGTTCAATAAAGAATAACTTGTGTTACTGCAACCATATCAAAGAGACTGGCTGGAAGATCAATATGGAGATCCATGTAGCATTGTTTCTTCTTGTTGCAGCCTATGTCAGATTAATTTTCTTTCCACTGCTTCCCACTTTCCACTATGAGTGTGGAAAAAGCTGAAATTGTGGAAATAACGTTTCATTATATTTCCACTGATTAAAAACCAACTTCTTAAAAAAAAATACCCTCAGAGCTAAGCTTAATTTGGTGGTCTTGGCTAGATTGTTAGATGAACCATGCCATCCCAGCTTATTAATAAAGCCATTTTAGAAATGGCTTAGCAACATAGCTGAACTAACCCAGTCTCTTCAAGAACCAACTCGGTCTCTACAACAGGGATGAAGAATCAGACTTCTGACATCTATTCTTTCATTTCCTAATGTTTTTATCTTAATTCTCGTATCAGCTTGCCCTCTCATGTAACCCAGCAAGAGGTATTGGGAGGCAGACTGTATCCATTGTAGAGTTAAGATCCAACATCGCATCACAGATCAAATCTAACCTTTTTTATTGGTGGTGAAGTATTTGGAGTCTGTCATGATTTCGGTTTCCTATTGCACCTGAGGGGGAAAAGCACACAATTTAAGTTGTTGTTTTGTTATCTGCTTCAAACTGTAAATCTATTAGTTCCACAGAATAGTAGTATTCAAGACATTAAAAAAACACAAATATTTCTCATAATCTTCTGTATGACAATCATTCCAAAGAAAATTAATAGGTCAAATAATATTAATAATTAACTATAGGTTTGTTTATTTTTTACTGTGAGGCTTCAGGCTGAGTTAAACTAATGACACTTTCTAATATCTAATGATCCCAAGTTGCAAATTGACAAAATATTTATGATAATATAAAGTCTTCAATCAGTGTCCTTTTATCTATAATATTAAGTAATCATTAATATCAAAGAGTATGTACCAGGAAAAACAATGCAAAAAGGGAAAAATGACTCTCTTAAAGATATGAAGCAGTTTTAATGCTCAGAATTATATATAGAAATACATTTCACTTCTTTAAGTATAGAAGGTGATAAAGTCAACCATTGACCTGTGTCTCAAGTAATTGAGGATTGTTCCTATGAAGCCTCTCTATGCACCGATTCCTAAGTGTACCTCAATTCTGAGCCGCTCCAGGAGATGAAGTGCAAGAAGAGATGCCTAGAGCAGGGGTCTCTAACCTTAGCCACTTTACGACTTGTGGACTTCGATTCCCAGAATTCCTCAGCCAGCAGGAAGACAAAGAGTGACTTAGGCAGGGAAGGCTTGGAACATTTCCAGGGCCATAGCAAAGGGTATTCATGCTATCTGGTGGATACAAATGTCTTGGATTTGCACTTTTTCTGAGCAGGACCAAGTGAGCTACCTGGAGCTCAGTCTTGTGATGCATCCACATCATTGCATTTTGAACCAGTTGTAGCACCTGGATGATCTTCAAGAGTAGCCCAGTATCCAATTGTGAGGTGACTAAAGCATGGGTGGCACCTGAGTGGTCAAGGAAAGGATGCAACTGGGGCACAAGATGAATCTTGTGGTTATTCACAAAATTAAGCCCCTCTTGGTTATAAGTGCCACCTATTTTAGGTGCAAAGGGACGCAGCGGCTCAGTGGTTTAAGATGCTGAACTTGTCAATTGAAAAGTTGGCAGTTCAGTAGTTCAAATCCCTAGTGCTGCGTAACGGGGTGAGCTCCTGTTACTTGTCCCAGCTTCTGCCAACCTAGCAGTTTGAAAGCAGGTAAAAAATGCAAGTAGAAAAATAGGGACCACCTTTGGTGGGAAGCTAATAGCGTTCCATGTGCCTCTGGCGTTTAGTCATGCCGGCCACATAACCACGGAGATGTCTTCGGACAGCGCTGACTCTTCAGTTTGGAAACGGAGATGAGCACCGCCCCCTAGAGTCGGGAACAACTAGCACATATGTGCGAGTGGAACCTTTACCTATTCTAGGTGCAGTACAGTAGCTATAAGTCTAGGAAGTCTTGAATGGAAAAGTGCAACCTATCAAAATTTTTTTGTTCCAAGAGGGAGTAGTGCAACCTATCAACATTTTTTTGTTCCTCCAAAGGGAGTAGGGAATACATACATACACTTATGACTGCATGATTGTAACTTTGTTGCTTGTATCCTTATGATTTATATTGATATTGTTTCCTAGTATGATTTGATTGCTTATTTGTACCCTATGACTATTGCTAAGTGTTGTACCTTATGATTCTTGACAAATGTATCTTATCTTTTTATGTACACTGAGAGCATATGTACCAAAGATAAATTCCTTGTGTGTCCAATCACACTTGTCCAATAAAGAATTCTGTTCCGTTCCGTTCCATTCTAATCTAATCTAATGTAGGATATAGCACCTTTTGCCATGTGTTATTGCTGCTTTATGAGCTGCACTGGTTACCAGCCTTCTAGTCACCAATAAAGCCCTTCATGGAATAGGAACTGGTTATTTAAGGGACTGCCTTTCTCCAATTTCTGCCAATCTGGTATGATAGAACGAAATGGATGCACTCCTGTTTCCTTCAATTAAACATTGTCATCTTATGGGACGGGAGGAAGCGTGCCATCTCTGTTCCATCCCTGCTCTCTGGAACCAGCACCCCCAGAAACACACACGGCTCCCATACTTTAAATGTTCCAGATGTCTCTTCAAGATCTGGCTGTGTTCCCAGGCCTGGGGTCAGGATGTTTGTGGAAGCCCTCTCAATTTATTTCCCTGGATTTTGTTTGTGTAATTTTATCTGGGTATCCTATTTCTTTTAAATTATGTATTCTTTGAAATGTGGTAAGTATCTTTTTTGGAGTCAGGAAGCTTTGAAATCCAATCAATAAATAATGACAATCATAAAAGTAGTTTTTCTCCAAAGCTAAAGTCCACCCATCTAATTCAAGAAGCCAGGAAGGAATAAATGAACACACAGAAGATGCTTCTTTCAGCTAAGCAGCACTCGTGACTGAAGGCTGTTTCATCACAGCAGTTCCTGTCTCCCCCCCCCCCCCGCCCGCCACTCCACAACCTCAGAGGAAGAAAGACACAAACTATATTGTTTCTAATCTGAGAATCATCTCTCCCTAACAGCTTGAAAAGTCTAATCAGAGGAGGTGCTTCGCTGGTGCCAGCAAGTGCCAGCATTTCAAAGCAATGGGTCCTTCTTTGCACAGGAAACTGGTAGATTAGCTCACCTTCATATTGTGGCAGGGAATTAACCCCTGATTAATGACAGGGCAGGAACATATTTGTGCCTGTTTGGTGGAGGGGAGAACATACTAAACTATATCAGATTGAAGGAAGGAAAAAAAAATCTGCCCTATTCAGTTCAAAGAAATTAAATTTGATACTGGCTTCTATTGCTAACCATAATGCTGGGAGCCAAAATGTCTTCATCCCTGGAAATTGTCACTAGAACATAGGAATTTTTTTTTTTTATGTATTTAGGATATGAATCAATCTACAAATGCAAGAAATCTTCAAGTTCAAGAAACAGAAATATTCAGTTAAGTGTGCAAAATGATTCCCAGATCTTTAACTGAACAGTTTTTTTTTCTTAAAACATGCATGAAACAACATTGGCCTCTCTAAGCAAGCAGTTGTTCCTAATATAAATACCTCATTTCTAGATAAGATAATGAGTACCAGGTCTCTGCAAAGAACCAAAAGCCTCTACCAAGTTTTTAGTACATTCTTCCCTTCTGTGCAATCTGACTGTGTTCAGAGTGCTATAACCCACAGTTAAACTAACTATGATTTGGGGGGGGGGGAATCCCCTCAATTTTCAGGATTGGAATTCCACAAGACTTGATAAAGTAACCAGATAGGTTAGTTCATACATAGTAGGGAAAAATGTGGCTAATCAGATTCCAATTTAGTGTGTTGTGTGAACCAAGACTAACACAAGGCTCCTCTGCCTGTTTAGATCAGAAACATTTCCATAAGAACTGCACCAATCTTAATCCTACCTCCCTTGAACTTAAAATATTCCAGGGTATGCTGATAGCCCAGACATCGCATGGGGCTGAAATCTGGGATGGGATGAGGAGGTTATTTTTCAACTGGAAATAGTCTAAAACATCCTCATAAGGAAGATCTTGGGGCTCCCCAAGACACCCCCATAGCTAATCTAAGAATGGATGTAGTGTTACTTTCCATTGCTGTCCGAATACATCTTGCATTGCTGGGGCATTATAAGAAACCAGAAAGTCTTCAGGAATCTATCTTGCCAAACTTTGGTTTCTCCATTACACAACTGAGAATCAATGGACTGCATTGTCACCATTCCTAATTCAGAAAACAGAAAATAGTAAACTGTTTGATATTTGGTGTAGTTGTTAAGGTGCTGGCCTAGAAACCAGGAAACTCTGTGAATTCTAGTCCCACTTTAGGCATGAAAACCATTTGGGTGATTTTGGGACAGTCAGTCTCTTTCAGCTCAGCCCACCTCACAGGGTTGTTTTGTGGGAGAAAGAGGAGGAAGAAGGAATATTATGCATATATGTATGCCACCTTTATTTACTTATACAGTGACCTTTAGTTATGCCACGTTTAGCTATTTATAAGGCAATAAAAGCAGGATAAAAATCCAATCAATCACTATTGAAAACATAGAAGCATCTCCTAGTACAGGGGTGTCAAACTCACATTGTCATGGAAGCATCATGTGACATATCGGGACTTTTTTCCCCTTCGTTAAACCGGGAGCGGGCAGTACGTGATGCATCCACCCGCAGGCCAGGAGTTTGACAGCCCTGTCCTAGAACCTGGTTAATTACCAACATCTCAATCAGAAAGTTTTTAATATCCATTTGCAGACTATGGGTTCAGATATCTTGAGAGGAGATTTTGTAAACATTTTATTGAACAACATTTCTGTCCCCAAGGTGTCAGTCAAGTGAAAGGCATTATTTCACTCTGTCTTCCGCTGCCCTATTTACAATCAGATTTTGACCACATTATTAATGGTAAGTGAATTCAAGAGCTTGGACTCAAATGGCTAAATTATTATGTAGCAGATATGTTTCTAACTTTAGTAGCCAGATTGCTACTTTTGCTCTGTCCTCATTTAAACTCAAGTTCTTATTCATAGCCCTGATTGTATCTAGCTTTGACCTCTTTGTATCTAACATTCTTTTATTTTGTTATATTGTATTTCATGCCATGTTTCAATGCTATGACCCATAGTTACAACAAGAAATCTTATTCATTCTCAGCACTTTGGGGATAGTCACACACTGTCTCAGCCCAGCCTACTGTACCTAAAAGCCTTATTATGAAAAAAATGGGAGAAGGGGGCACTATATACCTGCCTATAAATAATATATAAATAGCGGCACTATAAATTTAATAAATACAAAACGTTCATTTTGTTCTTTTACTAATTTACTTTATAAGTGGTGACTGACCATATCCATCTCTACTACATGGGCCCACTGCAAAGACAGCTCTTAACTTTTTCCCTTACAGAACTTGAGATCTCCATCCCATCTCAAGAACAGCAGATTCCTTTTCCAGCTACTCCCATCTATGTTTTCTAACCTGCAGATATCCTCCCCCCTCCAACCAAAGCAGAGAAATAACTTGCAAATGTGATTTTTTTTTTTTGCACACTCTCACCTCACAATCTTTCCCTGTTCCTGAAAGCCCTTCCTACTCCTCTACCTGACCCCAAATTCCCTGAAAAGGTATCTACCGAAGGGACCCCAGCTTCTCTCTCTGCACATACCCTCTAAGCCTGACTAGGTGTCTCAGTAGCTAAGACACTGAGCTTGTCAATCAGAAAGGTCAGCGGTTCAAATCCCTAGTACAGGTCTCCTGTGTGAGCAGGGGGTTGGACTAGATGACTCCAAGGTCCCTTCCAACTCTACTGTTACTGTTACCTGCTATTAATCTAACCCAGTGGTTCCCAACATGGGGCCCACAGGGGGGCAATTTGATTTTTAATAGGGGCAATCTGAACCCTGTTTAAACCAAGTTAATGGCGTTTTAGGCTTCCTCCGCTGAGTAGAGTTCACCTTTTGAGTAAAGTAAAAATGATATGTGTGTGCGCATGGAGGGAGGCAATCAGGATTTTAGAGATACTTAGGTGATGCGTGGCCAAAAAAAGGTTGGGAACCACTGATCTAACCAATCCAAAACTTTCTCCTCTAGTTATTCTTTCTGACTTTTCCTCACCACCGCACCTTAATGGTGCAGCGGACTAAGTGCTGTTATGTAGCACTTAGCTGCCAGCTGCCTGCAATTAGTGTGAGTTTAAATCTCACCAGGCTCAAGGTTGATTCAGCCTTCCATCCTTCCGAGGTACGTAAACTGAGGACCCGGATTGTGGGGGCAATAACTGACTTTGTAGAAACACCGCTTATGGGGGGCCAAAAGCCCTAATAAACAGGTATATACATAAGAATGAAGGCTATTGCTATAAGAACATTGTAAGCCGCCCTGAGTCTTCGGAGAAGGGCGGCATATAAATTGAACTAATAAATAAATAATAAATAAATTTCCCTCCCCCCCCCAATGCGTCCATTGCAGCTTGTAAATTCCTCATGGAAGATGACTTTTGCTTTTTTTTTTTTTTAATTTATATGCGGCCTTCTCCGGAGACTCAGGGCGGCTTACAATGCGTTAAGCAATAGCCTTCATCCTTTTGTATATTTATACAAAGTCAGCTTATTGCCCCCACAATCTGGGTCCTCATTTTACCTACCTTTGAAAGGATGGAAGGCTGAGTCAACCTTGAGCCTGGTGAGATTTGAACTTGCAGTAATTGCAAGCAGCAGATGTTAATAATAGTGCTTTAGTCCACTGTACTATAGGCTCTTGTTTGTAGGCTTGTGGGCTTTAGATTTTTGCTTACAAAATAGGAGCTATTAAGGTCTGCAGATTCAGCGAGGGGCAACTATGACCATCTCCCCAAAAATATATAATTATCTTTGCTGGTCGATGACCGTAATAAAGTTATATTCTATTCTATATAATTATCCACCCCACCCCCCCCCCCCAACCCCACTCCCCATCACCTTTCTACGTCCCTCCCCAAGCAACGATGTCAAACTTCTCTTCCCGAGAACAGCAACCTGCAAGCCCCACCCGGGAAAGGAGCCATTCTACCTGGGGAGAAATCAGGCTATTCACCTTTCCAACACCCACCTACCCACCCAGTAAGGTACCCCCCCCCCCCACATAATGCCGGGGGGGGGAGAAACCGACCCCCGCCCTCATATCAAGCCCATGCCCTACCTAAGGGAGGAGCCATTCATCCTCCAACACCCCCCCCCCAGTAATTCCTCAATGGGCGGAACCACCTGTCCCCCAACTAACCTACTACGAAGAGGAGAGTCCTCGAGAAGACTTGATACTGAAGAAAAGGCGACAACGGAGGAGGAGGAGGAAGAGGATGGAGCAGTAACGGTCAGAAGGAACCGTAAAACTACCTCGCTTGGGAGGGGACCGGAAACCGGGCTGTCTGGGAGGACCAACCAACGATATGCGCCACGCCTTCCTTCTTACACCGTCCGCAACCACAGAGCGTCAGCGGCCTAGATGGGCAAGCTCGCTTCCTTCCGGTAAAAACACGCCTATCCCTGTTAAAAAAAAAAAAAGAACGTCGCTCCGTAAAAGGTTAGATGCGACGGCTTTGTCAAGTGATATCTTCCGGGGTCACGTGCGTCGGCCCGTCGCTCCGCAAATAGCTTTTCGTTTTTGAAGTTTTCCAGAACGGAGGTTTGGAAAGCTAGAGAGGGGTTTCCTCATAGAAATTGATGGGGGGGGGGGGCGTTTGCTTCAACATCCAGGGCTTCAACTCTTCTCCCCACCGGGAGAGTCCTCCCGACGGGGCCGCCGCGCCTGTTTGCCTTTTCTGCAACTCTATGGTGCGATAGAAACCAACGAAAAGGAAATTCTAGAGCGGCCTGAATTTCGACAGCACCGAATTGCAAAGCGGTAGCAGCGGCGGCACCAACGAGGAGGCGGCCGTTGGACGGTCAAGGTGGGGGGAAATCCTGACCTGTCACTCTCCGGCACGCGGGGCGCAGAAGTGTAAGAGCACCCTTGTAATTTTCCCGCCAGAATGTGGGGTCTCTATAGCCCCTGCCATGAACACAATAGCATTTAATGCAGAGGTCTCCAACCTTGACAACTTTAAGACTTGGGGACTTCAACTCCCAGAATCCCTCAGCCAGCAAAGCTGGCTGAGGAATTCTGGGAGTTGAAGTCCCCAAGTCTTAAAGTTGCCAAGGTTGGAGACCCCTGCATTAAATGGCCAAAGTCATTCCTGCCATCAGGTGGCTTCCTTTATTGGTTTCATTCAGTCTTTAATTCTGTTGGTGCCATTGGACTGCAGCGTCCTCTCATTTTGCATCTTCACCAAAGTTACTTTGTTTACAGATAGTCCTCGACTTACAACAGTTCCGTTTAGTGACTGTTCTCAATGTTACAACTGGCACTGAAAACGGTGACTTGTGACTGTTTTTCACACTTTTATGACCGTGGAAGCATCACTCACGTGATTTACATTTGGAGGCTTGGACAGCTGACTCACATTTATGACGGTTGCAGTGTCCCGGGGTCATGGGATCGCCTTTTGTGACCTTCTGGACGGGCAAAGTCAATGGGGAAAGCCGGATTCACTTTAACTCTGTGACTAATTTAACAACTGCAGTGATTCGCTTAATGAAGGTGGCGAGAAGTGGTGTAAAATGAGGCAAAACTCACTTGACAAATTTCTCACTTAATGTAAATTTTGGGCTCGGTTGTGGTTGTAAGTTGAGGACTACCTGTATTTGAGCAAGGATTTGAATCCAGCTCTCTTTCTAACCATACCTGCGACACATGGATCTACATCTTTCAGAGAGATGGAGCAGTCTTGAATTCCCTCAGATTTCTTGCAGGCTTGTTTCCTGGAGAGAAAGTCTTGGCATGGAGCAAGGCTGTTTGTGAAGAAAAGTTATGAAGGCAAGACTGGGAGTCAAATTCAGTTTGGTGGAATGGTTAAGGTTCTAAGGAGCTAGAAACCAGGAGACTGTGAGTTCTAGGCCTCCTCAAGGCATAAAAGCTGTCTGAGCAACTTTGGCCCATTCATTCTTCCCCAGCCCAACCCACTTCACACAACTGTTGTGGGGGAAATAGTATTAGATATGTTTGCCACCTTAAAATATATATTAAAAAGATAGAGAAGAAAATGGGAAGAAAATGATAGATATAAGATGCCTTTGTGTGAAGTTCTTACTCATGGTTAAACTTGGTTGACTCGATGTAACCTCGTTTTTTTTTTTTTTTTTAAATTTGATTTATATGCCGCCCTTCTCCGGAGACTCAGGGCGGCTTACAATGTGCTCAGCAATAGCCTTCATCCTTTTGTATATTTATACAAAGTCAGCTTATTGCCCCCACAACTGGGTCCTCATTTCACCTACCTTAGAAAGGATGGAAGGCTGAGTCAACCTTGAGCCTTGGCGAGATTCGAACCCTGCAGTAATTGCAGGCAGTTTGCATGGCAAGGTGAACTATGTGCTAATCATGGGCTTTGAGTTCACACAACATATTAGGCTAAAATGTGTATGATATGTGGCTTGTGCATCCAGCAACTACGGAGATGCCATGTGGGTCTATATGCGTCTTTATCGTCCTTGAGAGAAATAATTTACTGTATTAAATAACTTGACATTTTTCAATCAAATTGGAAATGAAAAGGTCAATAATTTAAATATATCCATATATCATTCTAGACAGAAAGATTGAGGACTTTTGTAATAATGTGTTGTGGTCCACCAGCAGCCTGCAGAGCTGGCAGCGGAGTCGGACAGTGAGGAGGCTGGGCCAGTCCTGGAGTCTGGGGAAGGCTCGGACAAGGACTCTGCATCAGACGCAGAGATGGGGCCAGGGCCATCTGGGAATGATGCGCGGACTCCGGAGCCTCCAGAGTCGGACATCAGAGAGGCAGAGGAACAGGAAGAGCCTGTTCCTAGTGCGCACATGCGCAGAGCTGCCAGAAGGCAAGAATAGTTAAAACAAAAGGGACGACTTGGGAGTAAGGCCTGGAGATGATTGGCCCCTCCTATAAGGCTTAAAAGAGGAGCATAGGCACGTGGGCCCTTTGCAGGAAAGCAACATTGTTAATTCTGTTCCCAGTCAGCATCTCTGTTTGATTCTGGACTCCATGTGGCTTTGCCAAGTAGGTCTTTGGCAGTGTGTCAAGGGAAATAAAAGTTGATTATCCCAAAGGACTTCTCCCAAAGGACTTTTTGCAACTAATTGGGACTCAACTGTCAATGAACGTAATTCACAGCTGTTGCAATAAAAGAGGTTTTTGGGACTACTCGTGTGTTTTAATGACTCAGGAAGCCTAGATCAAAACATAATGTCTTCTGAAACTCAATTCTGTTTTGTTTCATTTATGGATTATTTTGGAAAGTTTATTTTTTTCATTTTAGAAGAGACCATGGCAGAACATGGGGCTCATCTCACTGCCACCTCCACATATGAGGACAGGCCTTCTATATTTGAAGTTGTTGCCCAAGACAGTTTGATGACTGCTGTGAGGCCAGCATTTCAGCATGTGATCAAGGTAAGAAGAATTGTTGGTAAGCAAATATTGAGGGAAGGATAACCATTACTTTTCTGTGCTTATCTAAGGTTGAATAATGGTCAGAACAATGAAGGAAATATATGAAAGCATGGAAGGACAAGAAAAAAAATTGTGTACATATGTGACATCCATCTTTTTTACAGTTGGAAGATTTATTTCAGGTTTCAGATACAGAAAGAGAATCCTTCCTCAGATCTTGTTAAGCTCTGTAGTCAGACCAGGATGATCAAATCAATGACTTTCCACTAAGCCTACAATGGAAATCTAGATAATCTATAAATTATAATTCATTTTTCTGCTGAAAATAATTAACAAAGCAAATGCAGTTTAAAATAATAACATCAACGTAAATTCCAATTTATGAATATGGCCTTGAAACTTTCAAACAATTTTGAAATTTTGATCTGAGCAAATTATGAAATATTGTAATGCTATTAACTGCATTATTATTCTATTTTTAGATCTATTTTTGTCTTTGTGTGTGTGCTATTTACCGTACATCCTCTTTTCAGTTCCTAGTCCTGATCCAGTAATGGGACACAATTTCTAGCATGTCATTCAAAGGCCACATAGCCCTCATTTTGAAAAAGGCTGTGTTATCTTGCAACAATCTCAAAGCAAACAAATCCACAAAGTAGCCCAAACAAAAATCTTTCAAACCTTGATAAAAAATGTCTTGACACATCCAGGTTTATTACTTTTACCCTTGATTGTTTTTTGTACTAGGTTTTGGCTGAATCCAACCCTTCATATTATGGTTTCCTGTGGCGCTGGTTTGACGAAATCTACACCATCCTGGATCTTCTACTCCAGCAGCACTACCTCTTCAGGTGCAGTGCTTCTTTTTCTGAAAACTTCTACGGCTTGAAGAGAGTGGCACTGAAAAGCAAAAGGAATCAGCAGAGATCCCTGGCCACTGCTGGACTTCCCCAAAAGCATCATTGGAAATCTCTCTGCTTGTTGGTTCTTGTTCCGTATCTGAGAACCAAACTGGAAAAGTTGATCTCCCGCCTCCAGGAAGAGGACGATTATTCTATCCACCCTCCGTCATCCTGCTGGAAGCGGTTTTACAAGGCCTTCCTGGCTGCCTATCCCTTTGTGAACATGGCTTGGGAGGGCTGGTTTCTGGTGCAGCAGCTATGTTACATTCTGGGGAAGGCTCGGCACCACTCCCCACTGCTGAGACTGGCTGGTGTGTATTTGGCTAGGCTGACAGCAGAAGATCTGCGGGCTTTGGAAAACATACATGTAGCTGCTGGTGACGTCCTGCGGTCATCAAACAGGTGAATAGAAATGAAAACCCTAAAAACAATGCCCCACTTGCTGTTTTTGCTTCCTTCCTTCAATGGTTGGGTATATTTATATATTCACAATGTTTGTATATCATCTAAAAAGTAATACTCGCCAGGCAGTTAATTATAAAAAATTAGAACGTAAAGACAAAAATGTAAGAAAATGATCTTATGATTACTACACCTTTAAGAAAAGTATCTTCAGCAAGCCCCACAAAGATTGAAATAGGTCAAGACTCTAAAATCTTTTACTCAGGCACTCCTTGACTTACAACCATGATTGGGACCAAAATTTCCATTGCTAAGCAAGGCATTTTAAGAGAGTCGCACCTGATTTTATGATCTTTTTTGCCATAGTTGTTAAGCAAATCACTACAGTTGTTGAGTGAATCATGTGGTTGTTAAGCAAATCTAGCAAATTGAGCAAATCTAAGCAAATCAATGGGTGAACATTAGCTGATCTATCACTATTGGTGTATGTACACTGAGAGCTTATACACCAGAGACAAATTCCTTGAGTGTCTAATCACACTTGGCCAATAAAGAATTCTATTCTTTCTATTCTAACTGTTGTTGTTGGAAACCAGCTGGGAAGATCACAAATGGCGATCGCATGACCCTTCGACATCGTAAATACCTGCCAGTCGCCAAGTGCCCAAATTTTGATCATGTGACTCTGGATGTTGTATCAGTCATAAGTGTAAGGACTGGTCATTCGTTTTTTTTCAGTGTCATTGTAACTTTGAACAGTTGCTAAATGAATGGTTGTAATTCAAGGATTACCTGTTAGCCCATTTAGCAAGTACACCTGGAGAGTAAAGTCATGGCTAAGATTTTTCTTATTTTTGAGGATCAGTTTCTCTAAGAGTCATTTGAGAGCCATCTGTTGAGTGGGAATGCCAATTTTCTATTTATAACTATTTATACTCTCCTGGTTTTCCCCCCTCAAACTACTCTTACAAAAATTTGGGGTGTTATACCTCCAGTTGTTAAATGCTGGAAACCAGGTGTTTGGATGAATAGCTATGGTAATCATAGTTGTATCTCGGGAATTTATGGCTTTTCTGTCTTAGAGGAAAATTCAAGAGATTGCATTTTACTGCATCCCTGGATTTGCATTTTAATGCTTTCCGTGTTTTTTAACATTAGTGTGAATTGTTAATTTCTTTTTTATATTTTATCCCTTTTCTGCAGCATGAAAGAGCAAATGCAGTCAGCTGGGAAAAAAATCTTGGGGGGCCTGGCTTTCTCCCTCTCCACTGGCCTCTCTGTGGGCATCTTCTTCCTCCAGTTCTTGGAGTGGTGGTATTCAGCTGAGAATCAGGAGACCATCAAATCACTGACTGCTATGCCAGTTCCACCACCACCTGTGCACCTGGACTACGAGACTGATTCACCTCTTTTGCCAAAGCTCAAGACAATATGTCCTTTGTGTCGTAAAATACGTGCCAACGATACAGCCCTCTCCACCTCTGGCTTTGTTTTCTGCTATCGCTGTGTCTACTCTTACGTGAAGCATTACCAGCGGTGTCCCATCACTGGCTATGCCACTGAACTTCAGCACCTTGTCAAATTGTACACACCTGAAAACTAACAGATCCATCCTCCAACCTTTATATAAAAACTGGAACGCTACATTGCAGAATTGGGTGCTTTTTTCTGCTTATACTAAGCATGGTTTTTACTGGCAGAGGAGGTGGCTTTTAAGCGTGTAGCTATGGGTTATACTTGCTGTTTGGAGAATCAACAGAAGTCAACTGTTGTCTTTGGACTGCCTCACCTAACTGATTTTTCCCTAATATCTATTAAGTGAAAACAGATTAGCTGAGAAAGATTATTAGATAGGAAATCTGTTTTTCATCAGTATGACTTCAAGCACATTTCTAAGGGTAAATGTTTCCTAGAAACAATTGGTCATTAACTGGCCAGCTCAGGGTTACAGACCAAGTTGTGAGGTGGTTTCAGAAAAAATAGCTTTAATAGAAGCAGCCTAGAACTAAGAAGAAATTTCCTGATTGAACAATTAATCAGTGGAATAACTTGCCTCCAGAAATTGTGAATGCTCCAACACTGGAAATTTTCAAAAAGAGTTTGGAAAACCATTTGTCTAAAATGATACAGGGTTTCCTGCCTGAGCAGGAAATTGGACTAGAAGACCTCCAAGGTCCCTTCCAACTCTGTTATTCTAAATTCATCATAAATTATACGTTGATAACTTTCAGTTGAACACTGCTATAAATGACCATGAAAAGACAGAGAAGCTGCGGAGAGGAACCTGAGCAGCTAACAGTCAAACGTTTTCTAGGAGCAGCAAGATAGTAGTTGTCACCTTTAAAGCATTCATAGCAAGGGGCTGGATTATTTACAAAACCTCATCTTGCCTCATTTCTGTCTGTCCCACAGGTCCAACTGGAGGTGCACACTCTGGGTCCTCTCAATTGAAGAAGTGGGCCATAGGTCCACTGTGACATATAGGAAGCAGGCCTTTTTTGTCATAGCACCTGCCCCCTGGAACACCAGATCCCCAAGGTTATATTGGCCCTTTTTTTTAAAAAAAAAATTTTTTATTTATATGCCGCCCTTCTCCGGAGACTCAGGGCGGCTTACAATGTGCTCAGCAATAGCCTTCATCCTTTTGTATATTTATACAAAGTCAGCTTATTGCCCCCACAACTGGGTCCTCAATTTACCTACCTTAGAAACGATGGAAGGCTGAGTCAATCTTGAGCCTTGGCGAGATTCGAACCTGCAGTAATTGCAGGCAGCTGGTCTTAATAACCAGTTTAATAACAGGGTGCCTTAGACCACTGTACTACCAAGGCCCTTCATGCTACTGATATTTTGCAAAACACTGGATATTCTCCAGAATATTGGGATTGGAAAGGATAGCCTATGAAATGAAATGAGATTGTATTGTTCAGGTTTTATTGGGTTTTTAGCTACAGGTTCTTCGTATTTTCTTGATAATTGTTTTTGCATTGTTTTTATGTTAGCCATCCAAAGTCATAGCTGCAAGCCATGTAAGTCAAACGATACATTCCTCAAAAAGATGCACAAGAAACTGCTTAACAAAGATTGCATTTGGACATCATGATAAATATTAACATTAACATTTTATTACAAATGTTTTTATGTTGCTTCAATCAGTTTTTACTTTAAGAGACTCTATAGGAAGAACAAGCCTAGATCACCCTGGGATTTGAATTCTAACTCTTCTGGAGCAAGTGCAAGATGATAAACTTCTGTTTGATAAAATGAAAGTTGGTTTGGTAAACAAGGTTACAAATACAAATCCAGCATCCATTTTAGGGACTCAACAAGATGTTTGAACTGTTAAATCCCGGGTCCTTTTGATGCATTACATAACAAGGAGTACTAGGGGATAGAAAACTGGTATCTTTTCTCCCATGCTACTTGAAACTTCTAAATAAAATGCCGGGAATTGATTCTGGATTTTTCTGTTTTTTTTGGGGGGGGGGGGTCGTTCCTTAATGTTTTAACATGAGTGAGCTTGGTAGGGTGGCAGATCACTCAATGGTTCTGTTTACAAAGTAGGCTATATCAGAATCTTCTAGATATATCCAATGCATAAAACATTGCTTACAAATATAGATTGCTCAGAATAGATCAACATATTGTCTGAATCCATTCCATTTGTCTTCCATCAACCTAAACTGTCTACCTCTCCTTTGAGGGAGGAACAACTATTTTTCCACAAGCAGCACTGAAATACAGCTGGCAGACTATAGATATGTCACTTTCATCTGTCCTCCATAGTCAATTTAGTAGTAAGTATATCAGATAACTTACTTATTCATAAAAGCTCTCTGAATGTGGATTCGTCTCCAGCACCAAGCCTTACAAAATCTCTGGATTTCAGCAAGATCCCTCAGCTCAAACTTGGTTTTTTTTGTTTACCTTCCCCTTCTGTCTCATGGGCCTTTTGTTTCAAGACAAATTTTTCTACCCTTCCCAAAAGACAGTCATCTATACGCAAAATCCACCATGGAAGGCCTCTTCTGTACAATATCATGGCAACACAGATCTACTGATCTCTTACGCTAGTCATTTTATTTAGATCAGTAACACAGACTTACAGTGTTGAATTTATGTTTACCGACAAAGAAATAAAGGGAGACTAGTATAGATCTATTTCAAGCTATTTAACTCTCATCAGCTAGCCATACCCTTCTGGGATTCAAACCCTGTCTACTTGAATATTAGATAGATGTACAAACTTACAGTGTTTACATAATTGTCCTTTGTATGCAAATCTTGCAACACTGTCCTCTGCTACATGAGTCTTTTTTTAAATAGAATGTTGCTAGGAAGAATTCTTTTCAGAAATATCTTGTATAAGCAGAAAATTCTTGTTACTGCCTCTGGTCTTGTCAACAGTAAGCCATCACCTGTACAAAACAAAATCCAGTTGTTACTGTCTTCATAGAATCAATGTTGGAAGGAACCATTTGGGCCTTCAGTCTAATTGCCTGTGCAAGAATCCAAATCAAAGCATTAGCTACCCTCTATCACATACAGTGAAGGGGAGTCCACCGCTTCCTATTATGCTCTTTTACTGTTAAAAGATTTTTCAAACCAGCATCATCAAAAGTTTATAACATAATGGAAACAGTGCCCAAATAATCACATCATAGAATCAGAGTTGGAATGCACCTGGAATGATCTTCCCTTCCAACATCCTCAAGCATAATTGTACTTACATTGGAACAAAATCTCAATCTGTCATCCACATATCCAGTTTTATACATGTCTTGTTTTAAAGTAGCATTATTTTCCATTTCTTTTACTTTGAAAATTCATATAACCACTCAACTGCCATGTGACTTGGGTGAACACATACAAAAATAGTATTAAAAATAATAAAAAGTTGCACCCAGGGCAACTTTACACTATGAAAAACAATCCCAAGAATAATCAAGTTGGGTACAAACTAGTTAACCCAGTACCCAGGAGAAAAAACGGGTCTTAAAAGACTTCTATATAGGGCGATCCAAATAAATAGGGCGATCCAAATCTCTCTGGTCCATCGGGCAGGTCTGGTGACAAAAGAAGCTCATCTGGATCCTATCATCTGGGTGATGGGATTAAGAGAACGTTCCTCTATCAGATCTTATTGGAGGACAGAAGTAATCAGAAACAGCTTGTGCTGCAAATAACCAGGCCCTATACTACAAAGTTTTAATTAACTGTGTCTTAGGATTTCAAAAGATTCAACTGTTTATTTGCCCTGTGAAAAATGTATCATTTTTTCCTATTGAACTCAAGCAGGCGCATTCTAAATTTTGTATTGATCCTAATGGTCCTTTCCTACAATGAAAAGTACAAATCTTTCTCTGGTGGGAAAATGGCTTTGCTGTGAGAAAGAGCTAGCTTCTCTTGCATTTTTAATTCCATCTGATTTTTTTCCTCTAGGAGTTTTCTTTGACACATCACTTATCAATCCTTGTAACTGGAAGGAAGTGGTGCTCTCCATGCTAAAAATTGTAGCAAATTTTCTATTTCCGCTTCCCAGAGAAAGTGGGAAGAATAACTCATCCACCAATCACTGAAGAAAAATAATTTTTCTATGTACAATGGTCTGCTTAAACCACTTTAAATGCAATAGATTGAACTCCTCCATCTCGTGAAATCTATTTCTGCCCCAAACATGTCCAGCAATAGGCCACAGATACAGAGACAAATTCAAATGGAAAATTCCCAGGGGACCCAGACTTGCCAAAACCTGCTCAGAGAGAAGATTATGTGATCACACCCTGGTCAGAGTCAAAACCAAAGTTCTGACAATACCAGTTCAGACTAGACTTCACTCATCATTGCCTTTGGCACATCTAGCAGGAACCTCTTTGTCAGACCCTGTGTAGTATTTCGATACTGTAATCATTCACTAGTGGCCGTTATTTTTGCAATTCAATATCACAAAATCATATTTCTAGGAAGATCAATGCTACTCATTTTAGATTGTGGGCATAATAAGCCAGGGAGAGCACCACTAGTCTCCTAAGCAGCCACTTTCATTCAAGCTTCTCTGTTCCTTAATGGTGAATAATCGTGGTCCCGCTCAGCCTCTGGGACTGGCCTTCTGCTGTACTTGTCACGTGTCTCTTATGTTGCCCTTCCTACAATCTGCTAAACCAGCATTTCTCACCCTTGGTAGGTTTAAGACAGGGGTCTCCAACCTTGGCAACTTTAAGACTTGTAGACTTCAACTCCCAGAATTCCTCAGACAGCAAAGCGGCTGAGGAACTCTGTGAGTTGAAGTCCACAAGTCTTAAAGTTCCAAAGATTGGAAATCCCTGGTTTAAGATGCATGGACTTCAATCACAAGATTTCTGGCTGGGGGATTCTGGGAGTTGAAATCCACACGTCTTAAAGTGGCCAAGGTAACAGTAAGAGTTGGAAGGGACCCTGGAGGTCATCTAGTCCAACCCTCTACTCACACAGGAAACCTATACTAGGGATTCGAACCGCCGACCTTTCTGATCGACAAGCTCAGCGTCTTAGCTACTGAACCACCTAGTGAGCCATGGTTTTCTTAACTGTGGTTTCTTGAAAACCCTCTACATGACTACATTCCGTTTACCGCATAAGAAACAATAAAGCTTCAACATATATAAGCCAAATTGATACGCCTACCACGTATTCAGCAGGATCCGCGTTGCTCCGACATTTTAAAATCCCGCGTCAAAGGACTTCCGGACGAAGCTGCTGGCCCTACAAGCAGTCTGGATCACACTTCCTGTTTCCGGTCGCTCACAGGATCCTTTTTAACTTCAACTCCCAACAATCATTGCGCCAAGGCAAATAGCAAATTTTCTCACGAGACTTTCCTCCCCCCCCCCTTAACGCTTCATCTGGGATGGGGGAGGTGTGTTCTGTTTTAGCCTGTGTCTGTTTTTACTAGTAAATTGTGTAATCACAAAAATATCTTTGAATGCATTCTATATCTGCCTCTATTTCCTTCCTTCCTTTATCTGCCATCCAAACTTTGGACGTGAAATTGTTTAGACTATTGGGCAAAACGAGCCTAGGTTTCGATAGCTTTTTAACGTACATCTATTGTAATATTTAATTATCTATAATGCCACGTGCTACTAAGATTTTAAAATCAGTCCATTGTGATGTTTGAAGTTTAGTAAAATATTTAAAATACTTTTAAAAAATAATAACCTGCCTTTTTAATATTTCCTAAAATATTACATTCTTCTAGGAAAGGGGTGGGTGCTAACTTCCTACACTGCTTTACCAAACTTTTTTCATGATAAATCTATTAGTCTTTAAGATGCTGCAGGTGTTTTATGAGTGGGAAGGACACTTTTGGTTTGCTTGATAAATGAAGAATGTCTAGGCTGGGACTAAAACAGTAAAGAACACAACCTCTAAAAATGGGGGGTGGGTGGGGCGAGGGGATTACCCTTACTTGGTCTCCTACTGGTGGAATCTATAATCAATGCGGCAGAGATCTCATATCATCATCACAATTTTTTCTCCTTAATCAGGAATTTAGGGGAAAAGCACAAAAAGAGGAAAATGTCATCCCCTTTATGCTTGATTGAATGTTATCACCAGGGAGATGGGGGGTTATTGCTTTTTTATTGGTTTTAATATTGGGTTTTTATCTTTGTAAGCCACCAGAAGCCACTGAGTTGGGTGTTATACATTTTTTTCAATAAATAAATATTAACTGGAAAAGAAAAGCCCAGTACAGGTAATCAGTCCTTGACTTAAAACAGTTAGTTTAATGACTATCTGTTTAAAAAATAATATTTATTTCATGGAAGAAAACACAGAAAAGAGAAACATAGAAGAGGCTTAGCCAAAAAAAAAAAAGATTGGATTGAGAGAGCAAGTGTCATCAAAGGAACAAAAGGTAAGATTAATTAAAATGGAGAGAGCCCCTTATTGGAAAACTGGTTGTAAAAGGAACTGGTGAGGCTTTAAGCAGACATGAAATAAAAATAACCACATTAATACAATCTTGATCCCAAGAGTTTGTGTTTTTTTCCTGGTCTTGGAAAAGTCTGTTATTCTACCAGCCTTTTGAACCTTTCTGCTTGGGCACAGTTTCCCACTCCCAATCTCCAGGATTTTTTTCTTCCTTCATTTTTTCTTTTCTTTTCTGGTTTTTCTCAAACAAAATACTGGGGGCTGCCATTCCCTACCGTTTTTATTTTCTAAGCAAGTCCCTAGAAACTGCAAGAGGTTCAGGATATTTTTGGAAATAAAGGTAGTTACTTGAGATGGATATTTAACTTTCACTGTAGATTCAGTCAGACCAGGAGTGGTATCCAACTGCGATGGATACCAAGCACATTGCATACCTGACTGACATACGGGGTATTCTGATTTTAGGGATTTCCTGTCGTCAAAGAATTTGGCTAGGCACTTCAAAGAATAATTTTCTTAGCCAGGACAAAATTTAGGGACCCTCCAAGCAATTAATTAGGAATTATTTGGATGTTTATTTCTGAAGGCAAAAGTATAACAAGTAACAACTTTGAAGACAATGCTTTAATTTTCTGATCATTTTCCCATACACATTCATTCCAATTTCTCCTTTATTTCTGATTTGTGTCATTTTATTTTTCCTTGCTTCTTTATGGCTGAGCCAGGGGTTTGATCAACCCATAGTCCATGAACTTCACAAGGCATTCTCGAGCCACATTGATAATGTGTTGTCTTTTAGGATCATCCGCTTCTTTACCAATGATGGTCAGGATTTCCAACATCTCGGACTCCACCAATTTCTTTGCCAGTTCTTGGTCTGCGTGGATTAAATTGTAAACAATCACCACCCCACGGTGCTGGACCTCCTGCTTTTCGTGAAGGCAGAGTCTCTGCAAAATCTCCAGCCATTGGGTTGTCTAAACAAATCAGAGTTATTAGTCTGAAGAAATCAAAATGATTACCATGCAGTTTTGTTCTTGGGGCCCTATTAGAAAAGCGTGAAAAGGATCATAATTTAGGATATTATTCATATTAAAAAGATCGTGAGTGTGGCAAGCCTTGTTTTTCAGAAAACAATGGAATTTTCTATAGTCATAATAGAAATATTTGCTGAAAAAAGGAACAAACATTGCATGCAATTTTAATTAAAAGATTCTATTTGAAATGGATAGTGTCTGATTCTAAATGTATTCAGTTCAGGGTAACTTCATGGTGAATTATTGATTAATTACTATGTCCTTATTCCCCGTTTGTGGGGGAGAAAAAAAAGCTTTACTTACTAATTTACTTTCTCTTTCTTAATTGTCCTGTAATTCTGTTTTATCCTTAAAAAGTAAAAGAAATGAAAACCCCATCCCACCATCTTTTTGTGAGGAAACAGGAACTAATGAAGGATAGAGTCATATCACCATATAAAACAGGAATCCATAAAAGATTACTGAGCCAGTTTGGTGTAATGAAACTAGGAGATTGTGAATTCTAGTTCCACTTTAGCCATGAAAACTTTTGGGGTGATTTTGAGCCAGTCGTTCTCTCTTGGCCCAACACACTTGTTGTGGGGAAAATAAGAGGAAGAAGTATAATATATGTTTGCTGCCTTGGGTTACTTACAAAGTAATACAGATGGGACAAAATCAAATATAATAAGGGACAAAATATTAAAGTTGTGATATTCCTAAAATCTTGATTCCTGGGCCATTTTGGGCCATTCCAACAGAGCGATAGCATTTTAAGCAGCGACAATTTGCAAATCTTATGAGGTGATGGATAAAAGTGAAAAAAAAATGGAAGAACAGCAGAATGATGCCTCCTCTCATTCAAGGAGCACAGATACACATTGTGTTCATATATGTTCTTGAAATCCTACAGTACATGAAAAGATAACTAGCAGGAACCACAGAATTACATGAAGCAAATCAGAATTTTGAAAACAACTTTAACCTCCCATCTTTACCTACACACTGAGGTTGAAAAGCAAGAAGAGACTTACCACTTGGGTTAACTTATGACAGAGTGTCTTATGGGCTGCAGTGAGCATCGCAAGGGCTCCCGCGGCTGCATTCTGGACTTTGTCATCATCCTCGCCACATAACAGGACAATCAACTTGAGTCTGTCGTTTCCTTCAGCAATGAATCTATCTTGAACCTGGGGGGAAATTGGAGAGGGAAATAAATTAAATGGATGCTCCGTAAAATACAGTAATATTGAACATTCCTCGATGAAGAAGCTGTAGACCGGAGATCCCTTCACCAAAATTTTCAAGAAATAGAAATGCTTACCTCTTTATTAACTACAAGGTTGCACATACATTCTGTGGCTGCTTGTCGGAGCTGATCATGGTTTTCAAACATATAGTTTTCAATGTCTGGTAGAGCTTTCTCTTTGATGATCTTTTGTCTGAAAGAAGCATGTGGATTTTAATTACTGTATCAGGGTGCTGAAAATGAAAAGCATGAAACTGTCAGGGACTCTGAGAATAGGCCAATCTCCACTTTGCGAAACTCAGCTCAAAGACAAGTCTCCCTTTTAATCATAGTTTACTGCAATGAAAAGATCTTTTGGCATCACCAGTACTGTATTAACTCCTCTGATGCTGCATCTGTTTTTTTTTTTTTTTTATTTGATTTATATGCCGCCCTTCTCCGGAGACTCAGGGCGGCTTACAATGCGTTAAGCAATAGCCTTCATACTTTTGTATATTTATACAAAGTCGGCTTATTGCCTCCACAAACTGGGTCCTCAATTTACCTACCTTAGAAAGGATGGAAGGCTGAGTCAACCTTGAGCCTGGTGAGATTTGAACTTGCATAATTGCAGGCAGCTGATGTTAATAACAGCACTGTTAATAACAGTGCTTTAGTCTGCTGCACCACCAGGCTCTATTTGCTGTTGCTATGGTGATGCAAATGAGTTTTTCTTTTGTATAAGTCTGTCTATTAGAACCCTGGTTCAGGGCTTCTTGAACAACCAATGTAACATGAATTTGATGACTTTGAAAACCCGTACTTTATTTCATCCGCTTCCTTGGAATAGAGGAAGGATTTACACAGGGCATCTAGCTGTGCCCATCATCCATTCATTCCAGTTTTCTCTGATTATAACAATAGCAATAAGACTTAGACTTATATACCACTTCATAGTGCTTTTACAGATCTCTCTAAGCGGTTTACAGAGTCAGCATATTGACCCCAACAGTCTGGGTCCTCATTTTACCCATCTCAGAAGGATGGAAGACTGAGTCAACTTTGAGTTGGTGAGATCTGAACTGCCAAACTGCAGCCAGCAGTCAGCTGAAGTAGTCTGGAGTACTGCACTCTAACCACTGTGCCTCCTCGGCTCTTTTATGTTAGATATTTCTTACCTATTTAAGTCAGAAATCATGGGAAAATCTTGATTTTCCTTGATCTGAATATTGAATTAATATCTCTGCTGCTATAATGGAATCGGGAAAGTTGAGGAGCTCTAATTCATAATCATGTTTCTGCTGTTCCTGATTAAATCATTTGTTATTAAGTGACTAAAAATACAGTGATATACACCATGTAAGAATTAGCAATAAAGCTTCTATGGAGATTTATAATCCAAGTCAGTATTTCTCTTTTAGATGTGTGGACTTCAACTCCTAAATTCCCCATCCCATTGCTGGGGAATTCTAGGAGTTGAGTCTTCATGTTTTAAAGTTGCCTACGCTGAGAAACACTGATCTAAGTAAAAGAACATCATCCCATCAGATCTTAGATTAGCCCCACATTCCTGGCCTTTAGTAAGGCCCAGAAGACATGGCTCTCCCACCACGCTTGGGGAGAGGGGTGGTTTTCATCAATGGTGAAGAGCTCTTATAATGGCTGCGTTGGGTTTGACACAATGAATTTTGCTACCGATCATGTTTATTTTTATCCAAGTGGTTACTGATAATTTTTTTTGATATATTGGTTTTTAACCTGTTTTCTTATTAGAATAGAATAGAATAACAGAGTTGGAAGGGACCTTGGAGGTCTTCTAGTCCAACCCCCTGCTCAGGCAGGAAACCCTATACCATTTCAGACAAATGGTTATCCAACATCTTCTTAAAAATTTCCAGTGTCGGAGCATTCACAACTTCTGGAGGCAAGTTGTTCCACTGATTAATTGTTCTAACTGCCAGGAAATTTCTCCTTAGTTGTAGGTTGCTTGTCTCCTTGATTAGTTTCCATCTGTTGCTTCTTGTCCTGCCTTCAGGTGCTTTGGAGAATAGCTGGACTCCCTCTTCTTTGTGGCAGCCCCTGAGATATTGGAACACTGCTATCATGTCTCTCCTAGTCTTTCTTTTCATTAAACTAGATATACCCAGTTCCTGCAACCGTTCTTCATATGTTTTAGCCTCCAGTCCAGTCCCCTATTGGATTATTTTTTTAACTGTTGTGTGCTATTTTTTTAACTGATGAGCTGCCCTACAGAGCAAATAAATACCTAAACAGAAGTAGAACTGGTATAATAAAATATAGCGAAGGAAAAAAGATCACAAAAAATCTGGTTAATAATAAACATTGTGAAGATATGGATAGACATGGTAAGGTTTTTCTTAATATGATTAGGCTGTTAAAAATAATCTAAACACAATTAGTTGTCTCACCTGAGTTTGTCACTTCTTCCAGAAAAGTTGGTGAGTCCTAATAATGCCTCATAATTTTGTAGCCCATCGCGCTCAGTATTCAACAAACTGACCAGTGGCCGCACAACTTCATACACCTAGGATGAAAGCAATAGTGTAGAACATAATGGTAAGGGATCTGGCATAATGAGAAGAAGGAATAACCTTGAGGAACAGAAGGAAGAGCTGCAACCAAGACAACTTTTGGAAAAAGGAAATAGGAGTGTTTGGCTAAAACTGTAAGTTTAGACAAGACCTTCCTTGGTCCTTACAAAGATAATGAGAAAGGGGAAAAACACATTCAGACCTGCAAGATTCTGTGGCTTTATAAAAAAAATAGCATTTGAGTTCACAATTTTGCTTTCCTGTCTACTTGAAGAGTTGACACTAGAAGGAAAAACTTACGAGGAATGGTTAGAAGTGTTGAGTATGTTTACCCTGAGACTGTAGAGGACATGATAGTTGTCTTCAAATACTTAAAAGACTGTCATAGGAGAATGAGAATTATTCAAATATGTTTCAGAAGACGGGACAAGAAATGATTCAAATTACAAGAAAGTAAATTTTGTTTGGATATTACAAACAACTTCCTAACAGGAAAAGCTGTTCAGTAGAGTGAGGCAGCTTCATATATTTATATCCCTCTCCAGTTACTGAAATGCAGCTTGTTTCCACAATTGCTTTACTGTTTTATAAAGATGTTGCAGGACATATGAATTTACTCACTCTCTCCCCAGGGAATGCTATGTCAGGGTTAGAAACGGCAGCAATCTTGGCCAGGGCATGGGATGCTTTTATTTTGCCAACATCTGTGCCTTCCAAGGCCAGAGGTATAAGGGCCTAAAGATGAAGAGAAAGAAATTATAAGATAAGCACTTAATGTACTGATATAATTTATATCTGCTCTACCATATCTGCTCTTGCAAAAAGACATAGTATAAAAGCAAAACGTATGCACAGGAAAAAGGAAAAAGGTAGAAATAAAGCAAAATAGTTTGCATATATCCTAATTATTGCAGGAATGGAGGAAATAAAGGCAGAGGGAAGGGAAGGGAAGGGAAGGGAAGGGAAGGGAAGGGAAGGGAAGGGAAGGGAAGGGAAGGGAAGGGAAGGGAAGGGAAGGGAAAGGAAAGGAAAGGAAAGGAAAGGAAAGGAAAGGAAAGGAAAGGAAAGGAAAGGAGGAAGGACCATTAAATTGTAAGGCTTTTATAATTAATATACCAATTACAATCAAATTATATCTATGAGGGAGACACAGGTTGCTTTTCTGGGATTTGATTCAATCCTTGAGAATACAATTAACCTTCACTTAAAGACCATTCATTTAGTGAGTGGTTTGAAAAAAATGACTTAGGACCAGTCCTGCAATTATAACCATCATCTCTATGGCCACATGATCATGATTTGAGTGATTAGCAACTGTTGTGCAAGTCAGTCACAGCATCCTATGGTCATGGAATTGTCAGTTGCGACATTCCCTGCCAGCTTACAAGCAAAGCCAACTGGAAAACTGGCAAGTCAATGATGGCCAGTCAGGGTCACATGATGTCTTACTTAACAACTGTATGTGATTCAGTTAACAGCCATTGGAGATTGCTGGAATTAGCCATTGCTAAGTGAAGCAGTCACTTAAGTCACTTGCACTTAATGACTGCTTCCGGTTGAGGTGGAGTTGCCGCTCCCAATTAGGGTTGTGTATATCGATAATAACGTACAAGTGGATATTGTATAGACTGGGCAACTAGCTAGATCCAAATTTAAAAAGGACATCAAATGATCCCAAATACAGATCCCAAAATTGGACCACTACTACAAAGTCAAACTAAATTACAGTCTAAGACAAGGGTGTCAAATTTGATTTCATTGAGGGCCACATCAGGATTGTGTTTAACCTCAGGGGTGGGGTGGGCATAGCCAGTTTGATGTCATTTGTGTCAGGGGCATCTGTGGTGGCCCGAGTGTTCTGCTAGTGAAAATGGGCTCCGGAGCTCATTTTCAGCTGCGACAGCCTCTTGCCACACTCTGCCAGTGAAAACGGAGCTCAGGGGTGGCCTATTGCGCCCCCGCGCCCCCCACAAGCTCCGTTTTCACTGGCAGAGGGTGGCAGAAGGCTGTCACAGCTGAAAATGGAGCCTAGGAGGGCCATACGCAGCCCTCCTGAGCTCCATTTTTGCTGGCAGAGGCACCACGGGCTGGTCCTTTGCTGTTTCTAAGCAACCCGTGGGCCAAATCCGGCCTCCGGGCCTTGAGTTTGACACCCTTAGTCTAAAGACAACTCAGGCTCAGATGGAACTGGGATGCTGTTCAAGAAGAGGGAGTAAAAAAACAATTAAAAAAAGAGATTTTGCAGGACCTCAGAAAAAATGTCCTCGTGATAAGAACTGTGCCTAGGAACTTGGCCACTATCTTTGCACTTTGTGTGAAGCAGGCCACAATGGCAAGCAATAATATGGTAGCCACTAGATATTTGACCTGGTTATATACACATGCAAACCTAGCCCATCTATATCGCAAATGAAGAAACTGTAGGAATGAGTTACCTTTCCACCCCCTTGAGCAACAATGGTACCACGATCCTTGGCGTCATCAGACAAAGCGAGAAAAACTCTGCCAGGAAGGAACAGACATGAGAGAACCATTACAATTCTTGCTCATATTCTTGGTTTATATTTCAGTGTATACTGTTTTTTTTTTAAAGGAATACTGTAATAAACAAGGGGACATAGCAATCTGGCTTACAATTCAATCAGGAAGGATGGCAAAGAGTGAGAGAATAACAGAATAACAGAGTTGGAAAGGAACTCGGAAATCTTCTAGTCCAACCCCTGCTCAAGCAGGAAACCCTATACCATTTTAGACAAAAGGTTGTCCAATCTCTTCTTAAAAACTTCCAGTGTTGGATCACCCACCACTTCTGGAGGCAAGTCATCCCACTGATTAATTGTTATCGCTGTCAGGAAACTTCTCCTTAGTTCTAGTGTCAGCGTTCCAGAAAACCGCCGACTCCCAGTAAAGACGCGGAAGCAGGCATTTTCCAAAGTTCTTTTTACTAGAAATAGATAAACTGGCACATCTGGGAAATCCCAAATCTGAAAAGCCCGGGCTTTCCTTCAGTAATACAAAGCTCCCAAAACCACCCCCTTTCTCCTCAATCGATCACATGCTCCAATCAACGTCTGTTCCACCTCGACCCAGCACCTGACCCTCCTCCTCCAGATGCTGGATCACCCTGACCTTGACCGATAGGAAGAATGCTATTATGTCTACTAATTCCCCTCTCCTAAATCCCCCCTCCTACTTTCCCACACATGAGGAGGTGGCAGCATTGAAGCTGCTGGCCTAAGATGGCTTCCAAGGCTGACATCTAGGTTGCTTCTCTCCTTCATTAGATTCCATCCATTGCTTCTTGTCCTGCCTTCAGGTGCTTTTGAGAACAGGTTTACACCCCCCCTTCTTTGTGGCAGCCCCTTAGATCGAATTACCTAGCTAAAAGTTCTTTGGTCTGATCTGTCAAAATAGCAGTGTCTGCCTTCACCATGCAGACCAAGGCAGAGGTGACTCCGGCTTTGATAAGACGCTTCACTCGGTTTGTAACGAAGTCTTTTTTGTCCTACGGGGAGAAAAGAGAAATGTGATTTGCCTGTTGATGATGATAGAGTCATCTGAAGTATCAAAACAAATTTGTGATTCTTAGAAGAGTGACGATGCCTACCTTGGGATGTTCCTCAGGTACATGCTGCTTAGAAAACTTGGCCAGTTGTACAAGTTCAGGGACAAGTTCTTTGACATCATAGCTGTTGGTGCAGTTCACCAAGACGCTGGCCACGGAGTACAAGATAGTCTTGTCGCTTGTCTGCATGCAACCAAATGAAGGAATTTCAAGTTACTATATACCACCAGGACAGGGGTGAAATCTACTTATCTTTCCTACCGGTTCGAGCGCATGCTGACTCTCTGTGCATGCACAAACCCTTCTGCACATGCGCAGAGGGTAAAAAACAGGCAACTTCCTGGTTAAAACCGGGTGGGTGGGCGGAGTCTCGCACTGCCATCGCTATTGGTTCTCTGAACCACCTGCCGCCATCGCTGCCGGTTCAGGCGAACCGGTCCGAACCGATAGCCTTTCACCCCTGCACCAGGCATTTCAAATGTGAGTGCTCTTTCCATGTGATTGCCTGGCATGTGAGAATAGACCCCCCCTCCTCCCCCAGGCCTAGGAAACAGGGATTTAGAGCAAACCAGGCTGTAGATTTCCTACCTTGGCTAATTCGAACATGGCTTGCATGGCTGGCTCGTCTTGTACAAAATCATCCTTCACGTCGGCATCCAAAGTCAAGTAAGCAAGGCCTTCCACTGCCCACTTTCGGGTACGGGTGTCAATGGTGGGATTGCACAGCCACCTGAATGAACAAGACGGTTATAATGCGTCTTGCAGTACAGATGTTTTGGTGAGAAAGAAACTGCTTGCCCAAGAATTAGGATTTCCTTCCAGTCTGTCTTTCCCTTCACTATAAAAACTTAAGAAGAATCCTATGTTATCAGCATAATGCTTATTTTATTTAGCATTATATGAAGTGGCTGGAAAAAAGAATGGAAGGGGAAGAGGAGAGATAAACAATCAAGAAACTGCTTCTCCCTAAGGGCATTTGCCTGTCCTATCAGATTAAATAAGTGGTCCCTTTTCTTAAATGTTGCCATCTTATGTGACTTGAGAAGCATGCCTTTTCCTTGGTAGCTCCTGCCCTATGGAACATCCTTCCCTTCCCCTTTCAAGTTTGGTACAAGATTGGAGAGGAGAGGAGAGGAGAGGAGAGGAGAGGAGAGGAGAGGAGAGGAGAGGAGAGGAGAGGTCTCTTTGCAGCATATCTCATAAAAAATAATTCAGGCCAGATAGGAAAAACTACAGAAAAAGTGTTTTAATCATTCAAAGGCACTCTACCATAAGGGGTATTGTAAGTAAGAGTGGAAAACTCCTCTTACTATTTCCAAGAGTCTGTATTTATCCCACAGTAGCACTAAAGATACAGTATTTTATTGAAATCTGTATACAGGTAGTCCTCAGTTTATGACTACAATTAAGCCCAAACATTCCAATGTTAAACAAGACAGTTGTTAAATGAGTTTTACCCCATTTTACAACCATTTCTTGCTACAGATGTTAAGTGAATGACTGCAACCATCATAAACACATGCCAGTTGACAAGGGTCCGAATTTGGGAATCCTCCAACGGTCATAAGTGTGAAAAAATGGCCATAAGTCACTTTTTTTCAGTGCTATTTTAACTTGGTCGCTAAACAAATGGTTGTAAGCCAAGGACTGCTGTAGTTTTTTCTTATTTGATTTTGATTGGTCATTCTGTGACCAATCAAGGGCATTCTGGAAGCTCACAAGTATGGACAGAAGGATGCACTGACACCAGTATGGACACTGGTGTCCCTAAGAGCTAGGTATTAAATCATGCTTCCTGTAGATAAGGAGTAAACATGGTCACCAAGATTAATTACTGCAGCCATAGATGGCTACGGTATGTCCTCTCTTTTTAAATAGCAAGCTGATAGTTACTGCAAGATAAATGAGATGTTTCCCTACCAGACCTTATAAGGCAGGAGGCTGTGGCTGAAAAGATAGGGAAGAAAAAGAGGCAGGGGAGTTCATCTATTCCACTATCTCCTTATGACCCCAGCTCCCAAAGCAGACCTTCCACTCACTTGCGGCATTGTTTTGCTAGCTTTTCAGTGGACCCTTCTGCAAATTGTCTCAGGCCATAGTCGGTTCCTCCAGCAGAACCCAGCTTGCAAAGCCCCTGGCAAAAACAAAGAAAAAAAATATATTGAAAAGAGAGCTGGAATATCCATTTATCAGACTCCAGTGAGAAATTTATTTTAGTCACAGGGTTGTAGACTAGTCTGGGAAGTTGGAAAAAAAACACAAGGCAGTGGCAATTGGCTTTCTTGCTGATAAGAAAAACTTCAGAGGTGTGTCCACCGTAATCAGCTCAACTGAAGACCGTCTTTGTTTTTTGAATGACAGAAGGGAAACCCACAACTTTACAGCTACTTGGGCTGAAAGATTTAGGCTTGGATGTAAGTCTTTAGCTGAGATAAGCTTATTATCTTTTAAGTCCCAAAATAGATTTATTCTGCTTCTGCACCAACTCTGGGTGAATTCTATTACAGTTCCTGCTTATCTAGAAGATTAAAAGGATCAACATGCTAAAAGAGCAAGAGCAATTCTAAAACTCTGAAAGAAGAAAAATTAAGGAGATACTGTTGGGTGAGATCCTAAAAGTCTCTTTTATTTAACAGATTAACAGAGTTGGAAGGGATCTTGTAGGTCATCTAGTCCAACCCCCTCACCCAAGCAGGTGACCCTACACCAGTGATAGCAAACCTATGGCACAGCTGATCTTTGGGTCTCTGCCGCACATGCGTGGGGGTTGGGGAGCATGTGGAGGGCCACCCCCACATGTGCAGGGGAGAGGGGCCATGCAGTGGGGCACACCCACATGCAGAGGGCGCATGTGGGGGGCACGCATGCGTGGGGGCACGTGTGCATTGCATTTGGAGGGTTTGCGTGCACGCTTTGGGCCCTCGGTCTGGAAAAGGTTAGCTATCACTGCCCTACACCATTTCTAACAAATGGCAGTCCAGTCTCTTCCTGAAATCCTCCAGTGATGAAGCTCCCTCAACTTCTGAAGGCAACTTCTGTTCCATTGATTGATTGTTCTCACTGTCAGAAAGTTCCTCCTCATATTGAGGTTGAATCTCTCTTTGATCAGTTTCCATCCATTATTCCTTGTCTGGCCTTCAGGTACCTTGGAAAATAGCTTGAGCCTTTCCTCTCTGTGGCAGCCCCTCAAATATTGGAAGACTGCTATCAGGTCTCTCCTGGTCCTTCTCTTCACTAGACTAGCCCTGCCCAGTTCCTGTAACTGTTCTTCATATGTTTTAGCCTCCAGCCCCCTAATCATCCTGGTTGCTCTTCTCTGCACTTTTTCTAGAGTTTCAACATATTTTTTATAGTGTGGTGACCAAAACTGGGTGCAGTACTCTAAGTGTGGTCTTACTAAGGCTTTATAGAGTGGTATTAGTACCTCACTTGATCTTGATTGTATCCCTCTGTTAATGCAATTTAGGATTGCATTGGCTTTTTTGGCTGCTGCTGAACACTGCTGGCTCATATTTAATTGGTTGCCCACTAAGACTCCAAGATCCCTCTCACAGTCACTGCTATTAAACCTGGTTTCACCCAATTTATATATGTACTTTTGGTTTTTCTTGCTAAGTGTAAGACTTTTTTTTTTAAATTTGATTTATATGCCGCCCTTCTCCGAAGACTCACTTACAATGAGTTAAGCAATAGCCTTCATCCTTTTGTATATTTATAAAAAGTCAGCTTATTGCCCCCACAACTGGGTCCTCAATTTACCTACCTTAGAAAGGATGGAAGGCTGAGTCAACCTTGAGCCTTGGCAAGATTCGAACCCTGCAGTAATTGCAGACAGCTGGTCTTAATAACCAGCTTAATAACAGGGTGCCTTAAACCACTGTACTACCAAGGCTCTTTACTTTACTTTTCTCTACATTGAATTTCATTTTGTTAGTTAAGGCCCGATGTTCAGGTCTGTCAAGATCCATCTGGATCTTGAGTTTATCATCTAGGGCAGGGGTGTCAAATGTGTGGCCTGTGGGCTGGATGTGGCACGTGCTGGCCCTGCTCCCGCCCGGTTTAGCAAAGGGGGAAAAGTCCCGATACGTCACGTGACGCCATTGTGATGTGAGTTTGACACCCCTGATCTAGGATGTTGGCTATTCCTGCCAGCTTAGTATCATCTGCAAATTTGGTAAGTTCCCCTTCTATTCCCTCATCTAAATTGTTTATGAGAATACTGAAGAGTAATGGGCCTAAGACGGAACCTTGTGATACACCATTGCTTACTTCCCTTCATGTAGATGTAGACCCATTAAGGGCTACTCATTGGGTATGGTTTGTCAGCCAGTAATGAATCCTCTGGTGGTGATGCTATCTATCCTACATTTTTCTAGCTTACCAAGAAGTAAGTTGTGGTCTACTTTGTCAAATGCCTTGCTGAAGTCTAAGTATATTACGTCCATAGTATTTCACTGGTCTACTATTTAACATCATTCTTCTGTAAGCAAACAACCAAGAAGTGTCTGCAGGCAAACAAACAAGCTCACACTCTACAGTTCTGTCTTTGGCAATGCAAATGCCATAACTCTGAGGTAATAAGTCTGACAAATATTTCTCCCTAAAGAAATTTGGGGAGCTACTATCACCCAACGCAATTGATTCAAGACTACAATTCTGTCTAGTCTAACACAGGTTGATAAATTAATCTGACCTTGTTTTAAGGATGGGAATTGTGAAGGAGCAGATTTTTGTTTGGGACTTGCAACAATTGCCCTCTGCTTGTCATTAGGGTGACGAGTTAGAAACATTGATTTCACCTTAATTAGAAGTTCATTATGAAGTTTCCATAAATAAATGAGCAGAGTTCTTTGCCTGATTCAGAGGACTATCATTAAACAGATTGGGGTAAAGATCTAAGAGAACTAACCACTAAAGCTCTGATCTTGATCTTCTCATTCAGAGTCTTTTTGTAAATTTCCTTCAGCAGGGTGATTCCATTGGTGATGATGAATGTGGCCCGACTAAGTTTGGTTGAAGCGTGGATGAGAGCTTCCACAGCTATTAGCTGATCAATCTCTCTCTCTGAGCCACACAGTGCTACCATCATCTCCATGACACCGTTCATGCTCAGCAGTTGGTTCCCCAAATCATAAGGTCCTTGTAGAACTCCAGACACTGTCTGGATGGCATGTAAAGTCTTGTCCATATCCTTGGGGTCAATTTTACTCCTGGAGGCAGGGAAAAGAAAGAGAATAATAGTTAAGGTTAGCTGATGGCAGGCATAATATTTGTCCTTTGATTCAGCAGAGTAGAAGATGTGACAGCACATTGTTACAAAGCATATTCCTTTTCTTTTCTCAGAATTATTCCTAGCACTACTTATTCATTGTTCCTCTACTGTAAACTACAGTAAATTAGGGTTTTGTTTGTTTTCCTTTACTTTCCAGGAATCTAGAGCGGGTTTGTCAACTCGCAAAACATCCCGGGCCTGCTCTTGAGTTGCCATAGGCAAGGGGGAAATGGGAAACAGACAAATCAACACAGCAGCCACAGGAGCTCATTCCAGACATATCTTTCTCAAGGCTGTCTCCCAGGGTTACCAACAGCAGCCGGAGGGAAGTGGTCTCTACAACCCGCAAAATTGCTCCGTTGGTGAATGTGATTGATGACACTCCCTGGGGATAGGGAGGAAACAGGGTCATGATTAGGGCCGTAAATTGTGTGAGGAGAGAGTTGGCTTCATTTAGGTAGTGCTGATATGGAGCTTCTAATAAATAACTGGATTTCTTTTGAAGCTTAGCTCCGAGGCTCATGATTTAATTTGGGCATCCGTGGGAACCCTGACAGGGTTTTTTCAAAGATACTTTCCCTATCCCCCATTCCTTCTGTGATAAGAGACTGAGATGTCTCTTATCTGACAATGGCACCAGCTACGGCTTTCTCCTCTTGTCTCTTAAGGATATTCCATAGATCATTAGAATTCTCCAGAAACGAACCTACAACTTTTCTTTTTGAGGTAAAAAAGAAAAAAAAAGACTTAAGGATTAGGAAATCCAATACAGGTAGCTCTTGCTTAGTGACTAGTTGCATTTTGGGCACTTGGCAACTGGCTCAAATTTACAGCCATTTATAGCATCCCATGGCCATGTGAGGGCAATTTTTTGGCATTTTTTTTGGGGGGGTCAGTTTTCAGCATTTATTACCAGTCTCTGACAAAAACTTTGGGGAAAATAGCTTTGTTTAACAACTGCCGCAAAAAGGTCATAAAATTGGAAATGGTAATGATGTGACTTGCTTAACCACTGCCCTGACTTACAACAATAATTCCAGGCTCAATTACAGAAAAAAAATGTCCTTCTCATTTGACTTATCGGAAAGGCTCCACCATGGCAGTTTCATCAGTAGCGCCTCAGACCTAAAGTGAAAATGCATTGATTCCTAATCAGAGATTGAAATTCTTAATTGATTACATTTATTTATTATTGGAGCCATGGTTGTGCAATGGTTAGAATGAAGTATTGCAGGAATACTCTGCCCGTAGCCAGGAGTTTGATTCTGATGGGGCTCAAGCGTGACTCAACCTTTCATCCTTCCAAGGTTGGTAACACGAGGACCCAAATTGTTAGGGGCAATATGCTGACATTATAAACCACCCAGAGAGCACTGTAAAGCACTATGGGGTAGTATATAAGTCAAAGAGCTACATGCTTCCCATCTCATCAGAGATGGCTCTGGATGACTTACAAATGCATAATCTACCAGTGACAATATAAGAGAACCTGCGGTTGAGACATGAAAAAGAGTATTTTAAAACACCATTAGGAGATGACTAGGCCAAGTGTCAGGCTTGGAAGCCATGTTTTTCGTTGAATCTTCAGGCCTGCCACATTTAGTACTGTGGGAAACTGGATGGGGGGATTATATGGAGCAAGGGTGATATATAGTCATAATAATATTCCTTTCTCAGAAAGTCAAGGACATCTTGCCCTGCACCTGGACGGCTGGAACTGGGAGGCATCTCCAGTTGGGACGATGCTTGGATTGGACCATATGATGGACATGTGGGTGCAGGGGGAAGGGACCTGGACTTTCCTTTGGGTGGGGAAAACCTGGAAGCTTTCAGATTTGGGTTTTCCCAGATGTGCCAATATGACATCTCTAATAAAATGGAACTTTGAGGAAATTCAAGCCTCAGAGTTTTCTTTCGTTAGGGGTGTTACTTGGAACCCTTACACCGAGCCATGACTAGGAAGGAATCAAAACATCATCAGTCTCAAGTCTCTTTGCACCCAAGAGATCTAAGTCCAGCCCACCTTGAATTCTGTTGACTTATATCTACCGCCAATTTGTTTGAATTGTTAGTAGTTCAGATTCTTGTAGAGAAAATCAGCATACAATAAAACTAGTTATTTGAACTGCCTGAGCGATTTCCTGCACTTGACACACCAGTAGCAAAAAGCAGATGGGTGTTGCAGATGGGTTTATTTTGGAAAGGGACAATTAGCCCTTTAGTTCTGTACAATCTGGGAGAAAGAAGTTCAAAAAAACTCACAGAGGCAATTTAGGTTGCACTGAGATCAATTAACAGGACATATCCCACTACTGATGTACCTCCATGAAGTTTTTGATACTTCCATTGGATTCTGTTTCTCTTGTTTTCTGTAAAAGTTTCAAGGACCATGATCTGTTGGACTCACCTTATGTACTCTTCACAGATCAGTCTGAAGTTTTCTCTTTCCGGGTCACATCTCAAGTCATCATACAATTTGTTCAGAAGAACTGAAGCTGTGAGCTGTGTATTATCTGTTAGAGGGAGACAATTGGGCATCTCTGGAATCTGGCCAGCAACTTTCAAAATCTTTTTTAGACCTGGGGAAACGAAGTGGTGGTGGAGAAGTAGAGGAAGATAGAAAGGACACAGAATCAGTTTAAGTTACAATGCAAAAAGACAGTCTGCTAAATTTGTAGCTTGAAATAAGCTGGGGGCAGATTGAAAGCTGGGCTCATCCTGGATACAAAATTGAAGTTCACACTTTTCTTCTAAGGATACATCAGCAACACAACAAAACTTTTTTTTATGGATAAATCATTTCTGAGAAAAGTATTGTGAAATACGGATTTTCTTTTTTAAAAAAGTGAGTCGTAAAGCTATTTAGACAGCCATCAAACTCTATTTGGATGGAAAATCTATAATGACTGATAGTGGAGCTTCCAATTTTAGAGGTAATATACTATTTGTTGGGGAACAATAATGAAAAAGGATTTTGCCTTTCTGCCGTTTATTATCTTTTCATAAACATCCATTTTGTTTTCTGTCTGAAACAGGATGATGGAGTAGAAGCTATTCCAAGAACCCTTGTCTTACATGATATCTCATAAACCTTAGTGTTCCACTTTAAAATTTATTTTAAGAGGTTTTCTTTTCACCAATACATGTTAGAATATTGGAGACCCCAGTCCTATATCGGAATTGCATCCTAACTCAATCTTTTTCATTGTTGAATCTCCAGTAGGGTTGACCAATTATTCCCACTGTTCTTCATGACTGGCTTGGCTGATGGAAGATCATGAGAGTTAATCTACATCATTGAAAATTGAAAAAAGTTAACAGGATGAATTACTCAATTTGCTAGGATCCTAATGTTTGTAAAATTCTGGATTTAGGATTATACTTTGGGCAAGACTGTAGAAAGCTGTAGAAAGACTATAGAAAGCAGCTGGGTGACATTGGGCCAGTCACTCACTCTTAGACTAATTCACCTCACAGGGCTGTTGTTGTTTGGGAGAAGGAAGGAATATTAAGTAAGTTCACAGCCTTGAGTTGTTTATAAAAAATAATAGGTGAATAGATAAATTAAATAAAGTAAACCATAGACAGGACATCTTTTAATGCCTTTGTCTCTGATCTGCAAATAGCATCAGAAGGATTGGCCTTTACTAGAATAGCAATAGCAATAGTAATTAGACTTATATACCACTTCATAGTGCTTTACAGCCCTCTCTAAGCAGTTTATAGAGTCAGCAGATTGCCCCCAACGATCTGGGTCTGCATTTTACCAACTTCGGAAGGCTAGAACGCTGAGTCAACTTTGAGCTTGTCAGGATCAAACTCCTGGCTGTGGCACAGTCAGCCTGCAGTACTGCATTCTAATCAGAGGTGGTATTCAGCTGGTTTGGACCAGTTTACCTGAACTGGAAGCAGAAATCATGGATGGGCCCACCCACCCGCTCCAGCTCTATGCCATCCTATTTAGGCACGTTTTTGAGGCTGGGCGCATGTGCTCACATTTGCAAACCGGTAGGGAAAGTAAGGGAATACTACCCCTGATTCTAACCACTACACCAGTACGGTTCATGGAATGCTGGGCAATTGGCAAATGAAAGTAGACAGCTAAGGGGTGTAAATGCGGAGCGACCTCCTTTGAGAAACAAGTGGCTCTATCTTCAGCCAAGTGTAGGGAAAATCAAGCAAATTCAAGTTCAGGTTTTACTTAGGCTAGAGATGCACAACCTCTTCTGGGCTGAAGGCCACACTGGATCTCTGGGACCAGGTGGAACCAGGGCAAAAGCTAAATCTGATTTCATTTCATTTTCATTTCAGAATGAATCAATACAGTGAATTTCCAGTTATGCATTTAATAATGTTCTTTCTTTCATATTAAAAATTAGCTTGGCGAAACGTTTTGAAGGTCTGTGGCCTTCAAGAGTCATATCAACTGAACTGACAATTGACTGAAGTGGCTGATAGTACACAGATTCTGTCCGGTGTCTTTCAAATCTTGATTCAAAGGATAAAGCCATAACTCTACCCTGGAGAGAGGTTGCATGTAGGCATTGCTTACCATTATCAATTACAAATATACTGCGACTATTGTCATGGATTTTCAGGTCTTGTCTTGGCACATTTTTGTTGAGTAAATTGAGAGCCCTGTCCCGGCCATGACCAGATACCTTTTTACTGGGAAGCATATCTAGAAGATGAGCAATGATTGCCTTTATATCTTTTTTTGTGTCTGTAAAAAAGAAGAAATCAGCATCAGACAAACTTATTTAAATTAGAACTTCTACGGTGGTAACCATTTACAGGTGCTACCTTGTTTATTTTAGATAAATGATTTTCCTCAGTTTTCAAATAGCCATTTGCATAATTATTAATGGTGAAGCTCGGGGGTGGCCCATACACAAGGCGTGAGTTTGGCATTTCACCTTCCTGCCTTTTGCGAACTTTTGGCTGCACACAATGAAAGTAGAAGAAGCAGCAGAAGTCTTTTTTTTTCTTCCCCAAACTCCACCAGAAATGAGTCTTTGTGAGACTCGTCGCGATTCCGCAGCCTTTTGGAGCAGGATGCTGCAAGGCTCGTTGTGCTCTTGCATGTGTGAACGACAGCACTGCCACAAGCTTCATCACACTGATGCAGCTGGTGTCCTGCCACTCGCGGTTGCACCGGTTTGTCGAACCTTGCGGCAGTTCCATGACTCACGCGCGTAATGGCACAACAAGCCTTGCAGTGTGAGGTTCGACATACCGGCAGAAGGCGCGACAGGCCTACGTGTGGTGGGAGGGCAGGTGGGTGGAGCGAAGAAGAGAAACAGCGGAGAGGAAACCCTTTCAAATGGGCACTGCCTGCAATTCTTGTTACTCCCCTCCGTTGTTTCTCTTTTTCTCTCTCATTCTCTCTCACACTGTGCTTGAAAGGCACAGGCTGGGCTTTGCTTCATCGTAAGCATGCGCTTCCCACAATCTTCCACAATTGCCTGTCCTTTTCTCAAGCAGCAACAGGGTAGAGGCGGGAGGGGGGAAGCCGATTCCAATGGGCTGCATGGCTTTCTGCCTCATCATAGCAGCAGCCTAAGTAACACCCGAGCTCCAGACCTGGTGGAGTGGAAACCATGCTTGCCGTCTGTTCTATAGCTACAAGGTGAGCTGCGGAACAGAGGGGGGGCTCAGCTGCAAGGTTGCCTGGTGCCATGGGAAGGCTGGGGCCCAGCAGCCATGAGGTGACCAGGGAAGGGAAGGGCTGCCTCCTGTGCTGGCCACGCCCAACCTCTTCACTAGGGCTTATTTTTGGCGTAGGGCAAATATTAAGCCCACCCCAAAAAAATCAGGTTAGGACTTATTTTCGGGGTAGGTCGTATTTTCGGGGAAACACGGTAGATAGATGATAGATAGATAGATAATAGATAGATAGATAGATAGATACAGATAGATAGATGATAGATAGATAATAGTTAGATAATAGATAGATTAAATAGATAGATAGATAGGTAGATAGATAGATAGATAGACAGACAGAGAGACAGACCGACCAACCGACCGACCAGTACATATCATTGTTATCCTGGCCCTGACCACAACAGGCTTTAGCCCCCAAGTCTGCTTTCATGCTAAACGAGGGGTTTTAAAATCACCTATGAAGGACCACCACTCTTAGCAAAGCTGGTAGGCCTCTCCAGTGATAGTTACCCAGCACCAGGGCATCCTCCTTCCCATGTTCTTCCTTCTTGCCTTCTCCAGTTAAAGAATCGATTATAGCCTGCAACATGTTGGAGACCGCCAATGAGATCTCTTCATGATCTATGGACATCCATAAGCAGATTTTGTTGATCCCCAGCATGTGGAGTATTGCAGTGGCCTATCCAAGTAAGGAACACAACATTTGTCTGATTATGTCTCCTTGGGTTATTGTGCATATGCCACATTAAATTGGATGAGTTTTGCAACACAGAGATATACACACATACACCCATTATGGAATCTCTTCTACAATGTGTTAGTTTATGCTGGCAAAAAAATCAGAAGGATCATGGTAGCTAATAACACATTATCTGTTTTGGTCCATCAGCGGCCTGTGGAGCTGGCAGCAGAGTCAGACAGTGAGGAGGTTAGGGAGGAACATGGGCCACTTCTGGAGTCTGGGGAAGGCTCGGATGAGGGTTCTGCGTCGTAGGCAGAGAGGGGGCCAGGGCCATCTGGTAGTTATGTGCTGCCTCCGGAGCCTCCGGAATCTGACATCAGCGAGGCAGAAGAACAGTGTGAGCCTGTTCCCAGTGCGTGCATGCGCAGAGCTGCCAGAAGGCAAGAACAATTAAGGAAAAAAAAGGGTGACTCGGGAGTAAGGCTTGGAATTGATTGACCCCTCCCATAAGACATAAAAGAGGAGCAAATGGACGTGACCCTTTGCAGGAAGCAATTAGTTCATATAGTCAATTCAAGCTCTGAGAAGTCCGTTTGACTCTGTGCTCCGTTTGGCCTCGCAAAACTAATTGACAATTAGGTCTCTGGCAGCATTTCAAGAGAGATGAAGGTGGGTGCTTATCAACATTACCCTGAAAGACTGTGTCAACTCAAGCAGACATCTGTCGGAATCTTCACAGACTGTTTGTGAATCATTATGGCCTGTGAATGACCATAATTCACAGCCATCTCAATAAAAAAGGTTTTTTGGGACTAAACTTGTGATTTATGCTTTCTCAGGAAGCCTAGGTCAGAACAATATCAATAAAAGGCAAATCATGAAAGCTGATGCCCATTAATTAAATTTGCTAGTTAGAAAAGGTGCTGTCTGACCTGATATTTTTGCCCACATATTATGCAGTGGGAGCAAATTTTATTTGTAGATACATTCTTTATAATGCTTCTAGGAGACTCAGGCATCCATAAGGGTTAAAAAAAAGTCAAGATGGTGGGCATAACACCATGGGTGCTCTGCAACATTTTTTTGTTTTGTTTTATCTTCTTCCTGTTGACCTGAAGCCATTCATGCAACAGCAGATTTCAAGACATGTTCCTCTCTTACCCGTGCCATGTGTCTTGTGCACATCCCTGAAAAGGTCCTTGTTGCTGCCAAGATCAGCTCAGGATTTTTAGTTTCTATTAGCTTCAAAAGCAAATTCAAGCCATTATTCTGGAATATCCTCTCTGCTCCTGCTTCTTCTCGGCCAAGAACAATGAGGTTGTTTGCAGCCTGATTTTAAAAAGACAGCCAAACAAACAGCAGGACCATAAATGCAGATGACTTATCACTATTTCATATTATTGAATGAACGCTTAGTTTGGAGCTCAAGTGGGTATAACACTTCCTCCAATTTGAAGCCCATAATAATCATATAAGGTATATGAGGTTGAAAAAGACTTATATGCCCAAGTCATCCAATGTTTCTACATGATCTGAATTTCCCTGCTCCCGTTCCTCAGTTTCTGTAAACTATTTTGAAGCGGCCTACGAACAGTGTAGACAAGATTAAGAAGTCAACGTCACCAGAAAATTAAAATATTTTTTATCAGTAACAGAATCTTGCAAGTCTGACAACACTTTAGCTCTGCCATATAGGTAAAGATAAAGGTTCCCCTTGCACATATGTGCTAGTCATTCCCGACTCTAGGGCGTGGTGCTCATCTCCGTTTCAAAGCCAAAGAGCCAGCACTGTCCGAAGACGTCTCCGTGGTCATGTGGCCGTCATGACTAAACACCAAAGATGCATGGAACGCTGTTCCCTTCCCACCAAAGGTGGTCCTTATTTTTCTACTTGCATTTTTTACATGCTTTTGAACTGCTAGGTTGACAGAAGCTGGGATAAGTAACAGGAGCTCATCCTGTTACGTGGCACTAGGGATTCGAACCACTAAACTGCCAACCTTTTAATTGACAAGCTCAGTGTCTTAGCCACTGAGCCACTGTATCCCTAGCTCTGCCTTATACTTTTCTGAATTAGAGAGGTATCTATCTGAATGTTTTCTGTGCCTTCTGGATGACTTAGGCTAAACCATGTTTTGTGCCTTATTGCTTTGGTAATGGATCTTAATTACTTCTGTCTAGGTCACCCTCTTTATTGTGTACACTATGTGATTTTGTTCACTCTGGTTGCCTTAGATTTCTGACTAGAGGCAGAGAGCAATGCAAGTCAACTAGGGCTTCCCCTCTAGCCAATTAGCAGAAGAATGGGGGAAAAATGCTATTTTCTTAGTCAAATGAAGACAAAGAAACAATTCACATTAAGGAATCTCACCTTCTCTCGCTTCTCTTTGTCACTCTTTTCATCCAGGAGAATTTCAAACATTTGCTGCACTCTGGCATCAGTGGAGAATTGAAAACGTAACTATGTCAAAAATGAAGAAAAGGACAGAGATTATTATTTAATTTTTGTTGGGTTCTTGGTGATCTCCGAGTTAGCTTTTTCTCTTGCAGACTTTTCATCATGGGCTCGGTAACATCACCAGTGGATGTGATAAGGAAGTTGCTAACTGTTTACATATGATAGTTTGCCCTATTAACCCTGACTGGGATATACAGTAGTTGGTCCTCATTTAATGAACACTTGTTTAGCAACCATTCCAACTTGCAATAGTGCTGAATGAGTGGTCCTTACAACTTGAATTTCCAGCGGTCGCAGTGCTTTGCAATCATGATCCAAGAGCTCACATGCACATACAGAACACATCCACCTCCAACGCAAGAGAGAAATGATCTGATCAGTTGGCTGATCAGTGTGTCAAGCCTGCCATTCATTTACCTTCTCTTGGATAGTAGTGCCCAGACGTCGAAGGGTCTCTTGAAAATTTTGGTTCCGAGGTTCAATGGTGGCACACCTCTGGACATCTTTGAAGGCCTGATCCAGCTTTCCAAGTTTCTCCAGGGCCTGGCTACGTCGGTATAAAGCCTTAATATCAGAAGGGTTGATGTCAATAGCTAGAAGGAAAATAATGAAAACATTGAAATGATACATGACAGCATCCACTTTGACCCAGAGAAGAGTTGCATCTGTCTTTTCTTCTTGTTCCATCTATTTCTATCTCATTTGTTACTTTTTTTCTATTCAAGTACTGTACAATATTTCTATAGGGTGCAGAAATGTATGTAACAAATAGGAAGAACAGAACCAACTGGTTTTCTTTTCTTACTTTAAGATAAATATCAGCAAATCTTAATTATTAAGTTCATAGCAAGACAGGTGACCTCTTAGATCAAGAGGATATAGGTCCCAAGCCTACATTTGACTCACAAATGAAGGCCAATATACCTGTCCCAGGATAATGTTGGAGGATCTAATCTGGGTCGGTCACAGGAACCAGATGTTTTGTCTTCCGAGCTTTCGGACTCATGCTGGTGCCTGCTAGAGAGAGGTTCCCTGAAGATGGGCTCCACCACAAGTCCGAAAGCTCAGAAGACAAAACCTCTGGTCCCGGTGGCTGACCCAGATTGGATCCTGTTACATGTGACTCTCAAAGCTTTGGGTGTGTTCCCAGGAGTCCTTCCAAAATTGCCATCAAACTATAGTGTTAAAGTGATAGTAAATTATGAAATAAACAGCAACCATATTAATTCTATTTAAAGGTATATAATATGAATTATATTTCCCTGCTTGGCTTCCCAGCCCATGTGTTGCCAGCTTTTGAGACCAAATATACTGTAAGTCAAATTTAAGTTATATTATTTCTTCAACCTGGCCCCTATTTTGGGCATGATAAGCAAAGGCTCAGTGCAAAGCAAAACAAAAGAAATTTGTGCATTTGAGTACAAAATAGTCTACCACTGGTGGACATTAAGTTTTTGTATTTATTTATATTTCATATTTTTAAACTACCCATCTGCCTCAAAGAGGGACCCTGGGCAGTATACAATCTATTACAATTGATAAAAAAAACATATAAAATTAACAGTAAAAGTAAATTAGGACTAAACATTTTAAAATTATAGACTAATGATAAATTAAACATCAAAGGAGTAAACATCCTAAGATGGTCATTTAATGTTGGTTATTATAAGGCGGGGCTCTCTTAAGTTGCACTATAAATTATTGTATTATACAGTGTAGACACTTATCTTTTCACTTGGATTCATGAAGCTCCAGCAGGAGCTTCAAAGGATTGATTAAAACGCTACTGGATATATCCAAATCCTAATGAAGCATCTAGAATATTTTAGCCATAGTTTAAGTTACCTTTAGTTGCATCTGTCGTCACTTGGGCATATTTCTCCTATATTTTTCAAAGAAAAAGGAATTTTTATTAGTGATTAAGAAGGTTGCTCATGGGATGTTCATTTTAGTTTGATATGAACCAAATTCTCTCCCTCTCCAGTCTTCGCATTTCATCAATTTTATCTCTTGAAAGTCAACTGCCTAACAGATCAATCATTTTCAGTATCTATATAAGAGAATCTTTTTTATGTTTATTCATTTTTTAAACAGTCCAGCTAACCAGCTTTCTGTTAGTTTCCAAAATGATTAAGTGGATGATTGATATCAAGAGATAAAAACAAATGAAATGGTCATAGAATGGAATGAGAAGAAAATTTGGTAAAAAGCTCAGATAGATAATTCTGTAGCTGCTCCTTGAAATCAAATAAATTAGTACAGAATGTAGCAACTTAGAAACAAATCTCCTGATTCAGAGTACCTGTGTAAACACCTTCACTCAGCATTAAATATTCTTTTACAGGGTTTATTCATGGCTAAATAAAGTATATAATTTACATTTAAAAAATCTTCATAGAATTATGCTGCAACTGTTCTAGTCAGCGGATTAATTCAGTGGTTAAACATATATTAAAAAGATGAATTGTGTTAAAATCATTAGCCAGCTTTTGTTCTGGTTTTTTTTTTTATTGAAAAAGTTTTCAAATACAAGTTTTTCCCCCTTTCCCCCCCCTCTTCCCTAACCCCCCCTCACCACCCATCCCCCCCGTGACTTCTTCACAACAATAGGCTATTTCATAACTAATTATATACATAATATCTTTCCTTTCCCTTACTCCCTCCTCAGAATACTGACCCTTAGCATATTATTCTTATAACTCCCATTTTTACGATAATCTGCCCTTTTTCTCCTCCCCTAAACTTATAGTGTATTATTACAATTTAACATTTAACCTTTTATATATATTAATATAACATTTTAAAGCGGCCTTCTCCCTACATCCAAATTTAACATTTATTCAGTTCTATCCAATTCCTCCACTCCCCTAAATATATAACTTAAGGATCCTTTTTCTTAGACTAATCAATCAGTAAACTAACCTATTTCAACCCTTCAATTCCTACAAAATCATGCAATACAATTCTAAATATAACCCACTGCCCACTTTACTAAGATATACACATATCTATATATGCATTCCATTTTGTAAAAAGAAAAAAGACAATAACTTTAAATTTATAATCCATATAATATCTTCTTTGGTGTCTTTCCACTGGATTGTTAAATCCATCACCCATAATAGGGTAAAATAACATGCTGGTGCAACAGTTTGTTCAAAATCTTCAATCATCTTCTGCCCCCATCAGTAGTAGATATCCTCGTATATATATAAAAGTAAAAACAACCACCCAAGTGACATTATAATTATATCCATATAGTTATAGTTGTGGTATTCATCAGGATTGTTGATTCCCATCATCCTAATGGGTAACATCCAGATCTTCTGCATGCCCCAGCGTGACTCTCTTGCCTTGTAACTCAAAATAATTATAATATATTTACCAGTAAAAGAAATCCAGAGTAGATAATTCAAATCCAACAAGGTAAGGCTCTTTTCACATCCCAAAATCACAGCATTACAGAGATCTGCCACAATCCTCAGGATAGTATTAAACAATTGTTCGCCTCCACTATCTTTTCAGATATTCATTCATTTTTTAAAGTCCCTGGCTTCACTGTTGCTTGGTTTAGAAACTGCTGTTTCTATGAGATCTATTTCTTTTCTTTTTCTTTTGCGGGTTGAATTTCCATCCTCGTTTCGTGCCTACCAATTGTGTGTCGGCTGATCGATTTTCATTCTGCTTTTTGAGTTGATCTTGTTGGGTTAGTTTTGTCATCTCATCTTTCTTCTCCATCACTTGTATATCAACTGGTTGATTTGCGCACTTGTCTGTGACTTGATGGTTCATCACATTGGAGTTGGATGACACTGCTCTCTTATTTATAGACAGTCCAGCTGGGGTATCCAGGGAGTCCAAAGACAATTTATCCACCACAGCCTCTGTAATTTGATATTTTCCTTTTGTTTCCAACTCCTTTTGCTTATCTTGTATTGTGCCTAAAGATGTTAAGTTCATTTTAAAAAATTTTTGATAAAATTCTTCCGCTTTTTCAACAGTGTTCAGTTGATATCTTACTCCTTGGTGTCTCAATATTAAACCAACTGGGGCATCCCACCTAAATAGGATATTTCTTTTTTTTAACTCAGTCACTAGAAAGCCAAATTTCTTCCTCTCCATTAGCATCTTAGTCGGGAGCTCCTTAAAAATCCAAATCTTTCTTCCATGAAATTGCAAAGTAGAATTAAAAGAGTTCTGCACAATATTATTCCTAATTTCTTTATCTGTAAAATAGATCACCACATCTCTAGGCAATTGCCTTTGCTTTGCCAACCAGGAGTTTATTCTATAAATTCTATCAATCCTGCAAAACACTTCATCAGGTTGAACCTTTAAAATCCCAGCCAGAATTTCAGAAGATATTTTCCTTAAGTCATCTCTATTATTTTCCTGCAGACCTCTCAGTCTAATTGCATATTCTGTAAAATTATATTGAATCATTAAAACTTCTCTTTCAGTCCTCTGTTGCACATTTTCTTCATTACCAGTCTTTTGGTCAACCTCCATTTTAGGTTTGTCTTCTGAGCTATTATCCTGAATGTTTACCAAATCCTTTTTAATTTTTTGAATCTTGTCATCCAAATTCTCCTCAGTTTCCTTCATTTTAGACTCTAATAATTTAGTCTTTGCATCCACCCGAATCAGAAAGTCTGATAAACCATTAGCTGTATTTAAAATCTTTCGATTCAAAAAGTCAAACTTTGATTTCACCAATTCACCAATTTCTTTAATTTCCTGCTTAAATTTTTCGAGTTGCTGGTTCACAATCTCATCCCTTCTTACAATCTCTTCAAGAAGAAATTCTATTATATTAAAATCAGGTTTCTGACACTGGAGAGTTACAACTTGTTGGTGTAATTTATTAATGGGGGAAATTCCCCCCCCCTGTTTGTCTAGCTGTGTGAGTCCCAATGCCATTTCCCACACAGACAAGATTTAGTGGAAAAGAGAGAGAAAAAAAAAGGCTTGTTTCCAACCAAGATCAATATCAGATCCCCAGGAAAAAAAAAAGAAAAAAAAAAGCAAGAGTGAGAGTGAGGTTTTGCCTCAATTACGGCCAGAAGTATTCATTCCGCTACTTTGTAATAGAAAACGGAAGGACTTTCCCTTTTCAACCTCTCTTCAAGCCTCAGCAATCGCCATTTTAAAAATCTTTTTTCCTTTCACTTCTTAAACAACTTCAGGAACTTTTCTAAAATAAGAAAAAAAAAATACTTGCGCCTCAGGGTCAGCGGTCCAGCTCACGTCTTCTTTAATTAGTTTAACAAGTTTACAGGCTTGCTTTTGCCACCTAGCTCTGCGTGTAGCAGAGATCTCCCAGAGCCCGGAGCATCGGCTGGGGATACGGGGAGTCTCTTCCGCTCCGTCCCAAAAGTAAAAAAAAAACTTTTGGGATTAGGCAGAGGACTCAACCCACCCCAGCCTGCTCTATCTCCGTTTCCTCATGGAAACGGAGGTTTTTCGAGCCGCCATTCCGCTATAAAGGCGGCTGTTTACAGGCAGTGGGTGCGACGATCTCAAAGGAGCGTCCAGTGGGGACAAACAGCAAACTGGAAGTCCAGCTTTTGTTCTGTTTTGAGATGATGCCTGAGTCCCAGAAGGGATCTGGTTGTAAGGAGGAATTTCTCCAATGCATAGGATGGTGAATGCAGCTTTTAAAAGTAACTACCATCTTTAATTTTTATAGGTGATGATTTTTATAAACAAAGTTTAATATGTAAATGTAGAGGGAAGATGGAATGGCCTTGAGGGTTAGAAGAAACAGCCATTGCCAAAGCAATCAGATAAAAGAAATGGGAATGCAGGTCAGAAATCTAACATAAATAGATGTCTCAGACAAGCCCTTTTCTAGTTCACCCAAAAACAAAGAGAAGATGTGGAAGAAATGCATTCAGACTTGCAAGATTCTGTTCCTGAAGCTTTACAATAAAAGTAGTTTCGGCTTGCATGTCTTTGGTTTTCCTACCCAACCTACTCACAGTGACTTTGGGTGGCTTACAAAAATAAAACCCCAATACAAAAATTAATAAACCTCCACCCTCCTGATGACAACAATCAAACCTATTACTTGATGGGCTCCATATCAACCTGGGGTCCCCAAGTCCATCAGCAGAACCATGTTTTCAGGCTTTTTGAAAGAGTAGCAAAATGGAGGGCAATCTTATTTCCACAGGGATGATGTTCCATAGGGAGGAGCCACCACAGAGAAGACTGTTCTACTTCTGGACCTCTTTAAGAGAAGGGACCTGTAACATTCCTTGCCTCCCCACTCTGATGGCCTGGGTAGGTATAATTGGGAAAAGATGGCTTTTCAAATAACCCTGAAGAGCTGACATAAAAATATAATATAATAGGACATGGTCTAGATGGCATCTAAGATACCTTCCAGTTGGATGGTTCTGTTTTTCAAATATATTGCCAAATAACTGTCACAACCCTAACCCTCTATATGTGTTGGACTTCAACTGTCTGAATCCCTAGTGAGCACTGCTGTTTTTTATATAATTGCATGGATTTATGGAGATTCTCAGTCATCCAGGTCATGGTTGTCCCAAAGATGCTTTTTCAAGAGGCAATTGGACTTTCTGGTTTTTCTTTGAAGACGTTTCACTTCTCATCCATTTAGCTCAGAGCTGAAGAAGCTTCTTGGATGAGAAGCGAAACATCTTCAAAGAAAACCCAGAAAGTCCAGTTGCCTCTTAAAAAAGCACCTTTGGGACAATTGCATGGATTATGTGTATATGTTTATTTATCTTCTGTCAGGTTCTCATCATAAGCTAAATAATAAACTGCCATTGTGACATCCAACATCAAGTGGAAACAGAACTCTTGAATCTCACGAATTCTCATGAGAAGTTGTCAAAAATCTCACGAGATCTTGGCAAACCACTAAAAGTTTGTGCAGCCTTTGGATTCTCTTGGGAGATAATGACACTAGGAGGATAGATAGCTGTACCATTTTGATATCATATGGCTTGCCTCCTAGAGGCGAGACATTGTGTATTGTTGACTTTTCTGACACTCTTTATCTGCATTTCAAGAGTCTTCCCTCACCTCCCCATAACAGTTCCTTACCTTTTTCAGAAAGCATGCTGCTCGGTTTCGATATAACACAGCCTGGAGTGATGGATCTTTAGCAAGTTTAAGTGCTTTGGAGTAGCTTTTAATAGCATTCTCGTAATCATTGCCTTGAAAGAATTTATTCCCTTCTTCCTTCAGCTGCACAGGGTCCTCCATCTAGAAAAGAAACAAATAGGCCTTTTTAAGGGATGTCTCTAGTCACATGGCCCTGTCACCACTAAGGAAAAGACCAAAAAAAGAAGCTGTCTTTTTTTTTCTTAAGATTTTCTGTGGGGTGGAGGAAGGGAAAACATGTGAGGAATAGCTAGAAGGTGAAGTGATTCTAAGTAGAAGACCAAAACCGCCTGTAAAAATGGGTTGAACACATTGGTGAAATCCAATTTTTTTTACTACCAGTTTTGTGGGCATGGCTTGGTGGGTGTGGTGTGGCTTGGTGGGCGTGGCTTGGAGGGCATGGCAGGGGAAGGATACTGCAAAATCTCCATTCCCTCCCCACTCTTGAGGGAAGGATATTGCAAAATCTCTATTCTCATCCCACTCTGAGGCCAGTCAGAAGTGGTATTTGCCAATTCTCCAAACTACTCAAAATTTCTGCTGCCAGTTCTCTGAACTGCTCAAAATTTCCACTACCAGTTCTCCAGAACCTGTCAGAACCTGCTGGATTTCACTCCTGGTTGAACACCATTAGGACTTTTAGAGAAAATCAGACCAGGTTTCTCAGTTCTAGATTATCTCCGGATAAAATACAAGTAATAAAAATGTATATAAAGAAGCAATCTCAGATTAGAATATAATCAGCCATAAGGACCAAAGTCCTAAATTTGGCAATGCAATCTCTGTCAGATTGAGGGCTGCACCAAGAATTTTATTAAGTTTATTGATATAAAATACAAATGAAAAGAAAAATAATAGGAAAATGGGGAAGGGAAAGAAAAGGGAAAGAGAATTGTAGGATAAAAGGGGAAATTTAAAAAAAGCATTGACTTCCAACTTTTTTTTCAGCAAAGTACAAAATAGAATTACCAGTCTCTACTTTTTATTTTACTAATTTAACAAGTATTAGTCAATTCTATCAGAACTAAATTAATCAGCAAAACCCAAAGTCAAGATTTTGTTTTGTTTTTGTCTGTCTCAAGCACAAAGTCCAATAGAAATAAAACTGGATTTCTTCTGTCTAATTAAATCAGTCTATTTCCCATCTCTGCTAGTTCTATCACTTTTTCCATCCATTCTTCTGTTGTGGGGATTTATAAAAAAATGCCTCATGATTTGCGTGGAATGTTCTTCAAAATGGACAGGGCCAAATTTCATGGTGGGAGTATTTTGAGGGTGGTGTCAATCTGGTGGCCTGTGGGCTGGATGCATCATGTGCAGGCCACGCCCACCCTGGTTCTGCAAAGGCAAAAAATGCTATGATATATCACGTGTCGCGATTGAGTTTGACACCCACGAGACTGTGGCTCCATAACTGAATTACTTGATCTGGACTGCACTAATCCAGATGGCTACTAGTTGGCAGCAACAAGATGTATAATTATCTGTTGCCATCTTGTGATGGTCTGGATTTTTTTTAAAAGTAGTTTTACCTTAATTTCTCAATTTCAAACAAATTGCAGAAAAAGAGCCAAAACTACCCAACATCTCAATTTTCCATACAGTTCACATCAGAATATCTTGAGTTAATTTGGTTTGCCAGATTCATAGCCTGGACAGCCTTCCTTTCTCTTGGCTGAGAAGACAGTGGCTGCACTTTGAAACATCTGGGAAGTCCCAGTTGGGAAGCAACCAATTTACCCCTTATTTGTTTTGTTGTACCGTGGGCAACAACACTCACTAGTAGGCTTTCATTCTAAGAATTCCTAATAACTTCATCATTCACAACAACATTGTTTGGCATTTTTTGTTACAGGTAGTCCTCGACTTATAACCATTCATTTAGTGACTGTTTGAAGTTACAACAGAACTGAAAAAAGTTACTTATGACAAGTTTTCACACTTATGTTCATTGCAGAATCCTCATGGTCATGTGATCAAAATTAGGATGCTTGGCAACTGGCTCATATTTATGACGGTTGCAGTATCTGGAGTCATATGATCACCTTTTGCGACCTTCTGATAAACCAAGTCAATAAGGAAGCCAGATTTACTTAACAACCATGTTACTAATTTAACAACTATAGTGATTCACTTAACAACTGTTGCAAGAAAGGTCATAAAATGGGACAAAACCCACTTAACAACTGCCTCACTTAGCAACAGAAATTTTGGGCGCAATTGTGGTCGTAAGTCGAAGACTACCTGTACTTTATCCATATCACTTTGTAAAATATACCTAACGTTGCATCTCTTTCATACTTCTCATCCATCTTCATCAATAAATTCTTAATTATGTTTGGACATCATTTATATATAATTATATATAATTCATGTATCTAAAGTAGTAGACTTTAGTTTGAAGACAGCCTATGGTATATCTTCATACATTTATGAGGACCATTTATTGATAAAAATTTATGAATCCTATAAATCAACATTTTTTTCATGCTTGATTTCTGGTCCCTGAAGTTTTTTGGCAACATTTTTCAGAAGTGGTTCATCTTTGCTTTGTTTCTTTTTAGGGATGAAAGAGAAGGACTGAACCAAGTAACCCAGCTGACTTTGTGGTTAAGGTGGGAATAGATCTCACAGTCTCCTGGTTGTTAACTCAGTACCTTTAGCTGCTATTATCAGGCTGGCTCTCATTAAATAAACAGTAAGTATTATTTTCAGAAATGGATTATCATATTCAAATAATCTTATCTTATGTTCACCAGAATCCTGTGAAGTTACTACGTAACACTGTTTGACCCAAAGAATCAAACTGGTTAAACTGTATTTCTCTGATCCCATTCCAGTACCAATAAATCCACTGCTTTATTGGTTTCAATCTTCATATTTCTGGCCACACATTGATAATCTTTATTGTCTTAGTTGCAAACCAAAAATATCTACACACCCTCTATATTTTTTAGATGCCTTTGGGAATTGTCCCAATCATCTGATGAGAAGGAAAAAAGTCCAATCACAGTGCATACACACAGACGCACACTTGTAATAATCCTTGGCATTCAAGCAAAATATTCCCTTGGGTTTTGCTATTGTATATTTCGCCATCCTGTTTGCTATTAAATCCCCATTTATGCTTCTCTTTCCTTACCTTGCACAGTTTCCCGATTCTTGAAATAATCACCAACTTGGATTTTTTTTCTTGTGGATCACTTAACCGCTCTCTCTCTCTCTCTCACACACACACACTTGGAGCAAGTTGGTAAGTGTGGCTGCCTGGAGTTTAGACAGAGGTATATATATAGCTCAATGAAATAGTTGAGAGACAAGGACAAAGCACAGTGAGCAAGAACCTCAGGGGTGAGAGGCTAATTTCCAGATAAATCGGACGGTTTGCAATTGGGCATAAACAACGCAATTAAAAAATTCACAAAACCTCACCTCCAAATTTTGCATCAGCCTTTGGCAAAGTTCAACACTGGAGCTTTTCAAGGCAATAATGCAATGGCTATGGTGCTTTGCCCACCCTGCCAAAATGTACAAGCCCCTCTTCCCTTTCTATTTAAGGAAGAATGAGACATTTGAAACTCTGGAACAAATGGCTTCACTCCAGAATCCTTGGAGAGATCCAGCAGCAGCTGTGACAGACAGGGCTTCTCTAGTAACTTCCAGAACTCACCACCCCTATCAGAAATTATATTCAGAAATGACATTCCAAAAAACAAAACAAGCAACAAAAACACCTCAGCAAAAAAATAAACCCTTTTGTCTTAAATTCAAGCTATATACTATGAGAAAGTAAAGGAATAAATTAGTCTGACTGATGGGAAATTGATCAGCTTTTACTAACAGTGTTAATAGCCATTGAATGACGATATGGACAATATATACTGTAGACTAGACTAGACTAGATTAGAGTTGGAAGGGGCCTTAGAGGTCTTCTAGTCCAGCCCCCTGCTCAAACAGGAGAACCTATACCATCTCAGACAAGTGACTCTCCAGTTTCTTCTTAAAAACCTCCAATGATGAAGCGCCCACGATTTCTGAAGGCAAGCTGTTCCACTGGTTAATTGTCCTTACTCTTAGGAAGTTTTTCCTTAATTCCAGGTTGCTTCTCTCTTTGATCAGTTTCTGGTGTTTTGGAAAATAATTTGACCCCCTCTTCTTTGTGGCAACCCCCTCCCCCCCCAATACTGAAACACTGCTATCATGTCACCCCTAATTCTTCTTTTCTTTAGACTAAGTCAGACCCAAAATCTGCAGCCGTTCTTCATATACGAAGATATCCATCCAGCCATATACACACACCTGCTCAAACATTATATTTAAATATGATATTGTAAAGTATTAAATATAATTATATATGTATATCAAAAACCAGACGCACTTCCAAGGAAATCTGGAGATCTAAATGAGTTCGTTGTAGAGTTAAGTGGAATTGGAAGCGTAAGTTCAGGGTCCAGCCAGTAGGTGGAGCTAAACAGGACGTGGAGCAGTGATCGCTCTAGGAAGGAATGAAAATAAAGAAAACGGCGGGGAAAGCGAAGCGTTGATAAGTGAGTTGGGAGCTGCGGGAAAGGAAAAAAAGGGGGTTGGGGCTTATTTGCCTCTGAAGTCAAGTTAGGTAAATATTTCCTTTGACTTAATGTTGCTGCGTGCTTTTTCTCTTTCATGCAGCTTTTGCATAAAGTGGTAATTGGGGGGGAGGGGGGAATCAATTAGCTACCAATAAATGTTTCATGCTGTTTCTATGCGATGCTGCTGCAATTGTGCTAGCAAGTGGTTCAAAGGAATTAAGGAAGCGAGACCCGGAAAATTAGAATAGAATAGAATAGAATAGAATAGAATAGAATAGAATAGAATAGAATAGAATAGAATAGAATAGAATAGAATTCTTTATTGGCCAAGTGTGATTGGACACACAAGGAATTTGTCTTGGTGCATATGCTCTCGGTGTACATAAAAGAAAAGATGCATTCATCAAGAATCATAAGGTACAACACTTAATGATAGTCATAGGGAAACAGTCAATATAAATCTTAAGGATACCAGCAACAGTCTTACAGTCATAAGTGGGAGGAAATGGGTGATAGGAACGATGAGAAGATTAATAGTAATGCAGACTTAGTGAATAGTTTGACAGTGTTGAGGGAATTATTTGTTTAGCAGAGTGATGGCATTCGGGAAAAATTCTTCTTGTGTCTAGTTGTTCTGGTATGCAGTGCTCTATAGCGTCGTTTTGAGGGTAGGAGTTGAAACAGTTTAAGTCCAGAATATGAGGGGTCTGTAGATATTTTCACAGCCCTCTTTTTGACTTGTGCAGTATACAGGTCCTCAATGGAAGGCAGGTTGGTAGCCATTGTTTTTCCTGCAGTTCTAATTATCCTTTGAAGTTTCTGTCTGTCTTGTTGGGTTGCAGAACGAAACCAGACAGTTATAGAGGTGCAGATGACAGACTCAATAATTCCTCTGTAGAACGGGATCAGCAGCTCAGTAATATAAATGATCCTAACCAAGCCAATTCTGCTTTAATGTGACAGTCTCGTTAGCATCTTTTGCTAAGGAAATGACTGGGTTCCAACAATAAGCTGAGCAAATCCCATCACTTTTAATTAAGACAGGTCCATTTTGTGAACCTAGCTATATCTTAAGATTTGTGTATTAGTTTTTTTTATCAAGGGGCTTTATTAATTGGAAGAATAAAATTAATATTTAAAAGCATATCATGTTTAATTTACTATAAGCTCCCCCTCACCAATAAGAAACTGAACAATTATTCTCACTTTTTGATAACATATATTCATCTTGACCCTTCATGTTCTCATCAAACTTAATACTTATTACAGTTGGTCATGTGAAGAGAATTATAGGTCAAAGCAGGCTTCTAAGCAAAGTGTGTCAAAGCAAAGCAAAGCCCTTATGTCATTCCTACAAGACAAGGGATGTGATTCTGGGGACATAGGTGAAATAAACTAGCAGATCTCACTAATGTGTTGGAAATGATCCAACTGTCTGCCTTTTCTATCTAGGCTCATTCCAGGGATGATCCTTCGTGTGGGGCTGTGTCCTGGCCTCTCGGATGAAATGGTGCAGGTGCTAAAAGCCAATGGCATCAAAACAGGTAGCTGATTCCCACAATTTAGGGGTTACATTGGTTATAGTGAGCAGAGCAGATCCTTCAGAGAATCCAGTAATCTCTTCCCAATGTATTTTTTTGTGTAGCTAGCAAGTGTAATGTGGTTGGAAGAATGATCAGGGTGAGGTTAAGGGAAGAGATAAGGACTCAGAGCTGTGATGGGATAGGTTGATCAAGGAGGGAACAAAATGACTTTTATAAATGGAAAGTGTGGATGACCTTGGGGAAAGAGAGGAGATGCAGCCTAGGAAACAACCAGATGAGAGGCAGGAGCCCATAGTCGTTTCAGTGATGATGATGAGCCCTTCATCAGAGGGGGGAAAAATTTAGGAAAGATCTGCTCTAATGAATCAAGAAGTTAAAAGTGGAGGCTGGTTAATGTAGCCTTACAATAAAGTAGAATTACCGGTAGTTTATCTTGTCATGTCTCCTGTCTAGTGTACAACAGGAGGGCTTTTTGCTGAAAATAGATAAAAATAAATTGGGGATTTATTGATTCAAAAGCATTGAAGAAGGAAGAAACAATATGTAATTTGAGAAGTTGAAGATTGCAGTTACTATGTTTCTAACTTTTGTAAAGAAGATCAGAAGTTGCTTCTTTTATTGCTTACATTTTCTTTCATTATTTCATATTTACTTATTGTTTTTCTATTTTTATGTTTCTGAAGTTTTTAAAGCTTATATAAATTTTTTTATTAAAATTACATTGCAGCTGAAGCTTTTTCCTATTTTTCATCTTCTTTTCTCTATCTTCCCAAATGCTTTGTAGTGGTTGATCTTGTCTCATCGGATCTGGAGGACATTGCCCAGAAGAATTCCTTATCATACAAGGCGAGTACAAGGAGTCCCTAGAGATGATTATTACATATTTCACCACACAAAATGTTGCTTAGTTCTGACTAATCAAGTCCTAATAAAACAAGAAACAAAGAAATATCCCCTGAAATTTCATTGTGATTGGAGGAATATTTATATTTGTTTTGTAGAACTTGAAAAAAAAATGAGAAAACTCTTGAAATCATTTCTGTGATTGGTTTTATATAGACTGATCTATGAGTTGATATTTAAGGGGTTTCCATCTTTAGGGCCGTGAACATGTTAGAGACTCAAAAAAGTAACCTGGGTTTATAAAAACTATTAACTTTTGTACTGTACAGCTATCCATTTTATAACCAACTCTCTCAGACCTAAGCTTCATGAAGAGGTTTAAGGGGGCCAATGATGATGCAATCAGTAAGTGTGGTCAATTGTGGCAGATAAATACCATGTTTCCTCGAAAATAAGACCCTGTCTTATATTTTTTGAACCCTGAAATAAGCATTTGGCCTTATTTTCGAGGAGGTCTTATTATTTTGGGGTGCGTGGAGCAAGACGGGGCTCCTCTTGCCATCGTACCTGATTTCCAGCTCTGTCTTCCTAACCCTAATCAGCAGAAATGGTGGGGACCAGCTGTGCATGTGTTTAAATATTTTTGGGGAGGGCTTATTTTCGGGGGCGGCTTATTTTAGCGCATGCGCTCAAAAGCGTGATTGGGCTTTTTATCAGGGTCTGTCTTATTTTCAGGGAAACGGTATCACTCTCCATGTACTCTCTTTTGGTGTCATTACAGTTTGCAGCTAATGCTTCTTGGCTAATCAGAAATTACTTGGGGATCTCTTTTCCCCTTCTGTATAATTTTAAATGCATAGTGCTGATTTCCCCGCCCCTCTTCTTCATTATACTGTAGGTTAGTAGTCCCCAACCTTGGCAGCCTGGCTGGGGAGAAGAGGGAAAGCGGGCTGGGGCACGTGCACAAGTACGCCAGCCTGCCACTCGCTGAAGTCGAGCTGTATGTGTGTGCACCAGCCTGCCACTCGAGTGAGTCAAGCTGACACACATGCATATGCGCCGGCCTGCCTCTCATGCGGCCCAGTTGCAAATAGGCCATGGCCTAGTAGTAAGCCACGGCCCTGAGGTTGGGGACTCCTGCATTACTTGACATTCTGTCGCCCCTTTGACTCCCTTCTTCTCTTTTTAGCCTCTAAGATGCCCCCTAATTTCTGTTCTTGGCTCCCCTAATTTTTTCTTTCTTTCAGGATCAGCTGGCTGTTGAGCAGTACAATGCTGACTTGTAGCTGTTGAGTTGTAGGCCTGAGGCCTGTTTTATCTAGAGTAAACGGGGGGAAATAAATATTTAAAATGTTTGCTTTAATTAGGTGGGTAAGAAGCTTTGGTGGGCACAGTGAAGAACAGTATCCCTAATACTAATTGATATGCTAATTTATTGGCCTGTATATTGGCCTAGAAGGCCTTTTGTTCATCAAGCTGTTTCCCAATTGTGACGACTTTCAGATGTGTGGACTTTAACTCCCAGAATTTTCAATAATGGCCATGCTGGCTGGAGAATTCTGGATTCCATACATCAGGAAGTTGCCACGGTTGACAAACACTGCTCCAGCCGCTGGTTGTTTTGTCCCTTGTTGTTAATGCTAAAGCTGCAGATGGTAAAGGATTGATAATCTTCTGTTACAGACCTTAGTTGCGGTACGACGTGTGTTGCTGGCACAGTTTTCCTCCTTCCCAATCAATGGGGCAGATCTCTATGAAGAGTTGAAGCACACCACAGCCATCTTGTCCACTGGAATTGAAAGGCAAGGGGTGATTAATCAGAACACCGTGTTATGTTGAGGGGAACCTTTTATCTAAAACATACCTGCTCCATTAATGTTTAAGCTCACATATATAAGGGTTACACCACAGAGATGCAGGGGGGCATTGTTCCACATCCTTGCAGAGTTATGTACAAGAACAGTTTTCCATTGCTTTTTTTTAAAAAGCAGAATATAGCTAGTGGCTGCACTTTCACCATCCATTTAACTCCAGTTAACTAGACCAAGGTTTTACTTCACTCCGTTGCTTACAAATCATACTAGGTTAAAATGTAGTTCACTAACTTGTGGCTCAGTTTGTGTATGGACCCCAAATGGTCTGTACACCCCACTTCTGTATAGCTCCCATTAGGCTTATTCCTAATGGAATTAGCCTTGATGCAGTTGACACTGGATAAGCAGTTCATGCCATCTCAATCACGGTGTCAACTGTTACGATAGCACTGCTGTTAACTGAGGAGGGGAATAGGAATGAGCTGAGACACGGGCCACGTTCCTTAGGCTTCTTTCTCATAGTGTATTGTGAGAACAAAAGCAGGGAAAAGGGACCACTTATACTAATAAAAGATTAATGAAAATGTATTGAAAGTTAATTATGTGATCTTTATTCTTTTAATGTTTTATATGCTATTTTTAATGAGTGAGTAAGCTGCCTAGAATTGCCTTGGCAGGATAGGTGGTATAGAGGTTCAATAAATAAATAGAAATTTAATAGCAATAGCAATAGCATTTAGACTTATATATATAGCTTCACAAAGGGACACGGTGGCTTAGTGGCTAAGCTTGTCGATCAAAAGGTTGGCAGTTCAGCCGTTCGAATCCCTAGCACCGTGTAACAGGGTGAGCTCCCGCTACTTGTCCCTAGCAGTTCGAAAGCATGTAAAAAATGCAAGTAGAAAAATAGGACCACCTTTGGTGGGAAGGGAACAGTGTTCTGTGCGCCTTTGGCATTTAGTCATGCCGGCCACATGACCACAGAGACGTCTTCGGACAGCGCTGGCTCTTTGGCTTTGAAACGGAGATGAGCACTGCCCCCTAGAGTCAGGAATGACTAACACATATGTGCAAGGGAAACCTTTACCTTTACCTTTTTACAGCTTCACAGTGCTTTACAGCCCCTTCTAAGCAGTTTACAGAGTCAGCCTATTGCCCCCAACAAACTGGGTCCTCGTTTTACTGACCTTGAACCTGTGAGAACTGAACTCTGACAATTGGCAGAATCCGCTTGCATTCTAACCACTTGCACTACTACAGCTCTTTCAAAGGAAGTGCAAGAATAAAAGTAATAGAATAAAATAAAAGTAATCATTTGCTGTTTTCCAGGTATATATTCCATAATGGGTGTTTGACAAATAATAGTTTATCAAATTTATATGCCACCTGAGCAGCGGTGGGTTTCACATTTTGTTACCACCGGTAACAAATAGTTTGACAGTGTTGAGGGAATTATTTGTTTAGCAGAGTGATGGTATTCGGGAAAAAACTGTTCTTGTGTCTTGTTCTGGTGTGCAGTGCCCTGTAGCGTTGTTTTGAGGGTAGGAGATGAAACAGTTTATGTCCAGGACGCGAGGGGTCTGTAAATATTTTCACAGCCCTCTTTTTGACTCATGCAATATACAGGTCCTCAATAGAAAGCAGGTTGGTAGCAATTGTTAGCAATACTTTATTAACTGGCAATACTTGGTTTTTCTATTAGATGCCTATCTCACCTTTCCTCCAGAAATTCAAGATGGTTCTAGGAAAGGCAGGTTATAAATGTAATGAATAAATAAATAACCATAGAACAACCAGGTGAGGGAAGTGAACTGAGAGATAACAATTGACCTTAAATTGCCCAATTAATTTTCTGTGGTTGAGGAATCTTTGAATATGGATCCAAGTACATTAAACAGTATCTTGCCTGTTATGGATCAGTTCTCTATCCAGATCAACCATCCATTCAGTTTGCTGTAAGTTCAGTTTTCCCCCCTCTTAATATGGCAGAGGACAGTCTTCCCCTTCCCAATTGCTTGTAGAAAGATTGGCCTACAATGAATAGTCAGGACGGCCATGGTCGTTGGGCATGACAAGAGCTGTAGCCTGACGTGTTTGAAAGCTTCTGGATTGAGCAAGGTTGGGTGGGCAGATGAGCTGCTGTGAAAACTGTGACTTGCCATAGATGAAACTGGCAGTGTAATCACTCTTTGGTTTGCTTTACCCTCTCTTTATTTTGGGCAAGCAGAAAATTGAATTCCTGAGCCTAAATAGAGACTCTACTCTGCCTGCTCTCTTGTCCTTCAGGAGAGAAGACACTTGAGAGGGAGATATATGTGAAAAAATGCAAGATGAAAACTGGGATGTACATGTCCTGAAATTCTCATCCCCCCCTTTTTTTTTTTTTTTTTTGGTTATAGCTTGGACAAACTTCTCGACTCGGGTATATACACGGGGGAAGTGACAGAACTTGTTGGAGCACCCAGTGCTGGAAAAACTCAGGTTGGCTGTTCTTGACCTATTTGGCTATTTGTCTGTTACCTTCTCATTGGACTTTTAGATAGAGTACAATCTTATAAACATGCAATATGAATACTAAAATCATGAAGAAAATTCTGTTTTACTCAACCACTGTCAACTTTGGTGGATTTTCGTTTTCAAAGACCCTACAGGAAATAACTTTTCTGGTTTTGATGTTTGTTTTGCTTTATGGTAGCAATACAATAGGATAGGATAGGATAGGATAGGATAGGATAGGATAGGATAGGATAGGATAGGATAGAATAGAATAGAATAGAATAGAATAGAATAGAATAGAATAGAATAGAATAGAATAGAATAGAATAGAATAGAATAGAATTCTTTATTGGCCAAGTGTGATTGGACACACAAGAAATTTGTCTTTGGTGCATACGCTCTCAGTGTACATAAAAGAAAAGATACATTCGTCAAGAATCATAAGGTACAACACTTAGTGATAGTCATAGGGAACAAATAAGCAATAAACCATATTAGGAAACAGTCAATATAAATCGTAAGGATACCAGGAACAAGGTTATAGTCATACAGTCATAAGTGGGAGGAGATGGGTGATAGGAACGATGAGAAGATGTAATGTATATCTGTGGAGAGCTTGTACATTGCAACAAGCAAGGTTATGTGGGAGATGGATCCAACATTGCTACAAGTTGTCAAAGTTAGGCTCTCCCTGTAGGAGTTTTGACAAGGGATATTGATTTACCTTACATGAAAGGGGGAGGGCAGGATTTGAACCAATGTGTCCTATTCTTAAAGGGGCTGAAATCCAGCTTTTCTTGCAGAGATGGGGTTGCCAGAAGATTGACCTGTATGGCATTTTGAGCCTCAGGACAAGATAATACCTTCCTTTTCCTTGTAGGGAAGTTGATCAGACTGCCAGTGGCATTTTTATCACTAGTATTAAGGAAATTTTGTCTATTGCACTTGAAGGCAGCAAGTCCTCTATCAAATTGAAGAATGTACTGCAATGGAAGTCAGCTAAAGGAGGAGCTTTGTATATTTTAATAGTTTCTGATTATGCCTGACTATTTTCTCCCTCCTGAGACATAGATCAAAGAATTTCTCTCTGTGCCTGATTATTTAGCCAAGTTTTGCAAGTGGCAAAAAACTTTGATGTGTTGGATGTAGAGGTAGGCATTGGTGGATCATTGCACCCTCAGGTTGGTACATTCCCAAACTGAACTTGCCCACAAACACAAATTCATTGTAACAATCCATTCCTCCCTCTTTAAAACTTGTCTGTTTTCTGGAGCCTTCTGACTGTGGAAGCAGGACCTTGTAGTAAAATCCTTGATAATAAAAACTGTGATTAAAAATAGCAAAAACCCTGATTTGGCAGGCATCTTTAGGCACAGTTCCCAAAATCATAGTAACTTGTTTTGTTTTTTTTTTCTATATAAATGCATTAGAACATCTGGGGTTTTTGTTTTTTTTTAGTCTCAAGGTCTCTTGGAGTAGCTTTTGTGAATGAGTTTTATCACAAGGGGCACAGTCTCTACCTCTGAGCTTATAACATCAGTTATCCCTGACCTGCTGTCTGTAGATATGTTGGATTTAGTTTCCTGAAACTCTGTCCAGAGAATCTTTAGACATCAGATATGAAGGGTGAAGATGAAACACAAAAGAATGGGAAAGAAAGAGAAGAAAGCAGCAAAGCTAGGTGGTTGCCTTTTAAAATTAGACTTTGCTCACATATCATGCTAAGCAATCCATAGTTTTATGGGTTTCTATATCATCATAAGCCTAAACCAAAACAAACCACATTATGTTGTTCCTATAGTAACTGGCTACAGTGGGATATATTCAGGAAGGGAAAAGCACAGTGATTGCTTTTTCTTTTTTTGGTGTGTGTGTGTAAATTGTGTGGGGTGTGAGTAACTTCCAACCGAAAGTTGTTTTTCCTTGACTCTTAGCAGCCTGTCCAAGTATTAGTTCAACTGCAGTAAAAAATTAACTGTGTGGTTTTACTTGTAAGGAGGAGAACAATGGTTTTCCTTTTAAGAAATCAAATTGCTTATGAGGAAAAAAAAATTTTTTTTTTGCTGTGTACTACATGCAGCAAAAAAAACTATTATGTCTTTACTTAATGATGCGTGTCTTTGTGCTAGCAAGCATCGCCTTCGAAAAACTTTCTTTCTGCTTGAGAATTTGAAGGAAGTAGGTATTTTCTAAGTAGATGCCCACCCTGGGGGAATTTTTGCATGACTCATTCAGCTAAATATTTTGGATAATGTGCTTGGAGGCAGTCTCATTTTGCTTCCATTTGTATGCAACTCTGTATTCTAACTTTGTGGTTTATCTTGCTATCTGAATTCCAAAATGACTGGCATTTCATGCTCCTCGAATTCAAGTTTCATAATCTGTGACAAATCTTGGGAGTTGAAGTCCCAATTTGTGATTTGCTGGCCTTTTCCAAACTTTTGGAAGAGTAGGCTATGAAAGACCCCTTTCATGCATCCTAATTTCAGAAAACACACTAATCTTAAACTCTGCCTCTTATTGTATCTTTAGCTGTGCCTCATTGTCGCTGCAAATGTATCCCATAATCTCAAGCAGACTGTCCTGTACATTGACTCAACTGGGGGCTTCACCAGTGCCCGTCTACTGGAGCTACTGAACTGCTTAACTGAGGATGAGGAAGAGCAGGTCAGCTGAGCAGGAAGTACTGGTTTGGGGTTGGTGTTGGTACCTAGAAGAGTATCTAGGTGGGCGTGGTGGTTAGAATGCAGTACTGCAGGCTAATTCTGCTGATTGCTGCAATGGATTTGCATTTGCAATCTTGGAAGTCCATCCAGTTACAGCCATAGGGACACACCATCTCTCCCCCATCTTAGCACTCATTTTTCCTACCTGTGCACAGAAAAGTTGCTGCAGCCCAGAGGCCTATGCCTGTTCCCCATCCCACCAGGCCCAGGGGGCCTTGACCAGTTACAGGGCCCACCACCATGCACAAAGCACTTCACTTAGCTTTGTGGATATTTTGCAGTTGCTGACAGGCCTGCCCAGGCTATACACCAGGGATGTCAAAATCAAGGCCTGGGGGCTGAATCCAGCCCGCAGGGTGCTTAGATCTGCCCTGGAAACAGCAAAGGACCAGCCCACAGTGCTTCTGCCAGTGAAAACGGAACTTGGGAAGGCTGCAGGCAGCCCTCCTGAGCTCCATTTTCGCTGGCAAAGGTATTGCTGAAGGCCATTGCAGCTGAAAACAGAGCTCAGGATCCTGTTTTCGCTGGCAGAGTGCTTGGGCCGCCACATGCTTCCCTGACACGAATGATGTCCCTGCCCCCCCAAGGTCAAACACAACCCTGATGCGGTCCTCAATAAAATCGAGTTTGACACCCCTTTCCTATTGAGGTTGTCTTGTGCCATTCTGTAAACAAGCACCATTCTTGCGATCATTCGGAAGCTTTGATCTCAAAAAAATCAGATGATTTGGCGAAGGAGGCTTCCAAACTATTACCAGAATGGAGCTTATCTCACAGTGTTTCGGAAGCCTCCTTCTGCCGGCACTGAAATGCTGAGTGTCGGAATGGCATAATGGTTAAAGGACTATGTTGTGAAGCAAACACTAGAGTTCTGAGTTTGAATTTCATCTCTGCCAAGAAGAAGCCTTTTCCAACCTAGTGCTCTTTGAATGCTTTGAACCGCATCCATTCAACAAAAATGTATTGAATTGGTGAGGATTATAAGAATTGTACTCCAGTCAGTTTAGAATATTCGAGAGGAAAGTCATAGGTTAAAAAATGCCCCATAGGCTTCAAAGTCCTCCCCCACCCCTAAACCATGCTGTTTTTTTTAGCTTTTAATCCCAATAGAGTTTTAGATGGGCAAGTCTAACCTAAACATTTATTGATACTAAATACTTGATAGGTATTTTATTTATTTATTTATAATTAAATTTATATATTGCCCTACTCCCGAAGAACTCAGGGCAGTGAACAGCCAAAAAGTAAAATATACATAATACAAACGTTAAAAACCATTTAAAATACATTAAATACTTAGGCCAGATTTAAAACACCCCAATTATAAAACCAATTTAAAAGCAATTAAAAAGGGAGGTTAGGCCAGACCGGCCTGCTAGAATAGGAATGTTTTGAGGGCGCGGCGGAAAGTACGCAGATCCGGGATCCTCCGTATCTCCAGGGGGAGCTCGTTCCAGATGGCAGGTGCCCCCACAGAGACGGCTTTTCCCCTGGGGGCCGCCAGTCAACATTGTTTGACCGACGGCACTCTGAGAAGACCCTCTCTATGGGAGCGTACTGGTCAGTGAGAGGCTATTGATGGCAGAAGGCGGTCTCGTAGGTACCCCGATCCTAAGCCATGGAGCGCTCTAAAGGTAGTAACCAGAACCTTGAAGCGCACCCAGAGTTCTCAAAAGCAACATTAAATAAATGGATAGCATTAAGATGGATCTTCTACTGAGGAGAGTTGAGTCTCTGGACGTCTCCAGAAGGATATTAGAAAATATAAAATGTAGGAAAATTAGAAAGAAAATACTTGGTCACTTGATGCTATAATTTTACATGGAATTGAATGATTTATTTATTTGTTTTATCTCACCTTTATTTTTTTTAATAAGTCAAGATAGCGAACATATCTATTGCTTCTTTCTCTTCCAATTTTCCCCACAACAACAACCCTGTGAAGTGGGTTGGATTGAGAAAGAATGACTGACCCAAAGTCACCCAGCCAGCTTTCATGCCTAAAGCAGGATTAGAACTCCTCCTAGGGTGTCAAACTCGATTTCATTGAGAGCCGCATCAGGGTTGTGTTTGACCTAGCGGCAGAGTGGGTGAGGCCAAGGTGGGTATGGCCAGCTTGATGTCACTTGTGTCGGAGGCATCTGGTGGCCTGAGCACTGCCAGCGAAAATGGGCTCCCGAGCTCGGTTTTCAGTGGTGACAGCCTCCTGTTGCTCTCTTCAAGAGAAAACGGAGCTCCGGTTTCACTGGCAGAGGGCAGCAGGAGGTCATTGCAGCCATAAACGGAACCTAGGAGGACAGCAGGAGGTTGTCACAGCCAAAAATGGAGCCTGGGAGGGCCGGTCCTTTGCTGTTTCTAGGGTGGCCCTGCAGGGCCAGATCTAAGCACCCCATGGGCCAGATCGGGCCCCTGGGCCTTGAGTTTGACACCCCTGTTCTAGGCTGATACCATAATCACTAGACCAAAATGGCTCCTCAAATTAGTTCGTTTAAAAAACAATATTTTGAGATAAACTCTGAACACAAAACACAACGATCTAATTTGCTGCTGTTGGCTCCAAGATGGAGGGGGGAGTGATGCTTAGGTCACATGATTGTGGCTACCCTCTTGATTTTTTTTGACCCTCATTCTGGTGAACATGCAAACTTGACGGGCATCCAGGATCTGTTACCTTACCCTGTTCCTTACCCCATTTCCCTGTAGGCTGAAGCCTTGCGGAGGATCCAGGTTTTTCGTACATTTGATGCCTACAAAATGCTTGATGTGCTGCAGGAAGTCCGCAGTTATATGGCCCAGCAGGTGGGTGCTTACTGGCCAGTGCTTATTGTTTGTGGGCTTATCAGAATACATGAGTGACAGAAGGGTGAGGAGGGCTGGATGGGTAACCTTTTTTTCGATCAAGGGCCAGCCTGGCTTTTGAGTGGTATGTTGGGGGTTTGTACACCAAAAATGATAGGGCCAAATCAGATTTAAAATTAATCAAGTTTCAATTTCAGTTTGATTTATTAAACTGAATCAGTGAAATACAGTTCATGTGCATATTTCTACCTGCTTAATATTTTTCTTCTTGTGAGATAGGCAGCTATATAAATTGGATTAATAAATTCTGCCTTTTTTAATGAAATTTTCAGAAGATACCACAAGTTGTGTTCCCTGTTTAGAAAGGCTGGATTGTCATACTGGCCATTATCCCCCGGTATTTGCTAGCATGACTGGCCCATTGCTTAATGTTTGATCAGGGAGATCTGAAGGGAAGTGAATGGACTATGTGACTATGGTCTTAACTTTATCACACTTTATGACTGCACAATGAGTGTCACCAGCAGGTGAGCTGGCCTTTAGCTCTTCCTGGACAGGCAAGAGATTTGAGGCTGAAGGAAGGCAATAAAGATAATACACAAGAGAGAAAAACCAGTATTGCATGGTGTCAGAGTTTGTTGCAGCACACACAATCAGACAATTCAGCAGGATTCAAAACTTCTTTATATACATAACAACACATAAGGCATATATAATACCCTTGTAGGTTTTTTCACGTTGTAGAGAAGAGAAATAGCAAGTACAAACACAGCACAAAATGGAGGCCAGCAAAAGGAGGCAAGCAAATGGAAACAGCAAAACCAAGAAGGCAAAAATGGAGGAGGGAGAAGCTAGTCAAGCTTATATACAGGACAGTTAAGCCATGCCCAGACTCCAAATTGTCTCTTATGGCCCCATACAAGAAATATTATGTTTCAGTTACTAAACAGTCTCCCATTGGCTGACCTGTTGCTATACCTGTTCCAGTTCATGAATATATTGTCACATGGTCCCTGTTTGGCTACTGGGACTCAAATCTCTATTTCTCCTTTTCTATTCAGGATATTGCTTTTCACCATTAAAAGTAACTGGGAAGACTAGAATCACTGAGGCTGCTCTAACTTTTTCAATTCCAGCAGATATGCATGGGTTTTTTTTTCTCTTTATGTCTGTTGCCATCACTAGCCATTTAATTTTGGACTCCCATATTTTCTAAGTCGATGCAAACTTTCCAGTGATTTCTTGGACTACTTTATCAGACGGTGAAAAAAAATCCTGCACAGTATCCTGCCTTCAACCAACGTTCATGCTTTTTCTAAAGTCCTCCTACTCAGGTTGAGAGGACTTGTCATGTCTTGGATGAATGGATCAGAATTCTGCACTTTCATAAGTGCCTTTCTCATTCCTAGCAACTAGAACTAAAAACTCCATATATGCTTGGTTGCTCCTTGTTCTTAGGCAGAGACCTCATATTTCTTCCTGAATACCATGTAAATCAAAGGAGAAAATGTACTTCTATTCAATTCAATTCAGTTGAATTCAAACCTTTGTTGTCAGAGTACAACATGTGTACTATGAGATTGGCTGAGCCTCCCTTCATGCACCCCCCCCCCAATACAATACAACTCACAGTGAAAGACAAAAAAAATCCCAATCCCAGTGAATCCTACTAACAACCACTCAGTCCTCAATCATAAATAAAAGTCAGTGTTATTTAATGGACTCCGCATTGTCTTCTCGTGGTTATAACTTGACTGGTACTACCACATACTAAATTGACTCTTCAGTCAGAAGTCATTTCTCATCCCTTTGGCTCCTTTCAGTCTTTTTCCTAGACAATTTAAAGATACTCTCCTGGTGTAACAAATCTTTTACCTTTGATGGCTATATTGCTATCACCTTAGCAGTTAGAATAAGAGAAGGGAGAAACGGGAGATTGTTTTGTTTCTTCACGTTTGCTATCACATTTGAAATAATTAGAGAAACCTGATGGTGGACTGAAGAATCTAGCATTGAATAAGCCTTGCAGCTGGAGTGGGCTGCTAGGGGTTCGGGAGAACCTCTAGCTAAGATTCTGTGCAGTTCGGAGAACCCCCAAATCTCACTCCTGGCTGGCCCTGCCCACCCTCCCCTCCCTTCCCAGGAGTCCCCACGTGGCCCGTTTTGGATGCAGGTAAATGCAGGGCATGTGCAGAGGCTTGGGGAGGGCAAAAAACAGGCCTACTGGAAGTTCGGGAAGGCCGGAAATGGGCCTGTTTCTGGCTTTCAGAGGGCCTCCGGAGCCTGGGGAGGCTGCTTTCGCCCTCCCGGAGGCTCAAACCTCCGGAGCCCGGGGAGGGCAAAAAGTCATTCCCCGTTGTGGTGCAGGAGGCTGACTAGGCCACGCCCACCACGGCCATGCCCACCCAGCAACTGGGCAGAGAACCCCTGCTAAAATTTTTGAATCCTACCCCTGCCTTGTAGTCAAGTGTGCCAATAGATTTTTAACTGGGCAGCTGTGCAGGCGGGAGAAGAGTCTTGAACATGCAGGAATAATAACAATAACAACACCAACAATAATAATAATACATTTTTAAATATTGACTGATTTTCATGTTTAATGAATAAAACAACAACAATAATAACAGCAACAACAATAATATTTTAATAGTGACTGCCTAATCATTCCCTTCTCCATCTTACCAGCCAACCCCACTTTCTCCTTTCCTTTCCTAACCCATTATGGTGAATTCCTACCAGAACCTCACTATTCCATTTATTCTGCTCTCCCACATTCCTGAAGAGAGCTATGATTACAGATCTACTCAATATAATTAAAATAGGCAAACTCCCAGCCTATTCAGATGATCTAAGACTAATATTTCCTGGTGCAGAATTTAGGCATAGATAACATATAGGACGTGTGAACCTTTGGCTTTAAACTATAAGCAAAGTTGAGTTTTTGGATGCTTCATCTTCCTCATCTACTCCCCTATTCCAAGGAAAGGTACCCATTGCCTTTTTGTAATTTCTGATTTGTATTTGTAATTTTATTTCATTTGCCCTTTGTTTTTATTATTGTTTTTTTTTAAAGATACTTAGCACCTCTGGACCAGTGAAGCTGCTTATTGTAGATTCCATTTCTGCTGTAATTTGCCCTTTCTTGGGACTTCGACAGCCCGATGGTCAGTTATGTACACCTATCATCACCGAGAATGTTTCTTAATATGCTTCATTAATGGTCCTATTGTTTTACAGAATCATATCCTACATGGTCCATAGCTTAAAGCAGTAGTGTCCAATCTTGGCAACTTTAAGACCTGTGGACTTCAACTCCCAGAATTCCCTTCTGGGATTTGAAGTCCACAAGTCTTAAAGTTGCCAAAGTCAGTCACCCTGCCTTAAAGAGTTAAAAATATATCATGGAAGACAATAGAAAATAAAACATGTTTTAATGTAAAGTGATAACTTGGTTCCCAAATGTGCTATCCACCCCCAAACCAAGGTGACAAAATACTTCAATTGTTGACTCAAGCAGAAGCTTACAAGAACTCAGAGAAGCAATTATTAACAGATGGTCCCTCTATCAAACGATGTCCTTCAAATTATGAAAAAAGGAAAGTTTGGTGCCTTGAAGGGGTGTTGCATCATAACTGTATTCTAAATAAGCATTCTTAGGTTCACACTTCTTCCAGGTGATTAAACAACTTTTTACTTTTTTTTCCTGAAGTAATAAAAAAGCAAGGCCCTTTTTAATTAGATAGCTAGGTGTTCTTAGCTCGTACAATTTTGAAAGGCTTCTCCAGCATGGATATGATACAGAAAGTTTTTCTTGTTTCCCTTCTGCTAGATAGGTGTATATTTTGAGGCAACCCCCAGAGTCTAGGGGAAATGCAATGAATAAAGAGAATTGTATAGCTTTAAATGCGGTGATCTCTCCTTCTCCCTTCATAGGCATGGCCCTCATGATGCATTTGGCTAGGGAAATGAAAACCCTTGCCAAAGAATTTGGGATTGCCATATTGGTAAGTATGTAGACCAAGCTTTTACTTATGCTTGCTTTTGACTTTATGTGTGCTTAAGTGCTATAGTTTTGCTCTTCCAGTGTGAGCTAGGTCAGCTAATACGTTAGGTCTGCTGCAAGTTCCTTGCTTTTTATTCTCCTCCCCAAAAACTAAGGTGCATCTTGTACTCTGAAAAAATACAGTACCTTTTCTTCTAAAACTGTTTTTTTCAAATGGGCCTCATAAACCTTTTAGAATACGGGTGGTACTCAGCTTATGACTGTAGTGATGCTAAAACTATCTGTTATCTTTTAGTTGACAAATCATGTGACCAGAGATGCTGCTGGTGGTTTTAAACCAGCACTGGGTCGCTCGTGGAGTTACATACCTAACACTCGGCTGCTGCTGGAGAAGAAAAAAGTCAATTCTGAGAAAGCAGGTCGAGTCGCATCTTTGATGAAATCTCCTCGACAGGTGAGTGATGCGCGATGCGCATGCGCGATGTGAGCCGGTGGTAAAACTGATTAGAACTCACGACTGAGCTGCAGGTATTGCTTATTTGAATTTGGAGCGTTCCAAGATAAGATTGCCTTTAGAACACATGTAATGTCATAAAACATTTTATCCATCTTTATCAGCTATTGTAATACAAATCCTAAAAAGGATTAGCCTGTATGACTGGGTTTTTCCCCCCTCTAAATTTAGACCATACATCTGCAGCCCTGGACAGTATTCTGGTAACATACTGATTGGAAAACAAACTTCCAAAGTGTGCTTCTCTCAAACCACTGCTGAACACTTAGCTCATTGCTTATCAGTGAGAAGCAGTATAGAAATTAAATAATGACTGTTATTGTAACTTCTACTACTGGAGACTTGAAGTTACAGGTAGTCCTTGACTTACAAGCATAATTGTTGGGGACTGGAACTTCCATTGTTAAGTGATGTGGCTATTCAGTGAGTTGTGTCTGATTTTATTATCTTTTTTTTTGCTCTTGTCATTAAGCAAATTGCTGCTGCAGTTAAGTGAATCCGGCTTCCCCCATTGACTTTGATTGTCTGGGAAGGTGATCCTGGGATGCTGCAGCATCATAAATACATGTTAGATGCAATCCCCTGAATTTTGATCTCATGACTGCAAGGACACTGTGATGGTCATAAGAGTGAGGTCGTGTCATTTTTTTCAGTGCCGTTATAACTTCGAATAGTTGCTAAATGAATGGTTGTAAATCACGACTTCCTGTCTTTTCTGCTAGGTACTTGTATTGGGATTCTTACACTGTTCTTCTCTTTTACAGCCTTTTGGAGTTCAGGCAGAATTAGACCTGAGGAACTGGGAAGTGAAAAAAGAAAGTTCAGTCACATCAGGAGAAGGACTAGATGAGGGCATGGGTTTGTCTTCCTGATTCACTACTGGCTTTCCTGAACATTGCAGAAGGCTTGAAAATGGAAAGAACACTCTGGTTTTTAGAGGAATGGAGAATCAGCCTTCTCCTAATAGAATCTGCTCCTTGATTCATTGGATTTCAGCTCCCAGAATCCCGAAAGAACACGGTCTACAATCGGATATGATCTGAAGTCAAAAACTTTTGGAGGACACAGTTTCTTTGGTTGGGACATCATATTGTGTTGGTTAATTGTGGAAATGTGCATTGGATTGACTAAAGTCAGGGGGTCACTCTTCAGCAATTGCAATTTTTGTAGATAAATGTACATTTTGTAATTACTAAAGAGATATCGGATAGAATTGTTTATCCAAAGGAGCATCCATGTTGTTCCCTGTATTGCTTACACTACATTGCCATCCTGATTTTTGCTATGTGAAATGGATGGGAAACGTAGGCACTGTATTGATTTTGCTTAACAAATCAAGCAAGCTTGTCATTCTATAAGCCATCACAAAGGTAGAAATATATATCAAATGAGGGCTCTTGTAGATGCTTTGTATAACAGGTTATTTGATGAACCAGAACTCTACCACTAAAAGCTGTTTGTATCAGTGATGAATGTCATGCCTTTTAGATATTTGAGACTTCAGTTGGTATTGGTCCAAATCCACGTGGCCCATGGCAAGGGATTGTGCAGGTTGTTGTGCAGGACGCCTTATTCTTGGTTTATACAGTGGAATGATATTCATATAAAAATATTAATCACACATAGGGGAGTGTGGCTAGCCACTGACGAGAATGCTGTGCTCAGTTCTCTGTTCTTCCCTCCATCTAGATATTTTTATTAATATATAACCAGTTTATCTTTCTAAATATTTTGAAGTAAAATAGAATAGAATAACAAAAGTTGGAAGGGACCTTGGAGGTCTTCTAGTCCAACCCCCTGCTCAGGCAGGAAACCCAATACCATTTCAGATAAATGGTTATCCGATCTCTTCTTAAAAACTTCTACTGTTGAAGCATTCATAACCTCTGGAAGCAAGTTGTTCCACTTATTAATTGTTCTAAGTGTCAGGAAATTTCTCCTTAGTTCTAAGTTGCTTCTCTTTGATTAGTTTCCATCCATTGCTTCTTGATCTGCCCTCAGGTGCTTTGGAGAATAGACTGACCCCCTCCTCTCTGTGGCAACCCCTGAGATATTGGAACACTGCTATCATGTCAACCCTAGTCCTTCTTTTCATTAAACTAGATATACCCAATTCTGTTCTTTATATGTTTTAGCCTCCAATCCCCTAATCATCTTTGTTGCACTTCTCTGCACACTTTCGAGAGTCTCAACATCTTTTTTACATTGTGCCCACAGTATTCCAAGTGTGGCCTTACTAAGGCATTATAAAGTGATATTAACACTTCGCATGTTCTTGATTCAATCTCTCTGTTTATGCAGCCTAAAACTGTGTTGGCTTTTTTGGCAGCTGTTGCACACTGCTGGCTCATATTTAAGTGATTGTCCGCTAGGACTCCAGTATCCCTTTCACAGTTACTACTATTGAGCAAGGTACCACATATACTGTACCTATGCATTTTCTTTTTCTTGCCTAAACCTTACTTTTTTCACCATTGAATTTCATTTTGTTAGTGAGTTCTCTATGTTCAGGTCTGTTCAAGTCTCTAACGTTCAAGTCTGTCAAGATCCTTCTGTATCTTAAGCCTATCCTCTGGTGTGTTGGCTATTCCTGCTAGCTTGGTGTCATCTGCAAATTTGATGAGTTCCCCATCTATCCCTTGTCCAAATCATTGATGAAGATGTTGAAGAGTACTGGGTCTAAGATAGAGCCTTGGGGTACCCAACTGCATACTTCCCTCCATGTAGATGCTGTTCCATTGAGGACCTCATGCTGAGTGCGGTTGGTCAGCCAGTTACAAATCCATCTGTTGGTGATGCTGTCTAACCCACATTTTTCTGTTCTCATCAAATAGAAAGATAATTTAAACAGAATGTTAAGGAAGAGGATTCTGTGCAAAGGGAAGGGGTTTAAATCTTATTTGAAAGAACCCAAAGAAGGTTGAGGAAGTACCTCTTCCCAGCAGTGAAGAAGCTGTAGTTCTTCATAGTCTTCATTCACTGGGCTGAAGGAGATTAAACTGAACAGTAAAAGAATATTCTTCTTCCAAGATGGCAGTGTAGCTACATTGCCTGAAGAAAATAATTCAGACCACTGACAGATAAACATGCAGAATGAGATTCAATACAAGTGGGGATTCCCTTTCAAATCAATTATTTTTAATACTACAAGGACAAAATGTTATTTCTACAGAACTCTTAACAAGGGCTGAAGGAAGCAATTTGATTTGTCCTTGGAATTGTGGAAAGCTGGCTCAATCACAAGATGAAGATTAGATAAGCACATTGCACTGAGTACAGAATGCAAGAAATTTTACAGACTCTAAAACTCTTTTGAGTTTTTAATTTTAGAGATAGAAGAAAAATAGTTTAAAAAGGGTAAAATATTAAAGTTAAAAATAATACAGGTAGTCCTCAATTTATGACCATAATTGAAACAATTTGTTGCTAAGGAGGCAGTTAAGTGAGTTGTGCCTTATTTTATGACCTGTTGGCCCTGGTTGTTAAGAGAACCACTACAATTGTTAAGTGAATCATGTAGTTGTTAAGCAAATCTGGCTTCCCCCATTGACTGTCAGGCTTGGAAGCCATCTTTTACAGTGGGCCTCAAGCCTACCACATATTCTACTGTGGGAAACTGGGAGGGGGGATTGTATGGAGCATGGGAGATTTGTAGTCAAAATAACATTCTTTCTCAGAGAGTCAAGGTCATCTTACCCTGGCACTTGGAGGGGTCTCACTGAGAGGAATTTTCTTTTGGGACAGTGACAGATTGGACCATGTGATGGACATGTGGGTGCTGGGGCAGGGTCTTGAACTTTCAACTGGGTGGGGAAAACCTGGAAGCTTTCAGATTCAGGTTTTCCCAGATGTACCAATATGGCTCTTCTAATAAATTGGAACTTTGAGGAATCTCTAGCCTCGGACTCTTATTTATTTATTTATTTATTTATTTATTTATTTATTTATTTATTATTCAAATTTCTATACCGCCCTTCTCCTTTCGGACTCAGGGCGGTGAACAGCCAAGATAAAAACATCTATACAAACATCACAGTTAAAAAATAAAGTTAAAATAATTTATAAATTTGGCCCATAATTTAAAACTTGTCAATTAAAATCAATATTAAAATATTAAAACTAACCTTAAAATCAAGACAGACCGGCTAACTGGAAAAAATAAGTTTTTAGGGCCCGACGAAAAATCCGAAGGTCGGAGATCACTCGTATCTCTGGGGGTAGATTGTTCCATAGGGTAGGTGCCACCACAGAGAAGGCTCTCCTCCTGGGGGTCGTCAGCCGGCATTGTCTGGCCAACGGCACCCTGAGGAGGCCCTCTCTGTGGGAACGAACCGGCCGGTGGGAGGCTATTGGTGGCAGAAGGCGGTCCCGTAAGTACCCTGGCCCTAAGCCATGGAGCGCTTTAAAGGTGATCACCAACACCTTGAAGCGCACCCGGAAGTCCACCGGAAGCCAATGCAGCTCGCGCAGGAGAGGAGTCACATGGGAGCGCCCCGTCGCTCCCATAATCCCCCGCGCAGCCGCATTCTGCACCAGTTGGAGCCTCCGGGTGTACCCCAAGGGGAGCCCCATGTAGAGAGCGTTACAATAGTCCAGACGAGAAGTGACGAGTGCTTGAGTGACCGTGTGTAGGGAATCCCGGTCCAGAAAGGGGCGCAACTGGCGTATCAGGCGAACCTGACAAAAAGCCCCCCTGGCCACAGCTGTCATATGCCCTTCTAAAGACAGCCGCGCATCCAGGAGGACACCCAAGTTGCGGGCCCTCTCCGTGGGGGCCAATGATTCGCCCCCAATAACCAGTGATGGCGTCAGCTGGCTATACTGGGACGCCGGCAGCCACAGCCACTCGGTCTTGGAAGGGTTGAGTCAAAGCCTGTTTCTCCCCATCCAGACCCGCACGGCCTCCAGGCACTGGGACATCACTTCCAAGGCATCATTGGGATGGTCTGGGGTGGAAATGTACAGCTGAGTATCATCAGCGTACTGATGGAACTCCACCCCAAAACCACGGATGATCTCACCCAGCGGCTTCACATAAATGTTGAACAGGAGGGGCGAGAGGACCGACCCTTGCGGCACCCCACAAACAAGGCGCCTTGGGGTCGACCGCTACCCCCCTGTCAACACGGATTGCGACCTGTCGGAGAGATAGGAGAACCACCACAAAACGGTGCCCCCCACTCCCAGTCCCTCCAGCAGGCGCAACATGATACCATGGTCGATGGTATCAAAAGCTGCTGAGAGGTCTAATAGGACCAGGATAGAGGAAGAACCCCTATCCCGGGCCCTCCAGAGATCATCCACCAACGCGACCAATGCCGTTTCCGTGCTGTACCCAGGTCTGAAGCCGGACTGGAGCGGATCCAGATAGACAGCTTCATCCAGGTACTGGGGAAGCTGTCGCGCCACCACGCTCTCAACAACCTTCGCAATAAAGCGAAGGTTGGAGACTGGACGGTAGTTAGCCAAAACAGCCAGATCCAGGGATGGCTTCTTGAGGAGAGGCCTCACCACCGCCTCTGTCAATTTAATTGAAGATGCTATTTGGAACCCTGACATTAACCCAAATCTGATATTCTGTTCACCATACGTTCCCTAGGAAGGTTGCAATTGACAATCCCAGGACCCTGGGATGGTGCTGCAACCATTGTAAATATATATTAGTTGCCAAGTTTGATCATGTGTCTGTGGGGAATGCTGCAACAGTCGTAAGTGTGAGAACTGGTCTCAAGTCACCTTTTTCACTGCTGTTGTAACTGTCAACCCTAAAGTGAATCTGGCTGAGGCCATCTTGGAGGCTTCAGGGTTGCCACACAATAGAGGGAGGGGGGAAATAAGTTAGATGGGGTTTTGTAGCCAAAACAATAAAGTTTTCCTGTGGGAACCAAGGACATTCTCACAGGTGGCTGGCCAGAGGAGTAAAGTAACTAAGCAACTGGCCAGCAACTGGATTGAACAGTGTGACCAGTGACTTGGGGGAAAGGGGAAACTTTTATTTTTTAATTAGGTGAAAGCCATGGGAACTTTCAGAGTCAACTTTCACCAGTTGTACCAAAATCATGTATCCAATAAACTCTTCTTTGAGGAATTTGCCTGCTTTGGAGTTCTGTTTTCTCTGGGTGCATTACTTGGAATGCTGGCAGTAACGTTGAACGATCATTAAATGACTGATTGTAAGTCGAGGACTACCTGTATACAGATAACCTTCAACTTACAATTGGTCACTTAGCAACCATTCAGAGACACCATGGACATATTTGGAAGGTACTTAGATTCAAAGTTCTGCGGGTTGTGCCCCCTCTCACCCCCCCATCACTTACCAGTACTTTGGGCATTGAGCAACCAGGTCACATTTATAGCTTTTTGCAGTATTCCATGGTCATGTGATTGCACAATATTTTTGCCGACACACTTTTTCGGAAAAACTGGTTCATAGCAAGCCTATTGTTCAATGATCATTGTGGTCATAGTGATGACCACAAAAAAAGATAACAAAATTGGGTCCATCATGAGGGTGACCTGATTTATGACAAGCAGGACTTATGATCATGATGGGCATGCTCTATGGCAGTTGTGCATCGTGGAATACATATAAGTAAAAACAGTGTTAAGGAACTGTGTTAATTAAATGTGGGAGTTCGTTGACTAGTGAAGGGAGGACTCTCAGTTGGGCATCTCTTTGTAGACTGTGAAGAGGATCCTTTGAGAGTCCTCTGCATTTTTTTTTTTTTTTTGCTATTGTTTTAAGTGGGATCAAAAGCAGAGACATTACCCTGCCAACAAAAATGAGTGTAGTCAAGGCTATGGTTTTCCCAGTTGCAATGTGTGGCTGTGAAAGTTGGACCATAAGAAAGGCTGAGCTCCAAAGAATTGAGGCCTTTGAACTCTGGTGCTGGAGAAGACTCCTGCGAGTCCCTTGGACTGCAAGGCAATCAAACCGGTCAGTTCTAGTGGAGATCAACTCTGACCGCTCTTTAGAAGGCCAGATCCTGAAGATGAAACTCAAATACTTTGGCCACCTAATGAGAAGGAAGGACTCACTGGAGAAGAGCCTAATGCTGGGAAAGACTGAGGGCAAAAGAAGAAGGGGACAACAGAGAACGAGGTGGCTGGATGGAGTCACCGAAGCAGTAGGTGTGAGCTTAAATGGACTCCAGAGGGTAGAAGAGGACAGGAAGGCTTGGAAGAACATTGTCCATGGGGTCATGATGGGTCGGACATGACTTCGCAACTAATAACAAAAACAAAGGATGTAGAGGTATGACATAGCATCAGAAGTGAGTTTCAGCAGGTTCTGACCAGTTCTGGAGAACCAGTAGCGGAAATTTTGAGTAGTGGGGAACTGGTAGTAAAAATTCTGACTGGCCCAGCCCCCATCTATACTCTGCCTCGCAAGTCCCAGCTGATCGGGAGGAAATGGGGATTTTGCAGTATCCTTCCCCTGGAGTGGATTGAGAATGGAGATTTTACAGTATCCTTCCCTTGCCCAAGCCACACCCACCAAGCCATGCCATGCCCACCAAGCCACGCCCACAGAACTGGTAATAAAATAATTTGAAACCCACCACTGCATTGCATGCAGGATTGGATGGAGGGAGGGATAAGGATGAAGAGTAATTTTCCAAGAGGGGAGGGAGAAGGGGGAAAGGATATGAATGCAGAGGAAAGAATGCTAATAGGAATACGCTTTCCATAATATCAAGCAACTTTTTTGATGTGCGATGATCTGTTTCCTTTTTCAGGGTTGTTGCTGAAGTGTATTTGTGTTTGCCTAAATAGAGTTCTTGTACAGCTTTGCTTGTGGGAGGTTGGGCTATTTGGTAGTGGAGCACTTGATTAATGTGGGTGTTTTGGGTTTTTTTTGGTACACTTGTGTTTCTAGTTTGCCATCATAGTCTCTGCTGATCAGGATATCCAGGAAGAGTGAGTTGTTTTCTTCTTCCCTGGTGAATCGGAATCCTTTGAAGATGTTGATGGTTTTGTGGGTGTTCTCTAATTCAGTGACTCCCAACCTCTTGGGCTCCAGGGACTGATTCTGTGGAAAGTGTTTTTTTCGTGGACTGGGTTGCGTGGTTTCATACACTGTCTGGATCTTGCACGTGTGCAGATGAGGCTTTGCTTGCTTGCCTGGCCCAGTTCCTGCTGTTCCATGGCCTGGGGATTGGGACCTCTGCTCTAGTTGGTCCTTTAAAAATTATTATTATTTAAATGATTAGAACTATACAAATTAATGAAATTAATAAATATTAGCTATATGTTATTTAGAATATTTACAGCTTTTGACTCACTCAAACTACATTTTAAAAAAACAAATACAGGTAGTCATTGGGGGCAATAGGCTGACTCTGTAAACCGCTTGGAGAGGGCTGTAAAAAGCACCGTGAAGCGGTATATAAGTTAAGTGCTATTGCTATTGATAGTCCTCAGTATTAAAGACCACAACTGAACCGAGAATTTACGTTGCTAAGTGAGACATTTGTTAAGTGAGTTTTGCTCAATTTTTTGACCTTTCTTGCCACAATTGTTAAGTGAATCACTGCAGTTGTTAAATTAGTCACACGGTTGTTAAGTGAATCTGGCTTCCCCGTTGACTTTGCTTGACAGAAGGTTGCATAAGTTGATTACATGACTCAGTGGTGAAATCTAAAATTTGTTACTACCGGTTCTGTGGGTGTGGCTTGATGGGAGGTAATGTGACTGGGTGGGTGTGGCCAATTTTTTTTTTACTTTTAAAAGCATTTTTTCTACAACCTCTTCGGCGAAGAGGTTATGAAAAAATGCTTTTAAATGCCTCTGATAATCCAAGCCGATCAGGCAACTCAGCTTGGATCGTCAGAGGCATTTAAAAGAAAAAAACCCTTTTTTTATTTTAAAAGCCTTTGACAATCCCAGCTGAACCGCGTGATCATCAGAGGCTTTTTTTTATTTTTAAAAGCATTTTTTCCGCCGAAGAGGTTGTAGAAAAAATGCTTTTAAAAGTAAAAAAAAAAGCCTCTGATGATTGTGCGGCTGAGCTGGGCATGGGGGTGTTGGGCAGGGATTTTTGCTACCGGTTCTCCGAACCACCCACCTCCATCGCTACCGGATCGGGTGATCCGGTCCGAACTGGGAGCATTTCACCCCTGACATGACTCCAAAACACTGCAAGCATCATAAATATGAACCAGTGGTCAAACATCCAAATTTTGATCACAAATCAAAATGATTTGTGCTCATTTTGAGCACAAATGAGCTGCAGCAGGGGGTGCTGCAAAAGTCATAAGTGTGAAAAATGGTTATCACTCACTTTTTTTCAGTGCTTCTGTAACTTTGAATGGTCACTAAACAAACTGTTGTCAGGCGAGGACCACCTGTATTGAACTTAAATTTGGTGCTGGATAAAATGATTGAACATATCAACATACCAACCAAAGCCCCATGAAACATAATGGTTATGATTCAGATTCCCATTACAATTTTAAGAGATAATAAGCAAGGTTGTCTTTTATCACCATTGCTATTCAGCCTAACTATAGAAGTGCTGGCAATTGCATTTAGATCTAATAATCAAATTAATGGGATAAACATAGGAAAGATGATGTACTTTTTAAATCTATTTGCAGATTATATGGGCTTGACTCTCAAATAGTTCTCATTCAGCTAATTATATTAAGGAGGAGTTAAAGGAATTTGCAGAGGTGTCTGAACGATCAATTAATTTTCATAAATTATGTGTTTTTTTTCCACACACGCTCAAAAACCCAAATGGAAATTTACAGAGTTTTAGGATTTTCCAATAATACATAAATCTTTAAAATAGTTAGGCATCATTATATCTAAAATGTTGATGAAATTTTTACAACTAATTATGTATCAACGTGGAAGAAATTAAAGAAATGAAAAACTGGACCTCAAAAATTTTAATATTTTAGGACAAATTGCAGTGGCTGAAATAAAAATTCTTGCCTGGTTAACTTTTTATTTCAATGCCTCCCAGTGCTAATTGCAGAACAGGCTGAAAGACAATGGCAAAGTAAAATATAAAGCTTTTGATTCCATGTAGAAAAATTAAATAAATAAAAGGTTAGGTCTCAGAAACAGGAAGACTGTCATGCCCAATTTGTTACTATATTACCAAGTAGTACGGTTAGGGTAGTTGATTTCATTTATTACGGGAGATGTTTTTGAACTGTGGAATTGATAAAAAGATAAATGAATTGATGTAACTGCTCCTCTCCAAAAATGATTTTATTGGATTTGTGCAAGAAAAATCCCAAATATGCAACTGCTTATAAGATAACTTCCATCATGCTTTCTTAATGCAGGCTTCCTTTTATCAGCATTATTAGCAGGTTGGTCAACTCTTGATTGTTTTGATTGCAACGTTTCCATTTTAAAAGGAATGGATAAAATAAAAGATAAAAATGAGTTTCGCTAACACATTTTATACAGGCACTCAAAAAACTACAAATAGTATTACACAACATGTGACAAATTACCAGCCAGTACAAATCATTTTGACAGGTGAGTAGATTGACAGGTTTAGCCATATCTCAAAAGTTGCTCCTAGTAGGTAAGTTTTGACAGTGTTCCCACTCTGCTTGTGCACACTTGTTCAGCTTTAAATAAATTTGTGAACTTCCTTGACACTTCTAGGGATCGCTACTTTGAGATTTCTTGTCTTAAGCCTCTTATGATGTCTGCAAAAGATGGGAGATGTAGTCCCACCCTTAACTGAATCAGGAAGTGCCTTTTAGCTCATGTTTTTTCTTTCTCTTTTCTGGTGTGAAAAACCAAAGAACCCAATCACAGAATGGCAAGGTTGGGGTGGGGAGCCAAGATTAACTAGTTGACCCTCCTGCCAAATGAACTAATCCACTTTGTAATTTTTTGTTTTTAATTCTAGTTTCCTTATTTTCCTTCATTACATTTCCTAGCCTTTCATTTTGTGGAGAGTTACTGTTATTTCCCCACTTTTCCAGACCAGGTTTTTCTCATTTCTTTCAAGTTCTAGATTTGCTGTTGTGTTAGCTTCCAAATGTAACAAAGAAATCAAAATAAAATAGAAAAGGGGAAGCAAAAATTTCAAAACAGTGTTGGAAGAAATATCCTTTGGGGTTCAGTGGGAAAAAAGACACTGGATTCATGGAAGTTGCTTGGAAAGAAGGTTTATAGATGAACAGGATCACATAGCTTGAGTTCCTGAACAAGATCACATTGCTTGAGTTCTTGAGCAGAAAAGGGCTAAGATGCCTTGATTTTATGCCCTCTTGGGCCCAACCTCAGAGTTTCTTATTCCTGTACAAGAAATATGTCCCATTGGCTGTCAGACTCCCAGGGGGCAGGGGTCTTAGCTAACTTTGTAGGTTAGCTGGGTGATGTAATCTTCCCAGGTGCCATGTGGTGAGTTTCTGTTGCTAGATGGGTCCTATTATGCTCTGGAGGCCATGTCTTTTGTGTTGCAGATGAGCTGGCTCAGGCTTTAATGGCCCATTGACAAAGGGGGTGGGACTTCCGGTGGCACCGCAGGCGCTGACAGACACTCCTTTCGGACCTTCAGCCCCGCGATTTCATTAAAACCGCCAAGACAGCGCAAATCAGATGTCTGGCGGCATGGAAACCTCCCCCTCAGGAGAAGAGAGGAAGGCGAGCAGCTGGACTAAGGTAGAGCTCCCCAAAAGCCCTAGGAGCAATTCTGGGGCTTGGAGGGTGAGAGCTCCTTGGTAGTTCGACTGAGCTCCGAATCCGAGGCTTTTCTGCTTCAAGCAGAACAAGACACCGCGACCACCCCTGCAATCAACATTCAGATTCAAAATAAGCTCAAAGCAGGCAGAAAAAAAACAGGAGTCCTAGCAACTACAAGTACTGAACTTTAACTCTGTGTCTATACTTCTTCCTTCTAAGACTTTTAAAACGAAAGCAAAAATGGCGCCTGAACAGTAACAGGGCGTGAAAGTGAAAGTTATAGTGAAAGTGATAGTTAACATCATTAGTGCTTCTAAGGCTGTTTAAGATTTTTGGATTCTATACCAAAGAAAGAAAGATTTAAAGTGGAAAGACTACAGTTTGGACTTTAAATAAACTATAATACTTACAAAAGATTTAAAAACATTTGGACTTATTGATTTGGTTGCTGTAGGAAGTATAAATTGAAAGCTAAAATGGCTTCTAAGCAAATAAAATCTGGCTTTAAAAGTGCTGGAGGATCGCCAGCACAACCATCAAAATTACAATCTTTGTCTACTTCAAACCCACAAATATTGACTTTGGAAATTCTACAGGAATCTCTGCAGGACACTTTGAAGCAACAAACTTCTTTTTTAGAGGGGAAAATTAAGGGAGTGTCTGAAGAAATGGCTGAAATTAAAGAAGTTATACAAACTCGGAATAAAGAAATAAGAGAAGACATAGTAATGGCATTTCAGGGTCTAGCAAAACACATTGAATTGTTGGATGAAAGAGTAGAAGAAATTAATCAGTCCAATTTGAATTTGGAAAATAAAATGGATGAAGTTCAGACTAAGGTGGATAGGGCAGATGATGAAGTGGTGATGTTACAGTATAGAGCAATGGAATTTGCCCTGAGAATAAGAGTTTTGAGAGAACACAATCGAGAGAACTTGAGAGAGATCTTTGCAGAGGCTTTTGCAAAGATAACTGGGGAGCAACAAGCAGATATCTCATTGCAAATTGACAAAATATATTGTGTTAATTCCTGGTTTGCCAGACAGAATCAATTGCCAAGAGACATTGTGATTTACTTTACAACGAGGAGGACCCGAAATGAAATTTTACAAGCTTTCTATAAAAATAAACTTCAAATTGCAGGACAAGAGGTTTTAGTGCTGAAAGAAATTCCCCCCAAAATGTTGAGAAGCAGAAAGGAGTTCGCTTTCTTGGTGGATGAACTTAGAAATTGACAGATTCAGTTTAGATGGGATGTTCCAGCTGGACTGGTGGTGAATTATATGGGAGAAAGGTATCGCCTTAACACAATTTGGAAGGCAAGAGATTTTTATACTAATGTATTAAAGGCTGGATGCCCACCATCTCAGGAAATGAGGAGAAGAAAAGAAGAGCTGGCAATATAGGGACAGAAGGAAAGTAAACAGCCACAAGCTGCAGGAGAGACCTCGCTTATTGAAGAAGATTTATTGCAACTTTTGGTACTGATCAACCTTTGGAAATAGCAGAAAAAAGAGAAGAACCACAAGAACAAAGGCAGACCCGTGCAGCATCAAAGCGAAAAGAACAAGATTTAAAGATACAGCAAACTCAAATGTAAGTTCAAGAAGCTACAAAAACAGAAGCGGAGGGGGGGGCGGCGAGGCTGAAGAGAAAGGTGCAGGAGGATCTTCAGCTGGCCCTTTTAAAGCTTCAAGGTGCCAAGAATGGCAACTAAATTTTTGACTTGGAATGTCAATGGTTTAAATTCACCACAAAAGAGAAAGAAAACATTTCATTATCTGAAACAGTTTAAAAATGATATAATTTGTCTGCAAGAAACACATATTAGAGTGACAGATCAAAAATACTTGATAAATTCAAGATTGGGAACACACTTTGTTGCATCTGCCCCAGAGAAGAAAAATGGTAGAAAAAATAGTTATATACCTAAGAATAGATTTAACAGCTAAATTAATTGAGGCAGATGCTCAAGGAAGATATATTGCAATTGAACTTTTAATAGAGGGGAAGAAAACACTTTTAATTGGAGTATATGCTCCCAATCAACAGCAAGAAAAATTCTACAAGTTTTTGCATACCAAAATAATACAATGGGATTATAAATCGTGTATATTAATGGGTGATTGGAATGGAGTACTGGACACCCAAAAGGACAAAAAAGGATTATTTCAAAATATCCAAAAACGTGCAAGACTGCCCAAATCTTTTTTTGATATGATGGATGATATGGAGTTGAGAGATATTTGGGGAGAATGAAATCCAGAAGAAAAGGATTTTACTTTTTTTTCTGACAGATATCAATCCCTCTCCAGGATTGCTTTCATATTGATTACTAATGATTTCTTTTCTAAAAGAAAAGAAGACGAAGATATGTTCAAGAATTTTATCTGATCATAGTCCGGTGTGGATGGAATTAGAGCAGGAAAAGGGAACTAGAAGGTCTTGGAGGTTAAATGAAAATTTGTTTAGATATGAGGAAAATGTGAAAAAATGTAAAAAACAAATGAAAGAATTTTTTGTTATGAATATGAACAAAGGTACACCTATGGAAATGGTTTGGGATGCAAGTAAAGCATATATGAGAGGAACCTTAATACATTTGAATAATAAATATAGATGCAGACAAGAAAAAAACTGGAGGGATTTAGAAGAGGAAATAAAAATGAAAGAGCAGGCACTCATACTGAACCCAACAGATAAGAAAATAAAGGAAGCAATAAATTTGTTACGAGGGCAGTTTAATATGTTGATGGCAGACCAAGTGGCAACTAATTTACAATATGCTAAACATAATACTTTTTGTAATGCAAATAAACCAGGTAGATGGTTAGCCTACTTGTTAAGGAAGAAACAAAAGCTACGTACTATAGAGGAGATAGAATTCAAAGGTAAAGAGGTATATCAACAAAATATGATTAAAAAAGCTTTTTTAGAATTCTATACAAAGTTATATGCTAGTGATACAATTCAAGGTAAAGACATAGACAGATATTTACAGGAGGAGAATATTCCTGTAATTACACCAGAGCAGAGGGAAGGATTGAACTGACCAATAACTTCGGAGGAAATTATTTTAGCAATTAAACAGCTGAAGGGGGATAAAGCTCCAGGCACAGATGGATTGACAGCTGTTTATTATAAAAACTTGCAGTTAGAAATGGTAGAACCGCTTAAGGAACTATTTCAGAAGATTCAAGCTGGAGGAGATGTACCCCCTTCTTGGAGAACAGCTTTTATTTCATTGATTCCAAAGGAGGACCAAGATCATAGTCAACCTAAGAATTATAGGCCAATATTGCTTTTTAAAATTTATTTATTTATTTATTTTTATTAATTTTATTTCTATATCACCCTTCTCCCGAAGGACTCAGGCCTAATTAAAATACTGTATTTAAAGTACTTTTAAATACTGATTATAAGATTTTTGCTAAAATACTAGCAAATAGGTTAATGGTAATTATGCAACAAATAATTCATAATGACCAATCTGGATTTATAAGTGGGAGACAAATGAAAGGTAATGTAAGACAAATTGTAAACTTATTGGAATATCTGGAAAGGAACAACCAAGTCCCTGCAGCGTTTATCTTTTTGGATGCGGAGAAGCCATTTGATCGATTGAATTGGCAATTTTTATTGAAAATAATAGAAAAGATGCAGTTTGGAGAATACTTTACACAATCTATTAGGGCAATATATCAGAGACAAACAGCACAAATAATAATTAATGGTCGTTTAACAGAAACTTTTAAAATTGAAAAAGGAAAAAGACAGGGATGCCTTTTATCACCATTATTGTTTATTTTAACTTTGGAATCATTACTGAATAAAATACGAAGGTCAAATAAAATAAAGGGAATTAAAATTAGACATCATGATTATAGATTAAGAGCATTTGCGGATGACTTGGTTGTTACTTTAACCCAACCAGTACAATCAGTTACAGGCTTACTGGATTTAATTACCCAATACGGTCAAATGTCTGGATTTAAAATAAATAAACAAAAAACAAAGATAATAGCTAAAAATATGACGGTAAAGCAGAAAGAAGAACTAGAAAGACTTAACAGGATTTGAAATAGTAAAAAAGGTTAAATATTTAGGGGTATATATTACAGCCTCAAATGTAAAATTATAGAAAAATAATTATGAATTGCTATGGCAAAAAATACAGAAAGAGATGGAGAATTGGGGAAAATTACAATTATCTTTGTTGGGGAGAATAGCAGCAATAAAAATGAATGTTTTACCTAGGTTTTTATTTTTGTTTCAAAGGATACCAATACTTAAGAAAGATGATAATTTGAAGGAATGGCAGAAGGGTATTAATACATTTGTTTGGGCAGGGAAAAGACCGAGAATAAAGTTAAAAATAATGCAAGATATACGTGAAAGAGGAGGTCTTAAAATGCCTAATCTAAGATTATACTATGAAGCAGCTGTCCTAACAATAATTAGTGACTGGATTAATTCAACAGAAAAAAGAATAATGAATATTGAAGGATATGATTTGTTATATGGCTGGCATGCTTACTTATTATATGACAAAAAGGTGGATAAGACCTTTAAAAGGCATATACTAAGGAATGCCTTGTTACGAGTTTGGAAGAAGTATCAATATAAGTTAAATTATAAGATATCTATATGGGCAATACCCAGAAATACAATAGAGAATATAAGTGTAGAACAAAAGCAAGAGGTGATTACCTATAAAGAGCTTCTTAAAATGGAAGGGGGTATATTGCAGTTAAAATCTATAAAGGCATTAAAAGAAGAAAAAATAATTCAAACTTGGTTTCAGTATGAACAGTTGCAAGCTAGATGGAAAGAAGATCAGAGAATTGGTATCATGCAGAAGGAGGAAAATTTGGTAAAACAAATTAGAGATCAAGGTCAAATGCATATAAAAAGTTTATATAATATACTGATAGAAATAGACTCAGAAACGGAATTAGTTAAGGATTGCATGATAAAATGGGCACAAAACATTCAGGAACCAATAATGATGGAAACTTGGGAAAAAATATGGGTTAGAAATGTAAAATTTACGCAAGCACAAAATTTAAGAGAAAATTTTTATAAAATGTTTTACAGATGGCATTTGGATCCTAAAAAGTTGGCTTGTATGTATCCGAATTTGCAGTCTAAGTGTTAGAGATGTGATTGTGATGATGCTACTTATTATCACATATGGTGGACTTGTAAAAAAGTTAAAGCATTTTGGATTAAAATATGGTGGATTATCCAAAATATTCTTAAAAAGAAGATAAAGTTTACTCCACAATTGTTTTTGTTGGGTATAATCACAGATTGTACGGTTATAGAGACTAAATTGATTTTAAATTTAATAACTGCAGCTAGATTTTTGGTGGCGCAATACTGGAAGAAGGAAGAATTGCCTACTATTGAAGAATGGACATTAAAAGTGGCAAATTTGGCAGAAATGGCGAAAATTTCAGCATATTTGAAAGATCATTCACAAGAAAGATATATATCTGAATGGAGAAGATGATTATATTCAAAACAAATACCGAACTAAAAAGTATCAAATAGCTTATGAATGAATAGAAAAGTTAAGAGTATGTATATTTAATTAAGTAAAAGGTGAGTTAAAGTGTCGAGGGGGGGATAGGAATCTGTAGTTAGTTAGCTTAGTTTAGCATATGATTGTTAATTTTGTATAAATATACAAAAGTATGAAGGCTATTGCTTAATGCATTGTAAGCCGCCTTGAATCTCCGGAGAAGGGCGGCATATAAAATCAAATTAAAAAAAAATTGTTTTACCCTGTATTTTGTTCTGGGAAATCCAGGGAGTGGGTGGGGTGGGGGGGAAGGAAGGCGGGGGGAAGGGGAAATATTTGAATTTTTTTTCTTTTTTGTAAAACTTTTCAATAAAAAAAAAAAGACAAAGGGGGTGGTGGTGAGTTTCTGCCTCCCTTTTAGGGGGAAATATTCTGCCCTTTTAATATTTCCTAAAATATTTCACTTTTCTAGGAGAGGAGTGGGTGCTAACTTCCTACAACAGCAAGGATAGGAAGAAGGCTTCCTTATTGCTATTCCAAAAACAGTACAAGGTTTGCTTTTGGGGGCAGCTGACCACAAACTGGCACATCAGTAAGATTTTTTATTCTTACTATTATATAATATTATATATTATAAGACTATTAATCTGCACTAGTATTAATCTTCTCATCGTTCCCACCACCCATCTCCTTCCACTTATGACTGTATGACTGTAATTTTGTTGCTTGTATCCTTATGATTTATATTGATATTGTTTCCTGATTGCTAATTTGTACCCTATGACTATCATTAAGTGTTGTACCTTATGATTCTTGATGAATGTATCTTTTCTTTTATGTACACTGAGAGCGTATGCACCAAGACAAATTCCTTGTGTGTCGAATCATACTTGGCCAATAAAGAATTATATTCTACTCTATTTTACATATCATATTGAGCCCTTTGTGTAAGGCATGAGATCACAAGAATGTGATAAATGAGTTTTATAGCCACAGGTAAACAGGAACCACCGGTGTGATATACTTTTATGGTCAGAGGAACTTAGAAAATATTTTGTCTGTTATGTCCCTCATCAGGAAAGATCTTCCTGGCCAGGCAGAGGTGCTAAATTCCCAAGACTTTTAAATGCTGACTGGCTCCAGCGCTAGATTCCTGCCTGTCAAGTGATTTATTGCCTTTAAGAAAACATTGTATTTTATGAGTGGAGACAAGTTTCTCTGACTCCAGATCAGAAGGCTGTTAAGAGGAGTGGGGGGGAGCAGATCAAAAGCTTTTAAAACTTTTATCAGTCTTTTTCAGCCTTGCCCCTTTTCCAGGAATTGTCCCTTTATTTTTCCCAAGAAAATATGGTCACTGTATCTACTACAACCCGCATTGCAACCTCTGGAATTTCAAATGTTCAGGAATGTGCACAGCCACGTCCATCGTTTTTCCAATATTCAACAATTTAGAACACAATGGGGTTTTCTTGTTTTTATCCCTCAAAGCAATATTGGAATTCAACATGGAACTGAATATTCGTTTGTCAACATCTTCCTCCACGCTGAGGTCAACGATCATTTCCATCGCCCAGGCCAGGAGTCTCCAACCTTGGCCACTTTAAGACTTGTGGACTTCAACTCTGTATTACAGTGGACTACAATGAGCCTGTAGTACAGTGGACTAAAGCACTGTTATTAACATCTGTTGCTTGCAATTACTGCAAGTTCAAATCTCACCAAGCTCAAGGTTGACTCAGCCTTCCATCCTTTCAAAGGTAGGTAAAATGAGGACCTAGATTGTGCGGGCAATAAGCTGACTTTGTATAAATATACAAAAGTATGAAGGCTATTGCTTAACGCATTGTAAGCCGCCCTGAGTCTCGGGAGAAGGGCGGCATATAAATTAAAGCAAAAAACAAACAAACAAACAAAAAACCTCCCAGAGTCCCTCAGCCAGCAAAGCAAAGCTGGCTGAGGAACTCTGGGAGTTGAAGTCCACAAGTCAAAGTGGCCAAGATTAGAGACCCCTGTCCAAGGCGGCCTCTCTAGCCTTAATCTTGTTTCCTTCTCTATGGCATGAGGCGCTCAGTTTCGCTACCCTCCTTTGCAAAAAACTCAACCGTCGATTCAACCCCAACGCAGCTTCGCTCTTTAGCTCCACCCCACGTGGCCCCGCCTCCTAGTTGCCAAAGCAGCCAGACAGCAGCCAAAGGCTAGGCGGCCATCGGCCAGGAGGGCGGTCGGTCGGCCGAGGGGCGGTTCCTTCTGGCCCCGCCCACTCAATCCATTCTAGCCGAGGCAGTTGGAGCCTGGCCTTCGCGGGAGGAGGAGGCGCCGCCGTGTCGCGGAGGTCCGGAGTGGAGCGTTCTCGGTGGTGAAACGTAAGAGGGAGAGAGAGAGAGAGTAGAAAGCCGGTCAGGAAACGGTAGAGAAATGAGAAGAAAAAAAATGTACCTTTTCGGTTGCTGCTTTTAGAAGGAGGCTGCGGTTTTTTTTTTTTTTGGTGGTTTGGTATCTAAGGAATGGAGTGTGGAGGAAGATGTGGGAAGCTCAGTGTGATAGAAGCTACAGGCTAGTGTTGAAAGTCCTGTTGAACTCGGAGGAATATACTTCAGAGTAAACCTATTTCGAAGGAGGATGATATGACACTTCCTTGAGGTTTGGCTTGGCTTTTCCCGCAGCCCCAGCTAATTTTTCCCCCCAATCTGTTGCTCTCCAGGTGTGTTGAGTTATAGTCCAGCTGCTGCAGCCGTGCCGTTTGCAGACGGAGGAGAGTTGTAGTTAAGCTCCCCAGGAAGGCTGAGGAAGTTTATTCTCTTGCAAATGTTTCTCCTCTTCTTAGAAAACAAAACACACTTCTTGACGGTGAGAGAGAGAGACTGGGTCAATAAAGCAAAGGCATGATAAGGCTACGTGGTGATAAAGGTTATTATTATTATTTTTATGAAAGCTGAAAAGTTGAAAAACATGATGCTTTTGTGTACAAACAGGGCTTGCAAGTACATTTATTTATACTTCCAGCCTTAACATTGTTCCGCCAGATGGGCTGGGTCTATCCGACAGCCTAGCTGGCTGGGAAAGCTTGTGGCCGCTGGAGAACACCAGGCTGGGAAGGGTTGGTTGGTATGCACTGCCTTCCAGTTGATGTCATCTCTGGTAACCGACAGGAAGGTCCCTAAAATCCCGTGCGAGGCTAGCTTCTGTTTACTGTGTTGGTGATCGAGTTGAGACAGTTTTTTTTTTTATTTTGCAACCCTGTTCGTTTGCCTGATGATTCCTAGTACAGTGGAAAAAAAAACACCTTTTGAAAGTATTTTCTGGATTGACGATTAGTTGGGTGGTAGGTAAAATTGTATCATATTTTATGTTGGGATTAATAGTAAAAACAGCAGTGACCACATGCTAGTTTTCTTAAATCCCTCAACTGCTTTCTTATCTGCTCCTGCATCCAGCCTAAGCTCCTTCTTGATTTCAAAATCTTTATGGCTCTAAGCCCATCTTACCTTGTTCATTTCTTCTGCAGTTCAAAGGTTTCCCTTCTCTCCTCAAGAGATTTGCCTTTTCCAGCATTACTGCCACTGGGCTTGGAATTGTCCCTACAAAGAGTTGTATCGTACTACTGCTCTCTTGTTTTCAAAAGGAATGTTTTCCGTGATGTTTTTAACATGATATGCATCATATTTCCAATGTAAACCTGTAATTAACCCCCACCCCCACTATACATAGATGAAATAAATTGTTGTGGGTAGGGACCAAGGAAAACTGAGGTTCAGAGTCCATCCTTAGCCATGGAAACATATTGGGTGACTCTGAGCTAATCATATTCCTGCAGCCCAACCTACCCCACAATCACAGGATTGTGAAGATAAAATGAAGAGAGAGCTTGGTATAAGCCCGTTAGAGCTTTTGGATGAAATGCGGGATATAAATCTAACAAAATAAACGTTTTTTAAATTTATGTAACCTTACTTTCCTTTGTTTTTATATAGGCCAAACATTTTGGGGACTTTGGATTTTGAGGGGCAAATTTGGCTCCACGAATTACACCCCCCCCAACAAAACTAAGTGACCCAAAGAGTTTCCTTGTGAATGAAATGAAGGACTAACATTTTTGCAATGCTTCTTCATTTTGCCATTTAAAATTCTCATTCCTCAAAAATCAAAACAAAACCAAACCCTGAAACCCAGATCAAATGGCTTGCTCTTTTTGGAGGGAGCTTTTTAGGGCCTCAAAATAGCTAGTGGAACCTGAAGTTATAAATTAAATAGTATTGCTACATGATTACTCTACCTTAATCATAATGTATAGATTAATACTTGGTGGCATAGCAGACTAAAGTGCTATTAAGTAGCACCAGCTGCCTGCAATTATTGCAAGTTCAGATCTCACCAGGCTCAAAGTTGACTCAGCCTTCCATCCTTTCGAGGTAGGTAAAATGAGGACCCAGATTGTGGGGGCAATAAGCTGACTTTGTATAAAAAAGAACACCGCTTAGGGGGCCTGAAAGCCCTACTAATCAGGTATATATAAAAGTATGAAGGCTATTGCTTAACACATTGTAAGCCGCCCTAAGTCTCCAAAGAAAGGTCGGCATATAAATCGAACCAATAAATAAATAATAAATAAATAATAAACAAACTGCGTTCTCCAAATTGCCCTAAATCCATTGTCATTATATGATTGATCACATCTCATGTCAGCTCTAGATACTTTGACCAATTGGTGGATGGTGGACATTCATATCCAAAATACATGGAAAATAATATGTTGGGAGAGATATGCTCACCTATGTCGTCCTTAGTTTCTTAGAACAATATAAACTTATTTGTATAGTTTTTTTCTGGGATATCACCAGTTTGCAGCGCAGAGCTGTTTTTCTTGCAGTTGAATACTTTACATTTCAAACAGATATGTATTAAATAGCACGCGGTGTAATTTAATATGTAGGTTGCTCTCAGACTTGTGAAGTAACACAAGCCTTTTCTTCCCCATTTTCTATGTGACATAAATAAGGAACAAGAGGAAATTGCTTAAATTTCAGCATTCTCCCGAACTGTGCTGTTGCTTAGAAATATAACAGAATAACAGAGATGAAAGGGACCTTGGAGGTCTTCCAGTCCAACCCCTGCTCGAGCAGGAAACCCTATTCCATTTCATACAAATGGTTGTCCAATATCTTCTTAAAAATCTCCAGTGTTGGAGCATTCATAACTTCTGGAGGCAATTTGTTCCATTAATCAACAATTTGATTAATTGTTCTGTCAAAATTTCTCCTTAGTTCTAGGTTGCTTCTCTCCTTGAGTAGATTCCATTCATTGCTTTTTGTCCTGCCTTCAGTTGCTTTGGAGAATAAGTTGATCCCCTCTTCTTTGTGGCAACCTCTGAGATATCAGAACACTGCTATCATGTAACCACTAGACCTTCTTTTCATTAAACTAGACATACCCAGTTCCTACAACTGTTCTTCATATGTTTTAGTCTCCAATTCCCTAATCATCTTTGTTGCTGTTCTCTGCATTCCCTCTAGAGTCTCAACATCGTTTCCATATTGTGGTGACCAAAACTGGATGCATTATTCCAAGTGTGATTTTACTAAAGCATTATAAAGTAGTACTAACACTTCACCTGATTTTGATTCTATCCCTCTCTCAATGCTTGATTCTATTCCAATGTAAGAATGCATTGGCTTTTTTTTGGCAGCTGCAGCATACTGCTGGCTCATGTTTAAGTGATTGTCCACTAAGACTCCAAGTTCCCTTTCATAGTTACTACTATTTAGCCAGGTACCACTTATTCTTTAACTGTGTATTGGTTTTTCTTGCCTAAGTGTAGAACCATACTTTTCTCACCATTGATTTTCATTTTGTTAGATATGACCCAGTGTTCCAGAGATTCTTCTGTATCTTGATCCTATCTTCTGAAGTGCTGGCTATTCTTGCCAGCTTTGTATTGCCTGCAAATTTGATGAGTTCCCCTTCTAAATAATTAATAAAGATATTGAAGTGTACTGGGCCTAAGACAGAACCTTGGGATACCCTACTGCATACTTCCTTCCATGTAAATGCAGTTCCATTGAGGACTACACATTGAGTGTGGTTGGTCAACCAGTTATGAATCCATCTGGTGGTGATGCTGTCTAACTCATACTTTTCTGTGTTATCAAATAGTAGGTTGTGATCTACTTTATCAAATGCCTTACTGAGGTTCAAGTAAATTATATCCACAGCATTTTGCTTGTCTGCTAATTTTGTCACTTTGTCAAAAGTTTTGTCTGGCATGATCCGTTTTTGACAAACCCATGTTGGCTTCTAGTTATGACTTTGTTTGCCTCTAGGAGTTTGCAGATTCATTGCTTAATTATCTTTTCCAGAATCTTCCCAGGTATTACTGTCAGGTTGATAGGTCTGTAGTTTCCTCGATCTATTCTCCCCCCACCTTTTTTTAAAAGATGGGATCTACATCAGCCTTTTTCCAATCCTCTGGTAGTTCCCTCGTGCTCCAGGATCAGATATAGTTCAGTGGTTCTGAGGTCATGTCTGCCAGTTCCTTCAGAACCTTGGGGTGTGTAATCTATCTGGTCCTAGTGATTTGAACTCATCTAGAGTGGATGGATGTTTCAGTGTTTTCTTGTTTATCCCAAGTAATAAGTTTAGAAAACAATATTATATTAGCTCCAGTTGAGATCCAAATTGACCTTTGAGATAATCTCAACTGGTTTTGGGATGATTTTGTTGGAAGAAGTTGCATGGGTAACAGGAAATGTACACATTCCATGAATCAACTTGACTTGTACATTCTTCTTGGATGTAATAAGATCTTAATAAAAATGTAGCCAGTATTGCATGGTGACTTGTGATAATCAGTAATGTAATTGCCCAGAAGAAACAATCCACAGAGATGGTTATATGGTAAATGTATGTTGTTTCTCAAGGCTCTACAGTGGTGGGTTGCTCCCAGTTCAATCCGGTTCTATAGAACTGGTAGTAAAACTGGTGGGAAGCTCCGCCTACCCGCCATGACATCATCATGGGTGTTTTGCGCATGCGCAGAAGCGCAAGAGCAAAGCAAGCACGCATGCGCGGTCCCATTGCGAACTAGTAGTAAAGGTAAGTAGAACCCACCCGAGGCTCTAGAATATTGTGATGTCATACAACTTAATAGACTTGGTGCAAACAGAACATTGAAGCATCAAAGATCTTAATTGTTTACCATGTACATACAAGTATGAGAATGGTTTTTTTAAAAAAAAATGCAGCATTTTTAAAGGTCTGATTTAGGTAGCTGGATTCTCAAATTTATGGAAATTATCCATTTTTAAAGTGACACAATCTTTCAGACATGGGAGAGTTATGTTAATTTGTGGTACTTTTTCAGATTAACAAATTTTATTAAAAGGAATAAACTTTCATAACTGTAGCTCACATCATTGAATGAAAACTTAACATCGTTTAATAAAATTTGTAACTGGAAAACACTACGTCTTTTGATTTATGACATTTTAGAGTAATCAAGGTATTAAATGAGCTTTTTCCAATTTTCTGTCTCCAAATGCATTGGGGCTGCAACCATCTTCTTAAAATAGCCAGGGCTCTCTAAGGATAATGGTAGTTGTAATACATCACATTTATAGGATGCTCAGTTGGGGAAAGAAATATGACTCCCTAGAGAACTGGGCTTGTTAGTCTCACAACAAAAACAACAAATAACTTATTGCTCTTGCATGACTAGCACAATTATTTTTGTAGAAACTTTCATGCATCATAATCTATGATGCATGAACATTTATGCTACCAGTTTGCCACACAGGGACAACACAAGTTTCAAGGCACCCCTGATATTCTATATAATATATTACCCATAGAACCCCCAATTTTTGTTTTAACATTTCTTTTTAAAATTAGATGAGCAAAATTTGGGCATCAAATCTTTGAGGTAAAACAGCTGTAATCCCACTTTACCATTTGTATTTTTTGTATTAGAATACAAATACCCCCCCCCCTTTAAAAATTTGGCATTCCTGTTCTTGTATACAGTCATACACAGCACAGAATTTGCCTCTTGTTGACCCTTGGGTTATGCAGTAAGAAATTTGTTATCTGTTAAGGTGTGAAAACTTTGTTTTTGTTTTTTAACTTCCAGATTTTGTTGAGTTCCAGTTCTCATCCAAAGGCCAGTGATTATGGATATCTGGAGCTGTAGTTCAACAGTATCCGAATGGTAGTACAGTTCCTGCCCTCCCTTATATTGGGTGCAATGATGAATGAGTTAAGCAGTTTTAGATGCCTATGGTTAAAAAATAGCTTAGGTGTTAAATTCCCTCTCTTTGTTAAAAGTTACGTGGAAGTTTGAAAAGAATTGGCAGCTTGTTTGCTTGACTAGATCAAATTAACAAGTAGCTGGATTTTCCTAGCAAACCAGGCCATAAACCATGATTTTCAAGCAATAGTTGCTATGTCAGCCTTTTTGCCCGAAGGTCCTCTATGTATATAACCTTCATATCCCATCCAGCCTAGCCTTTGCTTAAATTTCTAGGAGGCAGTCCACATATCTGGAGAGAGTGTGTAGGTTGGGGAACATTGGAGTAAGTTCACAAATTACATTAAGCCCAAACCAACAATGATATTATTGCTTGGTGAATTATGGGCAATAACTTCTGTGTAACCAGTAGTGAAAGGGATTTGGATGGGTGCAGGAGCAGGATAGGTGAATTTTAAACATACTAAAGTAGGCTCAACAACATCTAGTGCACAGATCCTTCCCACCTTAAAGCTATTTTTAATATGTTATTTTTGCTGCTAGACAATTTCTTCCACTTTTGTTTGTGATATTTTGGTTGAAATGTTAAGGAATAAATGGTAACAAAATCTTACAATATGGAATACATATGATCAGAATGCTAAGTAACTATTTCATTATTTAGGTGACTCCAGGTCATATATTAACCTCCTCTTCTGATGTTCTGGTTTTTCTTTTTTTTTAGCAAAATTACAATATTCTTTAGACCAACATGTTCCTTCCTCATTTTACTAGGGTTGTTTTTTTTTTTGCTACCTTAAATATTTAAAAAAGATACTTTATGATCCCACCTAAGCCTTTCATTATTTCCATCTGCTTACTACTAAACCTTTCCTGGTTGTTGAAAAGTTGTATCATAGAGCACCATTTTTTGAATCAACATACTTCAGTGGATTAATGTAAAGAATGCATCCAAATTTTAATTACTCCTATGGGATTGAACTTTAGCAAAGTTGTGGCTACTTCAGTGCTGCTGCACTGCCGTGATTATGTGATTGCCATTTCTGGCATTCCCAGTTTCCCACAAGAAAGGTTAATGAGGAAGCCTGCAGGAAGTCAGAAGTCATTCTGACACCCACTGCTTTTTTACCTGTTTGTGGTCATTCTGTTTCTCTGTTTAGGTAAGGAAATATCTCTAAAATTATGACCCAATGGGTCACAGATTGTCTAATGTCTTCTAATTTGATTACCTCTCATCTGCTCCTTTAGTTATTTTTGTTTGTAAAAGTTATATAGGTATAATTTATATAGCTGAATATTTTCTATATGTCTTTTTCTTTCTTTGTGCCTTTTCCCATTCCCCACAAAAGAACACACATGTACATTTGTGTTTCCCAATTGTACTTGTGGAAGTCCTTTGGTTCACTAGAGCACCTACAGACTTTCTTCTTGAGTATAAATACGTTTACACTAGTTAACCATCATTGTGGGCTCCTGAGTTTTGTTACCGATAATATACCACATACCTCACTTTCCTTAAGGATTCTGAAGCGCTCCAGTGCAGTGGTTACTAGACTAGGTTTTCTTTAGAAGAATATATTGGAAGATATTACAGAGTCCTGAAATATTTGGTGTACTTAAGAACTTATGGGTAACAGGTACAGACCAGCACATTCAGTTCTTTGTCTCTCATTCTCTGATGCAGCTATTAAACAAGCCCAAGGCTCTGGACAGCTATTACCTCAAGGCAACTTGCACATACGTAGAGAGGACACCCCTAACAATGGGAATGTTGATACTGCATAATGTAATGGGAGATGAATGGTACATCTGCTCCACATACACCAGTTAAATAAGTAAACTATTGAAGATTGTAAGTGAGGTAAACAGTTGTGGACAAAGTTGTGTGCAGTCTCAAATTAAAGAACTGTGTAATTTTGACACCTGAAATGTTATATTTTTAATTGCTTGGTGGTACTGACATGAAATATAAGTTAGAGGAGAATTTACTTTTTCCATTGCGCTGCTCCTCCAATCCATGGACGGGTAGTATCTCCTAGTTGCTGGGCAGAAAACTGAGTGCTAAATGCTTCTCATTGCCAGGTCCCGCCCACCTCGACCTATCAGCTTCAGTCTTTCTCACTCAGTTGCTGTGAGAACTTGGCTATTTGAGTGCTCTCTATTTGGATTAATCTAATTTAGATCATTACCATTCTCATTGCCTTTTTTATTTTAATTTCTTATTTTTCCCTGTCCTTTTACTTCTACTGAGGAGCTGCTACGTGTAAATTTTACTTTGCTGCGTGCCTTGGGCGTGCTTGGGACCCCAAGCCGCCTGGGCCTAGTTCATCTTCCATCAAGACTGCAGCACGCCGGATTCCAACCCGGCTGGGCGGATCCGTGTTTTTCAAGCCGCTGGCGACACGCTAGCTTTCTGGTGAGCCAGAAAAGCTGCCGTCGCCCCAGCTCCGTCATTTAAGCGGCTCCGGAGTGCTGGCCCTCTCTTCGGGCGGCCTCCGTTAATTGAAGTCAGCTGTGAGGCGCAAGGAGAAGCAGCGGCCGCAGAGACACGCGCAGGCTGTAAGGCACTTTTGCAAGCCGTTTCGGGCCGGAATCGCTTCGGAAGTTGGCGAAATCGCAGCGCAACATCGTGGACGGCGCCATTTTCTCCCTCATTGAACTGAGGTACTCTGGTGGAGTGACGGCCACCATTTTGTTTCGGGACACTGTCGGCGTGGCGGCCGCCATTTTGAGGGCGCTTATTTTTTTTTTTTTTAAAAAAGAGCGAGGTTTGCCTGCTAGAACCGAGTGGACTTTCGGACCTTATAAGCCACCCTGCTGGACTTGTGTGCCTGACCCCTGCCCAGGGCGAATTTTGTGCTTCCCCCATCTGCCTATTGGAGTTTGCTGACTTTAATTGGGGTGGAGCCCAGCGGTTTCTGGGCCTAGCTTACCCCTACACATCTGAGTCCTCACTGTGGGCATCTACCTTGGGGGTAGCCTCGGTGTTGAGCTCTTGAGGGACTGTACTGCTACCTGCCTTGTTCTCTTTATCATGGCAGACATACCCCTGTCATCCGATTCTGAAGGCGCCTGCAATTACCCTGCTACCCAGCATAAGCCAGGCAAGAGGAAAACCAAATCCAAAGCCCACAGATCCAAATTGGATTCCAAATCTAGCTCCTCAAATAAAGCGGAGCAAAAGCACCATGAAGCCTTGGAAAGACAATTTGAAAAGGCTAGACAGCATCAGGAGTCTCTATCAAGGCAGGCTCACGCTTCTGAGCGCGATGCTGATACCTCTGTGAATTCACAATCTGGATCCGCTTCAAAATCAGTCACCAGACCTTATACTTCAAACTTGCAACGCTCCAAAGGGGTTTCTTTGTCATTGCCAGATGTTTCGAGCCACTCTGATGTCCCCTTAGGTCACAGGCGTCTGCCAGAGGCTACCTTTACGCCTACTGCGGCGGGGCTCCGCCCAGAGGCACCTGATACTCCTGTGAATTTTCAAACTATGTTATCAGATGCCCTGGCAAAAATTTTAGCAGCTGGAATGCAGCAGGATGTGAATAGGGCAATCAACACTTCTCAGCCTTCCCAAAATCAGGCCCCTGTGGATGAGGCTATACCGGGCACCAGTAAACACCGTCCTGTCGAATCGTCTTCGGAGGAGTCTGAAGAGGGGGAGATCTGTCCGGAGGATGTCGAATTCTCTGAGGATGAGGATCTTCCCCCTGAAAAACCCACTTTCACGAACTTGTTCCGGCCTTCGGTCTTCAAGTCCTTACTGCACAAAGCCAAGGTCGCTACTAAATTTGGAATTACAGAAGGGTCTACTGACAAAGCCTCTGACTCGCAACATCCACATGATACTCTTTTCCAAGTGGCTCATCAGAACAAAGATGTTATCCCTTGTCCTCCACTATTCTCCAATGTCATCAAGTCGGCGTTTGGCCAGCCTGGTTCCTTGACAGCTCCGAGTGGCCTCGACAAACGTCTTTATGCAGCTGATTCACAGTTGGAGGAGTTACTTGCCATACCCTCCGTGGACTCCCCGGTGGCTGCCCTGTCTACCTCTTCCATGCTGACTTCTGACGTGGTGGATGGTCTCAAAGCGGAGGACCGGAAGATGGAGATGGGATTCCGTAAGGCGCACCAAGCGGTGGCCTGGGCTATCAAAGCGGCCACGGCTACATCATTTTTCAATCGAGCTTCGCTGATTTGGCTCCGCCAGCTGCAGGAGAGGTTGCCCCCCTCTGATACTAGACTGCACCAAGATATTAATAAACTGGTGGCTGCAACAGAATATTCCGCGGACGCCTCCCTAACAGCGACTAAGTTTGCCTCTCGGGCTATGGCAGCAACCATAACCAACAGACGCCTTTTCTCGCTTTGCAATTGGCGTGCGGATAATAAAGCCAAATGGAAATTAGCCTCTGTGCCTTTTAATGCTCCATCACTATTCGGTTCTTGTCTGGAGCCAATCTTGATAGAGGATAAGGACAAACGCAAAGTGTTGCCGTCCTCTTTTCACCGTTCTGAACGGAGATTTACCCCTTATACTCCGAGGCAGTCCTTTCGATCATCCTCGGGACCAGGTGGCTCATTCTACCAGCGTTCCTACTCCCAAGCCTCGGACCGTGCTTCAGACAGGCAGTCCTTTCGGGATAGAACCAGGAACCAGTCCCAAGCAAAGCGTCCCTTCAGAGGTTCCTCTTACCGGCCCCCATGCAGGGGGAAATGACTCGCTGCTTCCAGGCCCTATCGGAGGTCGACTGCAGCAATTCTATCTCAGGTGGGGCCTCTCGACAACCGATGCTTGGATTCTAGCGACCATACAACAGGGACTACGCTTGGAATTCCACACACTACCACCAACCTGCTTTCGTCGCTGCCCCATTCCCCGGTGCAGGGTCCAAAGGGAACTCATGGAAGCGGAGATATCTCATCTCCTCTCCATCCAAGCAGTGGAGCCAGTGCCCAAAGACGAGGAGAGAACTGGGTTCTACGCTACCTTATTTCTGGTGCCAAAATCATCGGGGGGCCACAGGGGCATCTTGAACCTGAAACGTCTCAACCAGTACGTGCTGTATCGCAGGTTCAAGATGCACTCTCTCAGGTCAATTCTGGCGTCCGTCAGGCAAGGGGACTACCTTCAATCGGTAGATCTGCGCGAAGCATACCTGCATGTACCCATCCACCCGCTGCATCGTTGCTACCTCCGCTTCGAATACAACAACATGCATTTTCAGTATCGGGCAATGCCTTTCGGGCTGTCCTCGGCTCCCAGGACCTTCACGAAACTGGTGACAGTGGTCGCGGCTTCCATCAGGTCTCGTTCTGTACATCTCAGCTGTTACCTCGACGATCTCCTAGTGATGTCAACATCGCAGTCGCAGGCTCGGGAGGACATGGAGGTGGTCCTCCAGGCATTCCAGAGCCACGGGTTCTCCATCAACTGGCAGAAGAGCCACCTGACACCTACGACGCGGCTCCAACACCTGGGTGCAGTGATCGATTCCCAGCTGGGCCAGGTGTTTCTGTCCCCAGATCGTATTCAAGACATCAAATCGATGGTGCGACAAGTCCAATCCCTGAAGAAGGTACCACTGCTTCTACTAACCCAATTGTTGGGGAAGTTAATATCCTGCATCCATGTCGTTCCGTGGGCACGCAGACATTCTCGCCCGCTTCAGTGGCTGCTGCTCCCCTTTCAGAGAGCTCACCGCAGTACGTCGACTCATCGAGTTGTCTTACCCCCGCAGATCCGTCTATCACTCGCGTGGTGGAAGTCGTCTGCTCTCGAAAGGGGATGTGTCTTTCTCGACCTGGAGCGAGTTGTCCTGATTACCGATGCCAGCCTGTCGGGCTGGGGAGCCCATCTTCGGAATGCAGTGGTTCAAGGTCAGTGGTCTCCGGCGGAACGGGCGAACAGCATCAATTGGCTGGAGTTGAGAGCTGTTCGTCTCGCCCTGCGCCACTTCGTACACGACTTGGAGGGTCAACACGTGTTAGTCCGGACGGACAATGTTACCACCAAGGCGCACATAAATCGGGAAGGAGGCACGCGCTCCAGGTCCCTGATGTTGGAATCGGAGACTCTTTTAGCCTGGGCGGAACGGCACACAGCTTCTCTAGTGGCGGACCACATTTCGGGGCAGGACAACATCATGGCGGACTGGCTCAGCAGGGAGCACTTGGACCCTGCGGAGTGGTCTCTTCATCCGGCAATCTTCAAGCAGATTGTGAGCAGATTTGGTCGTCCTCAAGTGGACCTCTTCGCCACGCCCCAAAACGCCCAGCTACCGAGGTTCTACACGCGTTACCCGACCAGCGGAGCAGAAGATTACGACGCCCTACACTGCCAGTGGCCCTCCGAACTCCTGTACGCGTTCCCACCACTACCGTTGATTCCACTGCTGATTCGCAAAATGTTGTTGGAGAGCGCGGAGTTGATTCTGATTGCGCCACAGTGGCCTCGCCGACCCTGGTATGCAGACCTGATGGGCCTGTCTACGATGCCGCCATGGTTAATACCTCTGCAAGCGAACATGCTCAGCCAGGGGGTCATCTTCCACCCCGATCCAGGGTGGCTCCGGTTGGCCGCCTGGCGCTTGAGCGGCTCCAGCTACAAAAGGACAGATTGTCTTCTGAGGTCATTAATGTGATTCAAGCCGCAAGACGTCCTTCTACTACTAGGATTTATGAAGCCACTTGGCGTTCGTTTTCTGCCTGGTGTGTTTCACATCACGTGGACCCGACCTCTGCAGATGTCCCGGATGTACTAGACTTTTTGCATGGAGGCTTGGCCAAAGGTCTAGCTCCCGCCACGCTTCATCGCCAGGTGGCAGCCTTATCCACTGTCATTTCCTGCGAGAAACACCGTACTCTATCACACAATCCTAGGATTAGGAGTTTTCTTCATGGAGCCACCAACATCTCGCCACCTGTGATACATAGATACCCATCTTGGGATCTTCCGTTAGTACTGCAAGCGCTTACTACTTCACCATTCGAGCCATTGGCTTCTGTATCTCTAAAATTTCTGACGCTTAAGGTCACCTTTCTACTGGCCATTACTTCAGCGAGGTGTGTGTCGGAGCTCACTGCGCTGTCTGTTCACAAGGACCTTTGTGTGTTTCATAGCGATAGAGTGGTTCTGCGCTTAGACCCATCCTTTTTACCAAAGATAAATTCAAGATTCCACCGGGCCCAGGAGTTGGTTCTGCCTAACTTTTGTCCGAATCCTCATCACCAAACTGAATCCTTATGGCATACTCTGGACGTTAGGTGTGCTCTCCGACGTTATATCAAGCGTACTGAGTCTTTTCGACAGACTGAATCATTGCTTGTATCTTTCACTCCTTCATCAATGGGGAAGAAGGTGTCGTCTAATACAGTGGCCAGATGGATTAAAGCTTGTATCACAACGGCCTATGATGTCAGAGTCTGTCCTCGTCCGACTAGGATTTACGCACATTCAACCCGAAGTGCGGCTGCATCGGCGGCTTGGTCTACGAACGCTTCGGTGTCGGAGATCTGTAGAGCAGCTTCCTGGGCGTCTGATTTGTCCTTCATACGACACTACAAAATTGACCAATATGCTTCGTCAGATGCTGCCTTTGGTCGTAGAGTTTTGCAACAAGTGGCCGCACCCGCGACCGGGGTCTACAGTCAGCCTCCCGCCCTAGACACTTAAACTTGGGTACATCCCGTCCATGGATTGGAGGAGCAGCGCAATGGAAAACGGACGTTGTGTCCCTGAACGTCCATTTTCGGGGCGCTGCGACTCCAATCCATACCCTTTCGGCTTCCTGTTGTGTTTATCTGTTTGTTTGTAGCAGTTTTATGGTTATCTTGGTTCCTGCGCCTTCGTGAGGAAAGACTGAAGCTGATAGGTCGAGGTGGGCGGGACCTGGCAATGAGAAGCATTTAGCACTCAGTTTTCTGCCCAGCAACTAGGAGATACTACCCGTCCATGGATTGGAGTCGCAGCGCCCCGAAAATGGACGTTCAGGGACACAACGTCCGTTCTAGTGAACTGAAGGGTAGAATAGGGCATTACCACCTTTATGCTTTGGAAAAGGTGTGTAATGTTGTGCCAGTGAAGATTACAATGTTTGTTCTCCCAATCTGATAAAGTGTTTTGTGGATAATTCAAGGGGGAAAATCATAGGCTGATCCAGTCTTAACTAGTAAGAAAGCAGATACCAATCTGAATTGCTACTGGATTCTAAGACAGCTCCTGCTTTCAAACAGTTTAGGCAGCAGATAAAGTTATTGCATCTGGCTTATGCCTATCAGGTGTTTTGGAAGAGAACCAACAAATCCCATAAATGTTTTTAAGGAAGTGAGAAAAGCAATATATAGGCAATGTAAAAGGCTGCCTCGTCCTGGAAGAGTAACCCACAAATGTTGTATTAACTACTAAACTAAATGATCATACATTATTTCTGCCATATAGAACTAGGCTTTCAAAATATGGATGCTTTCTGCTATTGAGAAATGCTAATCAGCAATGTCAGATATTCGGCACAATATTCCTAATTCTCAAAAACCAAAACTAATACTTGTAGTATTTTAAAAAATGGCCTTATAAATCCATCACTCCAGGTAGCGGGGCAAAAGACACTTGTCTAAACTTTGATTCTCCACAGCCAAATTAGTGAAAATATTACACAGAGCTAAAATGTTAAAAAATCACCTCTGAGATTTACAACTTACATGGATATAACCACTGCGTCATGTACCAACATACTGTTTATTCATTGCCAAGACTATTATGCTTGCTTTGCCTCGCGAACTTTTCCAATATAAGGCAACTTAGCTAAACCTATTCTTTGAGGATTTCAATCATATTCCACATTTAACAGAAATATGACTGAATGAACTAATATATCTTTGACAACTTTAAGATGGGTAGACTTCAATTCCCAGAATTCCCCAGCCAGCATTGACAATCAAGTCCTCCACCCTAGGAATGTGAACACTCGATATAATACACTCCATGTATACCCATATCCTCTGGAGCTTTCTTGTTCCTCATAGAGCTGAGGCTCCAGAGGATATGAGCGTACATGGACTACATTATGCAAGATCATAAATTATGTTATCATAAAAGATGGAAACTGCAGTAAGAATTGATGAACGATTTACAATGTCTCAATATGGAAGGGAAATTTATTTGCACTTCAATTAGACCAATTCTAATGACACTTGTCAAAAGCCAATCGATAAATAAGCAGAGAATACTGGGCTAGCTGGTCCTGCATTTAAAGCAAATAATACCGGGCTAGCTGGAACAACGGCTTCATCAGAACTTGTGGCTCTCCGACGCTGCTTACTCCCAGCAGCCTCAAGTCAAATAGTGAAAACTGTGCGGTTATCACTGATATTCTTACAAACTGCAGCAGGATAGGAAAGACAAATTTATTTAAAATTGTCTTTCTGACATCTTGTAAACCACTTTGGGCTCCTTTGGAGAAGAACAATATAGAAATAATTATATAGAGATGGTTAGTGTCTAGAAAATGCCAGTGTCTATGTATAGGCAGGGCATTAAGAGTTTCTGAGTAATTTCAGGTCACAGCATATTCTTAAAGGAGCTTTTGTAAACACTAGAGCAGGTGTTTAGATGATCACTATAGCAGCGGTCCCCAACCTTTCCGACTTGGCGGACCAGCACGGGAAAGAGGGGATGGTTGCGTGTGAGCTGCAGGTGTGTGCAAATGGAACTGCATGTGTGTATACTGTGTGGCCTGGTTCCGGACAGGCTGTGGCCTGATAGTGGGCGGCAGCCCGGGGATTGGGGACCCTTGCACTATAGTAATCAGAATCTGATTAGACGTAGTTTGTGCCAGTGTGAATTTTTGAATTGTGTGCATGTTTTCCAACTAGGGTCTTGCTGGTGAGAAACCTGTATCTTGCTAATGTTGTTTTTGGAGCATTTGCAAAGTACTGGCATGTGGATCCATGTTAGATAGACAGAAATGTGCTTTATATTTTATCTGCTTTCAACTGTTCATTAACCTTCTGCTTCATAAGAGAAGGCAGGGTAAAATGTTTGAGTCCTGTGATCTCTTTTATGTAGTAGTGGCTTGAGGCTGCCTAGAACTCACTAGTAGCGCTTGAAAGAACATCCTGTCTAGCCATGTTAGCCACTATATTTAGAGGTAGGTGTTTCAAATGAACTGAGCATTCCTGATTGCCCAAAATACAGTAGCTGTTTTCAAATATCACATGAAGCCCTAATGTAGTATGCTTGGGTTTTGGCTTAGCCCAAACTGTGAACCAAATTCTTTTTTTTAAAACCATCATTTATAATTTGATATGGGTATCAAATCATAACTTACCATTATGAATGAACCGAAGCAAGATGACACTGTTCGATAGAAGAGACCCAAGTGTGCCTTCTTAGTAGATCTGGCAAGGCAAGCAGGAACAATAGGAGAGAGGCAGTCCTGCAAATAGCCTGGCCCTGTGCCATCTAGATTTAATAAGTAAGAACCAGAACCTTGAGGCACACCTAGAAGCCTCCTAGGAGCCAGTGCAGCTTGTGAAGCAGCACTTTATATGAATGTAATAAGGAGCACCAAATACCGATCATGTTGCTGCAGTCTGAACCAGCTGCAGCCATGCTCTTCAAGGGCAGCTTGATATAGAGTGTGTTATACAGTACTCCAAACAGGACATGAGCAAGGCATGAGTCATCATGTGCAATGCCTCTTGGTTCAGGAATAGGCACAGTTGGTGTAGAAAAAGAATTTGTGCAAGGATCCTTCTTGCCATGGTTGCCATCTGCTGTTTTGAATGGAAGCCATGAATTCAGGAAGACCCCCCAAACTACACACCAATTTTGACTGGGGAAGTACAGTCAAAATCCCCAGAAGAGTTAAACATGGAATATCTTTGGAGTCTGGGGATCTAGGATTGAACAGAAACCTGTCCCCCCTTCCCTCCCCAGAGCCTCACAGCCTCCAGGAATTCAGAAAGTACTTCCACAGCATCGCTTGGTCAACCCAGGGTGGAGATGTACAAATGGGTATCATCTGCATAGTGTTGATATCACTCCCCATGCTGACCTCACCAAGCGGCTTCATCTAGATGCTAAATAGGAGTGATGAGATGGTAGAGCTTTGAGGCATCGCCACAAAACTGTGGTAAACCAGCTATTAAATAGCATAATTTGTGAAGTTGGTCATTACTTTAGACTATAGTGTGGTTTGGACTTTACATAATATCGACAGTCCTCAGTTAATGACCACTTAGCACAACGATTTGAGATTAACAATGGTACTTATGCCGAGTCCTGAAAAGTTGAGGCTTGTCTCAGTAGCCCTGTGGTCGTGCGATTGTGATTTGGGTGCTTGGCAATCTGTTTGCCCTTCCAACGGCTGCAACGTTCCACAATTGTAAGCAAAGTCAACGGAGAAGCTAGTAAGAAAGGTCACAAGTTGCTCCCCCTCTCATTGCCTTTTCTCTCAGAGAGCTCTGCTATGGTGTATGAGATCCCAGGAATCTTGTAATCTGTAGCGCATGCCCGCAGCACCTGCCCAGTCATGTTTGCACCAGGCTGTAGCACTCACCTGTGCTCTGTGGCACTCATCTTCCCATTCCCCTGCACTTACGTTGTAGCACCTATCTCCTGCCCAGCCTGCATTCTGTAGCACTCACTCATCTGCTGGCCTGCTTGTGAATCTCCTAAGGAAAAGCTTGTCTTGACCGAGACTTGCAATTTCCTGCTGGTTTCCCCATTGACTTTGCTCGTTAAAAGCTGGCAAGAAGTATCAAGTTGTGGTCATATGAAGTCCTCGCTTAATGACCCGTGATCCTTGTTTAACATCAGTGAGGACTGCTAGGATTGCTGTCACTAAGCAGTGTTGTCATGTGATGTTGTGCTTAACAATGGAATGAAAATTTTGGTCCCAATTACCATTGTTAAGTGAGAACTACCTGTACATTGCATTTTGTTAACTGGGATTTAAGGTTAAGGATTTAATAAGTTTTCTTCTGCACGGAGGCCTCAAAGTCAGTTAATAAACCTAGCTTTTGTAATTTTGGAAGAAATCAGAACTAATATCCCTTTTTTCTCCATGCATCTTTCCTTTGCAAGCTGTTAACCTCCTGATTCATGGTGCCATTTTGTACTTTCATACATACGCTGAAGAATTCTCACTTAGAAAAATAGGAGAAATTGCTGCAGCCATTTATGTATGCTAGCTTTGGTAAAGAAAGCAAAAGATTTGTACAAAGATTTGTAACTGCAACTAATGAGTTGGATTTGGTCTGTTTAAATTAGCATTGTTTCCCGTATATTTCAGGAGGTTTGGGAAGATTTTTCTAGTGCTGTATTTAATGATTTTCCTAAAAGGACATTCTGGAGATTAACTTCGTGACTGTGCTTGCCACGGAGACATATTTTTTTGTTTGATATTAGTAGTCTTGCTTCTTTTATGGAAATGCATTCTTCTAGGTACATGGAGAAACTGTTATGATAAATACCAGCAGGCCCTTCTAGCTGAAATGTTTTGAAGCAGCCATAGAGAAGGAGATTGCTTAATGCATTGACAAGAAGTATTAAAACTTACATTGAGTTGGATTTACATGGAACAGTTTTTATTCTACTGCTGCTAATTTAGAGTTGTTTGTAACTGTTTAAAAAATATGTCGGCGTAACTAATGTTCCAATCAAAGAGCATGCCTATGAAGGCTCTGGTTGGGGCATAAAGTTGATAGGCTTGCAAGAGCCTTATTCAATTCTGTCCACTAACAAAGTCCTTTGATTAAGGCCCATAAAAGGGCTTAAAAATAAATGAGCATGAAGTAGAAGGGTCTTGAAAAGCCATGTTTATGTTTGTGGCAGCACTTTGCCCAAAACAGTGAGATGTTTGGACATCATTGCTGCCTTGTCACATATGAGCTCTTAATTTCTTCTGAGTGGAGGAGGGGATGTTTGGTATATATTTATTATATTTTATTTTAGTTAATTTTGAGGTTACCCAACTCCATAATGGCTCTGGGCCCCTTCACAGTTAAAAATGTGAAAACTCATTCAGCCATTCCTTATTTAATGACTACGTTGGTTAGTGACTGTTCACAAATATAACAGTAATATATGGCAGTAAATGGTAGTAATTGTGTGTGTATTGGTGAACGGTCACTAACCAACATAGTCATTAAATAAGAAATGGCTGAATGAGCTTTTTTTTTTCAAACAATATGTGCGCTGTCCTGTGCCTGACAGTTTTATTTTTAGACAAATTTACATGAATAAAATGAGGGGAAGCATCTTCAGACTTACAAGATGCTATGACTGTAGCTGTTACAATAAAAGTAGTCCTATATGGCATTAATTTCTTAGTTTGCTCTACTGGCTGATTTGACAGCCTCCCAGTCCAGAAATGGATATAACTGGCACAGCAGATGAACCTGTCCAAAGGCCCTCTTGGCCACAGCTGTCTTAATCTTTAAGCAGGAGCTGTGAATCCAAGAGGACCCTAGATTGTACATTAGTCTTGCACAGAGAAATGCAACCCCATTAAAGACTAAAGATGGAATATTTATCCCCATAACCAGGGGAACCAAGCATCTGAGTCTTGTGAGGTTTGACCCACGGTGGCGCAGTGGTTTGAGTACAGTACTGCAGGCTACTTCTGCTGCCTGCTGGCTGCCTGCAAATTGGCAGTTCAAATCTCACCAGGCTCAAGGTTGACTCAGCCTTCCATCCTTCCAAGGTGGATAAAATGAGGACCAAATTGTTGGGGGCAATATGCTGACTCTGTAAACCGCTTAGAGAGGGCTGTAAAGCACTGTAAAGCGGTATATAAGTCTAAGTGCTATTGCTATTGAGGCTGAGTGTTTCTCTCCCCATTCATTTCAGCAGGATCGCTTGGTTAACTGGAGTTAAGAATTATAGTTGAGTATCATCAGCATACTGATGATACCTGATCCCAAACTGATGGCTATCACCCAGTGGTTTTATGTAGATGTAAAAGGGGAGAGAGAGTTGAGTTTTGCGCCATCCCACAAGTGAGAGGCTCTCACTCATCAACACTGATTGAAACTGGCCATAGAGAAAGAAAGTTAACCACCGCAAAACAGTAAAGCCACTCCTAACCCCTGAAACATGTCCAATTGGGTACTGTGGTCAATGGTTCTGAAGACTTGTTACCTCAATGATGCACTTCTTCCATTCTGACTTGACCACAGATCATCAACAATGTTGCTTCTGTATTCAAACCTGTCCTGAACCCCGAGTCCATTGGGTATGGATAGACAGTCTAATCCCTCTATATCCTACATTCCTCCATAATGAAAACAGAACAATGTATGTTGCGATGCAGTGTATTTTTCCACCCAGAGCTGGTCAGATCCAGGTCACCTTATCTTCAATAAAATGGCTTTATTATCTAACTTCAGATCAGATATATTACAATAGGATGGTGTTAAAAAGAAAGGAACTGCAAAGGAGTTTCTTCATTCAGCTCTATTCTTTTTAATGCTTTGCCCAGAAGGCCCATAGAGTTTTAAATCCTGATGCAACAACTTTGTACTTAATGTTGTTATATGTCACTGGACATACAATACATAATCTAAATGCTTCAGGCAAAAAAATTTGTGGTATATAGGAAATGGCTTGCCCATAGCTGTGGCTTTTTGTGGGAGTGTATGTGCTTTGCTTAAGTGTCATTAGGAAGAAGAGTGCTATTAGAAACAGGACCCAATCTTAATCTTTATTTTTGCTTAATGTGGTAGGTGACTCCCATCCGTTGAGCTCACATGTTTGCTTGCTATTGTTGATAATAAAATTTGTTAATTTATGTATATAATTCACAAACTGCCAACTTCCCAAAAGAATCAAGTTTACACTGCAAAGAAAAACAACAATTAAATTCGTCATCAACTAACATAGCCCATACTCAGCAGAATAAAAATAATCTGTCAGCTCAACCATTTTTTTTTGACTTTGTGAGAATGATGCTGTTGTTCAGTGCTCTTCCATTGATCTCTGAGCTATTCTTCATTGGCAGTGGCAGCTGTACACACTCCCTCCCCCACTTCAGTGACCACAAAGCGAGTGCCATTAAATTCTTTTGGTAGATGCTCTTTGTTTGCTGGGACTGTACAAAACACTGCTCCTGCACTGTTGTTGATTCTGTCACTACCATCCAGGTTAGAATAGAATAGAATATAATTTTTTTATTGGCCAAGTGTGATTGGACACACAAGGAATTTGTCTTGGTGCATATGCTCTCAGTGTACATAAAAGAAAAGATACGTTCATCAAGAATCATAAGGTACAACACTTAATGATAGTCATAGGATACAAATAAGCAATCAGGAAACAATATCAATATAAATTGTAAGGATACAAGCAACAAAGTTACAGTCATAGGTGGAAGGAGATGGATGGTGGGAATGATGAGAAGATTAATAGTAGTGCAGACTTAGTAAATAGTTTGACAGTGTTGAGGGAATTATTTATTTAGCAGAGTGATGGCGTTCGGGAAAAAACTGTTCTTGTGTCTAGTTGTTCTGGTGTGCAGTGCTCTATAGCATCGTTTTGAGGGTAGCAGTTGAAACGGTTTATGTCCAGGATGTGAGGGGTCTGTAAATATTTTCACAGCCCTCTTTTTGACTCATGCAGTATACAGGTCCTCAATGGAAGGCAGGTTGGTAGCAATGGTTTTTTCTGCAGTTCTAATTATCCTTTGAAGTCTGTGTCTGTCTTGTTGGGTTAATCCTTGGGCAGTTTGAGTTTTCTGAGTTGGCGCAGAAAGAACATTCTTTGTTGTGCTTTTTTGATGACGTTTTTGATGTGAGCTGTCCATTTTAGATCTTGCGATATGGTAGAACCTAGAAATTTGAAGGTCTCTACTGTTGTTACTGTGTTGTCTAGTATTGTGAGAGGCGGAAGTATGGAAGGGTTTCTCCTAAAGTCTACCACCATTTCTAAGGTTTTGAGTGTGTTCAATTTCACATTGTTCGGTTGTACCATGTGGTTTCTGCTAGGTTCTAGCAGAAACTGCATGGTAATAATCTTCAGATCTTCTACTTTCTTTTTGATATTTTTTTCTTGTATCTACTACATGTTTCCCTTTACCATCTGCATTGTTCTTCAATTGTGATAAGGCACATTTCTCCACTTTTATCATCTTAAATACAATTACATAGAAGCAAATGGAAAAGGATTAGAATGACACATTGGTACATTTTCAGGTGCCAGAATTAACAATCCAGGATGGCTGGATTGGCTAGCCAGTGGCCATTTAGTTTTTTTCCAAACCATAGTTTATGGCATGGTTCATATGTGTGAACCAGATCACTTATCCAAAAGTTATAGCTAAGGTAAACTTGTTTGCATTATATTGAGTACAGTCACAGTATTGAGGTATGTGAAAACTGAGCTGATTTTAACTCTTTGATCTAGTTCCTACATTTTGTTAAACTATGGTTTGCTTAAACATTCATCAAGTAAACACAATTGGCTGGGTGCATACATTACACTTTAAATTTATTTGTAGAATTAACATAACACGCTAAGCCAGTATCAAACAAAATGCATTATAGATTAATAATGTGCTATGTGAAGCTGCTCTATGATTGCATAACCATGTGATGTTAAATCAGGATTTAACGTTACATGTATGACTTCTGGAAGTAAAGCCCTGAGATTGTAAATCACGTGGTCTCCATTCCTCTTACTGCAGAGTTAGGAAGAAAATTCTTGCTGTGTTCTTGATTTAACACTGGTCATGGTTTAACACAAAGTCTTGATTGTTAACTAAGCCATTTATTTTTGGCTTTGTTAGCAAGTGACTAAGAGAGCCAGTTTGATGTAGTAGTTAAGACAGGGGCGTCAAACTGGCGGCCCATGCGCCAGATGCGTCACGCACAGGCCACACCCACCCCAGCTCCACGAAGAGGAAAAATGTCGTGAAACATCATGTGGCGGCAGTGTGACACTGTGAATTTGACACCTGTGGGTTAAGGCATCAAGCTAGAAACTGGGAGGCCATGAGTTCCTGTGCATGTTAAATGTCACCTTCTCTCACACAGAGAAAGTCTGCCTTCATATTTTTAAAAATCAAACATGCCCCTTCTTTCTAGTACTTGGTATCAAGATCGGCATTATTTTATGACGTGTGTGGACTACAAAATCTGTGCTGTCCAATTATGGCTCCCTTGTGTATGTGAATCTTTCTATACATTAGGAAGAGTATTAGAGGCTGTACGCTGCTGGACAATAGATGATGGATATGCCTTTCTCCTTGTAGCAGTTACATGGTAGCCTTGTTTCCTACTGGAACCTCACAGGTATTAAGTATTGCTCTTCTCCATTGTGCTGGTCAGAGAATCCAAGGCCAATTCATGGGTTTCTCTGCTCTTCTTCGGTACTGATTCTGTTCACTCCTGGACTCAAGACCAGACGGTTGCCAGGGTGGGGTTGTATTCTCTTCCCAGCACAACGAGAAGTGTATCAGGTAAGACAAATGCCCCTTCTGCGTTGGGTTGGTCAGAGAATCCAGGGCATGGGACATACCAAAGCCGGCAGTCCTAAGGGAGGTAGCAGTTCGGTCCTGAGTCCCCCCCCCACATGCATATGCACCTTCTGGAGCACTCTCCTGCGGAAGGCCGTTTCTGCCGAGATGAAGGTGTCCAGCTAGTAGTGTCTTATGAATGGAGACGGAGAGGACCAAGTCACTGCTCTACATATTTCCTCGATAGAGGCTTGTGTATTACATGTCACTGTCATGGCTGCACTTCTGGTTGAATGGGCTGTCACTCGCTTGGGTGGCGGTAGGGCTTGTTTCTTGTAAGTCTTGGGGATATATGCCCTAAGCCAGGGGTGGGCAAATGTGGCCCTTTACAACCTGTGGACTTCAACTCCCAGAATTCCTGAGACAGCTTGGCTGTCTCAGGAATTCTGGGAGTTGAAGTCCACAGGTTGTAAAAGGGCCACATTTGCCCACATCTGCCCTAAGCCATTGCCCTATGGTAGATGGTGTCACCCTGTTACCCAGCATGGATGGTTGGAATGGTACAGACAAGGATTCTGTCCTTCTAATCGAGGCAGTTCTCTTGATGTAGATATGGAGAGCCCGCCTTATGTCCAAGGTGTGCCCTTTCTTTTTCAGTGTGTGCGTCGGGCTTGGGCAGAAATCCGGCAAAATTAATTCTTGCATCCTGTGGAACGACGAATTCACCTTGGGGAAGAAGGAGTGGTCCAACCGCAGGACTACCCTCTTTGGGTGGAATATGCAAAGGCCCTCTCTTATGGAGAGGGCCGCCAGTTTGGATATTCGTTCTGGCTGAAGTGATGGCCACTAAGGCCACCTTGAGGGTGAGAAACCTTAGGATGCTCGACTTCAGTGGCTCGAATGATTCTGAAGTGAGTTTTTAGCTCTAATGTTTATTTTTGTGACTTGTATATGATCGCGTGATAGGATTCTGTGTGTTTTAGTGGGTGGGTCTCCTTAGTGGAAAAAATTAAGACTCCTTTGCATTGAGTTCAGATGGTATCCTGTTTCCCCCAAAATAAGACATCTCCTGTTAATAAGCCCAATTGGGCTTTTGAGCGCATGGCAATAGAGCCAAGCTCTTATTTAAGGGTTCAAAAAATATAAGACAGGGTCTTATTTTCAGGGAAACACGGTAGCAGTATGGGTGACGCTACTATTTTCTTTGTGCATTTTTTTTTTACTTGAATTGGGACTGCAATTCTCTCTGTATTTAGAGGGATGTATAGAGAGGGAATATATAACTGGCCTCGCATGTTTCTGAGCTATGGTTTGTATAACAATAGTTTATTAAATAAATCACAGTTGGCTGACTGTTCATAACCCATTAAAACCAAACTAAACAAATCATATTTTGGCTTCAGCAGTATATGTGCCCAGACAATTTGTCTTTATGAATGACAGCGATACTGTTTTTGGTCTTATTCTATTTAACATTCAACTACAACCCAGTACCTACATTCAGTAGAAACAGGACAACTTCCTGCTTTCTAGTCTGCATTAATGAATTCATGAGCTTCTACCAAACTAAATGTTTATTCTGACAAGCCAAACAATAAGACGCCAGGGAACACAGTTAGGTCACTATGTGAAAATAGGGGTTAACTCCTTCCCCACCAAAATCTGAAACACTGCACCATATGGATTTAACATTGGTCTACCTCACAGAGCTTCCTATAAGGACTGGTAAAAGTTCCCTATGAAATGGATGGATATATATATATATATATATATATATATATATATATATATATACACACACACACACACACACACACACACACACGTCACTAGTGGGTATAGTATTTCACATAGACACTTGTTTTAGCTTTAAAAAGATTCCTGCCAGGACAAATGTAACATTTTAAATCATAGTACAATTTGCATTCTGAAAAATGACATTTTCTACCATTTGAAAGCTATGATAATGATATGCAGGGCACAGCTAAAGCAGCATTTTATAGTATCTTAAATTCAACCAGTAGGTTTTTTTTCCTTGCCCAATTAAAAAACAGGTTTTCCCTGTTAATTTCTTATTTAGACTCTACCTTCCACTTTGTGTCACTAATTAGAATACAAAAGATTGTTTTGATCAAGTTCCAGCTGCATACAACAAATGCTCATGAATAAAAGGAAGTGGAACAATTTTCATTTCACTTAGTAGACGAAAACTGAAGTAACTCAAAATATACTAGTTTGTTGATATTGAATTTAAACACATAAAATCCACATTACTGCCAGTTATCTGCAACTTCCCGTTTTCTCAGCAGTATACCATCTTTCCTGTGTTTTGATAGCTGCTTAAGAGTTTTGTATTGATTTTGTGTTTTGCTTTGAGCAATCCAAACCCATCCCTGGGGAGTTGGTGAACTGGTTATGCACTCCAGATCAGTGGTGCATCAAGGTTTGCTAGCTTAGCGAGCTTTGATTCATGGCAAAGGCTTTAACCAGGGCTAGCTGAAGTATCCTAGTTCACAGATAATGTTAAACAGGTAGTGAGTCCATGCATCACACCAACCTTAAAATATCAACCATTGTGATAGTTTTGTTGCTTTTGAAAAAAAAACCCCATGATATCTGAAGATGAATCACATGTATCAGGATATGTATGTGGGGGTATATAGGAGAACATGCACTGGGTAAAACAATGGGATGATTTATTTATAGGTACATATAGACATTTCGATTGACACTGATGGCTTTTCAGAAGGGTGTGTGTGTCCTTCTTTCATTAGTTTCAATTATTCTGCCTGTGCAGTTATTTTGACCTCATGAAATATATGACACTCTTTCAGTCAATCAATAGTTTCATGAGTTACGTACATATACTATATTTCTGTAACTTTTTAATATCCAACCTGTAAAAGAAGAAAATTATTTTGTCTGTTAAAAAGATGAGCTGGACTTCTGTGAGGTAAGATATGTCTTAAAACATGTAAGTTGTATTGGAGATGAATTGCTGAGTATTGGGTTTAGCTAATCACTTGCTTGGAAGGAGCTATTCCTTTCCTTGAGTGAGGGGCTGTCTGGTTTAATTATAGAATAATTGGAATTTGACTGAAGTAAGTCAACCTTTTGGGGCTCCTGAACTGAGCTCTGAGTAAAATTTTGTTTTCTTGCAAACGTTTCATTACCCTATGTAGGCAACATCATCAATGCTAGTAAGGAGTGCTGTTCCCTGTCAGTTTATATTCTGATGTTTTGCCTGTCTCTGTGGGAAGGGATGGTCTTAGAGATTCTTTGGTTGGGCTATTTACTGATGGCTCTCTGGCAGTTTCTTGATAGGGGTATTGTTTACTTGATTGTTGGTCTGAATCTATGCTGATCTGGATGCTGATTACTGGTGGAGAGGTGCTGGAATCTTTTTCTCTTTTGGGATGGTGGATTATCTCTTTTGCATATTCTATATATCAGGGGTCACCAACGTTTCAGGGACCACTAAATTCATAATTTTAAACCCTGCAGACCACTAATATGATCTGCCTAATGACCGGCTGGGTGGGCATGACTAGGTGGTCATGTGATTGGGTGGCCAACTCCATGTCACTCACGTGGAGGGGCACCTCACCATCCTCTACTTATCCCTCCCCTCCCAGCCACACCTCACCTTCTCAGGCTCCTTAGGGCCCCAACAGGAAGCAGTTGTTGGAGCTAAGCAGCCACCATGAGAAATAGTTGGCAAAAAAGCTGGCTCAGTTCATATTGGATCTGGCCGAGAAGGAGGCTCAGCAGAAGCACCTCACTGAGGACTACAGGCAGAGGGAAGACCTGCGAGAGTGCAAGGCCAGGTACCGGCGCCTGGAGGCTTAGCAGGCTGAGAAGGTCAGCCAGTTCCAGGCCATGATGGAGTCTCACTGGAACAAGGCCCTCTGGCTCTTCGCCACTTCCTTCCAGCCTTCGCCCAAAACCAGGAGGCTGAAGCAAGACCCCAAGTTGGAATTTCTGCCGCACTCCGACCCGCACAAAAAGACCCCAAGGGGGAGACTGTCTGCAGCAACACAAACGTTCATTGCATGTATCTGTCCCAGAGGCCGTAGTTTGAGGGTCTCTGATTTAGTGCAATATAAAAAATGTAAATAATTTTTTTGCGGACCACCAAAATTTTTCTGTGGACCACCAGTGGTTCATGGACCACCGGTTGGTGACCGCTGCTATAGATGGTTAATGTGTACGTGTCTATTGAAGGCTGATTTGTCAGAGTGCCAGGCTTTTAGAAATTCCCTGGCAATTTTTCCTGCTAGTCATATGTGTGCATTGTGAGATGAATCATCTGACCTTTCATATAGTTTTTCCCTATTGCAGTTACTTCCTTAATTAAATGTAGCAACAGCTGTCTTAACTTTCACTTCTTTCTTCCTGATGCTTTGGCACCATGTCACTATGAAATCTTTATCGTAACAATAATTGTCAAAAACTGGTCCAGAGCATTTGAGGTTTAGGAAATAATAGGCTAAAACTCTATAGTTGATAGTAATTGCTACTACCATAATTTTACTGGGCATTTTACTTATTATGCCCTCTTAATATTTCCACAATTTATTATCTAGGATGCAGAATTTCCCTTTGCTCTTGTCTTTTGCCTTTGATTTAAATTCAGATAGTATGTCAATGGGTACAAGAACTTAGGCCCGAAATATAATAGCTGTCGGCCTCCTTCCAAAGCTGCTTGTTGCTATTATACAAAGGGATTGGGTGTATTTATGTCATCAAAGTCTTGTTGAGAGCGATTTAAACTTATTTATTTTACGCCAATTATGGGTGATGCAATCAAAGAGATTTTATCTACAAAGTTATGAGACCTACTCAAAGTTATAAGTCCTCGAATAACAATCGTATAGGAGCTTGCCATTACGATTGCAAGTTGTAATGTTCGTAAAACAGGTTGGCCCTGTGATCTATTCAACTGTACAACTTTTTTGCAGCGATTGTTAAGCAGACCCATTGTTCACTGAGGCGCAGTTTTGCCAAAAATTAGAAGTAAGCGTGCAAGTAAGATGCGAGACCATGGGATGCTGCAGAAGACTGTAAATGTAAATGTGGCCACGTTGCTGCACAGCACCCAGAATATCACATGACCATGGTGGGGGGGGGAGATAGTTGGAACTTTGAAAGTCATCTTCTTTCTCAGGTAGGTCATAATATTTTGAATGGTCGCTAAGTGGCCAATTGTAACTCGAAGACTACCTGTACTTCAATGCCATTTTCTTGCATTTGAAATTGTTTCTAAACTCTTTGTGGGGTGCATGGAACAGGTGTGCTATTGCTGTTGTTGTTCCTTAGCAGGAGAGCTAAGGAAGCAACTATTGCTTTGCTATTGCCATATTGCTTGGCAGCTGTTCTTCATAGGCAATGTTTGGCCAATGATCCAGTGACACAATTCTACTGGAAACCTGTTTAAAGGGGCAGCATGAAATGGGATAAGAGGGGAAGGCAGGTAAACCTATGGGCAGCAGTTGAGATAATCCTACCCTTCTTTGTCTAAAATGAGAGAAATACGCTCAAATCTTAGGTGATTTGTGAAGTAGACAACTGGACTATTGTCAGCCCTGGAGGCCATCTTTTTCTTTGGATCTTCAGGGCTGCCACACTTAGTGCTGTGGGAAAATGGGAGGGGGGATTGCAAAGAGTGGCGGAGATATTTAGCCATAGTAACATTCCTTTCTCTGAGAGTCAAGGACATTCGGCCCTGCACCTGGAGTGGTGTGACTGGGAGACATCTCCAGTTGGGACGGTGCAATGATTGGACCATGTGATGGACATGTGTGGGTGCAGGGGAAGGGACTTGGACTTTCCTATGGGTGGGGAAAACCTGGAAGCTTTCAGATTCGGGTTTTCCCAGATGTGCCAATATGACATCTCTAATAAAATGGAACTTTGAGGAATTTCTAGCCTTGGAGTCTTCTTTCGTTGGGGGTGTTGCTTGGAACCCTGACAACTATATTTTTAAAAATATCACACAGGTATAGCCCTCTTATGAAAAGTTGGCAATATTATCATGGTATTGTTATATGAGGCAGGCTAGTATAGTCCTCGACTTACGACCACGATTGAGCCCAACATTTCTGTTTCTAAGCGAGACAGTTATTAAGTGAATTTTGCCCCATTTTACGACCTTTCTTGCAACAGTTGTTAAGTGAACCACTGCAGTTGTTAAGTTAGTAACACGGTTGTTAAGTGAATCTGGTTTCCCCATTGATGTTGCGTGTCAGAAGGTCACAAAGGGTGAGTTTACATGACCCTGGGACACTGCAACCGTCATAAATCTGAATCAGTTGCCAAGAATTTGAATTTCGATCATGTGACTATGGGGATGCTGCAACATCATAAGTATGGAAAAACAAGGTCATAAGTCACTTTTTCCAATCCCATTGTAACTTCAAACAGTCACTAAACAAACTCTTGTAAGTCAAGGACTACCTTTATTTCCAGTTTGCTCAGATTTGTAGCCAGTCTGATGAATTGATAGGTTTGGGGAGACTTGAACAAGGGATTTGTGAATTTGTAGCTCAGACTCTGATCCTTTGCATTATAAACTAGTGAACACTTTGCTTCCTACTAATTTATGAGATTTGCATTGTCCTTGCTTCCAGAAAATAGCATTTGCATACTATCAATGCTTCTTTGAGGGATGGGGCCTTCCCCACTGTACTTAAGGAGGCGGTGATTTGTCCCCTCCTCAAGAAGCCTGTCCTTGATCCAGCCTCCCTGAACAACTTTCGTCCCGTCTCCAACCTTCGCTTTATAGCAAAGGTTGTTGAGTCTGTGGTGGCCTATCAACTTCCACAATTCCTGGAGGAAGCGGATTACACCGCCCTGAGTCCTTCGGGAGAAGGGCGGTATAGAAATAAAATTATTATTATTATTATTATTATTATTATTATTATTATTATTATTACCTGGACCTGGACCAGTTGGGTTTCATGCACGGATGCAGCACGGAAACGGCATTGGTCGCCCTGGTGAATGATCTCTGGCGGGCCCGGGATGTTGGTTATTCCTCCATCCTGGTGCTACTTCACCTCTCAGCAGCTTTTGATACCATCGACCATGGTATCCTACTGCGTCAGCTTCGGGAATTGGGGGTGGGAGGTACTGTCTTACAGTGGTTCTCCTCCTACCTCTCAGGCCGTACGCAGTTTGTTTGGGCGGGGGGGGGAGAGATCCTCCCCGAGGCCCCTCACTTGTGGGGTGCTGCAGGGTCGGTTCTCTCCCCCCTGCTCTTTAACATCTATATGAAGCCGCTGGGTGAGATCATTTGGAGTTTCGGGGTGGGATATCATCAGTATGCTGATGATACTCAGCTTACCCCGAACGAATCCAGGGATGCCCTTTCTGTGATGTCCCAGTGCCTGGAGGCGGTACGGGTCTGGATGGGTCGGAACAGGCTCAGACTCAACCCCTCCAAAGCTGAGTGGCTATGGATGCCGGCATCCCCTGATCTAGTATCCCCATCTCTGCAGATGGGAGGGGAGTTGCTGACTCCCTCTGAAGGGGTTTGCAATCTTGGCGTCCTCCTTGATTCCCGGCTGTTCTTGGGAGATCATTTGATGGCTGTGACAAGGGGGGCTTTTGCACAGGTTTGCCTGGTGTGCCAGTTGCGCCCTTTCCTAGACAGGGATGCCCTCCGTACAGTCACTCAAACTCTCATTATCTCTCGTTTGGATTACTGTAATGCCCTCTACATGGGGCTGCCCTTGGGGTGCATTCGGAGGCTCCAGCTGGTCCAGAATGCAGCCGTGCAGGTTGTTATGGGAGCCTCTCGTTACTCCCGTGTAACACCTCTCCTGCACGAGCTGCACTGGCTGCCAGTGGCCTTTCGGATCCGCTTCAAGGTGCTGGCTCTTGCCTATAAAGCCCTACATGGCACGGGCCTGGGGTACTTGCGGGACCACCTCCTACCGGCCTCCCACCTCCCAGTGCGGTCACATAGGGCTGCCCTCCTCCAGGTGCCATCGGCCAGACAATGTCAACTGGTGGCCCCCAGATTGAGGGCATTCTCGGAGGCTGCACCGACCCTCTGGAATGAATTACCCACCGAGCTCTGGACAGCCCCTGACCTCCGTTCCTTCCGCAAAGATCTTAAGACCTGGCTTTTTACTCAAATGATCTGGTTGGGTTTTTTAGTTAACTGGGGGATTTTAAATTATATTGTTTTTATTGTCATTTTATACTTGTGAGCTGCCCCGAGTCCTTTGGGAGAAGGGCGGCATATAAATTTTAATAAAATAAAATAAATAAATAAAATAAATTGTTGTGTTTTGGGATTTAAAATTAATATGTTTTAACTGAGAAAAATATATTTCCCCCATATATATTCCCCATATATTCCCCCATTACTTGAAAACAGCTGAGCTTTAGATCCCTTGTGTGTGTGTGTCTGTATGATAATAAGGAGGTGTAGTACCTCTCTGCTCCTAATGAGTCTGACCCATTTTTGTCATGCTTTGAAATGAGATCATTTACCAGATTCACCTGTGTAAAAGGAGAATTAGTCTCTCTAAATCCCAGAAAAAAAATATTCTGTGCCTTGGTTGTCTAACTTCTTGCTTTCTAAGGTCTTATTTCAAGCCAAGAAAACTGGCTTCTTTCATCCTGTTGACTGACTTTTGTTTGAAAAATTCACAGCTATCATGTGGGCTGCATGTTGCAACTGGTTTTGCCTGAATGGACAGCCTGAAGACATGCCACACTGCCCGCAGCCAGGAACTCGAGCATACTCCAATGCTGGCTACAGCTCCTTCCCATCTCCCACAGCTTCAGAGCAGAGTTGCAAAGCCTGCGGGGTGCATTTCAGCAGCTCCTTCCTTAAGGTGAGTGATGAGATCCTTCGGGACTAGTTATTAAAAGAAGGCCGCTTTTTAACTTTATTTTAGTATATATAGCACTCAGCACTCCTATGATTTACAACCCTTACATCAGATGGTGGAACAGATCAAGCTGCAAAGTAGAAAAGTCGGGAGCTTCTTTTAAAAGAAAAGTTAGAGTTGCATCTAATAAGATTTAAAGATTAAATCAGAGATTTGGGCAAGGGTGGGTTGCAAAAATTTTAGTAAGGGGTTCTCTGCCCGATTGCTGGGTGGGTGTGGCCATGGTGGGCATGGCCTAGTTGGCCTCCTGCACCAGGCCGGGGCGGTGGGGTTGCCCTCCCCGGGCTCCGGAGGCTTTCATCGAGCCTTCAGGAGGGCGAAAACGGCCTCCTCTGGAGGGCCTCTACTTCCGGTAGGCCCATTTTTCGCCCCCCCCAAACATCCGTGCATGCCCTGCACTTACCTTCATCCAAAACGGGCCACGTGGGGACTCCTGGGAGGGGCGGGGTGGAGTGGGTGGGGCCAGCCAGGAGTGGGATTTGGGGGTTCTCCGAACTGCACAGAATCTTAGCTAGAGATTATTCCGAACCCCTGCAAACCTCCAGTGGCCCACCTCTGGATTTGAGACTCCCGAATTGTAATTTGAGTTGATCATGCTGATTGACACGGATGGGAATAGTTCACAGGGGTAGAAGACCCAATTCCTACTGTTGTTTTTAATGTTGTTATCTGTAACTTCATGGAAGTTAAAAGCATAAAATCCTAGAGTTGAAAAACACTGCGGAGAACATCTAGTCCAAGATCCTGCCCAGGGCAAATCTGCCAAAATATTTTGGGCAGATGCCTACCTAGCTTCTGTTTGAAGGCTTCCAGGAAATTCTTCCTAATATCTAAATCTACTTTAAGAGCCGAGGTGGCGCAGTGGTTAGAGTGCAGTACTGCAGCTACTTCAGCTGACTGCTAGTTCAGCAGATCAGCGGATCAGATCTCAACGGCTCAAGGTTGAATCAGCCTTCCATCCTTCCGAGGTGGATAAAATGAGGACCCAGATTGTTGGGGGCAATATGCTATTTAGTATACTGTCTTTGGTGTAAGCCACCCAGAGTCCTCAGAGTGTGGGCGGCATAGAAATATGAATAATAAATAAATAAATAAATACTTTATGCACTTTGCAGGGACATACCACCCTTGTTAGACCAATAGCCATGCTTAGTCACTGCGTAGTGTAGGCAGGCAAGAGGGAAGACTAGATTTGACTTAATTTATATTGAACACTAAATTAAATATTGCCAATAATTTGATTGATTGATAATTCATTTTGACTCCTAACAACCACGCAGATTGATCTTCTCCATAACCTGTTATTTCAAGTCTCCCAGTGGTGCACTCCTCGTCACTTAACTGAGTCCATCCACCTTCTTGCTGCTAATCCTCTTCTTCTCTTCCTTCCAGCTTTCATATGTTTAATAACTTTCCCTCCTGTCACAGTAATAATTAAACTGGTGGCAACTTTTGAAGTGGTTTTGAGGCTTGACATGCTGGCCTGAAGTCCCAAGATTAGGCGCTCCTACTCTGTTTATATGGTGTGGCAGCTTTCATTATGCCAGAAGAGAAAGCTGTGGGTCTAGAAAAAGCTCCTGAGATATACTAATCTCCTCACTTTGGAATTCTAGTCCATCTTCACAGGCCCTCCTTTTATCCTGCTCTAGGAAAAAAATAAAGCAAAAAAGAGAGTTCTAGATATATGGCTTCAAACATATAGAACAGACTTCAACTGTTCTATATGATTTCAAAGTACCCCAACTAAAAAAATAGCCATTACAGCTCTTAAAATGGAAAAGGTTTTAGAGGGAAGAATTACTTTTAAGGCCATGCTGCCAAGTGCCCAGCTACAAAATTAGAGACAAAACTAGGGAATGCAATCATTACATACTGGATTCCAAACAAATTCCAGCACGTTCAGTTCATGTTGATTCTGCAGATTTATTTTTTTCTCTACTTGAAAACAATGCTGAATTTCAGACTTATCTGCAGAATGAGGGATCCTTGGTGTTCTCTCAGCTTGTCTGTTTTCTTGTAGACGTTTCATTACCTAGCACTGATGGTGTTGCCTAGTTTGGGTAATGAACATCTGCAAGAAAGCAGTCCAGCTCAGCACCAAGGACCCCTCACTAAATAAATAAATAAATAAATAAATAAATAAATAAATAAATAAATAAATAAATAAATAAATAAATAAATAAATCTTTATTGTCATTGTATGTGTATACACAGTATACACATACAGCGAAATTTACGTAACACCCAAAGACCAGGTCCAACACACGTAATCCCCAAACATACTCCCACCCACCACAATTCCCCACCCCTAAACCATCCAAACATCCACACAACAGACCAAGTAATACTGTCCAACAGCTCACTGATGGTGGCCCTTTAGTTCATTGTTGAGTGCAATTATAGCTCTGGGATAAAAACTATTCAGAAAACGTGTGGTCCGAGTTTTAATTGTTCTGTATCTTCTGCCAGAAGGCAACAGTCCAATAAGATTGTAAGCAGGATGGGAAGAGTCTCTGAGAATGTTATGCAACTTCCTCAAACAGCGAGATTCACTTCACTTCAACCCTGAGTACAAATATTCTCCTTTATTGATATCGGTAGAATGCCATGTAGTAAGAAGGACCGGAGAGAGAGTGCATGATTGGATTCTTAATTAGTTGCTTCATGTAAAAATTATTTGGGATGAACTTCTGTCAGTGGTATAGCCAACCAGTTGAGATTTTATATCATCTCCTACCCCCATTTCAGCACCTTCTGGATTTACTGAGACTGCAATTCCCAAAATTCTTCCACCTTTCCTCCAAGGATACTTGGAGTTGCAGTCCTCATTTCTCTGAAGAGTGCAAAGTTTTGTGAAGAGGTTATGTGGAACTAAAGCAACCTTTCCCCTGTTGAAAGAGTTACTGATTCCAGTTGGAACAAAAGTAAGATGTGATGTATGTTACTGAATTCCCTGTGATATTGCAGGGATGGTCAGGCAGCTGCTATCCTAAAGTTTTAGATTACAGCTGTCATCTTACTTTATCTCTAAGAAAACAGGCAGTGTTGATAAAAATTGAAATGCAAACAACAAAGAGGGCTCTTAGGTTGCCTATTCCGTCTTATCTATATTATAGTAGAGGCGTATATCACAGTAAATAAGCACTGATATTTCAAAACCCAAATAAGATGTATTGTGGTCTTCTTCCAAAGGCAATCAAACCCAGATGATGATGATGATGATGATGATGATGATGATAATAATAATAATAATAATAATTTTATTTATATACCGCCCTTCTCCCGAAGGACTCGGGGTGGTGTACAGCCAAGATTAAAAACAAATATACAATATCATAGTTAAAATTAATTAAAATCATTCAATAGTTTTGGCCAAATTTTAAAACCCAATATTAAAACCCAATTTAAAATCATTCAGTTAGACAGCCCCGCCTGTTGGAACAGTAGGGTCTTGAGGGCACAGCGAAAGACCCGGAGGTCAGAGATGTTACGAATATCCGGGGGCAATTCATTTCAAAGGGCAGGAGCTCCGACAGAGAAGGCTCTCCTCCTGGGTATCGCCAGCTGACATAACTTGGCCGACGATACCCTGAGGAGTCCCTCTCTGGGAGCGGACTGGTCGGTGGGAGGCTATTGGTGGCAGAAAGTGATCCCGTAAATATCCTTGTCCTATGCCATGGAGCTCTTTAAAGATGGTGACCAACACCTTGAATTGCACCCGGAAGACCACTGGGAGCCAGTGCAGCTCACACAGGAGAGGTGTTACATGGGCATAACGAGGTGGCCACATTCTGGACCAGTTGGAGCCTCCGAGTGCTCTTCAAGGGGAGCCCCATGTAGAGAGCATTACAATAGTCCAGATGGAAGGTGACGAGGGCGTGAGTGACCGTGCGCAAGGCTTCCTGTGCGCAAGATAAATCCTGCAAACCTCACATTCTATCTATTTATGCACCCTTTCTTCCAAGCTATAACAAACATTTTGTCATACTGGCTATTAAATTTATTTGCTGTCCGACTCATGATATGAGCCGAGTCTGAGCTGAGCTACAACTGAGACAAACTATTGTGTCTGAAAAGAGAAGCATGAGGGCTCCCCTGTTGCTGTTGTGAGATTAGGCCTACAGCAGCAGTCATTCTCAGACATTTTGTCTTGGGGCCCCTTAACATTCAATTATAAAAATAATTAAGGACCCCAAAGAACTTTATATGGTTTTATCTATCAGTATCTAGTGCTTTAGAAAGCAAAACTGGGAAATGTTAAAAACATTTATTTGAGTTCATAGACTTCTGAAAGGGTCTTGGGGTCTTCCAAGTATCCCCCACATTTTGAGAACTACTGGTTTCCAGAAGTGTTTCTCAGATTTGGCAACTTTAAAATGCACAGCTGGGGAATTTTGGGATTTGAAATCTTAAAAGTTGCTAAGATTGAGAAATATTAGTCCACAGGGTGAATTAGAAGCCCAGCTGATACTTTATCCTCACTTCTGCAGGCTTTTGTAGCAAAATGTTCTTAGTGACTTACGCTTTGCTGATCAAATTTGTCTTCTTTGTGAACTTCTGGGCAGACAGCCCTTTCTTTGGAAAATCAACACTAATCTAGAGCTCAAATGATGGTGGGAGATTGCTCCGAATGGGTGAAAGAGACGTAGTCCCATCTCCTTAGATAAGAAGTATTCACTTAGCAAGAGTGTTGTCCATAAAAATACATCCAGAAATTGAGTAATAGAATAACCTCAGGCACTTATACTTTTATTGCCTTGATGTCCCTAAAGGCAGAAGCAGAAGCTGGATTTTCTAGCTACCCTTGACTTGTTTACTAAATTCTTATGCATCTGACCTCTCCAGAACCACCAGGGTCCTGTGGAACAAGACTTAATCCACATTCTTCTCCCAAGAGATATGTATGTATTTCAACAAGGAGTTTTCCCAACTGTTTTCTCCCCTTTTCTGGGAAATCCTTCCAAGAAGTGGCAGGAATCCAACTTTTTAGTTTCTCAGCAAAAGTTTCTGACCTGCTCCATGTTCCCAGACAAAATGTGGTGAGGAAAAGGGAGAGGTGAATGTCTGAATGGGCATGTGGCCTTTTGATCACCCCCTGCCCCCCCAACACACACAAAGAATTGGGACTGACTTCAGCAACTGACAGCATTGGGCAACGGCCGGGAGTGCTAGTCCCAGGGCCTTATTACAGCCTCTTGTTTGTTTCTTGGATTTATGGCCTGCTATTTGTTCAGGACCTCAAGGTTGTGCACATAGCATTCCTTTCTCCATTTTCTTCACCGCAACCCTACATAGATTGGTATGAGAGACAGTGATTGCCCCATGGTCACCTAGGGAACCTCTGTAACTATGAACTTCTGGGCTTCCCTGAAGCCAGGACAAGTAGTCCTCAACTTACGACAATTGAGCTCAAAATTTATGTTGGTGAGACATTTGTGAAGTGAGTTTTGCCCCATTTTACGACTTTTCTTGCCACAGTTGTTAAGTGAATCATTGCAGTTGTTAAATTAAGTATCACGGCTGTTTACGTGAATCTGGTTTCCCCGTTGACTTTGCTTGTCAGAAGGTCACAAAAGGGGATCACATGACCCCGGGACACTGCAACTGTCATAAATGTGAGTCTGTAAATCACATGACCATGGAGATATTGCAATGGCTGTAAGTGTGAAAAATGTTCATAAGTCATTTTTTTCAGTGCCGTTGTAACTTCGAACGGTCACTAAGCAAACTGTTGTAAATTGAAGATTGCCTGTACAATATCTTAATACTATACCCCATAGCTTTTCTTGCCTGCTTTCTAGTCAGCATTAGGCCAGCTAGATCTTGATGCTGCCACCCAGATCAGAAGCCTCCCATAAACGGATTACTTGGACTAAATAAGCCCTTGGTATAATCCAGTTGGGCTCCTACAGTCACCATTTAAGTTTCCTGCAGCTATATGTTTACATATTACATTTGTCAGTGATATTAACGATCGGTTTTTTATGCATGACTCATATCCTGAAATAGTCAGTAACTCCTAGAGTGTTATGAACTTAAATTTAGATTTGGTCTGCTTTAATGAACAGAAGAAGCTTGGACATTGAAAAGGATGGGGAGTGGAACAACTCTGGAGGAGATAAACTTGCGATAAGCAAGACTGAATTACGGTATAAGTGTACTGTAGTTTGCAACTGACTTGCTTATTTCCTTATATTAACTGTGTCAAGCCAAGATCTATAATGGAATCTTCCCTCTCAGCAGTTTGCCTTTTCAAAATTGGTTTCAATTTGCAAAGGTTAAAAGGAAGGAGAATCTTTTTCCTTCTGGATGTGAGCTTTTAATTTTTAAAAGCTTCCCTGGGAGGGAAGTTTTAAATCTTCACTGCATTTAATTCAAAAGCCACACGTTTACCTAAGGAGTGTCTGCTCCTACACTCTTAAGTTTGAATAGGTTTAAAATAGTTTTTTCAAGCTTGGCAACATCATGTTGGCAAGGGAATTCTGGGAGATCCAAGTCCAGTTCAGCCCAGAAGACTTTGATCTGGGGGTTATTGTCTTATTGGGGGCATATAAGCATATATTATCAATAGGATACTATAGTTAAATTGGATGAAGACTGCCCATGGCATATATATATATTGAGTGGAGGAATGGGCTTTGAAATGTTTTATTTATTTATTTATTTATTTATTTATTTATTTATTTATTTATTTATTTTGTTAAACATGTACAAGATAACAAGTATAGGTATGAACATAAACATGAACAAAGGAAGTAAATACAGATAAATGGGGACAGTAAGACAGGGACGGTAGGCAGGCTGGTACGCTTATGCACGCCCCCTTTACGGACCTCTTAGGAATGGGGTGAGGTCCATGGTAGACAGTTTGAGATTGAAGCTGTGAGGGTTTGAGGCTGTAACAACAGAGTCGGGTAGAGCATTCCAGGCATTGACCACTCTGTTGCTGAAGTTGTATTTTCTGCAATCGAGTTTGAAGCGGTTTACCTTGAATTTGTTTGCCCATGTATTATTGTGGTTGAAGCTGAAGAGGTTGTTGACCGGCAAGACGACGTAGCAGATAATTTTGTATACCACAATTTTGGAATGGCATATAGAATCGAAGTCCGCACATCTTAAAAGTTGCCAAGTTTAAAAAAGACTGCTTTAAAGCATTACTTTTAGCTCTAAAATATGGATTATTTAAGGTGAGTTCAGTTTAAAAGTGTAATAAGTCATGCCATTAGCCATTAGTTGTGGCATAGCTATAATTTAACATACGATGGGTTAGCACGATAATAAAGTCTGTGTACTTTCGGTATCTTGGGGTTTAATCTTAAATTAGGAACTCATAACAGGTTCCAGTTGATCTATTTTAATTTTGTAGTTTTCATGTGTGACAGAAAGCAAAAATAAAGGAGAGGTATAATTCCTTCCTGCTTTTAGACAAGTCTGGATGTGCTGCAAACCTCCAGAGGAGGTGTTTCCCCTTTGTTTATCTACCACTTTTGTTGATGCATCTACATAGCAGGTCTTGGACATAATGATAGCAGATGCCAGAAGGGAAATCATTCCCTCTGATGACAGGATTTATCTTTATTTATCAGCTCTAATTTCTTCATAAGAGATGATAACAAGGATTGGTATGACTGTGAATATAATTTAATTAGATTAAATTAGCTTGGACTCCTCTGGAGCAAAGATTTTGCATGACATGAGTCCTGTTTGAACTGACAAGGAACATAGTTTTCTCATTTACATGAGAAGAGGTTCAAGCAGAAAGATTGTGCTTTGCTTGTTCTTTAGTCAAAGCAGTGATGCCCTGATGAGTTGCTCAGGAAAACCTGTGGGATAATAACACTTCCTTTGGTTAATTTCCCATGTACTTAAATTGGGAAACACTTGACCCAAAGTGACCAGAACTTTCTGAGATGGGAAAGACATAATTACTATACGTTTTTCAGGCTATGTTTGTTTTGGAAGCATTTTTTAAATTATTTATTTATTTGTTAAATTTATTTACCCCCTGTCTCGCTGTGGAGCTACTCTGGCAGCTTACAACAGTAAAAACAGAGAAATGAAAAGGAGTGTGGCCATAACAGTAGCAAAGCAATGGAACAATAGAATAAACAATAAAAAGAAAACGATGAGAACACCGCTAAGTGAGAATAAAAGATGGGCGGGAGAGAAGCTGGGAACGAAGGGGGCAGGTGGGTTTTGCTATCAATGTAGTAGCCATCTTCAGTGTGGTATTCCCCCATTTGGGTCCCGAGTGGGGAATTTTTTTCATTGGGAAATGCTTTTATGGATGTAAGGAAACAACACTTTTTGATTGCTTTGTGCTCCTGATGAATCAAGTGCTTAATTTTGTTTCAGGAAGAACACAGTGACTTATACCCATTGCCTTGCACTAGAAATAAAGCCCACACTTCGGCAGTTGAAAAATGTACAAGTGTTCAAATTTGGCAAAGAGTTCTAGACTGCATGAGACTTTTGCGTATTTGTTATGCCTATGACCCTTGAAACTTTGTATGTGAGGCACCGAGTGGGAAATTGTAATAGGCATGTGCCCCAGTGGTGGGTTGACCCCGGTTTGCACCGGTTCGCAAGAACCGGTAATAAAAATTTGCAGTCGTTCAAAGAACTGGTAATAACATTGGCTGGCCACGCCCCTGAACCGGTCCCCAGCCCGGTCGCCACTTGCTTACCCCACCCACCTCATCAGAGGGTTTTTTTTTTTTACTTTTAAAAGCATTTTATCTACAACCTCTTCGGTCGAAAAAATGCTTTTAAAAGTAAAAAAAAAAGCTTCTGATGATCACTTGGCTCAGCTGGGATCGTCAGAGGCTTTTAAAAGCATTTTTTCTACAACCTCTTAAGGTTGTAGAAAAAATGCTTTTAAAAGTAAAAAAAAAAAGTTGGCCACGCCCACCCCATCACATTACCCCCACCAAGCCACGCCCCTAAAATAAGCCACATCCTCAGAACCGGTAGTAAAAATTTTTAGACCCCACCCCTGATGTGTCCTGTACATTATGTGAGGTAGAGCAGGGGGTCTCCAAACTTGGCAACTTGGCTAGGTAGGAATTCTGGGAATTGAAGTCCACAAGTCTTAAAGTTGCCAAGTTTGGCGACCCCCGAGGCGGAGGATGGGCCAATGGTAGAATCAGCGCCTAAGGAAAGAATTTGATGGAAGGCAGGCAGCAAGATACCAGAATGAGAAGCTGGAGAGAGTTTATGCAAAATAGCAGGAATGCGAATGAGTTATAATAATTAAATAAAAACAGCGTAATGTAAAATAACAAAAGTAAGAGAGGTTAAGTAATATTGCCAGGCTCCGAAAGTATTCTTGAGAAGACAAAGGGGCATCATGGCAGTAAGTGTGGACACTTTTATGGACACTGCAAGTTTGTTTGCTGCTGTTAAAAAAAAACACCAGTAATGGAATCCCAGGCACTAACTGAATTCCAACCCATATATAGTGATAAATAAGTTTCAGTCAATAGCAGGCTGCCAGTTAGTTTTTTCAGTGTAAGTGTTCCATTGCTGTTTCTGCCTCAGCACGGGTCTTTTGTCCATTGCCCTGATGTGCTGACCCCTGGCTCAGCCTTCTGGTTTTTCTCTATGTTCTCTCTCCTCATTCCTCTGCTTGCCCTTCAAGCTACGCATAATCAAAACAGCTTTGAGAACTACAGTTTGAGCAGAGCTTACTCCACTTTTGATTGAGTTGTGCATTTCTGCAGTTGGATCTAATATTGGTGTTTTCTTGTGAAGTGCTAAATGTTCCATCAGGATATATTTTCAGAGAGCAGCAGCAACCAACCGATGTTTACCGACTAACAGAGTAGCTAGACTAGAAAATTGAGCAGGCCTCCCCGCACCCTTCTTGCCTCACAGAAGGTGGTGCTGTGAAACTGGCTTCTCATGACTTAAATCATGCCAAACCAGAATGTGGGAATGTGATGGGTTTTTTTCTCTTTCTGGGGATTGATGGGAAGATGGTTAGCATGCCTGCGTCTTTCTGATGATTCACAGACCTGCGTGCTCTCGATATTCATAAGGACGGTGTCACGAGAGAATGCAGACATGTATTCTGTGCTGTGGTTTCTCTGCTCAAAGGTTTTCCCCTTGACGTTCTTTCTCCTCTTCTCCCCCTCCTGAGCAGCGCGTCTGCCTGGATTGCAAAAAAAACTTCTGCCCTTCCTGTTCGCACCAGCCCGAGAGTGGTCCCTGCCTCTGCCACCTCTGTGAGCGATTCCGAGCTACAGCTTTTCAGCGGGAAGAACTCATCAAAATGAAAGTGAAGGACTTGCGAGATTATCTGGAGCTCCGTGAGATCTCCACGGAGATGTGCCGTGAAAAAGATGAGCTGGTCTGCTTGATCATCAGTCAGCAGCCCTTGGATCCCCAAAGGGAGAGGGTCACCCGGGTTCCTCACCCAGCACCAGTTTCCGTTGCCCCGGAGGAGTGTACAATGACGCCAGTTTCACTGGATTACTCTCCCGAGCAAATTTCCACCAATCCTGACTTACAGAGTGAGGAGCATCCACAGGTACGGGATGCCTTTGCTACTACCCTGGTACCAGGATACATTTACGTGTCTTAGCTCAAGGTCCTGTTGGCTGCTGTTGTCCGATGTGATAATGTTGCTTGAGTGTGGAATTTGAAAAAAAGGGCTTATATAATGTAGTGGGAGAGGAAAATAGGCAGCAATAGGACTTAGACTTACTGTATATACCACTTTACAGTGCTTTTACAGCCCTCTCGAAGCGGTTTTGCAGAGTCAGCATATTGCCTCCAACAATTTGGGTCCTCATTTACCCAGCTTGGAAGGATGGAAGGCTGAGTCAACCTTGAGCCTTGTGAGATTTGAACTGCCAAATTGCAGGCAGACAGCAGTCACCAGAAGTAGCCTGCAGGACTGCACTCTAACCACCATGCCACCGTGGCTCAACATAGATAGTTGGAATGTGTCCTTTTTTGTGCAGAATTCCCAGGTTCACTCTCTTGCCATCTTCAATTAAAAGAAGGCTAATTTATAAGAGGCATTTGCTGTAACCCTGGAATACTTTAGATTAGGGGTGTCAAACTGGCGGCCCACAGGCCGGATGGTTCACGTGCAGGCCACGCCCACTCCACTCTACGAAGGAGGAAACGTCACATGACGGCAACATGTTTGACACCCGTGCTTTAGATAGTTTTCTTAATTTTGAAATGCTCTTAAAATTGGTCTTCAATTTAGCTAGGTTTCTCTGATCCCTGTTGGCTTAGCCATTACCTCTCTCCTGTTTTTAGAGCTGAGGGACTGGGAAAGGCTCTGCTGTGTCTACTTTTCATTTTAAAAGAATTAGTAATGGCAGAGATATGGGAATTCTAGCAATTCAGTATTGGGTGGATTCTGCCTCCCCCACCCCATCCTGCTCTTAATTATACCTCCTAAGATTTTTTTTTTTTTACACTTCTAAGAGAAAATAATGCAAAATCATCTCCTATCCTGGGAATGAGATGTAAGCAGGTTTTGAGAAGCTTATGAAGAAATTATTTTTCCAGCCAGTGTTTAGTCTTAACAGAGTATATTTGTGTTTGTATCATCTGCACAAAATTGCTTCCCACTCCATGAAATACCTGTCCAGTTTTTATGGGTTTATTACTATGAAGGCCTATTGCCAACAGAAGGGGAGAGGCTTGCATTGACCTTAGAGCTTCCCTACAGAAGACTTTTAACTTCCCTTTTACTTTTCCAGAGAGTAGATTACATAAAAGTTTATCTTCCCGGGCTGAATGCATGAAGGGAATTAACAACCTTTATGATTAAAAATGTCCTCTTCCATTTGCCCAGGTCATGTCAAAGTTTTTCCACATTCTGCAACTCCTCCCATCCTCCCAATTTTGGTTAAAACGAGTTTCTTCTGTTCTAACCTTGTTTGACTTCACGATGGCTGGATGCTCTTAGTCAAGGGAATCCTAAATTGGCAGGTCTTCATTCTTTTCAGACCTTGGTGTGGGAACCTTCCAGAGAGAGAGGGCATTTGTGGGGCTGTGGTATTGTGTCATAAAAAATGCCTTGCATTCTCCATGATGTCATGTGGTGTCACAATGGAAGGTAGCAGAGCAGAGACAGGCCTTCATAGCACGTCTCTTGCTAGCTCCCTACAGCTCCATCATGACTGTCCTGGCTCTGCTTCCTTGGAGATACCACCCAAGGGCTTTCCTACGTGAGCCAAGGCAGTCCTAACAGGGCTTAGCCAACAACAAGGTGAGGATCTTAACCTAAAGCAAAATTCCTTGCCTGGTTTTGAAGTACTGAGGATTGTCTGCCTTCTCACTATTGCCTACGCATTTTCTTGGGCTCTCGATGATCCCTTGAGTGAGCCAAGTGAAGGCCAGCTGAAGGAAAGCCTCCTCCCCAAATTTTCTGAACAGTTCAGTTACACTTTTTCTTCTTAGGCAAATGGGCATGTGCTGCCGAGCCAGGACGATATGGCAGAAGTTGAGAGCGCAGTGCAAAACCTGCCTGAGGAAGAGACGCAGGTAAGGGAAGGTCACGGCCTGCTTTTCAGGGATGAGAGGCTGAAAGGGGGAAGGCTGTATCTTGCAATGGGTGTCAACATTTTAGTGCTAACCGTGGTATCAGAAATGGATGAAGTCCCTTACGTGCAGAGAATGCTATGGGAATAACTACATGCTTTGAAATGAAAAGAAGTGCAATTCTGTAATAGATTTGGAGCTGGAAGACAGATAAAAAAATATTTGTAGCTCAGGGTTGAACTGTGGGGGTCCTTGGTGCTCTCTGAGCTTGGTTACTTTCTTGCAGTCATTTCATTACCAAACTAGGTAACAACATCAGTGCCAGCATGGAGCTGGAAGAGGTAGGATCTGCTCCTGATTCTTTTATGTGGCTTAAAAAAAAAACTCCTCAGCAGCTTAATTCCAGCATCAGCATCAGCTATGCAACACTTAAACTGCCCTCTTCAGACATGGTAATCCCAGTACTGCCCTGTATTCTTGCTCCCCATTTGCTGAACCCCAACAATGGAGCATGTTCTGTGCTGCTCTGATTTCAAAATGCCAGGCGAGATGTATGTCCGTTTACAGACACAGCCCTTTGTAAAAATCGTACTTTTTAAAGCCAATATTGACCCTCAAAAGCAGGTCAATTTTTTCCATGTGATAGAATAACATGGGTTTTTTGTTTTTCTTGATTTATTTATCAATTTCTAGACCACTCGACTCCAAAACAACTTGCGGGGAGACTTCACAAAGTTAAAAGAAACAATATTACATAAAATAACATCCATACATAAAACATTAACCATCTGAGGGAACAACAACACATCCTTGCAGTCCACTCCCCCCCAACCCCTGATTAAATGCAACCCCCCCCCCCCCCCAATCATCTGAACTAAAGGCCTGGGGGAAAAGTCTTTTTTTTTTTAAAAGGAAGTTGGGAAAGGTATTGGCACATGCAAATCTTCAGAGGGATGCTGTTCTAAATGGCAGGAGCAGTGACATCATCATTAGATGATGTCGCACTATCTACAGGCAGTCCTCGACCTACGGCCACAATTGAGCCCAACATTTATGTTGCTAAATGAAACATTTGTTAAGTGACTTTTATGACCTTTCTTGCCACAGTTATGTGAATCATTGCAGTTGTTAAGTTAGTAACATGGTTGTTAAGTGAATCTCTCTTCCCCCATTGACTTTGCTTGTCAGAAAGTTGCAAAAGGATCACATGACCCAGGGACACTGCAGCCGTCATAAATATACGAGTCAGTTACCAAGCATCTGAATTTTGATTATGGGGATGCTGCAATGGTCGTGTGAAAAATGGCCCTAAGTCCCTTTTGTTCAGTGCCATTGTAACTTTGAGCAGTCACTAAATGAACTGTTATAAGTTGAGGACTACCTGTATTGGAGTTGTTAATTTTGTTGGGATACGCAGGATGGGATGTCCTTATGGAAGATGGCCAAGCCCTCATTTGTGGGTATTGAGCCCAACGAAGAGATTGTTGTTATGGCTTACTGTTGTGGCTTTATTATTATTTTTCTGTTGTAGCTTTTAATTTTTTTTTTATTCGAAAAGTTGTGTTTAACTTTGGTCTTGGTTGCTTGACTTCATTCCTGTGGTGAATGTTTCATTTGTTCTATTTCAGTCCACTGATTCAGAAGATAACCTAGTTACGGGACGGAGGGCATCTCTCTCTGACCTAACAAGCGTGAGAGATATCGATGCCCTCTCGGTAAGGCAGTTGAAAGAGATCCTGGCTCGCAACTTTGTTAACTACAAGGGCTGTTGTGAGAAATGGGAGCTAATGGAGAGAGTGACCCGCCTTTACAAAGAGAAGGACCTCCAGCAGCTGGGTATGAAATTCCTTCCTTCATTGCTTTTGATTTGTGTATATTAATGACGGTTAGGTGGGATTATGTGGAGTTTAAAATTGCAGCGGGCCTATAGAGAAAGCAGTTCCTTTGGTTGGTTTATGTTCATTAACATGGAGAGAGCATTGCACCGTAACACCTCAATAGCTGTGTTTATACAACACGCTTAACCAGGTCAAGCAATCTGGTGGATACTTTTGTACGTATGCTAGACTGATTTAAATCTGATAAGCTTGGTTAATATTAACCTTCAGTAGATTTTCATGCCGTAAAACCTCTGCTTTTGTAATTTAACTTAATAATTTAAATATAGTGGAAAGTCAGAAGAAGAATTTATTGTTCATATTCAGGCTGTGGCCTGAATGCAACCAGGGCTTCTTTGGGCTCTTGCAATATTTCACTCCGTTGCCTCTTAACCAAACAGAATGGTAAAGGTTTGTTTCTCCTTCGATGGTCACAAATACAATAATAACCGGGATTCTCCTTCTCCCAAGTAACGTTTTCCACTTTTTATCCGATCCCTTAAAAAGTGGAAAGTGGAAAGGTAGAAAGTAGGGTGATGGTTGGAGTGTAAAACGGCAGCCCATTAATTTTCCTTGCATCCTGTGGCAAATATCTCAAGCTCATGCTTTTTTTTCTTTTCTCATTCAGTTTCAGATGCTGATGATCAAACTGGTAAGCATGTTCTTTTTCATCTTCTCAACATTGTAGGCTGAAACTATTTAAACAGGAACACTTATTGTCTTCCAGGAAAGTTGGTAGTCTTAAATCAATGTAATTTGGTTTTTTTATTTGAGCCAATAAATGTATGTATGCTTTAGTGTTTATGCTGCTAACACACACACACACACACACACACACACACACAGAGTCATGTGTAAATGCATTTTATATACATTAATATTGTATATTAGGAGAATGGAAAACTATAGACAAAGTATTTCATGAAATCTCCAGAAATTACTTTAGATGGGCCACCTTTTCTCTGCCTATGGAGCAGTTCAAAATTATAGGACAAATGCATAGGAATTAGTATAATAGCATTTTAGACAGAACAAAAAAAAAAATGCATGGTGCTCTTAGCGTTACTGAATTAATTCATTTTCTAAGTTCACACGGTGCATTGAATCATAGATTAACAGGCTGGTTTTCCATAACATAGCTAAGTCTCCAAAAAAAATCAAACTGTATGAACTGTAGATCAATGGAATGGGTTGCCATAGGAAGTAATGAGTTCTAGAGGTCATTAAACAGAGGCTGAAAGATCATCTGTCAGGAATGCAGAGATGGATCTTATACTAGGCCGAGGATTGAAGTAAACTTCCATTTTACATGATTTTATGAACTTTATCAAAATCAACTCTAATGGAACTTAGTATGCTGCATGAATTCATCTACAGTAGGCATGGTTAAGCATGCCTTATATAAGCCCACGTGCTTCTCAGTTTCCTGGATATATGGCCTTGTTCAAGAACCGTGCCATATAGTCTTGAAACTTGGAGAATGTGGAGATAGCAATAGCAAGTAGACTTATATACCGCTTCACAGTGCTTTACAGTCCTTTCTAAGTGGTTTACAGGGTCAGCCTATTGCCCCCAACAATTTGGATCCTCATTTTACCGACCTTGGAAGGGTGGAAAGCTGAGTCAACCTTGAGCCTGGTGAGATTCAAACTGCCAAATAGCAGGCAGCTGGCAGTCAGCAGAAGTAGCCTGCAGTACTGCATTTTAATCACTGTGCCGCCATGGAGATAGTCACAAAAGAGAAATACATGGAAAAGGAGAGGCATTGTGTATCTGTGTGCCTTGCTTATTCCTACCCACCTTTGTTCTGAAGGGGAAAATATATGCTGAGGAGATGGGGTGCACCTAGGAGAAAATAACTGGAAAATAAAGAAAGCAGGCAGAAACATCTGAGTTGGTAGCATGCAATCTTTCCTAAAGCAGTAGGTAGAGACAGAGGATCGGCATCACAAGCAGGGTACACTTTATTACCTTGTTTTTGATGTTCTAAGCCAGGGGTGTTAAATTCAATTTCATTGAGGGCTACATCGGGGCTGTGGTTGCCCTTGGGTGGGGGGGCAGGTGGGCATGGCCAGCTGGGTGGGCATGGCCAGTTTGATGCCACTCCCCAAACTGCTGGCCCAATGTTTCCTCTTTGCCCTGGGTAGACCAGGCCAAAGCAACATGGGTAGACAGGGCCAAAGAGATGCGGGACGGCCCCTTACATTTTCCAGGACGGTCCCGCGAAACGGATCTGACCACACCTTGGGCCAGATCCAGCCCGCAGGCCTTGAGTTTGACACCCCTGTTCTAAATGAATCACACCCAGTCACTCCTTATTTCTTTTGCTTCCTGCCAGAAATTTTAGTCTCCCATGCTAAAAAAAACCTCTTCTCTTCTTGTCGTTCTAGCTCCATCTGGTAATGCCACCCTCCCCGGTTCTGAAGAAAATCTCTGCAAAATCTGTATGGACTCCGTCATTGACTGTGTCCTATTGGAGTGTGGCCACATGGTGACTTGCACAAAGTGTGGGAAACGTATGAATGAGTGTCCCATCTGCCGGCAATACGTGATAAGAGCTGTCCATGTTTTCAGGACTTAAGAGCACAGGAAGCAGGACTAACGTTCTTCCATTGTGACAGTGAGCACCAGTCCCAGAGCTATCCAGTCCCCATTCTTAAGAAGCCCACAGAGGATAGGTGAGATGAAGGATGGAGGGCTGCGAAGATTTGAGCTGTGATTGGCTGCCTACCCTGACTAATACTGTGCATTATACCACAGTGCCTGGAGAGCTGGACATCCTCAGTAGATCTAGAAAGCAACATGCCTTTTCTTTCTTTGTCTGCTTTTGACAGGGCATAAAGAAACTCTTGATGTTTCCAAGACATTGAGGCTCTTCCCCTCTGGAGTAAATAAACAAGGTGATCTAAAGAGGAAGAGAGATTTGCTTCTCTCAATTCTCCTTTCTCTTTGACTAAATCCTTGAAGGGGAGAGTACCGTATATATTCCTTTTTTTTTTTTTGGATATGTATTTTTTTTTAAGAAAAAAACTAGTTTATTAGCTAGCCTTGCAGGTCAGGCTGAAAGTTGTCTCTTCTATTGCCTTGGATTCTTGTACAGAGTAAACCTGTGTCCTACCTTAGTGGCCATGGTGACATGATGAAGGGGGGCTGTAAGTGAGGAGAGGATTTACAATGATGGAGATGAAATTTTGCCAGATTTGTAGCGAATGAGTATCTCAGGGACACTTTCTATGTTTTTTGTTTGTTCATAATTTTTGTCACGATCAAAATGTGGTGGCCTTTAAGACAATTAAGTTGCATTATAATTGATTTGTTTTGTATTACCATTGGGGAAAACTCGTACATTTGTTCTGGATTTTGCTTATGGAATTAGCATTTGGGACAATAATGAGGAACCAATTGTGTTTTTAAAGGCCACTGTCAGATCATAAACTACATTAGGGCTTATCCTTGACAAAGGATCCTCTTTTATTTCACTCTTTCGTTAGCATTTGTTGCCTTTCTGCTATAGTATTTCACACCGAGATGAGCAGATGTCCAGATTGCTTTCTGTAGAAGTTCAACTACTTGATTTTTTTGAAGTACGTATTTTGCCTTTAAATGCCAAGCGTTGGCATTTCATTTGCTTTTGTTGTAAAAAAAAAAAAAAAATCTTCTGTTCTTTATAATCACTCTTCAGTGAAGTGCGGAAGTGAAGAAATTGGAGACATGGGGTCAGAATGGGTCTTTTCATTAGTAAAGGAAGGCTGCTGAAGATAGAGGGTCTTTTGCTGTGTTCGTCTCAAACCATTTTTTGGGTGACTACGCAAATATGTTTAGCTATCGGACTGCAGTTCATGAATCCCCATGAATCTTGGACTGAATCCTACTTTTACAACTGACGGAGAGGACTGTTTTAGGAAGAACCATGGAAAAAAGGTAATCAGTAATTCTAAAAAAAATCGTTTGGAAGAAATCCAGGAGAACCATTTAGTTGTTTACATACTATCTTCTTCCAAGGGCATTTCAGAAAGACAGTTTTTCTCCCCATGTTGTATAAAAGCCTTAAGAAATGTGACACTTTCATATCAGCTGCTTCCTTCACTGTTGTGTCTTAATTCCTAGTCAGCCCAAGTGCTTTCTTAAATTTTGGCTGTTTCCCAAATTGTTAAATGCCTTGCAGGTTGAAGATGCCTTAGTTTGCCTTAAGCCAACAGTACACAATCTGTATCTTCCAGATGTTTTGTACTGCAGTTCTTTTTAGCCTTAGCAGCAAGGGAATTGTATTTCAGAACATAGGAAGTGCCCTATCCCTGCCTTAAGTCCTGAAATGTGTGTTAATAAGAGTAACAGTCAATTTGTGTATAGGTTGCATCGACGGGTAGATAAGTTTTATTGTGGAAAGGTTGCTTACAAATTTTTCCTCCTCTTCTCCTATTGAATTTCACAGGTGTTCAAAAGAAAGGGTTTTTTTTTTTAGAAATCAATTTGCACATGCAACATACATTACCTTCTCCTTTATTATGGTTTCCAAAGATTTAGCCTCAAAATTGCACTATTGGGCATGGCAATATCCCAAATGCCTGGCACATTAGCCCTGGTCCTTGTTAACCTCTGTTCCACCTGCTTTTTTGTAACTGCTTTTGATAACAATTTGCGAGATATAATCCTTACATGTATATCTGTAACCTCTGCAACCAATATTGTAGTTTGTGGATAGTAAAAAAAAGCTTTTTTTGGAGGGGGTGGGCCTTTGGTGCGTTTCTAAACAACACGGATTGACTGTGTATAAAGCCAATGTGGGAAACAATTTGTAACCCATTTCTTTGGGATGGTGGGTGAGTGGGAATTTTTTTTTTCCCATGTAGGAAATCTTAAAACTTCAGTTAATGTTAGAAATCTTATTTGAGTCACTGCTGTTTGGCTCTTAAATTTCCTTTTGCCCCTCTTAGGAAGGACTTTTTAAAAAAACTTTACATTCCAATCGGGGGCCTGTTAATGAATAAAGGGGCATATATATAGTGAACATCAGATGTTGATCATGCATAAAAGAAAATTTCTGGTACGGGTAGTAGTGGGGGGAGAAGAGGTAAGAACCTGAAGAAGGAAAATACCCAAATTTCTTGTAAAGTTCAATGTGAACAGGGGTGGGGACTTAACAAGTTAGACATGGCTGCCCTTCCCAAAGTGTTGGGCTATTCCAGGGGTGTCAAACTCGATTACATTGAGGACCGCATCAGCGTTGTTTTTGAACTTGGGGGGCCAGGTTGGGTGTGGCCAGGTTGATATCACTCCTGTCAGGGGCACCTGTGGTGGCCCGAGCGCTCTGCCAGCGAAAACGGGCCCCCAGGCTCCGTTTTCAGCTTCCAGGGCTTCCTGCAACCAGCATGCGGCCCTCACAAGCTCCGTTTTCACTGGCAGAGGGTTGCAGGAGGCCCTGGAAGCCAAAAACGGAGCCTGGGAGCCCGTTTTCGCTGGCGGAATCACCACAGGACAGTCCTTCGCTGTTTCCAGGGTGGCCCCGTGGGCCAGATCTAAGGAGCCCCCGGGCCTTGAGTTTGACACCCTTGGGCTATTCTGATCTTCCCCACTGTTGGAAAAAAAGTAAGAGTTGGGACGGCAATAATGTTCCAATAATGGGTAAAACAAGTAGCTTGTTCCTTTCTTTCTTGGTATCACTTGGGTAATGAAGTTCCCACTGCCACCCTATTTTGATTCAAAATTTGGTATTTTCCATGACTGTGATTTGAATTTTGGTGAAGCGAAACCTTCTCCATAGTGATGCTGCTTTGTGACTGATAAAGACTGCTGCTGCTGCACTAAGCTATGGAGAATTTCTGTTGTTCTGCCAGAAAAATTTAATATAGCAATGTATGCTTGTCTGAACAGTGGGAAAGTTAATTTTGACTGTGAGAAACTGTGTTTCAACAGGTCTCACTAGCACAGAGTCCTGCTTTATAATTTTATAATAAAATAAAAACGTGTTATTAAATTATGCTCCTCTTTTCTTTTTAAACAAAGAATATGTTTCAGGTGTAACGTGAATTACTTGATACTTGGCAAAATATTGTTTAGACTAATAATGAAAACTGATCCTTTTTTTTTTATCATGTCTTGATGGCATAACAGTTTGAACAAGAGCCTGTTGTGTCTGCAGTGTACATGAAACTCCAAGGAGCATCCAACAATCCACCTACCTGTTCCTTCCACTATTTGCAAAGAGCAGTTTAAAATTCCCTTTGGCCATTTTTCCTACAGGTCGGTTATTATAACACCTCACTCTTGTGGCCCTCAGTTGAAAAACTAAAGCTTATTTATTTATTTATTTATTGGTTCAATTTATATGCCGCCCTTCTCCGGAGACTCAGGGTGGCTTACAATGTGTTAAGCAATAACCTTCATACTTTTGTATATACCTGCTTAGTAGGGCTTTCCCCCCCCCACCCAAGCGGAGTTCTTTTTTATACAAAGTCAGCTTATTGCCCTCACAATCTGGGTCCTCATTTTACCTACCTCGAAAGGATGGAAGGCTGAGTCAACCTTGAGCCTGGTGAGATTCGAACTTGCAGTAATTGCAGGCAGCTGGTGTTACTTAACAGCACTTAGTCTGCTGCGCCACCAAGGCTCTTATTTTGAGCTTGTTTTGAGTTCCATTCTCTCTGACAGAATGCTCAAAACGCTAAGGAATGAAATGCTCCATTTTGTCCTAAATTTTGTGGGGTGGGTGGGTGGAATCACCAGTGTTTGGCTTTCAGTTCAGAAAATGTCACAACTCCTACAAAAAAAAATTCTGTTTTAATTATCAGTATGTAGGACTGGTGAATGTGAATTTCCATGAAACATGGGCTGTTAAGGTAATCTGTTCCACTGCTTAAGGGCTCTCAAGTCAGGAAATTCTTCCTTATTTTGAGTTTGGATTTTCCTCTGAAATCTTCCATTCATTGATTTTTGTGGTACCCATGGGAGTTCCGGAGAACAAACCCACAGTTTTCCCTGAGACAACATTGGAAGATTGGTATCGTGTCTCCTTTTAGTCTTTGCCTCTTTTGGTTGAACATGCCCTGTAAACATTCTTCATAGGATTTAGCCTCCAGACCGTTATCTCAGTTGCTTTTCTCTGCACCATTTCACTTTCTCTGCGTCCTTCTTAGATCATGACAGAACTCAGTGCAATATTTCATATGTGGTCTCACCAATGCAGCATCGAATAGAGCACTCATTTCCAGTGATCTTGACACTGTACCTCTGAGGATGCAGCCCAAGTTTGCACTAGTGCTTTCAGCAGCAAAACATACATTGCTGTTGGCTCATGTTTAACCTGTTGTCTACCAAAGGGGTCTCCAACCTTGGCAACTTTAAAGACTTGTGGACTTCAACTTCCAGAATTCCCCAGCCAGCTGCAAAGCCAGCAAAGCTGGCTGAGGAATTCTGAGAATTGAAGTCCACAAGTCTTAAAGTTGCCAAGGTTGGAGACCACTGGTCTACCAGGTCTCTGGGATCCTTCTCACAAGTACTACTGCTGAACCAGGTACCAGCTATTTTGTATATAAGCACCTGGTTTTTCCTAAGTCTAGAATCCTACAAAGATAGCCCTCACTTAACCATTCGTTTAGTGACTATTGGGGCAAACAAATTACCATTCAAACAACCAACTAGTCCTTCAAATTAAGACCAATAGAGTGTCTCTGGAATGATGTGATCAAAATTCAGCCTCTTGGCAGCCCAGCTGCACTTATGATAGCAACTCCTTTAACTCCTTCCATCCACTTCCTCGTCTCTGCTCTTTTGGGCACCCTGCACTCTGCTACCCACCATGAGGTGCCACAAAAAGGCCAGCAGCCGTCTCTGCCAAGCCTGCCACATTAACAGAGGAAGAAAGAAGACAGTGAAGGTCAGCCGGGGATGGTGAGGATAGGTAGCAGCAGAGTGCAGAATGGCCAAACGCAGAGATGGCAGAGAGAGGTGGGGAGTTGAAGGAGAGGTGAACTTGGTAGGGCAGCAGAGACTCATCTGCAGAACAGAGCTCACTGAACCCAGCTGGGGAAGAAGCCGAGGGATGGAGCCTGCAGTTTGCACATGGCAAGAGAAGTGTGAGGTTCTTGCCTAACAAACACAACTGGAACTGCCAGAACTACCATTGCTAAGTGGTGTAGTCGCATGCTATTTCACCCAACAGCAGCTTTGCTCAGTGATGGAAATTCTGATTAGGTTCATTAACCAGGGTTGATCTCAGAGGTGTCAAACCTGCGACTTAACGTGTTGTATCACAACTTTTTTTCCTTCGCTAAACCGGGGGTGGGCGTGGCCAGCACATGACGCATTCAGCCCACGAGTTTGACACCCCTGGTCAGTCTATATATCTTGGCACTGAACTGCAATTTGTTGTATAGAGTCCTACGTTCAAGTCTATCAGTATCCTTATGAATTTTGAAGCTGTCTTCTGAGATTTAGAAATCTCTTCCAGCTTTGTGTCACCTCAAATTTGATAAGCATCCCTTCTGTCATTGTATCCAATTCATTTATGGAAATACTGAGCATTAGACCCAGGACAGAATCCTGAGATACCCCACTGGATACCATATTCCAGATTGACATAAAGTACTATGTTAAAGATCATGTGGCAGGTATGGTCGTTCAACTCTGAAAATCCGTCTGGTAATGAGACCATCTATCCATTAAACATTCTGTCAAAAATAATCAGCTTTTCACTTCAAACAAAACATAAGAGATAAATGCAGGCTAGTAACGTCTCTAAAAACATCCAGACACAAAGGATAAAATAAATTATCAAGTAGTGAAGGGCTGAGAAATAGAAACGAAATAGAAACACGTAGTTATGTAGTGCCAAATTGATCTTTAAAAAGTTACATACAAAATTTCTGCACAACATATTATGATTTATGGCACATGATATGTGGAGTCCTTGGTGTTCTCTAAGCTTGATTGTTTTCTTGCAGACGTTTCATTACCCAACTAGATAACATCAGTGGTATCACTGAGTGAAAATTAGGGAAGGGAGCTTCCAGATAAGGTTTTATTCCTATTCTTCATTAAAAAAAACCCTACACATTAAAAACCAGTGGAAATATTTTAAATTGATTGCTATTCAGTCATTTTTTCGTTAGGTACTTGATTCATTCCAGATGGTGCTCATTTAATGGTTAAGGAGTCTCTTAAATTTAATCATTTTTTCCCATTGGAGCCATTTGCTTACATCAGATAATCTAGCATGGAGTCTAGCATGGAGTCACCAGTCTTCTCTTTCGGATGCATTCCCAAATCCACTCAGGGGAGACGTACTTAGCAGCTGGGTTGTCTTCCATCCTCTCCATCACATGCGTTGCTGAAGTGGCATCATACTCTTGAACCAGGTCTCCATCATAGGCTACGAAATAACGCTTGAGTTTCCTGAAACCCTCCACAGAAGGGGGAAGATAAAGCTTAACCCCAGTGAATACGTCCAGTAGCATCTGCTGTTTTGAGGTAGGAAACACATGAGAAGGATGATAAACAGTCAATGAAAATTATGTTTTTAAAAGATTCTAATTCAGAAGGAAACAGGGCTGTGGCAATATATGGTAACAGCTTTCATTAAGAGAAACATACTTCAGCATTTAGGGGCTATTAAGAATGTTTAACCAGGTCTGTGGAAGATTCTGGAACAACTACATTTCCTGAAAATGCTAAGCTTGGTTAGAATTAACCTAGGGCTTTATTCTTGCTTTGCATGCTGTGGGAATGCAGACTATAAGGTACTCCTTGACTTACGACCACAATTGAGCCCAAAATTTCTGTGGCTAAGCAAGACCAGTTAAGTGAGTTTTGTCCCATTTTATGACTTTACTTCCCACAGTTGTTAAGCAAATCACTGCAGTTGTTAATAACAGAGTTAAATGACTCTTGACTTTGCTTCTAGAGGAGGGTGTCACAAAAAGTGGTCACATGACTGCAGGGCTTTGCAACCATCACAAGTAAATGCCAGTAGCCAAGCAACTGAATTTTGATCACATGACTAAGGGAATGCTACAGTGGTCCAGTGAAAAACAGTTATAATTCACTTTTTTTTCCACTGCCACTGTAACTTCAAATGGTCACTAAACGAATGGTTGTAAATTGAGGATTTGGTTAAATGTGCTGCGTGCACCCAGAAAATAGATTATTTTAATGAGATGATGAAGTTTATGTGTAAATGCAGTTAGTGACAAAATGTAGTTCTGTAATTACTTAGGATTTAAAAAAGTGGAATAATTCAAGAACCTTGCTTTACTTCAAGAGGAAGGAAATTCAAGGAAATGGTAAGCGGGAACCCAATTTGTAATGCATTAGTGACCTGTGACAGCCACTAGGGAAAAAATAAACAGCCCCAACCCCCATCAGATGGAGAAATCACCTTTCTGGCAATTATACTCAATGTTGCAAATTATACTCAATGCTTGTTAAAATGTGAAATGGTTGCATCCAGTGTCTATTCTTCCTCTCTTCCACATCCCAGAGAATTTTTCTATACACAGGGGTGGGAGGATGCACTCATACTGGAGTGCAAAGTTACCAAAATTCAAATTAATTGATCAACTGGGTTTTTTGTGCTTTTTTTTTTTAAGTGAAAAGTTTTTAAAATTTGTGAATAAGAGTATAACTGTCTGGTTTATTGCAGTCATTTAATAGCTAAATGTGAGATGGTGTTTTGAGAGTATGTTACGAGGTCTCAAATAGGGCCTGGTGTCCTCACTGCCTTCCATTGAACGAGAGAGAAGTGCTCTCCGCTAGCTCTCCAATTCAGCTTCTCTGTAAGAAAAACAATAGTTGTGCTGAAGAACTCATAGTTTTGTGATAGGCACAGGGTGCTTGAAAAATCCAACCATCTCCTTGCCAAGATAGTATGTAGTTCAATATTGTTTCTAACGAGGAAGGAGAAGTAGCCAAAAAGATGCTTCTGGAAGCTTTCAGCTCTGTTCTCAGCATATCCTGAATGGGTGATTGGCAACAGATTATCTTTTAATGGAGAAATGCAATTCATTTACATTAGTCAAATGTTGGCGATTAAACCGATCCTCTAGGAGATCAACTTTGACTGCTCTTTAGAAGGCCAGATCCTGAAGATGAAACTCAAATACTTTGGCCACCTAATGAGAAGGAAGGACTCACTGGAAAAGAGCCTAATGCTGGGAAAGATTGAGGGCAAAAGAAGAAAGGGACGACAGAGAATGAGGTGGCTGGATGGAGTAACCAAAGCAGTAGACGTAAGCTTAAACGGACTCCAGAGGATGGTAGGACAGGAAGGCCTGGAGGAATATTGTCCATAGGGTTGTGATGGGTTGGACACGACTTTGCAACTGACAACAACAAGAAGCCAAATGTTGATCAGACAATACTGTCCGGCTCCCCTCTAGAACAATTCCAATTTCTGCAGTGCAGACTATATTTCTTCAAGAAATAGCTGAAGCTAAAAAGAACTTTGAAAATGCAGACTGGCTAGTATACGGAAGTCTTCAATTTACAACCATGTGTTCAGCAACCGTTTGAAATTACAAGGACACTGAATGAAGGGACTTGTACCCAAAGTTACATCTGTTGCAGCTCCCCCATGGTAAAAAATCCAGATGCTTGGCTGTCTGCCCACCCACACTATGACTGCAAGGATGCTGCCCTCCTCACCCACCTATCTCTTTCCCCATCTCACCCGCCCACCCATGCATGCAAAGGTGCTGCAATCCTGAAGGCCTGCTCCCCACCTCATCACACCCAGGAGGCCCAAGCTTGCTCCCCACCCACCGGGTCTAGGAGGCCTTGATTGGTTACAATTCCACAACGTGTGCAAATTGTCCCACTTAGCTTTGCAGTTTTTCTACAGCTGCTGATAGGCGCACCCAGCCTATGCGAGGCAGGGCTGCCTTCACACCAAGGTGGCCCTGCCCCAGTCTTTAAGCAGGCACTATTCTTGCAATTATAGTTAACCTATAAAGCCCTTCGTGGCTTAGGCCCAGGTTATTTGTCGGATCACCTGCAACCAGCGTCAATGTCCCATCGCCCGATGTGCTCTCACAGAGAGGGCCTACTTAGGGTGCCGTCGGCTAGACAATGTCGGCTGGCGACTCCCGGGGTAGAGCCTTTTCTGTGATCACCCCCACCCTTTGGAATCAACTTCCCTTGGGGTTCCGGTTGGCCCCTGACCTTTGCACCTTCCGTCGTGAATTGAAAACCTAGCTATTTATGTCCCCGGGCCTGGACTGATGTGGTAGTATATTTTAATTTTTTTTTAAAAAAAAGTTTCTTGATTTTATGTATATTCGTTGTTTTTAACAGTCGCTTGTTCGACTGTTGTTGTGAGCCGCCCTGAGTCCTTGGAGATAGGGCGGCATACAAATTTTATAAAATAAATAAATAATAAATAAATAAATATTTGGAAGGCTGTTTCTTAAAATTGCATAATGGGCACCCTGGGCCTGGTGGGGAGCAGCCACGGAAGGTTTCCACATGCTGAAGTCTGAAGTCTGTGTGTGCCAGGCTCCCAGTGCCTACTCCAATCCCCTCAGACACCAACATGCTCCTTACCTCAGACTCTCTATTTACCGACCTGAGAGACTGCTTATGACCGTGACTGGGACTACCAAGATTGTGATTGTTGAGCAAAATGGTCACATGACAACTCACTTAATGACTGTTTTGCTCAACAACTTGAGATTCTGATCCCAATTGTGGCAGCAAGTTGAGGACTACCTGTAATATGAAATGCTTGAGAACTGGAACAGACTCGAGTAACGTTCACTTGGAGCGTGTAATTCAGTTCTCCATCCTTATAAAAAGCTTAGAATGTAAAGTATAGATGCCAAGGAGGTTCACAAAATTTTCTAATTTGTTTACATTGAGATTCTTACTTTTCTTTTGTCCTCCTCCATCTCGGGTGCTTTTCTTTTTTCTCCTCGCTTTCCCTCAGTTTTCTTCAGTGGAGATTTATCTACCAGTTTGCTGGCTAATGAGGGGGAAAAACATTTTTACATCAATTCTAAGGAGATGGCAAAAAACAATGGATTCATATAAGAAAAACTATCCTGCCTATGCAAATATAGACAGAGGACACCTTCAGACAGGCTCTGCAGCCATTCCTGCTGACTGATGTTATACCGTATTTTTGTGAGTATAAGATAGACTCCCCTCTCCCCTCCCAAAAAAAAGAGGCTGAAAATTTGGGTGCATCTTATATTCTGAATGTAGCTTTTTTGAAGCTTTTTTTCAGCCCTAATGAGGCGCTAGCGAGTGAAGCAATCTCAGTGCTTTGCCTGCTTTTCTCATTGCTGCTCCCTCTCAGCTGTGCTTTAGAAGCTGTTTTTTATCCCCAAGCAGGGGATAAAAAGCGTGCATGCTCAAAATCAGCAAACTAATGTGCTGAAGCTGACCAGACTAAGGATACTAGCCAGATGAATACCTAGTAGGCAGATTTTTTTCCCTTATTTTCCTCCCCAAAAACTAAGCTGCATCTTATACTCTGGTGCGTCTTATACTCCGAAAAATACGGTAATTAAAAATAACAAAGCTTTTCATCCTGATTTTATAGCTTGCTTCATCATAAGATTCAAAGTTGGTAATAGGTAATTGTTTCTGCAATGACTAGAATGGCCCAAAAACATTTTAAAGCTTCCAAAATATATAGCGGTAATTAGCCCCACATATCTACCAAATAAGTACTAAAACAATACTTTTATATTGTTATAAAATATAACTGATTTAATAGATTAGCTAAGCACCTGGCAATGTAAATAGGATCCATTCATGTTTAAATTGGAAAGAAGGTGTTGCAGTGTTTAAATCACAGTGGAGGAAATCACTGTGTACATGGGGTACACAGCAATTATTCCAAAAATTCTGGTCCTCACAACCATGATCCTCTCCGAAAACTCTCCAGAACAAAATCTTACTAGAAGAAATTAACTGGGGGGGTGGGGAGTAAAAATGGATACATGAAGACTTTTTTAATACCTTTTCTTCACTGCTCACCTTCAGGCTTCTTGGCTTTCGCAGGGGACTTCCTGGAATGCTGTTTTGCAGCCTTTGGAGGAGAAGACAACTTGGGCTGGCCCTCAGTTTCTCCACTGCTGCCCGCTGTGGAGTTGTCCTCTTCTGCTGCAACTACCAAGAAGTCCGATTTTTCTTTAGATAATTGGTACAGCTCCTGCACAAAAGCCAGAAAGTTCCATGAAGAGGGTGGGGGGGAAACACTTTGTAGCAAGTCCTTCTATAACTTCCCACTTCTGCCTGCAAGATACAATTCAGATTCTTTTGGAACAAACAGGACAATAGGCAACTGGCAAATGATTTCCAATGAAACATCTGGGCAACAAATGGCACAGATTCCAGCTTCATGTTGATGAGAGAATTCTGGGGTTATCAAAAGCTTCAATTTATTGTCTTTTTCTCAGTGTGTACATACTAACTTTTTAATTACTGTTGACTATTTTCTCTTGAAGTAGAATTTACATGCTTCACTCAAGCCAGCCTCTTCCAGATAGATGGGTTTGAATTATCCTGACTGAAGGTTGGACAAAAGCTGATCTACAAGGCCAGATGTGAATCAGACTGATCCACCAACTCTGGATCCCATTACCCCACAATGTCACCCATATGCTTTTCAAAGAATTCACCAGTGCAACGTAGAGAGCAAAGGTCTGTCCAATATGAGGAACCCAGAAACCTACCGAGAGACCCATTCCTACATTTCATGGCTAAGAACACTAAACAATGCTTCCTTTCCTATTCCTATATTATTGCTTATACCTATTGCTATTCTTAGCGTGGCCACTGAAAAATGAAAATATCTTATGGTTATCTTGACCAAGTAAGTGATTCAGGAGATGGGGATTCTTTTTCAAAAGGGACTCTGAGATAATGGGTTGGAGAAGTTCTCAATGACAAGATGTAAGCCACAGAGGAAAGATGAAGTGTGCGGGTACTGTGTTTTCCCAAAAATAAGACCTCTCCAGATAATAAGCCCTCCCCCAGAAATAAACCCTCCCCTGAAAATAAGCCCTCCCTGAAAATATTTAAACGCATGCACAGCCGATCCCCACCATTTCCTCTGGTTAGGGAGACAGTGCTGAAAATCAGGTAAGACAGCAAGAGGAACCCTGTCTAGCTCCACGCGCCCCAAAATAATAAGACCTCCCTGAAAATAAGGCCAAGCGCTTATTTCAGGGTTCAAAAAATGTAAGACAGGGTCTTATTTTCAGGGAAACACGATATGTATGTATGTATGTATGTATGTATGTATGTATGTGTATATATGTATATGTATATGTATGTATATGGAGAACCGGTAGCGATGGCGGCATGAGGCTCCGCTCACCTGCCCGGGTGTCATTACTTCCTGCTTTTAAAACGTAATACGTAGACGATCGCGCGGCACAGCTAGGATTGCCAGAGCCTTTTTTTTTTTTACTTTTTAAAGCATTTTTTTTTACAATTTATTTGGCTAAATAGGTTGTAAAAAAATGCTTTTAAAAGGTAAAAAAAAAAAAGTTGGCCACGCCCACCCAGTCACATTCCCACCACCAAGCCGCGCCCACAGAACCGGTAGTAACAAATTTTACATTTCACCACTGATATATATATATGTATACATACATCATACACACACACACACACACACACACACACACACAAAATGCAGAAATGCTGAGAATGATATTCACATAAATACAGATCTCAGTATAGTATGTTCAGAATATATAGGGTGGCTATATCTGTAAAACAAGTGACTCACCCTGAGTTGTGGGAGGGTGGTCGAGGTAGTCCAATCTTTGTCATCCCGGATACGAGTACACCGGGGGAAGCGGATTGAGATCCCATCAGCTGTGTGGGCCTCTGCTTTAGAGAATTCAGCGCCTGTGATCTCCCACACTGGTGCTGCCTAAGACAAATGGTAACGACTGAGAAAAAAATCCTCCTCGTCAATGAACCAAGAGATGGAGTTCTGTGTGGAGCACCATGAGTGATGTGGCGTCCTTGGTGTTCTCTGAGCTTGTTTACTTGCAGATGTTTCATTATCCACCTAGATAACATCACTGATATCACCTAGTTGGATAATGAGATGTTTGCAAGCAAATAACCAAGCTCAGAAAGCATCAAGGACTCAACAGTTTAACAATGATCTACATATATATTTTCTTCTACAAGAACCATGAGTAAACCATCAATTCTATACATGCTTCTATGTTTTTCATTAATTTTAAGAGGCAGGCCCAAAATTGAGCATTTTGGATTGTGTGATATCAATTTGAGCTATTGTGTTAGATAATCTAGCCAATCAGAAGAATCCATGCAGAGTCCCGAATTAATAACCAAATTAACACAAGTTATTGATTTGTTTGGCAAAAAAACCTTTTTATGCCATTAAAATATTGGATCAATTTGGAAGCATCCAATTTGGCTTTTATCAGTTCAAAAAGGTTTTTTCATTAGGACAGTCAACTGAATCACCTTTGGACTAATACCCTAAATGTACCAAAAGGACATTTATGGTATTAAGTCCAAAGTAAAATACTCTTAACAGAAGGTTATCTGTCTCTTCTTGAATATCTCAAGGCAACAATCTAGTATATAAAAGCAGGAGTTTAATGCAATTTTTGCCTAGAGTGAATCTGGTTCAGAATACCACAGTGTGAGACTTGCTCAATTTCAGTCTATTTTGTTTTTAATTTCTAATCCCTATGGCTGTATAAGCTATATGAATGTACAATACATCAATGTATAATAACTTCTACAAGGTCCAGTTTCCTATCCCCACTTTTCCTGACTTTTCATAAATGGATTGGTTTGTATCTGCTACTAGCATTCTTCCATGATTTTTCCACCTACACATTCAGAAATCTGGAGAAGTGTATTGGTTACACAGGGCTCTCTAAATTTCCTCCATAATTTGGATAAAAGATGAGCTTTGTAAATAAAATGAAATAATGGGAAAAATGTGAAAGAACAAAGGTCCTTTCCTGGACTGCAGTGGATTTCTAGTGGATTTCCTTCCATGGGATTGATAACATCCATGCTGATTTCATTTTAGCAATTCAGCTGCATCAAATGCCTGCAAAGTGCTTGAAAGTGCCTTTCCCAGGAAGGATTTCTGGCAGGGAAACCATTTTTGCATGGGAAACACCCACTCCCATGAGACATTTTACCTTTGGGTCTGGAACAATGAAATCTGGATAATAATTCTTATTAATCTTTAACCAGTCTGGAATTTTACTGGGATCCTAGACAATGGAAGAAAAAAAGGCATCCATCAATTTAGCCCATTATTATGGGATGGGAAATACTTTAATAATGATTAAAGGAATAAATGGTTCCCCAACATCTAAGAAAATTACATTGCACTGCAGTTTTCAAAGCTTTGACATAGAAGCTGTCCACAAACGAGCATTTAATACCTGAATAATTCCAAAGAGATTAAAGACCTAGTATAGAGCAAGGCAGACGGAATATGGCTGCCATCCTCCAGAGAGATTGAACCAAGAGTCTGTGTTCAAGCATTCCAGAAACTTGGCTGATTAGCAAACTCCTGAAGTTCTTTTAGATTAGAATAAAGTAGTCCTCGATTTACAGCCATTCATGTAGTGACTGTTTGAAGTTACAACAGCAATTAAAAAAAAGCAATTTACATCCAGTTCTTACACTTACAACTGTAGCACCATCCCTTCAGTCATGTGATCAAAATTTAGGTGCTTGGCAACCAGCATATATTTGCAATGGTTGAACATCCCGGGGTCATGTGATCACCATTTGCAAACTTCCCAGCCAGCTTTTGACAAGCACCATCAATGGGAAAAGCCGGATTCACTTTAACAACTGCAGTGATTCATTTTGTGGTGGCAAAATCAGGTGTGGCACATTTAAGAACTGCCTTGCTTAGTAACAGAAAGTTGGTCCCAATTGTGATTTTAAATATGTAAAAAAGATTATTCTAGCTTTCTTCCAAATTAGCTACTAATATCTGGTTTTCATGAGGCAGTAACAATGAAGCAGTAAAATTTGAGACTGAGATATTTTGGGATGTTCAGTAGTCTAGAAGGTAGGACCAATAAAATAATAGTTTCAAACTTTCTAACACCACCAAGATTTTGATTAACTGGGTTCACACACTGTGCTGGAACTGGGCCCACTGATAATGGTCTAATAATCATGGTTTGCTAGTGTCACAATAATAGAACTTTTTATTGTCTATGCTGGCTGGGGCATGTCGTGAGAATGGCTGATGGTCGGATTCCGAAAGATCTCCTGTATGGAGAATATAAGGATATCTGCAAGAAGGACCTAAAGGCCCTGGGAATGGACATTAACAACTGGGAAACCTTGACCTCTGATCGTTGGAGGCTAAAGACGCAGCATGGCCTTCTCCAATTCGAAGAGACACTTATTCGGCAGCTTGAGGCAAAGAGGCAGTCCCGGAACCAGCGAAATCTGGGGGCTGGGCAGGGGACAGAATGTATCTGCCCTCAGTGTGGAAGGGATTGCCACTCTTGAATTGACCTTTTTAGTCACACTAGATGCTGTTTTAGGACCTCTTTCCAGAGCACGATACTATAGTCTCTTGAGACTGAAGGATGTCAACGAAAATGATTGTCAGAGACCATGATTTACAAATTGCTATACCTGGACAACCTACTAAACAAAAACCAAACAATAGAAGATTATTTCAACAGGACTTTGGTGGTAGTTGTGATTGTGGGAGACAATTATTTCATAATTTCAATTGCTTTATGGTGCATGGAGTTCTATAATAGGGACAATATACAAACATTGCAAGTAGGTTTTAACTTAGTATAGGTAAGTACATTATCATAGGACAGGCCCTATCTTAACCCAGCATTATTCTGAGATACTAGAGAAAGAGATGAAATGATTGGAAGAATAATTCAATTTCAATATAACAACAAATAGGAATGAGAAGGAGCAACCCTGAGTCTTCTGCACCTCTTCCCTATTCTTTCCGCTTTGCACAAACCTGAGTTATCAATTAGGACCAAGTTATAGTAAAACGGCATTTAATATTCCTTTAAATGCAGCGATATAGAGAAAAAGAGCATGGTCCCTCTGTGAACTTTAAAAACCCAGATCTGGATGATCATCTGAATGTACTATCTGTGTACATGGGCAAATAAGGAAAAGAAACTGGATCTCGATCTTTAGCATTAAACTCAATCGGAGAGAAATTTAATGCTAAAAAAGTTAGTTTTAGCTTCAGTATTTCAAGTTGCAGCAAAAACGTTATTTCCTTGCAAGGCAAGAATCACAGGGGGCTTTTTCATCTGGTGAACCACAAGGCCTTCTACACACAAACCTTGCTGATTTTCACCATGTCCAATTCCTTCTGCAGCCGGGCAAGTGTGGCATCATCATGTCCACCAGCACATTTGGTCACCGTGCACCACTTCTGGCTGTCGGGATCATAGCAACCCATGAGAAAGATGGACATCATCCCACCTAAAGCAGTGAAAAGAGACAAAAATGGCAATCTGGTGGAGAAGGGGAATAAATCTAATTTTATCTTCTAGAATCTCTTCTCACGACAACAGTCAGAGACTGCAACTAACACAATTTTGTTGCGGGTATTTCTTGAGCCTTGGTTAAAAGGTTGAGAAAGGCTGCCTGAGCCGCTGAAAAGCCATAGCAGAGCAACACACACAGGATTACCTTATTTTTCGGAGTATAAGATGCACCTTTTCCCCCCAAAAAAGAGGGTGAAAATCTGGGTGCATCTTATACTCAGAATGTAGCCCCACCCAACTTCTCAAACGGAGGTTTCAGAGGCTGAAAAAAGCATCAGAAACGAAGCTTCAGAAAAGAAGCCCCCAAACAGAGCTTCAGAGGCTTTTTTTTCTGAAGCTCTGTTTCGGAGGCTTTCAGAGGCAGGAAAACAACTTTTTTCTGAAACAGTGTTTCAGAAGTTTCAGAGGCAGAAAAAAAAGCAAGACACAGAGCTCACAATCAAGGAACCTGCTGCTAAAATTCATCTCTGGGAACAGCTGATTGGGATATTCTGGAAGGCCGATCCACCTGCCAATCAGTTTTTTTCTTATTTTCCTCCCCAAAAACTAAGGTGCATCTTATACTCTGAAAAATACAGTAAGTTAGAAGTAGGCTTATAATGAGACAGATTCCTAATCAAAGCAGTTCTTTATGTAGTGAGGACCAGACTCTTACTATTTGTTATGAAACATCCCATAGTTTAATAATCAATCATGTGCTCTGCATGTAAAACTTCCCATGTTCCACTCCCAATCAACTTCAATAGGCTAGAGCAGTGTTTTTCAACTTTGGCAACTTTAAGATGTGGGGACTTTAATTCTCCACTTGGATGGCTGGAGAATTCTGGGAATTAAAGTCCTCACATCTTAAAGTTTGCCAGGGTTGAGAAACACTGGGATAGAGATTCCAATCTGAAATTCTGGAGCACTATAGTTAGTGACTCAATTACTACACCGCCTCAGTATAAATACGGGTAGTTCTGCTCTTTATTGATCTGGATGCAGAACTTTCCAAGTTCAAACATCTTGGGAAGCATCTCAAAACTCCCATCTAACACCTCGGAGAACTACAGCAGGTCCGTGTGAACTAGAAAGAATAAGAGTTTGGATTTTTTAAGAAATACCCACCTTTGCTCCCCTGGCCATAGAAGGCACCCAAAACCACCAGGTCTGCTGTGTCTGCCATTGCTCCCTCATTCAGATAGTCCTTCTTCACTTTGAGCCAATGGCGTTTTCCTGGTTCATAAATACTCTATCCAAGACAAAGGCAGAATGGGAATGATACCGATTCCAGGGAGAGTGAAACCAGTCTCACTCTCTTTAAGTGCAGATCCCACCTTTGGAGATAAAGGGCTGCAGGTGGCCTTTAATTGGTATGGACACTCCAAAAGGTAAAGGGGAAGGCAGATCAGAGGGCAACTCTTGATTTCAACTAAATTACACTCAACACGGACCTCATAATTACAATTAGACTGATTCCCTCATCCGTCACAACAAAAATTTACAATTCAGCAGCAACTTTTACAGGAACTCTGGGAGGGTTTTTGAGAGCGTTCCTGCAATCCCGGCGTCTCAAACTGCACAATTCTTCTCTAACTCTCATGACAATATACATTCCCACCCATTTGTATATTCTTCCTAATCTAATAATTCTTATGGTTAATATATTGAGAGATATGCATAAGCAGCTACCGTATTTTTCGGAGTATAAGACGCACCTTTTCCCCACCTAAACGGTGGTGAAAATTTAGGAGCGTCTTATACACCGAAGGTAGCCCCGCCCACCCACTGGCCCCCACCCTTTGGCCTCTGCCTCCCAGCAATTTACCTCCTTGCAGCAAGCAGAAGCAGCTCGTTTCAGCTTTAGCACAGCCTAATTAGCACAAGTTGATTGGATCGGCCTCCCGACTCTCAGCTGTTTTGCTCTTAGCTGTTTAGCGAGGGCCTCTGCTGCTTGCTGCAAGGAGGAAAATTGCTGGGAGCAGTTTTTTTTTCTTGTGCTAATCAAGCTACGCTGAAAATGAAAATGAAAGAAAAGCAGGCTGTTTGCTTTAACGAGGCAAAATTGCTGGGAGGCAGAGGCAGATTTCTTTTTCTTGTTTTCCTCACCAAAAAAGGTAGGTGCGTCTTATAGTCTGGAGTGTCTTATACTCCGAAAAATATGGTAATTCATTTTTTAAAAAAGAAAAACTTTTGTCAATGTATTTTTTCCCCAAAAGATAGCTTTAAAGTCATAATACCATGACTTCTTCAACATCTTTCGTACTCAATTCTAGAGGTCTGCTTATCTGCAATAAGGAATTGGTGACTTAACAACATTCATTTTATAGCCTTTTCTGGCTCCGAGTTCCATAGAAACAGCCTTGATAGAGTCAAGGTAAAGAATGAAAGTTCCATCTCCAGAATCGATTCTTTTATCATTCTGGGATTAAATGCTTTTTATATTTGGAGATTTGGAAGGAATGCTGAAGAGGACCAGTCAAGATCAGGGGTGTCAAACTCGATTTTATTGAGGGCTGCCTCAGGGTTCTGTTTGATCTCAGGGGTGGGCATGGCCAGGGTGGGTGTAGCCAGCTCGTCACGAGTCGGGGGCACCTGTGGTGGCCCAAGCACTCTGCCAGCAAAAATGGGCTCTGAAGCTCTATTTTCAGCTGTGATGGCTTCCTACAACCCTCTGCCAGTGAAAACGGAGCTCAGGAGGGCTGTCGGTGGCCCTTGTAAGCTCCGTTTTTGGCTGCAACGGCCTCCTGCAGCCCTCTGCCAGCGAGAACAGAGCCTGGGAGAGCTGCAGGAGGACAGATCTATCAAGGCTTTATAGTTTTAAATACTTTTTTTATATCAATTATTTTTGGTGTGTGGGGATATTTCTGAAGTCAAAACTGCTTTCCAGTTATGGCTTTTGAGCCGCGGTGGCGCAGTGGTTAGAGTGCAGTACTGCAGGCTACTTCTGCTGACTGCTGGCTACCTGCAATTTGGCAGTTCAAATCTCATCAGGCTCAAGGTTGACTCAGCCTTCTATCCTTCTGAGGCCAGTAAAATGAGGATCCAGATTGTTGGGCTGATTGTTGGGCTGACTCTAAATCGCTTAGAGAGGGCTGTAAAGCACTGTAAAGCGGTATACAAGTCTAAGTACTAGTGCTATTTTCAGTTTGACAGACTTTGTAACCTGCTGGCATAAATGGGTGGGCAAAAACAGCAGCTTCTATACCTTCACATCTTTCAGCACCAATCCCTCCAGCCCTTCCCGGATGACTCGGTTGATCATGTCAGCGAGGTCTGAAGCTTTCTGGAAAAGAAGGAAAAGAGAAAGTTGCAAAGGCAGGACTGAGATTAGCAACCCCACTGGATATTTAAACATTTCCGAAGGTCTTATCCAGATGATTTAATTGGCCTGTTGTTCACATTTATTTCAGATAATAAGCCAACTCACTTATTTCATTTTGTTTGAAAATTCCTGGCCTCCTAAGGCATTTTACCTCTTATGACCTATGTTTGGCACACAAACCTTTCATAAATTGTAAAGTTAGAAGGGTTAGCATCTCATTAAAGCCTATTTATCTTAATTCTGCTCCATTTTTTCAGGCCAGATCAGAAAATCAATTCAATAGAAACATTAGAACTATACCTGATTGAAATTGGCTATAACAGAATCTTGCAACCTTGATTGTTCTGTACTTCTCCTCCTTCTCAGACCCCAGTGAATCAGGGAAGATTGCCTGTTTAAGTCACTTCTGAATATGATTTTGCTTCTTGGGGCTGAAAAATTGTTTCATCTCTTTGCTTAGGTGATGGTTCTTTAATGTTTGTCAAGTTTGCCACTATTTGACACTATTATCTATTAATCCAGATGGAATGGAAGATGAAAGCAGTTATATGTAACATAGGGTCCCAGGATGGGGAATCTAGAAAGAACACTTCACAGCTGGACTAGCCTGGGCGGGGGGGGGGGGGGGGGGGGGAGAATGGTTGCCGTTTTTATTGCTTTTGTGTGTGTGATCTAGAATCATTGTATGAGATAGGCAGCCATATACATAGCAATAGCACTTAGACTTATATACCATGTCATAGTGCTTTTACAGCTCTCTCTAAGCGGTTTACAGAGTCAGCATATTGCCCCCAACAATCTGGGTCCTCATTTTACCCACCTCGGAAGGATGGAAAGCTGAGTCAACCTTGAGCCTGGTGAGATTCGATCTGCCAAATTGCAGGCAGCCAGCAGTCAGCAGAAGTAGCTTGCAGTGCTGCACTCTAACCACTGCGCCACCACGGCTCAAAAGCCATAATTGGAAAGCAGTTTTGACTTCAGAAATATTCCCCCCCCCCCCAAAAAAAATGATATTAAAAAAAAGTATTAAAGACTATAAAGGAGCTTTGGTGGAGCAGCAGACTAAAGCGCTGTTAAATAGCACTTAGCTGCCAGCTGCCTGCAATTACTGCAAGTTCAAATCTCACCAGGCTCAAGGTTGACTCAGCCTTCCATCCTTCCGAGGTAGGTAAAATGAGGACCTGGATTGTGGGGGCAATAAGCTGACTTTGTATAAAAAAGAACACTGCTTGGGTGGGGGTGAGGGGGCGAAAGCCCTACTAAGCAAATATATACAAAAGTATGAAGGCTATTGCTTAATGCATTGTAAGCCGTCCTGAGTCTCCGGAGAAGGGTGGCATATAAATTGAACCAATCAATCAATCAATCAATCAATCAATCCTTGATAGATCCAGTATTGCACTGCGCCTACATGTATATGTAACTTTTATGAATGAATGAATGGATGGATGGCATCAGGATAGGGAAGAGGACACAAACTTTTTTTTTGAGACACAGAAAGTTAAGTACCCAATGGCTCACCCATGTATGGAAGATTCAAGAACTTCCCACAGAACATTTTTAAGCTTCTCCAAGTCTCATTCTTGCCATCCAAAATGGTACCTACCGTGACATGCTTCATCTCTGAAAAGAGAATTCGATTGGGAATTTCCACCATGTTATCGTGGAGAAATTTGCGACGCTCGCGCAGAGGCCTAAAGGAAACAGAAAATGGGCAAATCACCAGAAGAAAAATGTGCCTGAGACAAAGTTCCTTTAATGATTCTAATGTCAAACAGATCCTGCACATATTTTATTGAGCACTGTTCTACTTTGTGGAGAATCAGTTTAAACATAAGAGGGTGCGCATAATCCAGCATAGATTTTCATAGAGCAGAGACCCACTCTTGGCAATCAAAAAATGTAGGTCACTTCTTTGCTCAGATCCAGGCCGATACAAGAAACAATGCTAGCTACAGAGGGCCCTTCTGGGCCCACCTTACAGGAGAGGAGGATTGGCACTCATTATGCACCCACCTCAGTGGTGAAATCCAATTTTTTTTACTACTGGTTCTGTGGGTGTGCCTTGGTGGGCGTAGCTTGGTGGGCATGGAAGGGGAAAGATACTGCAAAATCTCCATTTTCACCCCATTCCAGGGGAAGCATACTGCAAAATCTCCATTCCCACTCCACTCCTGGGGCCAGCCAGAGGTTGTATGTGCTAGTTCTCCGAACTACTCAAAATTTCCGCTACCAGTTCTCCAGAACCTGTCAGAACCTGCTGGATTTCATCTCTGACCCACCTGTCCATCAAACTGACGTCATTGAAGTAGATGCAGTCAAAGACAAAAAGGCAAACATTGGCATCCTGGAAAGCAGCTTTCTGCAAAAGGGATAGCAAAAAAAGAAAAGGGAAAAAAAAGGGGGAAAAAACTGGAATTGACTGCATGATATTATTTTGTGAGCAGCAACAACCAAGGATACTTTGCTATTCTGGAGAAGGACAAAGTCTAAACTGGAGAAGGACAAAGTCTAAACTAGGGATAGATAACTTGTAGCCCTCCTATGCACCCCTTTGCAGGTTATTTTTGTTTGCATTTTTATAAAAACAGTCACTGAATTGGGAAGAGGGAAAAAAGATTTTCTCCCTTTAAAATATACCGCACCCCTACTCTCTGTGCTTTGAAACTATGATGCTGAAATCTGGCTTTTTTACCAGTTAGAAATCTCTAACTTTTAACCAAATAACTCCAGTTCTAGTATTACAAGGGGAAAAAAAGCCCTCTCTGTCTACTTACTCTATACAATGTCTTCTAGAATAAATCTATAGTCTTTGCTAATTTGGGATAAGGAATTTTCTCTGAAGAAATATGTTAGAGAAATCTGGCTCCAATCCGTCCCCATCAGCTAAAAAGGGCTGTTACCTTTTCATTATTGCATTCTTTCTGTTAAATACAGGCTGTTCACTCCCTGCTCTATAAAAGAAGTCTGCTATAAATTGTACCAATGGTTCTCAACCTGTGGCCCGTGGACCCCTAGGGAGGCCGCAATGTGGTCACAGGGGGTCTGCAAAGGTGGAAGGAATATTATGATTTAAATTTTGAGTTAAGTCCTGGTGATCCGTGGCCATGGTCCGTGGCCACAAAAGGTATTTAAAGGGGGTCCATGGTGAAGAAAAGGTTAAGAACCACTGAATTACACCATCTCTTTGGCGATGGAAGAGACCTTCTTCTGAAGTACCTTATGCACTCCCAGTGTCCCAAAAGGCAGAGGCTTCCCTATCTTGGTGTCAATCAGAAGAACCTCAGCGTCCAAGATCATACTGTGTCCTCCTGGAAAGGCCTTGGGGATAAAGTCCTTGAAATGAGCCACCTGATGAAATGCAAGCAAGCAAATACGTTCTGTGAACTTTTCAGCCCATCTGCTGGCCCAAGAACTATCAATTGGCATTAAAAGCAGACAGAAAGATTTAGCTTGCCCAGTGCTTCTCAACCTCAGAGCTTAAAATGTGTGGACTTCAACTCCCAGAAGGACTAGATCAAACAGGACAAACCCATTGGTCGAGCAGTGGTTAAATGCAGTATTGTAGGCAGCTTCTGCCCACAGCCTGGAGTTCAATCCTGACAAAGCTCAGCTTCTATCCTTCTGAGGTCAGTAAAATGAGGACCCAGATTATTGTAGGCAAGATGCAAATAATGCTTTCATTGTGCCCAGAGTGTGCTGTAAAGCGCCAGGGGGTGTATATAGATCTTCATGCTATTGCTATAAAAATGCTGCTTTCCTTCCTTTTATCTCCACACTCTTTTTTTCTTTCTTTTGCAATCCTTGTTTTTATTTTATTATATTTTATTCGTCAGATTTTGATACTGCCCATCTCACTTGTAGAGACAGTTTTTATTTTTGTTGCAAAAATAAAAAGGCCATATGGGAGACGACTATAGTCTAAAAAGCAAGGTGAAACCATTGGTAATAAAAAAAAAAAAGGTTATGCACATTTATGTTAAGGGGAAAAAAAATTACTGCCCACAATTAAACACAAAAGTGCCAAGGAAACTGTGAGGTCAACATTTCATTTGCAATACTGTAAATCAAATATACACTTAGAACTATTAGAACTCCTTGTTTTCCCTGACCAAACTACAAAGCATGCCGCCTCAAACTACAGTTCCGGTACTACCGGATTTCACTGTGGCTGAGATTAAGATTAAACCAAACACATGGATTAGACTTGATGTCCACACAAGAGCCAGGAACCCACACTTTCCCCCAGAGGCAGCCCATCCACTCCACTAACCTTGTGAGGGAGAACAGGCTTCAGACTGCGGCTGAAATAGCAGAAATGATCTCCCTTTTTGTGCACTTGGACACGTTCTCCATCATACTTAATTTCTGCATACATGCCATTGGGACACTTTTTCATGGCATACTCAATTGATTTACAAGCTTCAGCCTTACAGAATAGGAACAAGAGAGGAAAAAAAAATCCAGTTAGTTTATTAACAACCAGCTGCCTTCTGGCAAATTAGACATGATTCCATTCACAACGACATTTCAAAGTAAACATCTCTCAGATGTCCTGGACTAGAATTCCCTGACCAGCATGGTCATGGACTGGTGCATAAACAGGTTCTTGCTTGCATGGAAACTAGGCATATACTAATGTTTCATAGCCTTGGCAACTTTTAAGACATGTGTCCTTCAACTCCTAGCATGCTGGCTGGGGAATTCTAGGAGGGTTTTTTTTTTTTTTTGGTGCTTTAATTTATATGCTGCCCTTCTCCGGAGACTCAGGGCGGCTTACAATGCGTTAAGCAATAGCCTTCATACTTTTATATATTTATACAAAGTCAGCTTATTGCCTCCACAATCTGGGTCCTTGGTTTCCAAATGAGATGCAAAAGTTCCTCTCATCAGAAAAGAGGACTTTGGACCACTGAGCAACAGATCAGTTCTTTTTTTCTTTAGCCCAGGTAAGACGCTTCTGACGTTTGTTGTTCAGGAGTGGCTTGACAAGAGGAATATTTATTTATTGTGATTTATATTCCGCCTTTCTCCCTAGGGACTCAAGGCGGCTTACAAAATGACAACTTCAATACAAATCACAATACAATACCAAATTAAAATCAGTAACCCAATTAAAAAACAATTTAAAATTATCCCAGTGTACCCCAAACGGATCAGTTTAATTGGCGGAAGAGCCACGTCTTCAGCTCACGACGGAAGGAAAGAAGGTCGGGGGCTGTCCTGAGCTCAGTGGGCAATCCATTCCAGAGGGTTGGGGCTCCCACAGAGAATGCCCTCCCCCTGGGGGTTGTCAGCCGACATTGTTTGGCTGACGGCACCCTGAGGAGGCCGACTCTGTGAGAACGCACAGGACGATGGGAGAACGGCTGGAGATGGTCCTGCAAGTACCCTGGGCCTAAGAATATGACATTTGAAGCCCATGTCCAGGATCCGTCTATGTGTGGTGGCTCTTGATGCACTGATTCCAGGCTCAGTCCACTCCTTGTGAAAGTCCCCAAAACTTTTGAATGGCTTTTTCCTGACAATCCTCTCCAGGCTACGGTCATCCCTGCTTCTTGTGCACCTTTTTCTTCCACACTTTTCCCTTCCACATAACTTTCTATTAATATGCTTTGATACAGCACTTTGGGAACATCCAACTTCTTTTGCAATTACCTTTTAAGGCTTTCTCCTTATGAAGGGTGTCAGTGATGGTTTTCTGCACAACTGTCAGGTCAGCAGTCTTTCCCATGATTGTGATTCCTACTGAACCAGACTGAGAGATCATTTAAAGGCTCAGGAACCCTTTGCAGGTGTTATGGCTTAATTAGCTGATTAGAGTGGGACACTTTGAGCCTAGAATATTGAACCTTTTCACAATATTCTAATTTTCTGAGATTGTGAATTTGAGGGTTTTCATGAGCTGTAAGCCATAATCATCAAAAGTATGACAAATCAAGGCTTGAACTATCTCGCTTTGCATGTAATGAGTCTATCTCATATATTAGTTTCACCTTTTAAGTTGCATTACTGAAATAAATGAACTTTTGCACAATATTCTAATTTTTCGAGTTTCACCTGTATATAGTTAAAGGACTATACAGGGATACTTCAGTAGGGCAGACAAGCTGACAAAAAAAAACCCATTGGAACTCTTGATTTTTTCCTTGTTTTGTTTTTTTTATACAGCAGATTTCCTTGCATTCCATAGCTGCTTCATAAATGCTGAGTGATGGATACAATTCAAATAAATAAAATAACACAAACATTAAGATATTCAGCTTGGACAATAAAGACTTAGGTTAAGTAATCACAAACTACATTGCATACTGGCAACTTTAACCAATCCCTCTCTTCCAGCCCAACCTAATTCATAAGACGGATGTTGGGATAAAATCAGAGGACCTCTTATAGCCACCCCTGTGCCCCCCATTCTGATCTTAGGAAAAAAAGGAAGACTATAAATAAATAAACAAATGCTTAAATTAAATGTATATTTTTCTAACAATAAAGACTGAATGTAACAGGATGACACAGGCAGACAAAGAGGTTGTTCCATTGGAAAGCAGAGAAAATACCTTTGGAAGGAGAAGCAATTAAAAAAAAATAGATTGTGCAGAAATGAATAGATTTGACTATGATGATTAAAGAAAGAGAAGATTCAGAATACTTTAACATATGGAATCAACTCTAACCAACTATTGGTTAGGAAAGAGATACAAATAAGTAAATTAATAGTTATGTATAAAAATGCTATAATTAGAATTGTTGTAATTGATTGGATGAGAATGAAGACAGAAGAAAGAACAAAAAGAAGAACGATTGGAGACAACACCAAGATGTCACATGGAAGGAATGTTTGTTTAAAAAATAAAAAACTTTTAATTAAAAAAAAAGAGGTTGTTCCAGAGCCCGCGGCTGCAACTGAGAAAAACCACATCTCTGCAGACCCCAGCTGTTCCTTACCAGCATGGGCTGAACCGGGGTCATCAGGGCTGCCTGGACACTAAGAATTTTCTTCATGCCCGGCTGAGATTCTTGCTGGTTCTTCAGCACTCGCTCCACCACATCATGGAGGTTACGGGATGCTTTGAAAGCATCATAAGCATTGGGGTCCAATGCATCAAGTCTGGGTAGGAAAAGAGCAGGATGATGATTATTTTTAGAAAGGGGTGAGTGTGGGTATAGCTCAGTGGTGAATTCTACCGGTTCACACCGGTTTGGGCGAACTGATAGTAAAAAAAGCTACCGGTTGGTCCCAACTGGTATTTCTGACAATCAGCTGTACCGCGCAATTTATATTTGCTAGAAAGCAGGAAAGCCTTGGTGGCGCAGCAGACTAAAGTGCTGTTAAGTAGCACTTAGCTGCCAGCTGCCTGCAATTATAGCAAGTTCAAATCTCACCAGGCTCAAGGTTGACTCAGCCTTCCATCCTTCCGAGGTAGGTAAAATGAGGACCTGGATTGTGGGGGCAATAGGCTGACTTTGTATATAAAGAACACCGCTGGGGGGGCTCGAAAGCCCTACTAAGCAGGCATTTACAAAAGTATGAAGGCTACTGCTTAACGCATTGTAAGCCGCCCTGAGTCTCTGGAGAAGGGCGGCATATAAATCGAACCAATAAACAAACAAACAAATAAATAAATAAATAGCGCGGCACAGCTGCTCCCCCCTCGTTCTATTTACCTTCAAACAGCTTTTTCCGCGCAAAGCGCACGTTTGATGAGCCCTGCATATGCACGCAGCATGCATCTGGCACACACCACACGTGTGGCACGCACTGCGCATGCAACAACCTGGTGGTGACGGGCAGAGGAGTTCACCACTGGTATAGCTGGAAAAGGATTGGGGAACCTCAAGGTCAAGTCCATCCCCGCCCATGGAAACTCATAAGGTGACTTTGGGCCAGTAATTTTCTTCCTATCTCAAAGGGATGCTATTGTGGGGAGAAAAAATAGGAGGACTTGCTGTATGGTCTTAGGAGGAAGGGCAGGATTTGAATCTAAAGAACAGCTATACCAACAAACTTAAAGAAAATGACTGCTTCTAGATTCAACCAGTTTGGTGAAGACAAATTTCTCCAAGTTGCATCTCTCTAAATATATTGAATTTACTTTCCAGTTATTAGCGATGTTGACAAGGGCTGATGGGGAGTTTAGTTGAACAGCCTCTGGAAATGTTATTAGGATGAATGTTTAATTGGAGTGACAGTTTATGGTAGAGCAACGGAATCTTTATGAGAGGGACTACTTGAGTGAGAGCCATCCCCTCAAGGCACCTACAAGTCACCCCATTTTAGTACCTTTGTCCTTTAAAGAAAAGTAATAATCACTCTTTTAATAACAAAAGCTTTGCATGGTCACCATGGAGTCTGGGAAGTCGCTGGACCATACCTGAAAGGAACTTTTCTTCCATAGTGACTGACAATTGGAGTTCAAGGGGTCTTGGAACTAATTAGTAGATCTAATTATCTCATCTCCTTACTAATACCGTTAACATGTTCTGCTTTTAGATTTCTGACATTCTCCTCAACATGATCTCAACTTACACGTGCTTTGCGCCAGCATTCATTTTCAAGTCGTGTTTAATCAGTCGAATGATGCACTTCAGGTCATTAGCAGTGCACCTGAAAATAAAGAGGGATACAAATGCAAAAATGAGTGAACACACCTAAGTGAACACACAGCTAAGAAGCTGGGCCTCTAGTTTTCTGTATCTTTTGTGTATCTTTATGCTACCACCCCAAATAGGACTTCCTTGCAGGGAATAGGAGCAGAACCTGCTAGGCTTTGGAAGCATTAAGCAATCTGACCCCCAACCCCACTTCAAAATTCATAAATATTTCTTTTTTCTACCTCGATGCAACTTCTTGCAGTAGATTCTGCTGCTCCTCTTCTTTGGAAAGTTTGGATAGCTGCGTCAGGAACTCATCTACTTCCTGGATTGTCAAAAGGCTCTTGGCAGCCGGAGGGCAAGATCTGCTTGGCTCAAAGAAGATCCGCACCGTTTCTGAAACGTCACCCTGATTTAATATACAAAAGGAAACAGCTACTAAGGGCAGAGGAGTGTTTGGCTTGTACCTGTAATCAATTGCAATTATAAATGACAATACTAAATTAATTGCAATCAGAAAAGCCTTAGAAATCTTTTGACATCAGCCCATCAAAGTGCAAACCAAAGGGAGGTTCAACCTATGATCTGCAACCCTACAGCACCTACATAAATTGCCAGTAAATTGTACTTATAGGTAGTTCTTGACTTACTATTTTGCCGAAAACCATGTTTTCTTCTGGTTTCTGGCAAAAACTGTCCCATAGGAAATATTGGGTTTGCTTAACAACTACGGCATTTCCCTAACAATGGTTGCAAAAAAAGGTGGTAAACTTGGATCTGGTCAGGTGACTCACTTCTTGACCGTCAAGACTTATGAACTTATGTTTAAAGATAAATCAGCCAAATGTTGGAAATGTCACCAGTTACCAGGCTCATATTACCATATGTGGTGGACATGCCCTGAAGCAAAGAACTATTGGAATAAAATTAAGCTATGGTTGGAGGAAATGAAACGACGACGTATGGATTTTAAACCAGAACTGTTCCGATTTGGTATCTTACCAAAGAAAACCAGTAAAGAAAATATATACCTGATTGTATATGTAATAACAGCGGCAAGGATTGTTTATGCACAAAACTGGAAAGCAGAGAATATACCATCGGAGGGAGAAGTAATTAAAAAAAATTTAGATTGTGCAGAAATGAATAGATTAACTATGATGATAAAAGAAAGAGAAGACTCAGAATATTTTAAGATATGGAATCAATTTTATTACTGGTTAGAAAAAAGATATAAATAAGTTTTAAAAGAGTTTGAAAAAAATGTTGTAACTAGAATATTATATTAGCTAAAATTTCTGTAATGGATTAGGCGATTATGAAGATAGAGGAGATAAGAGTAGAGAAGAAGTTTTTTGGAGATAAAACCGAAATGTCACATGGAAGAAATGAATGATGTGTTAAATGTTTGTTTGTCTTAAAAATAAAAAAAACTTAAAAAAAAAGATTTATGAACATGTGGTGCTCAACCTCTTAGGGAAAAAGGCATGCTGTGTAGAGGGATACTGTCCACCAAAAATCTGACTCCTTTCTGCTCACCTTTTCAAGGTCTCGGACCATGTCTTCCTGGCTGCAGTTGAATATCCTACTGAAGAGCTTCACGATCTGCTTGTCATTCAAGTTGTAAACACTTTTAATGACTCCAGGCAAGAGTAGCTTGATGGTTAGGTAGAGATCACCTCGAAAGCCATCTGAAAGAGGTACAGATGTTTGCAATAGATCAGCAAAAACAGGGTTATTGTTTTTCAGACCGGCAGCTGACTTAGCCTCTACCACCTCTGCTCTAGGCTGCATTAGATGAGAAGAATAACGCTAACCATTAGGGATAATGGACACCTCCCTCCCCAAGTCACTGTCTGCTTAGGTGCTCTTGTGCCTTTCTTAGCATTGTGCTATTTCAGTGCTTTTATCAATGATAAAAGCTCTTGTCCTAATTATAATAAATTATATGTACACACAATAAATTGGCATTAAATTATAATAAATATTATGTTTATCCCAGATTTGTTTCTACCCAGACCCACCAGTGAAAACAAAGGGAAAGAAATTGTACCTCCACTGGTTCCCTTCTGTAAGAAGTTCTGAATTATCTGAGTTTTTACATTATAACTGGATTCGTCAGCCACCATTGCGCACAGCTTTCTGAATTCCCGCAGCAAACAGTCTTTGTGTTTTGGATCACTCTTCTCGGTGGACAGACTGGGCTTATGAGAAGAGCCAGAGCTGGCTGTTTCTTCAGAAGTGCCTGACTTTGCTGAACAGACAAAGAGTTTGAGAGCAAACAGAAATGTCCTAATTTTATTCATCTACTATTTCCATATGTTTATTTTATACTTGCTGGTTAACTCAAGGCAGCAAAACATACCTAATTTTCTTCCTCTTATTTTTCCCACAATAACAACAACCTGTCAGGTGAATTAAAGGTAAAGCTAAAGGTTCCCCCACACGTGCATGCTAGTCATTTCTGGCTCTAGGGGCCAGTGCTCATCTCTGTTTCTAAACCAAAGAGCCAGCACTGTCTGAAGACGTTTCTGTGGTCATGTGGCCAGCATGACTAAATGCCAAAGGTGCACGGAGCGCTGTTACCTTCCCACCAAAATGGCCCCTATTTTTCCACTTGCATTTTTTATGTGCTTTCGAACTGCTAGGTTGGCAGAAGGTCGGCAGTTCAGCGGTTGGAATCCCTAGCGCCATGTAATGGAGTGAGCTCCCGTTACTTGTCCCAGCTTCTGCCAACCTAGCAGTTCGAAAGCACATCAGGTGGGTTAGGCTGACAGAAATCGACTCACTTCAAATGACTCAGTTGGGTTTCATACTTAACGGAGGCCTAGAATTCACAATCTCCTGATTTCTAGGCCAACAGCTTAACCGCTGCACCCAATTGGCTCTCTTAATGCTTGTAGATGTATCTGCCACACATCTGATAAAATAATTAGATGAACAAGAATAGAAGTAAGGTTTATCAAAACTATGTGCTAGAAGGAAAGATGGAACGGCAGAGATTGACTGTTGCATTTCATCCAGAAGAGAAAATTCATTTGATTTTAACTTTCTCTTTTGGCAGAGAGCATAGAATAGGAAGCTAAACTTTTTGGAGGAAAAAGAGAAGAGACTGTTGCTTTCATCTCAAAGGGCTAGTTCTAATTTTATACATATCTGCAAACATATTTGTTGACAATGAAGACCCACATTCTTACCAGTTCAAAGACCCATTAGAAATTACAAAAAGCTCCACCCTAATCTTTAAGGAGATGGATGCCTTTTCAGTGGTAACAGTTCAGTTGCTGAAATTCTGGTAAATCTATCCAGTTCAATAGATGTTGCTTAAAAAAAAACACCACATTCTCTGGTGCTGGAAAAAGGATTTATTTTCAGTTTGAGGCAGTTTCCGAGAATCTGACTCTGGCTCTTTGCCCTCCTGCTGCATTCAAGCAAAGTCAAATTGTGTGTACGCTAAGGGAGGCTCCCGCCTTTTTTAAACAGAAGTCAAGAGGGAGCAGCTAGCTGGCCACAATAAAAATGGCTGGGATGCTGTCAAGGATGGCCACTCTTTAGCAAACTAAAATAGCTCTCAGTCTGCAGACCAAACAGTCACTAGATCACTAGGGAAGCAAGGATCTGTGGTTAGTGCAAGCATGGTTGAGCATTTCATGAGAGCATAAAACAGGTGGTCCTTGACTTACAACAGTTCATTTAGTGACCGTTCAAAGTTACAACGGCACTGAAAAAAGTGACTTATGACCATTTTTCACACTTATGACCATTGCAGCATCTCCATGGTCAAGTGATTTACATTCAGATGCTTAACAATTGGCTCCTATTTATGACAACTGCAGTGTCCCATGGTCATGTGGTCCCCTTTTGCAACCTTCTGTCAAGCAGAATGAATGGGGAAGCCACATTCACTTAACAACCGTGTTACTCATTTAACAACTGCAGTGATTCATTGAACAAAAATGGCAAGAAAAGCCATAAAAAGAGGGCAAAACTCACTTAATAAATTCCTCACTTAGCAACATAAATTCTGGGCTCAATTGTGGTCGTGTAGTTTAAAAAAAAACAAAACTTCTGAGAGCAGAGATACATTTTGCCTTTTGATTACAATTCTAAACACAGAATTGTAACACCTTAATTTTCACTCTCCAATCTCATCCTGAACTTTGGGACAAGAATGGCCTTTACTTTTCCCAACTTCATAAAGTTTGTATGCTTGCAGGACACACTGTGCCTAGTTATCATGAGCAGGTACCTTTTGTTTTATCTTGCCCAGTAGTTTTTCAACCAGAGCTAGTGGCTTTCTTAATACTAAACATGCCTCTGAATTTCAATTAGATATCATTTCTAGTTAGCATTAATTGAAATTTGAAACAGTTGTGCTTCATCTACTTCCTTCTTCAGAAATTAAAAACTGGTAATAGGTTGCTGAACCTAGCAGGGACATAGCTTATTATTATTATTTTTGCTTGCACTGCTACCTTAAGTCAAAATGAAATGTCAGCAATATGCTGCAAGAAAGTAAAAGTTCTCACGAACCTGTAAAACCTGAAAATTTCCTTGGTGAAGGATTTGAAGAAACCGGAGGCATTTTCTTGGGTGATGTTATTTGTCCACTAGGAGAAATCTTTGCCTGGACAACAGCTTTTTTCTTTGGAGTGTTTGCAGGTTTGGAAGAAAGGTCTGTGAACAGAGAGGGGATTATTCGTTATTCTGTGTCCTGAACAATACAGATCCGTGATGGCGAACCTATGGCACATGTGCCACAGCTGGAACGCAGAGCCCTCTCTGCGGGCACACAAGCTGTTGCCCAGCTCAGCTCCACCGGGCATGCGCCTCCTGCCGGCCACCTGATTTTTGGGATGCATGCGTGGGGGGCGCATGTGGGAGGCGTGCGCACATGCGTGGGGGCTGGGGGGAGCGTGCGGGGTGGTGGTGTGGCTCCCCCCGGCCCGTTTTTGGGCACAGGAGGCTGCAGGGAGGCCTACTAGGCCGAAAATGGGGGGCCTGGTGGTGGTGTCACGCGCGCATGCATGGGAGGGTGCACAGGGGAGTGTGTGTGTGGGTCACTGCACATACATGGGGGAGACACATTGCATTATGGGTGTTGGCACACTCGCGTGCTGTCGCGCATACGCATGCTTTCAGCACATGACGAGAAAAAGGTTAGCCATCATTGATATAGATGTTTGAAAAGTTCTAACAGTTACCCACTTCTTTTTTCAAGGCTAAAGATGCTCTTTTATCAGGCAGTTTTCAAACTTCTGATAATTCACATTGCCCTTTTCCAAAACTGTCCTATTGTGTAGTTTAACAGAATTAGTCATACAATTTGACTCTAACAGTCTCAAAAATGTCCAGAATTTATTCTATATCTCCATTGAGATCATGCAAGTAGATACTCAGGAAACTTCACTTTATTTGGAACTATCCGACCTTCAATATGTTTAGTCTTAGGACATTAATAAAAGTTTACAGCAGGGGTGTCAAACTTGTGGCCAACGGGCCGGATGCATCACGCACTGGCCACCCCCAATTTAACGGGGAGAAAAAGTCACAATATGTCACGTGATGATGTGACGCCATGAGTTTGACACCCCTGGTCTACAGTACTACAAGATAAATTTGAGACAAATTTGTTACTTAGCAGCAAGTGTCTATTGGCAAAAGTAATAGAAGATCAGTTCATATTTTTGGAATCAAACTTTGGGATACTGTTATATTGATTGAATGTAAATATACACCCAATTTAACAAAACATTTGCTAAGAATGGTGATCACAATTGCAGCTCCTTCCTAATTTAATCCGGTGAAATATTTATATGCTATCCTTTGGCAAAACTGTTTTAGGATAGCGTGTATTTATTTTTAAAAAAACTCCAAATGCATATATCCCTCTCAATAACTTTTCAGTAATTTATCCTAACCCTAGTTATCATTTAACTATCTCGTTTTATAATCTTGCTTTGACAGAGAGACAATTAAGCTTGGTATAAACAATGTCCTACCAGGTAGAAATGTTGTGAGAGCAACACAATGTTTGAAATACTATCCATCTTCCATAAACTACTTATACTACTCTCGTGTCTGTAACCTTTAACTGGGGAAAACTGTGCATCTTAGAGCAAAACCTTTTCAGCCAAGGTACTTCAAATGGGTTAATTTACAAAATACATCCAAAATATGGGACCTGTGAGTCCTGGGGAATTGAAATTTGGCAAATTTTATAAAATAATGACACACAATTTACTATAAAACATTTTATAATATAAAATGTCATAAAGCATTTTCTGTGGTGAACTGATGATGTTTGACTGTGGTATACAGTTCAACATGGGCTACTTTCAAGGCAAATACATCTCTGAATATCCCTGAATTTTAAAGAACTTTTCTAGCACATTAACAGGGGTCTCCAACCTTGGCAACTTTACGACTTGTGGAATTCTGGGAGTTTACCACAAGTCGTAAAGTTGTCAAGGTTGGAGATCCTTCCATTAGAAGATCTGCCACTGTTGAACACATTGAAGAATCTGATAATGAAATATTTTTGAAACGATGATCCAATAGGTTGTCTAGTAATTTACACAAATGTCACCAACACTCCTGACAGTACCTTGTCAGTCTTTGATCTCAAAAATAAATGCATAATAAAGAGGCCAGATCTAATTAGTATTTGCTTGGGAAATCAATAGAAAATTCCAGACTTTTCCTAGACTGGAAAGTAAAAAAAAAAAAAGTAAAGTAAAAAAAAAGTAAAAAAAAAAATCACGCATGAAAGCAAAAAAAAATCACTTCCATATTATTACTACAATAAATAAAAAGCAATCACCAGGAAGGGAGGTCAACTCAAAGAGATTTTTTTATAATTGCAACTACCGCTACAACTTCCGTGATGCCCATCTCACCTGAGATGTGCTGATTAATCATTTCCTTTTCAGCCTCCTGCAGTTCCTCCCAGCCTTCCAGGTCTGTGATATCTTCAATCTTCTTCGTCGTGGCCCGAGCTCTTTCCAGTTTTTCAAATATGCACTTGACATGATACCACTCCTTCATGTCCCCACCGGATTCAGTGAAGGGATTGGGCACCACTTTCCCAATGCGCACCATCCCTTTGAGAATCTTCTCTTTGCACTTTTTGCAGCCAGCAGTGCCTCGCTTGGCGTAGTCCACACAGTACCGCTGTTCTGCCATCTCAGAGGCAGCGCAGAAGGATGTCAGACGGCAAACATGCAAAGCTGCTGGAAGGGGAAAGCTGGAGATGCCAGATTGGTGGTACCGGAGACCAGTCAAAGGCAAGGAGCCCTTATTCAGGAAGCTGAGAGCACCGGTCTGACGGTGAGGTGTCTTCTTTGGCAGCCTGGCCAATTTTTCACTTCTGCTATGGCTCCTGGCTGCTTTCAGAAAAGCTCTGAGAGAAAGAAGCATGTAATTCCCTTTGTTGAATCTGATGCTGTGAAAAAGAAATTATTATTATTATTATGCTCTGGCTGCAAAGTCAGCTAAATGTTTAGACTGTATTTGGCATTTTATGCATTTATCAATTCCTTCTCAAGAACCTGGGATAGCGAGGTGTTGTTTGAATTATTATTAGGGAGAGACAATGGTTACTGCAACTCAACCACAGAGAGAAGAACTGCACCGGTCAGTTGCAAGAGGACTAAAGGGCCCCCAACCCCTAAGACCATGTGTTCAAGGAGAGGGGAAAGGTAAATAACCCAAATAGACGCCCCCTTAAACATTAGGGGATTAAAGTCCTTGGAGGGTAATCATCCAGCTTAGAGGAGGAGAGCCAGGAACTGCCCCTAGGAATAGGTCACCTGCGATTTACAACCATTTGTTTAGTGACTGTTCACCTGACTAGGTGGCTCAGTGGCTAAAACACTGAGCTTATCGATCAAAAAGGTCGGCAGTTCAGCGGTTTGAATCCCTAGTACAGGTCTCTTGCATGAGCAGGGGTTGGACTAGATGACCTCCAAGGTTCCTTCCAACTCAGTTACTGTTACAACAGCGCTGAAAAACGTGGCTTATGGCTGCTTTTCATGATTACGACCTTTGCCGCATCCCTGCGATCAAAATTCAGACGCTTGGCAACCGGTTGCATATTTACGACGGTTGCAGCCTCCTGGGGTCACATCTTGCGACGGGGAAGCCAGATTCACTTAACAACTGGGTTACTAACTTATCCAACTGCAGCAACTCACTTAACAACCAGGGCAAGGAAGGACGTTCACTTAACCCATGTCTCACTTAACAACAGAAATCTGGGGCTCCATTGTGGTCGCAAGTCGAGGACTACCTCTATTGGCAATATTATTACCGTATTAAAGGGGGCGTCGCACACCATCCTCGCGCGTCCACCAATCATTTTTCCCCGATTCCCCCCTCCGGCACGTCTGTTCTCCCCACTCTAGATCTGGGTTCGCCTCTCACCAGGGTCTCGCAGCTCGCTGGGAGAAGGCAAAAAGGAAAAGGGAGACGAGGGAGAAAAGCAGCTGCCTTACCCGAAGAGAGAGCCAGCATGAACGGGAACAAAAGCCGCTCGGCTTCCCCAATTCCGCCCGCGGCAGCTTTGATTCTCACGTGGCCTGGGCCTGAAAGGAGAAGGAAGGGGCGGAGCAAACGATTAAGAGGCGTATCGACCGGACGCCGCGCCTCCCTCCGAAGCGTGAGAGGGACGTAGCCACGCCCCCATCGTATTCGCCTTTCCCCCGCCCACCTTTTTCTTGGACCATTCAGCGGAAATGGCGACGGCGGCGGCCTCTTTCGATCCAGGCCACGCCTTCCGCGTGCGAATAAAAAACAAAAAACAAAAACGCTCGGCGGTATGATGTCACCACCCTTCTCGCGCGCCTGCTCAGTGATCTCAGACTGTTGTCATCTATTCAGTAAACTGTGGTTAAGCGAGTCGAAGGTTAGTGTAACCATGTGTCAAATGAGCCAGTTTATTTCAGTTCGGCTTCTTTTTAGTACGTATGTTTAGCAATGTAGTCTTCATTTACTTTACGCTCCGCATTATTTATTAATCAATCAATCGATCATGCGGTTAATGGTATTTTAACTTGTTTTAAATAAATACGAGGTTTTGTTTTCAGCTGTGTTTCAGTCCATGCGAAGAACTACGCTTTACAACAAGAATAAAGGCACCCATTTGCACGTATTGGAGAATGCATCATTTCTTTGCAGCCATGAGCCAATTTTTGACAGAGCAAATGAAGGAAGTTGTGGAGAAGTTTTTTTCATCTGGGTCTGTATCTCACCAGGAATGTTATTAATGGAACGAATCTCTGACAAAATTTTCCTCTCTCTCTCTCTCCCTCCAAGAAATAGCTTGGGAAAAATAGAGGCTTTTCTGTTCCATGTATTTCTTTAAAAAATGTAAATATAATGAACATCTGTAAAGCATTCACCGATAACTAACTGAATATTTGCAGTCAAGACCATTAACAGTACGAACATTTTTCTTTTTAATGGAAACTTCTGCCACTTAATTACATTGCACAGTACTCTTTTAGCACTCTGTGTATGCTCAAGAGCATATCCTGTAACAAGTGTACCCTGTAACAATTTCCAAGAGGAGGAGAGCATGTTGAGGAAACATTGTTCTGAATAAATACCCAGAGTTCATCTTCAGTCAGATAGAAATGACACATATTTTGGAATAAATATGGTATTGGTACCATATTTATACCCTGGTATAAACTTATACCCTGGTATAAATAATGGTATTTCTTGAGGTTCAGCTGCAGCTTGGTAAGAAAAGTTGCATATTTACATTTTTTCCATGTACACATACCCATAACACCTTAAAAAGCATTGTGAGTTTTAAATTATCTTTATATATTAAAAGAGAATGCATTGTCATAATTATGTCCCACCCATCCACATGTACACTATGTTAATGAAGAACATTGCTTTTGTGAGTTACAGGTAGTCCTTGACTTAACGACTATTTGTTTAGTGACCATTTGAACTTACAGTGGCACTGAAAAAAGTGGCATATGATCAGCTTTCACACTTACGACTGTTACAGCATCCCCATGGTCACATCAGAGGTGCGTTTCAGCAGGTTCTGACCAGTTCTGGAGAACTGGTAGTGGAAATTTTGAGTAGTTCGGAGAACCGGTAGTAAAAATTCTGACTGGCCCCGCCCCCATCTATTCTCTGCCTCCCAAGTCCCAGCTGATCGGGAGGAAATAGGGATTTTGCAGTAACCTTCCCCTGGAGTGGGGTGGGAATGGAGATTTTACAGTATCCTTATCCTGTCACGCCCACAAAACCACGCCCACCAAGCCACACCCACAGAACCGGTAGTAAAAATTTTTGAAACCCGCCACTGGGTCACATGGTTAAAATTCAGGCATTTGGCAATTGGCATGTATTTATGACAGTTGCACTGTCTCAGTTCATGTGATTACCATTTGTAAACTTTCCAGCCAGCTTCTGACAAGCAATGTCAGTGGGAGAAGCCAGATTCATTCAATGATCCCATGATTCACTTAACAACTGCAGTGATTTGCTTCACAATTGTGGCAAAAAGGTCGTGAAATGGGGCAAAATTCACTTAGCAACTGCCTTGCACAGCAACATAAATTTTGGGGTCAATTGTGGTAAATGGGGGCCAACTGTAGTTTGCAGTATTTATATCTCAACACCAAGAGTTTTCTTGGTGAGATGGGTGGCATAGAAGTTTAATAAATATAATAGCATGAACTGTGTTATGGTTATTTGTAAGGGCTAAATAGATATCTTGCAGCTTTTTCTAATTTCCCTTCAGAGTAGAAATATTTTAAAGGTTTGTTGTTTTATCTAGCAGTAAACACCCAGAGGTATGTTTAAATGTTTATATAATAAACATGCGGACAGAAATTAAAGGACTTTGGACGATCACGGGAGGAAAAATGCAGGCTGATGAAGTATGGTAACTAAGATTAATTAGCAACATGAACAGAAAATTGGTTCTTAATCATTTGAGGGAGAGGGAAGGGCTGCCTTTGGTAAGGCAAAAGTTAGAATGGACACAGCTTGATCCTATATACTGGAATGGTGGGATTCAAATTTTTTTACTACTGGTTCTGTGGGCATGGCTTGGTGGGCAGGGCATGACTTGGTGGGTGTGGCTTGGTGGGCATGGCAGGGGAAGGATACTGTAAAATCTCCATTCCCTCCCCACTCCAGGGGAAGGTTACTGCAAAATCCCCATTTCTTCCCGATCGGCTGGGACTCGGGAGGCAGAGAATAGATGGGGGTGGGGCCAGTCAGAGGTGGTATTTACCGGTTCTCCGAACTACTCAAAATTTCCGCTACCGCTTCTCCGAAACTGGTCAGAACCTGTTGAATACCACCTCTGATATACTGGTGTGGTTGAAATTTTCTTTCTGCGATGGGGTGGGGACAGACTGGGGTTTTTTTCTGTTCGTTTTTAAAGCTTAAGCCCATTAGGTTTTGTGTATCTCACCTCAAAATGGGAAACAGCTCCGCCAATTTCAGCCCTTCTGAGGATAGGACTTGAGGCTATACAAGATGTCGTGCAAATTGCCCCCCTGTGTCTCCCCAAGACAATTTGCTTCTTACATAATTGATCACAAAATATTATTTTATCTCTTTTTATCCTCTTTGACTTCCTTTCTTGGATTAGTATGTAGACTGTGCACCATCTTGGCCAAGGAAAGGAATGTGGGAAGTGATGAATTATTAACCAATAAAACACCTTGATGTTGCTGTGTGGAAATGTTGTTGGGTGTTCTGTAATCTGGGGCTATCCAGATCTTTTGCAGTATAACCCCAAGCGAGGATGAGTAATGTCTAGGATTCTGATAGCTTTAATTGAAAAGCTCTCTATGGTAGTATTCATATATCATGCAGTTGAAAAAGCTCAATTTAGTTTATGTAGTTTAAAGCACAGGTCCCCAACTCCCAGTCCATGGCCTGCTGCTGGGAACTGGGATGCGCAAGCAGTGCGTGAATGCAAGTTTGCAAAGCTGTATTTGCACAAGCGGCATGCGTGTATTGTTAGGAAATGGTCTTTGCCTAACTAGTTGGCCAGGAAATATATAAGCCAACATTGTATGTTTGTAATATGAAATTGTATTATGTAGCTTTAAGAACATTGCTGAGTCATTCTGCATGCTGATTGGATGAGCTCTGTAGCCAATGTATTTAAGGAGAGCTAAATTGTGGTTAGTGTGGACACTACACCATATTTTTACCTGCTACTATGCTGTAACTATTTTTAATCTCTCTAAATGGTCATTGTTTGATCATGGTTTATTTATTACTGTTTCCTGATATTTATTGAACTGTTTTTATATTGTTCCTGAATGTCCCTTGTATTTTTCTACAAACTGGTAAGGTTTTCTATAACCTTGTATTTTTCTACAAACTGGTAAGGAGATTTTATATCCCTGGATTGATTTTATATTGCACTTTATATGGCTAAGACTTGGATTGTTAAAGGACTATGATTTCACTTTACCCTCAAAGTAGCTCCTGCGCGAGCTGCACTGGCTCCCAGTGGTCTTCCGGGTGCGATTCAAGGTGTTGGTTACCACCTTTAAAGCGCTCCATGGCATAGGACCCGGGTACCTTCGAGACCGTCTTCTGCCACCAATAGCCTCCCACCAATAGCCTCCCAAAACTCTGTATCGTATCCATTTCATATCCCACGTTAATCCAACATAGTTATTTTGCTCATGATATGAAAAATAGGTCTACTAGAGCCACGGTGGCACGGTGGTTAGAATGCAGTACTGCAGGCTACTACTGCTGATCACCGGCTGCCAGCAGTTTGGCAGATTGAATCTCACCAGGCTCAAGATTGACTCAGCCTTCCAGCCTTCCCAGGTAGGTAAAGTAAGGACCCAGATTGTTGGGGGCAATATGCTGACTCTGTAAACTGCTTAGAGAGGACTGTAAAGCACTGTGAAGCAGTATATAAGTCTAAGTGCTATTGCTACTAATCACTGGAATTGGGTGGCTAATAAATTTAAAATTATTTGTTTCCTAGTATGATTTGATAGCTTATTAGTAACCTTGACTATCACTAAGTGTTGTATCTTTTTACTCTTGATGAATGTATTTTATTCTCCTTATGTATACTGAGAGCATATACACCTAAGACAAATTCTTTGTGTGTCCAATCACACTTGGCCAATAAAGAATTCTGTTCTATTCTATTCTATTTTCAGTAGTGTGAAGTTTATATTTCCACATATTGTGTGAATCTTGAAACAAGTTAAAGGCTTTTCCTCACACTCCTGGTGATGTGTTTTCATCTAAACTTCAAAGTGGGAGGAAAAGATGCCAATTGGAAATTCACTGCCCTGTATCTGGCTTGCAACAAACAGAGACAATGGAGAAGCCAGTATAAACATTTCAAGTTGCAGTCATGTGATGTCTTGAAATGTTTTTGAATATTTGTATAGTCATGTGATATCTTGCTTAATATCCCACAGCGATTTGCTTAATGACTCCAGCAGAAGTGAGGTGGTTCTGTAAGTCCATTGTGAGCACATGCTATTTTGCCTAGGGCAGGGGTGGGCAACTGTGGCCCTTTTACAACCTGTGGACTTCAACTCCCAGAATTCCTGAGATAGCCAAGCTGGCTCAGGAATTCTGGGAGTTGAAGTCCATAGGTTGTAAAAGGGCCACAGTTGCCCACCCTTGGCTTAGGGGGCTGTGGTGACTTGCTTAACAAATGAATGGGAAATGATGCCATAAGTCTGTCATGGTCATGTGATTTCCCACTTAGCAACTGTGGTCACTAAGTGAGGACTACCTTTAAAGGCTGAGGAGGTATCTGGCTATTGCAGTACTGTAGCCATCTCTCTCTGCCCACATGCAGAATACTTGTTATCAGATCTGGTACCTCTGAGCCATCAACACACCCGTCCTTTCCCTTCTGCAGATAACTTTTCAGCAGCTGGGAAAAATGGGCAGCCCTTCGCCACCCTCCAGGGAATGGAAAGGACTGGCTCCATTAGGCTGTACTCCACCTGCAGGTAAGGGGGCTGCCTCAAGATGTAGTATGGGAAACAGGACACCTGGACAAGGAGGAGCAGGCTATGAGTGTCTCCTCCAGGACAGTTGATGCTAGAGGAGCTTCCAACGAAAAATTGCAACCTAAAGTAAACACTCCCTTAATTTGTGTAGGTGTACACGTGTGCAAAAGAAGATATTGGTCTTGAAGAAAGTCTTTCATAAAGTTGACATTCTCCCTACTGCTGAAAAATGGCCACTAGAGGGAGCTCAGTTTCCTATGACAATTAAAGTATGAATGGTCACTAAGGCCTTCCAGAGTAGTTTTTATTAAATAGGCGGCCATATAAATTTGATAAAAAGGGCATAGAGGCAGTGCTGGGATTCAAGTAATTTAACAACCGGTTCTCTGCCCTAATGATTTCTTCCAACAACCACTTTGCCAAACTGCTCAGAAAGTTAACAACCGGTTCTCCCGAAGTGGTGCGAACTGGCTGAATCCCACCACTGCATAGAGGCCCACAGCTTGGGGGAAAGAGGTGGGCCTGCCCTAGGCCAACTGCAGCCCTGCAGGATTTCCCACTTCCCTCAGGCTCCAACTCCATGTAACACCAAACATTTGGCTAACTAGGCAGTGTTTCTCAAACTTGGCTACTTTAAGACGAGTAGACTTCAAATCAGAGGTGAAATGCTACCGGTTCGCACTGGTTCGGCTGAACAGGTAGTAAAAAAAAAAGCTACCGGTTTGTCTGAATCGGTATTTCCGACGATCAGCTGTGCCGTGTGATTTATATTCGCTGGAAAACAGGAAATCCTGCTTTCTAGCAAATCTAAATCGTGCAGCGCAGCTGTTCCCCCTACCTGTTCTACTTACCTTTTTAAGCCACATTTTTTCACATGAAGTGCATGTTTGGAGTGCACAGTGCATGCGTGTGCAGCGTGCATTTGGTGCGCATTGTACATGCATGCGCAGTGTGCTTTTGCTGCACACTGCACATGCATGTGCATTTGGCACACGACACACATGCGCCAGCAGCAAACTGGTGGCAATCCACATAGGATTTCACCACTGCTTCAAATTCCCGGATTCTTTCACCAACCAGCATGCTGGGAGTTGAAGTCCACATGTCTTAAAATGGACTTTTTAAAAATGGACTTAAAATACAGCTCGAGGAAGGTTTGTTCATTTTTCAATGGAAAATACTATGAAACTCCCTACAACTGGGTCAGATCAAGAAAGCAAGAATATATACAAACGCCAATAAGGTAACTTTAGTGCTAGAATGGGGGTAAATGCAAAGTATTGGGAGCTACAAAAGGCATTTCCAATTCCTCATTAGTTTTTTAAGTCACAATCTCTCAGAATGTTTTGAAAACAGATAATTCTCAATTTACAACTGTTGGCTTAAGCAGCCATTTCAATATTTGCTGGCTGGAAAAGATCTAAAAGTTGACCCATATTCTGTCAAGGACCTAGGAGTACTCACTTCAAAAGATCTAAATCCCAGAGTTCAATGTAACATCATTGCAAAAAGGGCATTAAGAGTTGTCAATCTTATTTTACGAAGTTTTCTCTCTGGTAACGCTATACTTCAAACCAGGGCATATAAAACCTTTGCCAGACCTATACTTGAATTCTGTTCACCTGCCTGGAACCCTCACTGTATTTCAGACATCAATGCATTAAAGAGGGTCCAGAGATATTTTACTAGAAGAGTACTCAAATCTTCTGCTCGAAATAAAATTCCTATTGCACCAGGCTTGAAATTTTAGGTCTGGATAGCCTTGAATTACGCCATCTACGTTCCGACCTATGCTTAATTCATAAGATTATTTACCAAAACGTCCTACCCAGGGATGGGTTCTAAATTTTTTTACTACTGGTTCTGTGGGCATGGCTTATTTTGTGGGCGTGGCTTGGTGGGGGGGGTAATGTGATTGAGTGGGCGTGGCCAACATTTTTTTTTAACTTTTAAAAGCATTTTTTCTACAACCTTAAGAGGTTGCAGAAAAAATGCTTTTAGAAGCCTCTGACGATCAGGCAATTCAGCTGGGATCGCCAGAGGCTTTTAAAGGCATTTTTTCCTAGCTGAGCCACACAATCATCAGAGGCTTTTTTTTTTTTACTTTTAAAAACATTTTTTCGGCCGAAGAGGAGGTAGAAAAAATGCTTTTAAAAATTAAAAAAAAAAAAAGCCTCTGATGAGGTGGGTGGGGTAAGCGAGCGGTGACTGGGCCGGGGACCGGTTTGGGGGTGTGGCCAGCCAATGTTATTACCGGTTCTCCGAACTGCTACAAATTTTTACTACCGGTTCTTGAGAACTGGTGCGAACTGGGAGCAACCCACCACTGGTCCTGCCTGTAAATGAGTACTTTAATTTCAACCGTAATAACACAAGGGCTATCAATAGATTCAAACTCAATGTAATTCGCTGTAATCTTGATTGTAGGAAATATGACTTCTGCAATAGAGTAGTAAATGTCTGGAACACTCTACCTGATCCTGTTGTTAGTCTCGCTAATCCCCATACCTTTTACCTTAAACTGTCTACTGTGGACCTTTTATGTTTCTTAAGAGGTCCCTAAGGAGGTGTGCATAAGCGCACCAGCATACCTACCGTCCCTGTCCTACTGTCCCCATTTATATGTAATCATTCTATGTGTTTATGGCTATGTTTTGCCTATTTATATCCTTTTATTTGTGCCAGTTTTTTTCATGTGTCCATGTCTATGTCTATACTGTTACTTGTTTCCTTGTACTTGTTGGCAAATAAATAAATTCATAATAATAATAATAATAATAATAATAATAATAATAATAATAATAATAATAATTAAGTTACAGTGGACCCCCTGAGGGTACTTATGACCTAGTTCTGATTACTGATAAACCCCTCCCCCAGTCATGTGACCCCAGTCATGTGACATTTTGGGTGCTTGGCAATCAGCCCTATTCTGACCTCATGAGATATGGCTCTATAATATCATTGATCAATCATCATTAAACTCTTACCAATTTAATATTTTCATATAGTATTAAGTTTATTGCTGTATTGCAGATAGACGCTCCAGGGATTGACTAGCAGTATAGTGCAAATGCAAATGAAAGTGGTTTTAATTCAAACAGATGCTGTTTGTAGAGATAACGTGATTGAATGATTCAATTATGGATTAATAATGTTAAATGAAATGGTCTCTTATGGTACAGACAGCTTTGATTACTGACAATCACATCTCAGTAATGGAGGATGTCAGACGAGCTAGCACAAGCTGCAAGCTTTGAAAATCAGATAGTTCCAAGGCTAAAGTAATTGCCTGAGCATTCAAATGGCAGTGAAATGAGTGGTTACAGCTCTTAGCATGAATAGTGCAAACTGGTAGATAGCATAGGTCATGGCTGGAGGATCCTGGGAGTCTTAAGTACGCACATTAAAGGGTAAGGTTGAGAAATAATGTAGGGAATGTTGGGGACATGTCATTCAATATACATTTTTGAACAATAGTAACATCCATTCAGACATTTACTTTGGCTTCTTAGCAATCTAGGTTTTAATATTCTGAAGCTAGAACCTTTAGATTCTCTAATCAATTATGTGATCTTGGAATATCCCACTTTTGAATCCCCATTGTCACTTAGATACAGAACGCTGAGCAACCTAAAATCCTCATTTTTATAAGCTTTGTTTCTCTTCTCCCAAATTTGTCTTTTCATTTAACTATCAATAGCACTTTATCTTTTGCTGCTTCCATGATCTCAGTGACAAAGGAATTTTTATGTGCTTTTAGCTCTATTATAATGAAAAATTATTCATGCTAAAATGCAAAATGCAGTTCTTGTACCTTGGGGATTTTCACAGCACAAGCGTGGGAAGATTTTTCATAGCTAAAGACAAAGCACAAAGAGGCTACATTTTTATGCCTGGTCACCATGATTTCACTCCACAATTTTCTAATAGTTAAATTTGTTAGTTATTAACTGCAAAGTTTCAAGCTATATATTTTAGTTTGTGATGTAGAAAACCCTCTTTCAAACAGAACTTGAGTCTTGATGGCTCCATGGATGCATCTAGGTCAGGGATAAGCAACCTACGGCTCTGGAGCTTCAGGTGGCTCTTTCACCCCTCTGCTGCGGCTCCCTGTCACTCAAAATAGGTGTCATAACCGCCAACGTGCGACACCTGCCGGCACACGATTTACTGAGCTTTTCAACCCCCAGTAGGCCAACCATGGATAAATCCAAGAAAAGAAAAGTTTCAGGAGAAAACAGACTGTTTAATTCAACTACATATGCTAGTTTTGTGGCCACTCAAGAAATAGTCAGGCACGGGAAGGGTTTTGTGGCTCCCGGTGTTTTCTTTTCTGTGGGAAACCGGTCCAAATGGCTCTTTGAGTGTTTAAGGTTGCAGATCCCTGATCTAGGCTGGCAACAATATAGAAATATTTGTTGTCTTTTTGTAAGATTTTTTTTCCAACTTCCCAGTCTAGCCTACAGCCTTTGAATCTCCCACGTCTGTTGAATTCAATACTGTGGTTTTTGAGATCAGCCAGGTTTGGCTAGGTGCTGCCATCTACATTTTTTTAAATAGTGAATGAATGGGCTGTTTATGTATGATCTCAACTTTTACTATTGTTTACTAATAACACAACTCTGGATATCAATTTAAAACAAGATTCCAACAGTTTGTACCACCACCTCAATCAAGCCTGCTGGTGGATATCCCAACCCTCCCTAATTCAGTGCTGATGGAAAGAACCAGGTCTTCTGCACTCTCTTCAAGAGAGAAAGGATTAGGATTGTGCCATCCTGCGGGAAAGGTTGTTCCAAAGGGAAGGAGCAGGCACAGAGAAGGTGTATCTCCTGAGTCCCAGAAGGTGGCTGTTCTGTCCCCAACCCCACGCACACACACCAACAGACGTTCAGGAGTTAAAGACCAAACCAGCCGGCAAAATCCTTTTCCTTATGATAACAGAACTTGGCAACAACCTAGTGGCTGCCTGCCAAGAATTTATTATTTACAAAGAGGAGAGATAACTTCTCCCCACTTCTGATACATCAAAAGAAACAGCTCAATAATTATAATCAAGTCCAGAGATAATCCATCTTAAAGCAAAAGTCCGGCAATGCAGAATGGCGTGGAAGCTTTCAGCTTTGTTCATCACAAGGTTTGACTGGCCACCACACTCCCTTTTATATCCTGTGGGGTGTGGTCCAGTGACTCAGCCTAATCTCGGGCACGTCTTTTCTTCTGTTGTGCGCGCTTCTCTCTGCGACGCTGGCGTGGGTCCAGCCAAGACTCATTACCCTCATCACTGTCCATCTGTGGCTGCGTGGACATGCTTGGCCCTGGCCCTATCTCTTGCCCTTCGGTGGACACCGAAGGCATTGCCAGAGAGGAGGGTCCTGGAGAGGGAGGCCTTGCCAACTCCTCCCCTTCACTCTCGGAGTCCTCTCCTGACGATGACACAGGCTCCGGTAACGGAGCCACAACAGTGGCATTACTGAATAGAAGGGAGTTGAGACATTCCCTCTCAGCCCCAGGAAGAAATCAATGGAAAACTACCTCCAAAAATGTTGCCAAGGAAAGTGCAGAGCAGTGATGAAATCCAATTTCTTTTTTACTACTGGTTCTGTGGGCGTGGCTTGGTGGGCGTTGTGTGGCTTGGTGGACATGGGGAAGGATACTGTAAAATACTGTAAAATATTGTAAAATCTCAATTCCCACCCCACTCCAGGGGAAGGATATTGCAAAATCTCCATTCCCACCCCATTTCAGGAGGAAGGATATTGCAAAATCTCCATACCCACCCCACTCCAGGGGGAAGGATATTGAAAAATCTCCATTCCCACTCCACTCAGGGGCCAGCCAGAGGTGGTATTTGCCGGTTCTCTGAACTGCTCAAAATTTCTGCTACTGCTTCTCCAGAACCTGTTAGAAGTTGCTGGATTTCACCCGTGGTGCAGAGACTTCATCCCTTCTGGTCACTAGGAGTCAAGGTTGACTTGCTAGATTGTAACAGCAGGTGCAGGATAATACTCACCAACGTGAAGAGAACAACAGCAAAAGCAATAATGTATGGCAGAGAGGTACTTGAAATAGCAGAATGAAACACATGTCATAACTCTGCATAACCTACTTAGTTTAGTATAGTTCAGGTTTGTCAGATACTCCAGGACGTGGGGAATGATGGCCCTTTATGACTTCTTGGGGATTTCAACTCCCAGAATTCCTGAGTCAGCCATGCTGGCTCAGGAATTCTGGGAGTTGAAGCCCCTAAATCAGAAAGGGACCATCGTTCCCACCTGTGCTGAGGAGAATAAGTGCAGTGAAGTTGGGCTCAGTTATCAGAGGCAGGAGTAAATGTGCAAGTAACATGACCTGTAAGATTCTTAACCTCTGCAAATTAATGCCCAATTCACATATTAAAACTCCCCACTGCCTCTGAAGCCCCCCACTCCTTCGTTTCTACCACATTTTGCTCCACCAAGGAGTCCATAGAATAGAATAACAGAGTTGGAAAGGACCCTGGAAGTCTTCTAGTCCAACCCCCGGCCCAGGCAGGAAACTCTACACCACTTCAGACAAATGGTTATCCAACATCTTCTTAAAAATTTCTAGTGTTGGAGCATCCGCAACTTCTGGAGGTAAGTTGTTCCATTTATTAATTGTTCTAATGGTCAGGAAATTTCTCCTTAGTTCTAAGTTGCTTCTGTCCTTGATTAGTTTCCACCCATTGCTTCTTGTTCTACCCTCAGGTGCTTTGGAGAATAGCTTGACTCCCTTTTCTTTGTGGCAGCCCTGAGATTTTGGAACACTGCTATCATGTCACCCCTAGTCCTTCTTTTCATTAAACTAGACATACCGAGTTCCTGCAACTGTTCTTCATATGTTTTAGCCTCCAGTCCAGTCCCCTAATCATCTTTGTTGCTCTTTTCTGCACTCTTTCTAGAGTATCAACATCTTTTTTAACATCATGGTGACCAAAACTAAATACACTATTCCAAGTGTGGCCTTACCACGGATAGGATATGGTAAAAAGAAAAAAAATCAATATGGCAGCTGTGATGGTGTGGTCAAAGCACACAAGTTACTTTGTTGGATCAGTTGAAAAATCTAGTGGCTTCATTTTTCTCAACACCCTAAAACTAGTCCTGATATCCCTAGATAGAATGTTTGTATAGTATGAGACTAGTCCTCTCAGTTGTTTATATATGGTATACAGTGGATTGTGCCAAGTTAACATATTGTATGATTATCCATTGCATGGCCACAGAGTGTCAATGGGTCTATATTTATATGCATTTTTACTCACTTATTTTACTTATATTTTTTTAAAAAAATTCCCCAATAATAGGAAATCTTCACTCCATATTTCTTTTGTGCTCTGCAGATGCATTTTACGGTTGTGCTTATTTCCTGACCACCTCCCTGGCCTTCATTAGCCAAGGAGGCTGCTGCCTGTCATATTATAGGAGCTTGGGAAATACTCTGCAAAATGAAAAATGCCTGGCGTTTCTAATATCATTAATTTTTAAAGACCCGTCTTTCTCTTTCAAGGCATCCATTGTTATTAGTATTAAATGGTCCACCCAGAATTAGTAGAAGTAAGAAATCTCAACCTGGTAGACGCATGAGAGATTTTACAAGCTATTCCAGAGTCCTCTCTGCTACCATTAAACGGACAACTTTGCAAACTGGTATTAATAATGTGCTCAATAGTTAATTGCTGTTCAGGGTAGGAGACAGAGTAGCAAGTGATGAAAAATAGCTGCTTCTTTTAAGCATTATATTATTTCATTCAAAGATGCACACGCACAAATCTACAGCTGAGGTAAAATGCTGAGGGAATGTCAAATGAGCATGAAGAATTTATTTTGCGTCCAAGAAACGGTTAGAATCAGGGGGAAGAACTTCTCCTTTCTTTCTTGAAGCTACTCTAGTGTGGCTCTCCTGATTCAAGTCAGTTCCTGGAATGCTATAAACCAGGGCTTCCCAAACTTGGCAACTTTAAGACACATGGACTCCCAGGATTCTCCAATCAGCACAGTTCTGGGAATTAGTCCATGTCTTAAAATGGCCAAGTTTAGAGACCCTTGCTCTAATCCATTGTGTAGATTTGCATCCAAGTACTTGTAGGATCACTGGCTTAAAAGAGCATTTACCTCTCCAAAGCACACATCCTAGAACAGCAATCACCAGTTGGTGATCCATGGACCACTGGTGGCCCGCAAGAAAATTCTGGTGGTCCAAAGAAAAATTATTAGCATTTTATATATGCTGCACTAAATCAGGGCTCCTCAAACTACGGCCCCTGGGTGGGATACGTGCAATGAACGTTTGTGTTGCTGCAGAGAGTCTCCCCATTCAGGGTCTTTTTGTGCGGGTTGGAGGGGGGCAGAAATTCTGACTTGCTTCAGCCTCCTGGTGCAGGGCTTTGGGCGAAGGCTGGAGGGAAGTGCCTCTGGTGGCAAAGAGCTGGAGGGTCTTGTTCCAGTGGGACTGCACCATAGCCTGGAGCTGGCTGACCATCTCAGCCTGCTGAGCCTCCAGGTGCCAGTACCTGGCTTTGCACTCCCGCAGGTCTCCCTCTGCTTGGAAAGCCTATGCTTGTAGTCCTCAGTGAGGTGCTTCTGCTGAGCCTCCTTCAGATCCAATTTGAACTGAGCCAACTGTTTTGCCAACTCTTTCTTGTGGTGGCTGCTTAGCTCCAATAACTGCTTCCTGTTGGGGCCCTAAAGAGCCTGGTGGGCAGATGAGAAGTGGCTGGGAGGGGTGAGTAGAGGCCGGCGAGGCACCCCTTGATGTGACTGACATTGAGTTGGCCACTCCCACTCAGTCACATGATCACCTAATCACTCTCCACGCACCCCGGTCATCAGGAAAATCATATTAGTGGTCCACAGGATTTAAAATTATGAATTTAGTGGTCCCAGAGGTTCAAAAGGTTTGTGACCCCTGTCCTAGAAGATACTGATGCCATGAGAGATGTGCAAAGCAAGTTTTCTCCACTGTCTTTGTAACAGCTGCTTCCTGGAGATCTGGATTGTTAGATCGTGGGCGATTAAGAAGGATTGGACACACAGTAAGCTTAGACACTTTGTTTGGCTCCGTAACAGCAATGGCAATCCCAGCCACAGCAGCTCCTTTTAAACGGAGCTGTCCCCGGCTTCAGTCACTGACGCTTCTCCGAATTTCCCGCTCTCAGGATTCACTCCTGATTGGCTCATTTAAACTGTCACTTAATACTTAACATCCCTCCCCTCTAGGTCAATATCCACCAATCCGGTGTCCCCTAAGCAACGTAATCCCGCAAGTAGGTGGATCGCCTTGGGGCTCGACTGGACCTGCGCAGATCAGTCATTCCGGCATTCTCGGAGTGAGAGGTCGAGTTTCGCTGCTCTCCTGGAGTCGCCTCCAGAACTCTCTCGAACTCTGGCGCTGGGTTGGATTTATTCTGCTCGTTTGAAGTTCTTGTACGCGATGTTGAACATGCCGGTGCCCACTACCGGAATTCGATGCCCTTGGTAGTCGATGAGTGTTAGGTGTTGTTGTTTGAGATTGTGGCTGGTGATGTGCAGGATTAGCTTCTTTATTGTTGCCCAGGATACCATTGATAGGCAGGACCCCGAGTCGACCTCCATCTTGCAGGGTCTCCCTTCTATGAGGATGGTTGCCGCCATCTTGTTTGCTCTTCCCACACTGGCATGGCCCACCACGATGGTCTGATGGGTCTCCCCTCGGTCTGCTCTGTGGTCCTTGCTCCTCTAGCCTCGTCCGAATGGCTGCTTTCTTCCTCTGTGCTGGAATTTCTTGTTACTGGGTGGCGAACGGGGTGGCCAGTTTCTTCTGGAAGCTGGCTGAGATGCCCTGCAGGCTCTTGCTATGTGCCCCTTCTGCTCACATCTCTGGCATATAGCATCGCGGAACCTGCATTCGGATCGTGGGTGGTTGCCTTCGCATCCCGAGCACCAGATTTCTTTCCTTCCTTTCCCTTGTGGCTTCTCTCTACATTTGGACCGTAGGTGATGGACCTCGTCTTCCTCTTCTTCTTCCTCCGATTCCGTCTCCACTTCCTCATAATGCACTGAGGCTTCATCCTTTACCGGTGGCCCGTTTTTCATCTTTTTCATAGCTGCCGCAGATTTCTGGGATGCTTCGGTTGCTGATGCCTCTTCCAAAGCCTCCTTGAATGTGATTTGTGGCCTGGCTAGCAGTCTGCTTTGCAGTGTGAGATTTCTCAGTCCCAGTACTAAACAATCTCTCATGGCCTACTCCAGGCTCACGAAATCGCATGTGGCGGCTATCTCTCTTAAGGTTGCCACGAATTCGCTGATCGTCTCGCCCTCCTTCTGGTCCCTCCGATAAAATTCATGCCTTCTCACCAGAGAGGATGCTTGTGGCGCGTAGTGTGCCTTTAGGATGTCTTGTAGGGTTAGATCAGCCGGGGCGGCGAGCGCTTTGGCCATCTTGAATACTGCCGGCCCGCAATGCGTAAGAAAAAGGGCTCTTTTCCTCTGCTCCGATAAACTTAACAGATCATTCGCCTCCATGAACATATAGAAGCGCTCCATGTATGCTTCCCAATCTTCTCCGGCTGGGTTGAACGGAGCAGGTGGACTGATGGCAGACATCTCTGTAGCCGATGATCTAACCGGTACGGTGTCGTCAATCTGGTGGCTGTTGATTGCTTGTGGAATTCGATGTTCCGTCTTTGTCCTTCAGGATCCCACCTTCATCGCCAGTGTTAGATCGTGGGCGATTAAGAAGGACTGGACACACAGTAAGTTTAGACACTTTGTTTGGCTCCATAACAGCAATGGCAATCCCAGCCGCAGCAGCTCCTTTTAAACGGAGCTGTCCCCGGCTTCAGCCACTGACGCTTCTCCGAATTTCCCGCTCTCAGGATTCACTCCTGATTGGCTCATTTAAACTGTCACTTAATACTTAACATGGATGATGCCCACTCCTGAGCCAGCAGTGTTCAATGGCAGCCAAAACAGCCAATGCAATGCTAAATTGCATTAACAGAGGGATACAAGCAAGATCAAGTGAGGTACTATCACCACTCGATCAAGCCTTAGTAAGACCCCACCTGGAGTACTGCACCCAGTTTTGGTCACCACACTATAAAAAAGATGTTGAGACTCTAGAAAAAGTTCAGATGAGAGCAATCAGGATGATTAGGGGACTGGAGACTAAAACTTTTGAAGAACAGTTACAGGAATTGGGCCTGGCTAATCTAGTGAAGAGAAGGACCAGGGGAGACATGATAGCAGTGTTCCAATATTTGAGGGGCTGCCCCAGAGAGGAAGGGGTGTCAAGCTCTTTTCCAAAGCACCTGAAGGCCAGCACAAGGAATAATGGATGGAAACTGAACAAGGAGAGATTTAACCTGGAAATAAGGATAAATTTTCTGACAGTGAGAAACAATCAACCAATGGGACAGCTTGCCTTCAGAAGTTGTGGGAGTTTCATCACTTGAGACTTTCAAGAAGAGATTGGACTGCCATTTGTCAGAAATGGTGTAGGGTCTCCTGCTTGAACGGGGGGTTGGACTAGATGTCCCACAAGGTCCCTTCCAACTCTGTTAATCTGTAATCTTCAGCAAGGCTGTTAAAACCAAGCTATTCAGAAAAGCCTCTGAGGATTAAGATCACTGTTATTTGGTATGCCTGTAGTAGTAGTAATAATAATAAAAATAATGAGCTTATTTGTTTTAGTAAAAACCAGTTTATGATTTAATAAAAATGCAAAGAAGAGGAACTAAGACGGTTATACGCCTGGAAACTAAAACATGAAAAACAATTGCAGGATTTAGGCTTGGCTAGTCTAGAGAAAAGAAGGACTAGGGGGGAATAGCAGCGTTCCAGTATTTGAGAGGCTGCCATGAAGAGGAGGGGGTCAATTTATTTTCCAAAGTACCAGAGGGCAAGACAAGAAACAATGGATGGAAACTAATCAAGGAGAGAAGCAACCTGGAATTTTGGAGAAACTTGAGGGCAATTAACCAATGGAACAGCTTGCCTTCAGAAGTTGTGGGTGCTTCATCACTGGAGGTTTTTAAAGAAGAGACTGGACAGTCACTTGTCTGAAATGGTATAGGGTCTCCTGCTTGAGCAGAGGGCTGGACTAGAAGACCTCCAAGATCCCTTCCAGCTCTCTTCTGATTCATTGACTGATTTAGCTTCATTCTTTGTTGTAAATAATTCTGCAACAAATAAACTTATAAGCTATTAACAATTTTTTGCTATTACTACTGCCCTTACTACTATAGGCATCCCAAATGACAATGATCTTAATTTTTAAAGTTGTAAACCGTCACAAACCCTCTGAAATGTGGTTATACAGAATTGTAATAAGTAAACTACTCATTAAATGCTTTTGGTGAAGGGACTCAGGTGCTGGGCTAAGAAACAGAAGACTCTGAGTTTTAGTTCAAACATGAAAGTTAGCTGGGTGATGGGGCCAGTGACTTTTTCTCAGCCCAATTCCCTCACAGGGCTTTAATAGAAGGAGGAAGCATTGCATGCATCATCCGAGGCTGCAAAAAAATAAAGACAGAATCAAATAAATGCATTATGACTGTATTCTACTGTATAGTGTGCTGGTGTAAATAAATGCATTGTGACTGTACAGTTCAGTATTTGGTTGTACAGTTCACTGGTGCTTTCCTGTGCTAAGCACAAGAATGAAGTATTGTCACTCTTTCAACCATGTGATCAAAGCTCGACTCCTTCGTACAGGGTGTATGAACACATTAAAAGTAGCTGGGGCTTTGACTCTATGGTTGTGGCTGCCATTTTGACTTTTTTGACCCCTTCCCTGTTGATGCTCCTGCTTCAGAGAACATTAAAAGAACATTGCTGAGTTGGACCAGAAATCCATTCATTCATGTGTCCCATTTCCCCTCCAGCTGTACATTGTCACTGAACCTAGAAATACTGTTTATGTGTTATGTATGTTATCATTCATGTTGTTTTCCTTCTTTAAGGTATAGGAAGAAATATCCTTCTGGGTTCAGCTCCAAGTGGGGAAAAAGACACTGGAAATATGGAGACTGCTTGGAAAGATGGTTTAATAGTGGACAGGATCACTTGGTTTGAGTTCCTGAACAGAAAAAAGGGCAAGATGCTGAGCGTGCCTTAGTTTTATGCCCTCTCTGAGCTTTGAACTTCCTGGGGCACAGGAAGAGTATCCTGATTGGTTGTCAGACTCCCAGGTTGTGTGTGTGTGTGGGTGTCTTAGCTAACCTTGCTGGCTGCTGTAATCTTCCCAGGTGCCATGTGGTGAATTTCTGTTGCTAGATGGGTCCTATTGTGTTAGTTTCTGTTGCTAGATGGGTCCTATTTTGTTGCAGATGATGGTCCATTGACAAAGTTGGGGGGAATGAGTGAGCTTGGCTCACTCACTTAATGGCCCATTGACAAAGGTGGGGGGAGGCAGGAAGCTGTTTTGTCTCTAAAACATGTTTCTCCATTTATCATCCTTGGAAATATAATATTCTGCCTTTTTAATATTTCCTAAAATATTTCATTCTTCTAGGAGAGGGATGAGTGCTAACTTCCTACAAAGGGACACTGAATACTCTATCCCAACATTCATTTGAGCCAGTGGTGGAATTCAAATTTTTTTCACTACCGGTTCTGTGGGTGTGGCTTGGTGGGCATGGCAGGGGAAGGATACTGCAAAAGCTCCATTCCCTCCCCACTCCAGGGGAAGGGATACTGCAAAAATCTCCATTCCCTCCTCACTCCTGGGGCCAGCCAGAGGTGGTATTTGCCGGTTCTCCGAACTACTTAAAATTTCCGCTACCGGTTCTCCAGACCTGTCAGAAGCTGCTGAATAGCACCCTGATTTGAGCCCTCAGTAAGCCATTTTTTCCTAGTGGGAACCAAGTGCTTCCTCTGAAATGCATGTCATATGATAAGAATAGGAAGGCTTTCAAAGTTTATTTTAAGGTGCACAAAGGCTCTGTTTACTTATTTTTAGAACTCTCATAATTGTATTTTAGATGGCTGTATGACCTTACCAACAATCTTTCCTCTCCATAAGACTGTCTCCTATCCCAAGATGGGGACCTCCTAGGTGTAAAAATGGCTAATTAAAACAAACGCAGTAGCATTTCTCCTCTTGTGGGGAATATAACTACGTATTGTGCAGAGATTTTTCTTAATAACAATTTCTTTTAAGCCAAGTTGAAATATAGGAAAGCTTTCAGACTATTTGTGTAAAAAAACAACAACCCCTGGTTGTGCTAGATTGTGCTAAGCTACAATGGAAGCTTTCTAATTAATTGAAGCGGCCGTGGAGATAATGGGTTTATGGAAATAGAGGGTTCCTGCAGGAAGAGACTGTGAGCTACAAAAGCATTAGCCTTAATGGGATTTTCTTGCCTTTCCTTCCCACCACTAGCACTTTATTGCAGCTTGTAAATGTTTTTATTCTTCCCCAAGTCTGTTTGTGGCTGTAAAACTAAGTCTAACTCTTAAACTAAGTCTTGCGAAGTGAGATTGAGGGAGCTTGGTATGTTTATCCTTGCGAATAGGCGGTTGGAGGAAATGTAATCGCCCTCTTCACGCACACAGAGGCAAGACTTGTTCCGTTATCATGCCAGAATGCAGGACATGGAATAATCATTTCACTTGATAGAGAAGCATCTTCAGGTTGATTGTCAGGAGAAACAGCCTAAGAGTTTAGGGAGGTTGGACACAATCATGATATTGTTGGAAGAAATGTTCATCTGGGTTCAGTTCCAAGTGGGGAGAAAGACACCGGAAACATGGAGACTGCTTGAAAAGATGGTTTAATGGTGGATAGGGCCACATGGTTTTGAGCTCCTAGGCAAAAAAGGCAGAGATGCTGAGAGTGCCTGGGTTTTATGCCTTTTGTTGGGATTTGAATTTGAGCTTGTGTTCTGATTGGTTGTCAGACTCCTATGGGGCCATGCAGAGTTAACTTTGTAGATTGTCTTTTGAGTCCCGGACTTGGTTGACTCTTGCTGGGTGATGATGTAATGAAAGGGCTTTGGGCAATTCTTACATGGTTCTGCCTGAAGGGGGTAGATCTTTGTTATGTAGAATAGACTGGCCGAGGCCTTAATGGCCCATTGACAAAGGATGGGGGGTGAGTTACTGCCTCCCTTTTAGGGGAAATATTCTGCCCTTTTAATATTTCCTAAAATATCTCATTTTCCTAGAACAGGGGTGGGTGCTAACTTCCTGTGGGGTCCTTGGTGCTCTCTGGTCTTGGTTGTTTGTTCCAGATGTTTCATGATCTAACTAGGTTACCTCACCTCTGCTATTCCAGGGCAAACCAGTTGTATATAAACACAGATATAAGCCCCACTTTCTTCCAGCACTGATGATTTTACTTAGTTAAATGATGAAATATCTGCAAGAAAACAACCAAGACTAGAGAACACTAAGGAGTCCACACAGAGTTGATAATTTTACTGTTTGACAGAAAAATGCTCTTTATGTAAAGAAGTGATGGCTTCCCTTCATTTGATGTGTCAAGGTAGAAGTTAAATAATCATCTGTTGAGACACCTTGAGCTTAGATTCACATTCATTGTGACTATCGTTTGCTATCCTTGTAAACAGGCCTTGCTTCACTGTGTTCATTCATCTTGTCATACAATACCTTTGGATCTTTAAACTTCTTGCTTATCAACTCCACGCAACCAGTTTCTTGGGCTTCTCCTTCCTCTTGGCCCATTCACTCTTTGTTCATACATTTGCTTTTCAATTCAGCCCTCATTCATTCTTTCTGTATCACCCAAATCACCTCAACTTGCTTCTTTTCTAGCTCTCCCTCACTTTTGTATTCCATCCACATCAGGGGTGAAATCCAGCAGGTTCTGACAGGTTCTGGAGAACCAGTAGCGGAAATTTTGAGCAGTTCAGAGAACCAGCAGTGGAAATTTTGAGTAGTTTGGAGAACTGGTAGCAGAAATTTTGAGCAGTTTGGAGAACCGGTAGTGGAAATTTTGAGCAGTCTGGAGAACCGGTAGCGGAAATTTTGAGCAGTTTGGAGAACTGGTAGCAGAAATTTTGAGCAGTTTGGAGAACCGGTAGTGGAAATTTTGAGCAGTTTGGAGAACTGGTAGCAGAAATTTTGAGCAGTTTGGAGAACTGGTAGCGGAAATTTTGAGCAGTTTGGAGAACTGGTAGCAGAAATTTTGAGCAGTTTGGAGAACCGGTAGTGGAAATTTTGAGCAGTTCGGAGAACCGGTAGCGGAAATTTTGAGTGGTTCAGAGAACCAGTAGCGGAAATTTTGAGTAGTTCAGAGAACTGGAAATACCATCTCTGGCTGGCCCCAGAGTAGGGTGGGAATGGGGATTTTGCAGTATCCTTCCCCTGGAGTGGGGTGGGAATGGAGATTTTGCAGTATCCTTCTCCTGCCACGTCCACCAAGCCTCGCCCACCAAGCCACACCACAGCCACCAAGCCACGCCCACCGAACCGGTAGTAAAAAAATTTGGATTTCGCCACTGCAACACAGATATGTAATCAAAGCCAGACAAGTACCAGTAGCCCAAGCAGCAGGACTGTAGGATTTGTCCTCCCACCAAAACATTTTACTCAGGCAGAAAAGCAAGCTGTGAGGATAGAACTTGATAATCCATATGGTTACGTTCAAAATGTATCCCTAAAATCACAAAATCACAAGGTTGGAAAGGATTTAAGAGCCGTGATGGCGCAGTGGTGAGAGTGCAGTACTGCAGGCTATTTCGACTGACTGCCGGCTGTCTGCCTGCAATTTGGCAGTTTGAATATCACCAGGCTCGAGGTTGACTCAGTCTCGGCTCCGTCTGTCATCCAGTCCATGGCTGTCAAATAATCACCAGGAAACGATGTCAAGCAATAGTAGTTTAATCGAAGTCCAGCAGCAACATAGCAAGAGGAACAGAACGAGCCGGATCACAGGGTTTAAGTCAGCGCTGCACGCAACCGCCGTGCAGCGCTATTTATTTCCTCCCCAGCTCCTAAACCACCATTCGGCATTGCAAATTCAAAATTCCCCCTCCCCACATCAGCTGTTGAGTGCCGTGATGTTCCCAATGGTGCAGCCACAACGTCACAGGACAGCGCCAGTAGTTCTCGGCAGGCTGCATCGCCTCGGCTGCTGGCTGCTGTGTGGAGCCGTCCCTGCCATCATATGTAGTTAGGTGGGCGCTCCACTCAGTTCCAGATTTCCCAGCATCCCCAGCGATGGCGAGTCTCGGCACTCAGCCTTCCATCCTTCTGAGGTGGGTAAAATGAGGACCCAGATTGTTGGGGGAAATATGCTGACTCTGTAAACCTCTTAGAGAGGGCTGTAAAGCACTGTAAAGCGGTTTTTTTTTTTTAAAAAAAGCGTATGACACATGTTAGCCAGGGATCACCGAAGCGGCTGGCTGCCTCTGTGAAAGAACTTTTTTTGGGGCAGTGTTATCTTACCTAAATGCCAGTCGGCAATAGGGGGAGGATCTTTTCCTGTCCCTACGCGGTTTATTTGCTCATGGGAATTAAGTCTCCCAGCTGCCTACCTAAGTGGAGTGCAGGCTCAGCGTCTTACCACGTGAGCCACTGCGGCCCCCTGTAAAGCGGTATATACGCCTAAGTGCTATTGCTATTTTGTAGGTCTTCAAGTCTTCTTCCTGCCCCTTGACCAGTGCAAGAATCCTTAGACCACCTCAGACCAATATCTGTACAGTTTTTGCTTGGAAAACCTCCAGTGATGAAACACCCACAACTTCAGGTGGCAGACTATTAACAGTCAATAAATTCCTCCTTATTTTGAGTTTGGATCTCTTTCTGTCAAGCTTGCATGGCTCTTGTCCTACCTTGAGGCACTACAGAGTATAAATTCACACTCTCTTTCTTGTGACAGCTCTTCATGTGTTGGAAGACTGCTATGATGACTCCATCAAAAGAAGATGGCCTTGATGGAGATATGCAGGAACTGGTTGCCTAGGCAAAAGAGGCTGATGTGTATCTCCATCAAGGTCATCTTCCTTATTCTCTACATGCCCTTAGCTTTCTCTTCTTTAGACTCAACATACCAAATTCCTTTAACTACTCTTCATAGGATTTAGCCTCCAAGCCCTTCACTGTGCCCTTCTCTGCACTCTTTCAATTTCCTTAGTATCCTTTCTGTAGTGTGACAACCAAAACAGGGCTCAGTATTTCACTGTGGTTTGACCAGTGCAGCATGGAGCAAAAGTGTCCCAAAGGTACTTTTTCAGGAGGTAACTGGACTGTCTTGTTTTTTCTTTTGAAGACATTTCGCTTCTCATCCAAGAAGCTTCTTCAGTTCTGACAGAATAGTGGGGAATGGAAGGGTTTATATTCCTTAGACTTCCGGTGGTGATGTCACGCTGTAGCGGGATGAACGAGCGGGGCTCCGCTTGTTCGTACCTGATTTTTCATGTTTTTGAGGCTTTTTCAGCAGGTCGGATCTTGGAGAGATCGACGAGATGGAGAGGTTCCTTCAGAGTTCGAACGAGGGGTAGTGCAAGCTCCCGTTAGGCAAGAGGAGCCCTATGGATATACATGGAAGAAATCTGCTTGATAATGGCAGATCCAGAGGCATGACAGCCTGATGATTGGTACAGGGAGAGAACAGTGGAAAGTGGCTTGAAGAATCGGTGAGAGGAGAAATAAAAGAGACCAAAAGGGAAAACTCTCAAGGATTATAAAAGGACTTGAATCAGAAGCGGTAAAGTGAGTCTTCAAGAGGGGAATTGAGCAGCAAGTCGGCGGTGGGAGCAGAGATTGTGAGCTGTCAAACAGGAAAAAAAAAGTTATCATGCGAGTGGGAGCTAACAAGTGGTTTGGGTTTTGATTGTTGTATTACTAGAATCAGAAAGAAATTTCTATCTTTTGAGACTGTTTCCAGGGGGAAAAAAAAGAGAGAAAGTGTTGGTCATGCTGGATGCATTGGAGTTGACAGATTATAAACTGTGTTACGGAAGGATTTATATTCCTTGCAGACAACTGGTAATTTGCATCCTTTTAGAGGATCATTGAAGCACTTGGAGGTTTATCTGTGTCCTCAAGGTCTATAAACCTCCCAGTGCTGAAGAAGCTTCTTGGATAAGAAGCGAAACATCTTCAAAAGAAAAATACAAGGAAGTCCAGTTGCCTCCTGAAAAAAACACCTTTGGGGCAACCATGACCTGGATGACTGAAAATCTCTACAGACATGGAGCAAAAGTATTTCTTCTCATGATCTCAACATTAAATCTCTGATGATGCAGTCCGTAAAACCCGAGGCAAAGATCTTCATAAGTGGTATTAGGTGTTATCTTGCAAACCAGGGGAAGGTGATGGGAGATCTCTTGGTATACATTGGCCCATAAACACCTTCGGTGCTCTTATTCAGATTTAATTTATTTTTAAAATATTTTGAAATGAGTAGAACATCCATTAATAAGACAAGAGTTTTCTTCAAGTCATATGAATTTCCTTAGGGAAGAATTTCAATAGAAAATGGATCCTCTCCTGTGTTACCACCCACAATATTGGGAAAAGAAAGAGTCCTCATGAAACTGGATCTATAAAAAGATCTTAGCATTGCAGTAAGATTTTAAAAAAAAGAAATGGTCCTAAACTTAAGCTGGGCTCAGGCTCCTGAAGATTTTTAAATGGCATGAGCCCAGGGGTCTCCAACCTTGGCAAATTTAAGACTTGTGGACTTCAACTCCCAGAATTCAACAGCAAAGCTGGCTGAGGAATTCTGGAAGTTGAAGTCCACAAGTCTTAAAGTTGCCAAGGTTGGAGACCCCTGAGCTAGATGGCACCAAGTCTTCCATTTAATCTCTTGAGCACTAGGGGTCGCTACCGTTCTACTGAAAAACTCCAAAGCTTCAACTCTTGATAGCATCCTTTAAATTTTTTTTTTGAGTTGTCCTGTATCTTTAGTGCACATGACACATTTATTTGCTACAGCTACCTTCTGATTTACTGCTGTAGAAAGCCTTGACTTTCAACTTTCAGTTTCTCAACGAACTCCAGTCATGAGAAATTTGGGATTGTTGCTGTTGTTATTTTAAATTTCACCAATAACTGATGTTCCGTAGCTAAAGGTAGCATGGAATAGTCTTTAGAAACTTTAGAATTGTTTTTTTTTTTTTTATTTTGGAGGCTGCTGTGATCATTTGACCATTTCTATATATCACTCCAACTTCTATAAGGGCACAAAATTTTCCAGTTCTAAACCTAGAGAAGAAATGGAAAAAACTGTCATCTTCCTCATGTTTCATTGTAGGTAACAATTTAACAGATTAACAGAGTTGGAAGGGACCTTGCAGGTCATCGAGTCCAACCCTCTGCCCAAGCAGGAGACCCTACATCTGCCTCTACCTAGGATCGAACTCACAAATTCCTGATTGTAAGGCAAGAGCTCCAGCTCTAGGCCATCGGGTCGATTTCATTGGGCCGGGATAATGATAATAAACTGTAGAATTTCATGCCTCAGATTTTGCCGATTGTAAGGTAAGATGTCCAACATTACATTTGATTTCAGCTGAAAAAAAAATCATCTTTTTATTTTGCAGTCCCTAAAATAATCTTCCTGGTGGATTTTTTGTAATTGGATGAATGGCGACCAGGATGAGGGAAGAAAACACAAGCGATATGATTGTCTGTATGTGGAGGGGAGAGTTTTGATTTATACAAGTAGAATTCTTTCTGGGCTATAACCAGGGGTGAAATGCTCCCGGTTCAGACCGGATCGCCCGATCTGGTAGCGATGGCGGCTGGTGGTTTGGGGAAGAATTTTTTTAAAAGAAAAAAAAGCCTCTGCCGATCAGGCAACTCAGCTGGGATCGTCAGAGCCTCTTAAAAGCATTTTTTATAACCTCTTCGCCTAAGAGGTTGTAGAAAAAATGGTTTTAAAAGTTAAAAAAAAAAAGTGGCCACGCCCACCCAGTCACATTACCACCACCCCAAGCCACGGCCACAGAACCAGTAGTAACAAGTTTTAGATTTCACCACTGGCTATAACTCTATTGTCCACTAGGATATTTTATGAAAAGAGAGCCCAGTTTTTTGAAAACAGCATCTTAGATGATCCTAATCATTTCACAATTTCACACTATTATAATCTTCCCTCGACTCTTCAACATTCTTCAGCTGAACGCATACCGGCACATTTCCAGTTTTCTGCAACTAAAATGTCTAATGTCACAATCAAATTCCACATTCATTCTCTGTGATCCTGATAAAGCTTTCCCCTTTAAATCCTCACAAGAAACATGTTGGACTCAAAAGGAAAAAAAGAGAGTATTTTAGCACATTACTGAAGTGCTGTTTTGAATTTCTTAATAGCAGGTTTACAGCCCAATATTTCCACATTTTAGACAATTTGTTCCTTTGTTGCTTAGACAAGGAACACAGCAGGAACTGGATATGTGTAGTTTACTGTAATGAAAAGGACTAGTGGGGGACATGATAGCAGTGTTCCAATATCTCAGGGGCTGCAACAAAGAAGAGGGAGTCAAGCTATTCTCCAAGGTACCTGAGGGTAGAACAAGAAGCAATGGGTGGAAACTAATCAAGGAGAGAAGCAACTTAGAACTAAGGAGAAATTTCCTGACAGTTAGAACAATTAATCAGTGGAACAACTTGCCTCCAGAACTTGTGAATGTTCCAACACTGGAAGTTTTTAAGAAGAGATTGGACAACCATGTGTCTGAAATGGTATAGGCCCATGATGGCAAACCTATGGCACGCGTGCCAGAGGTGACACGCAACACCCTCTCTAATGGCATGTGAGCCATCATCCCAATTCAGCTTTGCTGTGCATGCACACATGCCTCCCACTAGCCAGCTGGTCTTCGGGTGTCTGCTGCACACGCACAGGGCGCATGCAGGAGTAGGTGCGTGCGGGAGGAGGCGTGTGTGTGTGTGTGTGGAATGGGGGTATGCGAGGAGGCGCATGCACATGCGAGGGGGCCAGGGTGCATGTAGGGGGCCACATGCACATGCATGGGGGGGCAGGGTGCATGTAGGGGGCCACACACACATGCCAGGTGCGCATTGCATTTTGTGGGTTCGGGCCCACATGTGTGCATTCACACACATGTGCGCACTTTGGGCACTCGATCCGGAAAAGGTTTTCCTGATTAAGCAGGAGATTGGACTAGAAGCTTCAGAATGGATCACTGTCTTATAAAATCATAAAACGATTACCTTGAAAGTCCTGCATGGCCTAGGATCCAATTACCTGAGGGGCCATTTCTCCCAAAAATATCTGTTGTGGTCCACCAGCAGCCTGCGGAGCTGGCAGCGGAATCGGACAGTGAGGAGGCTGGGGAGGACAATGGGCCAGTCCTGGAGTCAGGGGAAGGCCCGGATGAGGGCTCTGCATCGGAGGCAGAGATGGGGCCGGGGCTATCTGGGAGTGATGCACAGACTCTGGAGCCTCCAGAGGCAGACAGCAGAGAGGCAGAAAAACAGGAGGAGCCTGTTCCTAGTGCACACATGCGAAGAGCTGCCAGAAGGCAAGAGCAGCTAAAGCAAAAATGATGACTCAGGAGTAAATCCAGGAGATGATTGGCCCCTCCCATAAGGCTTAAAAGAGCAGCAAGGCTCTTGGGCTCTTTGTAGGAAAGCAACATTGCTACATTTGTTTCTTGTTGGCATCTCTTGTTCCTGAACTTCATGGGGCTTTGCCAAGAAAAGCCTTTGGCAGGGTGCCAAAGAAGACAAAGGTTTGTGGTAAGGCTGAAGGACTTTTCCTGAAGGACTTATTTTGGAATTAATTTAGACTAAGCTGAGAATGAAGTAATTCTCAGCTGTTCTAATAAAATATGTTTATTTAGGACTGATTGTGTCTGATAATAACTACTTGGGCCTAGGTCACAACAGTATCTGCCTGTCTCACATGCTCCCACAGAGAGGGCATGCTCAAGTTTCCTCCTTTCAAACTTTGTCATTTTATGGGACCTTGAAAACGTGCCTTTTATGTAGTTGCCTCTGTTTTCTGGAATGATCTACCCCCCTACCCCATATTTGACAGATCCCAACTCTTATTGCCTTAACCAAAAAAAAAAAAAAAATCTGTGGTCACGTGACTGTGATTTATAGTGTTTTTTGCTGTTTACTTCCAGTTTCCAGCAAAAAAACACCCATTGCAGACGATGAGTCTGTCAACATCCAGCTTGAGTATCCAAATAAAAATCTAGGATCATGTCTTTTCTGAAAAGCTTACTGTTTATTGAATACATAGCATGGTAATGGCCAGGTAAAACTAACTCTGATTTTCTCAGGCAACAGTTCACAGTATTAAACAATTTTGTTTCCAGCCAACCCTCAGGAATCCATGTAGACCATGCAAACAAGTTCTTTTTGTTATGGGAACCATCTATCTTCTTCTTCACACCTGTTGATATGTCCTTGAAAAGTTTTCAGACTCTCATGAGTTTCAGTGAATTGCAGAAGTTTCATTTCTACAAGTAACCCATTTATAATCAACATCTCCCCCCCTACTCTAATAACAAGTTGAAACGAAGAGGCATGTAGCTGCCAATATTTCATTCTTGACAGAATCCCACTTTGACAGAGACGGGCAGTTCAGAAATGTGATAGCTAGATAGCTAGATTAAACAAATGGTGGTGATTTTTTAAAATAACCGCTGCAGAAAATATCATAAAATTGGGTCAGTCACACGATACTCACTTAATGACTTGCATGACTTACAACCATAATTCTGAGCTCAAATACAATGTAAGTCAAAGACTACCTGTACAATGAAACTGTGGGAGAAGTTGATTTAATGTAATAGTAGAACTAAAAGGTTCTTCACACCTTCCCTGGACACTGTCAGCACCACTCTAAGAGATGTATACCTCATAATTTTGGAAACCCTGGTTTAGAACAAAATGGCAACCATGTATTCAGTGGTATGGTATTCCTAAACATGGAGGTTCCTTAAGGGTAGCCAGTCAGCAATAACTATTAATGGTTTTTCCCAGTGGTGGGTTTCAATTTTTTTTATTAACGGTTCTGTAGGTGTGGCTTGGTAGGCGTGTCATGGCTTGGTAGGCGTGGCTTGGTGGGCGTGGCTTGGTGGGCGTGGCAAGGGAAGGATACTGTAAAATCTCCATTCCCTCCACAATCCAGGGGAAGGTTACTGCAAAATCCCCATTTCCTCCCGATCAGCTGGGACTCTGGAGGCAGAGAATAGATGGGGGTGGGGCCAGTCAGAATTTTTACTACAGGTTCTCCGAACTACTCAAAATTTCCACTACCGGTTCTCCAGAACTGGTCAGAACCTGCTGAAACCCACCTCTGGTCTTTCCTCTTTGAATTTGTCTTATCTCCTTTTCACATCATTGAATCCTACTGATCACCCTCCCTCCCCCACGTCTATCCCAAGGCAGTGATTCCTGGAAATGCTTTCTCCACGATTAGGAGAAATTGTGTTGATCCATCCAGAACGTCTGACCTCCTCACCTCCTTCTGGGAGGCAGGCAGTTACTGGCTGAATAGCTGATGGAGGCTTTCCAAACAATTCAGGGTTGCTGAAATTAATCAGCCAATGTTGACACAGTTTGTCTCAGTTATGGGACAGAGCTCTTAACGCTGCTGCTGCTGTCATTTGTTTGATGATATTGAGTAAGGAAGGACCCACCAGTGATCAAACGTCCTCAGGGAGACAACCTCTTTTCACACAATCACACCAGGACACAATCTATGCAGATGTTTTAATGGTGTTATGGTGCAATCAAAGCTCTGCTTCTTTTTAATGCATGATGTAGTTTATGCAATTTTATGTTTGATCTCAATCGAAGCGAGAAACAGTGGCTTTAGCAGCAATCCCCAGTTCATTCAGAGCATATAGGTTACTATTTGTATTGGTTCTCTATTTCATAGATGTAATAATCTAGAAAAGCCCGACATGAAAGGAAAAAAGGGTATGTAGAGGCGAGAGGAAAACAAGGACAACTTGTTACCAATCCTTAACATTGGGCAAATTTTACCTCCTGGACTGTCAATGTGATGCTAAAAGGGCTGATATGGAACTGAGGGTATCTGATCAATTTATTTTAATCCTCAAATTTCTGAAAAAACTGCCCTGCTTTCTAACTCTCTGTCCCCACAGCCTCAAATACTGTATGGTGGAACATGCCTGAGAGGACTAACATGTCATGGCCTGGCTTGTCAGCAGAGAGTCTGCTAATCTCTTCATCCTCTAATAACTTCGTTATAACTCATAACTCATAACTTTGTTGCTTGTATCCTTACAATTTATATTGATATTGTTTCCTGATTGCTTATTTGTATCCTATGACCATCATTAAGTGTTGTACATTACGATTCTTGATGAACATATCTTTTCCTTTATGTACACTGAGAGCATATGCACCAGTGGTGGGTTTCAAATTTTTTTACTACTGGTTCTGTGGGTGTGGCTTGGTGGGCGTGGCATGGCTTGGTGGGCGTGGCAGGGGAAGGATACTATAAAATCTCCATTCCCACACCACTCCAGGGGAAGGATACTGTAAAATCTTCATTTCCTCCCGATCAGCTGGGACTCGGGAGGCAGAGAACAGATGGGGGTGGGGCCAGTCAGAGGTGGTATTTACTAGTTCCCTGAACTAATCAAAATTTCCACTACTGGAAAACTAGTCAGAACCTGCTGAAACCCACCTCTGATATGCACCAAGACAAATTCCTTGTGTGTCCAATCACACTTGGCCAATAAAAAATTCTATTCTATTCTATTCTATTCTATTCTATTCTATTCTATTCTATTCTATTCTATTCTATTCTAATATTTACTTATTTATTTGTCAAACATATATAAGATAACAGGTAAAAGTATAAACATAATTTGAATACATGAAAAGAGTAAGAGTAAAAAGGAATATTAAGACAGGGATGGTAGGTACGCTGGTGCACTTTTGCACGCCCCCTTACAGACCTCTTAGGAATGGGGTGAGGTCAACAGTAGACAGTTTAAGGTTAAAGTTTTGGGGGGTTGGGGAAGAAACCACAGAGTCAGGTAGTGCATTCCAGGCATTGACCACTCTGTTGCTGAAGTCGTATTTTCTGCAATCAAGTTTGGAGCGGTTTACTTTGAGTTTGTATCTATTGTGTGCTCATGTATTGTTGTGGTTGAAGCTGAAGTAGTCATTGACAGGTGGGACATTGTGGTAGATAATTTTAGGTACTATGCTTTGGTCAAACAAAAGTCGGCGTAGTTTTAAGTTGTCTAAACCCAAAATTTGAAGTCTGGTGGCATAAGGTATTTTATTGCGGGTAGAGGAGTGGAGGACTTTTCTCATAAAATATCTCTGGACTCTCTCAATTATATTAATGTCTGATATGCAGTATGGGTTCCAGACAGATGAGCTATATTTGAAAATTGGTCTAGCAAATGTTTTGTATGCTCTAGTTAGTAGTACAATATTACCAGAGAAGAACCTACGCAAGATTAGGTTAGCAACTCTTAATGCCTTTTTGGCAATGTTGTTATATTGCCTGAGAGAAATGATTTCTGCAATCTGCTTTTTAGCCCACCCATCTCAGTATTAACTGGCTTCCAAGATCTTAGCAGGAAATCTTTCCCAACCCTTTTAAAAGGGATTTGGATTTGTCACCTTTGCATGCCAAGAATATGCTGCTCAGCTAGGGCACATCCATGGTGCGCCATCCAGAGACTTGCAGCCCTGCTCCCCCAATCTCCCAAACGATTTCTACATACCGTGCATCTTTTCTTATCAAATAAACCAGTATAGATAAAACTATAGATGAGAAACATTTCCTATTCTTGACCAGCAGGTGGCAGACTGGCATCAAGAAGCATCTTAGTTCAGGAGACTAAGATTTATTAACTTTTCCCAAAGCAGGTTGGGAGAAACTAAAACGGGAAGAGAAAGGGGGGGGGGGGGGAAAGGAAACAGGTAAAAATCCATTCTCAAGAATTCTTTCTCTGTCCCATCCTGCAAACACTCAGTCAACTACATTCAAGAATCTGGGAGAATCTGATTGAGCTATATAAGATATATTTCCTAGCGAAAGAAATAGCTGGCCAGTGAGGGAACTGGAGGGTGGGTGGGTGGCTGGGCAGAGGAGAAGCCCCTGGTTAGTAAGAAGAAGGAGTATCAAGGTGCTAACTTGGCTGATTGATGAACTGAAAAATATATGGTTTTGCAAATGTGATGGTTAATATTTTATCGGGCAAATTGTCTCTTATTGCAAGAGCTGCCTGTAACACTGTATTAGGTGATAATAGAATTCTAGGCAGAAGCCACAGGAGACCAGCTCCGTGCATTTAATTTGTAAAACTGCCACCAACCACAAATCTCCAAAGAGTTTTCCTTGCGATTCTCTCTCCTTTCTCTCTCCCTGTCTCCCCTTCCCATGCACCTTGTATTTTATTTTAATTTTTTTTGGTCCACAGAAAACAACAGGTTAGGATGTATCTATTTGTTTTTGCATGTAAATGAGTGCTGGCTAATGAGATTAATGTCTCAAGTTGTTTGTGGCAAATGGAGCCTTGTTAAGTGGCCCATTATAAGAGAATTATGCTTAGGTTAGAGAGAAAATGCATAGAAAACAAGAAGAGTGGGGCATGCTGGGGACACGGTGTTATTTCTTAGCAGTGAGAGAACTGGTAGCAGTGCCGGATTGGATGGACGTCATGGCAGAAATGTCTACAGTAACAAGGACAAATTAAAAATATTTTTGAAAATGATGGTGATCTCATGAGGTCTTGTTTGAGAATATGGTCAAAATTGCTAATCTCATAAAAATTGGGACTTTTGATTTAAAATACCCACACATGCACACAGGGATATTGGGGGTCAACATTTAGGAGAACTGTCAGGACTTTGCCTATCCTGGCTAATATGTTCCTGAACCTGGAGCAGTGAACATATGAAATACAGGTAATCCAGTGGTGAAATGTAAAATTTGTTAGTACCGGTTCTGTGGGCGTGACTTGGTCAGGGAGGGGGTGTAATGTGACTGGGTGGGCGTGGCCAACTTTTTTTTTTTACTTTTAAAAGCATTTTTTCTACAACCTTAAGAGGTTGCAGAAAAAAAATGCTTTTAAAAGCCTCTGATGATCCCAGCTGAGCCGAGCGATCATCAGAGGCTTTTTTTTTAACTTTTAACAGCATTTTTTCGGCCAAAGAGGTTGTAGAAAAAATGCTTTTAAAAGTAAAAAAAAAAAAAGCCTCTGATGATCGCACGGTTCAGCTGGGCATGGGGGGGTGGCGGCATGGATTTTTGCTATTGGTTCTCTGACCCACCCGCCGCCATTGCTACCGGATTGGGTGATCCGGTCCGAACCGGGAGCATTTCACCCCTGAGGTAATCCTTGATCTACGAATTTAATGGAACCTGCCCATAATGGTGGCCACTTCTGGAATCATATTGTGTGACTGTGCGACAAGCTCTGCTTCCCTAATCCAAGCTCTGTGGCTCTGAAGAGCTTCAAAAGCTAAGTAGGGGGATAGGTGGGGCCTGATAGGGTGGGAACAGTTTCAGCAGGTTCTGACCAGTTCCAGAGAACTGGTAGTGGAAATTTTGAGTAGTTTGGTAGTAAAAATTCTGACTGGCCCCACCCCCCATCTATTCTCTGCCTCCCAAATCCCAGCTGATCAGGAGGAAATGGGGATTTTGCAGTATCCTTCCACTGCCACGCCCAACAAGCTACGCCATGCCCACCAAGCCACACCCACAGAACCGGTAGTAAAAAATTTTGAAACCCACTACTGGGTGGGAAGTAGGCCCAAGGCCTGTGGCACCTGATGTGGGAAGGGGGGAAATAATGGGGGGAGCACTGCAGCATCCCTGTGGTCAAGCCTGAGAGTAAATGAATGCAGAACAGAATAACAGAGTTGGAAGGGACCTTGGAGGTCTTCTAGTCCAACCCCTTGCTCAGGCAGGAAACCTTATACCGTGCAGGGGGACTGTAGTGATCATAACTTCAGGACTGAGTTGTAAGTAGCTTTTGGGGGGTGGGGTCCATTGTAATTTCAAATGGTTGCTAGGTAACAGGTAATAAGTCGAGGAATCTTAGTGGTGTCACTAGTCACTTTCAGATGGCACATGGAAGCTCTAGCTGATTCAGAACATATCCCAAAGATGCTTTTTCAAGAAGCAACTGGACTTTCTGGTTTTTCTTTGAAGACATTTCGCTTCTCACCCAAGAAGCTTCTTCAGCTCTGACTGGTTGGTGGGGAATGGAAGGATTTATACTCCTTGCAGACAGCTGGTCATTTGCATTCTTTTAGGGAGTTGTTAAGGCCAATTCAATGAATGCAAGTTTCACTTAGCAACAAAAATTTGGGGCTCAATTGTGGTCGTAAGTCGAGGACCTGGTTCCAGGTCTCTGTTTCAGCTTGCTTTTCTGCCATGGTGTATTCCACATTAATTACCTAACTTTTGCACAGTCTTCGTCCATTACTATACAGAGAACGCATTAACGCCGTCCATCTTCTGCTGCAATGGGCAAGGAAATTCAGGCTTTCCTTCTGCAAGTCAGACAGAAGCCTTATCAGAGGCAATAAGCAGTGTGTGTGAGTGGTGGCAGTTGTGTGATGATGGAAGGGTATTGTTGCTCCCCCCCCCCGCAAGGCTGGTTCCCTTCTTCCTCTTTGCTGAAGCTTCTGGTGACAAATTGCTGGGGTCCCTACATCTTTCTCTGCTTTGATACATAGAACCTCTCAGTCTTCATGACACTTAACATTCATTCCAGGATATCTGATGTAACCCTACAGCTCTGTACTTTTGCAAAACATTTTTTTTTAAAATTTGATTTATATGCCGCCCTTCTCCGGAGACTCAGGGCGGCTTACAATGTGTTAAGCAATAGCCTTCAGACTTTTGTATATTTATACAAAGTCAGCTTATTGCCCCCACAAACTGGGTCCTCATTTTACCTACCTTAGAAAGGATGGAAGGCTGAGTCAACCTTGAGCCTGAGGAGATTTGAACTAGCAGTAATTGCAGGCAGCTGAATGATAATAACAGGCTATTAGTCTGCTGCGCCACCAGGCTCTTGTTTTCTTTCTTTCTTTCTTCCTTTCTTTCTTTCTTTCTTTCTTTCTTTCTTTCTTTCTTTCTTTCCTTCCTTCCTTCCTTCCTTCCTTCCTTCCTTCCTTCCTTCCTTCCTTCTTTCTTTCGCAGGCCATCTGATAAAAGTAGTGATAACCACCATCTCTGAGTTGCTCGCTGTTTTTTTTTTTTTTGCAACCTTAACATACCCCGATCTCAGTGGTGGAAATGTTTTCCCATTCCTGCAGTGTTAAAACTAACACTGGCAGCTGCATGAAATACAGACAGTCCTCAACATGTGATTGGAATTGAGCCCAAAATCCCAGTTGCTAAAGGAGACAGTTGTTTAGTTTTGCCCCATTTTACGACCTTTCTTGTCACAGTTGATAAGTGAATCAGCGCAGTTGTTAAGTTAGTAACATGGTTGTTGAGTGAATCTGATTTCCCCGTTGACTTGTCAGAAGGTCGCAAAAGGAGATCACATGGCCCCGGGACAGTGCAACCATCATAAATATGAGTCAGTTTCCAAGCATCTGAATTTTTATCGAGTGACCACAGGGATCTTGCAACAAAGTGTGAAAAACACTTGTTTCATTGCCGTGGTAACTTCATGACATTAGTAAATGAACTGTTGTAAGTTGAAGACCACCTGTGTATCAGATTGTGAGTACCTCTCAGTGGCAACATTCATAGAACACTTTTTTAAAAAAAATATTCTAGAACATAGAACCATTAACTAAGTCAGTGAGGCTAACCTTATTCTTGTGTGCCGAAAGTGCGTGTGGGCGCTCGCGACAGCACACACACATGCTGGCACCCATAATGCAATGCACCCACCCTGCACATACGTGCACGACTGCCCCCTTTGCATGCGCACATGACCCCCCCATGCTCCCCCACCCCCATGCGCATGCACGCGCAATCTCCCGCCCCTCATTTTGGGCCTAGCAGGCCTCCCTGCAGTCTCCTGGGCCCAAAAATGGGCTGTGGGGAGGGGAGCATGCCGCATTCCCTCCTGCCCCAACACATGTGTGCCCCCCAATCCCGTACATGCGCGTGACCCCCCTGTGTCCCGCATGTGCTCCATCCCCTGCACATCCAGAAAATCGAGTGGCTGGCAGGAGGCGCATGCATACGTGTTATGTATTGATACTTTTCAGCGGGAGTTTCAATCCTGCCTACGTTTCTGATTGTCTGACAGTCCCTCCAGGATTGTATATAAGGAGGGCTGCAGCCTCTGAGTTTTTGCTGAAGTCTCACTGTATATTAAAGAGCTGTTGTCACTTGCTTGCTTGTGCCTCTCGTTATTCCCGAACCACTTCATTGGCGATGAAGGTGGGATTGAGGCCACAAGAAGCGAACCAGTGAGACCACGAGCTTCAGCTAGGCGACGAGGCGAACTACAGGAGGCATACCGAACATGTCTGCCTACGTTCCGCCCAAGCCTTTTGATCCGACCCGCGAAAAATGGGTCTAGTACCTAATGAGGTTCGAATGCTTGCTTGAAGCCAGCGACATGCAGGGTCTCTCCGCTAATCGAAAGAGAGCCCTCTTCCTAAGCCACTGCGGACCAGACGTGTTCGAGATGGCCGAGTCACTGTGTGAGCCAACGCCAGTTCAGACCGTCTCCTGGGACACCCTGATGGCAACTCTCCGGGCTCACTATGCTCCCGTGCCCTCCAAGTTCGTGCAACGATACCAACTCAGACAGCGCGTTCAACGAGAGGGAGAACCGGTCAGTGTGTACATGGCCAGCCTGAGAAAAGCCGCAACTCATTGCGACTATAGAGACTTGGACGATGCGTTGCTTGAGCAACTAATCTGTGGTGTTCGGGACATTAGGCTACAACGGCGCCTGCTCGCCAAGCCTGATTTGACACTCGCTGGAGCCCTAGACGAGGCCAGGGCTCATGAAGCTTCCACAAAAGCCGCAGAAACGCTGCAGCGTCCGCTGACCAGCAAAGACAGTTCCAAGTCTGCCCCGGTGCACAGGGAAGACGCCGGATCCAGCTCGGAGTCTGAGTCAGATGAGGATGTCTTCCAAACAGAGCACCAGAGAAAGGACACTGGCAGCCCCCGGCAGAACTGTCCCAGCTGTGGCGGGCACCATGATAGACTGTCCTGCAAATACAGGGAGGCTATTTGCAGGCGTTGCGAGAAAAAAGGGCACTTGGCGCGAGTCTGTAGAGCCATTCTGCCCAGAAAACACCAACCACGTGAGCGCTGCAGCCAACCAGAATTGACGCGCCAGAAGCATCCAATGAGAGAAGGCGGCGCGAAAAAATGGCGCGAATTTGAACCACGAGATGGCTGCAGCATACACATAGACCAGGCCAGCACGGCGATCAAGGACAAAGTCAGCACGGTGGTCGAAATCAACGGCAAGCCATGCTCGATGGAGATCGACACCGGATCAGCTCTCTCCATAATGTCATGGGTGACCCTAAAGATCCTCCTGCCGTCGTTCCGGAAGGACCAGATATCCAAGCAACGACTGTGCATCCTAGACTACCAGGGGAACCGGGTGCCCCTCGAAGGCGTGGGCACGTTCCGAGTCACCTACGGAGACTACGAAAAAGACCTGCCGCTGACCATCGTCACGAAGCAGCTGCCTAGCCTTCTAGGCATGGGGTGGTTCTGAGCCCTCGGTATGGGCTTCACCGGCGTCCACCAGATGTCCAAGCCATCACTAAAGGACAGTCTCCTGACCGAGTTCCAGGACGTTTTCGGGGACACATTGGGCAAGTATGTGGGGACCCCTATTTCCCTTAATTTAGACCCCAACGTAGCCCAAATAAGACTCAAGGCCAGACGAGTGCCTTTTGCGTTGAAACCAAAGATCGATGCGGAACTGGACAAATTAATTAAACAAGGGGTGTTGGTTCCCGTTGACCATGCAAAATGGGAAACCCCTATAGTGACCCCAGTAAATTCTGATGGCTCAATTAGGATTTGCGCCAACTACAAGTGCACGATCAACAAGGCTTTGCAGCTGAGCGCCTATCCGGTGCCGATCGTGCATCATCTACTACACTCCCTGGGGCCCGGAAAATTTTTTGCTAAATTAGACCTGGCTCAGGCCTATCAACAATTACCAGTCGACGACGCCACGGCAGAGGCGCAAACAATTGTAACTCATAGGGGTGCATTCAAATGCACCAGGCTCCAGTTTGGGGTGAGCGTCTCACCCAGCCTATTTCAAAGCACCATGGAGCGCCTTCTGCAAGGGCTCCCCGGGGTGGTGCCTTATTTTGATGACGTTCTAGTCAGCGCTCAGGATGAACGTCAGCTAGGGGACAGAGTAAGGAACGTCCTCTCTAGATTTAGAGAAGCGGGACTCAAATTGAAAAAAAATAAGTGCATGATTGCTGTCCCCTCTGTTGAATTTCTGGGGTACAGGGTGGACGGCACAGGCATCCACCCTACCGAAAGCAAGGTGAGAGCTATTAAGAGCGCACCTGCCCCCAAGACCAAAGCGGAGCTCCAAGCCTTCCTTGGACCGCTCAATTTTTATTCTATGTTCCTGAAGGACAAGGCCACCGTCGCAGATCCCCGACACAAACTATTGGGGAAGAATGTACCATGGGTCTGGGGGAAACCACAAGCAGCCGCTTTTGAGGCAGTAAAGAGACTTCTATCTGAAGACAGTTTCCTAATCCAATACAACGCAGCGCTACCGCTTGTATTGGTTTGTGACGCCTCCCCCGTAGGAGTTGGTGCAGTCCTAGGCCATAGACTGCCGAACGGCCTAGAGGCACCCATTGCATTTTACTCTTGCACCCTGTCAAGCGCAGAGCGGAACTATAGTCAGTTGGACAGAGAGGCTCTGGCTGCAATTGTGGGGGTTAAAAAGTTCCACGAATACCTTTATGGCTGACAATTCGAACTTGTGACTGATCACCGGCCCTTGCTGGGACTTTTGGCAGGCGATAGGCCCACCCCCGCTGCTCTTTCCCCACGTTTGACCAGGTGGGCCATTTTTCTGTTGGCCTACTCGTATCAGCTTGTCCATCAACCCGGACGGACTTTGGGCCATGCGGATGCCCTCAGCCGCTGCCCCCTACCTGACCTACTTGCCAACCCCACGCCGGAAGCCCCCGTTCTTCTGCTGGACACTTTGACTTTGGGACCTATCTCCTCTTGCGAGGTGGCAAAAGCCTCGGCTAGAGACCCAATCATTCACACTGTAATGGGTTGGGTCCTTAAGGGGTGGCCGGTTAAAGTGGACGGGGGGGGGATACCAAGGTTATGTTAACAAACGTAACAAACTATTTATGCAAGGGGGTTGTTTGTTGTGGGGCGACAGGGTGGTAGTGCCAATGAAACTAAGAACAAGGGTCTTAGAATTACTGCACGAAGGGCATCCGGGCATTGTCAGAATGAAAAGCTTAGCCCGCAGTTATGTTTGGTGGCCCAACATGGACCAAGTTATCTCCGAGTGGGTGGGGAAGTGCAGACCCTGCCAGGAGTCTCACCCTGATCCCCCGGTAGCGCCCATCCGAGAGTGGGAGAAACCAAAAGGGCCATGGGGGAGGATCCACATTGATTTTGCCGGCCCCTTTCACGGGCAAACATTTTTAATCGTAGTCGATGCCTATTCAAAATGGCTCGAAATAATCTTAATGCCTTCAACTACAGCCGAAGCAGTCATCAAGGTCCTGAGAAAGCTGTTTGCCACCCACGGCCTGCTGGATACTCTAGTATCTGATAACGGCCCTCAATTCATGGCAACCCTGTTTGAGGGCTACTTGGCTGGACTGGGCATCCGCCATGCCCTATCGGCCCCGTTCCACCCGGCTTCTAACGGATTGGCCGAACGTTTTGTAAGAACGGCCAAAGAAGCACTGTCCAGGCTAGATAACGGGGACTGGCAGGCCAGGATAGACCAATTCTTAGCTGTCCAACATGCCACACCATGCACGGCCACAGGGAGAAGCCCAGCCGAGCTCCTCATGGGCAGGAAGCTTCGGTGCATGTTAGACAGGCTTCACCCTAACTACTCGCATGAAAATTTCAAGGGAGAGACCTCTGGGCTAAGACAGTTTCAGGTTGGGTCCCCGGTGTTCGCTCGCAATTATGCCAGCGGACCTCTATGGGTTGCAGGAACCATAGTGGGCATAACAGGCCCAAAATCTTACACGGTAGATGTAGGGGTAGACAGACTCTGGAAGCGCCACATAGACCAACTTAGAAAAAGGGTAGTCGGCGAAGCAAACATCAATTTAGACATCTCCGAACCTAACTACAACAACTTTCCCAAAACAGCTAACTCAAGCCCGGGTTCACGAGAATACTTAGCTGACAAGCTCTGGTTCCAGCGCTGCCCCAGCGAGTCGCCACTCCCAACCGGGGATAACCACGCCCCGGACCAAATCCAGGAGGTTCCATTGGCGGAGCCGGGAGAGACAGCAAGTCCCTCTGACCAGCTTGACGCCCCACCAGACACTGAACTGCGCAGGTCAACTAGAACGAGAACTCGTCCTGGGCACCTGCGAGATTTTGTGTGTACATATGTAAATTTTTGAATGTTAGTGCCTTCTGGGAAGGGAGGGGTGTTATGTATTGATACTTTTCAGCGGGAGTTTCAATCCTGCCTACGTTTCTGATTGGCTGACAGTCCCTCCAGGATTGTATATAAGGAGGGCTGCAGCCTCTGAGTTTTTGCTGAAGTCTCACTGTATATTAAAGAGCTGTTGTCACTTGCTTGCTTGTGCCTCTCGTTATTCCCGAACTCAGCTGCGTGAGCTTGCGTGCCCGCAGAGAGAGCTCTGTGTGCCAGCTCTGGCACGTGTGCTGTAGATTCACCATCACAAGTTAAGCCACCGACACCTGCCCAAAAATGAAACAAGCATGTTGTTTATTTTAGCATCTCCCATCCAGTTGATTTGGTTGTGTGTGCATTGTGTGAATATGATCGCACTGTGCTTGGGGTTTGAGGTGATGAATTTTGGCAGGGACTCTGAACAACCTTTATAGCACTGCGCATCTTCTCACTTTTCAACTTGCCTTGAAGCGTAGAATCCTGAGAGCAATTAGAACCTATTTCTCTAAGAGGCATTTCATTGGATCAGATCAACAATCCTCACAATTCAATATAATTTGTCTTAGGCCCAGGATATCTGTCGGACCATCTGCAACCAGCAACAGCTCCTTATCGCCCGGTGCGTTCTCACAGGAAGGGCCTACTCAGGGTGCCGTCGGCTAGACAATGTCGGCTGCTGACCCCCAGAAGTAGAGCTTTCTCTGTGGGTGCTCCGACCCTTTGGAATCAACTCCCCCTGGGGCTCCGGTTGGCCCCTGACCTTCGCACCTTCCGCCGCGAATTAAAAACATGGCTGTTCAAATTGCCCAGCCTGGACTGATGGGGTTTGGATTATTTTAATGTGTTTAATATGTGTTTAATATGTATTTTAACATGTTTTATCTGGTTTGATTTTAATTGTTATGAGCCGCCCTGAGTCCTATGGAGATAGGGCGGCATACAAATCAAATAAATAAAATAATAATAATAATAATAATAATAATAATAATAATAATGCCTCAACCAATGCTCGTAATGGAGCCTCTGCCTTATATGATGTAAGCAGTGGTGAGATTCAACCGGTGTAACAACTGGTTCACTGAGCCCGTGCGGTACGTTTGAAAACAGCTCTAAAACTTAGCTTCTACTGCAGCCCCAGTGAGTAAAACAGCTGAGGCACAGCAATCCGCTCTGCCACACCGATCAGCTGGGCTTCAAACAAAGGAACTATAGGTCAGTATAGCGCAGGGGCGGACAGGCAGGCCCACCTGATTGTTGGAGCAAACAGGTTCACTCTCAGCTGATTGTCGAGCTACCGGTTCTCCCGAACCGGTCCGAATAGGCTGAATCCCACCTCTGGTTGTAAATTGTAATGGTTGTAAAGCAGATTATCATGTGACCGACTTGATTTTATGATCTTTTTTTGCAGTGGTTGTTAAATGCAAATGCTATAGTCAAACAAACCATTGTTTGCTATGTTCATAAACCATGTTCATGTGATTGTGTTGTGTTCTTTGGGGTCCGTAGCTGGGGCAGAAAAGTGGGAAGCTTCAAAAGGCCATAAATATAAGCCTGTGGCTGAGTCCCTGAAATACAGTCATGTGACCATGGAGGAAGCGGCCATCAGAGCTGGGTCAGAAGTACATTTTTGTGGGGTGGGTCCATCATAACTTTGCTAAGGTAAGGAATTTTATATTCTTTTTTTCCTGAAAAGTATAACCTGAGGCGAAACCCAGCAGGGGAGATGAGAGGGAGCACGTGATAATTACGTCAGCAAGCAAATGCCATCTCCTACATTCTTATGCCAGATGTTAGAAGGTAAGTATGTAAAGGCAGTACAGGTAGTTCTTGCCTTACAACAGTTTGTTTAGTGATTGTTCGAAGTGACATCACTCAAAAAAGTGAATTATGACCATTTTTCACACCTACAACAGTTACAGCATGCCCCCATGGTCATGTGATCAAAATTCACTTAACAACGGATATTTTGGGCTCAATTGTGCTCCTAAGTCGAGGACTACCTGTATTCCTATGATGATGCTATCATGTGTGACATTTTTGCATTATTAGAGTTTGCTGCAAATCTAGGACATGCATCAGCAATTTAAGGCTAGCTCTACTATTAGGCAAAATGAACCAGGTCTTTCAGGCAGCAGTTTGTAAGAGGTGCAGGCAAACTACTAGAAGAGAGAGGCGAACATTTTGCAGTCTTCCTCTATTCCCTAAACTAGCATTCAGAAACAGTCTACTTCGTTTTAACTAAAGATTGCAAAATGACTAGCTTTGCAAAATGTAATAAGACATAAATCATGCTCTATAAATTATACTAGCTGAGATCTCTCATGCTAACGTTTTTGTTTTTTTTTTACATTTTAGCTTGCTTTCTGGTTAGCACAATGTGTAAAGCACGGCATTCTTTGAACATTAGGGTTCAAGAAAGAGTCAGGGGCTAATCCAACTGATTTCTGTTACAGTGGAATGGAAAAGAGGCAACATATGTCCCAAAGGTGCTTTTTCAAGAGGCAACTGGACTTTCTGATTTTTCTTTGAAGACGTTTCACTTCTCACCCAAGAAGCTTCTATAGCTCTGACTGGATGGTGGGGAATGGAAGGATGTATACTCCTTGCAGACAGCTGGTCATTTGCATTCTTTTAGGGAGTTGTTAAGGCCACTTGGAGATTTGTCTATGTCCTCAGGTTCATCTGAGTAGTGCAAATGGGTGTGAAGCCTTCTTAAAAGGACTGTGCTGTAGACAGAAGATGGATGATGTCATATCCCTTCCCCTCTGTTGAAAGAGGGACGTTCAATTTTGACATAGATGGCCTCTTTGACCCCTCTTTCAAACCAGTGGCCCTCTCTGTCCAAAATCTGGACTTTGCTGTCTTCAAAAGACTGGCCTTTGTCTTTTAAATGCAGATGGACTGCTGAATCTAGTCCTAATGGGTTTGTTCTTGTATATTGTGTCATGTGTTTATGAAGTGGTTGTTTTGGTTGTATAAATCCTTTTATCTGTGTCATCAGGGTCACCTGAGTGGTGCAAATGGGTGTGGAGCCTTCCTGGAGCTGTTGAAAGGACCGTGTTGTAGATTGGAGATAGATGATGTTGTACCTCTCTCCCTCTGTTGAGAGAAAGCTGTTCAATATTGACATAGATGGCCTCTTTGACCCGTTTTTCGAAGGGGTCTGATGACACAGATAAACCTCTAGGTCAGTGATAGCTAACCTTTTTGCCGTCGTGTGCCAAAAGTGGGGGGCGGAGCGGGGGGGTCGCAGGGGGTCGCAAGTGTGTGTGCCCACATCCATAATTCAATGCGCCCCGCCCTCCCACGCATGTGCACGTAACCCCCCCACACTTCACCCTGCTTTTGGCACGCTATGGCATGGTGGGCCTAGTAGGCCCGTTTTTTCCCCCTCCCCAGGCTCCAGAGGCTTTCTAGGAGCCTGGGGAGGGCAAAAACAGCCTTCCTCATCCCCCCGGAGGCCTTCCGGAGGCCGGAAACAGCCAGTTTCCCGACTTCTGGTGGGACCGGAAGGCCTGAAAACCAGTTGGCCAGTACGCGCACGCGCGCTGGAGCTGAGCTAGGGCAACACTCGTGTGCCCACCAATATGGTTCCGTGTGCCACCTGTGGCACCCGTGCCATAGGCTTGCCATCATGGCTCTAGGTGATCTTAATGACTAACTAAAAGAATGCAAATGGCCAGCTGTCTGCAAGGAGTATAAATCCTTCTATTCCCCACCATTCAGTCAGAGCTGAAGAAACTTCTTGGATGAGAAGAAAAACCAGAAAGTCCAGTTGCCTCTTGAAAAAACACCTTTGGGACAACCATGACCTGGATGACTGAGAATCTCCATGGACAGGCAACATATGGTTATTCATCTCACACTTACATCCTGGGCCAGGGCTAAAAGTAAATTGAGAAGGTCTAGAGCAACTCTGTTCAGAGACATGCTGCTTCTAAGTTTGAAGATTCCACTTAGTAATTATAGCAAATTGATCTCAATAGACATTTCTGATTTTACATAATTAACCATGATCATCTCTTGGGTGAAATGAAATTCATTAACTGAATATTCACATGGGCAGTCTTTTTTCTGGCTTGCCAGTCAGTTTCCTTTCATGATCCCATACCAGAAAGTTGATATAACCTCCTAGTGACCACATAAATTTTCTCTAGAATTGATCTGTCTCTTAAAATCTGTCTCTAGAATTGATCTGTCTCTGATCTTCCAATGGTGTATCCAAGTCTATCAGTGTTGCTGCTGGTCATCTCTTCCCTTTCTTTCCATCTTTCCTAACATTAGAGCCTTTTCCAGAGAGCTCGGTCTTTGCATAATGTGACTAAAGTATGATCATTTGACCCTGGTAATTTGTGTCTCAAGTGAGAATTCTGCGTTGAATTGTTCAATGATCCACTTATACATACCACAAACTAAATCGTAGCTGAACTATATTCTCAATTCCTCAGCAGGATAAATGGAAAAGGTAAGAAGTTTATTTCTACCACTGGGTCGCTTTAAGCAAGACTTATTTTCAACCAGACAGCCTAAATGGCTCTGACTTCAATAGGGTATCATCCCAGCTGTACAATAATCCCATTACCATTTTTTTTTTCTGTCCAAAGAAGTTTGAACCACTGTCTTCAGCTTCCCTCAAGGAAAGGAGCTGGGACCAGCTCATAAACAAGCCATCAACTAGCTACAATTCATTTCATGGGGTGTACATTTAGAGTTGTATCTTGTACTTAACTGCAAAAAAATACAGGTAGTTTCGTTCAGCAGCCACCTTGTTTAGTGTTGGTTCAAAGTTATGAAATTGCTAAACAAGGGGACGTATGACTGTTCCTTATAGTTGTGGCCATTGCAATGTCCCTGCAGTCACAAGATCATGAGTCAGGTGCTTGGAAACTAGCTCACAATGACAATGGTCACAACATCCCTTGGTCATGTGAATGTCATTCACAACCTTCACTGCCAGCTTCTGACAAACCATCAATGGGGAAGTTATCAGGAGGTTGCAAATGATGATCATGCAACCAGGGAAACACTACTACCATGTGGGATTTGTCTAATGACAGCAACTGGCATTGTTGCAACTGCCATCATAAATCAGTGCGATCATGGGACGTTGTGTTTTGTGATTGTGTCACTTAGTGACAGAATTGCCGGTCCCAGTGACTGACCTTAAGCGAGGACTGCCTGTATTTCTGCAGCATAAATGTAAACCATTGAGAAACGCGCGTGACATTTCGCTGATCTATTTGTTATGATCTCATTTCTGTTCAGGAATAAATTACATTCCTTGGGGTGAATATGTGGTTGTGTGTGTGTGAGTATGTGATATATTTCCAAGCTGTGTGATCTGTATAAGCGCCGTAACTTTTAGAAAAACCTGCTAGTTTTTCTTAGAAAGCTAGAGAAAGAATTCTCTCTGGATTTCATCTTCTGTCTGAATAGGTGATGAAGTTCTTCCTTCCCACACCCATCCAAAATTCACTGAAAAAATAAAATAAAACAATTCTCCCAGGAACTCCCTTAATTATCAGCTGCTGGCAGTTTTCCACGGAGTGATTTTTGAACCTCTAGTGGTGCCCTGTGGCAAATCTTTCATCTTGCTCCGTCTTATTAGAGAAATAAGAGGCATGTTTATCTTTAATCCAATTTGGATGCACTACCTTTGATCACCTTCAAATTTCATACACTGACTTGGTACTTGGTAGCTTTCCTTCAGCAATTTCATTAAACTCCCATCTGTTGACCAGCAGATGATCCTTCTTCTGTTCCTCCCCACCCACTTGGCAAATTCTGGATTCAGGGCATGAATTAATTGCAACTTTCAGTTTCCCAAGGATTTGGAAGCGGAGTCTCACCCTTTGAAATGCAACCGAAAATGATGTATTACCATTCTGATGTCCAGAGGTTGCTTATTGAACATGTGGCAATAAAATTCACACATTCGTGGGATGCCCTGCTGTGCAATTCTCCTGAAGGTTCACCCAGGTGGGCTTGAGTTGGATCGTCCTTGAAACTTTGCAAGCTTTTATAGCGAGACAAGTGTTTGGATGAACTCTTTCTGCTTCTTCTACTCAGCTCTAATCTTTTCCTCTGCCGCCAGTGGCTCCTGCTCTCTCTTTTGGACCCCAGTGCTGCACCCCTCCCAACTCCTTGCTTCTGTACCAGGGGTCAGCAACCTTAAACACTCAAAGAGCCACAAAGGTCCTAACTGGAAGCCCCCAATCAATTCTGGAGCCAACCGGAAGTCCGCTTCCCCCATCATAGTCTCCTCTTAGCACAGTGTCCTTTTTCCTCTGCCAACTGGAAGTCCATTCCCCCACCATAGAGTCTCCTCTTAGCACAGCATCCTTTTTCCTCTACCTGTCCTAACCGAAAGCCCTATCAATTGTGGAGCCGACCAGCAACAGGGCACCACAGCAGAGGGATGAAAGAGCCACATGTGGCTCCAGAGCTGCAGGTTGCTGACCCCTGTTCTGTACCATCAAGGCAAGGTAGTTCTTGACTTGCGACCACAATTGAGCTCCAAATTTCTGTTGCTAAGTGAGACATTTATGAAGTGAATTTTACGACCTTTCTTTCCAAGTTGTTAAATGAATCACTGTGGTTGTTAAATTAGTAACATGGTTGTTACTTAAGAAATGTCTCACTTAGCAACATAAATTTTGTGCTCAATAGTGGTCAACAGTTGAGGAAGACCTGTACCTCAACCCTACTGTGTTTAGTTTATGTTTTTGCTACATCTACATAGAATTATTCATGTTATAATTATTGGTGTGCTTTCAAGGCAGCATTGACTCTAGACAATTGGCTGGACAAGTTCCTACAGTTTCCTTGGCAAGATCTGCATAATTGTTTTTGCTCTTGCTTTTTTTTTTTAGGCTAAAGAAAGAGTCATTGGTCTAAAGCCACCCAGCCAGATATAGGTTTAAGACAGGAGTAGAATTTAGATCTGATCTGGTCATGGTTTCTGGCTTGGCGCCTAAACCACTAACCCAAACTGGTGCTTACTATTTGAGTAGCTTTTTCTTATTTATTCAAAATTCATCTTGTAACCTGCTGCTTTGTTCTTGCCCAATTTTTTTTTGTACTCTGCATATGGTTAGAGAAAGTGAATAGATTATTTCACTTTCACTGAGCTCTGCTCCGATAATGTATTACTTCACTCAGCATGTGTATTAATGGTGCAAACATTCGTTTCTTCTAGTATCAAGTCCTGCCTTGATCATTGCAAGATTAAAGAAGTACAAATAATTGTATTCAACAACTACAATTAAAGATAAGTCTGTGAAAATGGTTTTCTATGAGCAGAAATGATCTTCTTACAGAAAAGATACACATACATTTCAGGTGTAAACTTTTCATCATTTTGAGCACACAAAAAAAATATTTTAACAGGACTCCTTTGGAGGTTACAATAATTCATGGATGAATTACTGCAAACTTGCTTGGCTTTCAAATTCTTTTCTCACAGATGTAACTGCAAAAAAGATCAAAACACTTTTGAGTCTTCCAACTTTTAGTTAGTTTTGGTAGGTGGGTGCCGTTGGGCTGGACCTGACCTTTGGCAACTGTGTGGATGGGAAAACATTAGAAACAAATGATTAAAAGAGTATATATTTTTTTTTAAAAAAAGAAAAGAACAAAACTGCGGGGACACCACATTTGTAGAGCAGAGAGGCAAACTGTGCCTGCTGAATTTCTTGTTCTACACAAAGACCAGCTGGAGAATTAGCCCATTTTTGAAGCTTGCATGATATATTGAACTAAAATAATCAAAAGAATCGGATTTTTAACTACATGTTGGTTGCTCATTTGCAAAGTTATAAGCAAAGGAGCCGGACTTCAGGATCTTCTAGAGAAACGAGGTAAAGAGAGGCATAAACTTTGGGGAAGAGTTCTTTGATAGACATGCTAACTGGCTCCTTACTGTACACTTAACTAACCCTGCCCTAAAAGGACAGGATTGATGTGTGTGTGAAACAATGAATAAGTGAGTATCATTCATAGGAACTAAAAAAAAAATCTGTGAAGCGAGCTCAACATTTTAACATGCACATGCATTTTTCCAAAAAGTGTGAAAGCTTATAGAAGAGACTTTGCTCAGGGATGTCTTCAGGATATGATCAAAAAAATCAAGATGGCGGGCATAATGGTGTGATGGTACCCCTAAAATGTACATTTTAGGAGTACCATGTATTAATGTACATTTAAAATGTACATTTAAAATGTAGATGGTACATCCCACCCCTAAAAGGATCTAACAGTAAAGATTGTAATGATGAAACCATTAAAGCCAATCTCTTTAACCCATTCTTCAGCTCAGTCTTTGTAAACAGTGATGGCTCATGCCCAATATTTCTGCAACTACTACACTGCAAAAACATATGGACTACACAACTCGATCAGGGCAAAGCAATAGATGCAAGTTACATAGACTTCTGGATTTAAACCCTTCTGCTTTTGTTCTAATTCCCTGGGACAATATATTCCTCTTTTTTGTGACAGGCCTTCAGCTGTTTGAAGACTGCTACCCTACCTCTCCTTAGTTTCTTATTTGGTAGGTTAAACAGGTCCAGATTCTTTAAACATTTTACATGGGGTTTGGTTTCCATAACCATTTAGATCAGGGGTCTCCAACCTTGGCAACTTTATGACTTGTGGACTTCAACTCCCGGAATTCCTCAGCCAGCACATGCTGGCTGAGGAATTCTGGGTGTTGAAGTTCACAAGTTGTAAAATTGCCAAGGTTGGAGATCCCTGACCTAGATAGCTTTTCTGAATTTACCCTAATCTGTCCTTTATGAACTGTGGTAGCTAGAATTGGACATGGCACTTGAAATGGGCACTTCATCTTACTTAATAGAGCAGGGTTCTCCAAACTTGGCAACTTTAAGAGTTGAGGACTTCAACTCTCAGAGTTCCTCAGCCAGCCATACTGGCTGGGGAATTCTGGGAGTTGTAGTTCACAAATCTTAAAGTTGCCAACTGTGGAGACACTTGTAATAGAGGAACCATCACCATAGAATCATATGCTAGAAAGGTCATTGAGTTCAACCTGCTGCTCGGTGTGGGAATCTCAATGAAAGGACATTCAATAGATGGGTGAACAGCTGCTATCTGAATACAAGCAGTTAAGGTGAAGCGTACCATCAATCTGGATAATTTATTTCTTTGTCCAGGATGGAAGAAAGATTTTGATCCAGGTGTTTGAATAATCCCACAAGTTGATTGCTATACCTGGGAAAGTCAAATTTTTTTTGGTTGGGGTGGGGTGGAGGGAGACTGTGGCAGAGAAAGTTTACTTATGGCTTTAGTGTAGCTCAAGGGCTGATTTGGGTGTGAGAAAGCACTCCAATGCTACTGCAATTTATTTGTGCTAGAACACAGGCCAAGAGACTCTCTGTTTGCCCTGCTTTTCAAAGCTGGGGGAAAAATAAAATTGAATTATGGTAATCCCATCCTTGTATTATCACCCTAAGCTTCTTGGAAAAAGGCTTGGGATACAATGGGGTATCTGACTGTGAGAATGCTTAATCAAGGGAACAGTTTGCCTCCTGGAGTTGTGGATGTTCCATCACTGGAGGTTTTCAAGAAAGGTTGGACAACCATTTGTATAAGGCAGAGGTCTTCAAACTTGGCAGCTTTAAGTCTTGTAGGCTTCAACTCCCAGAATTCTCCAGCCAGTATGGCTGGCTGAGGAATTCTGGGAGTTGAAGTCTTCAACTCTTAAAGTTGCCAAATTTGGAGAACCCTGTTCTATTAAGTAAGATGAAGTGCCTATTTCAAGTGCCATGTCCAATTCTAGGTACCACAGTTCATAAAGGACAGATTAGGGTAAATTCATAAAGAGTTACCTAGGTCAGGGGTCTCCAACCTTGGCAATTTTACAACTTGTGAACTTCAACTCCCAGAATTCTGGGAGTTGAAGTCCACAAGTCTTAAAGCTGCCAAGTTTGAAGACTTCTGTTATAAGGGATTTTGCGTTGGGCAGAGAATTGAGCCAGAAGTCCTCTAAGATCCCTTCCAACCAGTGGTGGGTTGTCCCCGGTTCGGACCGGTTCGCAAGAACTGGTAGTAAAACCGGTGGGAGGCCCCGCCCATCGCCCCGGATGTCATCGGCGATCTGCGCATGTGCGCGCAACCCCACTGCAAACTGGTAGTAAAGGTAAGTCGAACCCACCCCTGCTTCCAAACCCTGTGATTCTATGGGTTTGAAGATTATCGCTTTAGTGCATCTTGAGATATGGACTCTTGTGGCAGAATTAGACAAAAAAGGATTGCTATCTCTGATTCTGCATGTTTAACAATCCCTCATCAAATTGCCATAAAAACTAACCCTACAAAGGCTCTTTATATCTGTTTCCTTGTTACAGTTTTGCTCCAGTTTTCTCAGCGGACCGGAGTAGCTCTCATTCTTATGTTGCAGCAATCCACAAACAAGGAGATAAAACCTGCAGGGGAGTTAGAGAAGATCTCAATCCTGTAATTTCCCTTCTGGATAGTTATTTCATCATCCCCATCTTAATCTCCTTTCCTAGTTGAGACAATTCACGGAGTGGTTAAACATCTCACCCATTTACTATAAAAGCACAACCTGTGAAAAATTAATACCAGGGGTCATTTACTCACCAATAAAATATTTTATTTTATAATATTAAGATCTACCAGACTGGTAAAAGAAAGTGAATTCTTCATTAGTTTTACAAATATTTTTATATAGTGTTTGGGGCCTCATTGCTAGATCTGACAGCACGTAGCTTCTCCTTTGGAGATGGATGATAATTCTCTAGTGATTAGGGCAGGGTGCCAAATCAGTTGTTCTGAGGGAGATTAGACTTTTATCCCCTCCTCTCCTGTTGCCCACAGTGAAACTTTCACCGTTGCCTGCAAAATTTTAAAATATAGGTGGTTGTCCACAAGGCTTCCATTTGTGCCTGAAATTAGCCCCTTTTCTCTTACAGAAGATGATTAAATGAAGATTCTTCCTGGAGGCTACCTCTCGGGGATTGATGTTTTCTATTAAAAAATGCAGTGCTCCGAGTTTGTAAAATATCGCTGGCGCCTTGGGTTATATGGAGCTTTTTATGCAGATTGGCCCCAACTAGCAGAAAAATGATAGATGATTTCCATAAACATGGAAACTCAGGGACCATGACATAAGAGTAGGGTTTCTTTCTCTTCCTCCTCCTCTTCTTTCTCTTTCCTCTAAACTGCTGTGAAGGCCCATTCATCAAGTCTGTTGAGGTGCTGGAGAGAAAGTTCATTATAACACACACACACACACACACACACACACTCTTTACCTCAGGTTTGCTTTTTGCTTGATAGGAAACTGCTACCTCAGGCCTGGCAAAGAGAGTCTTAAGCTGGTTGAAGTCCCCCAGATATGGACCCTGGAACCCCTTCCAAACAACTGCCACGAATAGTTCAGTCCTTTGCTATTTTGAGATGGAAAATGGATAGAAATTTTCCTAAGTTATTCTCTAGACTTTCCACTGTAGTCTACTGGTCTGAAATTTGCTAGTGTTGTGGTCCGCCAGCAGCCTGCAGAGCTGGCAGCGGAGTCGGACCGCAATGAGGCTGAGGAAGAACATGGGCCAGTCCTGGAGGCTGGGGAAGGCCCAGATGAGGGTTCAGAGGCAGGGATGGGGTCAGGGCCATCGGGAAGTGATGTGCGGACTCCAGAGGCTGACAGTAGAGAGGCAGAGGAACAGGAGGAGCCTGTTCCTAGTGCATGTATGAGAAGAGCTGCCAGAAGGCAGGAGCAGCTAAAGCAAAGAGGACGATTCGGGAGTAGGGCAAAGAGATGATTGGCCCCTCCCATAAGGCTTAAACAACCAGCAATGGCTCTTGGGCTTTTTGTCAGAAAACAACGTTAATAAACCTCTTCTTGTCTTGCTGCACTTATCTCAGGTCAGCGTCTTCTGCTTTGGACTTTTGCCAAGAGAAGCCTTTGGCAGTTTGCCTAATTATACTAAGGTTGGTGATTAGACTGAAGAATTTGTGTTATGAAGAACATTCTCAGCGTAGTTTGGACTACGCTGAGAATGAGTTAATTCTCAGCTGTTCTAATCAAGTCTGGAACTGTTTGCGTCAATTACTACCTACTTGGGCCTGGATCACAACAGCTAGTGATCTTATATCCAAGTTTTAACCAGTTCTAACATCGATGAACCAAGTTCATCGATGTTCTGCCTCTCACAAGGCTCCACAGATTGTCCTTGCTTAATGACACATCAGTCGTTAAGCCAGACTTTCTGAAGTTATGAGAGACCCCTCAAAAGCTACCTACAGCCTGGTTCCTGGATTCCAATGGCTGCACATCCCTGAATGGTCACATGACTGGATTTCAGATGTGTAGCAATCAGCTCACCTTTATAGTTGGTTGCAGTATCCCATAATCAGGTGGCCACAAACTGCAAAGTTTTTTTGTTGGTTTCTGGCCGTTTTGACCAGTTTCTGGGAAAAACATCCTTTAGAATACATGAGTTGGTTTAACAGTTGCAGCACTTGCTTAATGACTGCTGGGGAAAAAAATCATAAAAATAAGCTGGGTCATCTGGGTGCCTTGACTTACGACTATCATGACTTGCAATGAAAGTTCCTGGCTCCATTGCAGTAGTAAATTGAGGACTAGATTATATTAAATTAGAAGATTAGATTAGAATTCTTTATTGGCCAAGTGTGATTGGACACACAAGGAATTTGTCTTTGGTGCATATGCTCTCAGTGTACATAAGAAGAAAAGATACATTTGTTAAGAATCATAAGATACAACACTTAATGATAGTCATAGGGTACATAATAAACGTATTGGTAAAGCAGCCACCACATTTTCCAGACTTACAAAGAGAGTATGGCTTAATAAGAAGCTGATAGAACATACAAAGATCCAGGTCTATAGAGCCTGAGTCCTGAGCACACTCTTGTACTGCACTGAGTCTTGGAGCCTTTACGCACGGCAGGAAAGAAAGTTGAACACCTTTCATATGCGCTGTCTCCGACGAATTCTTGGCATCACCTGGCAGGACAAAGTTCCAAATAGCGCAGTCTTGGAACGTGCTCGAATTTCTAGCAAGTATACACTATTAAAACAGCGACATCTACGCTGGCTGGGGCATGTCGTGAGAATGGCTGATGGTCGGATTCCGAAAGATCTTCTGTATGGAGAATTAGTGCAGGGAAAGCGCCTCAGAGGGGGACCACAGCTGCGATATAAGAATATCTGCAAGAGGGACCTTAAGGCCCTGGGAATGGACATTAACAACTGGGAAACCTTGACCTCCAATCGTTCAGCTTGGAGGCTAAAGATGCAGCATGGCCTTCTCCAATTCGAAGAGACACTTGTTTGGCAGGCTGAGGCAAAGAGGCAGTCCCAGAACCAGCGAAATCTGGGGGCTGGGCAGGGGACAGAATGTATCTGCCCACAGTGTGGAAGGGATTGCCACTCTTGAATTGGCCTTTTTAGTCATACTAGATG